>OY756210.1:64273550-65643390 GCA_963576795.1 Metopia argyrocephala
AAGCTTCTGAAGTCTGTCGTTCGGAGTCGACATTAAATTGTAGGTCCCGGTACTCATGGATAAAAATTGACACACACAACATGAGTGCTGCGAGAAGCTAGGTCGTAATTTTAACACAGGGTTGTAAAGGCCAGTTATGTATGTATGTATTGTATGGGATTCGTTTAGCGTTAATTGTGAAAATGGTCTAAGTAAAAAATTTAAAGAAATTAGAACAAAAATAACCTGAAAATCTGCCCTGTTAAACACATTTCTGAACTAAGTAATAAAATAAATAAGCGATAATCAAATAATAATATTCCGATCTAACGAATCGTGACAATGCGATCTAGATGTCAGTGATGCTTGTTCAATAGCGTTGATATGGATGAAAATTTCGCAGTCATCAAATTCAAATAATAATATGAAAACGATAAACCAAAATTTTTTGGTATCGGTTCATTGCTTTTAAATGAATGACCGTGATTTTGGATTGGTACAAATAAAAACAAAAGAAGGAAATTCCTTACGCAACCCTAAGTGTTATTTTCAATTGATCGAAAAGTGCAGAAAAAGAAACATAATTTCCACAAATCGAATGCTGCAACGAAATCACTAGAAGAATCAAAAGGAAGAATAGTAAAATATACCGCCGGCGATGAGACAAACAAAGAGACAAACAGATAAAATAAGTTTTAATCAAAACTAATTTAACCCAAAACAACGACTTCGAGGACATCATTTCTTCTTTAATTACCAAAAATATTCATTGCCGTTAACTTTGATCTTAAATAAAGCGTTTCTGACGAAACAAAAATTAAATTATAAAAAAAAAATATTGATCAGAACTTTCCCGGGGCTCGAACCTAGAGCCTCAAACACCTTAACTTCGAGTTTTGTTTACAATTTTTTTTATAAACTTTCCATAATAACAAAATACTTATACAAACATACATACAAATATTTCAAATATTTTATAAAACCTCTGTCTGCGTTTAAGTAAAAGTTTTTAGCAGGCTGGACAATCATCAAACTGTTTATAAAGGTCATTGAAAAGGTCTTTAAATTTGCATCCTGGTTTTGAGTATAATTTAGGAGAATTTTATCTAATCAACGGAAGTAGTTAATGCGACAATGATTGGAAGAATGTGAGTCTTTGTTTGATGTGGTATTAAGGCCGAATCACATAGAATCCGTTATACGTTGTACTTTGCCTTTTTCAAGTACAAGTGACAAGTAAATTAAAATATAGGTTTTCTTATAATCTTTACTTCATTCGGTACTTCTCCGTTAACGCAACGTATAAAAGTTGGGCAACTTTTGACGTACGTCGAGTACTTTTAATTAAAAAAATTTTAAATAAAATAAAAAAAAATTTAAAAAGAAATGGAAAATAAATAAACAAAAACCGGACTAAATTGAAGAATAAAAATGGTGGGTTTTATAAATTTGCTTTTAATTTGTATCCATCAAAGTACTGATTGTAATTACCACATACGTTGCTGTCAATTGAAAAAGCCAAAGTACAACGTATGACGGATTCTATGTGACTCGGCCTTTACAACGGCCCTCTATGTATGATCAAATTGTTTGAAAAATTTGTCACTCTTTCTATCATATCATTTTTTACGACTGATCACAACTGTGTCAAAGACCCAGTTATTGCCGCTAGCATTCCCCTGGTATTCGTCGTAGATTTCAAGTCAAACGAGTTGAGGATCTTTCCGATTCATATTTGAGCTAAAAATTACTGCCAATCCTGCAGGAAATTCTTCTCTTGCCGACATTTATTGTTTGAACATTTTTTAGCAAATTATTTATTGTTTTCAGTTTTTCAATGCTACCCTAATGCTGCAGTGATTGTTGCTTTTGTTGAAATCATAATTCAAGCACAGATTTCTGTTTATGAGAATCATTCAAAAGTCAAACAACAGGCACAACATATGAAACATCTTTTACTTTTGGAAAGTATTTTATTGAAATGCTTTTTTTTAGGGAATGTGCACCAGTTATAAATATCTTGTCTTGTTGTCGAGTTGTTATCATTTAATATGTTGCTGTTGGTCTTGTTGTTGTTGTTGTTAGTATAGTTCTCTTGGTAGAAAAAGGGTGATCTTCATAAATCATATTAAAGTTGGTCCATATGATTTTATATTTTTTTTTTTTTGTTAACCATTTTATTTGATATTGATTTTTGTCTGAAAATATGTACTTTTTTATGTCTTTGATTTAATAGTTTGTTTGTTTGTTTGTGTGTTTTTTTTTAGTTTTCCTTTTATAATTTTTATAGGTTTTTATCAGTTTATGATGGACTCATGTTCCTGTCCAATTGCTTGGTGATGTTGTCAGCTATAAGAAAATTAAAATCATACTCTTATAACCACCATTCCTATACGAAAATATACAAACAAACTTACTTAAAAATATACTTTGGCATTGGTTACAAAGAAAAAAGAAAAAGAGTTGGAAAAGCAGAAAAATCAAATACCGCCAACAATATTGTACATATTTTTTAAGGATTATTATACTCGTAATGCATTAACTCTGATTCGGAATTCGTGTTACTGTTTTTGTAACGTTCAAGTATTAAATGACTTATTCACCAAATAATTGAATCACCATACTTACTTACTTACTTACTGATGCCAATCACGAAAACAATTTTCATGTTGAATTCTTATGATAAACGAAAATTGTTGTAACAATTAAAAAGTTTATTGAAATTCTTCTTTTACTACACTAAACGAATTATCATTTTGATCAAAGGAATTCAAGTTTTTGATTAATTTTTTCATTAATTGATTTCTTTTTTTCTGGGTTATTTTTAGACCAATAGTCAGGGTTAAACCCTTCCTCATGCTATGCATTGTTGGAATGGAAAGTAGTAGATTTTATTATTAAGCCTTATTTGGTCGATGAGTCAAGTTGCTGGCATTTGATATTTTTCTTATTGTTACAATTTTGAAGAAATAAATATATAAGTATGGGCGTGGCACCTATGAGTTAAAATTTTAACAGTTCATATAGCCCGACATCCAAAAAAAAAAAAAAAAATTAAAAATTTTTAGAAAATCCGTTCATCAATTTGTAATATAAATTCTCTTTTACATTACTTTCTGATATTTTTGAGTCTTGCAAGCGGTTTTATATGAAAACTGTACAAATCCATGAAGAAATGTGATTTAAAAAATTTTACACAATAAATGTAGTCGCCGTGGTATAGTGGTACAAACCCCAGCTTTGACATCTTGAAAAAAATAAAATATCAAAAAAATATTTTGTTCGCCGACTTCTTAGCAGTGTTGCCAGATTAGGGGATTTATCCCCAAAATGGGGATTTTTTTCTGAAATGGGGATAAAAAAATTCATTTGGGGATGGGGATTTTATTGGGGATGATCGACAAGTTTACAGTGATTTTTAAAATTTGTTGGCTTGTTTAATTATATATTATAGACCTTTTACATGCGGAACACACGATGAAAGAATTTCAATTTTCAAGAAACTTGTTTAAAACTCATACTTTCATATAAAATTTTTGCAACGTATGTTCTTTATTTCAGTTTGATTTATTTTCTCATATAAATAAAAACATCCCCATATCATTATGTTTCCGCCACCGTTTTAAATGGTTTTTATTGCAGAGGAATTCAATATTAGAGGGTCTTCTTACAGCTAAATTACTATTTTCCAAGATGAACAAACTAATTTTAGTTTCGTCCCACCACAATTACTTCTCCGTTTATGTATATTGAGGTACAATAGATGTCGGATACTATAAAAATATTTCAAACACCATCATGGTGTCTTATGCTGAATATGAAATGGCACAGCAATCGGTATTTCAACAAAATAACGAACCGAAGCACACATCGAATCGAGCAAGAGATTGGTTTAAAGAGAATGTCCTCAAGATTTTAAGTTGATCTGCACAGTCTCCAAATTTAAAATTTACATATCAACTAAAACATTTACACTTATATGCAAAATTATTGATGCAGCTTTTGTAAGGATTTTTGGGGATGAACTAATCAAGATTTTGGGGATTTTTGGGGATATGAATTTCAAAATTGGGGAAATTGAAAACTATCTGACAACCCTGCTACTTAGCGATCTTCTGAAGCTCTGATTGCCATGAGCAAACTTCTCAAATCTGTCGTTCAGAGTCGACTCTAAACTGTAGGCTCCGGTTCTTATGGATTAAAATTAGAACACACAACATGGGTGCTGCGAGAAGATAAACCCTAACCCCTTCTATTTTCACAATTATTTCGAATACAGTCGAACTTCCATAACTAGAACTGCTAGTATCCAAAAAAATTTCGAGTTACGAAGAACTTTTTGTTAAAAAGGAAAAAAAAATCTGTGGCGAAAATGTGTGTAATAAACCAAATACAACGAAGTAAAATAATCTGAAGTTGGTGACTGAAAATTGTTTTTTTTTTCTTATTTTTGGTATTAAACAACTGTTATTGTGTAAAGTGTTATAATGCTCATCAGTTGTAGTATCTGTAATTCTTTTGCAAATACTTACGTACTTTTTTACTTTATTTCTGAAAGGCTGATCATTCTGTTCCACTTTAGGTTGTATCCTCTGATTTAGGGGAGTAACGTTCAACAATGTCATTATCTGTAAGAAAGCCAGTTATGCAAGGCTCATCTACTTCTATATATCTAATATTGAACAGTAGCTATGCAAGTTATTTTGTTCACTTTTAATCGGTCTTCGTTGGTCAGACCTAAATTCTATTTGATTTTTCTGAAATACATGATGTACTAAAAGTGATTTCCACTAAATGAAAGAATACAAAGTGTACAAGCCAAATAAATAGGGAAAAAACAAAATAAACAAACAAAACAAACAAAATCTTTCCATACATTTATTTCGTTCGAGTTATGAAGAACTTCGATTTAGGGAGGTTCGAATTAGGAAAGGAAAATTGTACGTAATTTATTCTCCTGACGCTACTGCCAACAGGGTTGTCGGATAGTTTTCAATTTTTATCCCCGATTTTTAAATTCCTATCACCAAAAAACCCCATAGAAACTGCATCAATAATTTTGCGTGTATGTATGTACATATGTTTTATTATTTATCTCTGTATTTAGTGGAATTACTCTGGCGGAAACATAATGGTGTGGAGATAGTTTTAGTTATATAAGAAAAAAATCAAACTAAAACCAAAAGCACAAATTGCAAAAAATTTTATATGAAAGTATGAGTTTTAAAAAGGTTTATAAGCAAGTCTTGCGTATAAACTCATACTTTCATATCGTTGCAAGAGTTAAAGAACGCTGTAACTGACAAAAAATCGAAACTACGTTTTTTGCATCATTTTTATCGAAAAAAAAAAAAAATACGCGTCGATTGGTCCCGGTCCCACATGAAAAAAAAAAATTACTTACGCCGTCTTTGTTCTACTTTCATACAGGTTTTTTGGTTCTGGTGAACATTTAAGGTTTTGTCAGTTACAGCTTTCTTTAATTCCATCGACGATATGAAATTTAAAAAATCGCCCAAATTAATTTTTTTATCCCCATTTCAGAAAAAAAATCCCCTTTTTGGGGATAAATCCCCTAATCTGACAACACTTACAGCCAACCTTATTAGTGCGAGTTAGAGAAAATTCGAGTTATGAAAGTTGGACTGTGAATTGATATACCAGCTTAAACTAGAAAAAAAAAACATCTTTAATTACAAGCAAGATTTTTACAAATCCATTCAAAGGAGGTGACGAAACAAAAGTTAAACACAAAATTAATCTTCACAGTTTTGGCTGTTTTTAAAACTGACCACCAATACCCTTGACTCTTGAATCGGCCTCCACTTTGGATAATACACCCTTTATCACGGCTGAAATGGAAACAGGAAAATGTTACTGGTGGTGGTAGCAATTCATTAAATTGTTCACCATTTGATGGTAATGATTTGGTAACACGAAGTATTGCCCGGATGAAGCAGTTTTCTTTTAAAAAATAATCTGACTTTTTGTTTGTGATTTTATCCCTCAAACTTTAAGGTCAATTTTCTTTTAAACCCGCGTCAAATAAAAACAAATTGTGTAAAAAGGGTGCAAAATAGAAAATTTGGCTTTTAAGTTCCTATTCACGTCAAGTGTACTCGTACTTGATTTAGTGTATGGTTTAAAATAAAACAGAAGAAAAGTTGCTGCAACACACTCTGTTGTATTTGGTTCTCTTTTTTTTCTTTTTTTTTAAAGTTCCAACTTAATAATGTTGCCAATGATGACAACTTTGGGTAAAACAGATAAAAAAAAAAAACAGAAATGATGACTGTGAAGTTAATAACGAAGATGGCTTTACTTATTTTCTGCAGCCTGACTTGGCTACACAAATTGCATTCCAAAATATTTTTGATTATATTGCCTGTGTGAGGTACTTATAATCATAGACCGACCGAGAGCAACTCCTGCTACTCATCATTTTGCATCCCTTTACACTGACACTGATGCGATTTTGATTACAAAACAAAAAAAAAAAAAAACATTAATTTGCATTGTTTATGCTTTTATTATTATATTATAGCTCAAACTACGAGTACATGATAAATCCATTTAAATTTATAGTGTTTGATTACTGCAGAAATATGAAGATGAAATATGCAAGAAGAAAAAAAAAAAACACCAAATATATACAAAAAGTAATAACAAGTAAAAATTAGGAAAAAGAAGCAAATAAAGAAATCGACAAACAGAAATAAAAAATATACAGTTTGTCAATACTGAGTTTTCACAATAAAAATTACCAGCATTTCCTTACGATATTTTGTAATTTAACGATATTTTTTATAATCAAGAATCACTATATGTGACCTTCTCCCAGAAAGAGGACCTAGTGTGGCAAAAACGGGTTTGGACTTAAGATTGGATTCTGGTACCTAAAAGGGTGTTAGATTTCTGATAAAAATTTATTTGCCCCATAAAAACGTACAAAACGAACTTGGGAAAACCGATAAAAATAAGAAAAACATTAAAATTTTACTTTTTTTGCTCTTGATTTTTTGGTTTTAAATTGTTTTTTCTTCGTTAGTCTTCGAATTTTTTTGGAGTTTGGACTTTTCTTTGGTGTTTCGTGATCTATTACTTCGACAGTTTTTTTTTTCTTTTTTCGGCGCTTTGGCTTCAGCATTCTTTTTCTCGTGATCTGGTGCTTCGATTTTATTTTCTTGCAGGGTCAGAGTTATTTTTCGATTTATTTCGGGTTGGGTTTATTCAGTTTAGGAGTTACAAAACCCCGTTTCTGTGAATCAGTACATAAGACTCTGCTGACATGCTGAAACAAATACCATTTGGGATCTAACGATAAACCGTTTAGTGCAATGAGCAGAGGTAATTCCTTTTGTTAGCGAAGCCGTTGATTTCAGATTAAATCTTTATTCTGTTACTTTCTTATAGTTATTTTACAATTACTGTACGTACATCAACCATTGGCTGAGAGCGGACAGAGCAGCACAATAGCAAAGTTATTGTCACACTAAAAGCTAAAAAAAATACTTCACCACAAAGGCTTGACGTCACTAAAGTCGGCACCCAATCATAACTGACCACACCAAATCGTTTTTCCCAACTGAAGGTGTGCTCACAGTGATAATGCGTTATGAGTCTTTAAATGCGTTTTTCTCAAAACTTCATTTTCACACACTAGGTCCCTTTTCTCGGAAAAGGCCAGGTATGTATAACAAATTTATAGGTGCTTACAGGGATTGTGCAAAAAAAAAAATCTGGGAATCAGCTTAAAACAAGGAAGCAATACAGCAAAAATAAAATTTTACTTCATTCTACAACGTAAAGAAATTCTTTGCACAAAAATGATTTTTTTGTTTGTTTTGTTGTCAATAAGAATTTAATAACTTGTAGTTTTTACAACTAAATGGTGATTTACCGTTATAATTTAAGCATATTTTTTATAACAATCACTTTTTAAATTAATTTGCACTGAATTTTTTTTTTAAATTACGGGAAGAAGAGTATTTTACAGTACTATTCCATCGATGTATTATAATCGACTTCGACTAGACCAGTAGCGGCAGAGGAAGAGCTTTGTGATATTGTTTGTCACGAGACAGTTCGTCAGACCATTTCTTTTACTTATCTTATTGTAAGATTTAATAGGTCTTTCGGTGTCAAAGAAATAACCACGAAGCATTGTTATAATGGTTTTCAAAATTATTAACGCATCAGATTGCCTTCGTCAGTCACTATTTTGTTGTTAAAATGTCGACGGATTAAATGTCAAAAGAAAACAGTGAGGGAATCAAACCATCAAATTGTGTATTAAATTTCCATAATAATGCCATAATCAAACAGTAGCATATCAAATCAACGACAAATATTCCTACAACAAAGTATTTGAAAATGAAGAAAAAAAAAAAAAAGAATTTTTAATAAAAATAACAACAGCAACAGCAACAACAATAACAACAGCAATACATAAATATTTTTGATATTTAAATTGAAAAACTACAAATGCCCAGTAGTCAACGTCACTAAATTCCCTATTAAATATGAATGAATGGTGGATGAATAACTGACTGTCTGATTGACCACCAACATAGTTTACAGTCCGGCAATATGCATAGCAAATGGTCACAAATCGTAGCAACTATAAAATAAAAACAACAACAACAACAACAGAATAAGAAATCAGAAATAAAAACTATTCATTTCAATCAAATTGTTAACGTTAGCATTTGTTGTACGATGGTGTCGTTGTCGTTGTTTCTGTATATTTATGACTTTTTTCTTTTAAAATATTCAAGTTTTTTTCATGCTCTTTCCAATCGTAGGTAATATAAGGTATTCTCTGTTTATTCTTATATTTGTAACCTTGTGTTCACTTGTCATTCACTAGACGGGTCCCAAAAATAGCCGATTTGAAATATAAAAGACAAAAGCATCACTGCTTAATTTGCCAAATAAAAGTCATTTATTCGGTAATAAGCCTTGTAACTGTAAATTCAGCTGCTCTGTCTTACGAGACTCGAAAATACCATAAATTTAGTCACAAGTTCGATTAATCAAACCAAATCAAATTCTTAGCCACATTTACCAATAAAATTCTAATTCTACTGACGGTGTTTTATTTTCTACCAAAAAATTTTGCCCTTTTATTTTTATTCTCTCTCAGCTTAACAAAATATTGCCGTTTTTAATGTCATCCCTTATAGTATTTTTTAAAAGAAAAGTTCGAAATAAAATAAAACCAAAATATCTTATATAACATATTACATTTATATAAAAGAATAATAGAGTATTACACTTTGTGTGGAAAAGAAAACGCCATTAGATTAAGGTGCCAACTATTAAGCATTTCGACTAATCGAAGTTAAGTGGTAATACATTTGCGCATGTCCATCGATATATTCTGTCCAAAGAACATACTGATGTTTTGAAATAACTAAAATAAAGTTGGATATTTTTCTTTGCGTGTTAGGTAGGTTTTAAAATGCCTTCGCACTTACAGCTGATCATCACCAGCTGTTTCGAGTGGTGAATCCACTTCAATAATCCCTCCTCCTTCTCTGGCAAAAATACCTTTCTAGAACCGCTTTTCGCATTACTTAGAGATGGCCCAGAGCGACGTCCCCAGTAGAACAATTTTTACTCTCCCATGTCTGGGGACGTCAGAATAATAAACTTGGACATCATTGAAATATTATTGACATAAAAGGCGTATTAAAGTGAACCCAGTATTGAGCCCTGGAGAATGCAGTTAAATATATGTAGATACGGGTGTAGAAATATTTCCATCATTTGCAATTATCTGTAAGCCACCAGTCAAATAAAATGTTATTATTTTGCAGCAGTTCTAGAAAATATGAACATGATTTCAAGTTCTATTGGCAACTTTTGATGACCAAGCTTTCAGAACCCTTAGTGTGAGTGATCACGTAGAAACAAAAGTGCCATTTTAACTTCATCCATGTAGCAACGAGTTTTCTCGATCACTTCCGTTAGTGAGGTAGTTCAGCTATGCTGACACGACCATGTTTACGTTAAGGCAGGCCGAAAACCGTTAACGGTTAGAAACCTTAGTTAACTAAGTAGGGTAGAAGTAATGATTAAAATAAGCAAACTATAAATCGGCCTATGAGTTCAATACCTTTTAGGTACTGGTATAATTACTGGATGTTCAAATTGTAATTACAATAAGCGAATTATCCAAGACAAAATAAGTTGTATGAAATTAAATTAAAATTTGTCTAGGCCAACAGTGTTGGACTTAGTCTTTAAGAGTCCCTTCAAAATACACAGTGCAATATGAAAAAAAATAAATAAATATATACAGACACCACTACGTGATAAAAGAGCAAAAAAAAAAAAAAAAGAGGAGAGCCGTGCCTCTTGTTTTGCCGAATTTCATGAAATTTTTTTTTGTTCGCCGCCAAACATTTAGGGCCTTTGTGTAATTTTTACAAAAAAGTGATCATTTTCTCAGGCTCATATCTTGCAAGCCGTTCGGAATGTGGATTTACTTTCTGATGCAAAGTTGTAGCTTTTGTTATGAAGTACAAAAGTTGTGAAAATATAAAATCAAAAAAATTTCACCTTTAAGGCCAAAATTGCAAAAAAACTTTAAAAAAAATCGATATTTTTTATGTTTTTTCCTCTGTTTAGGTCCAGAAGTAGCAAACCGTTCAAAAGGAATTCTAGCAAACAATGAACTACTACTAAATGGAAAAAACTCACGCCATCACGCACTGGCCTCAGCAGCACAGGCAAAATAGTAAACTCAGTACACATCCCAAGGGACGCAATACTACCTGAACGGAGTTAGGAATCATTTCTAGAAAGTTCATATGTTTTAGAAAGTTGTTTATTGAGATCTAAACTAAATACTAAAATATTTTAATCAGTTCAAAAGTTACATAATTTCGGTCAATAAGAAATTAGGGCGCCATTTAAATTTTATTTTTATAATTTTTAACCCTAGTAGGTATATCCAGGTCTGTGCAGACTTTTTGCATATAAAAGTCTGTATAACTTTTTTGCTTTTCATGTTAGAGACAAATCCTTCCATGACTTCCTGGAGCAACTGTCTCTAAACACAATGAGCTAAAAATCAGAGCTATTGTGGATCCGGGTTCGGGTTGATCCGGGTTTACGGTTTGTTTCAGGAACAGATGTGCTGAGGATCTTGGGTTTTAAAAGAAATTTAAATATGAAGATGGGATTTCGCATAGTGCCTATTACCGGGCCTTCACGACTCACCGTGAGTCAGTTATGTGCACGAGGTCTACCAGTGGCCGGACGAGCTGTTGACCAAATTTTACCGTCCTTTGACTTGTACGATGCAGTTGACTTCGACGAACTTGACAAACTTTGTTTGTTTACAGGTAGCTGCAGGCCCGCCCACATATGACCGTCCAGTCCATGCCGCAACCTCTGCCAAAAGACCATCATGATTGCTGTGTTTTAAGTTGAACAAAAAACAGCGAAAAACACATTTTCATTGCATGCATTGCAAAAATCCGATATGCCAACAACTCTCAAATGCCAGGTACTTCTGCGTTAAATGCCGTGTATAAAATTCCTTTGTATACATATTATTAATAATATACCCTTAATATATAACTAAGATGTATAAAAATGCATTTTTATTGTTCATTTTGTAGTTTTCCTAGCATAAAATGCATTTATACACACTTTTACGACACACCTGTCTGTGCATTTCCATACAAATCCAATATAGGTCTGCACAGACCTGGTTATGCCATTTAGCGACAAAAAATCCTCATACCTACAAGGGTTAAACAGATTCTAAACATAATTAGAATGAAGTTTTCGTGTTTTACAAGAGGTTTTTTGGTTTTAAAACTAGGGCATAAAATGAGTTGGTGGTTCGGAGAATATAATACAATTCATAATGTAATGAAAGTTCAATATCTCTCTAGGTTTAACTTCGATATTCAGTATTGAAATATATTTTCTGTAGAGATAGATAATTTTTTATGAGATTTTTTTTAACAAATAAAACAAAAAAAAAAAAAAAAACGATACATACATATATTTAATACATATTTACATACAATAATTAATATTTATTTAATCGGCCTTATTCCAGTTGGCGACGTCGTTGTCGTCTGACGACATTTTTGTAGCAGAATAAAGAAAAAATGTTTCTCTTGCCTTTAATCTATTGCAAAAATGGCGTTACGGCCTAATATTTTTTTAATATTTTGGGGTTACCACGCCCACTTTTCCAATTCCGACAACATCTGAGTGCAGATTTTCATTTACTATGGAGCAACTTTTGCTTTACCCGTTTTAAAGATTTTCACAAAACATTTATATAAACCAATGTAATCCGAATCTTCATTTGCTGTACACAATTGTGCTACAGACGCATTTCATTTATTGAGAGCTTTGGTTAACTATGACATAAACCATATTCATGTAGCTCCCAGTACCTACCCTCTTCATGAGTTTGATTAGCATCCGTCCATAACAATATAATCTGCAGTATGAGCTGTATGAGCATGCACATTCCCCTACAGACCCGGTTTGCTCAAATTTTTGCACGGTTTTTCCGATTGTACACACATTTGGACGATTAAATTGATCGAAAAAATCACGAAGCGCACTGTATGCATTTTGATATGAACGTCCATTTTCATAATAAGCCTGAATAACTTACAAGAGTTGTTCGATTGTGTATCTTTCCATGGTTCAAATTAAGTTAGGTGTGGTTCATATTCAACATAGGCCCTTAAAATTTAACCCCCAGATAGATTAGATTGCAGTAAAGAAATAATACCGGACGACAGATACCAAACGAAATGTAACTTTATATTCAACTCTGTATTTTAAACTTCTCAATGGAAAAAGAGCATACCAATCATTAGCAAACTAATTGATGAAATCAGCGTGAGGCAGGCCTACTTGTGGTAAAACACCAGCAAATTTAATATGTAATTGTAATAGGATGACGGAAATTATCCAAATTTTGAATTTTTTGAATATTAAATTCAGCGCATGGAAACACTCGGTGTTCAATGAAAATGCTATAACTTTGGAAAACTTCTATAAGTATTTTCTTTTTTACTGGTTTATTAACGATTTATACGTTTTTCTTGCTATTTTTCAAAAATATTTTACGGTGTGGGGTATAATACAGTCGAGGTTGAAACAACAAATAACTTTTTATATATTTTTTATTTTTTTTATTTTTATTTAAAGCATGTGGAAGTATAATTTGGATTTTGTTTTTTAACTTCTTTTTCTTTGTGGGGTTTAAATTCATGTTGTTTTTTTATTTCTGTTTTGTTTGAAGGAAACAAAACATATATTATAGGTACTGGTTCTTTTACGATTAATACGTACGTTTTTCATAAAGTTCATAATTCATTGTATAAACTATTCATAATATTAAAAAATTACAAATTGTTTTGGTCACAAACTACTAAACGGTTGCAACAAATCCAACAATACTGCAGGAAAAAAGAAATATCAAAAGAAATGATGAAAACAATGGAATGGGAAACCTTTAAAAGACACAACTCTGATTAGTTTTCTTTAAAATAAAAAATACAAAAAAAAAAAAATAAGAAAGAGACAAAAAAATATAAAATAAAGTAGCGATCATCATCAAATTTATATTAGACCGAGAAGACGTTAACATAGTTATCAATGCTAATGGCTTGTGTAGAGAGACGCATGGACATATTATGACTTTATTGTAAAGATTTATAAAAGAAAAAACGAAAAACAAAAAAAAAAAAAAAAATACGACCTTTTTTTAATATTTCGCTTTTAATAAAGACTTAATTCCATACAAAAGTAGACACAATATTGGTACATCATCTCAAGGAATTAGTTTCACAACAGTTTAAAGTAATTTGTTTTCAGCAGGTTGGTTATATTGTTGGTTAAAAATTCACCACTAATATAACACCCTATAGCCGATCTATATTTAAACCTATCGCAGTATCGAGAACTTATTTATTAAAAAAAAGCAAGAATAGGTTTACGATGGTTCTGTCATGCACTAGTGTTCTCATTTTAGCACTTTTAGTGCCAGATTGGGTTCTTCACGTGCTAAGTTAGCACTTCATTTTTGGGAAAAAATGCTAAGTGCGAGTTTATAACTTTTTTTACATTTATTTTTAATTTTTGCCACACTCTTCAATAGCGGTACTAAAATAACTATTATATATTGTATATTTTCTTCCGAAAGAGCCAATTAAAATTCCTCTGAAGAAACAAAATTCCTCATAATTGTCGAACTTGATAGATGTTCTTTGACACTACGTGGGTGGCGTAGTGTATTGGTTAGAGCGCTCTCTTACAATACAAAACAACACAGGTTCAAATCCTCAGGAGAAAACGAATAACAAAAAATTTGCTGTTTTCGAGGTTTTAATTAAAAAATAAGAGGTTCCCCCCTCCAAAAACTCCATTCATAGGAAGCCGCCCCTGATATTACATTATATTCAGTTTGGAATTGGCAGCAAAAACGAATTATCAGGAGAAAGCGGCACCTACTGGGAAGTAATGGATGATCTACTTAAGCAGAGATCCTCACCAATTCACAATACACAGTCAATATCGAGGCGTCGTCTATCCAACGAAGGATGGGGCAATTGCTAGTGACCATTTATGGTTGAAGGTATAACACTTCATAAGCATAAGAAAATAATCAATCTATCTTCAATTCCAATGCAATGCACTGCATGAGGGGTTTACTCCCCTTACAGAAAAGAAAAGCGGTGTCTGAATATGCGAACTCATTCTGGGATTATAGAAACTCAAGAAAAGTGCAACAAGGCAATAGTTTCTGCATGGGTTTTAGGAAAAGAAAATCAGAAAATGCTTACTGCACTTTCTTCGTTTCAAATCAAATCCAATTGCTAAAAATTTATATTTTTTTCGAAGCTTTTGGATTTGATAAAAAAGTATTTAGAAATGTATGAAATCTTTATTTGAGTCGATATTTAATTATTTCATTAAAAGTGTGGTTCTAATATATGTCCTATTTAGGCATTCATCCGTTAAAATTGGCTTCCAGTGTGTCAACCGTTGCGTTCCAGTCGCTGTGTATACATATGTATATATATAATTGGCGATTACAACCTTGTGTCAGGGTTACGGCCTAGCTTCTCGCAGCTTTCATGTTGTGTATGTTAATTTTTTTATGCATGAGTACCGGGACCTACAGTTTAAAGTCGACACCGAACGACAGACTTGAGAAGCTTTTTCATGGCAGAAGACTGCTGAGAGGTAGTCGCCGAAAGAAATAATTTTTTATATTTATGAGATTTGAACCCATTTTACCACGACGCTGTATATAAAAACTTTATTATAGTCCCACAAAAATAGTCAAATTACATAACTTAGGCGACCAACTGACCGGTTTTGAGCGTGAAATGAACTGCTCACCAAACTCACCTCTTAATTTGACAATTTTTTAGTGCGCTGTTTATCGCATGTTTAAGCCAAATATCAACCAAGTTTAGTTCTTCCATTTTGTACAAAAAAATTATTTTGTAATAGTCGCACATTTATTCATATTAACGTTCCTTTTCTTTTTAATTATATATTTAAGTAGATCTGGCAACTACAACTGATAAAACCTCTGCTAGAAAATTAAACCACCAGTAATGAAATTAAAGAAAATTTTCGATAAAAAAAAGAAACATTTTCTATTTTAATAACTTTATAATGAATTCGAATTTTTATTTTTAAACTAATGATGAACATAAACCGATTAAAAACACACACAAATTGAACAAAAAGCTTTAAAATGACGAAATGGAAATAAGGGTGAAAAATTAAAACTCTTAAGATGTTCATCAAAATACCGACACGTCAGTCACAATGAAATTTTTATGTAAAATTTGTACATAAATTTGGAATTTGATCGAACACTCGTAGCATCACTCACTCTACATTTTACTCTCATGTTACAGATTTCTTATTTCATTTTCTATTTTTTGTGTTCATTTTTATTGAATTTTTAGTTTTTTTGTTATAATTTTAATGGCTTTTTATTAATGCCCTCGAAAAACAAAAAAAAAAATGTGAAGCTCGATAACCGATAACGGAGGTATACAAATTAAACTTCAATATTGAAATGAATTAGTTGTTCTTTTTGTTGTGTGTAACTGTGGTATTTATTGTTGTAATTAAATTAGACAAAAACGAGACTTAAATTGTTGTTGGCTGTGATCAAATGAAAATCAACAATAGAAACATTTTGTCAAAATTTGAACATTTTAATTCCATAAAAACTATTTGAATATATTTTCTAACTGAAAAAAGAAACAAGTGCGAGGGTTTTAAGAAAAGTGCAGATAAAATAATCTAAATTGGAATTCTTTGTAGGATAAAATCATTTTACTCTTCTTTAAGTGAAATGTAAAAATACTGATTTTGAACGTTTGATGTTTCATCTATCAGCATAGATAGTATTTAATGTGAGTAATTTATTCTCAGCAAATTCGAGAAGCTACAGGGCAACCCTGAAAGGGTAGTAATAGTAATTGGCAATTATGTATATAAAGCTGAATTTAAAACTTTTTTGTTTACAGATTTACGATTTGACGATTTTTGTCTTTATTTTGATTTTCAAAATTTATTACTTTATTTTTTTGACCTCAAGAATTGTGTTTAAGAAAGACTCATCATTACAATATTCATGTTTGGACTGTACACTCAAACTTCGTTTTATGCGATTTTTTTTATGCGAATTCAAATTTGTGCGATTTTAATTTTATTTTTTGCACGCTTATATTTTCGCTTGTAGAATTGCACATGATGTACTTGTGACTTTTATTGCAGCGCGCTGTAACTTAGTGTGAATACCTTTCTAGTTTTCAACTTAGGGGAAATCCCTTTTAATCAACAAGTTAAATAAAATAGTTTATTGTGGTGTTTGTTTTCACGTCTTAGTAAATATTACTCGTATAAAAAATTGAGATTAATTTATCGTAAAAGTGATTAAAGTGAGAACTTACATATAAAGTTTTGTTATTTTAAAGTGTCTGTGCTCAAAAATATTTATGTACGTTTTTAGATTACAGTATGGATAAAATTAACAAAAAACGACAAACAATATCCCTAGAGACAAAAATTAAAATTCTCGAACGCTTAGAAAATGGTGCAAAGTATACATCTCTCGGAAAGGAGTTCAACTTGGGAGAATCAACTATACGATCGATTAAAAAAAATGAAGATTCCATAAGAAAATCCGTAATTTCGGGCACTGAAGTCTTATACAAGAGACATACTGATTGAAAAAATGGAAAAATCTCTTAATTTGTGGATTGAGCATTTAACTAAAAAGAGGATTCCCATAAGCGAAGTGCTAGTGCTAGTGCAAGAAAAAGCCCTAATATTTAATGATAGAATAAAGTAAAATCAGCCATCAACTTCTGAACCAAAAGAAAAATAATTTTTAGCTAGCAATGGGTGGCTTGCACGGTTTTTAAAATGAAATAATATTCACAGCATCCAAATCAGAGGTGAGTCAGCATCAGCAGATGAATATGCTTCTATAAATTATCCAGAAAAATTAAAAACAATACAAGAAGAAGGACAGTATTGCCCAGATCAAATATTCAATGCAGATGAGACCGGATTATTTTGGAAAAAATTGCCAAATAAAACCTACATTGCTAAAACAAAAAAAAGAGCCAGTGGATCTAAACCTAGTAAAGAAAGATTACCGGATTTACTATGCAGCAACGCTTCAGGAGATAAAATGTTAAAACCATTAGTCGTAAATAAACCACGGGCCCTTAAAAGAAAAGACTTAAAACGTTTGCCAGTTCACTGGATGGCAAACACTAAAGCTTGGGTAACCTCTGTATTATTTAGTGAATGGTTTTACAAATGTTTTGTACCAGAAGTTGAATCCTATATGAAGGAAAAAAATCTTGAATTTAAAATTTTACTTGTTATAGATAATGCTCCTGGACACCCACATTTGGAACATCCAAACATTACGATTGAATTTTTGCCACCAAATACAACCAGTATTCTTCAACCACTAGATCAAGGAATAATCTCCACTTTTAAGAAATATTATATAAAAAGCACATACCAATTTATTTTAAATTGGAAAAAATTCAATATTTTCGGCTGCATTATTTTGGTTGCATCTGCAGTATCCAGTATACGACTAAAGACATTAAATGAGTGCTGGGTTTTGTTCGTAGTAATACTGCTGTATTATCTGAAGAAATTTTAATGCTGGCTCGATAAATTGAAAGCAATGGATTTGATTCTTTAAATCATAATGATATAAGTAGAAGAGCTTCTCGTAGATGTTCCGTTATCTGATGACCACATTGTTAGTCTGACTGATGATAATAGGGAAGATAATAATTGTGAAAGTGATTGTGTAGAGCCCCTTACTTTAAAAAAGATTGATAAAATTCTTAAAACAGTTAAAGATTTACAGAGCGAAATTCTTAATGTGGATCCCAATACGGAACGGGCACTAAAAATTCAGCATGGGCTTAACAACACATTTTCGGCATATCAAGAGTTACAAAAAGTGTTAAAAAAATCGACATCACAAATACTTATGACAAATTATTTTCAACAAATACCTAAGGAGAAAGAACTCACTGAAAACTTTGATGTTCCTTTCAGACAAAGTGAGAACATTTGTAGTGATAAGATAAAGTAGTAATCTAGTGATGAAAGCGATATAGAGCCAATTCAGAAATTCGGCACACGCCATATTAGTGATTCTGATTATGAGATATAATTTATTTCTTCAATGTAAATATTTTTTTTCTTTGTTAAGTACGTAGTGAATTGATGTTTATTTGTTTTTTTAATAAATGAATTACGTTTTTGTTGACTTTTTTATGCGATCTAATGCTTTACTTTTAATTTATGCGTTTTTTCAAAATTCAGGGACGAATCATTAATTTTAGTATGGAGCTAGAGTATCGTTTTATGAGATTTTCTCTGGAACGGATCAATCGCATAAAACGAGGTTTGAGTGTATGCTTTTTAAACCGGACAGCTCATTCATATGTTCTATTGCAGTTCTAATTTTATATTCCTCGATTAGTAATACTCAAACCTTAATGATTGCACTAAAACTTTTTCGTACTGACAATGATAGCAAAGCTGTAACAATAACTGATGCGCATTCTTCCTTATTATACGGCAAACCTAACTTTTAACTCCCATTATGTTTTAATATGTGCTGCGACCATATTTTTCATTTTACTTAAATCACTTATTTAGTTAGGGATTCAACGATACACAGAGAAATTAATTGACGCGCGTTCTCTGTAAAATATTCGTCAAATCTCTATACTTTACATGCAAACCTCGGACAAATTTAAATTTATGGTGTTGAACTTGTATTTGGAAAACCATAATAACACGATTAGTTAAAATTTTATAAAAGATAATAAAAATATCGTTTCTACTATTGTTTGATTTTAAATATTTTTTATTTCTTTTGTTTCTGGTTGGGTTTCTTCTGATCCAATTTCAAATGAGTTGACAACAGCGACGACAACGCGTCGATTCGATAATTCTTAAGCTGTAGTTCTCTATTTTGATTTTTTTCTTTCTGTCGTTTTGTAAAATGAAATAAAAAAGAAAACAATACCATCCACGACATCAACAGTTACGGTAGCCGTAGACGCAATAATACCTGCTTAAATCTCGTAGATATTAAAATGAATTTTTGATTTTTGTTTAAAAAGAAAAAGAAAAATAAATTCTTTTGTCTTTTGATATGTATTTTGTTTTTCTTTTCTTTTTCGTTTTATTAATATTAAAAATTTGTTTTTTTTTTAATTTTTTTTTGTTTTCACTGCTCAGCTACACCTTAAAAAAAGATTTTTTTTTATTCAATTCATAAGTACATTAAAAATACGAGATACATATTTCAGATACCAAAATTAAATGAATCCATAATATTAAGAAAATATAAAAGAAATAATCAGAAACCTCACACAAATATCCATTAAGATATGTAGTGACTTTAAATTGCTACTGGTTTTGAAAAAAAAAAAGAAAAAAACAAAATATTTTGCTTTTCTCTACTTAAAAACCATAAAGAAAAAAAAAAAAAAAAAACAAAAAAGAGACAACAAAATAAAAGCCCAATACCTACAAGGGGAGTATTCATATATTGATTCCAACTACAATGAAATATTATCGATATTGACATCATTGACACAATACAGCCGAACTAGGCAGCACAGCACAGCACAACTAATGGGTGTTTAAATGGGTAAAGGTAGGAGTTATAGTTTCGATTTCGTTTTCATTTTAGTTTTAGAAAACAAAATAAATAAATAACCCAAATGCAATCATGCGTTAAATCTTATTGATTTTTGTTTTTGTTATTGTTATTCATTGCAACAGTATTTTAAGGTACAACTCGTACATACAATTTATTTTCAAACAATTTTGTTTTATTCAGTTATTATGACTGTCTTGCTTAATCTTTAATGTTGATTTTATGGTTTTATGTTTTCTATTGAATTGGGAGGAATTAATGCCCTTAACGAATACACTTTGTATTATGGGAACCATTTAGATCCTACGAAATATTTGATTAAGTAGCACTTAATCTGTAACAAACGGATTATTGAAAATGGAGTAGTCATTGGAATTCTTTTAATGTGAATTTGTCATACAATTCAAAAGAGTTGTTGTTTAACAAAATTATTTAAAATGAGTAGAGGTAAGCAAAGTTTTTAATACACTGTGTGATATTTAGGGTTTTTCCTTACCGGTTAAGCGACATTTTATTTTGTAATTTTTCGGAATCCCGGACTATAAAGTTTGTAATCTTTTTGTAAATTTAAAAATTAAATATTTCAATATATATTCAAGATGAATAAATACAAATATTGGTTTATATGTATTTGAGGAACTTTTACATCAAACTGTTTTAGTGAACATTTTCGAAAGTATTAATAGTTCAATACGCCCAATATTTTTTATTTGAAATTATTAATCAAAATGTTACAAATTAAACGTATATATGGACGCAAAATACACCTTCAAAATTTATTATAACGAATCACACAGTTCAACATTTTTCATCTCAAGTCAGAGTCTGCGGCTTTCGTTTTGCCCAGATGGCTGCGTTAATTACTTAAAGGCCATAAGAATTTTTTTGCTCACGATGGATTTTTATTACTTTTTCTATATTTCCACGCGCTTATACTTCGGTATACCGTACGGAATATCTCTTTTGTGTTTGCAACAGATTTATGGATCTTGAATAGGAACAAAAAAATTAACACGAAAAAAGTGCATCTATGACTTAAAAATCATAAATATTTTTATGTATCACTTTGTTTTCTCAAACGTGTTTTTTTTTTCTATAAACCACATGCGTTAGTTAGAGCGCTCGCACAAAAACTCCAACGACCCCGGTTCAAATCCCAGCAAAGGTAAAAAATTAAAAAGTTAGTTTGCGGTTTTTTCAAAATTGTAATTTAAAAATAAGAGGTTCCGCCTCCCCCCCCCCCTCCTTCCAAAAAGACTATCTACAAAGAAACCGCTCCCCAATATTTACACTATATTCTTCCACCTTAACCAACGTCAACAAAAAAAAAAAAAAACGAATGATCAAGAGAAAAACGCCACCTATTTGGGAAGTATTTTAGTCGCCGTGGTCTAGTGGTTATTGTGTTGGCTTACTAAGACATGAGACCTGAGTTCGACTCTAAGCTCTGACATCTTAAAAAAAAGAAATATGAAAAAAATATTTTTTTCGGCGACTACCTGGCAAAAGTTCTGAGAGTAATTAATTGCCATGAACAAGCTTCTCAAGTCTGTCGTTCGGAGTCGACATTAAACTGTAGGTCCCGGTACTCATGGATAAAAATTGACACACACAACATAAGTGCTGCGAGAAGCTAGGCCATAATTCTAACACAGGGTTGTGAAGGCCAGTTATGTATCTATGTATGTATTGGGAAGTAGCAGATAACAGCTAAACCTACTTAGCGAAGGCACTCACCACACAATCAACATGCAACAGGTTGATAATTCAAGCAAGGGTAAAGGTGTAACACTGGCCTTTAAATGATCAAATCACAGCAATTTGTCACATTCCTAAGGCGCTTAATAATAATATAAGTAAAATTTCAAAACACTGCATTTAGTAGGGGTTTACCCTCGAGTATTGGTCTCAAATAAAAAAAAAAAACTAGCATTGCTGACACTTCAGTAAGGCTTAAATGGCAGAACCAACCTTTCAGGGTATGGATACCGATCTTTCAACGACCCACATACACCACTGTAAGCAATCAACTATTTAAATATGATATTCTAGCCAATGCCACACAGTTGAACAAAATGTAGTCTGTGGCCTATTTCTTGTCGGAGCAACTCTTGAAATTAATCCTATCCAGGATATATAATGTGCTCAGACTATATAGTAAGTCTGAATAGTACTCACCCGTCATAGTTTATACAGCCATTCTCGTTATGCCTGACGTAGTCCCAAGTCGCAACACAAAGAAGGAACTCCCGGCAGTACAAACAATTAATTCCACGATAGAAACTTAGACCCTTTTCCTGTCAATCCGTTAGTATTTTCATTCCCAGCGATCTCAGAGAGACCAGAGACCCCCAAAGCCCATTGCACCGCTACACCAAGTTGTTGGCTATTAAAAAAGCAGCGTTGAACCTATGTAAAGAATACTACTAAGAATTAATTATAGTTTCTTTTATTTTTATATAAAAACCATTTCAATAATGTATGATTATGTCAGTAGTTACATACATGTAAGAAGAATAAAAAAGAGCAAGTAGTTTTTTATGTTTTATTATAAACTAGTAATTAATTCATTTATTTTAATAGTTTATTAATTTGAGTTTTTAAAATTAAATAAAGGTTGAGAAGTATAATATAATGTCCGTCCGAAACAATTATCTTTCTTTAAAAAAAAAACTACAGCTTTATTTATTATTAACGACTTAGTAACTTTCAACATTACCGTCACAACTTGAATCCTTTTTTCGACTGACTCTACTTTCTAATTACTTCAGTTTTGTACTTCTTTTCTTTCTGTCTAATATTTCTCTTCTGTCCGTCCGTAATTTCGAATTCTATTTTATTAGTCTTGCCAGATTATTGTGTCTGTCCGTTAAATATATCCCTACATACATACATTGATCGCTTTTGAGCTTCCCAAAATATACATATTTTTTTGTAGCGATAGCACGAGTAGGTAAGTTTGCAGTGCAATTTCTCTACTCAGTATTTTCATTGGCTCTATTAAAGGTCTAACCATTTATTTATTGCTCGATAACTGCCCAGCAGAAAATTTTCAAAATTTGGAAGCAATAAATAAAATTGTAAGCAGTAATGGAAGCATTATATTGTTTTTTTTTTTTTACATTACAGCTTCCATATTTGCTTACTGGTTGCAAAAAGGTTGCATTTCTATTGCATTTTAGCGGCTCATTTCATATAAAAATCATGCACTTTTGATACGCACGAGTAAGTGATTGTTTACAATTGCTCCATAACAATATAACTTACTGGTAAGCACTATTTTCTGCATATTGCATTCAATTAATAAACTTCGTTAAATTGGAAAAATATAACCCATGCGATAAGAAGTTTTTATACCTTCACGATACAAATATGACTCTAGCAAGCGATTTCTCATATTTTATGTAGTGAATATAAAAAAATAAATTTATATTTTAGGGAGGTGGCATTCTTAAAATGAACTAGGTGGCGACGAGTTTAGTAGTGCTAAGGCAAAAGCAAATAAATTCTTTTTCAATAAAAGAAACATTAATTATAACGAAAAAAGAAAATGTGAAAAAAATGAAACTTGTAGTCGCCGTAGTTTGTTGGGTTACTAGACAAGAGCTCCGGGTTCAAAGCTTTGACATCTTGGAAAAATAAAAAAGTCGAAAAATATTTCTTTCGGTATACCTCTTAACAGTCTTCTGGCAAAAGCTCTGAGAGTAACTGATTGCAATGAAAAAACTTTTCAAGTCTGTCGTTCGTAGTCGACTTTAAATTGTAGGTCCTGGTACTATGGATAAAAATTGACACACACAACATGAGTGCTGCGAGAAGCTATTCTGTAGCCCTGAAACAGGATTGTAATGGCCAAGTATGTATGCATGTATGTATCTACGAGTAAAGTATAAAAATCGGGGAAAAGTATTTTTAATTTAGTCAATTTAAAAATAAATAATTTGAAATGAAATATAGAACTTTGCCAATCCATATATCCATATGGAAACATATGCTTTTAGTACATTTGTTTCTCGGTCAACCACGCGTAAACAACTAAACCAAAATTTGGAAACTTGTCCAAGTGGAATTGGGTATGATTTATTTTCCATACAAACTAAATTGTTATTTTTTATATATGGAGAACGGTTTAAACTAAACTTTTTTTAATTTAGTCTGAATAACTTTATGGTCAAAGCAAATTATCACTCCAAAAGTGGGCAAAATCGGACAACACGGCAGGATACCTCTTATTAAACTAAATACTGATTCCTGTATATTTTGAGGACACTTATGGCTAAGGATTTTTAATTTGGTCTGACAGAATGTATGTATGTATGCATTCATGATTAAGGCAAATTATTGGCCAGAAAGTGGCCATAATCGCACGAGTGGGCGTGGTGCTTCTCACACTAACTAAATATTGATTGATCTGTAAGTAAAGCTAGTAAGTTGCACAGGCTTAAACTCAAATATAAACAAAAAAATGTTATGTGACACCTACAGACCGCCACACTATATATTGAAAGCTTTTACGATTTTGTAAAATAATAAAGATTAAATCAGAATTACATTTCATTATAGAAAAATAAAAAAAACTTTGTATTTGTTTTCTTAATTTTCTTTTTAAAACAACTCATTTATTTCTGAATTCTGAAATCATTTAAATTTTAATAATTTTAATTCAGTTTGTTGTCCATTGGAACATATCGACACAATATCTACAGAAAAAACAGCTTATAGAGGACCGGAAACGACAAAAATATCTTGACTATTATTATGTAAATTTCTTAAATAAAGAATATGACCAATTCTGTGCCTCTTCATGTCATTATTTAAATTATACAAATAATACAAGAACCTTGTAGAGGTTTTTAGAATTGGTAAAATGTACAAAGAAGAACATGTGTTCCTTCAGTGGCTTAACTATTTCATTATCATCATCATTATTGGTAGACGTCGTCAGTCTCAACATATTAGTACGAGTAGTCAATATCATAATCATTTAGGAATTTGGCCTTATAATGGCTCATGTAAACTAAGGCGACCACTTTAGTAGAAACAAAAATTGAAGAAAGAAAACAAAACACAAAAGAAAATGTTTTAATAGAACGAATTGTAATAAAAACACTCATCTCACCTACGAGTACAAGACAATTCAGTTTTTGGTTACTGTTTTCAGTTTCTTCTGATGGAGGGAGCAGTTCGCCTTTATATTGTACTTTACACTAGTCATTCATTCACATTCGTCCATTCAACCATCCAATGCATTTAAATAAACAGTCATTTCATTCAAGTTATTGTTTTTTTTAGGTTATGATGATGATGTGATTTAAATTCATTCATAAGTTGTTAAACATAACGATTGATCACTTTGGTGTACACCTGTGAATGGTATGACGATATTGTATGGTTTTTTACATTATATACATATAATGTCAAGTTTTTGCCCAATTCAACCATGGAGATACAATTGAGCAGCGTGTTAAGATTGAAGCCTTTTTCGTAAATGGTCTTTCATTATGTACACTTTTTTTTTGTTAGCATAATCGATCAAATATGGTCACAATCAGTAGAATAGTGCTTAATTTGCAGCAAAACGGGTCTGTAGCAAATGGGGAAACACCTCCGCATGTTCGCCCAGCTTGTTCTTGCGGAAGACATTGCTCTTGTTGGCGATTGTGTGACGGAAGAGCCTTCAACCTAAACTCTTCGTTGTTCTCATCAATTAAACACCTTACGAACATTTTAAGTAAAAATTTGAATTTGCATGCTTATGAGCTTAAGAGCTGAATCCTACTGACCATTTCTAGTGTCGGCAGACAGAAGTCAATGGTGCCTTTAAAAGAAAATCATCTTCAGCGAAGAGTCACACTTTCACCTCAGTATATTTGCTAACAAGAAGAATTGCCGCATTTGGGCAAATGCAAATCCACGGGTGTTTGTCCTAAGGCCGGTGCCTCCAAAAGAAGTCTTCGAAGAAAAGGTTGACCAATCACATACCGTGAATTGGTATTCGCTATGGCGAGATTTCAACGGACTTTTTGCGGATAGAAATTGTTGATAACAACCTAGCCGATATGTATTTTCAACAGCCAGTGAAAGAATGGCTTTTTTGAGTGAGAAATTCAATGTGTGTTTTATCTCATATCGTGGTGATATTAATTGGCCGCAACGTTCAGGTGACAACAGAAGAAAGGGGGTATGACAACAAGCCAGGAACAATTCTAGAACTAAAGAATTATATCAACTATAGGTATGTACTCGTATGCCTCAGTGTAGCTGAAAATAGAGATATTTTTTTTATTGATACCAATACACAGGGGTAAACCCCTACTAAATGCTGTGCATTGTATTGGAATTTTTGTGAAAAGGACAGTACTTTATGACAACAGATCATATATTTTGTTTTCTTATATTATTAAGCACCTTAGGAGTGAGACAAATTGCTGTGATTTGATCATTCAAATGTCAGTGTTATACCTTCACACTTGAATGATCAACAGCAATTGCCTCATCGTTGCATGTTGATTGCGGTGGTGAGTGCCTTCACTAAGTAGGTTTTTAGCTGTTATCTTCTACTTCCCAAATAGGTGGCGCTCTTCTTCTGATCATTCGGTTTTCGTTGTCAAATGTTAAGGTGGAATAGAGTGGAATGTCCCCGAAGCTGCGATGAGCATTTGACTGATGGAGTGTATCACCTTGATAATAAAAAATATTTAGAAAATTCTCTGAAAACTTTTCGGGGAAATTCATTAAAATGCAACTGCCAATTTTTCGAGCAGGTAAGCTAATCGCATAATGGACAGTGAATGAAAAATAAGAAGGTCCACACATACATACATATATTTGGAAATCAATTTCTCAACACATTAGGCCTTATTCCAGTTGGCGACGTCGTCATCGTTTTACATTTTTCTAATAGAATAAAGAAAAAATGTTCTCTTGCCTTTAATCTATAACAAAAATGTCGTTAGACGACGACGACGTCGCCAACTGGAATTATTATCAGTACTCCGTTCATTATGAATATTTTTAGGTTGCCAACAGTTCCATGCCAAAGGAAGCTTTTACCATGAATTAAAGTTATGTTACGCTGGTTATAATAAGCGACTCGAGTAAACATATATGCAATGAGGAAAGGATGGTCTTGGCGAAGGAAAAAACAGCGTCAAGTTTATGCGAATTTAAAAACAATTCGTTGATTCTGAATTACCAACTACGTATAAACGGCAATTGAGGCCATAACCAATAACAACATCTTCTGAAGAATGAAACTTCTAAATTGTAAATCGAAATTTATATGTACGAGTACCTTGATGTTCGTGATTGTTTGTTTGTTTTTTCTCTCCTTAATGCACATACACTGTACATCCAAAAATTGAAAGTAATACCGTCTTTAGATGCTTAGATGTAAAGTGTACGTAGTACGAGTACAAAAAGTTCTTTTTGTTTAAGAAAAAAAAGGGAAAAAAATCTAAAAGTGGAAAAAACAAACAGTGATGATGACACGTTATTATTTCAAGAACACTGTAAAAAAAAAACTGGGGTTACGCCTTTTTGTTTTTTCAACGTTTTTTGTGGCAATTGTTGATTAAAATGCCCCCACTATTGTCATATGAGAAGTCACTTAATATTCTTCTTACCTTCTACTTTACATTTTGTTATTTATTTATCGACAACTTTTTATTGTTGCTGATATATTACATTGTTGTTTTGCTGTTGTTTGTGTTGGTGTTGCTGATGTTTAGGAACTCTTTTGCCTTTTTTTTTTCTTGCATATATTTGTATTGACATATTAAGATTCTACAGCTTATTTGTACGTGTGTGTGTGTGTGTGTGTGTGTGTGTTGTTTTGTTTTGTCATCAATTGTTATTATTATTGTTGTTTTGCATAATAATTGTTGCTCTTAATGATAATATGTAGTGTTTAATGTTTATTGTTGCTGTTACTATGCATTACTGTTGTTGGTGAATAAATGAACAACTCAACCATACGTGTCCGTATGTCGATTACAACGATAATGATGAGGTGGCATTATGTTTCCGTCTTAAGCGATCTGGAACTTGAATTAATGAATTACTTGTACAATTTACTCGCATTTGCTGTTTATTTGCTGTTGTTGTTCTGTTTCCAAAATCGTAAGACACATTCAATTTAATGTCTGGCATAAATGTATGTGGACAGACAGACTGACTGACAAAAAGGCATTTTAGTTCGTATGAATATGTTCTCATAAGTGTATACACATTAAGCGTTTGCCACAAATTATGCTAAATCAGTGTTTCCACAGTGTTAATTAATTGTAATCAACATTCTTCTTTGCCCCACACCTTTCCATCAGTGTGTGGCATGTGTAGCAACAACTGTGTCCGTCCGCTTTTATTCGTAATTTGAAATGAATTTTTGATTGTTTAAAAAGTTAAATTTTCGTTTTTTTGTTCTTCCTTCCTTATTTTTATCTTAAATTTATTTATCTTTCTGGATATTAAAATTATGTGTTCTGTTTGTTTAACAACATTTTTAATGGAATTTTTTTTTTATTAGCGAAGAGAAAACTTTTAAATATTTCACAGTGTAGGCACTTGAGCGTTAAAAGCGAATTACATATGCGCGAGTATGTATGCACAAGTTAAATAAATTATTCGTTTTCATATGAATTTTAGAAAACAATTTTTGCAAATTTCTTTAGAACCAGCGTTATCACCTTCTATATAATTAACCAATATTTTGAATTAAACTAAAATAACCAATTGGCTCAAAATACATGCCGTCAACAATTACTACAAAGAATTAAAAAGAGATTTTAGGTTAAAAATGTTGGACATTACAGGAGTAAACATAGAGATATTTTCTATAAGGATGGTTATAGACGGTGTTACTTTCAACAAAATTATGATTTTCTGATAATCTCCTCTTTTTAATCTTAAATCCCATCTACTTGACAGTAATATTTGTTACTCATATTCATTTGATCATAGGCCTAGCCTTTTGGAGGTCGGGGTGAGAAGGCAGAATATGAGTGACAATCTCTCACATGACGTGTAAAATAACTCCGAGTGGAATCTCGTGAACAGGGTCGAATTTAATGCGGGCAGGACCCAATTTTGTTTTATCAATGTTGTGATTACTTAATTCTGCCAACTGTGACTATGGGTAATGTAAATATTGAGGAGGCGGACGCTCTTGATGTTCTGGGCATGAGAATTAATTTTGACGTCCGTTGGAATGATCTCATATTTCGAGTGTCAAAAGAAGCATTCAAGTGTCTCGGTTTTTTAAAAGGATACAAGAAATACTTTACTCCGGCCTTCTCAATTATTATAAGACCTCTATTCGGCCTATGATGGAATACAATTCTCATACATGGGCCGGTGCTTCAAAGCCTATTTTGGGGCTTCTTAACCGCGTACAGGAGAGGGCGAAAATGCTTAATAGCGAGGGTTGGGTGTCCAATTCTATCAATTCATTGGAGCATCGGCGTAATGTGGCGTGCGTCTCATTGTTCTATCGGTACTACCATATTAGGTGCTCTGACGAAATAAGGGTTTTGATTCCGAATGGTCACATATTCTTGCGGCATACACGTACCGCTCTCAGAGCACATCCATTTTTAGTTGATTAACCAGTCAATCGCACTATGCATTATAAAGAAAATTCGTTCTTTGGCCGCACCGCTTGTTTATGGAACAGTCTTCCACCGAATGTTTTTCCTGTTAATTACAATATCAATAGGTTAAATCAAAAATCCCCTTCCCATAAGATATTTTCCTACACCAGCACAACGTACTGCATAAGTAGGGGCCATCCCCAGAGTACTGGCCTTAATAATTAAAAAAAAAAACATCTAACTGCCATGGCTCGAAAAGTATTTTTATAATTACTAGCCTATTTGAATAAATTTAAAAAATTTTGGATTTTGTAGTCGCCGTGGTCTAGTGGTTAGTGTGTTGGCTTACTAAGACGAGAGCTCCGGTTCGAGGCCCGGCTCTGACATCTTGAAAAAAAAAATATTTCTGTCGGCGACTACCTCTTAGCAGACTTCTGACAAAAGATGTGAGAGTCAATAATTGCCATGAACAAGCTTCTCTCAAGTCTGTCATTCGGAATCGACATTAAACTGTAGGTACCGGTACTCATGAAAAAAAAATGACACACACAACATAAGTGCTGCAAGAAGCTAGGCCATAATCCTGACACAGGATTGTAAAGGTCAGTTATGTATGTATGTTATGTAGGATTATGTTTCGAAACTCGGAAACCTGTTACGAAACCAGCCTTTCTACCATGGATATCAAAACCGAGTAAAATAGAAAGCCTTCTGTTTATAATCTGTAGACCACGCCAGTTGCTGTATTAAGATAAAATTCCCTTTTTCCCCTGCATAGTAGTCAGCGTAGTCACAAAGATCGTGATGCATGTTTCCCTCATTTGAAAACTTAAAAGAACAATGTTGATTGTACTCACACAGTAACTTCGGCCGGCCAGGTAAGTTTACACACCCAGTTGCGTCCATCATTTCGCTCACTTTTCGATCATCTGAACGTTTGTCCAGTGTTTTTTTTTCTTATGAAAACTTAATTATTTTCTGTCATCTTTTAAATATATTTTTGCCGCTTTTCAATTCCAATAAACAGTTTCGTTACTTTGTAAAACAGGAAATAAATTTCGTCACTTTGTTTTTGGCACTCTTGAGAATATTGTTTTTTCTCGCCGTATTTTGCTTTTGAAAACATCGCCAACATATAAAACGTAACCCCTCAGATCACTTTAATTCAACAGAAAATAATTTACAATATGACATCAAATAATAATGAGAATCATAATAAAGAAAATAATGATCGGATGGAACCCCCAAAGAAATAATTTCTACTTTGATCTCTTAATTAGATACTTAAATACAATTAAATTCACACGAAATCTTTAAACGCAAAATTATAATCAAAATGCAAACCAGAAATAAAAACAAAAAAATATCAGAATATCGCAAATAAGTCTGAAACATATGAAACAGCAACAAACAGCACGTGCTCATTTAAAAATGCAACCGAATAAATTCATAATCGTGTAAAAAACTAAAAACTACGCCCGCAAAAGTTTTAAAAATCATGATTAAAAAAATAATAAGAAAGAGCCATTAAATCAAAGTAGCACATGATTAAATTAATGAACCAAATCAACACAATTTTGTTATACAAAAATACAAAAATTAAATAAAATCAAACTATATTAGCGGTAATCAGTCATCGTTGCCGGCGCCCTTCGAAGTGTTACAAACATAGCAAATCATGTCAAACAATGACAAAACTAGGGCATATATACGAGGATGACTTGTTTGCAAGGCATTCAAGGGCGTTTGCAATTCTGCATTCGCTATTAATTCTGCATAACTTTTCACGCATTCGTATTTTTGTTTTACTCGTATTTTACGTGTCTCATGTTTTATGCAATAGCGATGCAGTTATCAGTTATCATACATACATGATTGGTAATTACAACCCTGTGTCACGGTTACAGCATAGCTTCTCGCAGCACAAATGTTGTGTACGTTAGTTTTTATCCATGAATACCGGAACCTAAAGTTTAAAGTTGACTCCGAACGATAGACTTGTGAGGCTTTTTCATGGCAATCAGTTACTCTCAGTGTAACAGTGACATCGCCGAAGATGTCAGAGCTTGAATTTCAACCCAATGACCTTATATTAGTAAGCCGACACACTAACCACTAGACCACGGCAACTACAGTTATAAGTTTTGCCCACTCAAATCAGAAGAAATTTTAAAATTGAATATTGGATCCTCCATTTTGTATGTAAATCTGAAGAAATTTTAAAATCTAAGCCGCCTACTGGTTTTAATCCCGGAGCAACCTCCTGCAGAGACGAACACGGAAATCTGGTTACAGATGCACAAGGAGCACTGAAATTATGGAGACAGCACTTCTCTAATCTACTGCAGGGCGATGACAACACAATTTCCGCCCCTAGAGATGCTGTGCCGGATCCAATCAATGACGCCGACATTGAAATCCCGTCACCCAGCTATGAAGAGGTCAAGGTTGCCATACGGCGACTGAAAGGTAACAAAGCGACTGGACCTGACGGTCTGCCCGCTGAGCTCTTTAAATATGGAGGCGATGAGCTGGTTAGGAGTATGCACCAGCTCATTTGCAGAATATGGCTGGAGGAAAGTATGCCCGAAGATTGGAATCTCAGTGCCCTCTGTCCCATCCTGAAAAAGGGAGACCCCACTATATGCACCAACTACAGGGGTATAAGCCTTCTCCCTATCCCATATAAGGTTCTTACGAGCGTACTGTGTGAACGACTGAAGCCATTCACCATCTCACTGACTGGACCTTATCAGTGCGGCTTCAGACCTGGTAAGTCTACCATTGACCAGATATTCACACTGCGCCAAATCCTGGAGAAGACCCATGAAAGTCAAGTCGACACTCACCACCTTTTTGTCGACTATAAGGCGGCGTTCGATAGCCCGATAAGGGATCGCGTATATGCCGCAATGTCTGAGCTTGGTATTCCTGCAAAGCTTGTAAAACTGTGCAGAATGACGTTGAGCAACTCCTGCAGCTCCTTCAAGGTAGGAAAAGACCTCTCCGAACCTTTTAATACCGTGCGAGGTTTCAGACAGGGCGATCCCTTATCCTGCGACCTCTTCAATTTCGTCATGGAGAGTGTTTTGCGAAAGGCGGGTGTACATCGAAATGGCACTATATTTAACAAAAGTGTCCAGCTCCTTGCGTATGCAGACGACAGAGACATCATTGGGCATACCAAGCGAGATGTCACCGCAGCCTTTAATGCTATTGAACGAGAGTCTGCAAAAATTAGTCTGGCGGTAAATGAGAGCAAGACGAAGTACATGTTGTCGACGAGTAGGGATGTTGATCACATCGGCTCCCAGGTTACAGCCGGCAACTTTACATTCGATGTGGTCAAGAAGTTCATCTACCTTGGCACCGCCATTACCAGCAAGAATGATGTCAGTCTAGAGATCAGGCGAATAATCACACTGGCTAACAGGTGCTACTACGGTCTCGGTAGGCAGTTTAGTAATAGAGACCTCTCTCGTGCGACGAAATTAACACTCTATAAGTCGCTTATTCTTCCGGTGCTTCTCTATGGTGCGGAAGCATGGACGCTATCTTGTGCCGATGCAGCAGTCTTGGGAGTGTTCGAGAGAAAAGTTCTTCGTAAGATCTTCGGTCCTCTAAGGCATGGCGATGAGTTTCGCATTAGAACCAACCATGAGCTCTATGATCTCCCCGGCGATGTGGGCGTTGTTCAGCGCATTAACATCCAGCGGCTACGCTGGCTCGGCCATATTGTTCGGATGGATGAATCTGTTCCAGCGAGAAAAGTTTTCGATGCGAAGGTCACTGGACGTCGGCGTAGAGGACGACCGTGTTTACGTTGGCAGGACCAAGTTGATGAAGCCCTGTCATCAATTGCTGTGACCAACTGGAGAAGGCGCGCGCTTAGCAGAGACGCTTGGAGACTAGTGTTAAGGCAGGCCGAAACCCGTTAACGGGTTGTTATGGCCATCTAAGTAAGTAAGTAAGTAAGCCGCCTTATTGCATCCGCCATTTTGAATTTGAAAAATTTTACCGTATACTGACTGATTTTTATTTAATGATTCCTTATGGTTTTTGCCAGAAAATATGGGTTTTTACCTAATTAGTCAAAGTAGTTTTCCCATCCATAAGATCCATTCTGGAATATGATTTTGTAGCTGGGGATGCGGACTATATTGAATGGTGTTCCAATTATAATACATAACGTGAATTGTGAATTATACCTTAACGTAAAATTTTCAGGGACGGCAAATAACAGTTCTCGCTTAAAAATAAAACTGAAAAAATTATCCTGTTAGAGTCAACAGACATATCTGATGTTATATACAGATCACCAAGTTTTTCAAATAAATAATGTCTTAAATTCCAACAATAGATTATTGGATCTAGTATTTGTTAACAAGCCTTCGCTATTTGATGTGAGGAGAAACTCGCCTTTCTGTACGCCTGAGGATCATCATCACCCAACATTATCAATTTCTACACAGCTTCCTCAACATTCTGCTAATTGTAATGTATCTAAATCCCTTTGTTATAAAAGAACGAACTTTGAACAACTCAATCAATTGTTATCCAATATTAATTGGTTGGAACTTCTCGAGTGTAATGATGAGAGTAACTTTGATCAAGTGGTTAACAAATTTTATACATATCTATTAAACTGTTTATCTGAATGTACACCTTTGGTGAAAAACAAAACATCTAATCGTCCTCCCTGGTTTAATAACACCTTATCTTGGTTAAAAAATCGTAGAAATCGCTTTTATAAAAAGTTTAAGAAAAGTAAACAACTAATTGATCATGCCCGATATCTCATTGCTGCTAGCCGTTATAATTTGGAAAATAAGAAACGTTATGCAATTTATATTAACTCAATGAAAAATAAAATCAAAAATAATGCAAAAATCTTTTTTAACTTTGTTAACTCAAAACGGAGAGTTTCATCTTATCCTACAACGATTATAAGTAATGGCGCTACATACTCTAATAATGCTGAAATAGCTGATGTTTTTGCCAATTTTTTTGAGTCTACTTTTTCATGTGAATACTTCAATAGTTATTCCTACCCCTATAAAATTTCAAAGTCAACATCAATCAACATAAGAAGTTTACATATCTCGTCTGTATTAAGAGGCCTAAAGTGTGTTAAAAATTCGTATACTCCTGGTCCTGATGGTGTTCCTAGCTGCATTTTAAAAAACTGTGCTGACGTGCTGGCTGTCCCAATATCTCATCTATACAATTGTTCTTTGAAATTTGGGAAGTTTCCTGATCGCTGGAAAGACTCTTTTATAATACCTCTGCATAAGTTTGGTAGTCGAAATGATGTTACTAATTATAGAGCTATAGCTAAACTAAATGCCATCCCAAAATTATTTGAAAAACTAATAACGGATATTTTGTATCACCAGGTCTCGCCAATTTTATCTCAAGCACAGCATGGTTTCTGCCGTGGAAGATCTACAACGACAAACCTTTTGGAATTAACATCTCATATTAACTCAGGTTTTGTCAATGGCCTTCAAACTGATGTTATATATACAGACTTCAGCAAGGCTTTTGACAAGGTTAATCATGATTTACTTTTATTAAAACTTGATGCGAGTGGTTTCTCTACAAACTTTTTAAAATGGATTAGATCCTATGTAACCCATCGTAAACAATGCGTTGTATACAATAATTCAAAGTCAAAATACATTGAAGTCACATCGGGAGTTCCACAGGGTAGTCATCTTGGCCCTTTGTTGTTTCTGTTGTTCATCAATGATTTACCAAATGTCGTTCGATCTAGTTATATTCTCTTGTATGCCGATGATGTCAAACTTTTTAAAACTATTTCCTGTTCTGAGGACAGTATTCTCCTCCAAACTGATATAGATAATTTCTATGCCTGGTGTATACAAAACCTTATGGTGCTAAATCTAAGTAAATGCAAATCTATGTCGTTTTCTAGACACTCAATCTCTCCTCATGAGTACTTTATTAATGGTGTGGCATTAAAAATGGAAGATACGTTTTTAGATCTTGGAGTACTGTTCGATAAAAAATTAAATTTTAATTTACATGTACTTATGACTGTAAGTAAGGCTAATTGTGTGCTAGGTTTCATAAAGCGTTGGGCCAAAGAATTTGATGATCCTTATGTTACAAAACATCTTTACACGTCGCTAGTGAGACCAACACTTGAATATGCATCTGTAATTTGGGATCCCCAGTACACTTTTTATATAAGGAAATTAGAATCTGTTCAAAAACAGTTCTTACTATTTTGTCTTCGAAACCTTAGATGGAGTCCGAGTGAAAATCTACCACCATATCGCAGCCGACTTGCTCTTATAAATTTACATACTCTAAAAAGTCGGAGAATTGCATCGAACATATCATTCTTTTTGAATCTGATACAGGGAAATATAAATTCTAGTAATCTCTTGGAAAAGATACAAATCAATGTACCTAACAGGCAACTTCGGTTTTATGAACCAATTTATTTAAAACCGCATAGATATAACTTCATCGATAATGACCCTCTACGTAGAACATGTATGGAAATTAATAAATTTTATAATCTTATTGACTTTTCTGCCAACTGCGCTACAACAAAGAAATCAATACTAATTTATCTTAATTCAAATACCTATCAATATGATTGTTTTTAATTATATGTTTAGCTTTGTTATTTGTTTTATGTTAATTGTATTACTTTATATTATAAGCTGTTAAATTTAGTTTATTAAATAAATAAATAAATAAATAAATATACCAAATTAATCGTCTTGGAGAACTCTCAAAGAATCTCTGGTAATCTTGCAAAAATGATCATTAATCAAATTTAAAAGTTACGTTTTGACCGAAAAATAAAAGGTTAGATGAAACTTTTAAAAAAGAGTTTTATTTTCAGTCAGAAAATAACCGTTGTTTTTCCGTTAAAAAATAAACTCAATTTCGGAGTTTTATTTTTTCTGTCATAAAGTAAAACTCGTTATTAATACAGATTTTATTTTTAATCTGATCCCGTTGCTTGTGGAATCTTTATTTTATTGTTTTTTATAGCTGATTACCTAAAATCTCAAGTTGAACGAGTTTTAGGGTGCTTTAATATTAATAAAAGGCAAATTCACACAATTACAACCGATAATGGACGGAACGTAATAAAAATGTTACAAATATTTGACTAGGAGGATGAAAGCAGGTTCGATGACTGCGTCTATTACGACGTTCTGCACGGAATAAAATACGATAGAAATGACATTTGTAATAGTTTGCAGATGATAATGTGTCAAATCAGGATTAGGTGTAAAAAAATCTTTCATAAAAACTAGTTTTATTTTCTGACTGAAAAATAAAACTCAAAAATAAGTTTTATTTTATGAAGAAAAAATAAAACTTTTTTTTTTGAGTTTTTTTTTAATTTTTTTTCCGTTGAAAAATAACTTTTTCTGCTGACCTTTTTTGAAAAAACTCTCAAAATAACTATTAGAAAATAAGTTTTTCGATATAACTTATAACCGTTACGGTCCCTGAAAATTTTTGAACTACTTAATTTGATATTTCTCTGTTTCAGTATTTGACAAGTTCAATTCGACATATATGTTTTTTTACAATTAACAAACTTATACAAGGATTTAGGACGTTGTTTCAAACTACTCATATTATTATTACATACATACATACATAACTGGCCTTTACAACCCTGTGTCAGGATTACGGCCTAGCTTCTCGCAGCACTCATGTTGTGTGTGTAAATTTCTATCAATGAGTACCGGGACCTACGGTTTAATGTCGACTCCGAACGACAGACTTGAGAAGCTCTTTCATGGCAATTAATTACTCTCAGAGCTTTTGCCAGAAGACTGCTGAAAGGTAGTCGCCGAAAGAAATATTTTTTTCATATTTCTTTTTTCAAGATGTCGGTGCTGAGATTTGAACCCGGCACTATCGTCTTAGTAAGCCAACACACTAACCACTAGACCACGGCGACTACATATTACATACTATTATTATTGTTATTATTATTTTACCTTAAATCGTTTGAAATGCTAACAATTGAAGCGAAAATCTTGTACTCCATTCCAAATGGTTCAACATCTTCCTTTGTTAAGCTAAGCATTAAACAGTTTTATGTATTGAAATTGTAGTTGTTGTTGTTTTTTTAAATGGATTAACACCTCAGCAGAACTAAAAGTTTCCACACAATTAATCACTAAAACACTCATATTTCTTTAGCATTCTCGTAAACATAAACCAATTTCTAGTTTTTGATTAAATTTAACCAACCTTCTGGTTAAAATGGAAAAACACTTTTCACAAAAAAAAAAAACAAAATAAATAAAAAATCAAATAAAAATGCAGAACATTACAAAGCAATACATTTCACATAAATCACCCTAAACAACACCGATTTGACTTTTGATGCAAATGCAAATTATCTACACGCCTATGAATGGTTTTGCAGCACATCACCCATGTGGAACGAACCTACGCATGATCGTCATCATCAACGTTTAACAACATCAGCAACGTATCGTATCGTAATGTCATAGTAAACACACTCAATAGACATCGACATCATCACTGGTTGTATAGGCATGATGGTATTCCAACAGACAATATACAGAAACATTCATCATTTGAAATGGATTCAGCAAAGCCAACAACAAAGCGACTGATTGGATGAATGGCTAGAAGGTTGGCTGGCAATGCTTGAAATGAAAGAAAATGTAAAAAGAAAATATATTTTTGTTTGCAAAACATAAAAATGCTGAACTACTGAAATCTTATTTCTCTGCTGAATTTTCTTTTTTTTATTCAATGCATTTCGTATGTAGACATTTGAAAATCTTTGATATTTTCTTATTTTCCTCTTGCTTTCTTTTTTTTTTTTAATAAATATAATCTTTTCCCTAAAGATTTTAATTGGTTATAAAGAAATGATGTACAATCGTGTGCTAAATTGAGGTCATTAAACAAATAATTGAAGTTCATTAAATAGAAATTTTGTGGCCTGACTTTGTTGAACAGATGGCATAAATTGGCAAAGTAAAGGGCATCTGATAAAAAAGAAATAAAACATTTACAGCCATATCTGTAACAAAAATTTAGCATGAATTTAAAGTAAAAGTAATTTGTAAAAAATTTTTTAAACCACCTACTAAACTTATGTTAGCGAACAACTAAAGACATACTAAGACTTTTAAAAACAGCTGTTTTATGTCAGGCGGTTTTTAATTTACAATCAGAGACTTAAACCGAACTCGAATCTGAACTAATGCAATAAGTGTTTCATAATATACTGGTTATTTGCAACGATGAAGTAACCAAAAATTAACATTTCGAGTAGAAATGGTAGAGGTTTTCATAAGAGAATCAACATGTTGTACTTCAGAAGATGATGAGGATTTGCTCGGACATGTTCTGAAAAAGAAGGAAAGATTTTGTGTTTCACATTATTCGAATGCCAACAAATGAGTATAAAATATAAATGTGAATACGACTGATTGTGAATCTTACCATTCGTATACCTATTTTAAAATAACGTTTCTAAAAAGAACTGGGAAATTTACAAGGTGTGCTATTATATCTTCTTGTGCTAAAATTTTAATATTTTTATCAACAAAATACGACAAGTTTATGTCATAAACATGAATAATATTTAGCATACCTTATGAATATCCCATATGTTCTTAAAAGCATTAAAAAATATTGGTTTTTGTAGACATATCGTCGTGCGGGAGTTTAAGTGCTCTATCCGCCATTTTATATATTTCGAGTTAATGATGCCACTTTAGGTTTTTGACACCAAAATTTTTAAAATCTGCAATCCGTTTTCGGCTATTTATCTCCGAAACTGGACGAGATATTCGAAAATAGATTGCAGACTTGAAAAAGTGGCATTATTAACTCGAGATATTTAAAAAAATATGAAATGGCGGATAGAGCACATAAACTCCCGCACGACGATATGCAGGTAACAAAAGTTGTTAATTTTAAAGTACAAAAACTGATTCAATTCAAAATTTCCAAAAAAATAAAAAACTGAATTTAGAGATGTTTCGCAAATTTCAAAAAAAAAAAAAACACTCGACAATAACTGTCAGAAAGATATTACCACTTCTCAAGTATTTTAAGATTATTCGTCATACCCTATTATTATCAGCGACAATATATATATTCTCTGTTGATAGACTCTTATCTCCTTCTTTTACTTATACCCTAATGAGTTACGCTAGAACAGAATACTAGCACTAGCTTTTACTTATAGTACTGGCTATGCTAAAACATTTGAATTTCAAAAATTCCAAAAACTATAGTGCTGAGAAATATAGCTTTTTTATAGCGGAAAACATTTATCAGTAGCCACTTTTCAATTTCACTTTTTATGACCAATTTGATTAATGGTCCCAACAAACTAAATTAAAATTGGTCACTACTTTAAAGTATCGCTCTATTATGAGAAAGAAAATTTGGCTCCAAAATAAATTGCCTCAAAAGCTACATGAAAAATTTTTCCAAAATAAAAAAGGACTCTTCATATTAAATGAAAAAAATCTTTAAATTCTTAGTAGAGTGCAGCAACACAAAAATTTTAAGCCATTTTTCTTGTCTCATGTGATGACTTTCCTCCTTTTTTAGGGTCATTCTGCATAATGAATATGGATTATTATTTTAATTTAATTAAAACGCTTTACTGTCTTTTGTAAAGTAAACTTTGGGGAAATAAAGTGTTTTATTGCTCCTATACGATGGATAACAAAGGATATGCATCCTATTTTTTATATTTGAAATAGAATAAGATTAGATAAGGAGGTTGTTGCCCCCTAATCTCATATCGCATCAAGGATATTCAATAATTTTTTAATTAAATTTTAATTTTAAATACGGCAGCACAGCACTATCACACGTTTCAAATACGCAAAGCTTGAACCAGTTATGTTATCCACCCGTGTGTTTGTTTTTTTTTATACCAATACTGGAAAAGCTAGTATTTGCTAATCTACTACTTTTTTATTCGCATCCCTCAAAGGGTTTAATTTCTTCAAAATCCTTAAAAAAAACATCAAAAACATGCACATTTTTTGGAAACAAAAATTTAATTCATAAGTTTTCTCACATGGTGGTCAATTGTACAATATTTTAAGACAAAGTGTGAACCGGATACCTTCTTTCATTTACAAAAAAACAATTGTATTATTTTAGATTGTTGTTGTATTTGTCAAATTCATGCTCTTCAACGAAACTGTCAGTAGTAAATCAATGGAAGAGTTTTTTTGTTCTTTCTTTTCAAAATAACATGAAAACTGGATAACGCATTGAATTAAATGGTTTCAATTTAATCAAAAAAATATTTAACTTTTATATCCGCTTCAAAAAAAAATATTGACAGTTTTTTTGTTACTGGCAAAAAGTCGGGTTATAATGTTAAGGCTCTTCTTTTCTTTTTTAAGCGACACCAGTATTGGCGATTAACTTAATATTTTAAGATTTTGCTCATGTTCGTAACAGATGAAGAAGAAAGTTAATAAATCCGCTTTCATTAGTTTGCTTGGCACAGAAACATTTTTAAATCGGAGAAAGCATGTACCTTCAACAGGGTGCTTATGAGTTATCCATTAGGCAGACAGACACCTTAATCTTAAGAATTTTTTATGCTCCATTAAATATAAAAATGATAAATCATTGCTCAATCTAGTGATCGCCAGCATACTTCCAGAAATTATTTTTTTAATATCCCCTAATAAATTACTGATATATCTGCTGTCAATTGTTGAATATATGTATCGGACCAGTATAATTCGAATATGCTCATATGCCTAATTCGTATAATTTGGATGGTGAACTCAGCACAAGGAAGAAAATAAATAATAAAGACTTGGCGCAATCGTCTTAGTAAGCCAATACACTAACCACGAGACCACGGCGACTTGGTAGTATATTAAGGTAATGCTAACATTAATGGATTTAAGGAAAGCAGAAGCGGAATTAGTAATCTATCCATTGCATGCAGTCCAGAAACTTCATGTGTGTGTTGAAAACGGAAATTTCGTAGTCTTTTATTTCTAACCTCAGCTATTTTCTTCGACATCCAATAATTGGCAGAGCAATTTTATATAATTTCTGGTCCATTTATTAAAATTTTGTGTGAATAAATCTAAACATGGATCTTAATTTCAAAATGTTTGTGTTGTTTGAGAAACGTTTTTACAAAATGTTTTGGAAATTTGAATTCCAAAGCGGTATTGTTCCTCGGTGTTGAACACGATAAATGTTTTCTTATGAAAATCGCCTTTTATTTGATGTGCAGAAGCGAGTAGAAGAACATCGCAAAGGCCAAGCAATATCAGAAACTTTTCCGTTTTTTTAATACAGCCAAAAACCGAGACTGGCATTTTTCTTATTGAGACCTATAATCAGTTGTAAACACCTACTGATGCTGTGAATTGTGTTGGAATTTTTGGTAAGGACAGTAAATATAATTGTTTATTTTTTTTTCTGCTTATATTACTATTAAGCGCCTTAGGAATGAGTGAAATTGCTGTGAATTGATCATTCAAGGGCCAGTGTTATACTTTCAACCTTGAATGATCAACAGCAATTGCCTCATCGTTGCATGTTGATTGTGTGGTGCGTGCCTTCGCTAACTAAGTAGGTTTAGCTGTTATCTGCTACTTCCCAATAGGAGGCGCCTTTCTCCTGATTATTGGGTTTTTTGTTGACATTGGTTAAGGTGGAACAGAGTGGAATTTCAGGGAGCGGTTTCCACACTACTTGTTGAGTGGGGGTGGTTATAAGTAGGACAAAAACCATCTCTTGGTTCGCAGTGTATGATGCTGTTGGTAAAAATAATTTTTTTTTCAGCAAATTCGATTGAAAGCGTCCTTTACATTCTTTTTTTATCAGCTTAAGAAAAACAACTAAAAGTTGCATTATCACTGTGCTATAGGGTATACAAATACTCGACGTCGAACAACTAAAAAACATTTTTAAGTGGTTTTTAATTTTGTGGGATTTTGCTGCACGTTTCTTCTTGTTATTGGTCTTCTTTTAATCCTCATTGTGTGATCTTTTGCGTTCACGCAATAAAACAGTGACAAAAAAATAGCAGAAAATAAAAGATCAACACCAACAATAACAATAACAAAAAGAGAGGAAATTGCAAACAATTGGTGACAGAAGTTGTCGCGACTTTGATTAATTGGATTTCGAGTGCCGATATATTTTATGCCAGACACTTAAATGAACATTTTGGAGCAACATTAAAATGTTCTTAAAAAACGAAAAGAGAAACAAAACATGCTAAAAATCTAAATCTGACCAAATAAATCTTTGGGTTGCTTAAAACACGGCCTTAACAATCTTAAAAGAAAAAAATTTAAGCAAAATGAAATATAAGAAAAATCAGCAATAATAACAACAATTGAGTTAAAAACATTTTATTAGCCGGATTAAAATTTAACAATACACATACATACATATGTATGTCCAAAACATACAAACATACAAACATATATACATATACATATATAGACAGAAACGTCTACTTCGTCATTTTAGTACTAAATATTCCAAAGGAAGCTATTGTATAAAGAAATAGGTTTTATTGTCAGCTAACTATCACAGAAAATTTACTATTTTTTGTCAATGACATGATTGGCTGCACTAGAGGAGAAAAACATATATTTTTAAAGGCTCTTTATTAAAACACTTCTGAAGTTCGAAGCTCGCTACCCATTTTTGGATTAAATGAAAAATTTACCAGAGATAAGTAGAGGAGAGAGAGAGAGAGAGAGGGAGAAACTGTAAAATAACCAACATCGCTCAATTTCTAACTGATAAATTATCAATGATAATTCATATTAGCAACGAAGCTGCTTGCAGAAACTTTCTCTATTACCGCTCTCAACGTATCGTCGTGAGGGAGTTAATGTGCTCTATCCGCCATTTCATATTTTTTATATATCTCGAGTTAATGATGCCACTTTAAGTTTTCGATCCCAAATTTTTTAAGTCTGCAATCTGTTTTCGGATATCTCGTCCAGTTTCGAAGATAAATAGCCGTAAACGGATTGCAGATTTTAAAAATTTAGGTGTCAATAACTTAAAGTGGTATCATTAACTCGAGATATATAAAATGGCGGGTATAGCACATAAACTCCCGCACGACGGTCTATGAAATCAACGTTTATTTTAGAATTTACGTGCCTAATTTTTTCCACCCTTTGATTTGGAATGATCTTGGTTTTGACAGTTTTGAACATATACACTTATTTCGGGAGATACGATGCCCAATTTTCAATTTCCGCCCACTAATTTTCTGATGATTTGCGAAGATTTTGATCTCATTTGGATTGAATTAAGAAAACATTGTTCTGATCGTTCACAAAATGTATTTAAATCTGTGAGATATCATTCACTCATAAAGGCAAATGAATCAAATTTAGGAACTTTCGCTTTAACCGTATCCAAAAATCAAAATTTACTTCACATGGAAGTTGCCACACCCACTTATTCAGTTAAGTTCGTTTTTCAACTCTTGATTTGTATTCATTATGAAGTCAATTAGAACAAATTTAGAAATATCCGCTATTACACTTCTCAAGATATACAAAAGCCACTTGTACAATTTCGGCGACTACCTCTTAGCAGTCTTTTTGTAAAAGCTCCGAGGGTAACTGATTGCCATGAGAAAAGCTTCTCAAGTCTATCGTTCGGACTCGACTTTGAAGTGACGGTCCCGATACTCATGGATAAAAATTGACACACACAACATGGGTGCTGCGAGAAGCTAGGCCGTAACTCTGAATCAATGTGGTTGTGACCAATTTACTTGTGCAATTCCGTCTAGTCTTCACTTACGATTTGCATTGGCAATGAAGTCACTTAGAACAAAGTTACAAACTTTCGCTATCACCGTTCTCATCTTGACTATTTGCACAAAATTGAAAGATTCTTACTTCTACCGTGGCACTATACAGTTGGTATTTATAAAATTGTTATAGACAGTACGAAGAGATACTGTATAAATTTAAAGAAAATCAGACAAAAACGAACCAACAAGCCGACAAGCACATGTTTATTCTTACATATACGGTTTTTTGAAATGCTGGTAGATTTGTTTCCGAAATTATATTCTCATTATTATCGGTCAACAAAAAACTTGCATCAAACTTTGTTTTAAACATTCTACCATCACTAACAATAAAAACATCTTCTCTAATTTGAAATCTTACTGATATTTTGGATATTTTCCAAAAAAAGGTCTTGAAGGCTAAATTTTTATCGAATCAGGGATGGACATGACATATGATTCAATAATAATATGATTATGGCCTTCATACATTTGGCAAACATTTCTCTCATAAAACATTCGAAAGCGACTACTGCTAGTAAAAAAAGGACACATCACAAGTAAAGAACTCATAGAATGCACCTATCGCTCAGTTTGGGGCAGCGAACATTTCGATCTCGAAGTTTCGATAAAGATATTAATATCGAACTATTAGCAAAAAAAAACTAATCACAAGAGATATGTTTAGTGAATTTATATCGATGTTGAAAAAAAAATTCGCTCTTAATGATTCTTTTTTTTTTAACGGTTTTGGTTTAATATTTTATTTGTTTATCCATTATTTATATAAACATTTATTTCTATTTCTTCATGATTTATTTTTCGACCTCTGCTGGATTTGAACTTGACTACTTTCGATTCATAGTTAGACGATTTAGCCTCTGCACAATGAAATACAACTTCAAATTCATTCAATAAATACTTTCGATAAAATCTCGAAAGTGATATGAATATCGTGCTTTTCGCGAAAAATAGTGTGCTAGACTGATAGTGCGAGGGTTGAGAGTTCGATTCCCACCAGAGACCCTGGTCTGGAATACTACGCCGAGCTTATGGTTTCTATCACTCTGCTTGTATTAATTAATTCAAATATAATTTATTATTGTATTGCAATTTAAGTAAATAAATAAAACGAAGAGCATTGTTTAGCCCCTAAATATTAAGAAAAAAACTTTCGATGAAAGCGAGTATGGGCAATTTCAAAAATTTTCAACATTTGTTGAAACTGAGTTCAGATGCTTATTATTTCTCCAGTTTTTCGAATTGACCAAAACGGTCAAAGGGAATGGTAGGCCACACTAGAAAACTGGGAAATTCAAAATTTCAGACCATCAGTTCTTTATCTCTGAAAGTTATGGGCACTCAAATATTGAAAAACTCAAAAACAGGCGTGAAATTTACAAGAGTTTTTTCATATTTCATCACTTTTCTACTTTTAGTTTTAAACTTCCGATGCTCATTGATATAAATTAAAGTCACTAGACTTAGTAGATATTTACGCTATAAAAGTTATGCCAATACTACTATTTGGGAAAAAGTTGTACAGCGGTTCATTTTTGAAACCAAAATTTTCCGATTTTTTAATTTTCGCAGTTTTTTCTATAGCGTTTTTGCGCCGTTCAAGAAAATTGCATTTCGTCAACAATATTTATTAGATGGTGTAATTTGCCAAAATTTGCGCCATATCACGTCGATGTCAGGCTGCTAGTTGCTGAGAACGATGAGCTCAAACTTTTATAGAATTGGCGTAAATTTGTCAAAAATGACGGCTTTTCGCGCCTGACATTTGCAATCTTATTTAAAACTGGTTTATGTATTGCGTGACCTAAACTTCTTAGTAAATGGCACCTCAACGTCAAGAAGGCGTTAAAATATTTTGAAACGCAAAAATTTTATAAAGAAAATAAAACTTTTGGGAAATTTCATGATTTTGTTTCGCGTTTTTTTTAGTTAATCAGTGGTTTAAAATCAATGTAAAGTATTGGAAATGAAGTGCGGCGGTGAACTAAAGATCATATATTAATACGGTAGAATTCGATCCATATTTAGCGGGTACGGAGGCATTTTTCTTTAAACAAATTTTGCTTTGTGACATCTGCAGTTATGTATAGATTCCGCCGCGATTGACACCAAATGAAAGGATTTTTTAAGCTTGATAATAAAACCGAATAGGCATTAAAAAATTTTCATGATTTTAAATTTTACAGATCAAAAAAAAAAAAAAAATCCTAACCTCAAAAATAATTCTTATATAATTTTTTTTATTTTTTAAATTTGCAAGTTAAAACATTGTTTTTCTGTAAATTAGTTATGCGTTATATAAACACGTATTATAACAATCGGTGAAACATTCACATTTTTGCAAAAATTCGCCTTTTTTAATGTTAAGGAATTTTAATTATAATTGATATTTTTTATGTATTTTATCAGTGCATTGATGAATTTGGACTGCACTGATGAATTTGAAATGAGTTTCATGCATCCATACAACATTTATTAAAATAAACCAACAAATTTAACTTAAATTTTTTTTTAAGACATTTTAACATAAAACCTCCATAACTTTCGCGCCGTTTGCAATAAATGATTAACGCGAACTGTTTTGGTATGCTAAAATATCACCCTTCACGTGACCAAAGCGTCATTCGTGTCATCCAAAAAAAAAATTGGAAAAAAAAAAATATCAAAATGTCAAAAATTTTTGAAATTGCCCGTATACGTTTTTATTGCAATCCTTTTTAGTCGACATAAAAAAGTATTTTAAAATTTTTACAGAAATAATAGTTTCGCTAACATTTTCCTTTCGGGAATTCTTCATTTTAGCAAAAGTTTAGAAACATGCCTTCATTGACATCAGTGGTCGTGTTCTGTGTGACACTAACACGAAAATAGAAGGCAAAGTGTCGAAAAATAAAACTAAATTAAAATAAAATTGAAAACAAACTTATAAATTAAAAATAAAAACAATATTTTAAAATTAAAGACATTTAAAATTAAATAAATAAAGCAATTTATAAAATTTAAAATCGTATTTGTTTATATTTAATTCGAGTCTCATGTCGATGCGATCAGACTACAATTTTAGTTTTATCAGGTCAACAATCCAAAGCATTGCTGTAGAAACCCCTGCCAAAAATTCAGACTTTAATCCTGTTTGGAATTCCTGGAACTAATGGAACAAAAGAGTCGCTTAACGGCAACCAAAAATCCAAGCAACGTCAAAAAAAGCACGTCTCAGAATATAAAAGCCAAGTATGGCTCAAAACAACTAATGAACTCGGTGTATAGTTACGCCATATTAAGTACCAACAAATTAAAAACTATTTTGCATCTCTACATTTTATGTAACATTAAATGTTAGCCCTCGTATTTATAAATAATAAAATGCATTTATTCGACAAGTATTGCATAGAAATTTTCCAAATAAATCCTTAATGGACAGACGTTTATTTTTTTTTTTAGGAGTTCCTATAAATTTTTTGGCAATTGCAATTTTTTGTTTCGTTTCTGTTTTTGGTTTACAGTTGTTTGTTTTAAAGTTAAGTTTTACCAGAATCCGTGTTAATATACTTATTTATGTAAATGATTGGAATTAATTCAAAAAAGTATAATTTTAAATGAAAAATTTTGTTTTAATTGCTAACAAAATAAAAAAATGCATGTCTTTTGAAAACAATGTCTTGACAAACTGTAAGTCAATACGTTTTTTCACAGAATCCTTACAAACATGTAATGATTTTATTATCTTTAGTTTTATTGTCACTTGGCACAATTCAGTGATTTAATTGCAAATTTTCTTGATTTGTTTAAATATAAAAAAAAATAAAACAATGAAAACACATCACGCATTAACTCAAAACAAATCTTTTGCACGTTTAACACTCGTCTCTAATTTCAATTTTAATTTTTGTTGTTGTTGTTCTCGTTTCCAATCCAACACATTTAATTTTCACGGTTTCTTAACATATACATACACAAGCAAAATTATATGTGCATCCGTTAAATCGTTTTAATATACGAGGGTCGTGTGCATACATTCATTTATGCGTATATTTTAAATAATATTTGTAAAAAAAAAATCGATAAATTTTACTTGAAAATTATCTGTTGACTTCCTCTGTTCATATGTCAATGAACGAGTAAATAAAGAGTAAATTATTTTTATGATGCCCAAAGAAACGGTTTTATTTTTATTTACATATTTACTAGCCTAAGCCCAGCGTGCTTCTCTACATATTCTACTACCATTTGTCAAAATGTTCTGACTGATAATTTTAGGTGGCTACGAAGCAATTCAGACCAAATTTTGCAACAGACAACACAGAAACTGAAACGACAGAGGTTTAAATCCTAGCGAGGGAGAAAAATTAAAAATAAATTTGCGGTTTATCGAAAAATTATAATTTAAAAATAAGCGGTCCCCATAAGAAGTCCTACTTCAAGAAACCAGAAACCGCTCCCTGACATTTCCGGTCTATTCCACCAAGAAACGAATGATCAGAAGTACAGCGTTACCTTTTGGAAAGATATGTAACCACTTAGTGAAGACGCTCATCACTCACATTCAACATCCACCGACCGATGGATGAAAGTACAAATGAATAGCAACTTGTCTCATTTACATAAGGCACTTAACATTTATTTCTCTATCTAGATATTCAACATTCCACTGCATGAGTAGAGTATTGGTCTAAAAAAAAAGATATACAAAAATTACTATGGGAAGTACCATGTGATGGTCGAATTTTGAAAAGTAACACACCCACAACACAGAGCAGTAACCAAGAATTGTCCTTGGGGTTAAATGAAGGAGATCAACAACATCATCATCTCGAATATCATTATAATCTTTTATTTCTCCCCTAATTTTAACTTTATTTTGCGCGCTTCTTGAGGTTGATTGCTGTTGGTTTGTTCAGTGGTGAAGGTATAACACTGGCCACTGGCCACTCATTTTGTGAGTTTTATTTTTTCTATCAGAAAATAAAACTCGTTTTTATGAAAGATTTTTTTACACCTAATCCAGATTATCCTCTGCAAACTATTACAAATATAATTTTTATCATATTTTGTTTCTTGCAGAACGTTGTAGGAGGCTCAGTCATAGAACCTGCTTCCATCCTCTTAGTCAATTGTTTGTGACATTTTTAGCAAGTTCTGGCCATTATCGGTTGTAATTGTGCAAATTTAACTTTTATTTTAGGTATTCAGCTATAAAAAACAATAAAATAAAGATACCACAAGCAACGGGATTAGATTAAAAATAAAATCTGTATTAAAGACGAATTTTATTTTATGATAGAAAAAAATTAAATTCCTAAATAGAGTTTTATTTTTTGACGGAAAAATAAAACTCGAAAAATAACGGTTATTTTATGACGAAAAAAAAAACTCAAAACTAAATTATATTTTATGACGAAAAAATAAAACTCTCTTTTTAAAGGTTTTATCTAACCTTTTATTTTTCCGTCAAAAAGAAACAGTTAAAATCCTATTAATAATCATTTTTACAAGATCACCCCAGATTCTGTTAGAGCTCTCCAAGACGATTAATTTGGTATATAACATCATATATGTCTGTCGACTCTAATACGCTAATTTATTTAGTTTAATTTTTAAGCAATAACTGTTATTTGCGGTCCCTGCAATATTTTAATAATAAATACATATTGCACGTTAGTAATCAGTCACGTTTTAATTAAGCGTCTTCGTATTGGTTTTGAAGTCGGCATACTTTCATCTAAGCGAGTCAAAATTACAGTAATTAGAACGAAAATATTGTAATTTAAGGGGAATGTAGAATCTTTTTGGACAATTTGGAACTATAATGGCCGTTTCACATAAACGTTTATTAGTTTGCGTGGCTTTTACAGCTTTGACAAAAAGCGTAAAGCAAAATGTCTGTGACACAATAGAAACTTGCACAACACTAGCGTTGTTCGTTTAGCTATTTTTTTAATGCTCTTTATGACTCCCAATATAAATTAACTTTTATAGATTTTAAAACAAATAAAAACAATTTTCTTAAATCAACAGCAGATGACAGACTTACAACATTTTATTTTGTGTTGCAATAAAAATATTTTATACGACATGTGGGTTCAAATCTCAGCTCTGACAACTTTAAAATAAGAAATATGAACAAATTGTTTCTTTCGACGACTACCTCACAGCAGTCTTCTGGCAAAAGCTCTGGGAGTAATTGATTGCCAAGAAAAAGCTTCTCAAATCTGTCGTTCGAAGTCGTAGGTACCGGTACTCATGGATAAAAATTAACACACACATCATAAGTGCTACGAGAAGCTAAGCCGTAACCCTGACACAGGGTTGTAATGGCCAATTATGTATGTATGTATGTATGTATGTGACAAGTGGCATATAAACATATGTGATCTTTTAAAGGACATAAAAGCTTAAAAATAATTCAAATGTAAATTTTTTATAATTTTTCAAAAAATAATTTTATTTAAAATCATCCAACATCAAGGAAATAGACCACAAAATAGAAAATAGACTACAAAACATTGTGCAAGAACACCTCCGCGATGCTGTCGACAACCGTTAGTGCCATATCTTAAAGGCATACTTAACGACAATGTCGTGCTCGACGAGTGTTCCAGCATACATACGTAATACATCGATAGTGCCATAGATAGTTTTCCGTCACTAATTGGCATTACTAATCTGCTTCTAAACAGAAAAAAAATTACAAAAATTCAATCAACAAAATGAGTTGTTAACCAGAATCATTGAAAAATGATGGTACCGTAACATTTTTTTTTCTTTTTCTCAAAGTAAACTTTGACAGAAAAATAAAATAAATTATTATGGTACCATACATTTTCAATTAAATAGCTTGAATAAATTTTTAATTGAATTCTTTGGCATATTTTGTACAAAAATACAATAACATAATAAAAGTTATGAGTGACGTGGTGTAGTGGTTAGAGCGCGTTTGCCTACAACACACAACATCGCAGGTTCAAGTCCCAAAGATGGTATCGTTGCATTCGTTTTTTCTTTTCTTAAAGAAACCTACAAATTTCGTATTTGTATTGACAAAAACCATTGTTTGAGCAAAATTGAATAATATTTTAATTGTATATACATTAGGGTGTCCCAAATAAAATTAAAAATTGGAATTCGTGGGAAGATCATTCTTAATTTGGATACTCATAAGGTAAAGTATTTTTGAGAATTTTTTCAGATTTTTTGGAAGTGGTTTAGAGGTCGCGCAAATTGATTTTTAATCAAATTTCTAGCTTTTTGGGCTCTATTTAAATTTTGGTTACGAATTGGTAAAAAATCGATCATTTCTCGGCTTATGAGTCAATATTGTTAAAGAAAATATTCCGATCTTTAATTTCGTGTGCATAAATAATAAGTTTCGGAAATGATTTTGCACATTTTGATACATTATAAAACAGTTTTTCCAAAATTTTCAACAAATATCGAAAACAATGGTTTATAACTTTTAAAATTTGTATAAAGACTAAAAAAACTAATGATGCAGTTTAAAAGATTATTTAGTTTTAAATAAGATAGCAGAAAAAAAATAAATTCTCTTTTACCGTTCTCGAGTTAAACCCTTTTAAAGCTTTGTACCCATTTTTAATACTGTAAAATGTGAACTAGTTTGACATCGGAATTAAATATACAACAATTTTATAAACAACAATAAAAAATTAGATTTCTTAAAAATCATTTATTTGGGTTATTGGGATGCTGCTCTATGCTCTGCAGTAAATGCTGACAGTCTGTTTCAGAAGTTGTGATATTAAAATAACTACTAGCCAAGGCTACACCACGTTCTGCGACATCATTTACAACTTGCAATTATTGAACTTTGTGTTTTGCTTCCTGAAATGCCTTAAAAAACAGATAAGTGCAGGACGGTAAAATAGCGGTTTTTGATTAGTGCTTGAGATAAATTTTACGGCTTGAGATAAAGGTTTTATGCTGGAATCTAACTGAAAATGTTCAATTTATGTGTGCGGACACGACAAGCTCCAATACAGGACGACGGATTGTGGCATGCGTTTTACTTCTCCAGAAATTAAAGAAAGACGTCATATTTTTTGCATGTCGCCACCATATGTTGGAAATAATTGCTAGATCAGCGTTTAACGCCCTTTATATTGAGGATCAAATTACATCCCCACAAATTAAAATTTTTGTCACTCTTCAGCAAACGGGGGCTAAAAACAAATTTTTCGATTGTTCGAACCACGACATTGTTGGAAAAATTATCCCAATTAATTATTATTGATACGAAAAGATCTAATAATTTTTGTAAAAGAGAAGCTGGAGAATATGCAATAAGGGAAGATTATAAAGAAATGCACAACTGAGCCTTATTTTTTTGGGTGATAGACCTGAGCACCATCCAACAATAAAATCTCCTGGAGCTATTAACCGAGCTCGCTGGATGATGAAAATTATATACTCTCTAAAAATATGTATTTTTCGAAAGCAGCTACAACCTTTTATTCAAAATTCAGAAGTTGATGCCTTCTGAAACAGACTTTCAACATTTACTGCAGAGTATAGAGCAGCATCGCAAGAGCCCAAATAAATGATTTTTAAGAAATCTAATTTTTTATTGTTGTTTATAAAATTGTTGTATATTTAATTCCGATGCCAAACTAGTTCACATTTTACAGTATTAAAAATGGGTACAAAGCTTTAAAAGGGTTTAACTCGAGAACGGTAAAAGAGAATTTATTTTTTTTCTGCTATCTTATTTAAAACTAAATAATCTTTTAAACTGCATCATTAGTTTTTTTAGTCTTTATACAAATTTTAAAAGTTATAAACCATTGTTTTCGATATTTGTTGAAAATTTTGGAAAAACTGTTATATAATGTATCAAAATGTGCAAAATCATTGCCGAAACTTATTATTTATGCACACGAAATTAAAGATCGGAATATTTTCTTTAACAATATTGACTCAGAAGCCGAGAAATTATCGATTTTTTACCAATTCATAACCAAAATTTAAATAGAGCCCAAAAAGTTAGAAATTTGATTAAAAATCAATTTGCGCGACCTCTAAACCACTTCCAAAAAATCTGAAAAAATTCTCAAAAATACTTTGCCTCATAGTGGTCCAAAATAAGCTTGATCCCCAAAAAAAAATTTTTTTTGGGACACACTAATATACATATATACAAAAAATTAATTGTATTTACAATATAGTTTTTTCTGTGTAGCTGTCCACAAATATGGAAATTTGACTAAGAATGACAAAAGCAGCTGACGTGTTTATCTTCTGTTCTGTAGTTAATATAGTCGTCTACATAAAAATGTATGTACTTTAAGTGTGACAGCTGTCAGTCGTCGGTCGACTATGCACAGAAAAAAATATTTTTTTGAATCAGACACGAAATTCACTGAGTTAATAAATTTTTTGTTTAATTTCGGTCCTACAAAGAAATTTGTGAATTCGAACAACAAATTTGTAATTTTTTGTTTGAAAAACAATTGCGATATTTCCAATAAAAATGTTGCGATATTCAATAAACATTTTTATTGGAGTCACAAAAAAGAATCAAACAAAAAAATTAATAGAAGTAGATAAAAGTTTTATTCAATATTACGGTTCTAAGCAAACAAAAATTTTGTCAAACCAATTAATATATTTTTTGAAAAAAAATTTGTTTTTAGAGAAAAAAGTTGCCAATTAAAAAAATAAAATGTTTAAAAATGAATGCAAAATTGAACAAATAATTATTCGAGACAACAAAATAATGTTCAGAAATTTGACAGAAAATTCAAATAATTTTTTTACAAATTTAAATTTTTTGTGGTAAATTATTTTTATATTTTATTATTATTAATAGTATTATTAATATTATTATTATATTATTTATTTTAAAGTAATATGAAATGTATGTTTTTGGGGATAAGCTTGTCTCTATGGCTATTTCGTCTCTGTTTAAGAGACTCGTCAGGAGACTTTTTCCCAAAAGTGTTATTCAAAACTATAAATACTTATGTTAAAATAGTTATAGACTAAATGCGAATCATATCCCATTTAATATATAAAAACCAAACAAAAGTATTTACAAAGCAATACATTTCTGTTTTTCAAAAAATTCAAATTCTATTTCTCTGTTCTATTTTATTTTATTTATTTTTTTTATTAAATGTGTGAGCATAAATAAGTGTTGCCTACTATTTTAAAAGAATTATAAAAGCTTTAACAATGTAAATGTGCGGAAATTTTGTACATAAAGAAAGCAGAATAATGTTAAATTAAAAGCCGCGTTTTTATTATATCATGTTTTATCAACATTGATACTTTTAAAATACATTCAAACAAAATTATTAATAGAATCAAACAAAACTTTATTTGAAAACGAAATAAAAATTGAACAAGCGTTTGTTTGAAAATATTCCAGCAATAATTTTTTCTGTGTGACTTTAATGTTTAATGCTAAAACCTATTTTTCACTTTTAATATCATAATTATATCATAAAATGTTCTTTTGTTAAAGTTCTTTTTTATTTTATTAAAATCTACAGTAAATAAAAATTAATTGTTTGGTCAGGGATATCCCGAGACTACATTCAGTCCTAAGTTAATCGCACCAAATTTGAGTTTTTGGCTGTTAGACGGTTAAATTTTAATTTCTCTACGGACATTTGTTTGAGTTAGAATGAACCTATTTAAGCTAATTTTGTATATCTAATCATTTATCTTTTGAAAGAATTTCAGTTTTTCGAAATTTTGTGGACTGTTTTGGTAGAAATATTGTGAAAATAGTGCCTACTGTAAGAGAAATTGCTTCTCTTAATAAAACTCACAGCTTTTAGTGTTACTTAAAAACCAGGAAGATTGTTTATTAGTTGCCGATCATGCGGCCCCCGTACATATTTTATGCATTTATTGCGAATGCTATTTGTATAATCAAAGAAGGATTTGGATTTGGTTACTACTCACTATAAGTCAAATGGACGGACATGTATACATACATACATACAAACAAAGATTACATACATTTATTCATTCACTCATTCATATGTTGTATGAATACATGTGTTTGAATTAAAAGTTTCTTGTTTTGTTGTTTAAAAAACAGTTTCATCTGAAAAACGTAACCAAAGTGTAGTATATCTACATACATATGTTGTTCATTCTGTATGTTTGCAGTTGAACAGACAAACAGACAGAAAGACAGACGATCGACAGTCAGTCAGTTAGTAAATCGTACAGTAAACTTTTAAGAATAAGGATTCCGTGTAAGTTGTAAGCGCATGCGCATGTTTAAGTTTAACAACTTGTAGCAGTTCGTGTTTCGTTGTTGAAGTGATTTTTTGTGGTTGTTGCAGTTTTTGTGATATTTTTGGGTAAAAACAAGCCTGAATGTGGGTGGATATGAATGGATGAATGTTGGGATGTATTTTGATTTTTTTTTAAGTATGAATTTCTTGTAGTTGTTGACGATGCTAGTGGTGGTGGTGGTGGCAATCATGATGAGGATGATGGCCAAAAAAAAGCAGAAAAACATTTGAAACAATATGATGTGCAGTTCGTATATATTAGGCTACAGCACATATGAGTGGGTCTTCAGCAATTGAATTATTGAATGATAATGGTGTTGTTCCATGTAGACAAGAATAAAAGAAGTTTTTGTTTTCTTTTTTTTTTTTGTAAATTTGTGTTCAAGTTGTTATATTTTTGGCTTCTTTAAAAAGATGGTGAAATTTAGATATGACTGTCGTATGTATATACTATATACGAGTATGTATGTATGTCTGTATACCAAGTACAACATATATAAATGTATATGACGATCAGTTAAATATATAAAATGTTATATATTTTTTTATTTTTATTCTGCTCAGGAATACAAGGCGCTTCACATTTATTTCAGTTTGTTTGTTTTAAATTTTCTTTTTTTTTCACACTCTTGTGTTTATTGCTGTGCACTGTTTGTTTCAAGACGCTATACAGAGAGCTTTAGGAAAGTGTGTGGAAGTTCAGTTGTCTGTCTAAATTGCAAGAGGATCAGCCTTTGGTAACCGACCGTAATAACAACTGCAAAATTTTACAGACAATCACAGCAGCCTCACAAATATTGTTTTATATGTTTTTCTCGAATTAAGAAGCCAACCAATCAACACTTTTTTTAAAAAAAGAACCTAAAAAACATTGAACCAACTGACTTGACTGACTGTTGTTCAGTTATTGTTTTTCGTTCTTTCATTTCAATTTCCATCAAGACAAACAGTTTTAAATGAATTGAATTAATATTGTAAAGGGAGTCTCTTTCTCTCTCTCTTCCTTTCTCTCTCTCTCTCTTTCTGTTTAAATACATATGTTTGTCTTATGGTTTTGGCACATCATCATTTACTTTACAACAGCACGACATCATATCTTTCCAATTAAATTTGAATTTATTTCACTATTGATTGTGATATGTCTGAACATTAAATTAAAAAAGTAACACTTTTAAATAAAAAAAATATAGTACATAAGCAAATACAACATCCAGACATGTGTATAAAATCAGAGTTGTAGAGGCGGAATTGCAGACATTTTAGCGCAGTCTGAGTTGTGACTCCGACTCCATAATTTCTCGGTATTACTCGTGATTAAAAATTTCAAAAAACGTTTCAAGTATTTAATAATTTAGAAATCTGTATGAATATATAGTTTTTCATCTATTACATTCAAGTATGTAACCAAATTAATTAATATTGTAATTAAAAAATATTTATTTAGACTCTCTCTGACCTAATAATCATCATTTATTATTCATACTTACTTGTAATTCCAGAAATTTGTGAAATAAGCTTGGGTAAGTTTATCTCTACAACCATTTCATTGTTTATTCAAATTTTAATTTAAAATCTATTTAAATTTTTTTTCATCATTGTAACGTGGTTTTGTTGTAGGCTGAGGTCGCTCAACGGTGTCCAGGGTCGAATAAAAAGAAATTACAACTTTGTTCCCTTTGTGGGCAATGTGACATCAATTCTTTATTAAAAAAATAGTAAATAAAATAACAAAGTTTAGTACAACGGCAGGTGGTAATAGTTAGAGTTGTGGTACACTCCTTTCGGTGCGGCAGTCGGTATCTCTAACTGGATGTGTTATCTTTTGACTCAGTGGGTTGTCGTCTTCGGTATAGTATGACTTTTAGTTGGGTCGGTATGATTCAGTAGTAATCACTTTGGATTCGGTATAACTCGGTCGTTACTTCACCTTCGGTTCGGTATAATTCGTTTACGGCTAATTTGGTAGAATATCGTCTTCGGTATGGTACGATTCAGTAGCGACCACTTCGGCTTCGGTATAACTCGGTTGTTACTACGTATTCGGATTAGTATACGATCTGGAAAGATAAGATAAGAGAGAAGTAGGTCAGGAAGACCCCTTCGGGAGAAGTAGGTTGCGCGAACCCCTTCAGGAGATGTAGGTTGCGAGAACCCCTTCGGGAGAAGTAGGTTACGAGACCCCTTAGGGAGAAGTAGGTAACGAGTCCCCTTCGGGAGAGGTAGGTCACGAGTACCCCTCCGTAAGGTTTTACCAGTCGGCACAGCCAAGTCCAAATCTCTCACGAGTCGCCTCGTATATACTTAGAGAAGACTGCTGCCTGTACCAACTTTGGCTGCCGTTGTCTAAAAATCCAAAACCTTATTTGTAAATTTAATCATTAACTCAATGGGAATTATGGCAGTAAAAGTAAGTCTATATTATAAGAACTAAAAATTATAATTCATGCTGTACCGTGTATGGCTGACACAATTATGCCCATACAATAAAGTACCCAATCTAGTATGTAAAGTAGCAACATAAGTGCTACGTCACAATCTTTAAAGGCCTTATGTAGATAAGTTTCGATCGTTATATTTGGTCAGCATTCGAAATGGAGGTAAATCCTACGGCAAAATTTTCTAAATAGTGAAACTTAGTCGCGCCACAGTGCAGACAATACTAAGAAATTATGAAGCAACCAAGGCCACAGAAAATAAACCACGTATTGGCAGACCTAAAGAGCTTTCGAGACTTGATGTTAGCAGTTCGCTGAAAGAACTGAACCGTGATAAGAAAATTAGCGTCCAAAAACTAGCGAAACACATTGAAAATTCTTGCAATATTGCTGTTACAGAGAACAGTTATAAACGTTTTGCATTATTATGGATATAAAAGCAGAGTGGACCCCAAAAAGCCATTGATTTCCCAGAAAAATCGTAAACTTCTGCTTGAATTTGCGCCGGCACATATTAGCAAAGATCTTGACTTTTGGAAACGTGTTGTATTTTCTGATGAAATTAAGTACAGTCTGGCCTCGATTATTCGTAATCCGGTTAACCGATAACCCCGATTAACCGTGATGGCCAAAGATCAGTCTATTGCTTTTTGTTTGCAATGTATTCACATTGTGGAATTCGATTAATCGTGACCACCTCTATTATCCGTAATGAAAATGGGGAATTCCCTTGTTTAAATACGATGGGTCAGAAACATTCACAAGTGATTAGTTTAATTTTGAAATTTGAGAAGTGCGAAGATAAATTTAAAAATAAATAACGAGCATTCAAAAAATAATGGGAGTGTGCAAATGCTATCTGAAAAATACGAGGTTGGGATCAGACCGTTTATGACGTTGCTATCTTGAATTAATTTCTTTTTCTACGTAAATATGTATGTACACTAATGTTCACTTGTAAAATAATGGTCACTTATTATATATAATAAAAATATTAAAAAAACTCTATTTTCAAAACTGTTATTCGCTTAACCGTGATAATCGATTATCCGTAATGCTTCTGGTACCGACCATCATGCGTAATCTAGGCCAAACTGTAATTAAAATGTAAAAATTAGCTGAAGAGAGAAAAGCAATATTTCGAATAGTTTACGAGGTATAGACTTAGCAATCAGCACAAATTTCTTGAAAACTGTACTAAAATCCACCCCCTAGTCATAAACTTCAAAAATGAATTTAAAAAAAAACCTCGCTAATAATTCAAAACCAAGCCAGGGCTTTTTTTACACCATCATAAGCTTTCAGATTTTTTTTTTAATTGATTCAAGATTTTGAATCAGAATTGCGGGAATTTACTACAAAATAATCGAAAAGAATCAAAGGTAATATATACAAATAATTTTTTATTAATTCATCTATTTTTTTATATATTGAAATGCTTCAGATTCCATATTTATAAGTATAAGTAGTTATTTAAAAAATAATAAAAATAAAACAAAGCCTCGTAAAACATGAATGTAGCGGTTCTATTAATGATGCTTTTTGACATCGATATTTTTCGTGAATACTTTGAAGTTTTTAAACATCGACGTTGTTATGAAAGATAATTGGCATCCTTAGTTATAAACCATAAGTGAACCATATGACTGTAATATTTAAGCATTTTTTTGTACCATTAGATGACGTTAATGCAGTGTTTAATAAAAAAAAAACATTTTGGCTTTTACTTGCCATCAATAAATTGCTTTAAAAATGTTCAACAATTAAATAAAATTTTATTTTATTGGCAAACTTATAAACACTAAGATCCGATTACAAAATGTAAGAGAATCTTTTTTAAGGGAACAAATGTGAAAATAAAAATTTTAAAATATTTGTGGATTTTCTTAGGAAAAAATGACACATAAGTGAGATATAATTATGGGACAGCAATGACATAATTTACCTTTTAATGGTACATTGACAATGGTAAAGGGACTGTTAGTGGTTTCGTTAGTGTGTCTATCTTCTCTCACGGTTTTTGGTATTTCATTTGTTATGGCAATATAGGTCGTTTACACTGTACATTTTGTTGTTTTAATTGTTGTTATTCTTGTAGTATTTGAAGAAGCTGTTATGTGAGGTGTCATATCACAGCTACTCATGCTGTGTGCAAAACGCGCCCGCAAACATTCTCACAGCAAGTCCCCAATTACTTAAGTTGGAGCAAACAATACCAATCGAATAAATGAATAGAAATGATTTTTAATGATTTAAATGCTGCAGCCAAAGTGATCAAATGAATGTTTTTTTCCTACAAAAGAAAAAGAATATTCCCTCTCACTTTGTGTTTCTCATTTAAAATCATTAAATATTGCTGTGGCTATGGTGGTAGCGGTGTGTGTGCTGTTGTTGTATGATCTTCATAGCACTCCATTTCATATTCATCGTTTTATTCAACTTACAAATAGAGGAAGAAGACGAGCAACAACACCAACAATTATACAAAATGATTAACAATCTTAATGACTGAGAATAGAATATCAACACTGCTTGACTGGCATACTCGTAATTATGTATGTGACTGGCTGGGTGCATGGTTGTGTGTGAGTGTTCAGTTTCTATTCTCATTTTTTATAGTTGGAGCGGATACTCGTCGTTCGTAATTTTTTTTTATTTTTATTTTTTTGTCTTGAATTTGTAGTTTTTAGAATATTTGATGAGGCAGCATCAAATCAGTTTCAATTTATTCGTATGTTCTTACTGATCCCAATGTTTGCCACTTTTTTTTTATTCTTCCCCTGTTTCATGCCGTGTCTCATCGATTAAATGCCTGCTGACGATCAATTTGAAATCCCCAGGCGGCCCATTCATTCTTTTCTTATTCTATTCTCCCTGTTTTTTGTGGTGTTTCTTAAGAGTCGGGGTGTAAAAAGAAATTAATTTAAATGTTGCGTATCCATGTTTTGACTTATTTAATGAAGTTGAAAATAGAGCTGAATTAATAGCGTTTCTTTTATTTTTTTTCCACTAAATCACATCGTTAATCAAAATATTTATGTTTTTAAATAAAATTTGTTTACGATCACACTTTAAGTGGATTTGTGCCTACCCCTCTCTTTCGGGGAAGAATGTGTTGAATATTTTTTTTTATTAAAATGATCTCTTTTTTTTCATAAATATTTATTATTTAGAGTGTCATTTGATATTATAAATAATTTTGATTTTATGATTTCATATTAAACTGAATGATGTCCATAAATTATGACAAATGATAGGGTTGGTTGTACCATTTTACGAGTATTACTGCGGTTCGTTTAAAATATGATTTATTAGAATTGCATCACTTAATTGGTCATAAAATTCTTGAGTAGAAAATAACGAAGAAAATACAGGCACATACGCGTATTCCCAAAAACAGAAAAAAATCATTGTTAATATTTTACTTGTAAAATAATATTAATGCTTCCTTGTTATCAAAAAGTTGAAATTTACTTATTGATTTCGCCATTGGACTTACAATATATCCTTACATGATAAATAAAATATTTACATCCTTATTTTCGAAATAGTATTTAAAATTTTATTAGAGACCAATACTCAGGGGTAAACCTCTACTAAATGCTGTGGATTGTACTAGAATTTTTGGGGAAAGGACAGTACATTATAACAACAGAACATATATTTTTTATATTTAAAATTTGCACAGCATTCATACTATTTGATGTAATCAATGATCGAAGAAGAGGCTCATTCATGGCATAGTTATACTTTAATATCAAAAGGATACAAAAAAAAATGTAATTGCCTTATAGTAACTCTTAACTCTCTCCTATATTGACTGATTATAAGCGGTTAACATGAAAGAAAGAAAGGAAGAAAACAAGACATGGGCAGTAGAAAAAGGATGTTCTTTATAGGGGTTCACAACTTTGCATTGGCAACACTGCTTTATTTGGCAACCGTTTGAACAGTTGTTAGTTGATTTTTGTTTAGTTTGGTTCGACATTTCATTACAGTATATTATTGGCCTATTAGGAAAAGTCGCTTATGTCATGTGCGTATTTTTTTTTTATTAGAGACCAATACTCAGGGGTAAACCTCTACTAAATGCTGTGGATTGTACTAGAATTTTTGGGGAAAGGACAGTACATTATAGCAACAGAACATATATTTTTTTATATTATAAGCACCTTATGAATGAGACAAATTGCTGTGAATTATTAATTTAAAGGCTAGTGTTATACCTTCACTTTTGAATGATCAACAGCCATTGCCTCTTCGTTGCATGTTGAAGGTGTGTTGAGTGCCTTCGCTAAGTAGGTTTAGCTGTTATCTGCTACTTTCCAATAGGTGACGTTTTTCTAGTGATCATTCGTTTTTTGTTGACATTGCTTAAGGAGGAATGGAGTGAAATGTTGGGGAGGCGGGTTCTCTGTAGATGGTATTCTTTGAAAAAATAGTAAACTAACTTTTTTCATTTTTCAACTTTGCTGGTATTTGAACCTGGGCCGTTGGAGTTTTTGTGCGAGCATTCTAACCACTAAACCACACTCATTTTCGAGCATTGTTTATTGGGGAGAAACGTATGTTTTGGAAAAACGTTTTATGCCATATGTATGTCATTGGGCCATACTTCTTCCGAAATAATGCTGGAGAGTCAGTTACCGTTAATGGAGACCGGTATAGAGCCATGATAACCGAATATTTTGTTCCCGAATTGGATGGCATGAATGTGGATGAGTTGTGGTTCCAACAAGACGGCGCTACATGCCACACAGCTCACGTCACAATCGATTTATTGAAGGAAACATTCGATGAGCGCATAATTTCGCGGAATGGACGTGTCAGTTGGCCACCAAGATCGTGTGATTTGACACCATTGGATTATTTTCTTTGGGGATATGTGAAGTCGCTCGTCTACGCCAACAAACCAAAAACGTTAGGGGACTTGGAAGCCAACATTCGTGGCGTTTTGCCAACGTACGGCCCCATATGCTCGAAAAAGTGGTTGAAAATTGGACCTGTAGAATTGGCTTTATTCGAGCTAGCCGCGGCGGCCACATGCCCGAAATCATATTTAAACATTAATGGCATAAAATTATCCTTCCTTTCTTGTGTTTTATTTCAATTCGAAGTTCTATACCTCTATAAAAAAACACCCTATATTTCTCGAGTTAATAATGCCGCTTTTGGTTTTCGACCTCAAATTTTTCAAATCTGCAATCCGTTTTCGGATATCTCGTCCAGTTTCAGAGATAAATAGCCGAAAACAGATTGCAGATTTTAAAAATGTTGGTGCCAAAAACCTAAAGTGCCATCATTAATTTGAGATATATGAAATGGCAGATAGAGCATAAAAACTCCCGCACGACGAATGTGTGTACGTATAAAGAGTAGTATTTCTCAGAATTATATGTATTTGTTTTTGTATATTCTTTTTTATCGTGAGCTCTCCGTCACCTGTAGTTTTTAACAATATAATACAGAATTAAAGTTTATGTTTTAATAGTGATTTATTTATGATTTCAGGTGAAAATGTCAAAATGTCGTGGCATACTGGTAGAGCGCTTGCACGGAAACTCACACGACCAAGGTTCAATCCCAGCGAAGGACAAAATTATAAAAATAAATATTTGCGTTTTCTAAAATTACAATTTAAATTAAAAATTAAATTTATATAAAAATAGGAGGTTCCCCCCCTCCAGCAAGACCATCTGCAAGAAACCGCCCCCTGACATTTCCAATCTATTCCACCAGAAACCAATGATCAGGAGTACAGCGCCACCTTCTGGGAAGATAACAGCTAATCTACTGAAGACGCTCACCATTCACATTAAACATCCACCGACAGATGAGGCAGTCGCTGTTTGAACATTCGAGGGTGAAGGTATAACACTGGCTCTTGAGTGGACAAATTTACACCAACTTGTTTCATCAACAATAAAAAAAAAGGCGCAAAAATATACAAAATCTATGAAAAAAAAAAAAAAACAAATTTCTATCAACCATCTTCACATTCCAATACAATGCCCACTGCATGAGTAGGGGTTTACCCCTGAGTATTGGTCTTAAAAAAAAAAAAAAAAAAAAAATTGCGACAGTCTCTTTAATTGGAATATATCGTCGGAAGAATTAAAGAACGCTGTAACTGACAAAAAAATCGAAAATACGTTTTTTCATCATTTTTATCAAAAAAAAAAAAAAAAATACGCGTCGATTGGTCCCGGTCCCACATTTCTACGATGAAAATAAATTCACTTACGCCGTCTGCGTTTTGAAAAATAACGGAGTCTTTGTTCTACTTTCATGCAGGTTTTTTTGGCTCTGGTGAAAATTTAAGGTTTTGTCAGTTACAGCGTTCTTTAATTCCATCGACGATATGTACTTATTCATTTGAAATTATTGCAACTACTTCTTTTGATATTGAATTTGACGCTGTAGTGGTTAAATTGAGAAGTTGAAAATTCCACTTTACTTGCTCTTCTATTCTTCCAGATTCAGACTTTTCTGTAAGCATGTGAATGCTGTCAACTCGGTTTCTTTATTTACTAAACAGAATTATACGAACTTATATCCAAAACTACTACTTAGAAACTATAATAGTAAGAGATTTAAGTCGTGCATTAGATTTCCAGGGAATAATCGGTGGACATATATGTAAATAGAATAGGAATCGTTTCAAGTAGTTTGTGGGAATTCTGTGATGAGGTCATTAGACACACACTGGTCACTTGTACAGCATTGATGCAAAGTAGAAAGAGGCACCTTGTTGCTACAGGAACTTTTGATAAGTTGAGGGCTGTAGAATTGGTCTTCGAGTCAAGTAGTTCGAACTCGTTTCTGAATGAATGAATCTTCGATCGAATATTACAAACTTGCGCATATTGATTGTCATTATTTTCTGTATCAAATCAATTATGGAATGGAATTCAAACTTTATAATCTTAAGAATATATAAGCAAATAAGCAATACCAAAGATTTGTTTCGCTAATTGACGATGGAATGTATTTTGCCAACCATACTCTATCATGTATTATCTAAAAATTATCTAATGCAAGTGAAACATCATGTTGTTAAAAACTCAAGAACATTTTAAACGTTTGTTAATTGCAAAATAAAAACTTCTCGATTTCTATTTCAGTTATAAAATTTCATAATTAAGAATGTTTTGTAATGATAATGCCATACGTGATTTGTTTGCCGATTTCTTTGCCACCACTTATACTGGTGCTGATTACGAGTACAATAAAGAAAATACATCTGTTTTATTATTAAAAAAAGTATTTTAATGTACTTGAAAAAGTCTAAGATGTTTTTTATATCCGGTCTTGGTGGCTTTCCAAGTGGTATTTTAAATCGTTTTGCGAAATCTTTCGTCATACCAAAATATTTATTATTGAATGCTCCGATAAAGCATTCAGTATATTGGAAGTTTTTTTATATTATACCGATTTTTTAATTTGGTAGTTAGTCTGATGTTAGTCTGATTGAGCGCTATCCTAGAAATGCTTGAAAAAATTATTGCTGTTTTCATTGTTCATAATGTGCTACAATTACTAACACCTTATAAACAGATTGCTCAAAATAGTAATTTTGGTCCACTACTACATATTCATGTTTTTCCAAATGTCATAATATTTTTAATATATTAATGAATGCTGACGATGCTCAGTGCGGTAAATCCTTAATCTAGCTGGACAAAATAAAAAAATAAATGTCTGGAAACATTCCTTCTGATCATTTAATTAGATTCTCAATACGATAAGTAACTGAAAATCATGTTTTTTGTTTTTGGTTTTAGCTCTGATTAGGGAAGAAGTAAGCCATTCAGCTTGTTTATAGAAGACGAATGGTTTAAGACATTCGTCTTTTTATATATAAAACAACAACAAAAACACTCAGATTTGTTAGTGTTTTTCATATAAAAGACGAACGTCTTAAACGAATCGTCTTCTATGAACAGGTTGTTAAAGTCAGTTGTTGTCAACAAGTGCATTCAGATTTCAAAGAAAAGCGTATTTTTTGTGTAACTCTAGTTTACGATTAAAAAGGCTACGGTGATTTTATGGTCATAATTTATTTATTTTATTAAGCTCTATTTTGAGAAAATAAATTACAATTCAATTATTCAATTTATTCCATTGTAAGTATTAAACAAAATATTTATTTGCGGACAGTTTAGAAAGTCCAAAAAATAAAACAATTCCTTTTTTCAAGTAGAGTTAAAACTATTTACTTCGGAGAGTTGCAGTGTAAAACAACGTTGGGGTTAATCTTTCAAGTATTCACTTTAAGGTAAATTGATAACATCTTGCGCATATTTCCGGCCGCCATACACTTTTTTTTACTTTTTCAGTATGGCCTTCACCCTATTGTAAAAGGAAATTTTTAAAGAATAAAACTCGCAAAATAAATTGGAAACATTTCGTATTGATATTATTAATGGTTAGATATGGACTGCAAGTTATATCAGAAGAAGCTACAGCGTGTAACAACACCAACCAACAGCATTTCAAAATAAATCTCTCTACTGCGGGAGATTAGTTATGGAAGACAGGAAATTAGAGAAGGCCAAAAACCTCTGTCTTTTAATGGCAAATAATGGATTCTGACTCTTGAGGTGAAATATGGTTTTCTCGCTTTCCTCAGTACCTCAGCTCATACAGAATTTAATAGCATGTTTCACAATGGGGCAGTGATGCATTGTATGAAACTACATACATACATACATACATAATTGGCCATTACAACCCTGTTTCAGGATTACGGCCTAGCTTCTCGCAACACCCATGTTGTGTGTGTTAATGTTTTATCCATGAGTACCGGGACCTACAGTTAAAAGTCGACTCCGAACGACAGATTTGAGAAGCTTTTTCATGGCAATCAGTTACTCTCAGAGCTTTTGCCAGAATACTGCTGAGAGGTAGTCGCCGAAAGAAATATTTTTTCATATTTCTTTTCTTCAAGATGTCAGAGCTGGTGTTTGAACCCGGAACTCTTTTTGCCTTAGTAAGCCAACACACTAAACGCTACACCACGTCCGTTGCAGGTATACATATGTACTTAAGTATAATTGTATTATTGTCACTATTTCTGTTAATGTTGAACGTGAAGGATGTATTTCGTTAAGAAAACACAACCACAAACAAATTTTTCTTCTATTTCAATTTGTTATCTAAATAATGTTTTGATATAAAAAAGTCATTTCAATTTATTCGAGATGATTTATATTTTTATGATCTTTTTTTTCTTTTTCTTTTTTGTTATAATTTTTTGGAGTAATAAAAGTCAAATATTAAAAGTTGGGACTACTATGAAACAAACAAAAAAATTATAGTAAAAAAAATTATAAATGTATGCATATGTATGAATGAATGTGTGTGTTTTATGACTTATCAAACCTTTGGAATAGCAATTGATTATTTGTTAAGAGCCCAAATACCAAAATACAGAAAAAAAGTAAAACGACATGTCATTTTAATTGTTCAGATTGTTATTCTTTAAAGCAACAGCAACAACAACAACAACAACTATCACAAATGAAAGCTAAGACATGAAGCAAGCAACAGCAAAAACAAAAAATAAACAAAAGGAACAGAGTAATAACAATAATAGCCGTTTTGCGTTATGACAACGTATCCAAACATGACGTTTTAAACCAATAAAACTGACAATTTAAAAATTTTATAGTTATGAATTTATGAGTTGACCATAAAGCAAAAACCATGGCGCCAGTTCCACCATTCGATAATATTAACCGATTCTTTTAAGTTGCATTTACAATATTCGAATTGATTTTGTATGAATTTATGTTTTTTTTCTGTTTTATTTATATTTTTTTAGTTTATTTTACTTAATGTGTTGAATTGTATTTGAAAAATTATAAAAAAATTTTTTAAAACTAAAAATCGAACAAAATTGACTGCACGCAGTATGAGTAGATAACAAAATAAACGAATATGTTGCAGGTTACGCTTTAATGCTCATGCGTTATTTGTTGCTCAATTGTTTGTACATATTGCGTTATTTTGTTTTTTTATTCTTATTGTTATTGGTTTGGTACTACTGCTGCTCTTTCATATTTCGCCACAAAAAATTTTGTCTTTTATTGAAAAATTATTAAGAAAAAATGTGTTAAATTTTCTGTTGTTTACTGTTGTGTGGATGGAGTCAGAAACGTCGAAAGAAAAAGATCGAAGAAAATGAGTTTTAAAGTTTTTACCCACCTACGAGTCTATAGGTATATTACAAAAAAGCCAATTCTGCAATCAATACCGATTCGTTTACTTGTGCCCATTTAAAATAAAAATTTTCAGCACACATTTTAGACAGGGACCGCAAATAACAGTTATTGCTTAAAAATTAAACTAAAAAAATCAACGTATTAGAGTCGACAGACATATATGATGTTATATACCAAATTATTCGTCTTGGAGAGCTCTCACAGAATCTGTGGTGATCTCGCATAAATGATCATTAATCAGATTTTAAGTGTTACTTTTTGACGGAAAAATAAAAGTTTAGATGAAACCTTTAAAAAGAGAGTTTTATTTTTCAGTCATAATATAAAACTCATTTTGTGAGTTTTATTTTTCTGTCATAAAATAAAACTTATTTTTGAGTTTTATTTTTCAGTCAGAAAATAACCGTTATTTTTCGAGTTTTATTTTTCAGTTAAAAAATAAAACTCTATTTAGGAGTTTTATTTTTGCCGTCATAAAATAAAACTCGTTTTTATGAAAGATTTTATTTTTAATCTAATCCCGTTGCTTGTGGTATCTTTATTTTATTGTTTTTTATAGCTGAATACCTTAAATCTCAAGTTAAACGATTTTTAGGGTGCTTTAATATTAATAAAAGAGCAAATTTACACAATTAAAACCGATAATGGCCGGAAGGAGGATGAAAGCGGGTTCGATGACTGCGTCTATTACGACGTTCTGTAGGGAATTAAATATGATAGAAATGACATTTGTAATAGTTTGCAGACGATAATGTGTTAAATCAGGATTAGGTGTAAGAAAAAATTTTCATAAAAACGTGTTTTATTTTATGACCGAAAAAATAAAACTCTATTTATGAGAGTTTTTTTTTTAACTTTTATTTTTCCGTTGAAAAATAACTTTTTCTGCTGACCTTCTTTGGAAAAACTCTCAAAATAACCATAAAAAAATAAGTTTTTCGATATAAGTTATAACCGTTACAGTCCCTGATTTTAGATAATTTCAAAAAAGTGAAACAGCTGTTCATAGCTCAGCTCAACAAACAAAATATTTGATAATTGGATGGTAAAAATTTTAAATTACAATTTATATGCAAAGGGTGTTTTTTTATAGACCATAATATATAGAAACAAATATATGGTCTTTCAATATCAATGAAACGGGTGTTATTGAATTTAGTAACGAGTAGAAGGCGAAATCGGCAAGATTAATTTCGTACACTTTTCACAGCATATAAGGTCGCGTTGTACCAAAAATAATTTGACTGTTGCTTACCAGATGTTCAATTGTCTTTGGTTTATCGTTAACAAACCCATAGAAAAAAACGTAATGGGTTAATATCACACGGTCTTTATTTATTTATTTATTATTATTCAACCTATGAAATAATTTTTTACAAATTATTTTACAAAATTTATATTTTAATATTAAATATAAAATGCATTGCTTTCGTCGTGAGACTTTTTCCCAAAGATTATAATCAAAACTGTAAATTCTTATATTTAAAAAGTTTTAAACTAAATGAGAATCATATCCCATTAAATATATAAAAGCAAACAAAAGAAATTATAAAACAAAGGCGAAATGCCCATGCTTTAAAGAAACTATGAACTACAAAAATTTACCTGAGACCTCAATAACAACTCATGCAATCGTGCATCGACCGCAGCAGCACAGACAAAACAGTAAGCTCAGAACACACATCAAGGGACGCAGCACACAATATAAGCACTACCAGAAAGGAGTTAAGAATCATTCCTAGGATCATTCATGTGTTTAAGAAAGTTGCTTATTGAGATCTTAGGTACATTTTTGTAGTTCATTGTTACCTTAAGTTTTGAACGATTTGCTACCTATGGACCTAAACAGGGGAAAAAAGGTAAAAAAAATCGAACTTTTTTTAAGTTTTTCGTATTTTGGTCTTGAAGGTGAAGTTTGTTGGATTTTATTACTTCACAATTTTTGTTCTTCATGACAAGAGCAACAAATTGAGAGGTGCCTGGTATAGTGCTTAGAGTGCTCGCACAAAAACTTAAACGGTCCAGGTTCAAATTCCAGCAAAGGTGAAAAAAATATAAAAAGTAGTTTGCGGTTTTTTTCAAACATTATAAATTTAAAATAAAAGGTTCATGACCTTGGGTAAAACTGAGAAACAGGCGTCTTCTTTTTTTTTGTTGTTGTCTGTATATAGTAATTTTTTTTTCGTTCTGCACGGTGTAACTTGACTTCGGCCATAATAGTATGACAGTTGGAAAAAACGAGATCTTATTTGAATTTATCCCAATAAACCACAACGAAACTTACTTCTTCTGAATTTTTTATACAATCTATTTCTAATTAAGCATGTATGTATGAGGAAATTAGTAATACTACTTAAGTTGCTTTCTTAGGTATTTATTAATTTAATTTACCACCGCCACCTTTTGCGTAGCGTGGTTTTATTTTGAGTTCCCTCTTTTGATTTTCGTTTTCACTCGATACGCTAAAGTGTTCTTTTTTTTAGAAACATAAGAGCCCATAAACAATTATTTTGTGTCGTTTTCAACAACAAGCGCTGAATAATGAATCCTTTTTAGCCGTTTATTCTTAACGTCTTTTAAATAAAAATAAACGGCTGAACCAGTTTCCTTAAAATTTCTAAAATGGTTCTCTGTATGGCTGAAAGGAACTACATTTGAAAAATTCTAACTCCCTCATGTACAATAAAAACAAACCGGTACTTTTTTCATTGTTCCAAAATGATTCTGTTGTCACAACCATCCCTCTACATGGGATAATCACCTTGTCGTGGTGTAGAGCAGTGGTCTTCACAAAGAGAGTCACACAAAAATACACTGAGAGATGAGATTGGTTTCTTCATTTGTATTGTTTTTAACAACTTGAATGAAATTTGTGAAAATTTTCGTTTTAAAAACCTTTAATTTTAAAATTTAAACTAATTTATTAAAAAAAAATTAAAATCATTCATGAAATAAATTGTTTGTAAATACTATTAACAAATTGAAACGTAGTTAAAAGAAATATAAACATTAAGAAGTTTATGTTGCTTATTATCATAACTTCTCAGTGTCTGACAAACAAATTTAGCTCTCTTGAAAACTAATAAAACATAAACACATACGCAATTTTTGTCTCACACACATGTTTTTGTAATAATTGTGGTTGTCGTTTACCGTGATGAAAACAAAGCGTATGGATTTCTTTTTATGAAAGATTTTTAACATTGCAAATTTTTTCATAATTAATTAAGTTTTTCATAGGAAAATAAAACAAAAAGTGGTTTCCAGGAATTCTAAAAGTGATATCTGTTAAAAAAGTACAATACATTTAATTTTAAACTAATAATATAATAATAATAAGAATTAACGATACGGGTAGTTTTGGTATATTTTAAGAAGCTGTTTGCCAGAATTTTTGTGGAATTAAGCAACCCTGGTTGTAATATTCACGAAGAGAGTAAGAAAAACTAAAAAAATATCCGAACAATTTATTTACCTGAGTAATACTGGTGAAGACCACTGGTGTAGAGGCTTAACTGCAACGACAACTGGCTAAGGTGGCGGAGAGCAATAGCTCTCTGGCAGGGTCTCCCATGTCAGAAAGAAAGTTGAGGTGTAGTAACTAAATAATTACCACAGGGGCTGAAACAAGAACAAAAAACAACAATATCATCTTCAATACCATTGTCATCTATAAAGAGAAAAAAATACCACGGGTAACAACAACAACAGCCGTTAGCTTTACAAAAATCGTGTTTGTTTAAACGAAAACGTAAAACAACTGGTTATGAGGCATTTGGAGCTCTTATTACACCGTTAGCGGTACATTTTTGTTTTTATATTTTTACCTTAACTTAAACTTTATTGTACAGGCTTCTTGGGGTTGATTTTAGTTGGATTATTTAGTGGCATAGGCATGACACTGGTAATGAAATAATCAATCAACAGCAACCTATTTCCTATGACTTTAGTTTTTTTTTCTGACTGATATCAGATATGATATATAACTACTGCATGAGTGGAGATCATTCCCTGAGTGCTGGCCTCAATCTAAAAGAAAGAAAGAAACCCCGAAAACTAGAGCCTCTACTACAATATTAAAATCAAATCATTTAAAGACTCGAGAAAAAAACACTTTTTAACTACGTCCCTGCTTTAAAAACAAAAATATAAAAAATTATTTTTGGCATTCGTTTCTTTGCTTTTTAACTTTTTTCTTTTTAGGACACCTACTTATAAATTCATAATTTTTCCTTAATAAAACATGTTGTAGACCATCACTAATAATGTCCACTGATTTGGACACAGAAAGGAAAAAGTAAAGACAACGTTTAACAGCAAAAAAAAAAAAAGAAACACGAGTTTAACAATGGACATGGAACAAAATATCGGCATAACTTCTTTCACAGAATCGCGTCATACAAGCAGCAAAAAGTATTACAAAAACAAACAAAAAATCTTACAAATGTCATTTTCTATATAAGATTTGTATGTCAGTTGTTCTTCAACAACATCAACAGCAACAACATTATTTTGAGATTTTTTTCTGTGTATGTTTTGTTTTTTTTTATCAATTCAGTTTTTAAACAATTTTCGTAAATGATGACTTAATAATGTGTGTCTATGGACTGCGATGTGTTGTCTTCATAAATTCAATTTATGAATTCATATTTTGTCAAACATTTTGTAAGTCGCGCATTTATGACTGCTATGAGAAGGAATGTCGAAAACATTGTCCAAACATGAAGCATCTTTAAAATCGACTACAGATGCTGTCTTAAAGGAACACAAGGAACAGTACCACTATTAAGAATCTACAGTTCAAAACAATGCGAAAAACAATGTCAGGACACACACGTTGTACGTGCTTTGCATTTTAAATTCCAATTTCAGTTGTATGACTCCATCATAATTGACTAGAGAGAGGGAGAAAGAGAGAGAGAGAGAGGAAGAGCAGTAGCAGTGATGTGATGCAAGTGAATGGGTTCCATGCCACTAATTGATTGTATCCTTCTTTATTTATTTTGTGTTTTTTTCTTTTCTGTCAAGTCTTCTATGGAGTTGTATTGTTTTGTGGCATAATAAAGAACTGTTAACTAACATGAAGAATATGATGTTTTCTTGTGTCTACGCCTTTTGACTTTAAGGAATTCATGTAGTTATAGTTGTTAAAAAATGAGAATGAAAAAATGTCACAAAAATATTGCCAATCATAAAATTATTACTTGACATTCCAAACATTAATTTATTATGCGTTATACATACATACTCTTTTTTTTCTTTTTTCTTCACTTTGTTTTCATTTCGACATTTGAAGTTTAATAAATAGGATTTTGTTTAATTAAACATTAAAAAAAGAAACTTAATTACAATACAATACAAGTATTAAATTATATTCTATTTAGTTATCAAGAGCCAAGTGCCAAAGAGCAGGGTCTCTGGTGCGAATCCAACCCACAACCCTTACACTAACAGTCTAGCGCACTACCAACTAGCCCGGGACTGGGGCACCCAATATAATACACAAATATATCGCGTTTATTATATTGATTATACATACGAGTACGAGTACTTTTAAGCGCAATACAAAAAAATCCATTCCAGACATTCAGACATTAATGATTAAAAAACATTTCCAAGAATGAAATTTTCTCATTATATCATATTTAAAATAGCAACGAGACATTTGGCGACGGGATATGATCCACTTGAATCAAAGAATTATAAAACAAACAAATACGAATACAAGTAAAATAAAATAAAATTCAAACCACATATAAACAGAATAAAATCTGATCTAAACAAAAACAATTACTGCTTAGCACCTGAATTAAAGTCGAAAAATTAAAAAATTTTCATAAATATAAAAACAAAATTATTTTGCTGAATAATGTAAAACACCAGAAATTGTACTCGTAATAACAAGAAAATATTATTTTAAAAATAAATTGTTATTTAATGCTGACTTTGTTAAAAGTGCAACAGAAAATTTTGCCCGTAGTCGTACAAGTTTTTCGGAAAAAAAAAATTGGGGTTCAAATTTAAAACCATATTTTTTGTTTTATCCGTTAACAAAAATGTTTTACTACAAGTACGAATAAGAATGAAAAAAAAAAATTTAATTAAAATATAAGCTCGTGTTTTCAACAGAATTCCGGTACCTTTTCTTGGAACTAATTTTTCCCAAGCTCACTAAATGAATGTCACACTTTGTTGACAAAAAGCGAATAATTTTTTTATTTTTTTGTTTTACTTTTTTTGCTCTTTGTTTTTTGTATTTTTTTTCTGGTAAAAATAAAATTTTAACGACAAAATATGTAACATGACAACTAAATAAAGTGTATAATTGTAAATATAAGATTTGTTGTCTAAAGGTATGACATTTAAAACTTTTAAGTAAAATTGCATGCATAACGTGCAATAAGAAGTGTACTCTACATCACATAGGAATGTTCAAATTTAAGCCATTTTAGCTCATGGCAGTAAAGCAGTTCACTGTTGCATTTGAGCTTTTAATTGAAATCATACCTTTGTTCTATAGGTATTACCATGAGAGATGCTATGATGAAATAAAGGACTATATTCCGAATAATCGCATACTTATACGGACCACTCGTACATCTCTCAGAGCACATGCTTTTGTAGTTTATTGTCCAGTGAACCGTGCAGTGCATTGTAGAGAGAATTCGTTCTTCAGTCAAGCCGTTCGTTTATGGAACAATCTTACTGCGAGAGTTTTCCTGTCAATTACGATATCAAAAGGTTAAATCAAATATCCACAAGCACTTCTCCCTCTTTCCCCTTTCCCATAACATATTTTCCTAGACCATCACAATATACTGCATGAGTAGGGGTCGTGCCAGTGCTGGACTCCATCGTTCATATCGTGTATACTTGGGTTGTTAAGCTGAGATAATTTGCATAGGACTGATATTTTTTAATGTTAAAAAATTTAAGACTAAAATTTAAAACTATAATTTTAATAATATTATTAAGAATTATTATCCAAGAATATATTTTAATGGATAGCAACACTATTTTTTTTAATGTCGAGTATAATTATTTCACATATTTCTAGTGAAACACTTACAAAATCTTAAGTTGCGGTTAAAAAAAAAGCGGCTTTTCAAATTGTTTTGCCCAATTGAGTAATAACTCAATCTAATATTTACTGGCTTTTAACAAATTAACACAGTCATTAAGAGGAGTATGAGACTTTTCAAAAGATATACATATACAGTGACTTCAACAACTGTTCACAAAAGTTGTTACTCTTGCCATAAAGAACAAAAATTGTGAAGATATAAAATCAAAAAAACTTTATCTTCAAAACCAATATTGCAAAAATCTCAATAAACAACCTGCTGAAACATATGACGTGGACGTCCCCTCGTGCAGTGTCTCTATGTGAGCCTCGTAAAGCTTTTATATTGTGTGCTGCGTCCCTTACTGTTCTGCTTGTGCTGCTACGGTCAGTGAGTGATCACTTGAGTTTTTTATTGAGATCTTAGGTCAATTTTTGTAGTTCATAGTTTCCTGAAATTTTGAACGGTCTGCTACCTATGGACCTATACAAGGGAAAAAAGTTAAAAAATATCGAATTTTTTTAATGATTTTACGATTTTGGTCTTGAGGTGAAGTTTTTTTTATTTTATATCTTCACAATTTTTGTTCATTATGGCAAGAGCTACAACTTTGCCTCAGAAAGTTAATCAGAATTCCGAACAGTTTGCAAGATATGAGCCCGAGAATTTGATAACTTTTTTGCAAAAATGACACCGAGGCCCCAAATGTTTGGGGGCCTATAAAAAAAATTTTATGACTTTAGGCAAAACTTGGAGACACGGGTCATTTTTTTGGTCTTTTATGACGTAGCTGTGTTATATTTCCATGACTTAAAAATTACACACAGTGTAACTAAATGACAAATAAGAAAAAAAATTTTTAACATGTCATGTGCTTTTTGGCTAAAAAAAGTTGGCATCACTAAAGGTGGTTTTACACTATCCCACTGAGTATAACGACACGTCAAAAACTCAAGTAAAATGAAAAAGTATAATAGTGTGAAAACAATATGTAATGAATTGTCAAAAATTACGGATAGAAATTTGACAGTCGTATGGCTCTCATCGTTTTTAAAATTTTTTCTAAACCATTAGACTTTTCGTTTTATCAGAGTTGCTTTTTTACACAAATATAAGAAAAAATCAGAGCTGGAAAACTGAAAATTTTTGGCCATAATTTTGCTTATTCCTTTTTTTATTAAATAACTACAAAAATACAAAATATAGTTAACATTTCAAGATCTTTCCTTTTAACATAAAATAAATTACAAATATTTGTTGTAAAAAATAATTAAATATGGCTTATATTATGAAATATTAATAAAACAAATATTGCCGTATCAACATGTCCATCGTTGGAGAAAGAGAAAAACACAAACAGCTGTTGTTTCCATTTTATTTGAAATGTGATAGTGTAAAAGCAAAATGTAATACAAAACATTTTACGTTTGATTTTTTGACAATCAGACCAAAAACCATTAGATTTTCTTTCGACAAAATCCAATGAAAGTCTTAAGACTTGTAGAATAGTGTAAAAGCACCTTAAACTGCTTAAAGGGGGGTTTAGACGATAATACAAGTCGTACAACATGTCAAATTTTTGTATAGAAGAGAATGAATAGTATCGTGTAAACTTGATATGTAATGAGAGCGTACGACATTGAGAGAAAATACGGATGAAAATTTGACAGTCGTACGGCTCTCTTTGTTTTTTGAAATTTTTTAAAAAACCATCACATTTCATTAGATCAGGGATGCATTTTTATGTTTTTGTTTGTTTATATTAAATGTATTCACAATGCATGTAAATTTTGTGTGCATGTGTATGTGCATTTTATGTTTTCATTTTACTTTGTTTTGGTATTTTAAAAACCGTGTAAACGCAAAAAATATCTGTCGTAAGATTTTTACTCTCATTTTTAAAAAACGAATAATAATAATAATAATATAATATTATAATATAATATAATTTGATAATATTTTCTCTTTGATTTTACGTACGACTTGTATTACCGTCTAAACCCCCCTTAAGCGTGTATTGAAAATTTGACTTCCACACTAAAACATCATGGCTTGAAGGGTTGGGTATGCAGCACGTTAAGCATCTATGCGAAGCCGAGATAGAAAAAACAAAAAAAAAAGCATTTACAGGTACAAATCTTCAAAAGTAAATAAGACTATAAAACTTTATGTGTGTAATGAAATGGTATATAGAGTTTAAAATGCCGAGTAGACAGACTATACTTCCCTTATTTTTTTTTATTTAAATTCAGTTTTTATTCAGTTGATAACAACTTTTTATAGAAAATATAGAATTTCTACTCTAATCTCACAAAAATATGAAAAACAAAAACTAAAAAGTAGCAGTAAACTTAAGAAGTTATTTAAATGGTTTCAAGTCATCTCTAATTTAAATCCATTAGTATGTCTCCTTTAAATACCTTTTTTGTGTTTTTTTTTTCTTTAAAAACAAATGAATTAAATTTCATCTTTCACCACACAAAAGGATGATAATCAACATCAACACATACTCGTATTTGATTGTAATTAAAATCAAATAAATTAACGATCATTTATTTGATGCAATAAAACTGTTGTGCTTGGCAATTATCAAAAAGTGATCTTTATGATATGAAATGTTCTGATGCATCATAAAAAATTAAGTTTTCTGTTTATAGAAATACCACGAATCATGGGTGGCTTCAAAATATCGATAAGAATCGTGTGTTTCCTGTACATTTTATTTAAATGGAAATTTACCGAAAAACGTTTACAACTCTTTACCTTCCTTTTTTTGTTTGGTTTTGTTTTGTATAAATTTTTATATCTGATTTTATTTAAATTTTTCTTTATTTTTTTTGCATTTTTGTTGAAATTTTTATTTTATTATCACCATCAGCACAGCCATAACGACGTAGAAGAAAGAAGAGATAATACAACCAGTCAACCATCCAAAAACCAATCGTTCAAAAAGATCAGGATTTGTCACCTTAGAACGACGTAATCTGTTTGTTTAATTCTTAAGAAATCGTAACCGAATCCGACATTAATCACCTGAAGCCTAATTAAGAGCTGTTTAGTATTCCAGGCGCTTAAGAGATTCTTTTTTTTTTTCTTTTTTTGTTAATCAATGACTCTGTTTTTTATGTGTTGAAAACGTAAATTTAAACGAAATAACTTGCAAGGAATCATTAAAAACAGCGGCTATAAAATTGCTCATCAACATATTGCCACATGCATGATATTGGCATGTTTATTTTAATTTTATCAGAAGTAGAAAAGAGTTCATTCTTTGAAGCAGAAAAATATCAATTACTTGCACACCAAGTTACCAGCTAATCTCTCGTAACATAGAAAAAACAAGATTCATAAATGTTTGAGATAAAACAAATGCCACTGACATTTGCTAAAACTTTTTATTTGAAGGAGTTAACCTTGAAGGAGTAACCCTGAAAGCTTTGCTCAATCTGCGATCACATTAGGCAAATATATTTGTTTTATGCAATAATTTCCTTTCCTACAATTTGTTAAAGAGCTTTTTAAAGATAAGTTTTAATAAGATAATTTATTTTGCTTTTTAATTAATCAAACTGAAAGCAATGGAAAATTAAAAAAATATACTTATGTTTTTATGAAATAGTGGTTATGGTTTTGTCGTCAAATATTTGCGTCAAAAGTAATGAAATATTTTCGCTTCCCCATTACAAGGCCTTAATAGAACAGAACTAAATTTTTGTAATGATTTCTCAATGAAAGGTCGAAAATAAATCAAAAATTATCCGTGAAGTAGAAGTACACCAGTCGAACTGAACATATTTCTAGCTACGGAAGTCTCATAAAAAAAAGAAAAAATTGTTATAGATTTTACTAGAATTCGAACTCGGATTTTTAGATCAATCACAAAAGGGCAATGAAAAATTTATATTTTATGAAGCAAGTTAAATTTTCAAGATGCTGTGAAAATTGTCTGTATATATTCACTTACGAGATCTCCGGATGCAATTTGTTACATACATACATACACACAAAAAAATAATATTCATAAAATTTATGAATTATGTTCATATTTTTTGGGGTTCATAATACATATGAATTGATCATAATGTATATGTACCACTTCATAATATTTATGAACTTTTTTTGAGTTCCCGGTATTTGTTTATAAATTTGTTCATAAATATTATAAATTTCGTTCATATAAAAAATTTTCATAAGTGGAATGTAAAAATTCATAAATATTATGACTTCTTTCATATTTAGCATTTTTGACTATCATTTCCCTATTTTTTTTACAACTTGGTACATATATGGAATGAAATTGATCATATATTTTATGAATGGGTTCATAAATAATAAATTTTTAAAAATATTGCAAAGTTTTTGATTTTTATGAAAAATTTCATTCAATTTATGAACTTTTTGTTTTTTAGACAATATAAAGGCAAGAATATTTTATGAAATATTTCATTAATACTTGCAAACCTTTTATTCAAAATATGATTTTTGTTCATAATATTTCAAAACCGGTTTTGAGGGTGGGTGTAAAGCAGTGATGTCCAAAATTCTCTTTCCCTATAACGCGTGATAGGAAAACAAATTCTGCTTACGTCGAAGTCAAACACGTACATAATAAAAAGAAATATTGTTACTCTTGCTCTCTTAAGATTTTAGCTTCTCTCCAACATAGTGCAGGGATGGATAGCGCATATTTTTTGTATCATTTTTATTTAACTGAAATAATTATTCATTATTTCCTCCAAATTTATGTGACTTCGGTACTCCATTATTCTTAATAGATCGGTCACATGTCTATCGGACAATCGATTACGCACTTTACTCAGAATTATGAAGAAATATTTATGAAGTTATAAACAGAAAGTAATTCGAACATTCCCATTTCTGGTAGAAGTAAGCAGAGTCTTTTCTCTGCTTCATACACAAGCGCAAGTGTGTTTATGTAGTAGTGGACATCACTGGTGTAAAGAGTGTAGAATTATTTTAAATTTTATGAACATTATCTTTTAAATTAGGAATATTGTTAAATTATATGAATTTTAAAAGAACTTAAATATTTCACTTTCTTAAATTATACTTTGTGTTTTTAAATTATATTAGCTTTTGTAAAATGTCATTTGCTTATAAAAAATAATTTGTACTTTTACTTTCACTTTTCATTCAAACTTTGTTGAATAAACAAAAAAAAAAAAAAATAATTTATAATATAATTTTTATAAATTTTGAATTTAAACGAAACTAACAGTGTCAACTCAAAGGCTTAATTAATTAATTAATTTAAATTCTATAGACGAAGAGACAAGAGAAAGTAAGTACATCAAAAATTTTCAAGATGCTAAAATAAATTTTTTTTTGTATAATTTTACTATTTAGATACTCGAGACATTATACTGCTGATGAATCTTTACCAGTTTCTTTTTTAATAAATATGGTGGAAAACAGTCAAGAAAATTTAGTATTGAAGATTCTGTAGGAGCTTTTGCAATTTTCGGAAAAACGAACGAGGAAGTAGAAGACATGCCGCGCCATTTAAGGGGACAAAGGATTTCTTACAGCCGCGGATTTTGGTAATCGTAATGATTAAAACTTTATTAACAGTTGCATAATACTTGAGAATAAAATACTTAGTTCTATTAATATATTTATAAAAATTTATGCATATAAACACATAATTTATTTATAATTTGTTCACATAATAATTTTGTGAACAAAGTTCATAAATTTTAGGAATTCGTACATTGGAAAATTTTTTATGAAAATTTTCATAAAATGTTAGGATTTTTTTCATAAATATTATGTATTTGATCATAATGACTGCAGAACTAATTTTCCCAGTATTTTTGCTACAAATTTATGAATTTGTTCATAAATTCCATGAAAATCGTACATGGGCAAATATTCATAAAATATTCATGTATTTTATGAATTTTTTTTTTCTGTGTACATACATACATACATACATACATACATAATTGGCCTTTACAACCCTGTGTCAGGGTTACGGTCTAACTTTTCGCAGCACTTATGTTATGTCTGTTAATTTTTATTCATGAGTAAAGTCGACTCCGAATGACAGATTTGAGAAGCTTCTTAATGGCAATCAATTACTCCCAGAGCTTTTACCAGAAGACTGCAGAAAGGTAGTCGCCGAAAGAAATAATTTTTTCATATTTCTTTTTTTAAGATGTCAGAGCTGAGATTTGAACCCGGCACTATCGTGTTCATAAGCCAACACACTAACCACTAGAACACGGCGAATGCAATAAATAAATTAAAAAAAATTGCGAAAAACTAAATTTTTAGGGTACAAAATGGTTTTTGTAGGCTATTTCAGATGACTAGGCACATTTAGATTTCATTGATATGTTCACAAAAGTTGTACAGACTTACAATGGCCACAATTTTGTCATATATTGTTAGTGACAAATTACATGTCCCAGTATGTTATGCTAAAAAAAGGAAAAAACGAAACAATTTTCTCTTTTATTTTTGGAAAAAAGTGCAAGAAAATGTTTTTAAAATTTGTTCTTGACTGTATTAGTTAAGCAGTATCTTTAAGTTTGAGTTCGCTGTTGGCCAAAAAAGTGAGGACAACTTTTTTTGAGTTGTGCATTGATTTTCAAAATCTCTTGAGGTCCATAAAAAAAGATGGTGGTCAATCTGACTACCCCGAGTATAGGGTTTTACTAAACTTTGGTAGCACATTCGAACCGATACTGTCAATTCTGTGTTGTAGTTAGTGTTACCATTTTAGTAATGAAAAAAGTTAAAGGTACGAGGGCGTGAGTTTTTTAATGAAACACAGTTTTTCTTGCAAAAAGAAATATTTTTTTCATCATAATCTCCTTTTAGCTCAATACACTTGATCTAATGTTTCTCCTCCAATTTTTGTATCCCGTCCAAAAAATAGGCACTTGTTTGATCAGTAATTTCATCGTCAGAGCTAAGTATCTTTTCATCGACCCCTTCCCTTAGGCTTGGAAATAAGAAATAGTCACTGGGGGCTTAATCCAGAGAATATGGCGGATGAGGTACCAATTCGTAGCCCAATTCATGTAATTTTGACACTAACAGTGTACACCTGTGCATCCGTGCATTATTTTGATCAAAAATAACTTTTTTTGCCATATGGGATCGTTTTTTTAAAATCCTCGTCAAATCGGTCCAATAAGTTGGCATAATATTCTGTGTTTATATTTTATCCCTTTTTTTATTGAGACCGATACTTAGGGGTAAGTAAACTCCTACTACATACTGTACATTGTATTGGAATTTTTGTGAAAAGAACAGTACGTTATGGCAACAGAACATATATTTTGTTTCCTTACTTTATTAAGCGCCTTAGGAATGAGACAAATTGCTGTGAATTGATCATTCAAAGCCCAGTGTTATACCTTCACCCATAAATGATCAACACCAATTACCCCATCGTTGCATATTGATTGCGGTGAATGCCTTCGCTAAGTAGGTTTTTAGCTGTTATCTGCTACTTCCCAATAGGTGGCGCTTTTCTCTTGATCATTCGTTTTTCGTTGACAAAGGTTAAGGTGGAATAGAGTAGGACGTCAGGGAGTGGTTACTTTGTATATGGACCGCTTGGAGGGGGGGGGGACTTTTTATTTTCAAATTATAATTTTAAAAACCGTAAACTAACTTTTTCATTTTTCACCTATTCTGGGATTCGAACCAGAGATCAGCAATGAGTCGCTTTTTAGCGAATCATAAGCACTTATGAAATTTTAAATATAAGTGAGTACAAGTACTTAGTTGAAATTTAACTACTCTGACTCACTCATAGTCTCACAACGTTGATTCATTAATAAAGGTTGCAATAAATATGAGTCCAATGTTGACATCAAACTCATACTCACTTGGATTCATAATTTTATAAAAATACTTATGATACTCACAATTGATTCGAGTGACTCGAATCATGCGGAAAAAATTTACCGTTTTAGTCGATAGACGTATACAATACAAAGGAAATTTATATGGTGTATACAAAAATGAACATGCAAATAATAAACAAAAATAAGCGAAAAAGTTTAAGTTTATAAGAAATGTATTAAAGATAAAAAAAATATATCATGATACTCACAATTATATCATAATTATTAAACAGGTTCTAAAGAAATTCATAACAAAAAAAATATTTTTAAATTTTTCTACATTTTACATTGTAAAAATTTATAGTATACTTAACAAACTACATCTTTATAATCAATATTTTTAAAATAGATTATTGGAACGAAAATTGCCCATATAGGGCTATTGCTTTATGTTTCCGAAATAATCGGAGACCTCCGACACTGATTTTCTCCTTAATATCACTCTTGCAATCTATTTCTTTATAACTTGCTTATAAAAATTAAAAAAAATAATCAAGAATTGTTTAATTTCTTTTTATTGACGAAAAATAATAAAAAAATAATAAATTACATAGTCAAAAACATAGAATTTATTTAACACAATTCATAGTATAACCCAAAACTTTTTCTTTTGCAGTCGTGTAGTAAATGGTTTGTAGCTGGGAATGTGTTTATAGCATTTATTTACTCTCGTACTAATGCAGTAACCAGAGCAAACACACAACAGTTTGTAATCGAATCATACTTATTTTCTATATGCATTGAGTTAAGGAGAGTTGAAGTCAATAACATCATACATATTATTAAATATAAATGCGATGAGTACTTCAAACTTTTGAGATGAGTAGAGTACTCATTACATTAACAAGAGTACGAATGCGTATAAGTACAATAAATTATGAATCATGATTCGAGTATACTCACTTTTTCAGTACTCATTGCTGATCTCTGGTGGATTATCCCTCGTGCATTCAAAAAAAACTTATTGGGCGACAAACTTACCTTGGCCTTCTTCGGAGACGGTTTACCTGAAGAAACCCATTGTTTAAACGCTGCTTGGTCTCCGGGGTGTTGTAATTGATCCATGTTTCAACCACAGTTACAAAACGCCGAAAACACTTATTCAAATACCTGTTAAACAACTGCAAATAATTCTTTGAAGTTGTTACACGATTACATTTATGGCAAATTGAGAGCAAAGGCGGCACCCATCTTGAAGACAGCTTTCTTAAACCAAGCTGATTATTTAAAATCGAAACCACACTGCCATAAGGAATTCCTATGGCATCAACAATCTCACACACTTTCACTCTTCGATCGACCAACACCATATCGTGAATTTTTTAAACATTTTTGGGTGTATTGACCTCAATTGGACCTCCAAAACCTTCAGCGTCATTTGAAATTGTGCGACCACAACGAAAGGCAGTAAACCACCTTTTTACAATTAGAATCGATGGTGCAGAGTTCCCATATAGTTTCTTATTAGTTTGACTGAAGGTTTATTTTTCGCAAAAAATAGTGTTTAATGAGCACGTGAAGTTTACTTTTTTCCATTTTTAAAAACAAACAAAATAAGTTGTATAACAACAGCTGGCAAAGTAACTGGCGGTACTTGCTCAAAATTTGACAGTAGTCTACTAACAGGTGGTACTTGATGGGAGCAATATTGCATTTCATACAACGATCATGATCTGCCCACGTATATTGATAAAATTGGTAATACATCCCAAAGAGATAATATGTACTAATAATACTAATAAATTTTAAAATTATTCAACTGTTTACAGTAAATTTAGACTGAGAAATGAAGTGACCTTATTTATATGCTTTGGAGCGTTTATAAAACGCATTGCTTATGGGGATCAGCATGTCTCGATGACCATTTCGTTTCAGCTTTAGAGACTCATAAGGAGACTTTTTTCCAAAGATGCTATTAATCACTCGTGTATAGAAGCCATTTACTATACAACAGCTTATAAGCAATACATCTCTGTTTTTCAAATTTAATTTCTGTGATGCTGCTCTAATAAAATAACAAGTTTTCTATAATTTTTAAAATCAATAACTCTATACTTTATAATGGGTTATCCTTACGAATTTTTCTTCAAATAAATGAAGATTTATTAGGCATCATAACTGTAATTTGTCCTGTGTGAGGAACAAAAAGGGGCCAGTTTATTAACGAGTTTAATATTATTTGGCCATAAATAAACGCCTGCTTGAACCCCTTTTTTTCTTTTAATGACATTTTCATTTTATTACAAAATAATAATTTTAAAATTTCCAATAAAAGTGTGTTTTCAACAAAAACAAAATTTTATGGCACTTTATCAAAATAAGAGAAGGCCAAAAACAAAAAGGAAAAGCGAGGAAATGAAAAAATAAAACAACCCTTTGCGTATTGAGTTCTGTGTTTTAAAAAGATTTCAATAACAAAATTTGATGACAAAATATTTTCAATTATTTTGTATTTTAAATAATAATTTTTAACACATTTTAACACAAACACACACACCCCCCCTCACCCATTACTTCATATACGTGTATTTTAAGACATTTGTGTTGAAGAAAAGCATCAATAGAAAAACATTGTGAAATGCTTCAGGAAAAACAAGATTCGAATTTTTGGAAAATTCTATTTTGCCATTCAATGGGCGGATGAGGGTGAATTTGTTTGTGACCCTTTTAATGCCAACACACAACTACATTTATTTGTGAGTAAGCGTGTGTGCCAGTGATAATAGACATGAAAGCTTGGAAAGCTAAAAGTGTTCACAGTTTTACTTTAAAATATAAAACAAGTGTCACTTGATGTTTTCACATTTTTCTCAAAACATAAAAAAAATATAAGAAATAAAAAAAAAACTTGAAAATGGTTTCAGAGAAATTTTTCAGTAGAAAATGTTGTTCCCTTAATGGTCTGCTTTTCGTGTATATGTACTCGTACAGACAACAGAAGCAGAGTATTTGCAAATTTTTCTTATTTTGGCATTAAAAATACAAGAAAATATTCGGCACCATCACCCTCAACCCCCTACAGAAAAATTTATACATACGGTACATTTTTATATTTTATAATGTTTTGAAAATAGTCAATACTTATACAAGTACGTACTCGTACATATGAATATGTATATAGATACGAGTATATATTCGTATATGTACGTGTTGCTATTGTCGTTACTTGCTGGTACTGTATTAAACTACTGTAGTAGTAAATATTTAATACAATTACTTAAAAGAATAATTTCATTAAAAATTATCTCTGTCTTCTTTTCCCGCCCTTGTACAATCATTAGCATAAACCGTTCTATTCAACCCATTAAACTGAAATGAATGTTTGTGCACTTCGAACAGATGTCAACTAAGGCCCGAACAGTTTTTCAGATATTAATCAACTGCTTACTCTGTAATAAACATTTTAAACTATTCCCAAAAACATCTAAAACTAAGCTAACAATACCACACCTAATCCTCTGTTGACAATGTAAAAGAATTGTGTAATAACGCAGTGCAATACGAAACAATATAACCATATACGGACACAGCTATATGATAAAAGACCAAAAAAAGAAGACCCGTGTCTCTCATTTTTGACCAAAGAAATTACATTTTTTATGGGGCCTCAAACATTTGGGGTCTTGGTGTCATTTTTGAAAAAAAATTATCATTTTCTAAATAGGTAGTAAACCATTCAAAATTTAAGGAAACAATGCACTACAAAAATTTACTTAAAATCTCAATAAACAATTTTCTAAAACATCTCAACTTCCTAGAATGACCCTTAACACCGTTCACAAAGCGCTTAAATAATTTTCAGGAAATTTTTACTTTTGCGACTACCTAAGCGCTACTGTGTTAAGAATCATTCGAAAAGTTAGTTTTTTGTTAAATCTATACTCGATCTGTTTCATTTCTCAGGCCATTTAATATTCATAAACAAAAATATTCTTTCTGTGAATGCAGAAGCGGTAGTAATAGAAATTATCTTAAAGAAATGCTGTAAATTATTTCGGGTATTTTTTAAAATATTTTGCCATTTTTGGTCTATAGCTTTTTGTTAAACTCAGTGCAATCTTTTATTTTCTTAAAGATATCGTTCAATAATGTAATTTCGAAATAAAGTTCACCACATATTGATTAAGATCTTGGCTTATTCTCCTTTGAACTTTCTTTGGCGTTCACATAATACTCGTACAAGTCTTATTATTAATACGAGTATGTGCAATTACGAATGAGAAAATAAAGCGCTTTGATAGTACAACATAGAGTGTAGGCGTTTCATTACTCTTCGCCGCTCTTGCCCATAAACTAGCAATCTTAAAAATAAGTCACTCTACGAGTGAACACAGATATGCTTTAAAAGTCTCAAATATAATATTTTTCCATACTATAGTATGGTTGGTGACCCTAGCCACAAGCCACACAACCAGCCAAACAATTCGGTTATTGCAAGATAAATTTCCCTCTCACGTAATTTCTCTATTTGGTAATGCAACTTTGACGCCTCTTTATTGTGATTTAATGCCGCTGGATTACTTTCTTTGGAGCCATTAGAATGGCCGGAGATACATGAACAAACGTGGGGGTTCATGGCCATCGTTACACTTGTTGACCGAATATATCAATTTAACCCTTTTTTGGAGGCTCCGCCACTTTTTGTGACCCCTTTAATTTACCTTTCACTATGTACGAGCATATTTTAGTGATGGTAAATAAATCAAATGTTCGCAAAACAAGCAGCTTTTATGTATACAGAGCATATCACAGTAAACAGCTTTTACATGCATGCCTGTATATTATTATAATTATAACACAAAAATTTTAAATTTTATGTGAAAGAGTTGTCTGCAAAAAGAAAAAGTTTCATTAAAAAGCTAAAATTATAAAAAAAAAATTACAAAAAAGGCTAAAATTTAAAAAAAAATTTTAAAGAAAACACAAGGTGAGCAGCCAACTTCATCATACAACGAGCAATAAGTCTAATCCAATGATGTAAGTTTCGATTTGGATATTAGTTAATCATAAGATGTGTCAGTTACTGAAAAAAAAAATTCAGGGGAGAAGAAGACGATTATTCGACAATATTCGTTTGAGTGGGAAAGGGCATTTAAATGGGTTAATCTGGACGTCGAAAAAAGAAGCCCATTTGTATTATATGTAAACAAATACTAAAAACCCAGAAATGTCACTGACAACGTCACTCTAAAATTGCTAAACATTTGGCGAATTTGAAAATTGCAACACAAATTTAATAATACGGTATGTGTTCCTTTGTATTTAAAAATCAATTGTTATTAAAAAAATTATAAAAAAGCCATAATGGCTTTATGTCTCAATTCAAATGGACATAAAACCATAATTTTGATATGGCCTTAAGTCTCATATCAATTTTAGTGGAATGGGACATAAAGCCATTATGATTTTATGTCCCATTTGATGTTTTGCGTTATAAATGCTTTATTTTACTTATTATGCCTATTTATCTATGAAATTAATGATTTAAAAAAATTATAAATTTGTAGGCTCCAGGAATTAAACTGCAAACATTTTGTAAAAGGAGAAATTAATTGTTTCCACTAAAATTTTTTTTTTCCAGAATGTTTACTTCTGTAAAATAAATTATTATATAATAAAAAAATATAAACTTAACTTTGTAAAGAAATTGACAACAATTTAAAAATTTGTTCCTTTAAAACATTATTACACAGAAAAAATTATTTTTTTGATTCAGACACGAAATTCACTGAGTTAATAAATTTTTTGTTTAATTTCGGTCCTACAAAGAAATTTGTGAATTCGAACAACAAATTTGTAATTTTTTGTTTGAAAAAAAATTGCAATATTTTCAATAAAAATGTTGCGATATTCAATAAAATTTTTTATTGGAGTCACAAAAAAGAATCAAACAAAAAATTTAATAGTAGTAGATAAAAGTTTTATTGAATATTACGGTTCTAGGCAAACAAAAATTTTGTCAAACCAATTAATATATTTTTTGAAAAAAAAATTTGTTTTTTGAGAAAAAAATAATGTTTAAAAATGAATGCAAAATTGAACAAATAATTATTCGAGACAACAAAATAATGTTCAGAAATTTGACAGAAAATTCAAATAATTTTTTTACAAATTTACATTTTTTGTGGTAAATTATTTTTATATTTTATTATTATTAATAGTATTATTAATATTATTATTATATTATTTATTTTAATGTAATATGAAATGTATGCTTTTGTTGATAAGCATGTCTCTATGGCCTTTTCGTCTCTGCTTAAGAGACTCTTCAGGAGACTTTTTCCCATAGGTGTTATTCAAAACTATAAATACTTATGTTAAAATAGTTATAGACTAAATGCGAATCATATCCCATTTAATATATAAAAACCAAACAAAAGTATTTACAAAGCAATACGTTTCTGTTTTTCAAAAAATTCAAATTCTATTTCTTTGTTCTATTTTATTTTATTTTATTTATTTTTTTATTAAATGTGTGAGCATAAATAAGTGTTGCCTACTATTTTAAAAGAATTATTAAAGCTTTAACAATGTAAATGTGCGGAAATTTTGTACATAAAGAAAGCAGAATAATATTAAATTAAAAGCCGCGTTTTTATTATATATATCATGTTTTATCAACATTGCTACTTTTAAAATACATTCAAACAAAATTATTAATAGAATCAAACAAAACTTTATTTGAAGACGAAATAAAAATTGAACAAGCGTTTGTTTGAAAATATTCCTGCAATAATTTTTTCTGTGTAGTGTCTATATAAAATTGTTTTCCAGCATCATATCTAGACATTCCAAATTCTTTATTAATTTTTGGATTTTTCATAAGTTCAATAGTTTCTTAAAAATTCGTAGGTTCTTTAAGTAATTTTTCTTGTTTGATTCGCATCAAATTCCTACGCATTTTACCATATTCAATTAACATCCCTCCTGCTTTATGCTTTTTACAGTTATCGTCAAACAATTCGCGTACACTTGATCTCCTCAAATTTGCAGTTTCAACATCGCTCTTAATTGAATATATTACTTAGAATTGTCCTGTTCACCAATTTTACGAGAATAAAACGCACTGTTGAACTAAATTACAACTGCCATATTATAGTTATTTTCATAACAATAATAAAAATCAGCATTATTAATTTTGTATATACATATATTTATAAATTTACTGTTCTTATTCTACGTATACCAACTTGCTATTCTTCCTAAATCCGGATATTATATTATATTCAAAAATATCTTCCGAATTTTTCATATCAGTTAAATCTATAAACACGTGGACCACCGGCAATGCCGGAATTTGATTGATTAAACAGGGCGACATGAAACTGTTAAAAATGGTTTGACTTTTTCTTGAAGTGAAAAGACTACGTGCTTTCAGTTTGAGCGTTTATTAAAGACAAAATTAAAATGTAAGAATAAGAATAGGAATAAGAATAAGAATACAAAGCAAATAAGAAGATATTGTTATATGTATAACAATGTTGTATTTTTAAAGAAATAGTCGCATTGAGTAATCGATTAATTCTCCAACACTTCCCCTCAATGCGATTATTTGTTAGAAATCAAATTAATTTAAACCCAAACATTTTACAAATTTTTCATGTTTAAATTTTGACAAATTCTTAGTTAAGACATCAGCTATCATCTGGTCAGTGGGTATATATTTTAATTCAATAACATTTTTAGAAACCAACTCTCTTACAAAATGATATCTAATATCTATGTGTTTGCTACGGGAGTGATATATAGGATTTTTAGCGAGTTGTTGCGCACTTAAGTTGTCTCCATACATAACAATAGGCTGTTGCTGGTCATGGACACCAACTTTACTCAAAAGACTTCTCAAATACGCTGCTTCTTTTGCTGCTGATGACATCGCTATGTATTCAGCCTCCGTACTGCTTAAGGCCACACAATTTTGCTTCTTTGAAGACCATGAGAAAGCACCACCAGCAATAAGAAATACATAGCCCGAGTAGGACTTTCGATCTATAGCATTGCTGCCCCAATCGGCATCTGCATAGCCTTCTACCATTTTGCCAGTATGCTTGTATACCAATTTCAAATTTATGGTGCTTGCCAAATAACGAAGTATATGTTTAATACCAGCTTCGTGTTCCTTATGGGAGTTCATATTACATTGCGCCAATTTTGCCACTGAGTGTAGTATATCTGGCCTTGTACACATAGCTAGATACATAAGGCCGCCAATAGAAGATTGATATGCAGTACAATTCACCTTCACACACATTTCATCTTTGCAATTTATTCGAAAACCAGCATCTAATGGTGTCGATGCAGAACGACAGTTATCCATGTTGTGTTGTTTTAATAATTCTTTAATATAATTTGACTGATGCACCGATATCGTACCAAGTTCGCCATCTCTTTCTATTTGCATACCAAAGAAAAAATTTATTGGGCCCTTGTCGATACAATCAAATTTACCAGAAATATAACCTTTGATTTTCATTATGATAGTTTTGTCTTCACAACTAATTATTAAATCATCGACGTACACAGCTACTAAGCATAACATACCTTCAACTATCATCTTAAACAAACATGGATCGCTTTTGCAGGGATTGAAGCCAAATTCTTGAAGGACTTCTCCAAGCTTCGAGTTCCATTCACGGCCCGATTGCTTCAGACCGTATATGGCCTTATTCAAATTTAAGACATATTCAGGATATTTTTTACTTTCGAAATTTTGTGGCTGTTTCATATACACTTCCTCTGAAAGTTCGCTATTTAAATACGCAGTACACACATCCATCTGGTGTAAATACATTTTCTTTTCTGCAGCAAGACCAAGTACCATACGTATTGTTTCATATCTTATAACTGGCGAAAAAGTTTCTGTATAATCCACACCGAATTTTTGATTACAGCCTTTTGCGACCAAACGTGATTTAAATTTTTCGATTTTACCATCTTAATTGCGTTTCACTGTAAATACCCATTTTGAACCAATAGCTTTTTATCTTTAGGCAGTTTGACTAATGACCAGGTGTTATTTGCAATAAGTGCATCGTATTCATTTTTCATCGCCTCTTTCCATTTTGACGAAAGACTGCTATTTTCTGCTTCTTCAACAGTTTGGGGTATACATACATCAAAGTCATTCTTTATCGAATTTAAAACATTTTTTAATTTCTTTGGTCGGCCAGGCCTTCCTGTGCGTACAATTCTGGGTCTTCCCGTACCGGCTTTAAACACGTTTTGCTGCATATTGGACATTTTTGTATATTGATTTTCATTCAGGCGTTCTTCAGAAATAGAATTATCATCAAAACCAAGAAAATCTTCTTCGCTCGAACTTTCCTCAAAATTTTCTTGATTTTTTTTCCAGGTATTGTCTTCATTTACAAAAAGTTCAGTCATATCAATTTGTTCTTCAGTATTTACATTAACTGGCTCAATAAACATTACATCGCGTTTTTCTACCACCAGACGTTTTTCAGCATCGTATAATCGATAGGCTTTTGATGTTAATGAGTAACCTACCATTTTATATTCAATTCCCTTTGGTTGAAACTTTCGATGTGCTGTCTTGTCTAAGGCTACGGCTACGGATCCAAAAACTCGAAAATGTGTAACTGAAGGTTTCTTACCAGTGAACACTTCACGTTTGTAATAATTTTTGTAGGTGAACGGTTTCGGATATACACTGACGTTGCTACGGCTTCAGCCCATAAAGATTCATCTAAACCAGATTGATATAGCATTGCTCGCGACATTTCTACAATTGTTCTGTTAGCCCGTTCGGCCACGCCGTTTTGCTGAGGTGTATGTGGCACTGAAAGCTCTCGAACTATGCCATTTTGTTCTAAATATTTATTAAAATCACCATTGATATACTCGCCTCCATTATCGCTTCTCAGCACCTTTATCTTTTTAGATGTTTAGCGTTCAATCATTTCTTTAAATATTTTAAATTTTTCCAATACTTCGCTTTTATGCTTTAAAAAATATACAAACACCCGCCGCGATTTGTCATCTATAAAAGTCAAAAAGTATTGAGCGCCACCGAGAGATTTTGTTCTAAACGGACCGCACACATCAGAGTGTATTTTATCTAGAATTTCGTTTGAGCGTGTTTCACTGTTGCCGAACGGTTTAACATGTATTTTGGTCTTCATACACACGGGACACGGATTATCTCTTGTAAATTTAACGTCTTCTAAACCAATTACCATATTCTTATTTTTCAGTTCCTGTAAGCTACCGTAATTTAAATGACCAAATCTGTTATGCCAATTTATGGCCTTTTTGTTTAAGGCACTAAAACACTGTTCATAATTTCGATCAATTAAAAATAAATTATTCTTCTTTGCGGCTTTAAACATCACACGATTATTTTTTCCTTTTACTTCGGCACCACTCTCAGTAAATATCACCTCATACCCGTTTTCACATAATCTGCTTACTGATATAAAATTACCTTTCATTTCTGGTACATATAAAACATTTTTCAGAATTATAGTACAGTTGCCAACTTTCATTCGGATTTCTCCTATACCTTCTGCTTTTATGCAATTTTCGCCTGCTAAGTAAATGTTTTCATTGTGTTTCTTCATTTCTACAAAAAAATTTTCGCCAGAACATATATGAGCATAATAATAACGTCAACATCTGCTGCTGCGAGTACTGTATATTGTTGTTGGTTGTCTTCTAATTTCTTTGTTTTGTTTGTATTTGTGTAACAGTCTGCTGCATAGTGACCACGCTTACCGCACTTATAGCACCTATAACTGTGTTTACCGTTATTCTTTTTCACATTATTATCTTTGCCTTTGCTTCGATTTCTTGCCATGTATGCGTGTGATTCTAGATTGTTGTTTTCTCTGGCTGCGTTTTGATTTTTTCTCTCTGCTTCTTCCATAAGCTTTACCTTCAAAATTTGAAATTGGGGTAATGAATCTCTTGTCTCCATGGCTACTACAAATTGCTCATAGTCTCTTGGCAGACTGGACAACAATACGATTACAATCAATTCATCCTGCAACGCAATACCAACTTCTGCCAATTTGTCTACGGCATTAGAAAATTCGTTGAGAAAGCAAGCCATGTCTTCACTGTCCGTCATTCGGAAATTCAGCAACCTTTTGTACAGTGTCACTTTTCTCACTGAACCACTTGGACGATGTATGCTTTCTAATTTCCTCCACGCCTCGTCTGATGTTTTACAAAATTTCAGGTAATTCAATTGCGATGGTTTCACACTAAGTGTGATGGTAGCCAACGCCCTTTCATCTAACTGATCCCATTCTTCAACTTTGGCAGCTTCAGTTCTTGTTGACTTACCGCACGCAACATTCCACATACCCGAGTGTATCAGAACACTCCTCATTTGTATACACCACGCATCATAATTTTTTTCGTCTAATTTCTCTATTTGATACAAGGAATTCATTTTCACAATTTTATTCCTCTTTTTTTTTCTTTTCTAATTCCTTATTTAATTTTCTTTAATGTCTCTAATCTCGCCTGGGCCCATAACCTGTTAAAAATGGTTTCACTTTTTCTTGAAATGAAAAGACTACGTGCTTTCAGTTTAAGAGTTTATTAAAGACAAAATTAAAATGTAAGAATAAGAATAGGAATAAGAATAAGAATACAAAGCAAATAAGAAGATATTGTTATATGTATAACAATGTTGTATTTTTAAAGAAATAGTCGCATTGAGTAATCGATTAATTCTCCAACAGAAACAACAATGAATTTTTTACATGAAATAGCGTGATATGCAATTGTTATCGAAAATATGGCTTTATGTCTCATTTTCGGAAAAAAACTTTATGGCGTTAAGTCCCATTATATTGAGACTTTTTGGCATATGCCCTTATGTCTCAATGGAATAGGACTTAACGCAATATGGCTTTATGTCTTATGGCTTTATGACACCCTACCGTAATGTATGTATGTAAATTTAAAAAAAAAATAAATAGTTTTAAGCCAAAGCCTTCCTAATCTGTAATTTGCCCACGCTTTAACAGTGTCTCATTTATTTTTTTAATCGCTTTTCTTCCCTCTAATAAGTCCTTTAAAACTCTGGGTATTGTTTTAGAGTGTTAAAATCTCAATTTTCTAACCTAAAAAAACTAACAAATTTTAATAGACGAATAAACAGAGTAGTATCAGCAACAACAACAACAACAACAATATACTCGTACATGGACAAAAAATTTTAAAGTTTAAAATAAAATTTATGAGTTTCGAACAACACGTGTTGAAAATTGCCAAATACAACATAAAATCTCAACAACATAATATTGAAACAAATTTTGCAAAAACGATATAAAAGGAAGAAAAAAAATTATTATTTTTTTTAAAGAAAATATAAAAAGAAATAAAATTTAAAATTAAGGATGTGAAAAATCGTAAAAAACATCAGGAACAAAAGAACTAAACAAAAAATTGAAAATCATAAGAATTAACGGTTTTTAGAAAACGTTTGCCGGTTCTGTATTCCTACAAAAAACAACAATTTCACAACCAAGGATTTCTCTTATGAATATTAATAATTTCCCAAAAATTTATTAAGAATATATAAATTAATTGAAATCCTTGTGTACACGCATGCACATGCTTGACATGTAACGACAGTTTTACAGTTTTTGTTACCGTAACAATTGTACCTTTTCTGTCATTACCTGCATTTGAATTGACAAATATTTTATAACTCTTATGGCACTTGTTTCCCAGTCTGTATAGATGTTGTCAAGTTGTATTGTTTTCCCATTTCAAAATTTTCTGTTCACACTTTTCTTGTGACCCAACTGACACACCTGACAAAAGAAAACATTTTCATGTCGACACCTTAATTTCTTTGAAAGGTCAGTTGTAAAAATTTTTGTTTTTCTGTTGCAACTGCTTCTTATTTACTTCCGGAAAATTATAAAACAAACATTGTTGTGATTAACGATCATGCAACGTGGGCGACATTTTTACCACCTTTTTGTACGTGTAAAGATCTTCATTTAGAATTTGTAGAGAAAAATCAATGATTTCCTTTTCTTTGTATTCCACACAGGTTTGTGTTTAAAGAAATCAAAATATTTGGAAAATTAAATTGTTAACAAATTCATTTGTTGCAGGTATTTCAAGGGTGAAACAAATAAAATGGTTGGAATACTTTCGGATTTCTCTAGGGAAAAAGTGCTCGTACTTTGTCCTGCTACTCAGACAGACTGACAGATATACGCGTATAGGTGTAACACTAATTATGATAGAAATTTTGAGTTTTTCTATTATTTTACTGAACTTAGAATAGAAAGTTGTCAGTTACTTTGATGAGAATATGTTTATATACTCGTCTATTCATTCAACAGAAACGTTTAATTGTAATTTGTAAATTGTCTTACCAATTGGATTATAATACTCTCAGCCTGTCCCACGATGTCGGACCTTTTTTTTGGTTTATGTTTGAGATGTAAGATATTTAAAAATGTTCAAATTTCAATGTTGGTGAATCAACAGTTTAACAATCCAAAATTAAAAAAATTTAACAGAAAACAAAAAAACCCTAAAATGGCTAAAATATAAGCCTCAAATATTTACGTTATCATACATACATAATTGGCCATTACAACCCTGTGTCAATGTTACGGCTTAGGCGCTATGAAATGAGGCCCCAAGAATTTTGGCACCAAAGTGAAAAATGAAAAATGACCCCAAAATTAAAGAGAAATAATTGGGGCGTATTTTCATCTGGTGGGGCCTGTTTTCATTCTGGGAAATGAAACAATGTCCCAAAAAACAGAAATGAAGAATGACCTCAAAAGTTTGGGGTCAAGTTTCATTTTTTATGTATGGGGTGGAAATGCGTTATGAAATGTAGCCCCAATTTGTAGAAATTAAAAATGGCCCCAGTTAGCATGATGTTAAATTTGGGGCCAAATTTCATTTTCATTAAATTCGGTCTTTTAGGAAAACACACATCCTTATAACGGTATTGGTTTATGATTGTTTTGATTTAGTTGAATTTTTAACATTATTTAATAGAAAAGAATTTGTTTGCTGGTGCAATGCGTTGACAATAGTCGTAAAAAAGTGTATAATAGCGGACGAAAAAAAAAAATAGTGTATTTTCTTTTAGTTGAAAAAAATATAGTAGTAAATTATTATATTTAGTGAATCAAAAAATGATTTTTAGTAAGAAATCTAGCTCTAAAGATATTGTGAAATATGTTTGCTGGAATAATTCATATAAAACTGGGATTATTTAATTATATTTTGATGTTACAGATTTATCCAGTGTTTTATGTAATAATGGAAAAGAAATCAAAAAAGGCATATGAAAAAATGCTGATATGGGTTAAACCATATCAACTCAACTTAAAATATGCCGTTTTTGAAATGATTGTCTCCGAATTTGCTAATTTTTGGTACGAATAAAGTATATCATAACACTAAGACAAATATAAAATTTAAGGGCACTGACACTTCTGGATCCGGAAATATGAGGTCTTGAAAATCGGAAAACAGTACAAAAATGCACAAAGTTACACTTACTTAATTGTAATTTTCTTGAAAAGTATTATAGCTACGCATCTCGTAAAAGTCGCATTTGGAAGGGTATTAAATTACCTTTGATTTAATATGCGACATGATTTTTTTTTAAGTCAAAGGTCAATTTTCTTTATCTATAAGTCGGAAGCCTATATCTCCGAAAGCGACCTTTTTAAAAATTTCAAAAAAAAATTATGCCAAAGATAGTTTCGTTCTCTACAGCTGTGAAAAATTTCCAAGTGGAGGTATTTCTGGATCAAGAAATAAAAATCAAATCGCAAAAGAATGTGATTAAAACTAGTTTAATAGTGGTGGGATGGTATACGATTTTTCGATTTCGATTAGCTAGAATCGCTTATTTTGTGAGTTTCAACAAAAAAATACATAAGTCAAAAAGAAGGGATGTGGGATGGAGGCAAATGGCTCTTCATCGGGGTCAAAGGTTGGGTTGAAGGAGTAAAAGTCCACAAAAGGCTCCACAACTTCCCTGGATTAGCCCCTAGAGGGATAAAATGTAAGACCGACACTTACTAATATTTTACCCCCCAACTTTTTTCCGAACATAGCTACCCCCTATCTCCAGTCCCTAAGGGGGCTCCAGTTCAAAGTTAATAAAATTTGCTCCTACCACTCTAGAGAGTGGGAATAGGGGTTAGGTATATTCGGAAAAAAAGTTGGGGGTAAATACCTACCCCTACCTATATACCTATCCCCTATCTCTGCTCTCTAAGGGGGCTCCATTACAAAGTTACATTTTTATATAAAATTTGCTCCTACCACTCTAGGGAGTAGAGATAAGGGTTAGGTATGATCAGAAAAAAAGTTGGGGGTAAATACCTAACCCTACCAAACCCCTACCTACATACCTACCCCCTATTTCCACTCCCTATGGAGGTTCCATTACAAAGTTTATAAAATGTGCTCCTACCACTCTAGGCAGTGGAGATAGGGGGTAGGTATGTTCGAAAAAAAAGTTCGAGGTAAAATATTAGTAAGGGTCGGTCTTACATTTTATCCCTCTAGGGGCTACTCCAGGGCAGTTGTGAAGCTTTTTGTAGATTTTTATTCCTTCAACCCAACCTTTGACCCCGATGAAGAGCCATTTGCCTCCATCCCACAGATATAGGCTTCCGACTTATAGATAAAGAAAATTGACCTTTGACTTTTTCAAAGAAAAAATCATGTCGCATATTAAATCAAAGGTAATTTAATACCCTTCCAAATGCGACTTTTACGAGATGCGTAGCTATAATACTTTTCAAGAAAATTACAATTAAGTAAGTGTAACTTTGTGCATTTTTGTACTGTTTTCCGATTTTCAAGACCTCATATTTCCGGATCCAGATGTATCAGTGCTTCCAAACTTTGTATTTAATTTAGTTCTATGATATACTATATTTCTACAAAAAATCATAAAATTCGGAGGGGGTAGGTTAAAACCATTGGTTGATTTGACTTGGAATATCCCATATATAAATAATAAAAGTAATGTGTTTGACTTGGAATCATTTGGATTATGAACATGCTTTGAGAGAATCAATAAGGAGCGTTTATAGTGGTGTGAATGGAGCTGGTGAGATGTAATTTTTACAAAAAATCGCTCGATTTTTGGTAAAAAATTTCAGATAGTTTTACGTATACATATAAAGAAGAAATATAATTCTAAACAGATTTGATTATTGTCAAACTCTAAGACGCAATGTCATGAAAAACCATTCGCTCTTAAATTTTATAAGATCGTCGGATGCTGCAAAAACAGCATAACGGAAATTCATGGTTCATCCGTTGTTACCACCAAATTCAATAAAAACTGGCTGTGTGGTTTGGCACGATAGAAACCCCGATATTGTTATGTTATGTTACTTTGCAAGTACCAAGTAGTTATGTTACTTTGCTGCAAGCCGCAGCTGTACAAGAAAATGAAGGAAAGTATAAGTGTCCTTGTTGTAGAGTGGACGTTATTGATTCCACACAAGTTTTCGCATAATTGCAAATTCTATTATTCAATAAATAATACTGTACATAAACAATGTTTTTTTTTTACTTTCAATATTTTGGGGACATTTTTCTTTTCGTTCAGTTGGGGTTATATTTCGTTTCTTTAAATTAGGGTTATTTTGCATAATTAAGAAAAGCCCTAAAGTAATAAATGAAAATGTGCCCCAAAATTAATATTGGGGCGAATTTTCATTCGATTGGGGTCATTCTTCGTATTTTTTTTGGAGTTTAATTTTCATTATGAAGTTTCGTCCCAAAAATGGGGCTAATTTGCATTTTTAATTGGGGTCATATTTCTTGGCTTAGCTTCTCGGCTGCCAATCTTTCGTTCTGGAGATTTGCACTAAGTAGCAAGCCCGCCTAATTTAACCGTTCAAGACTTTTTTGTGGGTTTCCCTAAAGACACAGGAAACAAGCCTCAGACAGTTGAAATCCTGAAAGCGAATTTATTTACTTTGGTGGCGAAATAAAATTTAGTCATCAAATCAACACAATCCGTTTTATGTCCAAAAATATCGGCGCCAGCTTGTATATACTGAATAGGTACAACAAACAGCATAAAGCATATACTACCGTTGGTTAAAACTGAATTCTTACCATACAAGATTGCAACATCATAACAATTTCATAAGAAATAAATATGGAAATACATATATCAATAAATTAAGAAACTTATTTTATAAATTTAGTCGCCGTGATCTAGTGGTTAGTGTGTTGGCTTACTAAGATGATAGCGCCGAGTTTTAATCTCAGCTCCGACATCTTGAAAAAAAGAAATATGAAAAAATTATTTCTTTCGGCGACTACCTCTCAGCAGTCTTTTGACAAAAGCTCTGGCAGTAAATGATTGCCATGAAAAAGCTTCTCAAACCTGTCGCTCAGAGTCGACTTTAAATTGTAGGTCCCGGTACTCATGGATAAAAATTAACACACACAACATGAATTGCTGCGAGAAGCTAGGCCGTAACCCTGACACAGGGTTGTAATGGCCAACTATATATGTATGTATGTATGTATTTTATAAATTTAATTTCAAAATACTTTATTTCTTCGTGTGGTCACCATATGGTGTGTTGGCTTACTAGACGAAAGCTCCCGGTTCAAACCCCAGCTCTGAGATCTCGAAAGAAAGAAATGTGAAAAAATATTTCTTCCAGCGAACACCTCTTTACAGTCTTCTGGCAAAAGCTCTGAGAGTAACTGATTGCCATGAAGAAGCTTGTTGAGACTGTCGTTCGTAGTCGACATTAAACTGTAGGTCCCGGTACTCATGGATGAAAATTGATGCACACAATATGAATGCTTCGAGAAGCTAGGCCGTAACGTTGAAAAAGGGTTGTAAAGGCCAATTTTGTATGTAAGTATTGTTTCACTTCTGTTAAGCTACGGTCACATTAGGCAAATATTTGACGAAAAAAACGTAACCACAATTTTTTTTAAATATATTATGAAAATATTTCTTTTTATGTAAACATTTCTTCAAAAATTTTTTAAAATCGATATTTTATAAGAAAAAATATTTGGATATATAATTAACTAAGCTTTAAGAAATGAAAAATTAAAACATAAATATTTTAATAAAATAGTTGTTACGTTTTTTCGTCAAATATTTTCCCAATGTGACCGTAGCTTTATTGTTTATTAGTATTTTAGAGCATTACATAAAATTTGTATTACAATTTCAAACTTCATTGGAAGATGAGAGGGCCAAAAAGGGGTAAGTTGCTGTTTATTTCTGCAAAGCCAGCTTTAGCCGAATATCGGAAGTCAAATCACAAACAGCTGTGGTTTTGTCAGTTCTGGATTATGGTTTCTTGGTTTGGAGGGTAGTGCTTTAAAGATTTTCCAATTCTGATTTTAATGTCATATATGAGTAATATTAGTGTGAATGAAAGCATTTTCAAATTCAAAAACAAACAAAAAGATAAAAAAACGCTGTTAAAATATAGGAAATGGCAAAACTAAAAAATTTGAAAAATTAACAAATCTAACGGAAACAGATATTTACTGTCTGTCAATTTCAAAATATCATCAAGTTTTTTTTTTGTTTTTTTTTTTTTGTTTTGCTATATGTCACTTTTATTAAGTACTCCAGAAAAGGAAAAACAAAAACAGTTTGTCTGAAGGTTCGAAGTATAAAGAATATAAGGAATCATGTGCGAAAACAAGCTGTTCTCTTGTACGGGTATTGATGAAAAATAAATACATTTTTCATTTACAATTTGAACAACTAAAAGGACGAGAATGAGACCACCCGTTGTTATTTTCACTTTTTTTATATTTTTGTTCATTTCTTTTTTCAAAATAAAAACCAACATCCTGACTGGTTTCGAAGCGTGTGTCTGCTCATGGTGGTCTCCTTGTGGCCATAACCCTCTGGAATTTAATTCAAAATATTTATAAAACAAAATTCCTTTTCTTATAACCTTCTTTCAAAATTTATATACAAACTCTAGTTGTTATAAATAAACGTTACAAATACAAAAAGAGAAAAAAATATTACAAAAACATGCGAGTTTATATATTTAAAGAGCAAGATTTGGATATCCTTTTTGTCTTCTAGCCTGTAAATGGTTATGAATGTCCTTTTTCATACGTTTACTATTTGTGTGTGTGTGTGTGTGTCTGTGTGTCTATGCTAACAAACTTTATTAATATCTTTAAGATGCTCCTTTTCTTTCTATTTTGTCCTTTAATAATGTCAATCGTATACAAAAAAATACAATCATTATCATCATTTATCATTTGCCATATTGTTTCAGTTCAATTCAATTTAGATCGAAACTCAATTTAATACAAAAGATTATCATCGCCAGGATATCACCAATGAACTTATTTTTCGCTTCATTGTACATTCTTGGATAATTTAGTGCGTATCTGCAGATACCAAGGGGATGCTTATTCGAGTGCGTACTACAATATATTCATTTGTTTCTTCCAACTATTTATCTCTATAATAAATTTGAAATGTTGTTTCTCATCCGTTGAAGTCCATTATATTTATTCTGTGTTGGTTTCCTTTTTTTCTGTCTATCTTTTTCAATAAAATGTTTTATTTTTGTTTAAAAAAATACGTTTTTTTTCCATTATAGAACGGAAACCTCTAATCTGACCATGTTGTTAAACGCTTCACTATTATTTGATTTAATTTTTTTGATTGTTTTACAAAACTGCCAATTTAGGGATGAAATTTTTTTTCAGTTTCAAATAATATTTAGCAATTGAATTGATTTTATATAGATTTGATTTTAATGTTAAATAAAAATCACGATAAATTATTATGTTTCCGACTCTTCTTTCGGTTTTGTTAAAATGGTCCTACTTTACAGAAGACTAGTGTCGTTAGATGATTGAGTTTCCATACGAAAATCAGTAAAATATTTGAGTACTTTCCTTGCAAAGTTAAAACAGGCAGTTAATTTAGAGCCTATTTTTAGAAGACATTATCATTTAGATATTTGAGTACTGTTTGCACAAATTTTCAATCGTCTGAAAGCAGCCGTCTTTTATGCATAAGAACCCAGATGATTCGAATTTTAACACAAAAAGTTCTGTAAAAAATTTGCCAGGCAATTAAACTCTAACAAGCAAAACATTGCAGGCGAAATATATGTTGCAAAAAAATAAGAATTTAATTTGCTCTGAAGATTCTTGTTCTCTTGAGCATAATGTTCCAGATTAGAACTGCATGAAACATATAGAACATGTCCATCCATATTTTTTTTTCAATTATTAAGCTTTTGACAGAGATGGCATTCACAACGACTTGACTTTTCTTTATTCTGTTATTTTTTTCCCAAATTTCTGCAGACGTGCTGAGTTCACAACTTTTAAGGACAAGCAGAGCAACCTATTTTAATGTGGCTTACCGCACATCAATAATTAGGCTGGGTTATTGAGGGTTACATTTTTCCACCATATTTTTCTAGAAACTAAAGAAAGTAAAAAAAAAATCACTATACAGAGAGTTAATTTTTAATTTAGTCGTTTTTTTTACGAAAACAAAATAAAATGTTTCACTAACAATTTTCAAATTGTAACTTTAGACCAGTTGCGTCCAACTCACATACAGACTTCGATATTTGCATTTGAGGTGAACAGCTGCTCTGTAAAAGCTCTTTGAAAACATTAACTAACGTTGCGTGTTGTTAAAGTAAGCAGAAAGGATTTTATTTTCGCCAAAATCTGATTGGCTCTTGTACTTCCTGCAGAGTGAAACCATAACACGTTTTCTTTCACGCTTACTGGCATGAACGCAATTGCTTAAGACACAACTTTTATTTTAAGATTTATAAGAAAAAACTCTTTAATTAAAATTGATTCGAAATTCGAAACCCTCAAAAATTTATCCATGAAATTGATTGCGACAGAAAAGCATGTTTCGATCGAAGTTCTATCGAAATTCTTCTTGTATGTAAATCCTACACAGAAAAAATTATTGCAGGAATATTTTCAAACAAACGCTTGTTCAATTTTTATTTCGTTTTCAAATAAAGTTTTGTTTGATTCTATTAATAATTTTGTTTGAATGTATTTTAAAAGTATCAATGTTGATAAAGCATGATATAATAAAAACGCGGCTTTTAATTTAACATTATTCTGCTTTCTTTATGTACAAAATTTCCTCACATTTACATTGTTAAAGCTTTTATAATTCTTTTAAAATAGTAAGCAACACTTATTTATGCTCACACATTTAATAAAAAAAAATAAATAAAATAAAATAGAACAGAGAAATAGAATTTGAATTTTTTGAAAAACAGAAATGTATTGCTTTGTAAATACTTTTGTTTGGTTTTTATATATTAAATGGGATATGATTCGCATTTAGTCTATAACTATTTTAACATAAGTATTTATAGTTTTGAATAACACCTTTGGGAAAAAGTCTCCTGACGAGTCTCTTAAGCAGAGACGAAATGGTCATAGAAACATGCTTATCCCCAAAAACATACATTTCATATTACATTAAAATAAATAATATAATAATAATATTAATAATACTATTAATAACAATAAAATATAAAAATAATTTTACCACAAAGAATTTAAATTTGTAAAAAAATTATTTGAATTTTCTGTCAAATTTCTGAACATTATTTTGTTGTCTCGAATAATTATTTGTTCAATTTTGCATTCATTTTTAAACATTTTATTTTTTTAATTGGCAACTTTTTTCTCTAAAAACAATTTTTTTTTTTTTTTATGTATTAAGTAATTGGTTTGACAAAATTTTTGTTTGCTTAGAACCGTAATATTCAATAAAACTTTTATCTACTTCTATTAAATTTTTTTTTTGATTCTTTTTTGTGACTCCAATAAAAATGTTTATTGAATATCGCAACATTTTTATTGAAAATATCGCTTTTTTTTCAAACAAAAAATTACAAATTTGTTGTTCGAATTCACAAATTTCTTTGTAGGACCGAAATTAAACAAAAAATTTATTAACTCAGTGAATTTCGTGTCTGAATCAAAAAAATATTTTTTTCTGTGTACTTTTCATATGCAATGCTTAACAGTCGGACGTGACGTCTTTACCAGTGAAAGTGGTGTAAAAAATTACCACCCACAACTCTACATACCAATCACACCAATACTTTTAAACTAAACCAAACCAAACTTATCAAATACTCAAGCTTAAAAAATGTATGCTCAAATTTCAAATCCAACTCAAAACGAAAAGTACAATGATTAAGCAATAAAAGTTTCTTTTATTATCTTGCTATTCAATACAAAATTTATGAAATTCCTGAATTCACCCAAATAACGTATATTGACATCCGCTCTTAACATTTTTAAAAGCAATACTAAGATTTCACTGTAATGTTTTGCTTAAATGCTCCCAACAGCTGGTTATGCCCATTACATATCCTGTTTAAATTGTCATTATCATCCGGTTATTTTGCAAATCTCTGGGAGTTACCTTATATTGTCCCCTTTTTTTAAATCCGGTAGTAGTTCCGACATTAAAAATTTTAAGCAAATACTCGATTAGATTTACTAATAAAATATTGTAAAATTGTCATTTGCCCAGCTGATCGAATGTGAATTTCAGCCTGTTTCACAATGTCGAAAGACTACTTTCATTCAATTGCTTTAAGAAAAAAACTGATTCTGATGTCTTTACATTCACATTATGGTTTAAAAGCTTGGTTGTTGGCGGGGGCATACCCATCGACCTCCTCGCCAGGGAGCGACAATTCGTCCACCAACACAAGGACGAAATTGGAAGAGAAGGCGCACAATCTGTGGCAAGGTCTCAGTCCCTCCGTGACTGGCAGTTACGGTGGGATACTGAGACACGCGGAAGGTGGACTTACGCCCTTGTCCCTCAAGTGGACGCTTGGCTAAATCGTCAGCAAGATGAGGTAGATTACTACCTCACGCAGTTGCTGACGGGCCATGGGCACTTTCGGTCTTTCCTGTTTAAAATAGGAAAGGCCGTAAGTCCCACATGTAGTGTGGAGCACAATCCGACTCCGCTTTCCACACTTTCTTTGAGTGAGAGAAGTGGTGTTGGAGAGGCGTGCACTATAGAGGGATCTTGGCATCTTGACTCCCAATACCATCACGGGAGTCATGTTAGGAAACCCTGCTGCATGGAGTAGGATCGCCTTTTTTGCGAGGGGGATTCTTCGTCGGAAGGAGAGAGACCTGGCAAGGTCGACAGAACCGTAGGGTCCAACTGGACCGGCATATAAGGCTCCATCCTGAAGTAATGTCATAAATTGACGGTCCCAGGATGGAGCCTGGTGATATAGAGAGGGGTTTAAGCCGGTAGGCACGCAATAACTGCGTGGAGTCCGGCACGGCGGGTGGCAACAACCACCTACGTGCGTAAATGCAAAAAAAAAAAAAAATGGTTTAAAAGCAGAAGAAGAAAAAAAGTAATAAATTTCATAAAAAATCAGTTTCAAAAAGCAATATGGCAGAAGCTCTAAAAACAACTTATTACCATGAAAAAGCTGCTCAAGTCTGTAGTTTGAATTCGACTTTAAACTGTAAACTCATGGATAAAAATTAACACACACAACATGGCTACTGCGAGAAGCTAGGCCGTAATCCTAAAAAAGGGTTGTAAAAAGCAGATATTCACGATGTCAACTAAATGTCAACGCTGAAAAACGAAACGTCAAATTTAGTTTTACTTTCGTGTGCTGCAAAAGCATTAAATTTATAAACATATATTTATTGCCATATAGCCCGCGAATACGAGTTCGAATTCCACTAAGAGTAATAATTTTTTTTAATTAATACGTCAGAAACGCTTTAATTTGATTAAAGCTACGAGTAAATTCTCTTCAGAATTTAAATTTTTTAGCAAAGAGTTTTTTTTTATAATATTACTTACTTACTTAGCTGGCCCTAACAACCCGTTAACGGGTTTTATTTCTGCTTCAACACTAGTCTCCAGGCGTTTCTGCTTAGCGCGCTCCTTCTCCAGTTGGTCACACCAATCGATTACAAGGCTTCATCAACCTGGTCCTTCCAAAGTAAACAGGGTCGTCCTCTACGGCGACGTCCAGTGACATTCACATCGAAAACTTTCTTCGCTGGAGCAGATTCTTCCATCCGAACAATATGGCCAAGCCAGCGTAGCCGCTGGATGTTAATACGCTGAACAACGTCTACATCGCCGAGGATCTCATACAACTCATGGTTGGTTCTAATGCGAAACTCTTCGCCATGCCTTAGAGGACCAAAGATCTTACGAAGAACTTTTCTCTCGAACACTCCCAGGACCGCTGCATCGGCACAAGACAGAGTCCATGCTTCAGCACCATAGAGAAGCACCGGAAGAATTAGCGACTTGTAGAGTGTTAATTTAGTCGCACGAGAGAGGTCTCTATTACTAAACTGCCTACCGAGACCGTAGTAGCACCTGTTGGCCAGTGTGATTATTCGCCTGATCTCTAGACTGACATCATTATTGCTTGTTTTTTTTTATAATTAAAGGAGAAAATTATGTCCATGGAGGAAGAATACACTAGCCAAACTGAACATGTTTTCGACTGATATCGTTTTACATCAAGTGTCTCAATTTTTATCAACATATCTCATGGTTTTAGAAAAGGCCCTTCAACTACAACAAATCTACACGGACATCAGCAAAATGTTGGATAAAGTCAACTACAATTTTTTTTTTCATTGAGACCAGCACTCAGGGGACTGCCCCTAATTATGCAGCACATTATTCTGGTGTGTGTTATCGAAAGGAGAAAAGATACAGTAGTGCTTGTGGACATTTGATTTAAACTTATTAATATCATAATTGACAGGAAAAGAACGAATTCTCTCTATAATGTATTAGGCGATTTATTGGACAATTAACTACAAAGGAATGTGCTCTGTGGGAGGTACGAGTAGTAATTGAGAATATGCCGCTATTTGGAATTAATGATTTCTTTTGTCAAGAGCATATCTTGTAGCCACATTGCGCCCATGCTCCAATAAATCAATACAAGAGAGAGAATCCCCAAAAAAGACTCCAAATCACCGACCCATATTGTGTTCGATAAAGGTTTTGTAAATATCGAAAAAGGTCATATGGAATTTATTATTTCTATTACCAATTTAAAAAAAAAAAACAAGACATGTGAATGCTTCTCCTATTATCCGTCTTCTCAATATTAAACTACAAATACTCACAGATAACAAGATTGCATCATCACCTACACACCTATGGGTAAGAAAACAATATTGAGTCTTCCACGTATTAAATTTGACTGTATTCGAGTGACCCAACTCGGAGATTGTCAGCAAGAAATAAATAATTTGTTTATGCCAAATCTATATGTTCTAATACGACATCATGTACGATCGATTTGGGAACGATGTAGGCTATAGAAAATACCAATAAAATGAAAAATAATATCTTAAGGATCCATAATGTCTGGCATATCACTCCAGTTTTATTTACATTTTCGTGGATATCCTCTACAAATAATACTTTTTTCTTAATTATTTTTATTTCTTTGGAATTCTATTCAATTAAATTCAAATTGTTAAGTCTGGTTTAAACAAGAGAATAATGTTCTTTCTTCGCCTTCATTCACTCTAAAAGTCATTCATTTAGAGAAAATCCCTTACAGATGTCCTTTTCACAGCCGTCAAAATATTTTACACGTCAATGAGGCGAAGTAATACAAGAAATAATAAAAACATCATAAATATTGATCAAATTTTTTTATAAAGAAATAAAAATAAATCGTTCGTTTATACAAAATGATCATCAATAGCATGAGAATGAGAAACGTAAACAATTAAATGATCCGACAATTCAATCAATTGTTTTCGAAAACACATTCTCTTTCGATATCCTGCCGCGTTTAGCTGACCATTTCTATTGTTTTGTTTTGTTTTGTTTTATTGATTTTTTTCATTTCTCTTAAAGGGAGGGAAAAGAAATTAAGAAAAAATGTGTAGCAAAAGGTGTTACAATTTCTGAGTCAAAATATTGTTATTTGTATAGTTTAAAGGATATAAAATAGTTTGTCAGGACATGGTGAGAGTGTGTGGTTTCGCAATTAAGAATCAATGAAAATAATAAAAAAAAACACACACACACATTAATAATCATCAATGACTTCATTAGGCTATTTTAAAGGAATTATTTATAAAACTGCTCTTTAAACAATTTCAATTGGTATGGTGGTACTGGTGGTCGTGGTCATTTTATGGCTGTAGAAAATCTGAACACCGGTAGACTACATGCTGAGTGCATATAAGTGTTTGCATTTCACGCTTTAAAATTGAAATTGAAAATTTCAGTAACAAAACACCATGTGTGAAAACGCATATTTCAATTTAGAAACACATTTATTTTTAATTTGATGAAAAAAAATATACTTCCTAATAGAAATAAAGCGTTTTAAATCATTGAATTAGAAGCTCGTTATCGATTTGTTGTTGGTCTTAATAAATAATTTAGTAAAGAGGTTTCTTTTATAATTCCTTCTACTAAACTACTTACATATGTACGCACATTAGAGTGTAAGTTTGTATAAACTTAAAATAACAAAACCTGAATAAATTATGAACTTAAACTCTTGTTTTGATTGAAATATTGTAAAACGTAGACAAATATGAATATTTTGAATATTAAAAATGAATTAAAGGCTGTTTAGGGCTTTGGATCTTCTCTGTGTTATCGTAACCGAATGTTAAGTTCATTGGTATTTCAACAGAAACAGAAATACTTCAAGTTGATTTACTGGGTTTTTTAATATCTACATTTGTATACTATACAAATATTTCATCATTTCATCATGATATCTTGTGATAAATATGAAATGCCACTTTGATGTGTGTTTCAACAAGATAACGACCCGAAACACAAAGCGAGTAAAAGGTCGGTTTGAACGCAATGGCGGCAAGGTTTTAAGCTAGTCTACACAGTTTTTAGACATAAATCCTATCGAAATTTTAAGGCAAATTGTTAAAGCGTCCCTTCGAGGATAAAATTCTAACTACAAGGAACAGTTGTTTGAAGTTTTTAAAGATACCTGAAAGAACATTAAAATCGAAGCGCCTTAATAGTTTATGGATTCAATGCCAAAACACTGCTTGGACCTTATTAAAAATAAAGGTAATTCCACTAAAAATAAATTACTAAATGGTAATTGATAAGAATAATTTGATTTAAATAATATAAAATAAATACTTTCAGATAATAAAATTAGCTATTTTAACGATATTTTTGAATATATGGTTTTGTAAGTTTTCGTGTTGGGAAGTTTTGTATTTTTTATGTTATTTTCTGTAATGAATTGAACCACAATAAAAACAAAGAAAAGAATTAATCAGGTTTTTCTAGTGTTTTTTCGGCCTGAAGGATGTTAGATCAAGGTGAATCTATTTTATTGAACACCACTGTATGTACTGTCTTTTCCAAAAAATTTCCATACAATGCACAGCATTTAGTAGGGGTTAAGCATTGTGTGTTGGTCTCAAAAAAAAAACTTTATTCCCAACTGTTGGTCGCGTTTTGGGGTGGAAGAATTTATTAAATAATACGTCATAGCAAATCTTAAAATGCTTAACTTTCGTATTCCTACGTTGTTAACGTAAATGGTAATACTCGATACTTAAAAACACACATATTTACATATATACAAACCCACCCATAAAAAGGAAAGATATTTCTGCTAATAGATACATAGTCTGTATATAATTATATATGTGCGGTGGTATCTCGATAACTTTAACTCGCATAAAAGTTAAGAGTATTTGAACACCAACGCCTGTAGTCGCCTTAGTCTAGTGACTAGTGTGTTGGCTTACTAAGACAAAAGCTCCGGGTTCAAACCCCAGCTCCGACATCATAAAAAAAGAAATATGAAAACATATAGCTTTCAACGACTACCTCTTAGCAGTCTTCTGGTAAAACAAGCTTCTGAAGTCTGTCGTTCGAAGTCGACTTTACACTGTCGGTTCCGGTACTAATGGATAAAAACTGACACAAACAACATGGGTGCTACGAGAAGCTAACGCCGTTACTCTGAAACAGGGTTGTAATGGCCAATTATGTATGTGTATGTATATTGTACCAGTGTTGTTGATAAACATGAAATATCAGTTCGGCGCCATTCGTTATAATTGGGCCTTTGTTACTTGACTACGTGGAAAATTTTGATGCAGGATTTGGATGTAAAACCTCCCCGACATTTCACTCTATTTCACCATAACCATTGTCAACAAAAAACGAATGATCAGGAGAAAAGCGCCACCTATTGGGAAGTAGCAGATAATAACTAAACCTACTTAGCGCTGGCACTCAACACACAATCAACGTACAACGATGAGGCAATTGCTGTTGATCAGTCAAGGGTGAAGGTATAATACTGGCCTTTGAATGATCAATTCACAGCAATTTGTCTCATTCCGAAGGAGCTTAATAATAATATAAGAAAAAATATATAAATATATATGTACTGTCCTTTCAAAAAAATGCCAATACAATGCACTTCATTTAGTAGGGGTTTACCCCTAAGTATTGGTCTCTAATAAAAAAAAACCTCTTAAAATATAGCAAAAGCAAGAATTTGAGCCTCATCCTTACTAAAACGGTAAAGTTGAATGAACATTCACTTTTATATCGGTAAATTGCTACGAAGCCAACTTCTAATGGAAGTATTTTGTGTGAAGAGCAGCTAGGAAATATTGGAATGAAATGTCAATACATCTCGCAACAGTACGCGAGCGCTACTATGTGATTATAACAATAATTTTTTTTCCAAAATGCACATGGTTCACATATGCTTTCGACACGGCGCTACATGTCCTACAATGGGGCCCATGTCTATAGCAACAGAACCATAATGGTTTGCGCACTTGAATTATTATTTAATTAAACCCAGCCTTTAAACCAATAAACATTTACAGGAAACCATATTCTAACAAGTAATTTTTTAACTAAATAGAACTTAAATTGGAAAAACCAGCAATGCATTGCTTTTAAATTCGATTGTTTGTTTTTTATGTAATAAATTGGTATAATTCTTATTTAGTGTAAATGGTTTTGAACGCAAGAATTTATAGGTTCAATGACATCTTTGGGAAACAGCGACTTAAATAAATATTTTGTTTATTTTTATAAATTATATGATTTCTTTTCTTTTTTAATCAAATCCTAAGTTTCTTAAAATATTACTCAGTACTTTATAAATTTAAATAAATTTTAAAGCCTCACATCTGGGCTATAATAAAATTTCTATTTAGGTGTGTTCTATTTACTTATTTATAAAATCTAAAGTTCATTGTTTTCTGTAGCACCAACAACAATTTCTGAATTGCGAAAACAACTCTACAACAACAATGCAAAAATTTTTTTTTATCAGCAGACAATGTTTGTTTTGTAGTTCTGGTCATTTACTGGATAATAATAACCGCCGTATTATTACGGTAATTGTATGCAATAACATTTGTCCGGTTTGTTTAACATACAAACAGACCCACACATACAACACACTCACATTTATAAACACACCCGTAGCGAATAATGGGCATACATTTCGTAGACTCAATGATAATGTACACTTTAGTACGAAAATATTTATTTTTTGACAATGTACGAGTCTGAACAATTCGTAAGGACGAGATGCACACAAACACCCAACACAGTACATACACACACAGTAAGGATATAGTTGTATGCACATGTGAGATATGAATATGTAACGTACGTATGTTTGCTGACTAACAAAACATATGTTAATGTAAACGAACAAGCACATTGATTTCAGCATACGCACACATACCCAAACTCTCATTAACATATACACACAAATAGGCAGACATTGCATTGAATTTTCATGCATAATGCATTATTGGTGCTGCTGCTGCCACTGCTACTGTTAAAACTATGCTTCTGTATGGACACTAAAATAAACGGCTATAAAAATGTGGCACACCGCAGTGGAATCAAAAATAAAAAATAAAAAAAAAATATTTAAAAAAAAAAGAAAAACCCACATAAAAGTAAATCGTTGAACTGTAAACATGTGGGAAAAACACTTTCATTATAAATTTAATTACTACAACACCATCAACAACAATTCAAACGACTGAGACACACGCATCATAACATATGGTACAGATGTGTTGTACACTCTTGTATCTGATTGTTTAAATATTTGTTTGGTCGTATGTGCAACAAACAACACGTTTAAATGTTGTAGGTGATGTTGAAAATATTTAAAGTGATTTTCATTTTGTACTGTTATTCTTGCAACATTACTATTGTAGTATGTATGTTTTTTTATTGTTGTTGTTGCTGTTGGTGTTGCTGTTCATGTTAATGCTGTTGCTATTAGTTTTAAGCAAACTATTGTAATTTGACCAGACGAACAAAGCCAAATTATAACCACAATACAGAATATTCCAAAAGATATTCACTGTTGTTCACTTGTTTCATACATTGTTGTTGCCGTTTGTAAAATTTAAAAAAAAATTACATCTCTCAGGCCTATGAAAAAATAATTAATTTTTTTATTCGACAGAAGAGCAAAAAATAATATCCGCAGAAAACGCTTTGTAATAAACAAAGTTAGAGAAAAAATATGCTTTAAAAATCGTTTAAAAACTTGCCACCGCAATGTGTCGAATGCAAGCGTTTGAATGGAATTCCGTACAAAAAATTGAACTAAAAAAACTGGATATTATTTGCTTAAAAAACTTCAATTAAACAATTACGTTTCACGGAGAAAGTTTTATTTGCTAAATTATCAATTAATAATAATTATCCTCAATTAAAAAATTGTTTAGTTTTTCACAAGTAAACAAATTAATTCTATCAATTAAACTGATTGTAATATTAATTAAAGATATAAAACATTAAAAAGGTAATTAAACCAATTATATTATTTAATCAAAACAATTTTTTTTCTCCAATTAACTTGTTAATATCAGTAATAAACGTAATTCTCTATTGTGTCTCTTGAGCAGAAGGAACTAGAATTCCTTCAACGGTATCATCGAAGTTGATTAATAAATGATTGTTGAAGTACATGCAACACAGATGAAAAAATTTTTCACTTTTAGAAATTCCATAATGCTTTTTGCACTTTTTCTGACAATGACCAAATCAAGACCCTCTCAATACTTCAAAAGAAATCTATTTGATTGCTTAGAGTCAGTATTACTAGTCACTTATTAAAATTATTGTATAAACTAGCAGCATAAACAGGAAAAGGTATCGCTCTGAATTAATGGTAGGAGTTCTACAAACGTTATTTTTAGAAAGATACGGTTCATTGGCACTATCAGTTCACAATATCCATCAAATCGATGAAGACAATCCATAATTTTGCTTGTTGACGTTCTACCAAGTGAAAAATGAGCGTCATTGCTGACGAAATTTTTGTTAAAAAAATCAGAATTTTAAGGTGGTGGCTTTGGCACCCAATCAGAATATCTACGGCTTTGCGAATTGTCAGCCGATTTTGATTGTTACGTGAGTTAAACTTTATACGGATGGAGGTGCAAGAAAATTCCAATGTAAAATATACCCAGCAAAGATGAAAAATTAAAAAGTTATTTTGCGATTTTTTCAAAATTATAATTTTAAAATATAAGTTTCTCCCCCTCTCGAAGAAGTCCATCTACAAAGAAACCACTCATTGGCATTCTATTCCACCTTTATATATATATAAAGCCAATGATCAAGAGAGAAAGGGCCACCTATTGGAAAGTAGCAGATAACAGCTAAAAATTACTTAGCGAAGGCACTCACCACAATCAACATGTAACGATGGGGCAATTGCTGTTGATCAGTCAAGGATGAAGGTATAACACTGGCCTTTGAATGATCAATTCACAGCAATGTGTCTCATTCCTAAGGCGCTTAATAATATAAGAAAAAAATATATGTTCTGTTGTCATAATGTATTGTCCTTTCCACAAAAAATTCCAACACACAGCATTTAACAGAGGTTTACCCCTGAGTATTGGTCTCAATAAAAAAAAAGAAAGAGCTGTAAGGTATGCCCAATTGCTTCCCAGCGGGGTTACAGCTTAGCTTCTGGTAACTCTTCTCTCCAATGATTCATGCTGTCGGGGTATGTGGAGTGAACCTAACTCTAGGTGTCCTGGCACTTCAAGTTGGAATAGCGTTGTTGGCTGGTTCACAAAACTGGCACTTCGACATTTGATCAGAGACGCTTTAATCTGCTACTACGGATATCAGATTAGCCCAAAGGCTGTGGAGGCGTGCAAATGTATTCCTTTTGGTTTGGGTGAGGCCATACGGGGAGTACAAGTAGTGGTAGCGGTGCTAAAGCTGGATAGTATGCAACCTCCCAATCAAAGGGAGGTGCTGCTTTCATGGCTATATTCGGTCGTAGGGAGTTTCTGCACATGTGGGCACTAGTCTAACACATAGAATTGCTGAGAAAGCCGTGTAATCAATTAATTCGATAAGTCTCTTTGAATTTCTTAATAGTCTTTCCAATTCATTACTCAGTAAATCGACTTTGACAACCATTGTCACCAAGTAATGCCCGAAAAGTAGCTGCATACACTTATAAATCACCACTCTTATAATGAGTTTTAACTATTTTTACGCATTGTTCGGTTGTTGTGCGATTCATATTCGTGAAGAGCAAACCTTTCACTTAATAAATGACACTTCATTAGGTCACAGCCTTGTTAAATCGCCACTAAATAGATAAATCCCAACGAATATCTATTGAATAAATGGTATAATCCGTTTAACAATTTCCGTCTTCTATATTTCGGTATTTATTAGGATCTATTTTCTTTATAAAATATAAAAACATAAAAAACCAAAAGCAATAAATGACGTGACAGCGAAAATACTTTTTTATCTAACAAATACACGCAGTCTGCGTTGCAAGGGGAGGGGAAAATGCTAAACATATTTTCGTATATATTGCATTTTTACCTGTTGTCTTATTATTATTTACTCATTCGTCTTGGAACATGTGTTTAAGCTTACGCGGGAACAATTATTAAACAAGAGTTCCACATGGAAAAAATCTGAAAAAACCTTCTAAAACATCTTTCTTTCTTTTCAAAATAAATTTTTTTCTTGTAATGTCAAAAAAAAAATGTTTGCTGAACTCGTGTATGATAATTTTGTGGTTTTCTTGATCCACCTCAGTCTGATAGTTTTAATGTTCGGTTATGCGATAAATTCGGCTATTCATTACAATGAAAACAACAACACCTTTATACAATATTTGTAATCACATTTTTATTTAAATAGATTTTCGAACACGAGTAATTAGTTTTGTATTGTAAACTTTAAAAATATTCAACAAAACTAACCAAAAAACACAAATTTGTTAGAAAAACATTGAAAACATCAAAACACCAGACTAATGAGATAAATACTCAGCAACACTCCTATTTATAGGTATAGATTAAAGGAGTATGTATACGAGTAAGTAGATAGAAATCAACACATGTTGTATAAGAATTTGTAAATTCCAAAGCCTTTAAACAGGATTAAAATTAAAAAGTTAATTTTGTATTTAGAAAACAACAGTTTTTTTTTTCTTTTTTTGTTTATTTAGGAAATTGAAAGGGATTGAATAAAATACAGGATTAGGGCTGATTTAAACTGAAAACACATGCAAATATTTTTATCGTGTAGACAAATAAATACTACATCGTAATTTTAACCAAAAATTGGAAAAAAAAAGTGTATATATGTGAAGTTAAATATAACACCAGCAGAACAGAATTTATTATAAGAATTGTTTATAACAATGTGCAATATTTTCCCTCACAGACATTTTTTTACTCCAATAAGACCAAATGTTAAAAAATAAAAATCTAAAAATTTTCTGTTCTCATACAGCAATTACTCCATACGATATCGACCGCAATTTCTATGTAAATGGCTCGAAAATTGTATAAAATTTCTTTCGATTTCAAGGAAAATTTTTAAAATAAAACAATTTCACAATCAACGAGACTAAAATACAATTTTCCTGTAGGAACATAGCATTGTAGAGTGTAATTAGTTTTGTACTGGAGTTGTAAAATTTCGATTCTTTCGAATTCTCAATACTACTCATTAATTAAAGATTTTTTTTAATTGTAAAAAAATATAAAAAATAAAATTTTTCCATTACCAATAGACCGAAGTAAGGCATTAATATTATACAAAAAGCAGCTTATTATCAAAGAAGTTTCTAGCACCTTGTCTATGTATTTTCAAACTCCAATACAATGTACTGCAGGGTTTTACCCCTGAATATCCGCCTTAATAAAAATACATACTTAAATGGGTAATTATCAGAAAAAACTTTTGACCTTTCGTTTTTTTATATTTTTTTATTTTTATTATTACAGTTCATTGAGATGGAAAATGTGTTATGGAAAGTCGGAGATTTAAACTTACTAATATCGTAGTTTTAAGGGAAAACATTCGCTGGGAGATTGTTCCATAAATTCTTTTTATAATCCATTGTGCGATTCACTGAGCAATCAACTACAAAGGGATGTGCTTTGAGGAAAGTCCGTAAAAGTATGCAATTATTCGGAATCTAGTCTTTTATGTCGTCAGAGCACCTCCCATGTTAGTACTGATAGAACGCACGCCACATTATGTCGATATTCCAACGATTCGATAGATTTGGATACCTTACCGTCACTGATAAGCATCTACGCATTTCCTGTTCACGGTCGAGAAGCCCTAAAATATACTTTGAAGTGCCGACCCATACATGAGAGTTGTCTTCCATCCTAGGTTGGATGAAGGTCTTGTAACTATTGAGGAGTTCCCATGAAGTGAAAGTTTCTCGTTTGAATTAGAAAAAAGTGGTTCAAAACTCGATATCAAAAATGAAGAAGAAGAGGAATATGATGAAGAAATGTCGTTTTAGTGGAAACGTTTTTTTCTTATAGCATTTTGAGAAAAGATTTTTTTTTTTAAATTCAACCCTTCTGAGTGACACGAAGGAAACGATTATTGTGCTGGTATACAAATATGTCAACTTTTTTACGTCGTGAACAAACCAGTGAAATGATAAAAAAATTTATCATTTGCACTTCACATAAATTTATCACTTCGCTTCTTCATTTATAGCGATTCTTATTCAACTTATGAAAAATAAATTCGAAATGAAAACTGTCTGTCATTCTGCATTCTGCCATTCTCTTCGTTTCTTGATTATTTACAACGTATATTTACATACATAACTGGCCTTTACAACCCTGTGTCAGGATTACGGCCTAGCTTCTCGCAGCACTAATGTTGTGTGTGTAAAGTTTTATCCATGAGTACCGAGACCTACAGTTTAATGTCGACTCCGAACTACAGACTTGAGAAGCTCTTTCATGGCAATTAATTACTCTCAGAGCTTTTGCCAGAAGACTGCTGAGAGGTAGTCGCCAAAGGAAATATTTTTTTCATATTTCTTTTTTTTAAGATGTCGGAGCTGGGTGTCGAACCCAGGGCTCATGTCTTAGTAAGCCAACACACTAACCACTAGACCACGGCGACTATGTATGTTTACAATAAAATAAACAAAAAATGTTATTATGTAAAAAATATATCTCTATATAATTTATTAGGCATAGAAGAAGAACGAAATTGCTAAAATATTTTTATTTTTGTTCTCCTTGTGTTTTTTTAGTGCTGCATATTATACCATCTTATATAAACGACTAAAAGTTTTTTTATTGTAAATCAATAAATGTTTGAAAACTTTTGCTAAAATTTATTTTTTTACTTGGAATTAATAAATTTGAAAAAAATTTAGTTAAATATGTGAATATGTTGAATGAAATATTTAAAAAGGAGGTTTTATTAAATAATTTATGTATTTATAAGCAATACAATATTGTTTAAAGTGTATAACACTGGTTAGATATCATCGACTATTTGTTAACGAAAAAAATTTATCTTATGAAAAAAATTTGACAAATAGTTTTCATAAAACTGGAAATTAGAATCGCTTTTTTTATGAAAAAGTGAAAAATTTTTTAATTTTGCTTTTTCACAGAAACAGAATCGACCCCCAGCAGAGAGAACAGTTAATATTACTCATACAATATACTTCAATCATTCGTAGGCCTACAATAAGTCAGATAATCAGTTCTTTCTTCAGGTTGTTAAGCACTATCTTTAATTAAGTATATACAGTGAAAGCTCCACTGGCGGACAGCTCTAATAGGCGGACATATCTGATAGACGGACGATTTTATAAGTTCCGTCAATTAGATTGTATTTTAACGAAATATCCCCTGGACGGACATCTCCCGTAGGCGGACAGAAATGCTTCGACGGTCGGTGTCCGCCTATGGGAGCTTTCACTGTACATACATCTCATAATAAATTTATTGTCATAAATTAATACAAAAAAACCCCAACTGTATAAGTAAATTAATAACTCAGTTTCAATCTCTAAATTAAATAAAAGATGTTTTAATCCTATGAATGATATTTATAACCGGAAAAGGCAATATACATTGGCCCATTTTGATGTCATCTCATTCGGTTTATGGTGATTTCACTAAAAACCTACCTCCTACTGAGAATTTCTCTATTTGAGACAGCGAGTGGAACTCAATTTGGTTTTGTCACTGTCATCATTTTCTTGCACGCTGTTATCCATGTCTACATTCTTCATTTTCAAAATATACTTCGCGTATTTTGTTACAGTCGTCTAAACTTCGTGGTTAGGTACCATCTTGTTTACTATATTTGCAGCACTAGTTATTCCAATTTCTTCTACCGATTTAATTTCCTCGGTTCCGAATTTTCTGCACTTCAGCCTTTCCCATTCTAAAAGGTATTTCCGAAAATAGCCGTGCCCCCTCAACAACTGTGTAAGATAATAATCCACTTCTCCTTCTTTTCTGTTGCAACATTCTTCTATTTGCGGTATTAATCTAGTCGTACAGCGCCCTTTCAGAGTATTGACCTATTTCTCTTGCAGATTCCTCAAAGTTTCTATTGATAACCGGTTTCTATTCCCCTTGTCACCCTGCTTGTGTTGAGTTCAATTTTTTACTCTTTGCTTAATTAGTAATTCTATATGGATTGTACCGCTGATTATGCAAACAGCTTCTTGCGAAATTCTTCTGTATGCTGATCCTACTCTTAGCACTGACATTCACTGCATAGCCAATAGGATGTTCCGCCTATTTTGTGCTCTGAGAAACCTGCCCCCACACTTCCCTACCGTATAAAATCATGAGTTTGTTGTGTCCATTAGTAGTTTCCGCTTCAACTCTGTTAGTCCTCCTATATAGCATTCCAATTATTTTTTGTGCTTTCTTTACGGTATAGTTTATCTGGTGGGAATCCAAATCGGATTCCCCAGTATTTCAGCACACTAATAGACGTCTTTTATAGAGTGTCACAACTTTGAGTTGACTACACTGCTTTATCGGACCACCCACATAACAACTTATAGTTGCTTTATGTGAAGTTTGCTTTGAAATTTCAATATGAGCAACACGTGCAAATTGTTGAAATTTTTAATAAAAATAATTGTTCTACTCTATTGATGTCGATTTTGAATTTAAATTCAAAATTTTACTTTCCATTACTGATTAAATGGGTATGTAAATAAGCATAATTGTCGCATTTGGAGTAAGGATAATCCACAAGCTTTTGTCGAAACACCATTATATCTACAGAAAATTAATGTTTGGTGCTCTTTATGGGCCGGCGGAGTCATTGTTCCATATGTATTCAGAAACGATGATGGTCAAAAAATAACTGTCAATGGTGAACACTATAGGAATATGATTCGAAATTTTTTCGTACCTCAACTACGTGGCATGAATCTTTCTAATATGTGATTCCAACAGAACGGAGCCATATGACACACAGCGGGCGCTATAATTGATTTAGTCAAAGAAACTTGATGAATGGCGTAATGGCCCAGCTAATTGGCCACCATGATCGTGTGATTTAACCCCATTGGAATATTTTCTGTATGGTTATGTTAGGTCGCTTGTCTACGTCGATTAACCACAAACAATTTAACACCTGGAAATCAACATTCGAAGAGTTATGGGCGAAATACGGCCGGAAATGTTGCGAAAAGTTGTTGAAAAGTGGTGTTTAAGACACAATTAAAATACAATTTTTTTTTACACCGGGGACTTTGGGCACCACTTGGAACCAATAAGCACCGTCGCATCGTGCTAAAATATGAAAACCACATTTAAGACAACATGATTCAAATTTAAAAAAAAATCCCATACTAGCTGCGACCAGTCTGATGTACATATGATTTTATGTTTTACAAAATTTTATTAAAAAATTTAGAAGCTCGCCTTTTGTTTTTTAAAATTGATTTTTCTGTTGTAATACTTTAAGAGATTTGTGGCATCCAGAAATATTTTATATGTACTCAACAAACATAATTAATAAAAAAGTTACAGGGTTTTTTTCTTTTTTTTTCTGGCAAACACTTAACTCCGAGTCACTTTCAGTTTAATTAACAGAAAAAAAACATCAATTTTTTTTTAAAGATTATATGAACAGTCATGTTTTGAATTTGATCACTCATACACGTAAAACACAATGTTTGTGCCTGTACGATTTGATAAAAAAAAATTATTCATGTTCATTGCAATACAATAGAATCTCGAAAAAGTTAACCAAAATACTCCATAGGTTACATTACATTTTTCGAACTACTATGGTGTACTGCGAATAACGTTAACACTCGATTTTGTGGATAATTTAAACGTTACCATTGTCTAAACCAGAGTAGGAAAATAAACAAAACTGAACGTTTGATCTCATTTTGTTGTGTTCTTTACAATGAATAAAACAAAAATAAAACAGAAACAGTGAGAACGATCGTCCCATTTAATTTTGTATATTTTTGTTTTGTTTTGAGTACTACAAATACACTAACTTAAATGTGCGTAGGTACAACAAAAAATGAATGTGAAGGAAAGGAAAAGAAGAAGAGAAAAAAGAGCAAATTATACAAATGTAACGGAATAACAAAGCAAGCACAAGAGCGAAAAGCTAATTGTTTCATTTGCGTTCTTTCTCATTTAGAAAGTATTTGTTTTTGTTTTGCTTATGTACAATACCATTAAAAAAATTTTGAAAAGTGTATGACTTTGTTGTAACGTTTGCAAAATGTTTTGTTTGTTTGCCCACTCTGGTCTGAACCTTCAGAGGGGTATCAGGGGTGCTCATATTGCTCTATTTTCTGATAGCCAAGGCGCGTTTATGGCACTGACTTCTTATGACTAAAAATCGCGTTTGGTCAAAGAGTGCTTTGATACTCTCCAGCAACTTGGTGCAGCGAACGTGATTGTTCTTTACTGGGTTCAGGGTCATTCGCGAATACAGGCCGTATTCTAATGGACGACGTCATCGTCGCGTAACGACATTTTGTTATAGATTAAAAGCAAGAGAATCATTTGTTCTTTATTCTGCTACAAAAATGTCGTCAGACGACAACGACGCCGCCAACTGGAATAGGGCCAAATGAAATCGCTATGGGTTAGCAAGGGATAGATCCGCGACGGCCTTCATGGGTCCGTAATCTTATTGTGGGGTCAACTGCGCGGAGGTTAGATCGAAGGTGGACCAGTGATATATTTTCTCTAAGGATCGCTGACTGGGAGAATGCTCCGGGAATGTGCCAGGCCAAAAGGCTAGTGGAGCCTTTCTCGTATGGAGAAGGGCTCATTGGGTTACGGAAATCGAATATTGGTAGGATAGTGGGTTTCCTATCGGGACACTACTACCTCAAGTATCACTTGAATAGACTACGTCTCCTGGATGAGACTGAGTGCAGGCTGTGTCCTGAGGAGGAAGAGTCTGCAGAGCAATTTGTGTGCAGTTGCGAGGCACTGAATAGAACTAGACTACAGATCCTCTAGTTCAATCAGGGTTTTACTTGACTTCATTCTGAGGGCGGAGAAGTAGATGTTCGAGTACAGTTTTAAGCCCGCTCATTTATGTTATGAGTAACGATTAAGTTGGATGGCATCGGTGGACGAAATTGTTGACCGGGCATCCTCGCCGATCGGCCAGGACCTGACATTGAGCAGGGGTGATCATCAGGGCCATCATCCATGAATGGAGTATGGAACAAAAGATCCTCTGGGTCGCAGTTTCTGCCTTTGAGCATATTTACTCCTTGATAATAATAATAATAATAATACCATTGTCTATTTGAAAACGTCAATCAAACCACAAATCAACTCTAAATAAAGCAAAGTTTAAGGTTTAGTAACAATTAAAAGTACAAAAAAATGTACGAAGATGCGTTTCGTTTTGATGGACTCTAAATTTTCACAACAACACTGAAGCGCAGTTGATTTGCTTAACAAACATTGTTTCAACCACAATATTAGTCACAACTAAAGTATTTTGTTAACGTTGTCTGCACAAAGCCATCACGTGAGGAGTGTAATAAAAATATTTTCCTGAGTAATATTACTAAGTCGAGTAAAAATGATGAGTTAGAAGTGATCAATGCTGATGAGATTAAAAGCAAGTGTAGTGGTGGAAATATTCAACCGAAATTAGAAATTATTGGAAAGAAAAAAATACCAGATGTTGCTAAAATACTGTTAACTTATCCAAGTCTTCAAATTATACTCGAGGTAACTTATTCGAGATTCTACTGTAATGCAAAATTCAAACATTAAAACAGTAAAAGCAGTAGCACAAATAAATTTTCCCAAATGCCAGCCATTCAAATCATCTAAGCGATTGGCAGGAGTATAGGAGTAGTAAATGGTTTTTAAGCCATTTATGTGTTTTGTGGAAAACACAAAAATTTAGGACTTCAGTATCAATGATTTCGTGATTAAATGACTGGATGTCGGATCATCTAAATTATAAATTTTGACTGATTGTTTCCTTAAAACAGATTTTTCTTTGAGATGACAATGGAATACACACTCGGATGAACAACACAAAACTGTATAATTCATTTATAATGGCATGTAAACTAGAATTATAAACTCGTGAACAAACATATGTTTGTATGTACCTATACATACATACATACGAAGTATGTACCATAACAAAATGAAAATAAAAGAGAATCCTTTTAAAATAATCTTTTACTCGTAAGGTTGGCATGTGCTTGTGTTTTTGCATCTGTATAACTGGCATGTAATCATATTACATTCCATTCATGACATTCATATATCATCGTTAGTTTTTCTTTTTTTTTATTATTATTAAAGGAATTGTGGGGAAGCGAAAATAAGTGACATTCATCAAAACAAGGAAACCTTAATACGAGCAATGCAAATAAAAATGATTTGACGAAAGTATTGCTTACATTTGTCAGAAATAAAAATTTGTCATATTGAACACAAGAAAGTAACGTGTTTCTCTTTAAAGCTGCTCATTGCTTATATTTTTTATTTCTTAATAGGTTATATACTTATACGTGTATATATGCACATGCATACATACACTTATAAAGAGGTTTTTGTTGAGATTTTAGAAAAAACAACGATTTTTAATACTGAGTGATATAAATTAATTCAAACTGTATAAATATTAAATTGCAATACAAAAAATGTTTGCAAAACCTGAAATTAAGGCCTCGATTATGGTCCACAACTGTTATAAAATTGATGTTGTATTTTTACAATTTATTTACAACACCTATGTGTTGTAGCATATACAGTGTACTCACTCTTTACGGACACCTCTAATAGACGGACACATTTTTTAGTCCAAACAACATTCTTTGAGGTTTTAAAAATTTTTCCCTTTTAAACTGACAACCACCTCATAACAGGACGCGGACACTTTCCTTCACGCAAAATTTTTTGAATTTCTGCTAACCCGACAGCTTACAGCACGGCGCACACTGGGGATTTTTGAATGGAGGTGAGGAAATATATATATATGTCAAAACTTGTAGTGTTTTTATTACAAATTTAGTTTTATTTATATAGTAATACACAAAACTTATCAATATAAAGAAAGTTAAAGAAATGATATTTTATGAATTAAAAAAAACAAAAATAATTATTTAGGCAAAAAAAATTTGTTTTCCTTCATACATTTATTTTTAACTGCGAAACTGTTGCATTAACAGATGAAAGTAATTGTAATTCTTGATTTTTCCATATTTGTTTCAGCAAAATCCGACTAGTTGTTCTTGAGTTATATTAAACAAAAAGCCTTATCAGAATTGAGTCGCGAATTGAGTTGGAAACCAAGTTTGAAGAACGTGTTATCTCACGAAATGGTCCAGTCGATTGGCCGCCTCGGTAGTGAGGTTTGACGCCGTTAGACTATTTCCTGTGGGGCTACGTCAGTCTATGGTCTATGCCAACGACGATTAATGAACTTCGTACGAATATCGAAATTGAAATTGCAGCAGTATCGGCCGATTTATTTCGAGTTCCATACATAATGGCATCGAATGTACTTTTACAGGAATAAAGAATTTCATTGATATCCAAAACCGTTTTTGTTTTATTTATTTCTAATTGAAAAATTCGATATATATGTAGCTTCAAATTCCAAATTCCACTGCATAAGTAGAGGTTTACCCTTGAGTATTGGGTAACAAAAAGAGTTGATATTGATTTTGAATAAAACATAAATTATTTAGGAAATTATTGTCACTTCTTATTATTATTTTCTTTTTACAGATAGATGCGCCTTTTTTTTATTGTTGATGAAACAAGTTGCTGTAAATTTGTCCACTCAAGAGCCAGTGTTATACCTTCACCCTCGAATGATCAAACAGCAATTGCCACATCTGTCGGTGGATGTTTAATGTGAATGGTAATAATTTGGTATGGTTTAATTATGTATGAAATAAAATAACGGCCAAATGGCCACCGCATAGCTCTATCCGATTTTCCAAATTTTCGATGACGCTGAGGCATAATTGACGTTCTATGCCGTTAATGTGCCGAATTACCTCAACACTTAGCTAGTGACTTATCGACGTACAGCTTTACTTTCAAATAACTCCAAAGAAAGAAGTCCAACGGTGACAAATTACATGATGTTGGCGGCCAATTGAAATCGCCACCACTTGAGATAACACGGCCATTGAATTTGTTGCACAAAAGAGCCCTTGTTTTGTTAGCTGTGTGGCAAGTGGCACCGTCCCGTTGAAACCACTTATGGTCCACATCATAATGTTCGTGAACGACGAGCGTGAGAGGTGCAATTGTTGGGCCCGACGACGAATTGAGGTTGACGGCTCTTCAGCAACAGTATCGCGAACAGCAGCAATATTTTTGGCAATACGAGCTGCACGAGTATACAGTGGTGTTTGCACATCTCCTACATATCTGGTTTGCTAAATTTTTTGCACAATTTTTCCGATTCGACGCACATTTGGACGATTAAATCACAAAGTTCACGATATGCATTTTGATTTGAACGCCCATATTCATAATAAACCTGAATAACTTTAACGCGTTGCTCGATTGTGTATCTTTCCATGGTTCAAATTGAGTTGGTCTGAAATTGAGAAATTTCAAATGAAATGCAGAATAAAAACTTGACGTTTAGGTGTGGTTTACATTACACATCGGCCCTTAAAATTTTACGTGCCGATATATAGGGCTCAAGTTAATATTTTTAGTTACACACATACATGCATACATACATATGGTAATAGCTGGAAGAAATATGTTTTCGTATTTTTCTTTTTAGGATGTCAGAGCTGAGTTTTGAACTGTGAGCTATTATCTTAGTAAGCCAAGACTCTAACCACTAGACCACGGCGACTACAACAACATATTTTTAGTTACTTGTATAAAAAACCTTATAGAATGTAAATCAAATTTTAAGACAAAATATTCGTAGCAATGCTTCAATTTACAATAAACAATTCGTAGCAATATTCTTGTTGAATTCGTTATTAATTACATCCCAGAAAAGAAAATCACATAACTTGTCAGGTGTATTATTTTTAGCAGTTAATCAGTTTTAATATACAATAATAATGCCGAAATAGTAGATTTTTTAACTCAACTGCCTATTAAATATTTTAGTGGCTTTCCTTTCATTTCTTTTTTTATTTCAAGTGCTTTTCCATTGTCTTTAACAGATCGTTAAAACATCACGATTAATATGAAATTTAAATATTTTAATAACCCATTTATAATGGATGTATTTTGGTTTTAAAAAATCATTAAAAGATAAACATATTCCGTCCATATAATCAATCCATGGTGTCATAAAAAAGAGAAGTCTATTTGAAAATCTTGTTACGAGTGTATTTCTCGAGACAATTATCTTAAGTGTCAATGATTTCATTAAAACAAAAAAATAATAACGACTGTGGTGAAAAGCAAATACATATAAGGAAAAGGAAACAAAACAAAAATATCAAACGATTTACCGAAAAATACATAAATTAAGCAAATGGTACCCGAAATTATTATTTTTGGTTTTTCAGTGAATTTTTATTTTTCATCTTTTCCCCCAACTTGTTATTTTTTTTTGTAAATTTTATAATTTCAGCACCTTTGTTTGATTTGAGAATTATTTATGGTTGGAAAGTATTTTTTTTTATTTCCATTTAACCATTAGACCCACAGTTTCCATCAGCAGCCTCAAAGTGTTCATGCTAAAAATCTTTACAGTTTAATATTGTATTTTAAATACCAATTGGCAAATAACTTGAAGGCACACATATATGAATAAGAAGTACGGGTGTTTAAAGTTGATTAAGATTTAAATGCACTTCCTACACCGTTCACTCTCAATTTTCATTTTACCTATGTGATTCAATTCAATTCAATTCAATTCAATTCAATTCATAATATAGGCCTTTGTCTCTGATTTAATAGTTTATTTGTAAATGTTAAATTGACATTTAAATATGACGTTCGTATATTTCACTTTCTATTAATTGTTTATATATGTAGAAACCATTTAAACGATTGTGAATAATTGGAAAATTCTTGAAATGAATATGAAAAATAGACAAACATTGTGTTACGAAGCACTGCGGAATGCTGATGTTATAAAAGAGTTACAGCAAATACGATTTCAAGCGCATGAAATACTCATAAACAGCTGACTCCAAAAGCCTTTGTTCAAGCCAAGTTTACCTTTGCTTTGTTGAAATACATGTTGGACATCAGATCAGACTTAATCAGTGTTTAGTTTCTTTAGGAAAACATTGATCGATTACTTACTTTGCCTATGTGTATCTACCGAGTATCGTAAATTTTGATGTGATTTAATAAAATAAAGCATATGTTTCATGTTATCTTTCTGCTCTTTCACCATTAAATTGATTTTTAAAAACTTTGAAAAATAATTTTCGTTCATATGCCATCATAACCTTAAATGGCGCTTAAAATTTTAAAGCAAAATAGGCGATAGTTGTTGTTCATGTTTAAGATAAGCAGAACTGATAATCAGCTCTTAATAAGAGTATTTTCATTTATTACTCCAAAGCGACCTGAAAGGTTAAGTGGTCCATTACCAATATTAATGCAAGCAATTTAAGGAGAATATATTCAAGTTTTTTATAGTTTAAATGTATTTAAACATTTTAAGAAACTATTAAAATCTGATATATGTAGATAACACTTGTAACTTATATTGAAATTATTAATATTTAATGAATATGTTATTGCCCTCCAAAATAAATAAATTTTAAATCTTGGTATGTAGTCATTTATACTCGTATAATTATTTTATTTTGCAAGTAAAAGCCTTTATATTAATCTTTAAGTAGAAAGTAATAAAGAATCTTGAGAAACTATTCTATACGTCCATAGCCCCTTGAATTTAAGGTTTTAACCTCATTTTGCTGACTAAAAACTCTGATTTTAAAAAAAGACGGAAAAAATTAACAAAATTTGTATTTCTTTTAGAAAAATATACAGAAAAGAGATACACAATTCAGCCAAAAGATTTCAGTCTTCTCTTCTTCACTCTCGGTCAATACTCGCATTTAAGAAATATATTTTTTAATCGTCACTCAAGATTTTTCTAGTTTTTGTTAATGGTATTGGATTACCTTTATGGCATTATTTTTTGCCACACATTGCAAAATATATCAACTTATCCATAAACTTTTGTAAATATACCAACAAGAAACAAAATATATTTTCGAGAGCAAACCTACTTTGAAAAAGTGCGGTTTAAAAATTATCGTTATATGGCACTGATTGTAATCTCTCTGGGAATATATCCATTAATCTATAACTTGGTTTAAAGGTTGGTCTTTAATCTTTTCTTTGTTTATTTACTTACTGTATTTTTAATTTAAAACTGAGTGAAAATGCGGAAACATGGAAATTATGCTGTAGCTGAAAGAACATACAAAAATGGAACGCTATACAATTGCATAAAGAACTAATATTGCTTATCTATTACTTGAAAATAATTTTTCGGTAATTAATTCGCCGTAGTCTAGTATGTAGTGTGTTAGCTTACTATTGTAGACGAGAGCTACGGTTTCAGACCCCAGTTTTTTATCTTAAAAGATAGAAATATGGAAAAATCTTTCCTTCGGCGACCACCATTTAGCAGCCTTCTGCAAAAAGTTCTGAGAGTGAATGATTGCCATGAACAAATTTCTCAAGTCTGTAATTCGGAGTCGACGTTAAACTGTAGGTCCTCATAGATAAAAGTTGACGCACACTATATAAATGCTGTAAGAAGCCAGTTCGTAACTCTGTATTGCGATTGTATGTAATTAATAAAACGTACATAAAAAAGATTTTTTTGGTGTAGGAGCTCATCCAATCGTTCTAACCAAATATAGTGAATTCGCAATAACATGAAATAATTTTTACCAAGGCAGTTCACATTTTCAAGACTGTTCACGGTTTCGAATGTAAAATCTTGGACAATTCTATTTCCCATCGGAAATAATGTTTTAGTAAAAAAATGCCAAATTAGTATTTCAAACAAATAATTTATTGAATATAAAAAAAAGAAGAAAAAGTGTTCACATTTTAGAGACGTTTACGCTTTCGAATCTCCACGATTGAGAGAATATTGCATTACACTGGGAATATGCTAAAGCAGATGTAAATCATGATAAAATCTCTTGGTTTAATTCAAGGATGGCCGAGAAAGACTATTTTCTATTGAACGGTTTTAGAAATAAGCAAAACAATAGTTTCTGGGGTTCACCAAATCCCGAAATCTATGAACGTAATTCCTGGTACTGTTTGGTGTGGCATTACATCCGAAAAAATTTAAGTTTAATTTTTTTTTAAAGCGATCAAGGTGTAATGTCCAGATTCACAGCGTTTAGTTAGCTAACTGAACTGGTATAATTGAGACTATTTTATGAAAAGCTTTTCTTTAAACTTGATAGGTATGTAGGCTAGTCAACAAAAAAATGATCAACTACAATTAGCACAAAGTGCAGTTTTGAAGCTATTGCAGGACCAAACTGAATACAACAAACCGAGCTGCCTATAAAGTGGAGTAAAATAAGGGGCTCTAAGTTCGCACACTATTCCAAGCTATCGAGAAAAGGCACACCAAAAAAACGTTAAACGTTTTCACAATGAAAATGAAGTATAGTCTCCCTCTCATAAGTATTCCCGCAACTTCTGCAGTGCGGATTAAAGGGCAGACCCAACCTCTCTGTGTGTTTACCGATCAACCAGTCACCCGTATATACCGCTATAAGCCTGGACAAAGACTGTTAGTTGTTTAAACTTAGTTTAACCTTTCTTTATTAACTTAGCACGTTAAGCTAAAACCAACAAGATCTATACAAAGGCTGTAGATGACATAACCTTTACTAAATCACTTTTGTTACTTAAGTATAAACTCTGAATCTGAGCATAAGTCCAACAATAAATGGAGAACGTTACAGAGTAATGTTTCAACTTTTTTATTTTCGAAATTTCCACTGATTTCAACCAAATGGTGAGACATCTCATACAGGCCGTACAACGATGGAGTTATTGAGACAACGGAGATCGCCTAATCTAAAAGACAAACTTTATGTGAATACGACATAGGATAGGATAGGAGGAAGTGGCAGCCTCGTAATGACAAGGCACACTTGAGCACGCATGGTGGCCCGTTGTGATACCACATGATGCGGGGAGCCCTGATAGTCAGGGGCTCCATGCAAGAAGCACTACTTCCCCAGAAAATTATGCTGGAAACCAGGAAGAGAGCCTAATAAAGTTGGCAATTGATCCAATGTCCAAGATCGATAGGTCAGTCAAGCCATCGAGAAAGGGAGATCCCAATGTAAGAAATCTACGTCGAGCCAGAGATGGACACTGGCAAATATAGGGAACCACAGTCTCCTCTTCCTCAGCCGACCCACAGCCACGACAGAAGTCATTCGCGGTCAAGCGAAGTCTTTCCGCATGCCTGCCCATCACGCAGTGACCCGTGAGGATAGATACGACGGAAGAGATATCCCTGCGGTCCAGTTTAAAGAGTTGATTGGTACGCTTCAAGTCCAGCCTGGGCCAGGTGAGTCTAGAAATTCGACAAGACACCTCCCGCGACCAGGCCAGGTCCGCGTCCAATAAATGTCTCCTCCTAATAAGGAGCCTAACGGAGGAAAGGGGCATACCCACTTCCGCATGAGGATGAACATTCGGCAGAGACGTCCCCGCCCTAGCCAATTCATCCGCAGTACAATTACCCGTGATGTTCCTGTGACCAGGAACCCAAATCAGATAAACGACGCACTGCCTCGAGAGTGCCACAAGGGCATCGCGACAGTCGCCGACAATTCTAGAGTTTGTGGACAAACTCGACAAGGATCTGACCGCCGCCTGGCTGTCAGATAATATGGTGATACTGGCAGTGGGAGTGCCACCCTGAAGTATCACCTTTGCAGCGTGACATATAGCCATTATTTCGGCCTGAAAAACGCTACAATAATCAGGGAGGCGAAGGGATATGGAGAGGGCGAGCATCTCTGAATAGATCCCACACCCTACTTTATCTCCAATCCTGGAACCATCAGTATAGACTTCCACCGATCCACTGGGGATGACTCCGACAGAGGCCCAGTCATCCCTACTTGGGATTACCGCGTGGAAGTCCCTGTGTAGTTCCAGGCTCGGTGAGGTGTAATCGATATTGTCCCGTATCCGAGGTTCCTCTAAAAGAATAGAGGAGTGCCCCGAGGGAACAATGTTCCACCGTGTTAGTGCATTGAGTCTTACCGCCACCAGTTTAGCCTGCTGCCTGGCAAGAATCCTAGACGGAAGCCACCCCAACATAACAAAGAGTGCCTTCGTGGGGGTGGTCCGTAATGCACCAGTAATCTGCACTGCCGCGGACCTCCTGACCTTATCAAGGAGTCTGACATTGCAGAGCTTGTCGAGAGCGGTCCACCAAAAGACCACTCCATATAAAAGATTCGGTTCAATGATCGCCGAATAAATCCAGCGAACCACGCGGGGACGTAGTCCCCATCTTGCCCGTACTGCCCTGCGGCAGCAGTAGATAGCATTGGCAGCCTTACGCGCCCTCTCAGCTAAATTAGGACCCCAGTTCAACTTGGGGTCCAGAATGAGGCCAAGATACTTGACCGAGGTACACAAATGCAGCCCAACCCCGTTCAGACTGGGCAGAGTGAAATGAGGTACCTTGTACCGTCTCGTAAAGAGCATCAACTCCGTCTTACCAGGATTAGCACGTAGTCCAAACTCCCGGCACCACCTAGATACAACGTCCAGAGCGAGGTTGAGCTTGTCGGACAGTGTCTGCGGACATATCCCAGACGCCGCGATGGCGATATCATCGGCATAAGCAACAACTCTGTTACCAGAGCGTTCCAGCCCGATGAGGAGAGTGTTGACAGCAAGGTTCCAGAGAAGTGGAGAAAGGACACCGCCTTGCGGGGTACCCCTAGCAGTCACCCTCTGACACCTTGTAGTTCCAATTGTGGCGGATATCAATCGCGACCTAAGAAGAAGCTCAATGAATTTAACCAGACTAGAATCCAGTCCAAGATTGAGCAGAGCGTTAACGATACCCGCAGGGCAGATATTGTTGAAGGCGCCTTCTATATCAAGAAAGGCAACCAACGTATATTCCCTGAAATGCAATGACCTATCCACCTGAGAGATCAGTGAGTGCAGAGCAGTATCGACCGATCTCCCTTTGGTGTAGGCATGCTGGGAAGTAGATAGTAGTGAAGGATTGATCGAATTCCTGATATGGAGGTCAAGAACTCTCTCCAATGTCTTCAATAGAAAGGAACATAGACTAATTTTGTCTAAAGTCCCCGGGATTCACGTGTGATGTTTTTCCGACTTTGGGAATGAACACCACATTTGCGATCCTCCAGCGCAGAGGAATGTAAATGAGATCCAGACAGGCATTATAGACCGCCAGAAGCCAGGGGAGAATGATATCCTCACCATTTTGCAGATCAGCCGGAATAATGCCATCTGGACCAGGGGATTTGTACGGTTCGAAGGAACCTATAGCCCAGTGCAATTGCTCAGAGGTTATGCGAATTAAGGAGGGGTGCCCCGGAATGGGCGCAGCCTCACGAAAGACGGTCTGGCCTGCAGCGTAGACAATCTCCGGAAAGTGAGTGTCTAAAAGCAGGTTCAGCGTATCACCAGTTGAGGTAGTCCAGCTACCATCAGATCTCCGAATGCTTCCGAGAGATCCCTTGGAGGAGCTCAAAACCTTGCGAAGACGGCTGATCTCCGTTGAGGATTCAACGCTATCGCAGAAGTCCCTCCACGAAGCTCTTTTCGCCCGTCTAATCGCATATTTCAGCTCCCGTTTCTTTGCCTTGTACAGATCCCATTCGCCTGTTGACTTAGCTCTGTTAAAGAGTCTACCGCACAGACGACGAAGATCCTCAATATCCTGATTCCACCAGTTAGGCCTAGGCTTACCCCTGTACACAGGAGTCTTAGTGGAGGATAAAGCAGCATTCCCAAGGGCAGCGGATAATAAGTCCGCTGCCCTGTCAATATCTGGGCAGTCACGGATGGTGGGAGGAGACTCCGGAAGAACCTGCCGAAGCCTATCCCTGAAAAGAGACCAATCCGTGCGCCTCCTATTAACACAGAGAATCTCCCTGCAGGGGGAGACAGCTAGGTCAAGACAGATTACAATGTATCTGTGATCCGAGAAGGAGCATTTGCCAGATACATGCCAATCCAAGACCCTATCAGAGAAATGATCACTAACCAGGGTGATATCAAGAATCTCCTTTCTAGTCGAAGTCAAGAAAGTTGATTCATCACCGCGATTGGCAATATTGAGATTATGCATCAAAATGAAGTCAAAAAGACACTCACCTCTTTCATTGGTATCCGAGCTGCCCCACACCACATGATGTGCGTTGGCGTCGCAGCCAATCAAGACCGGGATACCTTGTCTATTCGCCTCTGCAACCAGCTGACCAACGGGTTCCTGCGGGGGATTAGGCCCGTAGTCATGGGCGAAGTACGAGGACATTGTCCATAGGGATGAGTTGCCCAAGGTGACCACCATAGCCACGGTGTCCTTGTCGCTCAACCTGTGAAGTAGAAAGGTATCAATTGAGGATTTAACCAAAATGCAAGCCCTAGGCCTACCTGTGTCCTGGATATACACCGTCCTGTAACCGACGGCGTTGAGTCCACAAACCTTCCCATCAACGGTCCAAGGTTCCTGGACTAGCACGAGCTCCCAGTCTTCCTTCGCAAGAAGTAGGAGCAAGGCCGCAGATGCGGTTTTGGATTTATGAAGATTTATCTGGATGACCCTCATCATTAGAGACAACCAGAGTGGCGTTGGCATCGTCCTCCTCCGATAAAGGAGAAACAACACCCGCATTAATCTCCAATCCGTTGAACATGTCCCCAACCAACTCGGAATTGGAAACATAGCTCAATTTGGAGCTCTGAGAGGATTGGCTACATACGACATAACACTTGCAAATATTATGATTCAATCTATATCAAGCAGAGTTGCAAAGCACAATTGGTGTTAAATACCTTCACAATATTCAAATATTCATACAAACTGTACACTACTGTCATGTAACGTGACAAAACAATTTAATTATCTACAGCATACTTCGTTACGGCACCGTTACGGTACAATTACGTCATCATTGGTATAGTCGTACCTAACAAGAACAGCTAATAAGTTACGTTACGGTAACGTTTGACGAATACCAAATTGGTTCCAAAGTGTTGACATTGTCCAAACAAAGTGTTATTGATTCAAATAGTAAATAATTTATATTTTATAAATAAATTTTTAAATTATTATTCCAATAAGAAATCAAATGGAAGCTTATCTTTATTAAAATCGATATTCAAATATTTATGAAGAATTTACGACCATAGTTTTGAAATAAAAGTCCTTTGGAAATGCTAAATATTAAATATTTTTACTTTTTCTATAATGATTTATTTAATTTCCTACGAACGACATTATTTATGGGATAATAATTAAAACATTTACTATATACGAGTGTGTATGTGTGTCTTCGTCTGACACGAATACAAGTTGAGAAACACTGATTACGAAATGTGATAAACAGGTGAATGGAAAATGCAACAGGAATACAGTCATACATGACTTGATTAATGAAAGGTGACCGAATCAACACTCAATTTATTCATAAATTTTGTATAAATTGAATACCCACTGAATTCGGTGCATTTGTTAAGCGGGTGGTCGCCTTGTAAACTAAATCAATGACAATAATTTCCGGCTAAAGAACACAAAATCTAAGACAGCCCACACGTGTGTAGAGAATTTTATTAAAGAATTTTATTAAGAAGAAAAAATTATAATGTTTTTTAGATAAAAATCTTAAGGAACACTTAGTGGGTATACAACGTCTCTCTTGTATAACTTTGAAAAAATTAAAAATTCTTTCAACAGCTTTGTGGCAACTCGTCAATTTTATTTATTTTATTTTTTTTTTATTAAACTTTCTTGTCATTTGTTTCATTTATTGTTTTTGTCATTATAAAGCCACACTTATGTACGAGTAGTTTGAGTAACACATTAAGGAAGGAAGGAAGGAAGGAAGGAAGAAGTTTATTCATTCATTTATTCATCAATTCGTTTGTCTTATTTTAAATTAAAATGGAAATTTTGTAGGGATTTCTTAAACATTATGTTGGTGCTGGTTAAATGAGAAAAAAAAAATTTGCATTTCAATTTGTTGAGGATTAAAAATGAATTTGAAACCACAACTTCTACCAGCATAAGTACCATAAGGCCGCACACTAACAAACAAACAGTATTTCAGTGGCAAACCCAAGACGACAAAAGGAATTAAACATGATTTGACCGCAACCGAAATGCAAATTACAGTTATTAACTTTATGACCATGATTGGTAGACAAGAATGAAACTGTCAATCATGAAAAACGACCACAAATGTTAATGACGACGATAAGGATAACGATGGTAAGGGGATTGAATGTGTATACGTAACAACACCACTATGTGATGTATTGAAATTATTGAGGCTGGAAACTAATTTGCAATATTTTTTCTACAAAAAAAAAATTTAAATCAGTCAAATGAAATTTTTTTTATTAATCATTTCATTATTCCACTGAGTTTAATGTCTTTGTTGCTCATAAAATATTTTCATAGGATGTAGTGCTCCCCCCAACCATCCATATGTATGTGAATCGTTTGGTTTTTTTCTTAAAAGAAAATTTTCATACAAAAAAAAAAAAAAAAAAAAAACACGCCATTTAATAAAAGCGATTTTCGTACATTTCTTACAATATTCGTAATTTACATTTCTAAGCCCACTCAACCGCTAACAACAATCAAATAAATTTACTTGCGTTTTACATTTATATTTCTTATTTTTTATATTTTTTATGGCGGGGACTCTGAGTATTCCTTTGTACGGGTACGTACTTTTAAAGATACCAAGAGAGTGAAAAATTAACGTGGTTTTCAAAATGGCGCCTAACTCTTAATATGTACAATGCATTGTTTTACAACAACGACAGCAAATGATGAGCAACAACACTAAAAACAAGAAGAAGAACAACAGCAATTGAAGCAACATTTTCATTATTGTTTTACAAAAATCCTCTTTTTTGTCCGAAATTCAGCGCAAGAGCTTAAATTAACAAAAAAAAAACGATTTTTTTTGTTCGTTGAGGTACAATAAAGAAAAATGAGTGTTAAGCCACTTTCAACGCAAATGAAATATTCATTAACGTCTCTGTCGCAGTTTTAGTCACAGCAAACTTTATTTCGTGTTCATTCATTTAATATTCTATGTAACAGGATATTTTAAAGAGTGCAATCTTTTTAAGTGAGGTGAAGTTCTTCTCTGGTTAATTTGGCCAAAGATACACTGGTGTGGTGTGTTCTGAAAAACTAAGTCGAGTGATGTTGAAATCGAGTGTTTTTCAAAAACAATTAAAGCCTAATTACGTCAATTGCTACAAAGTTTTGATGATCATAGAAGTTATATTACTGGCTATTAAGGAAATTATTAAAAAATTATATAAAAAATTGTCTTATTTATATTAAAACTATAAAAATTTTGAATTTTATTCGTTTTCAATTTTATTCGATTTCGGTTTTTTTTTTTTTTTTTTTTTTTGAAGACCAATACTCAGGGGTAAACCCCTACTCATGCAGTGCATTGTATTGGAATGTGAAGATGGTTGATAGGTTTTTTTTTTCTGTGCGAACGCTTTACCACTATGCCACGACACTGTTTCGGAGTTATGGCATACTCCTTACAGTATGCAATTCTTGTTTTTATGAGTATCGGCGTATATGCTTCAATGTTGATTCCATATGGCAGAGTTAAGAAGCTTGTTCATATCAATGTCAAATGCTGAGAGATGGCCGCCGAAAGAAATATTTGTTTTATTCTCGTATTTCTTTTTGCAAACTACCAGACCTGGATTTTAAACCCGTAGTTCTCGTCTAGTCAAACAACACTGTACTTACTAAACTACTACAACTAGAACAACAAATATTTCTTAACGAATGGAATGCATCAGTAATGAGATTTGGAACGTTTTAAGAGAAAGGCGGAGTTAAAAAAAATAGAATTTGCGGGGGTTAAATTACGCAGGTCATACTTTCCGCTCTATTGCCTTAGATTCCCACGTTTTTATTGACTTATACGAGCGCTGTTTTAGTATATTCGACTTCGATGACCGGTAAAGACTAAAAATTCCCATGGTGAATCCCTTAATGACATGATTGGTTCATTCCTGCCTTCAATTAATCAGTTCTTCTTATACCGACTTTGAAGGAATATTTGATTTGGTATTTGTTAATAATGACATTATTTACACTGATACGTGTTCTGAACCTGCTACCCTGTCTCAGAATAATTATCATCCCACGCTAAAAATTTGCGTATGCAGAGTATTCAACAGAACGATCACTCTCATAGCTGTGGTGATGTAAATGAGGAAGAGACGATTGAGCACTCCATTTGTAATTGCAATTTATAAATGTTCCTTTTGATGCTCTCGTCAGTTGGTTTATACAGTATATCGTACATTGATCCGGCAGACATCCTTAGATACCTCAATATGGCGAACAGAATATGTATAATATTTAGAGTGTTGTTACGAGTGTTGTGGTATTTCTAAAAACCCTTTGTGTATCTTGAGAATCCTAAGAGCAGAAATTTACAAATTTGGTTCAAATAATCTCATGGTCGATACAGACTATCAGTTAAAAATAGGCGAAATTGAAAATATGTACATGAACATACATACATACATAATTGGCCATTACAACCCTGTGTCAGGGTTACGGTCTAGCTTCTCGCAGCACTGGTGTTGTATGTGTTAATTCTTATCCATGAGAACCGTTACCTGCAGTTTTAAGTCGGCTCGGAACGACAGATTTGAGAAGGTTTTTTAATGGCAATTAGTTACTCCCAGAGCTTTTGCCAGAAACTACTGCTAAAAGAAAATAACTTTTTTATATTTATATTTTTCAAGCTGTCAGAGCTGAGATTTGAACCCGACGTATTCGTCTTAGTAACCCAACACACAAACCACTAGACCACGGCTACTACATATATTTACATGCTTTATATTAATCTTTTATTACGTCTAAGAAAGGTGGCGAAACCCAACGCGTCTGAAGTCCTCCTATTTGTATTTATTTTCATATTTGGTTTATAAGAAACATATGAATGACACACTCAAAATGACCTGTAAATAATCTCCAAGTGGGGTCGGGCAAACAGGCAGAATTTAATGCGCGCAAGACTCAATGTTGTTTTATCAAGCATAGGCGTGGTGATAATGATGCAGTCTTGTCATCTGTGACTATGGGTAATGTAAATATTGAGGAGGCGGACGCTCTTGATGTTCTGAATGTTAAAATCAATTGTTAAGTCCCCTGGAATAATAACATATTTCAAGTGTCGAAAGAAGCATTCAGGTTTCTCGGTTTTTTTGAAACTATGCAGGAAATACTTCCCTTCATCGGACCTTCTCACTATTTACACCCTTACTATTTATTTACAAGATCTATATCCGACTTACGAAGGAATACTCTCACATATGGGACAGGGCTTCTCGACCGAGTACAGGAAAAGGCGAAGATGCTTTTAAACGACGATAGGGTATCCAACTCTATCGATTCGATGGAGCATCGGCGAAATCTGCTGTGAGTTTCATTGTTCTATTGATGCTACCATGGGAGGTGCTCTGATGATATAAAGGACTTGATTTCGGATGGTAGCATATTCTTGCAGACTACACGTTTCTCTCTCAGAGTACATCTATTTGCAGTTGATTGTCCAAGGAATCACAGAATGCATTATAAAGAGAAATCGTTCTTTAGCCACACCGTTCGTTTATGAAACAATCTTCCAGTAAACGATTTTCCTGTCAATTGCGATATATGTAAGTAAGTTTAAAACAAATGTCCACATGAACTCTTTCCTCCTTCCCACAACATATTCTCCTAGGCCAGCACAATGTACTGCATGAATAGCGGGCAACCCCTGATTTCTGGCCTGAATTAAAAAGAAAATCTAATTGGAAAATTAACTTATTGAACTTTTAAATAATTTTATTTTTTTTATTTTTATAAAAAAATAGCCAATTATTTCCAAAGACAATCAGGGGTATCATAGTTTACAACCCTGCTTTGATTGTTGACATAATGTTGCTGCTCGTGTTTAGGTATAACAGTTGAAAAACCGAAACTGAAAACAGACTTTTACTAAAAAAGACATATTCAGGTGTGTCACAAAGTTTTTGCGAATGATAATTTTCACTTTTTTATTTTCGTAATGTTCTTGATTTGCTTCTAATTATACATATTTTTTTTAGGTGTTGTGGCAATTCTTTTAAAACTCTGATAGAATGCAAGAGATGTTGTGCAATTTGGCTTAACATTCGTTTATATTCAATTTTACAAATTCCACTACCCCACCGAGTATGATTTCCTCTCGTTTTTTGTTTTTTGTTTTACTTCCACCATTATTTCTTCTGGTTCCGTAGACACAATCGCTTCATGCCATTTTCTTACTTGAATTTCAGTTGTCTTGTTGTATTTGCATAATAAATACCCACTGTGGTATGATGGCAAAGGATATACAATCCGCGTTTATATTTGATTACTTGTATAGTCTTCTTAAAACTCCTGCTGCTGCACTGTTCACAGATGTTGTTGTTGCTGGCAATATAAAAAGGACTCTTTTAATTTAAAATCACAAAATCCTTGCATCGCATTAATAAAAATTGTTAAACCAGTAGCCAGCCAAACGACACTTTGTGGAAATGTTTGTATTAAAAATTGAATTTCGTTGGATTTGTTTTTCCCTTTTTATCCATTTGCTAATATTCAGAGGAGATTTCCTTTATTTAGAACATGAAGTAGATTTGGTTTCTTCCTAAACTTTTCTCTTAAGAACTTTATCTTAATGAACTTTCTTGCTTTGTGTTTCGAATGTGTCCAAGAACTTTCCAATAAAATTTTGTTAAAAAGTTAACATTTTCCCAAACAAAGGATTTTGCATTGAAAAAACTAAAAAGTTAATATTTAGTCGACTGGATTACGTGGCAATTGTTATTAAATCTACAAGAATATAAAAGATTTAAAAAGGAAAACAAGAAAAATTTAAAATGGGTGGCTGAAACTATTTAAATTTGGATATTTGAAATGAAATAAAACCAGAATAATAGGCAAGACTTACTATTGGTTATTTTGCCAGCAGTATGTAGCTTTTAAGCCTTTATTAGTGTACTGTTTGTACTACAAAATAATGCCATTCCAAATTGTACAATTCAACCAAAAAATTTTTTGGTCATTTTAGAATGAGAAAAAAAGTCAAAGAGATTGGCATACGGTGAAACCAGCGGTGCAAAAGAGATTTCTGTTTTGCTTCTGGTCACTAAATCATCGACCATATATTCACTAGTCCAAACATTGTGATAACCTACTCGACCATTCTAGTCTACATTTTCAGTTCCATTTTCATTTTCATAAAAGTCTCAAAGTCTATTAATTCAGACACCTTCACATACATTTTTAGGCCATTCATATAAATTCTTAATTTTAAAAGTGGTTTATCTGAAAATTGTAGATTTATAAATACAAGGATGAAAAGAGAGTGTTTTTGTAGAGGTTCGTAATTTTAAGTTGACAACACTGCTTTATTCGAAAAATTATTTAACAGCTGATAGTTGCATTTTCGTTTTTTTGTTTTGATATTTTATTTTGGATAGACTTACACCAGAGCAGCACTTGCAAACTGTTAAATTTTTTTATAAAAATAAAGGTTCTGTTCGTAAAATTTCCAATGCATTTCGTATAGTATATGGCATACTTTTTTTTAAGACCAATCACAGAAAAAAATATCACCAAAATTCAATCAACAAAGTGAGTTATTAATGTGAAATTTTCTTTTAAATATTTGTTTTATAAATATAATCAAATATTTTTTTTGATATTACAAATATTACGATTTATTTTCAACAAATTATGCCAATTAAAATTGGCATATTATTTTAAAGAATAATAAGACTTAATTATAAAAAAAAAACAACAACAAAATATGAGGTTTATAAAGAAGTTTAACAAAACTATTTATTGAAAGTGTTGTAACCAAGGTTATTAACCACAATTGTTGAAAAAAGATGGTACCGTTACATTTTTTTCTTTTTCTCAAAGTAAACTTTGGCAAAAAAATAAAATAAATTATTACGGTACCATATATTTTCAATAAAAACGATTAAATAAATTTTTTGTTGAATTCTTTGCTTTAGGTTAGTTGCGCATATTTTGTACAAAAGCAACATTATAAAAATTAGGAGTGACGTGGTGTATTGCTTAGAGCGCTTGCATACAACACACAACAGCCCAGGTTCAAATCCCAGCAAAGAAGAAAATAAAGATGATTTAATTAAAACAAAAGATTGATAAAATAGTGCAACAAAAATATTTACTGAAAGTCTTGTAATATTTTCAACAATTAAGGCCCAACCATAATATGCTTAGGCTAGCTTAAACAACTATGCGAATGCATACAAGTAAAGGTGTATAACCATAATGTACATAACAAACGTTTCGTTTCGTTGAGTTTCGTTTAATTTGATTTGTTTGCGTTTGGAGCGAAGCCGATCGCACCAAACATGGTGGAATTACTTACAAGGTGGTGGTAGGTGAATATAGTACAAAAACAACAGGGAATTTGTTATTGTTTTTTCAGCTCTTTAATGTCAAAAGCAGGTATGGTGAATTAAAAAAGCACATGTGAGAAGTGTGTGTGTGTTTTGTTAACAACATACATGTCTCTACACCAAAACAAAAACACGAATACACACAAAGCAAAATGTAAACAAAATATATATACAAACAAAACTTTTGACAGGAGCGGTATGACCAAAAAAAAACCCAGCTGGGTTGGCAACACCACCTTGTAAGTAATTCCACCATGGCACCAAACGTACGCAAACAGCTGTTTTTGGATTTGTGTAAACAATAATAAACAAAAGACTGGAGTGTGCAATGGAAGCGGAGAATAATTTTATAGAAAATTTTATTGAAAATATAAAAAAACAAAGATGTGCTATTACAAAATGTGTATCTCAATAATATAAAACCATTTAAATATTTTTCTTTTCTCTTCATTTTATAACAAAATTTAAACATACATATGTACACGTGTTTACAATTGGAATGCGCGCACGGTTGTATATTCTAGTACTATTTTTTATTTAGGATTTTTTTATTTTGTTTAATTAACAAAAATATATATAACTGACGTGTTTTCGATAAAATATTTAACCGTTGCAGATACTAAATAACATTTTGTGATAAAAATCTATAAATTTATGAAATATAGAGACAAATCAAGTTTTACATAAGTACTAATGTTTGCAACTAAGAACAGCTTGCATTTAAGTTCAATAAGTACATTATAGCCACTCGAAAGCTTCGTTAGACTTTTGACAGACGTTTCGTCGATTTTTGACATTAGCATCCGTCTACGAAAGTACATTATGGTTGGGCCTTTAGTTTGTTAACCACAATAATTAAAAAAAAACATGGTACCGTTGCTTTCTTTTTTTTTTCTTTTCTTAAGGAGACCTACAATTGTCGTATTTGTATTTACAAAAACCGTTGTTAGCGCAAAATTGTATAATATTTTAATTGTATATACAAAAACATTTATTGTATTTACGATATAGTTTTTTCTGTGATACTCAGGAGTAATATTCACCAAAATACGTTTATGATGAAATGAAATGAGAAAAATATAAAAATATGAATATGTATAACACATAGCGTAGCTGGGTCGAAAACTAGTTCAGTTCTGCTAGTGTTTGTACATATTCCTTAACGGATGTTAATTCTCATAAGACAAGATAATATAGAATTCATACAATTTTAGTATAAGTATAAAGTAAAAATATAATTTTTTTTTTTCAATTTTTTGATCACTCAAAGGCCATTGTTATACCTTCAACCTTGAATGATCAACAGTACTTGCCCCATATGTCGCTGCATTCTGACTTTGAACTGGTGAGCATTTTCGCTAGGTAGCTGTTTCTTCCCAATAGATGGCGCTTTTCCCCTGATCAGTCACTTTAGATGGCATGGAAGAGTTTAAAATTTGAACATACGAGCCTATCATATAACAATCAAAAATATCACAGAAATAAAAAAGAAGATACAAATAAATCTATAATAAAAAGGATATAAATGTAACCGCGAATAATGAAATATAATATATGTATTTCCTAAATCAATGTGCGTTACTTATTACCTTTAATTCATAAGGAAGTACTTTCCAGAGACGACAGCATGAACAAAGAACTGGTACCGAAATATTGATGTACGATGTCGCAATAAAATAGGTCTTCAACCCTTTTCAAGCGTTGAAAGGTCTAAACGCGCATGAAGATGTTGACGTTTATGTGTACATATATACGAGTATAATTTTATGCAAGAACAGTAAGGTACGAACTCTGAAATAATTATCAAAACTCATGCCACAAAACGAGGTTACGTAGGTAACAAACGATATTAAATACAATTTAGCAAGAAGAATTCTAATCTTAATTTGTGTGCAATACTGAGTCTGCCAAAGGTTCTACAGCATTGAAGACGTCTGGCAACAAACTATAAATACAATCAATATGGTTTGACTAAGTAAGCGTATTATTAGAGTAGGAGTATATACCAAGATTCCTAGCAAATTGTACAATGTCTATAGACTGGCCATTCAATTTCAAAATTGGGTGGCAATCAAGTCTCAATAAACTCTTCCTTATTATCATACACCTGGACTCTGTGGAATTCATATAACGTCTTACAAACGAACAACGTTTGCAAATTATTGAATTTTATTATCAAAATGCGTGCTCTATTAAGAAAGTTGATCGCGCGCTTCTTCCATTTAGTCCATTCAGTTTAATCGACCCACTGAAGCGGCTATTCTGGCTATTGTGACTAAATTTCGCACCACATTTACATTGTTGGACATTAAACCACCAACACGCTTACCTAGAGTGCGAAAGAAAGATAATATCGCATCTGTATCGGCCAGTGTTAATGATAACCATCAATTATCGATTCGTCGCCGTTCGGTCAACATTTGCATGAAATAATCTTTAAATATTAAATTATATGGACCGTACTATCGATTAAATTTTTCTGAATCTTATGTGTTTTTTTAACTTTCCTATAGCTCTTAAAAAATTACACTTTACAATCTATTAGCAGTGGCCCACTCATATACACGATCTAGCTTCTGATTCAAGGTCCTTACACACTCCTCAACAGCATTTTTACTGCAACTCATATGTAGCTGAACATCATCTGCATACAATCTAACCTTAAAATGTTGTAGTCTGGTCTGAAGATTACTAACATATAAAAAATACAACATAGGATCTAAGATCGATTTTCTCCCATAAACGAAAATTGTTAAAACAATTAAAAAGTTGATTGAATTATTTTTTATTTATTTTAACAGTAAGAGAATTATACTTTGATTGCAGGAATTATGGATTCAATTGAAAATAATTAATAACCATTTAATATTTCATTGACTTCTTTCATTAGTGGATTTGTTTATTCTTCGTAGCCAACTTAAAGCCTTTAGTAAGTTGCTTAAGCATTTGGAAGACTTTTCGTTGATATTTGACAGCTGCTTAATAAGTTGCTTTGGCTTGAGCCAAAGTATATTTGAAGCAGTTCTTAATGTGTTCTCTTAGCTGTTTAAAAAAAAATAATTAAATTAATTATTACTTTGAACTAGAATTGTGCTTAATAGTTCATTTAAATGAACACTCTTTATAGGTCAATGAGCAAAGATGATTTATTTCAATCTTCTAGTTAAACAGCTATTTTTTATTTACTCATTTGAATTAATTTTAGGTTAAAAATAATATGTACACCCTAAATTTCGCAATTTCTCCAAAAAGACCGTTTTTTTAACCATTTTTTAATGAACTCTGACACTGCTTGTGTATTATATACAATTGCACACCATCAAAGTATATATGGATTTGTTCGTACTCCCATGTATATATTTGACAAATAAACCAGAAAGAAATATGACAAAAGACATTCATGTAAGGAATATGTATATCCAACAGAAACGTAGTAGAATGAAACAAAACCTAAAAAGATATACTGAACTAAGAGAACTCATTGAAAAGAGCGGCTCATGTAGTTCAATTGAACTAGGTCGTTCATGTGCTACACAAGCCTACATGTAATAATTTGCAGCATTAGTATATACTTTTTTTAAAGCGGTATGATACAGATTACAAAAATCATATGTTTTAGTATTATTTAACACTGAATAAGAGAAACTAAGTAGACTTATTGACCGTTCAAATTAAATAAATCACAATTCGCCACCCTAGCAGATGTCAACAAAAAGCGAAGAGTCGAAATTTATTTCAATTTTAATCTCATCAAACACGTGTGACACTCAATATTGGAAACAGAAATAAAAAAATTCAGAAGCAATGAAAGAACACATGCTTTTATCGTTTTTCCTTTTTTAGGTCTCACACTCATATAAGTATGGAGATGAATAAAAAAATCATTTCAACGGTTATGACCAATAACAAAGATAAAGTGTTAACAAGATGTACGTTCAAAAAAATGGACCAATAAAGAGAACACGAAAGAACACACGTTTTCTAATAGGATTTAAGGAAACAAAGGACTTCTTGTATTTCCTTTAGAGAGGCAAACGCAATTCTAGAATTTTTAGGAAAATGAATCGCAGAAAAAAAAATGAAAACAAAAAAGTGTGAAGAATACTTTTTATGGCTTAAAGAAAAGCAATCAAAGAGAAAAACTTACAATATTTTTTTTTAATAAAATACAATGACAGGCGTAACAATATTAAGAAGGATGTATGTGTTTGTGTGCATAATCCCTATACAAAAGGACATCTTTAAATTAGCAAATAAAATATAAAAAAATAAACGAATGTATCACATGTCTGTCTATGTATATGGGAGAGTGAGCTAGAGAATGAGTAAATGCGTACGAATGTGATTTGATGAGTTTTGACATTTTTATTAGTTTATTGTAGCATGTCCTTTAGTGAATAAACAAAAAAGCAAAGAAAAAAAAAACAATATCCTGCTTAACTCGTACTAAGCCTATCATACCTTATCACACCTTTAGGATTTGCAATTCGTCTTTTATAACTTGTGTGCGTAATATTATGCAAGAAGTGTCATTGATGGCGGTGAAAGGACTTTATAGTTTTGCCGTCCTTTTATGATTATTTACCATTGTAAGAGTCATCCTTGTTTTCAATTGATATAATGGAATGCGTAACGACCTTTTAAATTGGATTATTTTGAAAAATTGAAAAGAAAGTTTTTGACTTTTCCTATCAACAATCATTTCATTTAAGATCTTTGTCTTTGTTATTCAGGCTTTGCAAAGGACATACAATCATCAAATCATTGAGAGAATGCATAGAATGGATGTTCATTTTTTAAACTACGATTAGTAACGGTAACATTGCTACAATAAATGAATATTGTTTCTCTTTTTAATGTGCCTGTGTGTGTGTTTGTGTACATGTGTGATTTTATTATTTCTAGTGTTGTAAGAGTATTTGGTATTTATTTCTGGCTTTGTTATGAAATTACACGAATTGAGGCATAAAATCTTGTTAACCAAATCTGGGTATATCATAAAGGCATGTTAAGCAAACACACATTAGAACATAAATATGAAAACAGTAGTCCTAAGAAGTTAATCATGGATTTTTAGAAAATAGAACAAAAAAACGATTTATTGTTGATTTAAAATGTGTTAAATTACTTGCAGCATATGTCTCACAAAAAGAATATAAAAAAAGCATATTTGCGATTAAGAATTTGAGGAAGGTATATGAAACTTTAGACCAATTAAATTGGATCTGGATTGTTTATTACAAAAAATTCTTGACTTTTATCATTTATAGCCGCTGTTAAATGGCATTAAAGGCAGTGTAGCCTACTTTTATAAACTTAATAATCCTTTATTTTACATGTTGTGCCTATAATTTTAGATACATATTTATTTTGTATAAAATTAAAGGACGCTTTTTTATTAATATTTTTTTATCCACTATCAGATATTTTGAAATAAAAACAAAATTTATGAGATAACATTTTATAAAATTCCTCAGTAGTAAGTCGATGTTGTATAACCGTATAAAAAGGAGTGACATATTTTTTAATTCAAATTTTGTATTGAGTGTACTGTTCCGTAAATAGAACAAATACTGGAGTACCATCACCGAATGTACAGCCGGTTGCCAAATTATTAGGGACAGTTCAATTATTTTATCGTTATGTAGCTTTGGGTGCACTTAATTGCTGTATGGCCGAACATTTTTTATTTTTGTCGGATGTGATTCTGTTTTAAATTTTTATAACGGTTCTTGTGAGTTTAATGTTCTTTCTGATTTTTGCTAAATCTTAAGTAGGGGAAGTCCCGCAGAGTGTTTAGTGTGAGAAACAAACAAAAACAAATTTCAGGTTTAGCACACTTGTTCTTTTATTTTTCCAGTGAATAAATATTATTTAAAGGTAAGTTCTATTCTATTTTGTAAGCATAATTTTGTTAGAATAATTTTATTTTTTTAATTTGAAACATTAAGTATGGATCGAGGACACGATTTGTCTCCTGGAAAAAAATCTGAATTTTGAACTCTTCTCCAGCATACAAATCACTCGCAGAGGCAGATAGCAGAAATTGCAGGAGTTTTTAAATCTGTTGCTAATAAAATAAAAACAATTTTGGACCAAAACCAGCCTATTTTTTCAAAGAGGAAAGGTAATAGTAGAAGAAAGCATATTAATACTTTACGAACAGACAAAAAAATTCGGGATATCTGCTTAAATAACGGAAAAAAGTGCTGTAATGTGGACACAATTGGTCCAAGAATCTGGTATACCAGTTTCCAAAAGAACTGTTCAGAGAAGATTGGCAGAGGACGATCTGACAGGTTACACGCCTTTACATCGTGATACAAGATCAGTGGAAACAAGTTTTAGTCTTAGTTTTCAGATGGAGAAGAGTTTGTTTTTATGCATGATTCGGCACCATGTCATAAAGCTAGAAGTATACTACGTTTTTGGAAGACAACGACATTCCAGTTTCACCTTGGTCTGAAAATTCTTCTGACATGAACCCCATTGAAAATCTATGGGAAATTACAAAGGTGGAAATAGCGAAGGAAGTTATAACTACCCATGTAAAACTCATTGGTAAAAACACTTATCAATGTTTGGCATCACAACCCAAAAATAAAAGAAAGTGCCAAACTTTGCATGCCCAGGCGAATAGCAGCACTAATTAAAGTGCAAGGCAATATCCCCAAATAATAGATAGTTTTAATTAAATTACATTCACTTAATTATTTGACGCATAAAATATATATTTTTTAACTTTTTATAAACAATCATTATATATAATTATCTGTATTAAATATATCGTCGGTTGACAGGTAAAACTCACTAAGTGCTATGTTATATGACTACAGTTAGTAAGTTTTACTTGTCAACCGACGATATGTATGTGGGAAAACTATAAACAATTAGTATTGTTTTATAATTTTTAATTTCAATATTTATTTATAATTTTCAATAGAGATTATTTATTTATAAAGAAAAATTCATTTATTTAGATTTGATAATAAAATTCTATAAACTTATTAAAATATGTCTGTCCGAATATCTATTGTCCTTAAATTTTTTGCAACTTTAATTTTTTAACTTTTTAACACATTAAATTAAATCAACTTCTCAACTTTTCTCAACGTTTTACAACTTTCAACTGTGTAATGTCTTTCTTTCGTCCGTATTATTTCTTTTCATCATAGTTGCATTCTTTTCTACTATTTTGTTGCTTTCTTTATTACGTCAGTGTTGCCCTAGTATGTCTGTCCGTTAAATACTGCCTTATCCCACATGTATATTAATTACATCACATTGAGTTTTATTGATAAATTTGAGCCTTGAACCTCAAAAAGCATTTTTTGGTGACTGTCCCTAATAATTTGGGAACCGGCTGTATGTATTTGCTAATATGGCGTAAAATAGTTTTTGTTAAAAATAAAAAGAAAACAGAGATGAAATGGACATCGAGACATGCTAGTCCCCATAAGCATAACATTTCCCATTGTTATTAATATTGAATGTATTTGGCGCAAATTATTTCTTGTTTTAATATTTTCTTTGATTTGAAAATTCAGCCCATGTTTTATAAAACTTTTAAAAATGTTTTTAATGTTCTAAACAAATATCTGATCGATGTACCAACAACCAGATGACTCAGATTGTGATTGATGGAAAGCATATTTCGAGTATACTAGATGTGCGCACATTTAGATGCCCAAATATAGACTCGAACCATATTCTTGTTTCAGCTAAGATGCGATTACGAGTCGCTTTCTTCGGCGATTGATTTTACTGATTTCTTGCAAGACAACTGGCAAACAAATGGTTGTGTAACACTCAGAATTGAATGTGCTGTGTTGTTCTAGTGGTACAGTTGCAACATGTCCACTTTTTCCAAAAAAACCGGCGACCATCTGCTTGGAAGTGCACCCATACAGTCGACTGCTGCTTACTTTCGGGATCATAGACGTAAATCCACGATTCATCATCTGTCACGATGTCGTAGATGTCACCGCGATCTTATTTTTTCAGCATTTTTTTCGACCTATCGACACGAGCATTTTTTTGAGCGATTGACAAATTGTGTGGGATCCAACGCGAACAAATTTTTGGAACAGTCAAATGTTTATGCAATATTGAATATACATATATGCTGGTCCCACTAACGCCTAAGGTTGTCTGAATAATATTTCACATAACGGTCTTACAATATCAGTTCGAGCACAACATCAGTGGTTTCCGGAATAACCACTTATTTTGAACGACCTTCACCACAATTGAATTGAACCACTTGTCCTTGATTAATCTTTATCGCCAAAAATTTAATTAAGTTCATCCATGTACTGTTTCTGAGTTAATCCACGTCAAAAGTTGTAAAAAGTTGGACCTGGCGATCTGGCCGCTAAAATTTTTAAATATACAGCCGATGAGCTAGTTTTGAGCATACACCGGCTCATTTGTTGAATATGACTGGAAGAAAGAATTCCCTAAGTTTGGAAACTCAGTGCCCTCTGCACCTCCAGAAAAAGGGAAACCCCACGATATGCACCAACTATGAGAGTATTGTGTGAACGACTAAAGCCCTTCGCAATCTCACTGACTGGTTTGGATTGAATCTTTAGAAGAAAACAATATTTCAAAATTGTTGATTTTTTATGAAATTGAGTTTTCCGCTGTAAAAAAAATCTTCCTACAGTGAATAGTACATTTTTTTAGTGTCGCAGTGGCCAACAAAGATGATAGGATTGCCGTACTGCTGTAATATGAAAATCAACAGTGTTATGTGGTCTGTATGTTTCATGTCTCAAAGTTACTTTAAATTTTATTCGATTATTAAAAAAAATGTTTCTACATAATGAAAATACAGTAATAAATACAAATGAAAGGTGGGAGACTATTATCTGATGTATCTGCAAACACCAAAAACCTAAGTGAAGCCTAAGCTCATCAATGTTGCATTTTTAAGGAAAGGAGCATTCTGTAATAAAATAACTCACTGCAGTATTGCAGCAATGTTTTATATGTGACAACAGTCTTACACAATCCGCCCAATTTTCCTGCTATTTTCCATTGTTTTTGCAACTAATTGTTATAGAGTTTTAACTAATTTGCATTGAAAATAAACAAATTTCTTTGATATTGTCATTGCGTTGAAAAACATACTTGTTTTATCATAAAATCTAGAAGCCAATTAAAATTACACAATCTTAGCACATCATCTGACACTTAACAAATTTTTACTTACAAAGGAACACTTACATACCATACGTATGTCTGTACATACATACATCCCCATACAAAAATGTATGAAAATAGTAAAAAAAAAATTCTAAATATTCTTTGAAATTAAAGCCGATATGAATAGATTTACCCATCTCTGTACACAAACACACATATGCAGAGTTTATTTTTCTTATAAAACATGTTAATTACTCATACCGTTACAAAAATAAATAGAATGAAATAATTTCTTTCAAATTTTCCAAAAACTTGCACAAAAAGTCAAACTACTTGAAATAACCTTTTTGGTTGCAAAAGAATTTCTCTGATTTTGTTTTTGCACAAATATACGAGTATCTTTCAAAATTTCACGCATACACATGTGATGTTACAAATACAATACATTTAAACTCATGTTGAGATAATTTTGTAACAAACAAATACAATGTAATCCTACACATCTTTTACACTAAAAAACATGCACACACACACACACGAAATAGTTTAAAATACATATCACACATACACAGTTTCATATTTGTAAATACAGATGTCACCCATACAGTGTATAACAAAACTTTGTCAATTGCTGTCTAATTTTGCCATGCGGGAGTTTAAGTACTCTATGTGCCAAAAATACATTTTGATAAAATCGATCAAAAAAAGCACAAAAAATCCTTGTTTGAAGGATACAGAACACAACAGACACTATGTATTTATCTCAGAAACTGGACGAGATTATTGGAAATGGATTGCAGATTTGGGGTCGAAAACCTAAAGTGGCATCATTAACCCGAAATATATAAAATGACGGATAGAGCACTTAATATAATAATAATATATATATATATATAATAATAGATATAAAAAACTTCTTGTGATTTTGACAGAAATAGTATTGTATTGGATGTACTCAAAAAAATAAATCGGTGCGAACAATTAAAGAAGAACCTACACTTTGATTATCAGCTCTCCTAAAAAAACTCTATCGCTAAAAATTTATAAAATTGATTTTTTGCTTTTCGGATACGAATATAAAAATTGAGCGTGTTTTGCGATTGATCCCAGTTAGTTTTAAACCAAAAATTTATTTTTAGGCAATAATGCAAGTTGAACTGAAAATTCCGTAATTTAATAAATAAGTAAATAGCTTTACTGGAATTGAATCCTTATCATTTTCAGTTCCTAACGATTTTTAAAAGATAAGTTTATAAATTTGACAACTGTTGTGCAATTGGTTTTTGCGGTATAGCGATATAAGTGAAGCAACATTTGTTATTTTGAAAAATGCGCAAAAAATTAAGTTCGTGCGCTAATAAAACATCGCCAAGTCTTGATTTGATATTTGGGCTCTTTACCAAAAAAAAAAAATGAATTGCTGAATTTAAATAACGAGAATTAAAAATTAAACACTACAGACTCAGTGGACGCCCCAAAGTTTTTTCACGAAAGAAAACATCAAAGAAATAACATGAAACAGCTAAGAATATTAGGGAAACGTGTTAGACATGTCATGCATGAATATTTGGGAAAGGCGTGTAAAAAGTGGGTTCCGAGCGTGCTCACAATCGTATAAGGGCAACAACGTGTTGATAAATTGTAGCATATTCAAACGTAATAGAGTTGAATATTTCCGTCCATATATTACAATAGGCCTTATCACAGCATTTTGAAGCCCAATTTTCAATCAGATAAAGAAAGAAGGTGATAAATATAATACAGAGCACGAAAGTACGCAACTGTCGACTCGCAACGCGTAACATCATCATTCTGCAATGGGCATCGTATTATATTTGCCAATTACTACCAACAGCGATTATTGCACATTGTTATTGAATTGTTTCATGAACAGTATTATCTGTTTCATCAACAACATTCATCGTGTCTCCAAACAATGTATTTGCCAGATCTGGCTACGATTGACTTTCTTCTTTATTGCAGACTTTAAAAGATTGGCCATTGAAAAGAAATTTAGCACTGAAGAAGATATAATCGCCGAAACTGAAGAGAAATGGAATTATAAAAATGGTATCGTATGAGCGCTACAATTGAATCATTGCATGGCCCTCAAAGGCCAATTTTGAATAACAAAATCTTATTTTAACAATTAAATATGTGTTACTATATTAGCTCACAAATTGTTTTCCATGTGACGTTATATATCACCACCTCTTTGTAGGGAGACTGGTGTCAAGTGTCCCCAAATTACAAGTCTTGACATTTGATTTGCTATGTTCGCAAGTACCTCCTTCGTCAATAACTTTTTTTACTTTGCTTTATCTTCATTTTCTTATTTTCTTTTTTGGTTTTCCCAATTGCATATAAATTTATTAGAGAATTTTTGTTGTAACAAGAACCACCCAGTCATTAGCTCCTTGGTCGCTAGTGATTTGCAATGGAAAGCACTTGGAAGCAATAACCTTCTCAAAATATTTAAAGATTGTAAATTGATTAACTGAGGCAGAATGAGCTCTGAAATCTTTCAAATATTCTGCATTGAAGTATGATTTGGAAACGCAAGTACGAATCCCAAATGCATTTTGTTTCGTCATCAAACTAAGGGGAGAAACTAAATTCTATCAAAAGGAATTTAGATTGTTTGTTTGCAATGACTTTTCAATCAAAGAAGAAAAGTGATATCCGTAAGGAAATTGTACATCAGCTGAACTGAATATGTTTTCGACTCTAGTAGCTATGTTATATATTTAAGTAAACTTGAAAACTCTGTATGTATTTCCATAGCAAACAAATATTTTGGGAAATTATTTTAAATTTTTTTAGATTGTTTCGGTATAATTGGTATGTAATGATGTTGACAATGTCAGTAGTAAATCACTATATGCTTACTTTCAATATAACCTACAGTGCTGCTATATAAACCACAAAACTATCACAACTCTATAGAATTTATTTTGCTTATACATCACACTGCTGGTATTTAACGCGAAATTCAAGTTCGTCCACATAGAAAATGTGGTGATTGACGGATAGAGTTAAAGAGTTGTTAAGAGCAGTACTCAGGGGATAACCGTTACTCATGCTGTATATTGTATTGGAATTTTTGAAATGATATAGAGAGACACATTCTATTTCCTTTATTCTTCATATTAAGCGCCTTGTGAATGAGGCAAATTGCTGTCAATTGGTTTGATCACTAAAAGGCGAGTATTTATACTTTCAGCCTTGAACGACGAACAGCGTATTCGCCATGTGTCGTGGGAGATTTTGTGGTGAGGGGCTTAGCTATGTAAGTGGAGCTTTTTCTCCTGATCATTCGGTTTTTGATGATTGGTGGAATAGAGTGGAATGTCAGGGAGCGGTTTATTATGGATAGGTTACTTCGAGGCGGAGAGAACCTTTTTTTTCGAATTATAATTTCGAAAAAAAAACCGCAAATTTTATTTTTCATTTTTCTTCTTTGTTGGGACTCGAACCTGGGCTGTTTGGCTTTTTGTGCGAGCGCAAGCATCCCTGTTTATGAACAGGAAGAGAATAATGAGAATAATACCAAATAAAACTCTGAAAACTATAATTAAACAAAAGCCGGTAAGTGAAGAAATAAGAGAACATAAATGGAAATGCATAGGCCAGGCTATACCTTAAGAAAGCACTGGGTACTGAAATGGAACTCGCAAGAGAATCACAGACCACTAAAAACGTAGAAAAAGTAAGTGAAAAAGCAGGAATGATTCGTCAACGTTCGACTAAAGGAAAATATTAACTGTTGAGTAGATTTGAATTAAGTAGTTTTGTTATGGCCCCATGCTCTTTGAGGATTAAAAATGAATATAAAATAAGAATAATTACACATCACACTGTATTAATGCCTTTTTTTCTTCTTATTTTTGTCGGAGTGTTCTAGAATCTGTTTAAGGAGCAAGAGAGAGAGAGAGAAAAGACAACAAAAAATGGAAGGTGTTAACTTAACATTGTAAATATAGTTTAAACTTTTTATCTCACACCTATTTTCTTACACAAACACATACACCCAGTCATACATTGTCCTTAAAATAAAAGGATATGTATGTGAGTGTGTGAACGCTTTTCATGAGTTTGTGTTCTTGACTTCATTGTTATTTTAAAGAACAAGTAAAAGTTTTACTTGAGTTTCTATTACTTTTTGGTTGTTTTTTTTTTATTATTTTAACAAGCAAAGCCAACCAACTCCTGTAATATCCTGGTACATATACTCGTACAAGTACAATTATGTATTTGGTTGAGTATGTCTGTATGTTTGAATTTATATGAAGTGATTTTTCTCCAAGCATTTACTTATGCGGATCCCTATAAACAACATATACTGCACGCATAAACATATGCACATACATACGTATGTATAAGGATGAGTCCTACACTGCGAGTGTGTTGCAAAAGTTTTGTAAAAATATTTTTATAAAGTTTTCAAGTCCCTTTTTCATGCTCCTCTTTTGCTTTTCCATTGTATTTTTTTTTTTTATTAAATGTTTCCATTGTAGTCACAGAGTTGATAAGTGGTGTGGAATATGAGTTCATTGTTCAGACATTATAACGATGTTAGATGGGATTTGTTTGGTCACTTTGGTTTAATGAAAAACAAAAAAAAAAATTGAAATAAAATGAAACAAAAACAGTATACATACTGGTAAATTTACATGAAAAAAAAAAATTGTGCAAATTATTGTCTACAGTTTTATAAAATCTGAAGGAATGCGAAGGTCTCCTTAACAGTTGAAGTTATTAAAGTTAAGCGGGTATTTAATGGAAAACTTAGATTTAAAGATTCTTAATATAATAAAAATTGATAGTTGAGAGCAAATTATATTTCGTACAAACTAATTTTTTGTCCAGAAAAAGTATAAAAAGCTTAGCCCACAGTTCTTTTTTTTTGTTATTGAAAAAGCATTCCTCAGGAGATGATCCCTACCCTACTCGAAAGTGTCGAAAATCGGCAGTTTTTTTGTCAGTTTTCAGTTTCGAATATTTGCAGTTAAAACTGCACAGAAAACCATAATTTTAAATAGGGGTTGCCTTGTGTTGGCTTACTAAGACATGAGCCCTGGGTTCGACATCCAGCTCCTACATCTTAAAATAGAAGAAATATGAAAAAAAAAATATTTCTTTCGGCGACTACCTCTCAGTAGTCTTCTGGCAAAAGCTCTGAGAGTAATTAATTGCCATGAACAAGCTTCTCAAGTCTGTCGTTCGGAGTCGACATTAAACTGTAGGTCCCGGTACTCATGGATAAAAGTTAAAACACACAACATGAGTGCTGCGAGAAGCTAGGCCGTAATCCTGACACAGGGGTGTAAAGGCCAGTTATGTATGTATGTATGTATGTATGTATGTATGTATGTATGTATGTATGTATGTATGTTGCCTTTAAAGAAATTGTATACAACTTGTCAATTTCCCCAAGAGTACGGTCTGGGTTCTAAATACAGTTCCCGCCAGGGGCTGGCACTCTCGGGAAATATGTTGTTAACCTGGCTCTAGTTGTCCTTGCACTCCAAGTAAGAAGAGAGTTGTTGAATGGCTATCCCAACTGGTGCTCTCAAAGTCTGACCAGAGATGTTTCAATCTGGTACTACGGGTATCAGGTTGAACTCTGTATTTCGTCAACCTTTGACGCAGGAGCCTTGCCTAATGGTTTGGGTGCGGACCTTCGGAAGTGCTAATAAAGCTGGATAGTATATAACGTCTTAAGCAAAGATAAAAATTGCTATAACATTGTAGGGTCTGGTAGTGTGAGCGGCATAGCATAGCTATGTTCTGTAGCTGGGAGTTTATGTATTGGTTGGCGCTTATCTAACACAATTACCCCTGTCTCTGGGCAGCGTATGGTATATCGACGACAACGGATCGCACGTTAAACTTCAGAAAGAATAACTTTTTAATTCTAAATGCAAAAATCTAATCAATTTGCTTACTTGAAGAACTTAAATATCAACATATAAATTTAAGAAAAAACAAAAAAAAATAATAAAAAAATTAAAAATAAAATCAATACTTGTAACTAAATTCCTTGAAAATATATATTTTCTTTCTAACTATTCAAAGTCATATAATTTTAAATAAAAAGATAATCTTCACAGGTTCCTAAACACGCACAAAATATTGTTTTTCATGACGTTTAGAATTCATAGGAATTTAAAATGGGAAACAGTAGCTGTTAATAAGTAGTGAATAAAAAACAACATGGTTTTGAAGTCAAGCAGCTTCTGAAAGGAATTTTATTTTCGTTTTTGTCAAACTCCTTTTTATCACAATTGTTGGCTTAACACAAGAAAGAATTACAGAATACAGACCAGGTACAGAATATCGTCAGGTGTACACTTGTTGTACTTGTAGTTTCTACTCTATAGCGTTTTACTTTTCCATTTTTCAATATAATGAGATACGATAAGAAATAATAATAAAATGTTAAAGAAAACGAAAAAAAAGTTTTATTGACTACGACCATTTAATACCCAACACTACAATCATTGGCAATATACTTAGAAGGGACCAAAAAACTGTTACTAATCTGTTGGGCTATAAAACCAAAACTAATAAATGGGTTTGGAACACATTTTTTATATATTCATTGATATGTATTGTATACAAAATTCTTAGTTTCATTCAAAATGTCTGCCCTTGGCCTTCACACACGTCTTAAGTCGCATTGGCCAGTCATCAATAGCTTCACGCACCTTATCCATTGGAAAATTGGCTACAGCACGAACCAGAGCTGTCTTAAGAAAATCAATGTTATGTTATCTTTTGTGGGAGACCTTTAAAACCGTCCACAATTTGTAAGCCAAAGGATTCAAATCAGGGCTGTCAATCTTCACAGCATATAAAAGCTGGCAAAATGTTTCGAAGCCAGGTCTGTGCCGTTTTAGCTTTATGAGCTGGTGCAGAATTTTATTGGAAAGTTTAAGGCTGATTTTGGAACAGGGAATTGTTAAACGGCTTCAGAACTTTTTTTTGACCCCTTGTTCACAGCACGGCAAGTCAGTCACCCCATCCTAAGAGACACTCCACCAAACCATGACAGCAGCTGGATGATGACCGTTTTCAACCCGTGGAATGAGTTCTGATGCTCCCTTAGATGACTAAGCAAGAACGCTATCATTTTGTCTGTTAAAATTTTCCTGTACGGTAAAAATTTTTTCATTCGTAAATAAGGCTTTTATATGCAAATTATCAGTGTACTTCAATAAAAGATATTTGGATTTTTCTATCCTATTTTTTTTTAAAGCTGCAGTCAACAAATGTCCTGTAGGCCATTTGAAAGCTCTAAGACCCCAAGATGATTTTCTGTTTCCGGAAAGGATTTCGTTGAATTCTTGTTTTGACGACTTTGATTACTAGCTGTGACCGAACGGTACGTGGGCGGGCCGACCGGGGGCGGTATTTTATATTTCCGATCTCATTTAACAATTGTATGCACCTTTAGACAAACATGTGACTAATGTATATGTATAAATATATACACTAGCAGACCTTTCGTAGCTTGGTCGAAAACTAGTTCAGTTCTGCTAGTGTTGTACATATTCCTAAACGCATGTTACTTCTCATAAGAATGCCAATAATAAGATCTTAAGACTATAAGAAATCATACAATAAAAAAATTTATTTTATTTAAAACTAGCTGGCCCGGCAAACGTTGTTTTGCCTAGAATTTGTGTATATTTAAAATAGAGGTACAGGATCAGGTACAAGAAATATTTTAAGAAGATCCGTGCAGATAATTTATCTGTATTTACAAAAAAAAAATGTGCAAATGTGAGTAATAAATAAACTATTGAATAAATTTTGAGAATATCATTGAACAATATTTTTCGTTTTGTTTTCATACTACATAATTTTGGTATTTTTACCAAGCTTAAAAGCGTTATGTATGACAACTATTTAAATAAACGACAGAACTATTATTTACCTGTTTGGGGGATTAACTTCCCCTGCCCCTAAAAAATATAATTCTAAGTATTGCTACTAAGCCTGAAAGCTTTATGTGGTAAATTTCTTTAAAAGAGCGATAAAATGTTTTCTACCTTCTGCAGGAATACCCCTTCCTATAATCTTATCCCGCTCGGATTAAGCTGTATCATAAAAGCTAGTGCTGGAAGCATTCGTACCATGTTTAAAGGAAAGTAAACGTGTTTATGAGAAACGTAAACAGGGGTTTAAGTTCACGGAAAAAGTGGGCGGCGAAGGGGCGTGGAGATATAAAAAAGAGATTAGGGTCTATAGTCAGCCCTACTGAATATACAGACAAAATTTTATAAGAATCGGTCAGACAATCTCGGAGTAGCTTTGTTACAAACATTGTGTCATCACTCCATACAAAATGTATGCGAAAATTAATTTTCTTTATAATTTTTTTTTCTGGAATATTTTAATTAGTGACACATGGATCCGGAAATATGAGGTCTTGAAAGTCGGAAAAAATACAAATATGCACAACGTTACACTTATTTGTAATTTTCTTGAAAAGTATTATAACTAAGCGTAGTCGCCGTGGTCTAGTGGTTAGTGTGTTGGCTTACTAAGACATGAGCCCTGGGTTCGACACCCAGCTCTGACATCTTAAAAAAAAGAAATATGAAAAAAATATTTCTTTCGGCGACTACATCTCAGCAGTCTTCTGTCAAAAGCTCTGAGAGTAATTAATTGCCATGAACAAGCTTCTCAAGTCTGTGGTTCGGAGTCGACATTAAACTGTAGGTCCCGGTACTCATGGATAAAAATTTACACACACAACATGAGTGCTGCGAGAAGCTAGGCCGTAATCCTGACACAGGGTTGTAAAGGCCAGTTATGAATTTATGTATGTATTATAGCTAAGCATCTCTGGAAATAGGGGTTAAGTTAGGTATGATTTACCCCCAACTTTTTTTTCGAACATATCTAACCCCTATATCCACTCCTTAAGGGGGCTCCAGTATAAAGTTACATTTTTATATAAAATTTACTCTTACTAGGGAGTGGAGATAGGGGTTAGATATAGTCGGAAAAAAAGTTGGGGGTAAAGTACTAGTGACGGTCGGTCTTATATTTTACCCCTCTAGGGGCTACTCCAGGGCAGTTGTGGAGCTTTTTGTGGATTTTTATTCCTTCAACCCAACCTTTGACCCCAATTAAGAGCCATTTGCCCCCATCCCACATCTCTTCCTTTCGACTCATATATTTCTTTGTTGAAACTCACAAAATAAGCGGTTCTAGCTTATCGAAATCGAAAAATCGTATACTATCCCACCCCTATCAGAATAATTTTATTCTCATTCTTTTGCGATTTCATTTTTATTTCTTGATCCAAAAAGGCCTCCACTCTGAAATTTTTCACAACTGTAGAAAACGAAACTATCTTTGGCATAATTTTTTTTTTCAAATTTTTAAAACGTCGCTTTCGGACATATAGGCTTCCGACTTATAGATAAAGAAAATTGACCTTTGACTTAAAAAAAAAATCATATTGCATATTAAATCAAAGGTAATTTAATACCCTTTTAAATGCGACTTTAATCCAAATGTATCAGTGCCCCCAAACTTTGTATTTAATTTAGTTTTGTGATATACTATATTTCTACAAAAAAATCATAAAATTCGGCGGGAGTGGGTTACACCCATTGGTTGATTTGCCTTGGAATATCCCATATATAGGTTTTTTTAAATTTTATTAAAATGTGTTATACTGCGTTTTAATAGAATGTTTTTAGCATTTTGAGTAAAAATAAACAAGAATTGGAAAATTAATTTCCCAATATATATACAAGAACTTGTATTTCTAAAAAGTGTAGTTGACAAGTGCAAAAAGCTAGAAGTGTTGTGAAAATTTTAGTGAAACACAATTGTAGAGCTTGTGAACTTGTAGAATTCTACGTATAGTTTAGTGAAACAGGCCCCAGTTTTTTGCTTTGATGACATTTTTACAATGGCTTTCAGCCAATATGTCAAGAAATTACTTTCAATAGCAATACTTGCCAAAGAGTAGGCAAACAAGATACTCATTTACAGTAATTCAAAACTGTTTGTTTTTTATTTTTGGCTTGTTTTCGTCTTTTAATTGAGGGCTTTTTTTGTGAATATTAAACCAAAATCTTTTGGTGTCGAATTCATATTCGTTGATTATTTTAAATATAAAAATTTTGTTTTTTTTAAATCCACCACATTATCTTGATTTTAAGGATGCTTTTTTTTTTTGTTTTTTGCTTTAGCTTGTTTAGGTATTGTGGGATCGGAGACGTTGTTTCTTTAATTATTATTGCGCTTAGAAAAAGGTGTAGAGATATGAGAATGAACAACTAATGCATTTGAAATTGTATGCAATTTTTCTTCCAAGGAGATATACTCGTACACATACAAAAAAGAACGGAGATTAAAGAAACATCAATTCCAATGACAGTGTAAACACTGCAAGAAATTTTGTTACTCGTATCACAAAAAGAAAAAAAAAAGAGTTTCGCTTCTAAACTTTTTGAATAAATACAGAATGGGATAATGTTAGGTTACGATGAAAATTGGCTGACAAAAGATGAAATATCAAGAATTGAGCTGTCATTATTTGACATTTTTTTAATAAAATTTGTAAAAATTTCATATTTTTTATATATCTCGATTTAAAGATGCCGCTTTGGGTTTTTGACCCCAAATTTTTCAAGTCTGCAATCCTTTTTCGGGTATTTCGTCCAGTTTCGGAGATAAATAGCCAAAAACGGATTGCAGATTTTAAACATTTTCGTGTCAAAACGCTAAAGTGGTATCATTAACTCGAGATATATAAAATGGCGGATAGAGCACATAACCTCCCGCACGACAATTTGACCGCCACCAATATTTTTTCTGGGGCCATTCGAAAGACCGAGTATACGTAAAAAACCTACAAAGAATTGGCGCTTTAAAAAATTAAATTTGGCGCTACATTCACGAAATAAGCGAAGCTTTGTTGCAAAATCTGATAAACATTTTTGTGAAAGGAATGAGCTTCTGCCGATGTTTCCTTATTAATTCCCAAATTTCTACTTTACATTGGTATCCATAAAACTGAAATCCTTAAAAAAAGATGTGTTTTTAAGCCAATTTACTTCCTAACCTGAAATTTGCCCACCCTTTAACAGATTATTTCACTCATAAAATCTTTTCATCCTAACACCCACCCAACATCATGGGATTAGAAAAGGAAATTCTCTTCAATTGGTTAAGGCTCTTTCATGAAAAGGAGACAAACAGACAACATACTATGCATAGGATGTTATACCATTTTTCTGGTAGGTACTGCTGAGTACAACAACACTCTCTTTTTAAATTTTAAAAAAACCTCCAAAATCTTGTGTTACGGGTAAAAAATCGGTTTTTCAAACCCGTATGCACTTATCACCCTGTAACATAGACAAATACCAACCGATTTCAATTTTTTTGAAGATATTGAAGAACGGTATATAGTTTTTTAAAATATAATTTAGATAGATGAATGTATCTTTACACAAAATGTAATACTTTCCAGATTTTTTCCGCATTTTTCTATTTTCGGGACGTTGTTACGCAATATTTTTGTATAGGAACCGTACTAGTTATGATTTTATTTCAAAAATATAATTGATAGCGAATAAAATGATCATTCATGTTTATAAATCCGTTAGAAATTTACTGATTTATTCAACTTAAAAGAAAAACAAATTTTTACCAACAAATAATTTTTAACGAATCTGATCAAAAATTTTTGTTTTTTCGTTTAAGTCACCCATCAAGAGAGTATTATCTTTTTAGATATATTTTCCCTAAAAATTTTCTTTTATGTAACAATTTCTTTAAAAATAATAGTAGTAATCACGCTTTGTTGTAAATGGCGTTTTTACAAGCGCGGCCAACTGCTTAAAACAACAATACTTATAAAATATAGGCCGATATTCTGGGTTTGCTAAGTTGGCAAGGCTTTCAAGGGCATTTGCAATAAAGAGTGATGTCCCCTAATATTTAGATATTTTATTAATTAAACATAAACCAATGAAAACTTAAAAACCTATATTTTTACAACATAGTGGTTAAGCGTTTTTCGTCAAATATTTGTTTAATGTGACCGTAACTTAAGAACATTTCGTACTGTTCTCATAAGAATGGTTATTTTGATTTACCATACGCTCAATAAATTTGTCATACTTTTTATATAATATAATTTCTTTAAGTGTACAAATGACAAATACAGGTGGCTTAGATCGTTTGTATCTGATAAACAGAAGTAGAACAAACAGCAACCAGAAAATAAGAAAACATTTGAATTGATTACAGTTTTTCTTCTTCTTCTTCTTCTTCTTCTGTCTTGTTTTTTTTTTTATTAAATATTTTATAGTGCTAATGGATTTACTGTGTTCACATTGGAATCCTATTGCTATCAGTGTTTGAATCACAAGATGAATGTATTGTCGTTGAATATTATCTTAAGCCAAGATTCTGAAAGTGATCTTAATTAATGAAACGAAAATCCTTTTGAATTTATTTTTTTAATTTTTTTTTATTTTTTCGTTTCTGTTTCTGTTTTTTTCTTTTGCATTTAATTGTATGCTTCTGCTGCCTTGTGAATGTACCTGTTTAAAGTTGAATATAAATTTCTATAACTCAGCTGGAGATGCCATCATAAATATTGTAGACAATGATTCCAAAACCCATCTATTCGATATGGGTCATTACAATTTGCCACAGTATCATAAAATGTATAACAAAGGCTTGATATGAAATTACACCTGATTTTGGTTTACAAATGTATTTTAAAAACAAAGAACAGTTTATAATCCTTTTCTTTTTTTTCTTTAAAAGGATTTGTTGTTTTCAATTGTTCTTGAAAATAAAAAAAAAAAAAACGTCATTAATATTTTTTAAGAATAATATTTCAGACGTACATACATACATACATACATATTTAGAAACAAACAAAAAAAAAACCAATTTAATAGTTTTTGTTTTTTAACAAGACTCGTAGCATGTAAATAAATGTGTCTCTCATTGATGTCAGAAGTATGATAATGTTTTCTAGAATAAGTAGTTTTCGTTTTCGTACAATTTTATTTACATTTTCATTTAAAATTTGTCAAATTTGTGTCATTTTTATTTATGGTTTAAATACATATTTAAATAAGAAGTTTTAATAGTTTTAGCATATGAGCTTAACACACAAACATTCATAAATTGTGAAAAACATCTTTTAGTAACACTACGTTCTGTTTGTTCTTTCAAGCACAATGTTCTTGAGCAGTCAATATTTAAGTCCATAATTTAAAAAAATAACAAATAGAAAACCCACATCATTAAGTTGAGCTTCTTTTATTTAAATTTATATTTTTGTCTGTGGACCAAATAGGGCTTATAATTAATTATTACGAGAATATTCCAATTTTACATGAAAACTTTAAATTTATCCACACCATTAAATTGTAATTATGTTTTAAATGCGATATCATTATTGACACTATTGAAGTATATTCGTTGCATTATTGATGAAGACATATATTCCAACTAAACTAGAAAGGGTTAAAATTATCTTCTTAGTTCCCCACAGCATAAATTTATATACTTTTTTTGACTACGACGTCATTATTTAAACTAAACTTCGTGTCAATTACTCTCATTGAGGTCTGTGCAACAATACATAATTGGTCATTACAATCTTGTTTTAGGGTTACGGCCTTATTTTTTTACAGTACCCATATTATGTGTGTCAATATTTATCCATGAGCACCGTAACCTTCAGTTTAAAATCGATTTCGAACGACAGGCTTGAGAAGCTTGTTCATGGCAATCAGTGACTCTCAGAGCTTTTGCTAGAACACTGTTGTGAGGTACTCGCCGAAAGAAGTAATATTTTCATATTTCTTTATTTTTTTTTTTCAAGATATCAGAGCTGGGGTTTGAAAGCTGGGGTCATGTCTTGTCATTAAAGCCAATACACTAACCACTAGACCACGGCGACTGTGCAAGATTTCACCAGGAAATGGAAGAAATCGAAAGACGTTGCAAAGGCTGGTGGGATGAATAAATGATGGCGGACTCATTTGCGAAGATCCATCCGAAAAAAAACGCAAGATTTCAAGTCTCTCGTCATTTTAATTAAAATTTTTTTGAATTTACGCCAAATATACTGTGTGAGCAATGAAAATGAAAATTTTGTCGTTCCACAAAATCCTTAATAAAAACTTTGTTTTTATCCGATCAAAAATGCGCTTAAAATATTGGTAATTAAATAAACTATTTGGTAAAAGAATAAAACATTCCAGATATTCAATATAACGTAGAAAAAAATTTAAATGAAAATGAAATATTTTGAAAAAAAACGTAAAAAAAAGGCAAATTTTGAATTTTGAGGTGCCATATCTCAGCGATTTCTTATCAGATAGAATTTTCATATCGACGGAAAATACATTCAATTTCCTCTCCATCGATATGCCATTTATCTCGATCGGACTTTTTGGTTGGACTCCACAAGGGTTTGAGTGGGGCCATACACCGAAAAACACAAAAGTACCGTTATCTAAAAAACGGTACTTAGGAAAATATAATAACTGCGGTTTTCGTGCTCAGGAGGTCCCAATTAACTTATCTAGGCATGTGGCGTTCTTAGTATTTTTCCAAATTAAAAATTTGTAAACCTGTGTAATCATACGTTTTCAAACATTTTAAAGGAATTGTTCACATACAAGCAAATTTTTAACATAAAATATTCCCCTAAAATAACTTAAAGCCAGGGACGGTAACAGTTATAAGAGAAACTACGAAACAGTCATACTTAACCATTAATGCCAATTAATTTATGTAATGGTTATAATTAACCATTATCAGTACATTTATATTATTTTGGTTACCGTAACCAATTAAAATGAGAAATATTTTTTTTTTGGTTAAAAATAACCATTATGTATATCAACCTAAAATTTGTTTTGGTCCCAAGTAACTATTATACTAATAAAAATAATTTTGGTTAAAAATAACTAATAAATACAACATTTTTTGTATACTTATTTTGGATGATGCAAAGGAAGCTATAGCAAGAATGATTAAAATCAATAAAAAGATTTTACAAATCTTGATTTATTAAGGATGTAACCAAAATTTTTTTTAGGTCAAATGGTTATTTCTAACCAAAAAAAGTTTTTGATTGAAATAATGGTTACTCTTAACCAAAATATTTTTTGGTTGATGCATAATGTTACTTATAACCAAAAAACTTGTTTTCTCATTATAATTGGTTACAGTAACCAAAATAATATAAATGTACTGATAATGGTTAAAAATTACCAAATGCAGATAAAGGGCATTTGTGCGTAACTTTTTCCTCAGAAAAAAAAGATAACAATTACTTCCGGTCCCTGCTTAAAGCAGTCAATTTAGTTTTGCTAGCAATAGTCCAAACATCTTTTTTATGTCTCATAGTCCTGCTTTCAGGTAAATCTTTATAATAATCTAATAGATTAGAAGTTAAGTTTCTCTGGAGCTTCCAAAAGTATGAAATATTTTTACTGGGCTGAGTGTTGGCTGTTTCATTGCCAGATGAAAACTTTTAAAATCTTAGATCACTTTATACGATCAAAAGCTGTTTTAAAATCGACTAATTTAATAAGTACAGCGTTATTAAAGGTGGGGTGTCATAAAGCTATAGGACATAAAGCCATAATGGCTTTATGTCTCAATCCAAACGGACATAAAGTCATAATTTTGATATGGCCTTAAGTCTCATATCAATTTTAGTGGAATGGGACATAAAGCCATTATGATTTTATGTCCCATTTGATTTTTTGCTTTATAAATGCTTAATTTCACTTAATATGCCTATTTATCTATGAAATTAATGATTTAAAAAAATTAAAAATTTGTAGGCTCCAGGAATTAAAACTGCAAACATTTTGTAAAAGGAGAAATTAATTGTTTTCCACTATAATTTTTTCTATTTCAGAATGTTTAGTCCTACATGACAGCATCTTGTAAAAGGAAAAATTAATAATTTTCCACTATAATTTTCCTGTTTCCAGAATGTTTACTTCTGTAAAATAAAATATAAAGAGCTTTAAGATTATATAATTTTTTTGTTTATTTTTGTTTTTGGAACTTAAGCATAATTCTTATAATGAAATAAACAATAAAATAAAATAAAATTTGTCCTTCGACAGAATGTTAAAAAAACAATGTAGTAATATAGTTAATTAAATTAATTATAAATATATTACTTTTAAGAAAAAATTAACAGAACATCCTTTATTATTGTCCGACAAATTGGGCATAACGTTTTATTTCCTTTTGATTTACTTGCTTTATTTAATTGCTGATAGTAAGGCTGGCAAACCTTAAAATGCTTACGTGGATTAAACACTAATTGCCTTTCCTTATCGCAGCAAATTACGCATAACAGAGTTTCTTTAAGGTTATTATTGTTTTTTGTACAATTTTCTTCTAGATTTTCTTCATATTCTTTTTCAAACTCATCATCGGATGTATGAATTTCATTAATGTTGTTCTCTGCAATCACGAAATTTTCAATTTTTGAAAACAGTGTGAGAGTTTCCATCAAAGACAATTTATTAAAAATCGTTATCAAAAATATGGCTTTATGTCTCATTTTTGAAAAAAAAATTTATGGCGTTATGTCCCATTATATTGAGACTTTTTGGCATATGCCCTTATGTCTCAATGGAATGGGACTTAACGCCATATGGCTTTATGTCCTATGGCTTTATGACACCCCACCGTTATTAAATCCAAAACTCTTTTAAGGACTTTATTTTAGTACAGTAGTATACTGAACTTATTACCGGGCCTAAATTTAAACCAAGTATCCATTCTGCATTACAGCTTTAGTACTCTTTAAATATTAAGTCTAGGTGCTAATACTGTAGTACAAAATTCAACCAAAAAATAAAGCCTTTTTATATGCTGGAAATATATGTTATGATTGTAAGAGTAGCCACATACAGTAGCGAGAAAAAAATGCAACTCTGTGCAACATAATATTCAATCGAGACTCGAAATATATAACGGTATTCAATTTCACTATTCTTTTGTTTTTTTTTATAGTTAACTTTTAGATTTTATTAATAAGCATCAGTAAGCGTTGTTTGCTTCTCTATCTATTTAATTTTTTTAAATTTAGCGAATAAGAAAAATTCAACGAAATTTGTTAAAAGTGAGTCAACTGGAGTTATTAAAAAAAGTTAAAAATGGTCAAATTCTGATTTTTATAATAGAAACAGGTGTCAACATATCGTCGTGCGGGAGTTTATGTGTCCTATACGCCATTTTATATATATGGAGTGGCATCACTTTAGGTTTTTGACACCAACATTTTTAAAATCTGCAATCCGTTTTCGGCTACTTATCTCCGAAGCTTGACGAGATATCCGAAAACGGATGGCAGACTTGAAAAATTTGGGGTCGAAAACCTAAAGTGGCATCATTTAATCGAGATATATAAAAAATATGAAATGGCGGATAGAGCACATAAACTCCCGCACGATGAGGAAGAAAGCAAATCAATGAATAAAGTTGCTCGTCATTTTAATATCAATAGATCAACGATTTGTCGGATTGCATTAACTTATCTTTAAAGAAATAAATTCGAAAGACAACCAGGAAGTGGTCGTCCTAGTGAATCTACTGTCAGATGGTAAAAATAGTAAAAATTTTTCCTCAGAAAACGGCAGTAGATGTCACTATGCAAACAAGTAATTGGGGGTTTCTTTTGGCGTCCACACAGCCAGAAACCGTTTATAAGAGGCAAACTTATTAGCTAGAAGACCATCCAGGAAGCCACTTATAAGTAAAGTAAATAAGAAAAAAGGAGCAGTGATGTGGAGCGACGAATCAAAATTTAACTTATTTGGCTCTCATGAGTTAATATTGGATCTTTTCAATCTATGCTTGGGCAATGTATCCTTGATGAGATGTTATTTACCAGTGACGTTAATGAACAGTTGGTGATTTTAAACGAGAATTTGCGATTCTTACATACGGCTGTACCTTTGAGAAGGCGTAGGGTTAAATGCATTCGTGAAGAATGGATTAATGCTCCTGAGATTAGGTATCATATTTCAATTAGGGATTCTGCATATAGGGCGTACTTATCCGATAGAACTGTTGCTAATTGGAAAATTTTTTGTCGGCTGAGAAATCGGGTAAAAGCAGTTATGAGAAAATTTAAAAAAAGGGCGCATAGTTTAATTTTTGAAAATAAGAATAGTAGACAAATTTGGGGAATTCTGAACAGTAAGGGAGTTGGACGTAATGTTGTTGAATCTGGCAATTTTGACCCTGATGAATTAAATAATGCTTTTTCTATGAATCAGTCTAATGTTAGAAATGGATTTGTTGATGTAACTGGCATTCCTAGTGAAGGTTTTTCTTTTCGTACTGTTGATATAAATGAGATGATTATCGCTTTTAATTTTATCAAATCTAGAGCTGTTGGTTCTGATCAGTTTGCACTTGACTTTATTAGATTGTTGATGCCAATTGTAGGTTGTTATATATTACACTTGGTTAATACTATTCTGACCACTTCTAATTTTCCTACATTATGGAAAATTGGTAAGATTGTGCCTATAGGGAAGGGCGGTAAGGTAGGTGACATGAACGATTTGAGACCTATAACCATATTACCAATTATGTCAAAGATGGTTGAGCATCTTATTAAGATTCAACTTGTCACACACATTGATAGTGGTGGGTTTTTGAATGATTGTCAGTCTGGTTTTAGGTGTAATAGAAGTACCACTTCTTTGTTGATTGGCCTAACCGATAACATTAGGAGAATAGTGTCCGAAAAGGGTGTTTGTGTCCTTTTGTCATTAGATTTGTCTAAAGCTTTCGATAGGGTTGATCATTCTTTATTGGTTTCAAAATTGTATAAATTGTATGGACTTTCTAAATCGGCTTGCAAATTGATATATTCTTATCTAATTGATAGGAAGCAATATGTTGTTAGTGGTTGTTGTAATTCTAGGTTGCTTTCAGTGTTTAGTGGTGTCCCTCAGGGTTCGGTGCTTGGGCCGTTACTTTTTATAATGTTTGTTAACGATTTATTTTCCACTGTGTCTAGTAATATGTGTCAACCGTTCACATATGCCGATGATGTGCAACTTTTATTTAAGAGCTTTTCTGATTTTCCTGATGTGTTGCAGAATATGATAGACTACACTGTTGGATTGTTATGTAATTGGATGTCTGATAATGGTCTTGCTATTAATGCAAGTAAAACCAAAGCTATGTTTTTTGGTAATAACTCTAGTAATTGTTCTATCGTTATGGATCATAAGCACATTCAGTTTGTTGAAAAAATTAAATGCCTCGGTCTGATTATTGATTCTAAATTGAATTTTGAAAATCATATAGATTCAGTTGTATCTAGAGTCTGTTTTACTTTGCGTAAGCTTTATAACTTGGATTTAGTCTTGCCTTTGTATATTAAGAAAAGGGTTATCTTCGGATTGATTATGCCAATATTTTTATATGGGTTGGAAGTGTATTGTGGTACTTGGGGATATCTATTTAGGAAAATTAGGCTTGCCTTTAATAGAGTTATTAGATATATTTACTCACTTAGGGTTAGACAACATGTAACCCAAAACAAAGGTATTCACAATAAGACAACAAATAAACAACATTCTGTAAATATGAAAAGACACGGTGTTGAACATAATATGGCATCGAGTTGCATTATTTTTCTCGCTAATATATATACTTCAATAATAATCAATGTTATCACCAGCGGAGTGAGAACAAAGTCTAGCTTTTAATAATATCATCCTTCACTTAATTCAAAATAATTTTTTTATGTTTATATGTTAAGCACCTAACATCATCTAACCCTGTCCGTCTTCTCCAAATAAGGCTTATTCCGTTAGGAGCTGGGTGTAGCTCACTGATTGAGACAAGTTTCCTTTTTGTTAGCTGTCCCAACTATTAAGTGTCTTTTTTAGAAATATTGTATAATAATGGAATCAATTGTTATCAACAATTAAGAAATTTAGCATGATGGGTATTAGTAAGACTTTCTCATTTTTGCACGACATCCCTAAGAGGGCTATAACATTAAAGCTTTTGTTACCTAGAAAGATTACTACGGACCCATAGTGTTTACAAATATATTCATTTCTTCTGGTTTTATATATGACCACACATCCAAGCAAATGCTATGAATGGTATTGTAAAATATTCTCTATCCCATTCCACGTGTTCATAAATAAAAATATGCAAATTTTTTTCATTATTTTTCATTCATTTCAACAAAGACAACAATGGGGAACAACATTTTAAGTAATTGGTTTAACATTTAAGGATTGTTTACGATGATACTCTTTTACAACAGACCATCATCATCACCACCATCTCTTAGTCAGCGAGAAGGATAACTAACGGTATACAAGCAAGTTAAGCAGTCGTACCATCATTAAACCGGATACCATTACGACGACTAACAACACTATATTACACTATTAAAATTGTAAAAACAATATTACCACATAATGGGGCACGTTTAAATGCGGGATATACTGGCAGCACAAAGACCACTAAGTAATACAAGAAATTGGTGTGGGTGCTGGCAAAGTGGGCGTTATTACCATTTCAATATATATTTGTTCACCATTTCTACAACAAATTCAATTCATTGAATTACTTGAGGATTGCAAATGCTTTTAAAGTTAATACATGTTGGATTAGTTGTTGTTACACAACAATGTTTCTATTTAACAATAACAACAATCACACAATAACTTTAAATTGTTGTAACCAAATAGTTGTGTAGAACAAGAATTGTATTTGTTCTGCTCGCATGCAGAGGGTGATTTTTCCTTTTACAAAATTCAATAGCTAAAGTTTTCTGCTACCCAATCATTTGTCATTCAAAAGCTTTAAAAGGGATCTGCTTGTATTTTGAGAGTGTTGAAGTTTATAAATGTTTCTAGTCATTAGATTTTCATTATTTATTTGAATGTTTAACAGCCAACACATATACACGAAATTCTTTAAATATATAAGCAAGGGAAGAAGTAGTATCACCCCTTCTGGCAAATAAAGCTACAACGAATTTAAAAAACACTCTACACCGGTTTTTATTCATCTTAAAACTACGTTTATAAAAGTAACACAAAAACATGCTATATAGAATGTTGGATTTCATCACATTGTTAGCCAATGTTTATAAATGAAATGGAAAGGGATACTTGTTTTTCAAATACAGTTTTCATATGAGTCCTTTTGTTGTCCTTGCTTGTTTCCTTGTAAGTCTATTAGAGAAGAAAGTTTTTTGCAAAAAAAGAAAAATAAAAAAAAGAGTAAAAGAAAACACCACTCATTGTAAAACATTTTAAAGCAGTATTTACAGCACTGAAAGAGGGGTTCATTCAATTTTTTTTTATTTTTAGCTGCCATCCTCTGTCCATGTTTGATGCCGTTATTCTGTAGTGGTATTGTTAATGGGTTTTGCCAATTAGGATTATAGACTGGATACATTTGGCATTTTTATTTTTCTACTCACACACAAGGTTAACAGGCATGCAGTATGTGTGACATTGATGTGTTTAAAATCACTTTTACAATATAATGAAAACTAATACTTAAAGGAAATTGATGGCCTGAAAGAATGTTTTCATCTGAAATTAGGATGAAAAGTTTAGGAAAATATACTCGTATTGTGTCTCAAATAATGTTTTCGAATTTTTAAATTCAATTTAATTAGAGCCACAAACAAATGGCAGAAATGTTAAATGTTGCACAACAAACAAAATATTCGCATTTTAAAGCTATAGGAAAGATCCAAAAGTCTGGAAAACTGGATGCCACATTTATTGAATGACAGTTTCTCTACTCCATCGAATTGTTACAGGCGATAAAAAATGGTTTTGCTGTTGTTTTGAACTTCATTACAAACCACAACGAATCGGCAGAAAGACAAGGCTGTGTATCTGGTGAAATACACAGAAAGATGTGGTGTACTACGAGATTTTACAACGACCATATTAGGCCACAAGATAGTTCAAGGTAATTTTGCAACAAGACAATGCACGTACACAAAAAGCAAAACCGGTTCAGGATACAATCAAAGCATTAGGCTAGGAAATGCTACGCCCCTCCCCCCCCACAGTATTTTTAAAACTGGACTGCTATTTGCTTTCACCATGTGACACGCATTGGCGATTCCTACAAGGAAGTCGCAAATAAAAGGACTAATTAGTTTTCTTCCAAAGGCGAAGAGTTTCATGAGCACGGAAATCACATATTACCTGAAAGATGAACAAATTGTATAGCCATTTCCAATGTGTTGCCATTAAAATTTGTGTTTTATACAAGATGATCGATCATCCTGATATGTATATGTCGGTTGCAGTATTTTTTAAATTCTCCAGAATATCGTAGAAATCGTTATTTTGTCGTCTACTACTCGGCTTTTTAAATCACTTTTTAAATATGTACGTATAATTAAAAACTACAACAATACTTTCTAGACATTTTATTTAACGGAATAATGTAATATTTAAAATTTTCGTGAAGCGGTGTTTGGAATTACACAGAGAGGGCGATACAGGGGAGCTATACATATTTCAGAAGTATCGAAAAGGACGGACAATCGTTCATTGGGTCGTACCATATTCCCCTCTTCTGAGCAAAACATTTAATGCTCATGTCAATGTTGAGTTATGCAATACGGTGATGAGTATCAAATATATTTAACCTAAAAAATAGGTATTTAAGAAGAAGCATAAAGATGTACGATTTTTGAAGTAACAAATATATTTACTAGACAATTCTTATTTACAGTATAGAAAAGTTCATACATACGTACGTACCCAATAAAATAAAACTATAGAATGCAATTGACGTTGTCTTTTTTATAAAAATTTTCGTGGAGAGGATTTTGAACGTGTGGAAAGAGACAAAGCTAGATGCCTTACTTATCTTAGAATATTAAGTTGCAAAGATTCTTCAAAATTTTCACTTCTTAGTCACTCTGAATCGATGTTATTAATTCGGTGCTTCGTAAAATATCGATGCATTGGATGATACGATATCATTCAAATGTAAGTGGATAATGTTGCCATATAAATTTTTTTTGTATTAGGTCACAATAAGAATTTCTAGTTATCGATAGTATTTTCAAGTCACAAATAAATTAGACAAAGTGTTAACATTTAATGTAGATCAACATATATTTGCAAATGGTTCGGACTTACTTTCAGGAAAATTAAATGACAGACATTTTTAATATTTTTCATTGTTCATTGTATCCAAGTTTTAAAAAATTAAATTTTGTAAACCCAATTGCTTGTTCCAAAGCCGTTGGAAAAATTCAAGAGATTATAGTAAAAGATTTAACAGATGAGTCGGGCTCCATTATTTTAGTCTTTGGAGCGATCATCACACATTAGTTTACAAAAATTGGAAAAACAAATACAAACACGTAGTCATGTAAGTCGATTTAATGAAACCCCTTTAGATGGGTCGATTATACGGTACAATTCCTAAAATTGTAAAATTTAGCGTACAGGCACTTAACAGTTCCGTGCCATCTGAAAAGCTTTTTTCAGAAGCTTCGTCAGTTTTGTCACAGTAGAGTATAGTCTAAAAGGGTTAATAAGATATTATTTTTACAAACTCTAGACAACAATATTGGGTCTTATTAAATTACTTCTATATTAATTTTTGGTAAAACAAAATGTTTATTTTTATTGAAATTTGTTTTCTTTGTTTTGCTATCATAAAAAAATTTTATACGATGCATCGAAAATATCGATGTTTTTATTCGATACATCGCAAAACATCGATGTTATTTCCGATTTTTCTGCATTGTGAGCATTTGTACTCTGAATGCATTCCCAAAATTTACTTGAAGAAAAATTTCTTTTAGTTTTTTGGCTTTTTAATATTTTGCTAATAAAATCGGTTAAACAATTATGTTACAAAAAAAAAAAAACAAAAAAAAAAAAAAAACGGTAACCGATTAATCGGTTATTTTACAAGAATTTAAACCGAAAATCGTTTGCTTCCAAATTTTGTATAATCGACATTATATATCTAGGAGTACAATACAAAATTTTCATTGCACATTTATGGGTTAAACGAATATAAAATCGGTTTCCAATAGGTTTTTCATAAACAAATTTACAAAAAGGATACACAACTTTGGAGTAGAGTTCCATTTTATTTGTTGAATTTGACTGTATCTAACTGACATATATTTGTTGCCTTTTTTGTTTTTTCTTTGTAATTTAATTTTTGGATTCTCTTCTGGTTGATTTCAATTCATGGCCCAACAGAATAGTTTGTGTTTTAAAACATTTACAACAGACTGGGTTTTGTAATATTTGTTGTGGGCTTGTTACAAAACAATATTTAACATATTTTTTGTTGTTGTTTTATTTTTATATTTTTGTATTGTTGTTTCATGTTTCATTTTTGCATAAAACACAAAAACTGAACATGCTTTACATACAACAATATAACAAAAAGTTACATCAAGAACATGTTAAGAAACAAACAAAAAAAAAAAATAAAAGAAAAACATTACATTTAACCTTTGGTGGTAGTAAATTAAATAGGTACGTATGTATGTATGTATGTAAATACTATTCCTATAGAACATAATCAACCCATGACTACACACTTTGTATTCGTATCAGTGCAAAATAAAAGGGGTTTCCCTTTAAAGTTGAATTCAATTCGTTTCATGTTTTTTTAAGGACCTCATTTAGAGCATTTATTTCATTTAAACTAAATGATGGTTATAAAAGTAGGAATAATCTAATAAAAAAAAATATAACTACAGTTACAACAACTTGTATGTGTTGTTGTAAAATTGGCTTGTTGCAAAAATTGTTAAATATTTAAAACATCAGCAAAATATCAAAAATATTTTTCGAATACATACTTCCTTGTGCGCTCCTCTACTGCATTTACATATCCCCTTAGCATTGGGTGTTTTTTTTACAGTTTGCTTGGCTTTTGTTAAGTTAGTCAGTTGGTCGGTTTGTTGGTCGATTGGTTGGTTGGTCATGCTGTGGGTTATTATTATCATATTCCATTCATCCGCAAAATTGTACAAGACAGGCCATGTATTTCAAGCATTGTTGTGGTTTTTTAAACAGACACACATACCTACATACATATATATATGTACTGTGTATACGAGTATACCCGTCTGCACAGCCATATGAGTATTTCAATGGATTTGTATGAATATTTTGTATATTAAACAAATGTGAGGGTGTTTTACAAAATGTTAAATTAAATTTGTATAAATTAAATATTTAACAATAATTATTCTATAAATGTTTATAAAACAAAATAACCAAAGAGCAACAACAACAAAAATTGTGCATAATAAGCAACTGGTTATTTAACCCTTTACCGCCCGACGGTACTTACAAGTACCAATACATATTTCTATCGTTTGCTTACTACCCAGACCTAACTTTGCAATATAATTTTGTAATTTGGGCAAGTACCATATTTTCTACCAATTGCAATAAGCATCTCTCAGTCATTTGATATATATTGCTAATAAAGTTAATTTTTTTTGCACAGTTCTAGAGTTTACACGTGCTTGTGGAGTTTGAATTTTCAACTCAATTAAAACTTTTTATAAAATAGAAATGATGCGCATTTTAAGTTTTTATATTGTGAAATATATAGTCTACTAAATATATACACTGTTTTAAGACTGACATAATTAATATTTTGTTATTTATGTTCATTTTTTTAACGTGGACTGGTAAGTACCGTTGGTCAATAAACGCACTTGTTATAAAAAAATTTTATATAAAATTTTTGTTTTTTTAGAAGATAATGTCAGGAATTCGTTATAAATATCTTGATACTAATCAGATTATGGTCATTTTGGAAGAAATTCCAGAAGACCTTAGTGAAAATACTGATACAGAAACTGACGAAGATGACGATGTTGAGAATTTTCCTCAAATTAAAGACAATCTTGGTAATGTTTAACACAACTGAAAAGTGGTGACGATGAAGATGTCGAATGTAATGCTAACGAGAGAGGGAGCTTTGCACTATTAGAAAAATCCAGTCTAAACCGTACTTAAAATGCAACATATGCGGTGTTTTTTTTTATATGATCTTCAAATCTAATTATTTGGCACATATATTCCAGTTTTAACATATCTAATATGAATTAATTCCTTTTTGTGTATAATACATGGAATAAGATCAAAAATTTTTAATAATAAAATCAGTTTGTTTCTAAAAACAAATTTAGCAAAACTATGCTCTATTTACCCAACGGTACTTCTAAGTACCAGGACTATTCCATATCCTTCCCAGTATGTCAAAAATATGAAACTTGTTTTTTGAGATCAAATTATGCCTCAGACAAAAATTCTATAAAAAAAATTTTAAATTTTTTACGATAAAGGGTCTTGGGCAGTAAAGGGTTAAATTATGTTTTTTATAAATAAATTCTATATAAAATGTTTCTATTTTGATACATTTTCGAATTAAATTCGAATATTTTAATGGATCTTTTTATTATACTTATTGTATGAAATTTAATAGCCTAAGATCCTAATACTGGTATTCTTATGAAAATTAATTAATTAATTAATTAATTAACTCTGATGAGACTTTTCGTAGCTGGGTCGAAAACTAGTTCAGTTCTGGTAGTGTTTGTACATATTCCTTAACGGATGTTAATTCTCATAAAAATACCAGTATTATGATCTTAGGCTATTAAATTTCATACAATATGTTTCTCTTTTGTTTAAAATTAGTTAAAATTTATTTAAAATATCATTAAGGAAACACATAACCAATCTAAGAACTCTGGAAATTATTAACTTTAACAGGCTCATTATTCTCGTAAGAAAACTTAGGAGGCTCAAGTTGTAGAGGAAAATTTTACAGAAGAACCCAAAATAAAAAGTAGTTTCACGATCACTTCTATTCACAGAGGATGTCCCAAATTTGAGGCAAGATTTAAATTTGCCGCCATTTTTAAAGTAAGTTCTTGATAAGGCCTCATGAAACGATTTTTTTTTTAAATTGAAGGTGATTGGATCAGACCAAATCGGGTTAAATCTCAATATCAAAGCATTTCGGCGTTGTTGATAAGAATTAAAGAAGCTGAATACAACGTGTAATTCACAAAAGATATTTGTTTTCCTGCTTACAAACTTCAATTATTAAAACACAACTGAATAATAATGACCATGAACAGCGAAGAATAGTTTTCATGCAATATATCATTAATCCTCAACAAATAGATGCTATTTTTTGAGCAAAATAATCCTAAGCCTTAATGAACTTGTTAATCTGCAAAATTGTGAAACTGAGACTGGTCAAGCAACAACCGCTGCTACTGTTGCTCGATAACATGATATGAGAACACATTTCTCTCTACCGACATTGGATGATATTGATGGGGGGCAGTAAGTGATTTAAACTATGGGGTTATTTGAAATTAAAGGTCTATGTCAATACAAGAGCATCAATGAAATTCAGCCACAATTATGCAAAAACTGTGTGAAAAATTTCGTATGCAAAGCCGTGTAGAAAACTTGACCGATGTGTTAAATATTTATTTGTCTATATCTTAAAAATGATAACACTAAAAGTCTGTATATTTGGTGCAAATAGCTTCATAGCATTATAATACCTACCATGCAATTCAAATTCTGTCTTTTGTGAATTACCACTCTCAAGTAAGAGCAGATAGATGCTCCAAATAGCTTAATGGTCAACGGTTAGTTATAAAGTGAGCGAAATTGGACAACTGGGGGGTCGTGGTATAGTGGTTAGAGCGCGTTCACAGAAACTCAAACGACCGAGGTTCAAATCCCAGCGAAGGAGAAGAAGTGTATTTTCCAAGAAGTGTATTTTCACAAAACCGCTTCCTGACATTTCCAGTCTATTCCACCAAGAAACGAATGATCAAGAGTACAGCGCCACCTTCTGGGAAGATAACAGCTAACCTACATAATAAATTATTTCTTTCTGTGACTACCTCACAGCAGTCTTGTTGCAAAAGCTCTGAGAGTAACTGAGTGCCATGAACAAGCTACTCAAGTTTGTCGTTAGGAGTCGACTTTAAACTGTAGATCCCGGTACTCATAAATAACAATTAAAAGACACAACATGATTGCTGCGAGAATCTAGACCATAACCCTGACACAGGGTTGTAATGACCAATTTTGTATGCATGTAGTTTTAATGTCGACTCTGAAACTTGTTCATAGCAATCAGTTACTCTCAGAGCCTTGAGCAGAAGAGGTGGTCGCCGAAGAAAATATTTTTTCATATTTCTTTTTTCAAGATGTCAGAGCAGGAGTATTAACCCAACACTCTTGTATAATAAGCCAACACACTAGCCACTAGACTACGGCGACTACGAGCTTTATTCCTTTTACCTTTTTTATCTAATCATCTGATTGATTACTTACTATAATTGATACGCACCGATATATGTATAGTAAGTATATATAGGCATATAGTATGTATAGTATATATAGGCATAAAAGGAAGGAAATTAAATAAAGCAACATTTACGAATTTTTAGTACAAAATCTCTTTTACAAAGTATAACGAATTTACCCACAACACAATTTGAAAACTAAATAATCGGTACGCACGTGCAGCAAAATGGCTTGCAGATGTTGTAAGAGAATTGTATTGTTTTCTGTGAGAACATTCAGAACTGGCGTTCAAGCTGTTAGCATTCTTTAGATTACCTTGCTTCAATGGCGTTGGGCAGTACACTAGCCTGGATGTCCTCAATCTTCTTCTTTTAAGGCCATCATACACAGTTGAACGTTTCATTCACAAGAAAATCTTATCGATTTCTGTCACACATTTAAAAGTTGCATTAAAATGGCAACATTAGTGCTACACCATCACACAAAATAAGATGCAAAGTACTCGTATATGCAAAGTTGCTTTTTGCTAACATCTTATAAAATACAACCCTAATCGAATGAAGAATAAAATGTTTATGAATTTTTTCAAAAGATTATGAAGTCGGAGAGACTTGTCAAAAAATCTGTCATGCAGATGCATTTTTATGCCACATTGTTATTCTTTTCTAACACAAACGATTTTTTTTTTTGACAAATCGTATGACTCGATTGGATAGTGTATCACGACCTCTATTAGACTGCTCAGTGTAGCTGTATTTCATTTTTCTCTTTTTTTTAGTTGATCTGTTCATCGCCTCTGGACTTTATATGCTTTTAAAGCGGCACTCATGTGCTAACTGTGTTTGTTTTTAATTAGCTGGGCAACTGACTTGACCCAGCCAATAACAGATTTCTAATTAAATGTATAATTTATATTGCACTAGCCAAACTCTGGAGCGTATTTTTTTTTAACTGGAAAACGAAGTTGTTCGGATTCAATATAAAAACTTCTGCTATTGCGCTTTTCAAGCAAAAATCTGCAAAAATCAATATCTACTAGCTATGGAAACAACTACTTTCAGGAATCTAACGTCACTCCATATTATATTATATATTGACACTGAAATTGCTTGCACCGAACTTTCTATATTTGCTTTCTCACGATATATGTTGAAAATTAACATTTACTTTATATGGAAGGTACCATGCCGACTTGTTGTATCCCGTGCACTTTTTGACTGATAATGTGTGTATAAAATTGTTTACACTCAACCTATAAATTTAGCTTTAATCGGTCTCAAGATATCCAATTCTTACTTGCCTGTTCCGTCCATACCAACTACTAAGCCACTTGGATCAAATTTAGCACCTTCGCCTTAATTTATTTTGTATGGACCTTGCACCGCCCAGTTTTTTTTATTCTAAGACCAATACTCAGGGGTAAACCCCTACTAAATGCAGTGCATTGTATTGGAATGTTGAATATATACATAGATATAGATAGATAGATTTTAAGCGCCTTATGTCTATGGGACAAATTGCTGTCAACTTGATAACTCAGAGGCCAGTGTTTTACCTCCACCTTTGAATGATCAACAGCAGTTGTCCCATTTGGATTTTGAATGTGAGTGGTGAGCAGTTTTTATGTAGGTTAGCTGTTATCTTCCCAGAAGGTGGCGCTGTACTCTTGATCATTCGTTTCTTGGTGGAATAGACTGGAAATGTCAGGAAGCGGTTTTGTGAAAATACACTTCTTGGAAGGGGGGGAACTTTTTATTTTTAAACTGTAATTTTTGAAAAACCTCAAATTTTTTCATATTTCTCTTTTTCAAGACGTCAGAGCTGAGATTTGTACCCAGCGCTATCGGTTTAGTAAGCCAACACACTAACCACTAGACCACGGCGACTACGAAAATATTGCTGCATTTAATTTCTCTTGAGAGTTTTTCTTTTATGCCTCTACTCTAGTATTAGTAATTAAGGCGTATCAACTATAGCAAGTAATCAATTAGAAGATTAGATAAAAAAGGTAAAAGTAATAAAGCTCGTAGTCGCCGTAATCTAGTGGAAGAGCGTTTTTCCTTATTAGACAAGAGCTCCGGGTTAAAATTTCAGCATTGACATCTTGAAAATAAGAAATATGAAAAAATATTTATTTCGGCAACTACTCGTATCTCTCAGCAGTATTCTACTAAAAGCTCTGAGAGTAACTGATTGCATGAATAAACTTCTCAAGACTGTCCTTCGGAGTCGACATTAAAACTGTAGATCCCGGTACTCATGGATAAAAATTGACGTACACAACATGGCCGCTGAGAGAAACTAGGCTGTAGCCCTGAAACATGGTTGTAATGGCCAATTATGTATATATGTCTGTATGTATAAAGCTATCACATGTAGAAAGAAATGCCTTGGTGATTATTGGACAAATATCAGATGGGATTCATCAAAGTGGACACCGTTCGACATTTTGAACTTGGTCAGGGAGACGAGACTGGGGGAGACATTATAGGAATCCTAATTAAGTACATACATGTCATTCAGCATGCTTATCTTTTAGCGTTGTTATAATACAGCCTTTTATGAGATTTTATAATTAATTTTAATATTTTCGAAACCAAATAATTTTACAAAGTGTTTAGAGAAAGGCTGATTCTGGCCATTGAAATTTATTATTTTCATACAATTTCGATGACAAAATACAACTGTAGTAGTATTGAGTAGTTACTTTTAAATATTAAGTACCCAAACATACTCGATACCCAATTCTCAAAACTTAGCAAACACTAGTCTATTGAAACTTCTAATGAAAGTAAACTTCAAAAAACTTAAAGGATACTTTTTCCTTGACTATGGTTGTGGGTTAATGGCTCACTAATTAATCCAATAATTCACACTAAGTTTTGCTACAGATTTTTAAATACAGTACAAACTCGATTACTGCAACTAATAGAAAATCGGGCAGTTGCGATAACCGCGGTAGTTGCGTTAACCGAGTCATAAAGTTTAACCTTGTGCAAACCAGATGCGTTGGTGCAGGCTAAAAATGTAATGCGTTCTTTGCTTACTTTTCGAATACCATGACGTTTTTTAAAATTTGAGCACCATCCGTTGCTTGCATGAAAATCACCACGACTTTCATTAATTTTGTTATATATGTAGCTGAATAACTTTTGACTTTAAGATTTCAGACGAAATAGGCAAATTTAATTCTCTTTGTTTTAAAAACCATTTACACAGAGCTTTTTCCATTACTGGATACTCACAGACTCTAATTCAGCATTTGTAACAAATTTAATTAATTTTCATTTATTTTGCTTAATTCCGGTTATTGTTGATTTATGCACATTGTATTCCTGGCATAATGCTTTGACCGATATATTTTTTTCAAGTTTATTTAAAATTTCACTTTTTTATTGAATGGTTAATTTACTGCACTTTGTCACCTTCTCCATTTTTATGCGTTTCTAATACTGTGACTGATCGCGAAAATCTTTTTACCAAACTGATAAAAAAACATCAGAGACGTGCTGCTTGTCTGTTTTTATGAAAACTATTCCAAGGAATAACTGTAAAATAATGCAAAAACTATCCAGAGGACAAAAAAAATAGAGTTAAAACAAATAAGTAGTTGCGTTTATTGAGGTAAATTTTTTAAAAAGTTGCGTTGACTGAGTTTACAATGCATTTGATTCAGGTGTTGCGTTAATCGAGTTGTTGCGCGTAACGAGAGTTGCAGTAATCGAGTTCGCACTGTAAAAAAAGTTTCTATCCAACATAAGACTAATAAATAGAAAAAAATTTCAACGAGTAAAATTATTAAAAAAAAAAAAAAACAACCTGGACGTTGAAAAAAAAAATCTGTAACAAAATTTATTCTGAACTGCGTTTCATTAGGTTTAGGGTGAACAATTTTTTTAACAAATTTCAAATGTCATTACAATTATTAACAATAATGTTTACACATCTTTACCAGAAGAATAGAAACAATAATTGTCCAAATCATTTTACACCTTCAACTACAACATTTTTTTAAAAGAAAAAAAAAAGAAAAACAAGAAACAAAACTTATAGAAAAACATTAATTTTAACACAATAAATAGATGTTTGTACAGTAGTAGTATTTAGACCACCGGCGGGTATTACTTTACAATAGTCAGTCACTCAAAACATTTACAATTTAAACAGCAAAAACATTTTTTTTTTAATAATTTTTTATTAAAACTAAACAATTTCTGAACAAAACAATTAATTGAATATAAAAAAAAAATAAATGTAAAAAACACAATAAATTGAATAGAAATTAAAGAAAAGAAGAATAAAACAAGAAAATCAAAAACCAAGTCAATGAATTACAATCTTTTTCTCTATTTTTTCTACAAAAATATGTTTCTTTACTTCAGTGTTTGTTTTTTAATTTTAAAGATTTTAGGGTAGAATTCTACTGTAGAAACAGAACAATGATCAGATTTCTTTACAAAAAAAAAAAAAAAAAAAAACTCACTCTTATTAATACATTGTACGAGTATGTCGTTATTATTGTACTGAATTATGTGTACGTGTGTGTAAGTGTAGCTGCGTATGTGTAAGCTATTTGAAGGACATCAGCAACATGTGTAATCAAGGAATGCGTATCTAAATGTGCGACTGATTACAACAATAGTGGCTTAAAAATATTTACATGAATGGTTACTTATTGTCACTTTACTGTGTAAACATGATTTCTAAAGTGTTTTAAGGATTTTTGTTTCTGTTTCTCTTTTACTTTTTTTTTTCTTTCGACTTTTTTTGTTTGAAAGTCAAAATATGGATATCGATTTCAATATTTTTAGTTTTAAATTGTTTGTTGTTATAATGTGTAACATATTTAAGGCAGAGAAATGAATGAGTGTAATCAACAAATGCCGCATTTTCATTTCTCATGTATGTTATTGCTTTCATTCAACAAAATTGGAAACAGTTTCTTCGGCCGTCTTAATTTAATTAAAATATATGTACCCTAGAGTGATTGGAAAAAGAAAATTGACCAAGTTACTTTCTAGGATTATATATAATGTAAAAACAATTTCAAAAATAATGTTTTTACCACGCCTGCCAACACCGGCCTCTTAATATTTTGTTCACTTTTTCGCCATTTTTAGTACGATCAGAACATTTTGCATACCGGTGATCATGGCTCTGTAAAAGCCGCATTAACCACAAACTAAGTAAAATTCAAAGATTAAAATTTATATTGTTATGCAAAATTTGGTAAGGCCTAGCCCGCATTGGACCTTGATGAAGAAAGCTTAATATCCAACAGTCCTTAAGGGGAAATCAATAAACACCAGGACAAAAGTTTGCATTTTATAGATGATACAGATGTTATCCTATGCTGCTATAATACGCTGCGTCATTTCTATCGGGTGGTTAAAGTTTAAGGGCCGATGTTGAATATGAACCACACCTAAGGAACAAGTTTTTTTCTGTATTTCATTTGGCATTTCTCAATTTCAGACTAACTCAATTTGAGCTATGGGAAGAGCCACAAAAACGCGTTAAAGTTATTCAGGCTTATTATGAAAATATGCGTTCAAATTAGAATGCATATCATCCTCAGTGATGAAGCACATTTTCACCTCAGTGCTTCGTCAATAAGCAGAATTTCCATATTTGGGCCAAAGATAATCCAAGAGTGATTGTCGAAATTTACTGTAGTCGCCGTGGTCTAGTGGTTAGTGTATTGGTTTACTAAGACGATAGCGCAGGGTTCAAATCTCAGCTTTGACATCTTGAAAAAAAGAAATATGGAAAAATTATTTCTTTCGGCGACTACCTCTCAGCAGTCTTCTGGCAAAATCTCTGGGAGTAATTAATTGCCATGAAAAAGTTTCTCAAATATGTCGTTCGGAGTCAACTTTAAACTGTAGGTCCCGGTACTCATATATACAAATTAACACACACAATATGAGTGCTGCGAGAAGCTAGGCCGTAACCCTGACACAGGGTTGTCATGGCCTGTTATGTATGTATGTAGGATTGTCGAAAAACCAAAGACCCACAAAGGCTGGGGGCATCATCGGGACGTATATTTTCCAAAATGAGATAATAATGAAGTTTCTACAGCCCGAATAGGAATATTTAGATGTGGACAATATGTGATTTCAACTGGACGGTACCACTTGCCACACAGCTAATGATACAATGGCTCCTTTGCGCGGCAAATTCAATGGCCGTGTTATCTCACGTGGTGGTGATGTCAATTGGCCGCCGAGATTATGTGATTACCGTTGGACTTTTTTCTTTAGGGTTATTTGAAAGAAAAGGTGTACGTCGATAAGCCAGCAGCAATTCAAGAGTAAAATGATGAGAAAATTGGGCAATTTACATGCATAGAAACTCAGCTTCATCGAAAATTTGGACCATCGGATTGAGGTATGCCTCAGAGTACGTGGCTGCCATTTGGCCGATATTTTGTTCTAAACATAATTTAACCATACCAAATAATAAAAAAGAAATGACAATAATTTCCTAAACAATTTGTGTTTTATTCAAAATCAACATCGGCCCTTAATTTGTAACAAGCCTTTATTTAGACAGAGATCTTTTCCTTTCCCATTAAGCGCCTTACGTATGAGACAATATGAGAAACTCAAAGAGAGAAACGGGCAAGATAATACGGTTATGCCGAGCCTACTCTATACTTTAGTCAGACATTTATGTAATGGCTGCGGGCCCTGGCGTTTGAAAGAAAGCGATCTATATCTGCAATGATGACATCAGAACAGGGCCATCAGTGAGAAATTTTACTCATTCAGATTTTTCAGATGACTCTGCCACTCTCCAGACAGATGTTTATGCTATCGGAAACGTGGAGAAAATTAATGTGGTTAAATCTTGACGCCTCACTATTTTCTGATATTGAGGCCAGCATTTAGGGGATGACCCCTACTTCTGCAATACATTGTGCTGGTCTAGGAAAATATGTTATATAAAGGGGGAAAGAGGGAGTAATGTTGGTCAACATTTGATTTCAACTCATCGAAAAACAAATTCTCAACAAAAGGATCTCGTTTCATACTGAATATGAAAACGTGCATGGTTTCAGGTTTTTATTTATTTAGTCGATAATATCATATTTATGCATGTCGGAGATCAGTCTTGCATCAAACTATACTTTTAATTTCAATGTGGCCAGATAAAATTGTATTCTCAACTCAGTGTCAAGCTGATTTCAAGTTCCACAAAATGAGATGCTCACCCTTCAGTGGCGCTATTAAAAATAATGGCGGTCAACGAATAGAATATCTAGAATCCTCTTTCCTTCTATGTCAACTTAAATAAACAATACGTTTTTGTTACTTGGAAAGGAATGCTTAAATTTCTTACAGTTATAATTACTAGACATTGTACTTCAAAATGTATTACACGCTCATATTATGAAGGTTAATGATAGAAGCTATCAGTATAAGAAAAATCAGAACAACATCTTCTTCTCAACAGAAGCTCAAATTACGGCATCTTGGTATACATCACTATGTGAGCTTTCAAGATCACATAGACTGAACGTTTCAGTTTAACGAGGGTATTTTTTAAGTTTAAGTTTTGATTTAAGTTTTGTCTGAAATTGGGGTCTTATGACCCTCCAGAGTACACACTCTACTTAACTTTTGTATGAATTAATGAAGACGTATGTTGATGTAAAAAGAATGCTTTCTTTTAAAGTCGTAAATAACATATAAGTTAGCCGAGTGTAAAATAATACTGAAACTAATATTTCAATGTTTCCTCTTTTGGTTTTTTTTTTGTAATTTCCTTGACAATATTTGTTTGTATTTGTTTGGTTTTGTTTATAGAAAAAATTTGTACTGTAAGTGTTGATCAGTGTAAAATTAATGAAAAGGACATGACAAGCATAAGAAGACACGTCAAGTGTTCATCATGTTCAGATATTTTTTTTGTTGTTTTTTTTTTGTTGATGTTCATTCTAAATAACATTTTGGTGTCCTTTTGTTTAGACAAACATTGTCTCTCCAACATTATTTTACCCACTTAAATGACTGGAATAAATGAGTTTGCAATAATTTTGTTTTTTAACTGGAGTAATTGTTTTTCATAGAAAAAATATGAAATTCTTATAAATTAAAAAGAAAATTAAAAAACAGCCATGTATGAGTTTCTTCTAAGGTGGTCGTCGTCATTGTCTTATAATTCGTATCAAAATATCCTTTTGTCGTTGTCAGTAAGAAATTATTTATGAAAATATGTTTTACACATGTTGTTGTGTATGTAAGACATATTCATATGTTTTTTGCTTTTTTTACATATTTTAAGAATAACAAATGTTTTATTACTTATTGATAAATACTTACAAATCCAATGTACAACAACAACAATTGAACAACAAGAAAAAATTATTGAACACGATTTGAAGTTTTTATTTTTCAATTCTGTAGTACTGCATGCATTTTAGACAAATAATTTGGAACAATAAATTATCAATAATAAGTATTGAAAATTGTTTGTCTTTTTTTTATATATTTTTCGTTTCCGTACGTATTTGTGTTTAAAATATTTTTTTTATTTTTTCTATACTCTTCTTATTTGCTTAAATATTACCGATTATGATCAGTTTGGTTTTATGACCGTCATTGAAACTTTTTTGTTTTTTTTTTTTCTTAGTTTTGTTTTATTTTTGGCCACGATCGAAATATATTTCATGTTGAAATTGTCCCTACAAAATATAATACATGACCCCCCACATTAGCCAACGCATGTTGTTTATTTAGTCGCAGTCAGTTGTCGTCCCTATTTTAGCAATTTTGTCAAAATTCATGTTTTCCTTTCATTGTTTTTATTGTTTTATATCGAACCCAATTTTAGCCAAATGTTGTTTGATACCCTTTTTTATAATTTGGCCATTCTTCTTGTGGCCAAGTAAGTAAATAATGTCATCCAGTGAAAAAGACATCGTTCGTATGCAAAACATAAAAATTATGACAAAAATATAATCTTTTTCTTGTTGACTTGTGTTTTTTTTTTTTGCTATTCTTTATGATCGTGTTTGTTCTACAAGCTTTTGTTGATTGAGTCTGAATAAGTGCTGGCAAAGCAGAGAATGCAAGATACGGTTTTAGCATTCGGTTATATATTACGAGCCAAAAATGGTTGAAACAAAAGGTACAAAGCAATGTTTATATATAAACAGAAAAAATTATTGCAGGAATATTTTCAAACAAACGCTTGTTAAATTTTTATTTCGTTTTCAAATAAAGTTTTGTTTGATTCTATTAATAATTTTGTTTGAATGTATTTTAAAAGTATCAATGTTGATAAAGCATGATATAATAAAAACGCGGCTTTTAATTTAACATTATTCTGCTTTCTTTATGTACAAAATTTCCGCACATTTACATTGTTAAAGCTTTAATAATTCTTTTAAAATAGTAGGCAACACTTATTTATGCTCACACATTTAATAAAAAAATAAATAAAATAAAATAGAACAGAGAAATAGAATTTGAATTTTTTGAAAAACAGAAATGTATTGCTTTGTAAATACTTTTGTTTGGTTTTTATATATTAAATGGGATATGATTCGCATTTAGTCTATAACTATTCTAACATAAGTATTTATAGTTTTGAATAACACTTTTGGGAAAAAGTCTCCTGACGAGTCTCTTAAACAGAGACGAAATAGCCATAGAGACAAGCTTATCCCCAAAAACATACATTTCATATTACATTAAAATAAATAATATAATAATAATATTAATAATACTATTAATAATAATAAAATATAAAAATAATTTACCACAAAGAATTTAAATTTGTAAAAAAATTATTTGTCAAATTTCTGAACATTATTTTGTTGTCTCGAATAATTATTTGTTCAATTTTGCATTCATTTTTAAACATTTTATTTTTTTAATTGGCAACTTTTTTCTCTAAAAACAATTTTTTTTTTTTTAATGTATTAAGTAATTGGTTTGACAAAATTTTTGTTTGCTTAGAACCGTAATATTCAATAAAACTTTTATCTACTTCTATTAAATTTTTTGTTTGATTCGTTTTTGTGACTCCAATAAAAATGTTTATTGAATATCGCAACATTTTTATTGAAAATATCGCATTTTTTTTCAAACAAAAAATTACAAATTTGTTGTTCGAATTCACAAATTTCTTTGTAGGACCGAAATTAAACAAAAAATTTATTAACTCAGTGAATTTCGTGTCTGAATCAAAAAAATAATTTTTTCTGTGTAATTAAAATTTCAACAGTGGTTTAAATAGCAACATTCTGTTTTGAAACTTTTTTGGAAATATTTGAAGCATTCAACACGGGTTTATATTTTATTTCTACGCAGAAAACTCTGGAACACTTATTTCAATAAGAAAAACAACACATTCAATTAATTTTTGTTTGAAATTTCGTCGATAAATGAAAATTGCTGAAACAATTAAAAAGCCTATTGATTATTTTCTTAACACTAAGAGAATTGTTATTTTGATGAAAGAAATTATTAATTTAATTAAAATTTTGCTCATTAGTGGATTTAATTTGTCAGTGGAAGTCCAAAACTAGTACAAAATTAAATTGGCAGTACAAATTTGTCAATTGAAATTGATTTTCCAATTTTTTGTTTGTAAAGAGATTTTGATTAAATTTATCGAAAATTATGATCAAATAAACCTTTTATGGTTGATTGTATAAAGCGTATGGCAGAATATAGAGAAGTAGATGGAATTATGAAATATGAACAGATTGAAGTCCATTTGCCCTTAACCTATTTTTCTAGCACCCTTGAAAATGAAACTGATTTTTAACAATTTTTTTTTTGCCGTACAAACGTAAAAAGTTGTTAGTTAAGTATGTAGAAGAAATGAATAGAAGTCTTTCCATGTACACTATTTTCTTTCGGTTATAAGATAAGGAATCCATGTTTGAGCAGGATGACTTTAATTCTAAAGCTTCTAGGGGATTCAGTTTTAAACGTTGAGTTATCTCTACTCGTATCAGAATAAAACAGGTGTATTTATTATACTAAAGTTGGAATGACGTAGAAGATATTGAATACCAAACAACAGTGTGACTGGTTTTAACTTGGCTAAATACAGTGCTTACTTTATTTGTTCTTCATTTCAAACGGGTAATTACCTCTTCATGATGGCAACTAGAATAGCAATCCGCAGGACTACTTTCTACTGTGTTTAGAAGTATAGAAGTGGTTAGATCGTTGAGTGTGGAATTTGTAGAATTCCCCTTCTATCTATGTGGGGTAATCACCCTGTCGTGGTGTAAAGGCTTGCACTGCAAGGACTCAACTGGGTAAGCTGCCAGACTCTCCCATGCCAGAAAGACAATTTAGGAGCAGTTACTAAGAATTATCCCAGGGCTGAATCAGGGAGAACAGCAACAACATCATCTCTAATATCATTACGATATATTATTCCTCTCCAAATTTTTAACTTTATTGTGTGGGCTTCTTGGAGTTGATCTCTGTTGGATTATTTATTGGTGAAGGTATAACAGTGGCCTACGCAGCAGCAACCGATTTCCGTGCCGTTCACATTTTTTAAAGTAGGACCTTTGTTTACTTTCTGACTGATATCAGATCTGATATTAGTAAGTTCAAATTAACGATCCACACCCTTTTTTCCCTTTCCGCTCATATTTTCCTAGAACAGCACCATGTACTGCATAAGTAGGGGTTATTCCTTACTTGCTGACTTGAATTACAAAAAAAGTATCTTCCAGTGAAAAGAAAGAAAAAACGACACCCCTAAGCTATTGACAATATCAGCAAATGATTTGACCATTGTACAAATCCGAAATTATTACAATTTAGCAAATACTACGTAATGGGCATCGTATCAGCAAACTAACAAAAGCTAAAACATACACACTTATGTACATATGTATCTCCAAGATATATTTAGATTTGCTTAAAACGAAAAAGCGACCGCTGAGAGAACATAAAAATGTTTCAAGATATTTTAAATTAAAAATAGGCCGGAAAAGACTCATACACTTCGACCAAGCGAAAAATATATCTATGAATTACATTCGATTTTCACATCGGTACCAATAAGGCGACATGGGTGTAGTGGACGAAAAGAGAAGTTCTGCGCTCCATTCGTGGTGTTCACAACAAAAGTCGGTCCTTTCTAATGGTGTTTTCTTGTGCATGGGCATTGAAAGAAACTTAGTTTCTGATCCGACGGTTTTGCTATAGATGTGAAACCGTTATTTTTTTTTTCTGTTGATAATGAGGAAGCAGCCATATTGGAGATATGGTAGGTTGAATAGTTAACGTGCTCACTCTACACGAGCATCAATTAGCATCACACGACACCAGTGAGCATTGTCAGAATGTCCCTAATATCCAGTCCGTCATTGAGAGGTATTTGAGGGTGTCTGCCGGATCAATACCAGATACCTCCGCGATATCCTACATTATATCGAGATATCGAGAGCATCGTGACGATGTCTAAAGAGGGCTGGATAATTGCAAAGGAAGTCACCAACCGTTTTCTCCTAATCCTAATCCTAATCAGCCAGCGTCCAGTAAATACTACCACCAATCTGGAAACATATTTATACTGTGACATAACAACGATTTAGTACGTTTGATGTCAAAAGCAAGATCCAAGAAAAAAAGCAGGAATTGTCATCAATCCGTGAGTATCAGTTGCTTCATAAATGGTTTTAATCTCGGAAATAATATACAATCGAAGGTTTATGTGAAACAACTACCACGTAGTCTATGTTTTTACCGGGCTAATGGGCATAAATGATGATAATGATAAATGTCGAACTATTGCTCTCAAGAAGAATTGTTATTCATTCCTTCAGAGAAGGTTGTTGCATCTTACGAATAGATAAATATTATCATGTGCCTAGACACGATGATTTTGGAATGGATGATAGAGTTGAGAATGGTTCATTCATTGTTAGGAATAGTTTCCTGTGTTAAATTTTGGTAAAATTCTGGTCTTTGGTAAATAAAAAATTGTGGTCATCGGACTGATTCAACATTTAAATCTATGCTAATTGCTCATTTTAGTTAAGCGGCACAGTTTTTTTTATTTAAGTCTAGAAGCCAAGGTTTTCATGCATTACCTAAAAATCTAGGAAAGCGACATTTTATTATTGTTTTCTTTTTAACTCCAAACGTTTAAAACAAAGTAAGTCTGTCTCCCTGGTGACATTTATTACATAAATAATATTTTTAAGCCCAATATTACTAGAGTAAACTTATCAGACAATCTTCGCATAATCTTATTCGATCATAAATTAAAAAGTAACAACCATGAAATTCGTAACAACATTTCTGTAACAAATTCTCAAAGCAACTGAAACCAAAGATTGAACAAAAAATTTCGGAATCCAAAAACAAAGATGTGGAATCCTTTTTTAAAGGAAACAACATTTAACATTTGGCAGAGATCATAGAGCAGCTTAACTGCGGGGGATGACATTTGCAAGTTCACCTGGCCGCCAAGTAAACAAACAAAACAAAACAAAAACAAAAAAAACTCACCAAAAAGAAAACTTTGTTTTTTTTTTTAACCGACAAACCGTTTCTTTAAACAGGACACAAAAACTGCAGAATCAAAAACTTCATTTTAAAAAGCAACCAACAAAATCTCGCAAAGTAATGTTAAACAAACCAAGAAATACAGAAATGTTGTGGTCGACAGATATGAACAGTTCGATATTGATATAGAGTTGTTACGTATGAAATTAGTAGATGAAATTAAAAGCGCAAGAGGTGAATATTAGATTTTCATACCACTTGTTTTGCTGGAGGCACACGAGCACTCAAACCGCTTGTACTCTATGTAATTATTAAATTTAATTTTTTGTATATATTTTTTGGTGAATTGAATTACTCCTTGAAAACTTGCCAGTAAATTCAAGACATTCTATCAACATATCAGTTTCGAAATGCCCTAATATAACGGGTGATTCAAGTAGAGATACTTTTTCAATAGCCTTTCAGCTTTATTACGAAAATTCACGTTCTGTGAGGAATATGTTTCGTTCACTTCGCTCAACTTATGGTCAACATAATAGGCCTACTAAGCGTACTATTCGCAACACCATCACCCATTTTGAGACCCAGCATTCATTATTCGACAGAATAGACCACGTCCAGCACCCCGTTAAGAAAATGTAGAGGCCGTAGCTGAGATACCGTTGCGAAGGTAACCGTCAATGGCGACCGTTATCGTGCGATGATAACCGACTATTTGATGCCTGAAATTGAAGCTCGTGATCTCGGCGACATTTGGTTTCAGCGGCACTTCGGTGAGCACATAATTTTACGTTTTGGGCCGGTCGAATGGCCACCAAGATCGTGTGATATCACACCGTTAGATTAAACTATTCCGAATTTAAAATCGTTGCCATGAGATTTCCGAAATTTACCTTCTGCAAAAAACCTTAGAGCCGCATAGACTGTTAAAACTGGTGGTATTGCAGTAGACAAATTTTGTCTGCAGTCTTTAAGTCTTTAAAGTCTCGACTGTGTAGCTGAAAACATCTTTACATAAGTACAGTATTAACTATCCATACTTTAAACAAACTAGACATTTCTATACTTACAATGCAGGCATTCTCGTATAGAAGATATCTTTACTTCGTCTTCGTTATCATCAAAAAATGGATCCACCGAGCTCATCATATTTAAAGTTTACTTTTTAATTTTCACAATATTCACACCACAAAAATCAATGCAATTGCTTACATTTCTCATAGTTGCCTATACATATGTCACAACCGCAACTAAATACAGTTGCCGTACATAATATGAATTTTAAATTCAGTTACGTTACCATCCATAATCGACCCATTTGTCAACAAGAGACAAGTAAACACATGCATTCCACAGTTGCAACAAGCTGAAGTTGTTTTTAATTTGTTTGACATCATACGTACACAGACATTTATCTTTCTGCCAAGCCTACCGCCTATTGAGATAATGATAACATCTGATTAGATCTTCAGAAACATTTTTGGATCACCGTGCAAATATGGCATTCACTTGTGTTTCTACTTTCATGCCACATGTTTGCTCTACATCCTCAATTTGCCCTTTTCAATTTATTATTACAAGCCATGTGAAAAAGCAGCAAAACGGAGACACAACACTGTCCAGGATATGACGATATATTTAATATTTTTTAAACCTTCATGTGGAACAAGTAATGATTAAGTTCTTAAATTCGATAGTCAGCATTAGCATGATATGTGTCTACCAGTTCCTTTTCAGCTTATAGGGTATTAATGAAAATATCTTATGAATGAAGAGGGCATATCCACAATTACATCTGTGAAATAGAGTTTGAGAGTTGAGTAGAGTTAAGTAAAGTTATCACTGCATCATCATCATCATCATCAGCGATATTGGCAATATGCAAAATTTTTGTTGGTTGTAACAAAAATATGATTCGTGTAAACACATATTGAACATTCAGTTGAATAGTTTATGAGATGAGGATGTTTGCAAAGAGTTCCCCCTGTCCATTTGTCTGTCTGCTATTGATTTTTTCAAACTGATTTCGTAGAAGATGTTGGCAAACATCATAAACATCATAAACGACATGAGAGTATTGAAATGAAATTTAAGAAACAAATCCAAAATATAACTACAACAGCAACAGCAACAGCAACACCAACAACCCAATTCGATTCGATTCAATACAATCAGACAAAATTATAAATATTTTTTTTTTGTTGCGTCTCGTTTGTTTGATTTTTTTTTTTTTTTGGCTTTTGAAGAAGAGGATTCTTTCTGTTGGTATCGTTAATATTGTAAATCGCTTTGTTGTTGTAGCTGTTGTTGCTGGGGTTTTGTTAAGCATGCGCCGTGATTGTTGTTATAATGTTGTTGTAGTCATAGTTGCAATTGTTAGCTGTTGCAATTTAGTTATTGTTGTAGTTGTTGTGTTATTTTGTTTTAAACCATGTTCAGCTGTTGCAATCATTGCCAGCGATCAGATTTTATTCATTTTTTGTTTATTTCCCCCGTTTATTTTTGTTGTTGCTATTGCTTGTATTTTGTATTGCAAGCAAATGCGTTTTGTAGCAACAGAAAAAAATCATCGAAAAAAAATAAAGGAAATATTGTACTTGCAACAGTAAAATTAACAAAAACTGTAAATCGAATGCCAACATCAAGTAATATTTGTGGCCAAAAGTAACACCAAGAGCGAGAAAGAGAGAGAGAGAGAGAGAGCGAGTTGCAGTAAAAATATTGTCTCTACTTTGCTTTAATAGTTTTTTTCTTATGTTTTTTTTCAGTGTAATTTTCCTCTTTTAGGATTTTGCTGTGGTAGTATCAACCCGTATTATACTGAATACTAGCAAAGGCAGCAGTGCACAAACTTTTCTTAAAGCACTGTTCTACGTATAAGTTTTAACAGTTTTCACCACCATATAATAGTTTGAAAAAAAATATATTTTCAAAACTAGAGACTCAAAACCTCTTCTTCGTTTGATTAAAACTAACAATTCAACATTTAATTCTTACAACTATGATTAGAGGATGTGTGTAGCTATCTGCCAGATATTGTAATTCTCTCTCCATAAAAATGTATCATTAAAGTCTCTGGTTAGTTCACAGCGTTACGAGAAATTTTTCAGTAAATTCTTCTGCCAATTTCATTGTAAAACGATTGCCTGACAATAGTAAAATGTAGAATTCTTCAGATTACTGAAAACATGTAGTGTTCCTTAGGCTGAGGTTTTTGCACTTATGCAAGCGTTAAGATAGACGCGAGAGTAAAAGGGGCTGGGAGGAGGAATCAACTCACTGTGAAAGTCACTTCGACTGTGTAAATTGTGCGATTACACTCCTACTCTATCATCTGTAGCGCGATTTGATACGAAAATTTAATAATATTTGTTTGGTTAAGAACTTTTCATAGCAAAATGAACGATCTTTGCATACTGTTTCCGTTAAGTTAGTTTTTTTCGTTCTTGAGGAAATGTCCCTTGATTTCGTAAACTAAGAGTTACAGAAGCGCATTATCGTTAGTGCAAACAGTTAAAAGGATTTTAAATTTTAATCGTTAAAGATTAGTAAATCACTCTATACATGGAGTTCTATAAAGTTTTGCTCTCGTTTTAGAACCTGCTGACTTCGGAAGAACCCCTTTGACCTCATTGCAAATGTTAATAAAAACAAATTTTAGAAGGAGATTGTTTATCACTTTCTTTGAAGACTGTTGTTCATCACCTCCCAGATTTGGTAGCCACAAGTTAACAATTGTTTTGCACTTGCCTGGATCTTCTTGTTCCTCTTTTTACAACTTGAAAAAGTTTTTTATACGCCTTTTGCCTTAAATTTCCGATGAGGTAAATCAAATTTGCTTGCCTCAATTCCGACAAATTTTCATAAATTTCAATAAATACTTTAAAAATGCGAGCTCTAGCTAAAGGGATCCTAACACGACATGTTTTTTATATGTGATTTTTAAATTTATGTTAACTTTTACATGTACGGACAGCAATATGCCGTGTGTTATTTCAAAAACATTGCTTGTGTAAAAACATAAGAAGAGAAATTTTGACAAAATCGTGCACACATATGATATCAAATGTCTATGCCGAGCATAAAAATTCGTCGGCGCTGGATTATGTGTAGTATCATTAGCCGGCAGAAAGAAACATTTTATAGAATTATTTAATAAATAAATTTTTTTCTTTTTAATAACAATAACACAAATAATATATTAATTTTTTAACACAAATTTAACAATTTTAACTTTTGTGGTGATTTCGAGAAGAAAAAACATTAAAAATGATTGTGTCGTCGATACATTAATGATGCAATCAATCAAATTCACGAAGGCTTTTAGCGGTTTTGCACGACGTTGTTATTGATATAGCGAAGAAAAGAAAAGTCGAAGAAAAAGTAATTTTCTGCCGTGCTAGGGTGCCCTAAGCTGATTTTACTCTTTGCTGACAAAAACATACACTAAATTTGTACTGCTGGCAAACACAAATTATCACAAATATTTTAAACCCATCAGTTTAAACTGACAAACCCTAATTTTGTACTATTACACGGGTTTTGTGGGATATCATTAGGCAGTGCTGTAAAACCAAGTCAGAATCTTTAATAGACGGTTTATAAATTCAAGTTGTTTACTAAACTACAGTTCCATAATCTACTGAAGCCTCTTATTATTACGCAAGTTCTAAATGAATAGTATTGTTATGCTTGATTCGATAGAATAGTGTAATTTTATTGAAATCGGTATAGAGTTGTGTTCGATTTTCTATTTCTTAAGAAATTTTTTGTCTACAACGTAAAAGACAGCTAAAGAAAATTCGACAACTCTTTGTTGGCATAATATGTAATGGGCGTATATACAATTTTTGAACAATACTCAGGGCTTACACCAGTACGCATACTGTGCATTATAATGGAATTTTAAACATTTTTTCTTTATTATTCTTTATATTTAGTGTCAATGAAACAAGTTGTTGTCAGTTGATCACTCAAAGGTCAGTGTTATACGTTCACCCTTGAAATTAATTTTGTGTGATGTGAAGTGGTGAGAATCTTTGATAAGTTTTTGTTAGATTTTGATACTTGCTTTGTTTTGCCTAATAATTCTGAGAAGGTGGATAGAGTGGAATGTTAGGGGGCGGCTTCCTTAAGGACCTGCTCCTTGAGGTGCCACCAATTTTTTTTTGTTCTTCATTTTTTCTACTGCTAGGACTCGTGCCTGGACTACTTTATGTTGTAAGCGAGATTTCTAACCACTAAACTATATCACCCCCAATTTGCTGTTGCCTTACAGTAACTAAGGCCGAGTCACATAAAGTACTTTGGTGAATATTAAATCAAAAATTTAAGTTTTTTAACGCTTATTTTTGTGAGAAAACTTATAAAATTAAATTTATAAAAGCCCTTGATTTTTCCTTCTTCAGATTATTCCGGTATTCCTGTTTACCTTTGTCGGAAAGACAAGGAAACTGTTGCACTACTTCCATTAATTTATTTTTCATTTTTTTATTAAGAGAAGTACCGAATGAGACAAAACTTAACTTACTAGTCAGTTGATAAAGGCACAGTACAACGTGTGACGGATTCTATGTGACTCGCTCTTTACGTCTGAGTCATATACACGATTTGAAAGCTTTTACAAAAAGTGGTCTTTCACACCGTGGTCTAGTGGTTAGTGTTTTTGCTTATTAAGACAGGAGCCAAGGGTTCAAACCCCAGCTCTGACACCTTGAAAAAAAAAAATATGAAAAAATTATTTCTTTCGGCGACTACCTCTCAACAGTCTTCTATCAAAAGTTCTGAGTGTAACTGATTGGGATGAACGAGGTTATCATATCTGTTGTTCGGAGTCGACTTATAAATGTAGGTCTCGGTATTTATGGATAAAATTTAAAACACACAACATGGGTGCTTCGAGAAGCTAGGCCGTAACCCTGACACAGGGTTGTAATGCTAATTATGTATGTATGTATGGCTTTCACACCAACGAGTGCAAAATAGCAAATCAGAGCTCAGCAGAAAACAATACTTGCTGCTTTACTTTGCAAATAAACAGAGATCAGTCTGTCAATGTAAAATTGTAAAACCTTTCATAGCCGTTAACAACAAACTTAAATATTAAAGTATAGGTGTTTGGACGCAACTGCTTTACAGTGAAAGAAAAAAAGTTAAAAAAATTCATAAAATTGATTTTAACACCCAAAATTACTAAAAATTTTTTATGTAATCAGACATATACGATTATTTTTTGATGTTTGGGAAACTCTGTGCTACAGTATAACTGCAACAATACGAGTAATAATAATAATAGTATGGAGTATACGAACAAGTACAACAAATATACTCGAACTATTAAAACACTACCAGCGGTTTATTGGTTTAAACAAAAGATTTTGTGGTATTTTGGCACAACTGTTTAACAAACAACAGCAACAACAGCAACAACAATAACAAAAATTATTTTAAAACATAAGCAAAGAATTGAAATAAAATACTGGACCTCCTGGGTCTTTAACAAAATGTTGTTGTATTTTTATTTGTTAATGTTATCAGTTTAGCTGTTGTTGTTGTTATTGTCTCCGATATCTGTTCATAAGTTTGTATTTGACTTGACTTTTGTTTAGGCCATGTTCCATGTTTTTGTCTTGTAGTTTATCGGATCTTCGTTTTTGCTTTTTTCTCTTTTTTTCCACAAATAAAGCAAAACACCAAAAAATCTTGTATCCAGACATTTATTGACTCTATTGCACACTTTTCCTTAAAACAGCAGGCAACAAACTTTAAAAGAAAGTAAGCGATTACTATTGCTTTAAAAGGAATAGAAAACAACACACACAAAAAAAAACTCAAGACGAAGAAAATCTTTATTAGCTGTTAACATCAGTAGAAGAAAAATCAATAGTTGAGACATTTAACATTTTAGCGGTATTCGACGGTACTCGAATATGTAACTGGCAAGTGAAAGTAATTGGAAAGACAGACATACGACATGCCTGCCCCACATATATTTAATATTTCGTATGAAAATTAATTATTACAAAAACATTTTTATGCATAAACATTTCTTCAAGTTATCAATGTTTTCATAAATGATAAAACTCATAAAGTTATAAGAGTTTGTTTTCAAATCGTATAATCTTTATGGTTTAGACAACAACAATAACACCCATAAATTAATACTAAAGGACGACACAATAAATATCATTAAATTTATATGGGAAAAAAAGAAATTTTATGAACTTCCAAACACGTAAATACTCGTAAATAGAATAATAAATGGATTTAAAGAAAACAAAAGAATTTTATAGGAATGTCGGTTTATAGAGAATGGCTCCTCAAATACGCCAGAAGAACGAACTGAGTTCTGTAACATCTTTTTTAATTTAAACAAAAAAGCTATACATTGAACAGTTTCCGTTTTGGTAGAGAGAAGGAATCAATTCTAATTCTGGGCTGGAATCGTTACATATGTACATGTAACGATTGAACGGAATGGTATCATAACATACGATTACAAACGAATTGTAAAAACGTATAAGTTTTAAATTTCCACAATACTGTGAATACATACATACATACATACACACATACATAACTGGCCATTATAACTCTGTGTCAGGATTACGGTGTAGCTTCTTGCAGCATTCATGTTGTGTATAGTTTAAAGTCGACTCCGAACAACACAATTGAGAATCTTTTTCAAGGCAATCAATTACTCCCAGGGCTTTTGCCAGAAAACAGCTGAGAGGTAGAGAGAAAGAATTTTTCCATATTTCTTTTTTTCCAAATGTCAAAGCTGAAATTCGAACCCGGAGCTATCGTCTTAGTAAGCCAACACACTAACCACTAGACCACGGCGACTACATACTGTGAATAGTACTTTTAATTCCCAATTAATACAAAAAAAAGTAAGTGACTAAATAATTTTTATATATGTTTGTATTACCGGTAATCACTCTTTAGACTTGGGATTGACACGATACAATACAGAATGGCCTTAAGTCAAGAAATCCATATGTAAGAATGAGTCTTAATATAGTAATGAGTACCCACAGTCCCAATTTCAGCCAATGTGGACTTATACGCACGCTCTTCGACATACGCGTTCATGTTAAGTTTGGAACGACATCTTTAGTTGTAAAATATTGACACCACACGTTGCAAATACTGACGTTTAGAATAGACTTGGCATTTGAAGAATTTTTTTTTTATTATTAAGACCAGCACTCAGGTGATAACCCCTACTAATGCCATACATTATGCTGGTCTGGGAAGAGAAAGTCGTGCTTGCGGATTAAAGGACGACCATGTTTACATTGGAAGGACCATGTTGATGAATCCAATTGGTGTAGCAAACTGGAGAAGGCGCGCGTTTTGCAGAGACGCCTGGGGGCTAGTGTTAAGGCAGGCCGAAACCCGTTAACGGGTGGTTTTGAACATCTAGATAGTAAGTAGTAATATCGTAACTGACTGGAAAAAATTTAACGGGAAGATTGTTTCATAAACGAACAGAGCGGCTAAGCAACAAATTCTCTCTATAATGTATTGTGAAGTGCGCTGGACATGCTTTGGATGTGGTTTGAGAGAGTACAAGTGATCCGTAAATGTATGCGATTATGCGGAAATAATGTTCCTATTTCATTAGCGCATTGGTTGTAAAACGGCCAACGGTAGTAGACATATGAAGTGGATGGAATGGTATAACAACGGCACCTTATAGGATTTCAGTGTGATTTGCCTGCAAATTTTAATCTAACCTATTTCATCAGAGCACTTTTCATGGTAGTACCGTTAGAACAGTGAAACGCACGCCACATTGCGTGGATGCTCCAATGAATTGATAGCGTTGGATACCCTACCGTCCTTAATATGCTTTGATAGGCTAAACAAAGAACGTTAGAGGCAACATTTTAAATGGGTTTTCGTTTTAGTTACTATAGTCCAGTATGGAGGAAATTCAATTAAATTTTTACGATATGAAATTATAATTCAATTAAAAGCTCCTTAATAAGACACTAATCGATTTAGATTTCAGTGAAATCGTCATAGTCTAGTATGTAGTGTGTTGGATTAATACGACGAGAGCTCCGGGTTCAAACCACAGATCGGACATCTTGAAAAAAAAAGAAATATGAAAAAATAATACTTTCGGCGACCACCTCTTAGCAGCCGTCTGACAAAAGCTGTGAGAGTAACTGTCGTTCGGATTCGACAGATACTCATGAATAAAAATTGACGCACACCATATGGGTATCGTGAAACTCTAGGCCGTAATGGCCAGTGAGTTGGAAAGGCCAGTTAGGTATGAATATGTATGAATGTGTGTGTGTCACCAGAATAAGAATCAAATTTGAAAATAATTTAGATTCTTTAGAAATTTGTCTCTCCCTCTCTCTCTCTCTCTTAACGTAACGATTTCACTAAATTCTTTAAATCTCCAGTTCTTTTCTTAAAACATTTTGCAAATTTTCTCTTTTATTTTATTTTGTTTAATAATTTATTGAAATGACCAAACAAGTTAATTTAAGAAAGAGAACTTTGAAAAAAAAAACAAAATCTAACCAAATACTGTCAATCCAATAGGAAATCAGTGTTATAAAATATTTTTCTTTTTCCTTTTCTTTTTGTTACTCTTTTTGACTGGAACGTACCATAACTGACTGACACTTTCTTAATTGAAAGAAAAGAAACTTCTTATAAGAATTTCTTAAAAACTTTTGTTTTTTATTTTTTCGTTGTAAGAAAATTGCCTTTCAATATCCTTTTTTCTTTCCATATTATCCATACTATTGACCTTTTGTTAATGTTTAATAAGGATTTGTTTGTTTTAGCAAAAGAAACAGAAACTATCAGAATACTTAAGCCAAAAAGTGTGTGTGTGTGTGTGTGTACGTCCAGTTATAAATTTGACCCTTTTAGATAAAGGTAGAGATATGACAAACAACATCATTCCAAGTGGATACAGATGATATGCATACTTATCGTCTGTTTGTTTGTCTGTTTAGAAGCTGTCATTGTCTAAATTTTTCTTTTTTCCGTTTTGTATTGTTGCTGTTCTAACAAGATTGTGATTTCAATTATCTGACATCTATAGGGTTGGGAATATGAGATGTTTATCTTATTATTGCACTTTCCCCTTCCGTGTTTTCTATTTTAGCAGTAGCAGGGATGATTTCATTTCCTTTTTAAGGAAATGGGAAGAAAATAAAATTGTTAAATATTATTGTAGCTTTTGTTGGGCACTATAAAATTAAATTAAATTATATTTGATTATCATTATAATACGAGTACGGATGATTATGATAATGATAATGAAGATGCTGTTGTTTATTTGACTCTATAACTCTACCACTTCGTAAATGTAAATGTTATTTTTGCCTGTTCAACTTGTGATAATGTATCGCTAAATGAGTTTTATTTGTTTATCCTTAAATGAATCTATTAGCGATATAAAAAAAAATGAGGGTAGAAATTGATACTGTAATTTCACCCCTCTTAAATACAGTTAGAATGTGGGGGGGAAATACTGAACATATTAGGCGTTAAATTTTTGTGGGTTTTTTATAACACATTTTCTATTTGATAAAGCAAATTATATTTGAATATTACCATTCTCGTTATACGATTGTACTTATATTTGATTTAAAAGAAGAATAGAATTGTAATAATTTGTTGTTGTTTTAGCATAACGCAGATATACTCGTATTTGCTTTAATGAAAAACCTCTAAAATGGAATATTCGTAAAATATTTCAATCACATTCTTTAGCGCTTTAGAATCGGATCAATAAAGAGAGGTATTTCTACATTTTGTTGCTGTTATTTGTTATAGAAAATCATGAAATAAAGTAAGTAAAACTCAATGAAAAGTTTCTCAAGAACATCGAAATTTCCAAGAGCAAAGAGAACGGGAGTAAACGATAAAACCATGTTCTTGATATGTAATAGCGATATCAGTGTACTAAAATTATACAACTTTAAACGTCACTATGAGCAACATAAATCAAAATATGATAATTACCAAGGATTAATGAGACAAGAAAAGTTAAAAGAGTTTAAATTGGAACTGAAAAAAACAACAGTTGTCTCGAAATGCCGTTGTGGAAAGAGTTACTGATATTCCCAGAAGTTTAAGTAATCAAATTAAAGTAATTAGAGAAACTAGTGGCGATGCATGGCACTACTACAAGAGAAGATATATTTAATTGCGTATACGAACTTCTGCAGAAATACAATTTACCTCAGATGAAATTGATTTCTGTAGCAACTGATGGAGCTTCTTTGTTAACCGGCAAAAGTAACTGTTTTGTAGCATTACTGCAAAATAAAAAAAAAAAAAAACTATCAAAAAATTATCATTTTCATAAGAACTCGAGGTTTAAATCAACGACAGTTCTCTAGGTTTCTAGTTTAATTAGAAATTTTATGCATTTTTAAGTCATGCAACATGTACATATAAATCAAGTTTAGGGAAAACTGAATCATATGAAAAATATGCCGAAAAAGTTGAAACTTAAGAACTGAACTTTAAACAAGATTTGCTAATTTCAAGTCGTTGAAAAGCAAATTATTTTCTTTGTTTTCTTCAATTTTCCCAACAAATATAGAAATTGTACCTAGCTTTATGCAAATGTAGGTTATCGATATCCAGTGTATTTCTAAGTTGAAGGCAAAATTCATTGAAGTTAGAGTGCTGAATTTTACAAATATTTGCCCGATAGAAACACACAAAGATTCGCATATGAAATTTTGTCCATATCTGGAAGTACTTATCACTGCAAACAAGATTCCTCCCAAAGTCGGAATGAGCGTTGATGAGAAAAAGTGCCTCATATATGGAAAGAAACATTAATTTTACCTTTTTTATACTTTTCAAAAGAAACATAGTTTGCTTTTAAGTAGTAAACATTTAAGTCTTTTTGTTTCTTTTTTTTTCTTTTTTTTTTTTTTTGTGGCCAACATAAACTTTTATATTGCTTAATTTGGCTCGCGTTAGAATTCGGGTTTGACTTGGTAGAGTCTTGTAGATCTGATACGTGCAGAATAAGATGAAAGTTACAAAAAATGCAATGATGGCGAGAAAAAGAGTGTATGAGAGAAAAAAAAACCTGATATATTCAGTATGTCCTTAAGTAACTCATTACGAATTATATAGAAAAACTAAAAATCTTGAAATCGTATAAATTCGAACCACAGTGCATACACTGACGAAACTGCAACAAAAATTTTAAGAACCATACAGCAATTTAACTACCATATAAAGTGAAAGAGATAGCAAATATTAACAAAAATACATATAACATGGTAGTAAAATTAATATTTCACTACTGAAGCTGTCATTTCCTTCATCACTGTATACACTGTTATTCGTATAACAATCCAAAAGTAATAATTTTTATTTTAGACAATTTTGACAAATATTTACTTCAAAATCTATTGAACAATATACAGTAGGAGGGTTTAATTTGTATGGGGCCAAAAAATGTTAAAGTGCTCATCGCAATTGTTATTCCATGGGTCATTCCAAGACACTTTGCTAAAGAAACCATACATTTTCAAATGCATATACATACAGAGTTTGTTTCAGAATTACGGACTAGATTCTCGCAGATCATGTTGTGTGTGCCAATTTTTGTCCATGAGTATTGAGACTAATAGTTTAATGTGGAATCAGAACGACAGATTTGAAGAGCTTGTTCATGGCAATCAATTACTCTCAGAACTTTTGCCAGAAGGCTGCTAAGAGGTAATCGCCGATGGAAATAGATGTCAGAGCTGGGGTTTGAACCCAGAGCTCTAGTCTAGTATGCCAACACACTAACCACTAGACTGAACAATATAAGCCATGAAAACTAAAGGGAAAATGTTTTTCGAATATGCAGTATTATTTTCTAAAATCTGCAGCTTAAATCAACTGTGTTTCTATAGGCATAAAATCTTGGTTAAATTTACTTTCAAACTACTTTTTTGATACAACCTTGCAATTAAAATCTACCAAGTTTATGCATAAGTATAAAGTTACTTCCTTTTTACATGCATTGAGGGCATTGTGTACAGGCAATTAAGCATATTCATTAAATTTCCTCAAAGACACAATTAACCACGCATAACTGCCCAAAAATGTTGGCATTTTTGTCGAGACAATTATCCGTGGAATACTGGACATCCTTTGTCGCAATACCTGCTAAAGTCTTTTGAGTTAAAGGCAGTTTACTGATGATTTCGTTTTTCTTTTTTATGATATACTTGGTTGCGGTACTTGGCTTTATTGTTGTTCGATTTCAAAACCTTTCAGTCCAATATATGAGTTGTCTGATAAGATTTAAATTAAAGAGTTAATGAATTTCATGAGCATATACAAAACACAAGGAACTCTGATGAAACTTCCATAGCTGGAGTTGAAAACATGTTGAGTTCGGCTGGTATACAATTCCTTAGCGGATGTAAATAAGCTGTTTCTGACGATGCCAAATCTGTACATATAAAAATGGAAACAACTTTTGGCTCACATTTGTCGCTCCATCACGCTTAAACGCGTCAGCCGACTTCAACCAAACTTATAAACAGGGTATGTACTATTTTATATTTAAGTTTTGTAAAAATTGAAATCGCATATGACCGAAAAAAATCTAAATCAGGTTTCTTTTTAATTTTAAAAGAAGCGTAATAAAAAGAAAAAACTTAAATTCAATATTTGAAGTAAAAAAGTATTTGAAAATAGTTTGTATAAATAAATCAATACATCAAAATATAACACAGTATGACTGCAACATTTCTGAAAGCTCTTATCGAGCATAATAAGGGTCTGTTTTCGGAATTTTCAAAATATCTTAAGTTACGATTAAAAACCGGTTTTTTTGAGTTTTTTTACTAAACTGGTCATTATTTAAGCTACGGTAACATTAAGTAAATATTTGAGGAAAAAACGTGTAGTGGTTACGTTACGAAAATATATATATACATATATATATTTTTTTTCTTCTAATTTTTTATTTCTTCACGTCACTTCTAACACGTTGCAAACTTTTCATGAAATTTGTTTATCAACTTCAATTATTTGGAAGTTTTATTTTTATGGCATTGCAAGTATGTGGGTACGAATGTGCCTCATAAAGAGAATTCATATCCGATGAAAATATTTCTTTGGCCTAAGGACTTAATAATATACAAATATTGTAGTGAATTTTCTTTCTTTTCTTTCTTTTTAATATATAAGTACTTATAATTGTCTCGAAGACATTCAATCATCAATAAAAAATAATAGATTTGCTTAAAGCAAAAAATGTCATTTAATTTCTGTTGTTCGTTCGTTCGTTTTTTTTTTCGTTTCGTACTTTTGCCATTTTTAAAAAAAATTTGTAGATTTTCATTATATTTTAAGGACGAATATCCGTTTCTTAACAGAAAGAAAAAAAATGAAAAAAAATAAAAAGAAATCAGTACATCCTTTCAATGTTTTTTACAACATTTTTTCGTCTTAAGCTTCTTCATACTTCACATTATATTTCTTGTTTTTTTGTTTCTCTCCTTTGCTGCTGTATCCGGTATGTGACACTTTCACTCGTTATTGTAATTAATTTTCAAAACATCATCAACATACACCAACTCGAACCCTCTCTTTTAGAAATCCTTTTAAATTCGTAGTAGAGAATGAAGAAGAAATGTGAATAGAAATTCTTGAATACCGGTTTCAAAAAAAAAAAAAAAAAAAAAATTTGTGTATTAAATAGACAGGCGGTGAAATACAAAAAAAAAAAAAAATAGAAGGTGGAGTACAATAAAACACCCTGAACGAATTATGAACGTGTGTATCAATTTCGAACGGTGTGAAACTGTTGCCAACCTCTTTTTATTTCATTCTTGTTTTTCCTGTCTATTTGTAGAGATAATGAAGAGGATGAAATATGGAACTGCAGTAGTCTGGGATGAGTTCGTTTTCATACACCCCGTTGTGAAGGTAATTCATCTGATGCGGTTATAAATTTCACTTATTTTTTATAACAAAAAAAAATAAATAAAAAGAAGAAAAAGTGAATAAATGAATGGCAGCAGAAGAAGAACATCATTTGCAATATTAAAAATGTTGTCGTAACTGTATTACAAATAATGTTGTATTGTGGCCAAAGGAGGTGTGTCTGTATCAGGATATTTTGTGTGCGTATGGGTGATTGAAAACAAAAAACAAATAAAGCCAATATACGCGTCAACGCTTCAATTATTAATTCCTGAGATGAGTTTATTTTTTTATAAATTAAATATTTTAGGCGGAGATGCCCGGCGGCTGTGTTTATTAATTTGTATATACACATGTGTGTGTGTGTGTGTGCGTATGCACTTAATATCCTTTTTTTGGTACAAACAATATGTCCTTGTTGCGCACGTGCTTCCTGTATTTTTTGAATGTTTTTTTGCTTATAAAACATAAAATAATGTGTTACTACTCATTATAGGTTTTTCATATCCTTTAATGTTACGGAAAACATAAAATTCATTGATTTTCTCTTGGTTGGCACTTACAGACAGACAGACAGACAGCTAGCCAGCCAAATAAGACACTTATACTATATGTTGTTAAGGTGGTTGTAAGACATTTAAGCGTTTCTAATTGAAAAGTGTGTAGATCGTTTGTTTTACTTAATGTCCAAAATATTTACGATTTTTTGCCCTTTTTTTTGTTCTATTGAAACATTTTTGCGAAAAATCAATATCGTCGGCTTAATCATGTTGCGCTATAAAATTTTATGTTTGCAATGAAAGCTTGCAATTTATTAAAAGCGAAGTTAAGTGTGATTTAAAAGACAATAAATGAATCGACCGTAAGTCAAATTTTTATAAATCGTTCACATGGGGTTACAGATCGAATATAGATTTGCTTACTTACTTAATAACCTTAACATTCCAACTGAGACAAGGGGAACTGCTCTCAATGAATATACTGCACACGTTTCTATTTTCAGACTTATTGAAACGGACCTACATATTAAAGCCGGCTCCGAACGGTAATGCATATTTAGAAATAGATTTCTACAGCGCACAGTGGTATTTTTTTTATCGAAATAAATAAATTTTTTGACTGTTGCTTTTTTAAAATGTATTGTTGCCATTCTATAGAGAAGTGTTTCACTAAGAAAAATGCATACTTGGTGTGAATAAAAAGGAACATTTTGTCTTACGAAAAGTCTATTAAAATCATTTAAATACTGTAAAACAAAAACTGACGAAAATTTTAACGCAGTTCAAAAGATTGGACATGCCAGATATTTTCAATGCAGTTATCAATTAAAATATATCTGACATATGCAAGCTACTGAACAGCATAAAAAAGTGAGTACGATAGACTTTTTCTAAGACAAAGTATTCATTTTTAATCAAATAAATTATGAACTCCTCTCACTCTTCTTTGGAACGGAATTGTTTGATTTTTTAAAAATAAATTTTTAAAAATCACATCTTTGTTACCAAAATGCCGCCTTCACAACACAGTACAAGATGATGCGATGGGCGTGGCCGATTTTAATGAAACTTGACATGCATCTTTTGATTTTTCTAAGAAGCCTATGTACTAAATTTTAAAACTTTTGCTACTATAGAAAAATTTTTATGTGAAAACATTCCATTTGGATTTTATGGGCGGTGGGCAATGGGCGTGGCATGATATTTATTAAACTCCTCTATTTTCTTAATTTAGTCAATATAATACTGCGTATAAGCTTTCAAAGCTCTAAGTCCACTCCGTACTGTGCAGCGTTATACTCATAATAATTCAAAAACTTATATTGATGATGATGTCGCTGACCCAAATTGATCTTGTAGTTTCTGTTTTTTTCTTTAAAAGAATAAATAAAGGACAACATTTTAGGAAGCATTTAACACACAAAAAATATGTTTCCAAAAATTTATAAAAATTTGGGATATAACTTAGATTTAAATTGACTGAATGGACTTAAACGAAAACTTGAAACAAATACATAACCCAGTATATTCGCAACTTGAACAAACCTGGCCTGTTGCTAATCCTCAAAAGGTTTGATGATCGACAACCGTTTATAATACCCAAAAACACCTCTCTTATATGCATAGGTCTTATAAACAAATTCTGCGAAATTACTAACGGATATGAAATGTTTTTAAAATAGGATTCTTTTTAGTTTGACAAAACGGCGTTTCTTAATAAGGTATTAATACAGAAAGAATCAATAATTATGTTTCAAAATTTAACATTTTCAGCTTTTAAGGTATAGACTGCGATAGGAGTAAGGCCTATATAGACCTAAAGAGTAAATTTTTAAAGCTAACTGCACTGTGAAGAAAGCATACGTATGATAGGCTAAGTTTGTTCTTTTGAAACCAAAGAAGAGTGAGTATTCCAGGAGATATTACCGATGATTATCACAATCAAAACAGGAAGAATATTCCTCTCCTATATATTTTTTTATTACCCATAGTCAAAATGGAAAGAATTTATAATTACCACCACTCCTATGCGTGAGAAAATAATACTGAGACTTGAACGCGAATTAACGCTGTTCACGCACGATCATTCCGAGATTATACACAGGAAATTTATTAATGTGTAACTCATATTCTGCCTTCTCACCCAATATCCAAAAGATTACATTTACGATGCTGCTTAAGACTAGATATGACTTGAAGCTAAGAAGAAAAAATCGTTTAAAAACATCATAAATAGAATAGGATACCGAACAGAGCTTTGTGGTATCCTCGAACTTATTCTGTACTCGGTAGAAAAGATGTCGTCTATACCCTTGTTTCTATCCTTGGAAAGGTCTGATACAAATACCGAAAAAATCAAATTCGTTATATAAACCTCGTATCAGACCCTATAAAACGCCATGAGATGTGATGGCATGATAACTCTGCCGGAAAATTGACTCGCTCTAACTTTCCTTTGAAGGTCACTGACAATAATTTGTGTGTAAGCGATAACTTTTGTAGGTTTTTCTATTACACAGATTTAATTTTTCCTTGAGTTTTATTAGATTCTTATATAAGCTTTTAATTAAGCTTTAGGTCGATTAAATAATTATTTTTTCGATATTTCGCTACTTCTCTGCGTAGCTTCTTTAGGAAATATTTTTTATTTTAAAAATTTAAAAAAAAATACATACATAGATACAAATATACATACATACATACATAACTGGCCTTTACAACCCTGTGTCAGGATTACGGCCTATCTTCTCGCAGCACTCATGTTGTGTGTGTCAATTTTTATCCATGAGTACCAGGACCTACAGTTTAATGTCGACTCCGAACGACAGACTTGAGAAGCTTGTTCATGGCAATTATTTACTCTCAGAGCTTTTGCCAGAAGACTGCTGAGAGGTAGTCGCCGAAAGAAATAATTTTTTTTTTTATATTTCTTTTTTTGAAGATGTCAGAGCCTGGAGTCGAACCCAAGGCCCATGGCTTAGTAAGCCAACACACTAACCACTATACCACGGCGACTACATATTAAAAACATTGTGTCACATGAAAAAATATTCTATCAAGTAAATTTGTCATATAAAAACAATTTTTATAAAAATAAAAACCAACAAACATATTGTTAGAACATACATATATATATGCACTTGTTTCAAAATTACTAATACAGTGCACGCTCGCTAATGTGAACTAATTAAAACTGGCGTTGTTCACTTTTACGAATTGTTCACATTTCCGAATACCGAAAATTTTACAACAGAATTATACCATATTGTAAACAAAAATCAATACATATTTATGAATTTTTTTATTTTTAAAATTATATCAAATTATAATTAAATTTGTATATATTTATACGTATGAATATGTTCATAATTACTCATACATATAATACATCTCCTAAAACGGTGATCCCGCAACTAATAAACACAGAATTTTAACGTTTCATATTAAAAAAAAGAAAATTTTGTTCAAATTATAGGGCTTCTTACATTTATTCATATTTTAGAATAGTCAATGAAGTAAAAAATATGTTCACATTAAGCGGTGTTCATATAATGCGGTGTTCACATTAGCGCGCGTGCACTGTATTTAAATATGGGATATTCCAAGTCAAATCAACCAATGGTTTTAACCTACCCCCTCCGAATTTTATGATTTTTGGTAGAAATATAGTATATCAGAGAACTAAATAAAATACAAAGTTTGGAAGCACTGATACATCTGGATCCGGAAATATGAGATTTTGAAAATCGGAAAACAGTACAAAAATGCACAAGGTTATACATACTTAATTGTAATTTTCTGGAAAAGTATTATAGCTACGCATCTCCTAAAAGTCGCATTTGGAAGGGTATTAAATTACCTTTGATTTAATATGCAACATGATTTTTTCTTTGAAAAAGTCAAAGGTCAATTTTCTTTATCTATAAGTCGGAAGCCTATATCTCCGAAAGCGACCTTTTTAAAAATTTGAAAAAAAATTATGCCAAAGATAGTTTCGTTCTCTACAGTTGTGAAAAATTTCAGAGTGGAGGTATTTTTAGGTCAAGAAATAAGAATCAAATCGCAAAGAATGAGATTAAAACTAGTATAATAGTGGTGGAATGGTAGACGATTTTTCGATTTCGATTAGTTGGAACCGCTTATTTTGTAAGTTTCTACAAAAAAAACATGAAACAAAAACGGGGGATGTGGGATGGGGGCAAATGGCTCTTCATCGGGGTCAAAGGTTGGGTTGAAGAAGTAAAAGTCCACAAAAAACTCCAAAACTGCCCTGGAGTAGACCCTAGAGGGATAAAATATAAGACCGGCCCTCACTAATATTTTGCCTCCAACATTTTTTCCGAACATACCTAACCCCTATCCCCACTTCCTAGAGTGGTAGGAGCAAATTTTATAAACTTTGTACTGGAGCCCCTTAGGGAGTGGTGTAGGGGGTAGGTATGTAAGTAGGTGTTAGGTAGAGGTAGGTATTTACCCCCAACTTTTTTCCGAACATACCTAACCTCTATCCCCACTCCTTAGAGCGGTAGGAGCAAATTTTATAAACTTTAAACTTGAGCCCCATTAGGGAATGATGATAGGGGGTTGGTATGTAGGTAGGGGTTAGGTAGGGGTAGGCATTTACCCCCAACTTTTTTTTCGAGCATACCTAACCCCTATCCCCACTCCCTAATGTGGTAAAGGCAAATTTTATAAGCTTCGTACTGGAGCCCCCTTAGGGATTGGAGATAGGGGGTAGGTATGTTCGGAAAAAAGTTGGGGGGTAAAATATACGTAAGGGTCGGTCTTATATTTTATCCCTCTAGGGGCTACTCCAGGGCAGTTGTGGAGCTTTTTGTGGACTTTTACTCCTTCAACCCAACCTTTGACCCCGATGAAGAGCCATTTGCCCCCATCCCACATCCCTTCTTTTTGACTTATGTATTTTTTTGTTGAAACTCACAAAATAAGCGATTCTAGTTAATCGAAATCGAAAAATCGTATACTATTCCACCCCTATCAGAATAGTTTTAATCTCATTCCTTTGCGATTTGATTTTTATTTCTTGATCCAAAAATACCTCCACTCTGAAATTTTTCACAACTGTAGAGAACGAAACGATCTTTGGCATAATTTTATTTCAAATTTTTAAAAAGGTCGCTTTCGGAGATATAGGCTTCCGACTTATAGATAAAGAAAATTGACCTTTGACTTTTAAAAAAAAAAATCATATTATATGTTAAATCAAAGGTAATTTAATACCCTTTCAAATGCGATTTTTACGAGATGCGTAGCTATAATACTTTTCAAGAAAATTACAATTAAGTAAGTGTAACTTTGTGCATTTTTGTACTGTTTTCCGATTTTCAAGACCTCATATTTCCGGATCCAGAAGTGTCAGTGCCTTTAATTTTATATTTGTCTTAGTGTTATGATATACTTTATTCATACCAAAAATTAGCAAATTCGGAGACAGTCATTTCAAAAACGGCATATTTTAAGTTGAGTTGATATGGTTTAACCCATATATGTATTTAATTTATGTAAAGAAACGAAATCATACTTAGTTTTTAATTTTATGTCACTACAATATTTTTTCTATTCAATATAATAAATATTATTACTTTTTCAACTATTAATCTAAAACATATACACCTATCCCCCGTTTTACACGGTAGATACGTTCCTAATAAAACCGTTTAACTCGAAAAATTACTTTTTGTATGAAAAAACCGTGTAAAACGAAAACAACGTTACGATACGATATTAAACAATTAATAATTTGTAAGAATTAATACGAATTTATGAAAAATGATATTCGTTTTGTTGTTTAAAATCAATTAACTCATCTGCATGTGGACATATATGTAAAATTTTGCTTTGAACACCAATAGGGGAGGTCCTATTTTCTGTGTTTTTTTTCGATAAGTTCATGAGAGTACAAGAGGTATACGTCAAAGTGTTGCCAGATTTAGATATAATTAAGTAGAAAAAAATTCGCTTGCAGACAAAATTAGACATTCTTAACATAATTTTTTTTTAAATTTTCATATAAAAAACCGTGTAAGATCGAAAACGTGCAAAACGAGTAGCGTGTAAAACGAGGGATAGGTGTATACTAATTAAATATTACAACCAACAAAAAATATTTTTCGCCTTATTGGCAAAATACATTCAATATAATTTGAAATGTATGCTTTTGGGGATAAGCATGTCTCTATGGCCATTTCGTCTCTGCTTAAGAGACTCGTCAGGAGACTTTTTCCCAAAGGTGTTATTCAAAACTATAAATACTTATGTTAAAATAGTTATAGACTAAATGCGAATCATATCCCATTTAGTATATAAAAACCAAACAAAAGTATTTACAAAGCAATACATTTTTTTTTAGGTTGGCTTGCTGTGGTGGAACAGAGAAATAGAATTTAAATTTTTTGAAAAACAGAAATGGCAAAAGCTCTGAGAGTAAGTGATTGACCGGAACAAGCTTCTCAAATATGTCGACTTTAAACTGTACGTCTCAATCTCCCCCGGGGGTGTACAGTAAATGGCTTCTGGTGATTTACGTCACACCAGGGGCCTGTACTCACAGTGGAAAATGGAGTTCACCTAGCTCTGGGTGGCCTGGCGCTCGCTATAGGCAGAGAGGTTGGTAATTTATTACTGAACATCTCAGGGACTGATCAGAGAAACCTACTCTAATCTGGTACTACGGGCATCAGGAAACCCCCGGTAAATCGGCCCGATGGTTTCGGTGCGGACCTTCGGGGAGTACTCGTAGTGATTGTGGTAATGCTAGATAGAAACCCCTCAACAAGGCGGTATTATTACCCAGGCAGTGGTATGCTAAATTACTAATTCGATGACCATGGGCCTTCTTCTGAGCGGTGTATCATAGATATGACCGAAATAAGAGGGCACCGGCTTCGGATGGCGCTGGTCAAACGCAGCGTATTTGACCACCACCCTTTACAAAGGGGTGGCGTGTGGTGAGTCTTATGTCAGGTACGCACGATAAACCCATCTAAGTAGTTTTGTACGTTTCAATACTCATGGACAAAAATTGACGCATACAATACGGGTGCTGTGGGAAGCAAGGCCGTAACTTTGAAGAAGGGTTGTAATGTATATTGTTACGAATTGTCCTTTATAATTCGTTTTATTATTCAAGGGTTCGATATTTGTAAACTAAAACACCGTTACTTTTCGTTTTAATGCTCTATTTACACTCTATAACGTTTAAAATACAACTAACTACTGACTGTAAACCTTAATGTGTAGCCCTATTTATAGATCTAATGTTTTATTCTAGTAATTTCCGATTGTTTTTATGTATTAGTATTTTACATAATTATACAACAACAATTTCATTTTTAATTATTAATTTTATATAATTTTCATATACATTTTTCCCCTACATGTATATTTGTTTTTGTAATGATTTATAATTTTATAAACATATTTGAGAATGTTCCTAATATATGTGTGTTTGTAATAATAACAGCAAAACCTACTTTAAAAGACTGTAATGATGATTTTGCTTTATAAAATTATGTTTTCGTAACAATATGTATATATTTATGTATAGATAATTGAAATGGAAGAAAACAAAGTTGCATTTAAGTTGACATGAATTTAATTCTATTTTAAAGATAATCGCCTGGCATTATAATTTCAATATGACTTTCGACCGCAGTCTAATCTGGAGGTACAACTTTCGATGATGTATTGTACAGATACCGAAAATATATGCCAAATATTGTAAGGAACAATTAGCACTGCATTATTTACACCATAAATGATAATAGATAATTGAAGCAATGTCGTAGGAAGAGGACTACGGAACCCATTGAATTGCGAGCACCAGTCGGGATGGGATGGTTCGGTCCTTTCTTAGCGTAATTAAACAATGTATACAAATTATGTTATTATAGACTCCCTACTTAGTCAGATGATTTAAGGTGTACGGAACAGACTAGACAACTCTTTGTAAACTGATGATACCCCCATCTAGTCAGATTGTAAAATATTTATGAACGATTTGTCCAATAGTTTTAGTTGGAAAGAACAAAAAGACCAAAATCGTAAAAAAATTAAAAAAAAATTCAATCTTATTTACCTTTTATCCCATGTTTAGATCCATTGGTAGCAAACAGCAAATCAAAATGTAAGGAAACGATGAACTACAAAAATTTACCTAAAATCTCAATAAAAAACTTTCCTAGGAATGATTCTTAACTCCGTTCAGTGAGCGTCGTGTCGCTTTTATATTGTGTGTGCTGAGTTTACCGTTTCCGTCGCGTGAGTTGTTTATTGAGATTTTTTAGTTCAATGTTTCCTTAAATGTTAAACGGTTTGCTACCTATGGAGCTGAAGAGGAAAAAAAAAAGATAGAATTTTTTAACGATTTTGGTCTTGAAGGTGAAGTTTTTTTATTCTATGTGATAACAGTTTTTCTTCTTCATGACAAGAGCTACAACGAAATCAAAATTCCAAACGGTTTGCAAGAAAGAGCCTGAGAAAATGATCATTTTTTTGCAAAAATGATACCGAGGCCCCAAATGTTTGAGTTCCAATAAAAAAAATTTCATGACTTTTATCTTTTATCACGTAGTGGTGTCCGTCTATGGTTATATTTCCATGACTTGAAAAATTACACACTGTGTAGTTGTTTAGTGCCCTTAAACTACTTTAAGTACCATTACTTTTCAGCAACAGTGTTTGTCTCCATAAACTGTACAACTTCGTTTAAACTTATGTTTGCTTTTCTAGTAATTGTATTGTTTGTTTTTAAGCAATTAACCCTTCATTTCTTCTTGGCTAATAATTGAATACATAATTTAAGAAACAAGTTGCATCTTCAAAAAAAAAAAATAATAATGAAAATATTTTAATTCTCAAAACCGCGTAAGTGTTATAAAAAACAGACAAAGAATATTAACTTTTGAAACTGAAAACTCAGGAATCAAACAATTTCTTTTAATAAAAATTAAAACCAAAACCTTTTTTTAAGCTCTTTCGTTCACATAATTTTCTTAAAACGGCAAATAGCTTACGAGCACGAAAACAAATGTCCTTGCGATAATAAAACAGTCGCACAAATTCAAATGGAGTTGAAAGGATAAGAAAAATCCAAATCAAATGCAATAAAAAAGCATCGTTAAGATAAACCGTTTGTCTGAATTCGTTGGTAAAGTTAAAAAACATGTTTATGTAAATTTTTATATTGAAATTCAAAAATTTATGCGTTCGCAATACAGCAGAGCCCAAACGAGCTGAAACGTAAAACAAAAACGCACTTTTAAGACATAAAATACTGGCACACTAGACAAAAAAGAACAAAAAAAATACAACAAATAAAAAGTACCAAAAATGGAAGGTGCAGATGAAATGCCACAATTTTTGGTTGCATATAGCATATGTTGCAGGTACACTGAATGGCTGAAAGATAAACTGAACGAAAATGCATAAATATTTGCATCGTAAATACGGACGTACATGCATACATCCCTACATATGAATATACAGTATACATATGCGGTGGCATTTGGCACATGTTGCATTGTGTGTAAAACCAAATGATTTTTTGTTTTAAGCAAAAAACAACAGCAAGAATAAAACGAAAACATTCAAATATAAATAAAAAATTAAACTGCAATTTAGATTCTTTTATTTTCGAATTTTCGTATATTTTTTTGTTTTTTGTTTTTTTTTTTTTTGTTTCCTTTCTGTGTTTAACAAATGCAAAAGACTTTTGTCGGTTTTTAACAAAATGTCGTTTAATGTGGTCATCTTGTTGTTGACGATAAATGGCAACAACTCTTTTGCATACGGCCACAGAAAATTTCAATACCAAAAACAAAAAATTAAATAAAAGAGGCTTTTTAGTCAAAGCGATAGGTAGTTGGAGTTGAAACAATATTTTTGTAATCACGCGATATGCAATTTGCGTTAAATGTGATCAATCGATCGTTTTAACGATCTTTCCTTCTGCACCAACCAACTTCTTTTCTTCATACGCGTATAACACTTTATCGTCTCTTTTTTTTTCTGTTTTTCTTTTCAGTAAAATAAATGAATAATCAAGAAATACTCGTGTATTCTACTTGACTGGGCCATAGGCTTTAAAATCTAGTAAAACATACTTATCACTGCAATGGTAATACTATTTGAATGATAGTTATCTTTAGGCCAATATGTATTCGTACTATAAAAACAGCAACAGCAACAGCAACAACATCAACAATATTAACAACGAAGAAGGCAACAACATGTTACCAAAATTGTATATGCGATGATATTATCAATGCAATCATGTCGTACCATATTGTTGTCAAACTAATGGATTTTTGTTAATGACAACAAATGTCAAGAGATGTTAAACTACATTGAACATAAAACTGAAAGAGTCCAACACGCATACAAGCAAATGGCAAATGTTTTAAGAAATTTAAATGTAAATGATGTTACAATCCTTTTCGGTCTTTTAGGAACATACATAGAAACTCCCTCTCTCACTCTCTCTCTATCTATCTCACTGATCATTTCGTTTAACAAATGTAATCACATTAATACGCAGTTTTTTTTTTTCTTTTTTGAACACTCTTGCTTTTATAAGTACATATACACTTAATCTCGTTTTTACACGAGTTGCTTTTGCATACTAAGGGGTAAACCCCCACTAAATGCTGTGCATTGTATTGGAATTCTTTGGAAAGGACAGCATATATTTATTTTTTCTTATATTATGGTTAAGCGCCTTAAGAATGAGACAAATTGCTGTGAATTGGTCACTCAAAGGCCAATGTTATACCTTCACCCTTGAATGATCAACAGCAAATTGCCCCATCGTGACATGTGGATTGTGGTGAGTGCCTTCGCTAAGTAGGTTTTAGCTGTTGTCCGTTACTTTTCTCCTGATCGATCGTTTATGATTGTTAATGGTTAAGGTGGAATAGAGTGGAATGTCGGGGAGCGGTTTCTTTGATGATGGTCTTCTGGGAGGGGAGGGGAATTCTTATTTTTAAATTATAATTTTGAAATAACTGCAATCTTACTTTTTCATTGTTCGCCTTTGCTGGGATTTTAACCTGAGCCGTTTAAGGTTTTGTGCGAGCGCTCTAACCACTATACCACGCACCCTCCAATAATACAGTTGACAAAATGTAATTGTACTGCTTTCATAATATATGTATGCATACTCGTAAATATATTATTTTTCGATTTCAAAAGTAAGGTGAAATAAAGCACATTTTAATAATTACAATTAAACTTTTATTTATTTGATTATAATGCTTGAATCTTGCAGTTGTGCCCGCATTATAATGTCACTTAAATAGCTGTCTTGTGATTGGTTGTAGCAGTCACTCCTTTTGAGATAGATTTTGACAACTTTTTAGCTCATTTCGATTTCTGGCCTATGGCTTGACTATTGTGGGTTTTCAAATCTTTTCACATTAAAGGAGTATGTGCTCAAGCACGGTTTTCGACGAAGCCCCATAGAGAAAAGTCTATTGCCAATTGAGGTTGCCGAATCGTAAACTTATGCAAGCGGGTATTTCAAATAAGACAAAATCGGTCGTGTTGCGTGGCTCTAGGTACTGTCTTACCGAAACCACATACCACCCAGTTCATAATTTTCAATTACAGGCCAAAAAAATATCAAATGTCATAAAGCTACAGCGCGCCGAATTGACGGTTTCTTCACCATTATATACAAAAAAATATGGTGCAATGACACCTCCAGGTCAAGAAACCTTTATCAAATAGTCCCTTTTTCCTAATGCAACGGCTACTTCACAATCTGCCCTGGGTTCTTCGAAACCTATTTAAATTAAGAAATTTTGCTTGTTGACAAAACCATTAAACTTAAGCGAACAGAAAATTTTCGTCGAAAAATCAGCCTTAAAACACGGTGGCTCTAGCACTTAGTCAGCATATTTACGGCATTGTGTATGGTCAGACAGCTTTAATTGTAGCGTACGTTGTGCTTAATATAGATGGCGGTTTAAATTCGGAGTACACTATAGTGAGCTGTAAGATAGGTCCAATTATTGAGAACGCCTATGAATCAACAAATTTTGATTATATGGTACGCCTTCACTAACAAAAGCTATATTTTTATCAGTGAATACATCGCAATATTGCATAGGCCTGAGGCCTTATTCTGTAACTCTCCTAAGCTAAAACTCTATCGCTAAAAATTTATAAACTTGATTTAGGACGTCTTGGCTACGAATACAATTCTTGAAAAAGAATTATTATTATTTAATTATTATTATTATATTAGCTCTAAACCCCTTTTAATTTTATATATTGTAAGCCGCAACCTATTTCAAAAACGCAAAATTTTAGCACTTTAACTTTAGAGAATTACAAAATAGGGATCCGGGCCACACGTATAACATTTCGAGTTATTTCAAAGTCCTTCATAAGCCTGTCATAATCACACCATAGTACTTGCAAAGTTGAGACGTTTGACTCACTACTTTTTTCGTAAGTTTTAACTATTTTTACACGTTCTTTAGTTGTTAAGCGATAAATACATATTCATAAATTGTAAATATTCTTTTAAATAAATATTTTACAGCTGACAGTCTTGCAACACTAGTGGTTTTAAAATCATCAAATGGATAAAGCGATTTGAAATATTTTCTATAACTAAGTCAGGATTTAAAATGTAGAAATTGAAAGACACACAGACGAAGCTTGTAGAAACGGTGACGAAAATGTGAAGAGTGTAGTGAACGCATATTTGTACCGAACATTTATCTTTTCGTAATTTTTGCTTACTCGGTTTTTCTTCAAAGTTCTACATTGAAAAAGTTTTAGACAAGAGCAAAATAGAATTAAAATATGCCTGCCTTTCACTTTCCACATTGTCATGCTTTTAATTTGTTTTAAAAATCTATTTTAAATTTTAATCTACAAGAACTTGAATTTGAAAACTAGGTGGTGAAAAGATCAGTTTTCAATTTTAGCAAACTGAGCCACTGTGCGTTTGTTGTAGTATCTACATACACTGAGAGAGTATAATTCTTTTTTAATACTTTTGCGTTTTTCGTCCGCTTTAAATTCGTTTTGGCATTTGACTATTAAAACGTTTTAATGCACAGAAATTATCATAATTAGAACATTAACAACAGATACACCACAAAACACATTAATATTCGTATTTAAGCTGGCTGCTGGAAGGCAGCGGCATAAAACACAACAAAAAATGTAAAAAGCAAACGCTTAAAGTACAATTACGTGTCACTGCAACTGAATTTTGAATCATTGGCCAAGTGAGTTATGAGGCAACCGTTGCGTTTCTTAAGATCTCGTCCAACTTATGTTTGTTAAACATAAAAATAGAAAAATTTTGTTTTTTTTTTTTAAATATATTTCAAGTACATAATTATGAACATAAATTGCATCTTCAAAAATTATTAGACTGTGAAATTATTTGTTGTAAAAGTAGACACAAAATTTTGCGTACGAATATGTTTATGTTGTCTGGTCATTAAAAAAAAACGCGTGTTGTTCACGTGCAAAGAAGATTTGTGATGGCAAAACATCAATTTTTATGTTTTTGAAAATTAAACAAACAAAGGAATGGAATACATAATAGAATAGATTATCAAAACGAAAAAAAATCTGGTAAAGAACGCAACTTGTAATCGCCATGGTCTACTAGTTCGTGTGTTGGCTTACTAGACAAGAGCGTCGGGTGCAAACCCCAACTCTGACACCTTGACAAAAAAAAAAAAAAACGAAATATGAAAAAAATATTTCTCTCGGGGACAATCTCTTTGTTCCAGTCTTCTGGCAAAAGCTCTAAAAGTAACAAATTACCATGAACATTCATTCGGAATCGAATTTAAACTGTAGGTCCCGGTACTAATGAATTAAAATTAACACACACAACATGCGTGCTGACGGAAGCCGATGCCGTGACCCTAAAACAGGGTTGTAATGACCAATCGGGTATGCATGAAAAGAATGCAACTAAAATCAGTAAAATTCACATCAAATACACACATATTGTATGGATTGGCTTAGTTGAAGGCTGCCGATTTTCTTAAAATGATAATCAATAGATATCTAGATTTGGAGTTGAAGAATGCACAAGTGACTGTTGGACAGCCATTGCATAGAAAAAAAGTGACTATTTGATCTGATGAAGTTATTTTACCGTATCTTTTCAAAACTGGAGCTGGATAAACCGTGATCTTTAATTCAGACAGCTGTGGCCATATGATCACCAGCGCTTTTTTACGTATTTCGCCAATATGTGGAGTTTTCTCAAAAACCGTATCAGCGCGGATAATCTCCCTATGTTGGAGTACTTTAGAACCAATACAAGAGTATTGTTAGAATATCTCATACCATTTAAATGATGTTGTTTTAAGTGTTTAATAAAGAAAACAAAGTTTCATCGAAATCAAAGCTTTGTGAGTATTTGATTCAACTTCAGTTTTGAAACCGACAAATGGATAACCCTGTTAACAGTTAAGTTTTTGATTAAGTGAATCTGCAACATTATAATATGCAACACTTAGAAATGAATTTGTAAGTATAGTTGAATGCTTATTAAATTAAAATTAGTTGTGAATTTACGCCTAGCCCTATTAGGTCCTGGCCTAGGGCGGCATAATTTAAGGGGCGCTACAATTTGAAGGTAAGGCAATGTAAGATGAATTCATATTAAAAATTCCACTCTATTCCACCTTTGGCAGACATTAAAAATAAATGATCCGGAGTACAGCGCCACCTTCTGGAAGATAGCAGCTAACCTACTTAGTGGAGACGCTCACCACTTGTAATTAACATTCAACGACTGATGGGGTAATTGCTGTTAATCATTCCAAGGTGAAGGTATAACACGGCCTTTGAGTGATCAAATGCCCGCAACTTATGTCATCAACAAAAAAGAAGCATAATAATCAAATCTATCTACATATTTTTGCATTTCAGTACAATACACAGCACGAGTTGGGGACCCCAACTTGGGATTTACCCCTGAGTATTGCTCTAAAAAGAAATTTGGCTAATTTTTGCCACAAATAAATAGGAAATTTTTGTTATAATGAATTTAATGAAGTAATTCAATTGTTGCATTAGTTTTTAACAAAGTAGAATGGAATTTTGGTCTCATTGCATATTACTCAACTAATATTGCTCATGCTAATTATTAAATACGCGAAAATATTGAAACAATTAAAAGCTTTTTGGAATTTTTAATAAATAGTGGCTGCAAATTATTGAAAATAACACTCTACAAGTCGCTTATTCTTCCAGTGCTTTTCTATGGTGCGGAAGCATGGACGGTGTCTTGTGCCGATGCAGCTGTCTTGGGAGTGTTCGAGAGAAAAGTTCTTCGTAAGATCTTTGGTCCTTTAAGGCATTGCGATGAGTTTCACATTAGAACCAACCATAAGCTGTATGAGCTCTTCGACGATGTAGGCTTTGGTCATCGTATTAACATCCGGCAGCTATGCTGGCTCGGCCATATTGTTCGGATGGAAGAATCTGCTCCAGCGAGATAAGTTTTCGATTCGAAGGTCGCTGGACATCGGCGTAGAGGACGACCTTGTTTACATTGGAAGAACCAGGTTGATGGAGCCTGGAGAAGGCGCGCGCTAAGCAGAAGCGCCTGGAGACTAGTGCTGAAAAAGGCCGAAACCCGTTAACGGGTTGCTATGGCCGGCTACATGAGTAATTGGTTGCAAATGCAAATATATTGAAATAGCAGCGTTAAACTCTTAAAAAACCGCTTTATTAAAACAATTAATCCTTAAGTAGATCACATGCCTTGCGCTCCCATTCTTTACATTTAACAGCACCTTTTCTAGTTGAATCTCCGAAGTCGACGTTTTTTTTTTTTTGCCACCTTACAAGAATTTTACCGTCTTTTGGTAAAATTTGGTACAGAGGACATATAGGCACTTTAGAAAAACAGTGATCTACAATAGCTGATGCATTAGACTCTCTTGCAGAAAACAATACCAAGAAAATAGTTATTGGATTGCAACAAAAATTGAAGCATCTAGAGAAAATAGGTACTACTTTGCAAAAATAATAAATACTTATATCTGAAAGAGATTATTCTCATTGAATTCTTATTTTAATCTATTTTATTTACTACCGCAAATTTTGAAAGAAAATAAATTTTAAATATTTTTCGTAACATACTCGTATGTAGGAAAAATAAGACTTAAAGTGGCTTAAAATGCCCAAAATATGGGAATAATTTTAATAAAAATTATACAAAATACTTTTATTATTAAAAAATTTTGTATTTTTGACATTGACACATTTATATAACCAATAAGGCTGGCATATTGAAGAGTGCCTACGAAGGAAGCAATTGTAAATCCGCCACTGATTAAAATATTAAATGTATTCTGTATGAAAACAGTGTATATTTTTAATATTTTTCATTCTACTAATGAGTGCTATTTCGCCCTGATTTTCAGATTCTAATGCATCTGTCACTAAACATGTCAAATGATCATTAATAACAAAACTGACCATCAGTCATAAATAGAGACACATATTGACAATTAAATGACACTTAAACTTTTTAATTAAAATGAAAACAAAAACATGAACAGAAACAGAAACAGAAACAATCCAATGACTGTACAAAGAATTAGGCTCTTAATTAAAACCATTTTGTGATTTTGTGATTTTGTGATTTCTTTTTTTTTCACAATTCACAGTTCAACCGTTCTCTACTGGAGCATTGTAACAACACCAACAACAAAAAAAGAAACGCAAATATTCAGTCGTTTAGATTACCAGACATATACAAACCATATAATGATGGTGGTGTTTATTTAAATCTTCATTTTCACATGAATTAATATCAATAACAATAACACAGTAGATACTACTCGCATGAGAAATTAACATTTAAGATGAAAAAACAAAAAAAAAAAAAAACAAAAACAAATACGAAGACAAATAAAAACAAAATATTTATTAAATATTTACTAACAATGAACACCACTAATGATGATACACCACCAACAATATATTATAATCCAGCAAATTTTTGTATTCAATTAGGAATATCTGTTGGAAGTTAACATTTAAAATATGTATTTACGAAGATATTGGAGGAAGAACAGTGAAAACATTTTTGTTGTGAAACAATTATTCAGAAAATTCATTTGCTCTCTAGCGAAAAGGTTTAAAAATTATATTACAAAATGCATAAAGTTTTCTAAGCTTTTAGAATTTAGAATCTTCCTCAATGTCTTAATCTCTGTCTGTAGGTGTCGTTCCCTTATGTGTTTGACAATCCTTCCCTAAATAGGTTTTCACTTGTAATTTAGGTTCGTCTAGTTCTGTTCAAATTGATTCCAATCAAAACTTTATAGAGAAATGTAAAGTGGCCAGCGTTTGTGTGGATCACAAAACTAATCTTCTCAAAAATAAAATCGTGCTAGAAATGGTTTCATATTTCTATTCTATTCCAATATATCTTTTCGTTAATATAGATTGAAATTACGTTAAAAAGTCTCACATACTGACTACGGATTATGCTGCTATAACTTTGCATTTTTTCCATGCTTGCGAGAAATAAAAATGTATTAATGAATACAAATAAGACCTCCGTTTTAAGTATGTACCGTACTTAGACTTAGATCAGCCAGCACCAGGCAGGACATGCATACCCAATCCACAAACGTACACCAACATTTCTAACCTCAGCAACGTAATGCCAAAAATGTTTCTTGTAGGAGTTCTATTGACTAAATACGAGTATGCCACATACTCCAAAATCGACTTAATGGTTGACACCTACAATTGACTCGTACAGTAATGATTAAGAAATTCTTTGAAATATCTTCTCATAAATTTAAGAAAAGAATCAAACGTTTTTACTTATCGTTCCAATATAGCTAATAAATCACAGTTTCCTATCTATCAGCACAAAAAAGGTAATTCCATCTCTATTGGACAGAATTATACTTCTAGAAAAAAAACTAATGTCAGTGGTTTAATTACGAAGAAAACATCAGTAGTTTTCTGTCCATGAACTTAATTCGAAGTAAAAACAAGTTTAACATCATCGGTGTAAGATGTTGAACATCAGAGTCTTAAAGGAGTCTTAATTCAACCAAGCGATGAAAATCTAGTTTGAACATAAGCAACAATGCTATTAAAGAAAATTCAGAAGTTTTAGGAACGCCGGTCATTAACTAAAAAAATCGTGCGGAAACGAGGGCTTTGTAGATTTCATCAAAAAGCATAATTAATACCCACTTTTTTCATTAGCTTAAGAATATTACTTGCCAGGAAATGGACATCCTTGTCACTGATATGGCTCTGGAAACATTCTATATAATATAAAAAATAGACTTAAATAAAATGGGAGTATGCATGTCAAAATGTAGTCGCCGTGGTCTAGTGGTTAGTGTGTTGGCTTACTAAGACATGGGCCCTGGGTTCGACTCCAGGCTCTGACATCTTCAAAAAAAGAAATATGAAAAAAATTATTTCCTTCGCGACTACCTCTCAGCAGTCATCTGGCAAAAGCGCTGAGAGTAACTAATTGCTATGAACAAGCTTCTCAAATCTGTCGTTCGGAATCGACCTTAAACTGTAGGTCCCAATACTCATGGCTAAAAATTAACACACACAACATGAGTTCTGCGAGAAGCTAGGCCGTAATCCTGACACAGGGTTGTAATGGCCAGTTATGTATGTATGTATGAATGTCAAAATGAGGTGTAACGATAGGCAACTACTCTACTCTCAAGCCCGATAGATTTGCTTTGCAACTATGGTATATAAGTAAAAGATTTATGTCTTGTATGCATTAATATTTGAATGGACTGGGAAACATTTAAAGTGCAATATTAAGATTCTGAGGAATAACAGTATACGAGTATACATGTTTCTTGTGCTGCACTATTGCATAATTCATTTCAAGAGATATCATGTGGGGTTTTTTAGATGGTGAGTTTGTAAGATTAATAAAGTTGAGGGACAACTTAAAGGTAGGACTATTTTACGGAATTGTAGATGTTTGCAAATGGTTGGATTAGCAGAAATGGCAGAATACATATTGTGTGAATGAGGGATTCCCGATAGATTGAAATGAATCTGTTTCATAAGAACCATGGTCTTGATGGGGAGAGATCTGCATAAAAAGTAGACTGAAAGGGTAGATCTTGTAGGTCACAGTGTTTTACAATACTGCTCGATTGAATTCAATATTCTTCCAATTACTACAAAACAATACCTGCAGTCAACTTCGTATCACTATGTTTTAGAGACATTATTATTTAAAAAGGATCCCTGGAGTTTTTAATTAAATGACTTCCATATTTTGTTTTAGGGAAAAAAGTCATGTTGTGAATTAAAAGCTGCACGCATTATATGTGAGCAACGTACGACATGTCATGCGAATGCAAATGGCGAGTGTTCAAAAATTATTACGTATTATTTCACAAATAATACGCTGTGGTCTAGTGGTTAGTGTGTTGGCTTACTAAGACATGGGCCCCGGGTTCGACTCCAGGCTCCGACATCTTCAAAAAAAGAAATATGAAAAAAATATTTCTTTCGGCGGCTACCTCTCAGCAGTCTTCTGGAAAAAGCTCTGAGAGTAACTAATTGCCATGAACAAGCTTCTCAAGTCTGTCGTTCGGAGTCGACATTAAACTGTAGGTCCCGGTACTCATGGATAAAAATTGACACACACAACATGAGTGCTGCGAGAAGCTAGGCCGTAATCCTGACACAGGGTTGTAAAGGCCAGTTATGTATGTATGTATTTTACAAAAAGAGTCTATTTTTCCGATGAAAAAATCAACTTAATGATTACCTCTCCCTGCTTGTTGTAAATAATTGAAGAAAATGCTCAAAAGACTGAAGCGTGTGGAATTTTATCTTATACTCGGCCTAGTAACCAAAACAATAAATAGAAATTAGAGTGTTTCTATATTATTTGTGTCCACTTTTATACTAATCATGTAAACTTTTGCTGGGTTATGTTTTAATGTTCTCACATTACAATCTTGCTTTCTAAAAAATAAAAGAAATCTAAAATATGGCAATAGTTTTAGTATTGTTTTGTCATTCCTATTAAGTACGAGTATACTTGAAAAGACATTTAATTAAAGGGGTAAAACAACAGACATTTTCATTGTTTGACGACAAATAAACTGGTACAAAATATTTCTTTCAATTTATTTATTTTGATGCCTTTATTTACACAATAATGGTTTTGTTGTCATCTCTCTGTTCATATTATTTACGATGTAGGGAAACAACAGAAGAGTGCAACAGTCGCATTAAAGTAGGATAAGGTTGTTGCTATTCGATAAATGGCGCGAGATTTATAATGAAAGCGATAAAAATATCTACAGCGTTTTGGAAAGACACCTACACATTCTTATCTTCTATTTATTTTCCATGATAATTTATTCAAAGAATTAAATTCTTAACTTTAAGGCTGTAAAACGGAACCAGTTTCACTAATAATTTATTGACATACAACATATCAAAACTACATCAGAACATCGATCCCGGCGTAGTTACATCTTAAATTTGAAAAACACATAATACAAGAAATGAAGGGTTAATTATAGTCTAGCGACTTTAGTTTTTAAAGAGCGTAACCAATACGTTCAAATAAATCGTAAATTAATTTTCCAAAAATTTCCCGTTAATCGGGTGCCCCAGTAGTCTAATGGGTAATGTGGTACACTGCTAGTACGAGTCTTAATCACACCGCTCGTAATAATAATTAGCATTCATACATACATACACACATAATTAGCCATTACAACCCTATGTCAGGATTAGGGCCTAGCTTCTCGCAGCACTTATGTTGTCTGTGTTAATTTTTATCCATGAGTATTGGGACCTACAGTTTAAGGTCGACTCCGAACGACAGATTTGAGAAGCTTGTTCATAGCAATTAGTTACTCTCAGCGCTTTTGCCAGATGACTGCTGAGAGGTAGTCGCGAAGGAAATAATTTTTTCATATGTCTTTTTTTTTCAAGATGTAATCCTGACACAGGGTTGTAAAGGCCAGTTATGTATGTAAGTAATATAACTTAGTGGTAAGCAATATTTTCTGCTGGGTAGATGTCTAGATGAAATGCTGCAATCAATTGCAGATATTCCTCATATAATTTTTAGCCAATTGAAGATATTGCTCATAGCTCAGTAGTTTCAATTTTGAATGCTAACTGAGTATGATAAAGCGTTTTACAAGACGACTGCAGTCTATGCAAAAAAATTAATCACAAACGCAGTCGTGTGACTACTTTAAAGCTCTTTAATGGTAATTAAGAAAGTTTTTTGCACCATTTTATAACCACAAATTCACCATAACTCATGAGGATCTAACAGCAGTCGTAAAAACACTGGTTTGCTCTTGGTGAATAGATTCTTTTCTCATATCTTAACACATTACTTGGTATTGGGTTGAGTACAAACTGGGTTGAAAGGGTTCAACCACTAAATAAAACTTGTTTTATAACCAAAAATCATAATAAAAATAAAAATAAGAGGTCCGCTTCCTGACATTCCACTCTATTCCACCTTAACCTTTGACAACGAAAAACGAATGATCAGAAGAAAAGCGTCAGCTATTGGGAAGTAGCAGAAAACAGCTAAAAACCTACTTAGCGAAGGCACTCACCGCAATCAACATGCAACGATGGGGCAATTGCTGTTTATCAGTCAAGGGTGAAAGTAAAACACTGGCCTTTAAATGATCAATTCATAGCAATTTGTGTCATTCCTTAATAATATAAGAAAATAAAATAAAAGTTCTGTTGTTATAATGCACTATCCTTTCCATAAAAATTCTAATACAATGCACAGCATTTCGTAGAGGTTTACCCCCCAGTTTATAGCTTTAGTCCAAGACTATGATAAGGTAGGATGCGTTCAATATAATGACACTTACGAGTATTTCCTGTCCTCTACAAAGAAATTATTGTGAATGTTAATTGTTAATATCGAGTTCTGTGTGCCTCATACTGACCAGTACTGCATAAACCAATTTAAATCATTAAATAAAATATCTTTAAATGGTCAATTTTAATATCACACTCAAGATTTGTTTATTCATGTTGGGAATACATATCTGTAATGTAAACATGATGTTGTTGCTGCTGTTGCTTCCACTATTGCTGTTAATATTGACGACAATATGATAATTATACTGTTGATGATTTCAGGCCAAATTGAAAAAAAAATTTTTTTGTTTTTTTCTCTTTTCTTTCAATTTAAACAAAAAAATTAAAAATAAAAAAATACAATCGAAAGAAAACAAATTTTTAATGGATTTTTTATAAAACCAAATGGATTCTTAGAAAAACGGCAAACGATCATCAACCAGTGTCTGTATTTCATTTTATGGTTTCTGGGTTCTTATTGTGTATGAAGAAGCTTTTTCGTTAATGTGAAGAAGGTGTTGTTCAACATACGATTTCACGTTTAGCAAATATTTGCATGAGTAATAAATTGTTGTTCCTTTTTTTTCTTCTTTGTAAATGGGCCAATGTTGGGAATCGTTTTTTTTTTTCTTTATTTTTATATTTTGTTTAGCATGTTAAGTTCTTCGTTATTCCCTACATTAGGAACGTATAACTTTTAACTTCTTCTTTTACGATGTTTTTTTAATTGAAGTTCCGAACGTATTTTTAAATTCATATTCGATCGTACTTAAGGCCATGATACACTATCATACACAGTCGTACGATTTATTCACAAGAAATATTTTATCGATTTCTGTCAGACTTTTAAAAGTCGCATCAAAATGGCAAGATTAGTGCCACACCATCACACAAACTAAGATCCAAAGCATATGCAGAGTTGCTAACGTCTTATGCAAGCTGATCTCGTGGAGAACAAAATGCTTATGGAGAATAAAATTTTTTTAAAAGATTAAGAAGTCGGACAGACTTGTAAAAAAATCTGTCATACAGATGCATTTTTATGCCACACTGTTATCCTTTTTTAACACACACGATTTTTTTGACAAATCCTACAACCCGATAGGATAGTGTATCACGGCCTTTAGATATTATAAATCGTTTGCTTGTCTGTATATATGTTTGTTTGTCGGTCAATCACATCTAAACGACTGAAACGATTTTATTTAAATTTGAAACATAGAGAGATTCCACTACCGAAAGTGCAATAGGGTATGTTTTTTTTTTCAAAATTGGACCTAGACGCGACACATTCCATATTTTGTTATAATAACACACAATCAATAAAAATCTTCAAGCAGAAAGTAATTAGAATTTTTCATGTAGGAGTGGTACCTCCCATATCTAATATATAAAATTCTCGTGCCGAAGTGTTTGTTGCCAAACTCCTCCGAAATGGCTCGACCGATTTTCATGAAATTTTGTGTGCATATCGGGTATGTCTGAGTATTGGTAAACATCTATTTTTGATACCTCTAAATGTTAAGGTGACCCGCCCCAAGGGAAAATTTATGCCTCACCTAAATAACGTACTGACTTCGATGAAATTTTAAACTAGATAGATCTGCGTACCGTAGAACAAATATGGTTTAGGTTTTTCTTTATTAATAAGTACTCAGAGGAGCAATACAGGGGATATTTCTGCTATCAAACTGAAGTACCGAAAATGGCGGATAATCATTTATTAAAACCATTAGTAACGCAGACATTGATTGCTCATACCAAGGTTGATTTTTGCAGTTCGGTGAAGATTATCAAATATATTTGAATTAAAAAAATATTTCCTAGAGCAAATTTATTTGGCAAAACAGCGTTTGCCGGCCAACTAGTATAAATATAGATTTTTGTTTATTTTAAGAACGATCGGTAAAAGTTTATTGGTTATGTAGACAATTTCTCATTTTATTTTGAGTTGCAAAGCAGGCATAAGCTCTGCTAGTTTAGTATAAAAAGTTGGTAATTTTTTATAAACTTAAGTATAGACATTTTCCATTAGAGCAGTGAAGGATGAAATTTTATCAACAAAATCACTGAAAATAGTGCTGTAGGGTATAGGTATAGGTATAGGTATGTAGGGTATCATATCTAATACGATTTAAATTTCAAAAACAAATTTTTCTCTTTTATTTGCTGATTTCATTTTGTGATTATTTGATAAAATAAAAACCGAAATACTTTTAGGCTGTAGCAATCAATTTAATTTTGATTTTCAAGATATTTCTCTTCTTTTACGCCTGCCTCGCAGTTTAAGAAAATGTGCCAACAAATCATTTCATTATACCCTTGTTAAGAGGTATCCCATTCGATGTCCCATTTGCCCATCTGTAAAGATGCAAACATAAAAATAAAAAACAACGAATGTATCCAAATGTTAAAACTTAATGTAATTATGCCCATTATGGATCCAATTAATTATTGTTTAAATAAAAAAAAGGTCGTAATTAAATCATGGCAATCTGGGAGCCCAAGGAAAAGAAGAACCCTAGAAGGTGGCAATTTTTCCATATGACTGAATACTGTACTTTACACAAGAAGTAAGAAAATTTTAACACTTTCAAATACCAATTGAAAAAAATAAAACAACAACAACGAAAAAACAAGAAAAGAATCGTAAAGTAATTGAACATAAAAAAAGCATTAAAACTGCTACTTTTTCTACTTTTTTTCTTTCATTTTTTGGTGGCAGGTCAAACCAAACTTTTCTTTTAATTTCGCTCAACTTGGTCCCTCCATCCATTTGTATGTTAAAATATTCAACCCTTTCAAATGTATTCCTTTATTTTTTTTTTTTGCCATTTATTGCTTTTAAGTTAAACGTTGCGTTAACGGAAGTGGAAGTGCGAAATAAAATCAAGTGAAAAAAGTGGCCGCATTTAAATTTGAAATGACCCCAGGGGTTGTTTATAGAGATGCTTTATTTTTGGTTGTTGATTTCGTGTTTTGCTTTTTCTTTAAATCTTTTTTTTCTCACATCTTCATCTACTTAGTTGTTTGGTTGTTTATTTCGTTCTTAACCTTTTTTTTCAGGCTAAAAAAATAGTACTTTTTCTTGGCCTATTGGTTACCACAATCTTTCACAAAAAAAAATAGAAGAAAAACTCTAAATTTCTTTCATTTCCATTTGGGGTAATTTTTTAATAAATTTGATTTTTATTCCGCGTAAAAATGTTGTTAATGTTTAATGACCATCTAAATTTTCGTTTTAATTCTTTTATGGCCTTTTATGGCAACCAAAAATTACCAACAACAATAATAAATATAAAAAGGAGCAGGCATAGGCAGTAACAGTCAGCAAATGTTAAACCAAAAATTTATAGAAATGAACATTAAATACTCGCTACTCTCTTTAATGCCCTGCAGCCATTCAAGAGTAGATTGAAATAAATTTCTGGTAATGAAAGGATCTCCTCTTATTCGCCTTAAAATTTATTAACACGTTTCGTTTTATTACAAAACTAAACAAATTATTTTGTGATTTCTTTATTCATATTGAAGGTTATTAAACGGAGTGTGAAATTTATTTGAAATAAAAATTTAACTGCAGATTAGATACCCTCCTATTACTTCTGTAAGGGAAATATGTTAATAAAATAAATTATGAAAAAAAATGGTAACTTTCAGTTTGTTGTTGCTTCAGTTAGAAAAAAAACAACATGAATTATTTTCGCCAATCATAAAGGCCAAATGAGGTCATTTGATACCCCTTTACTTAATATTGGCTTTGTTTGTCTTTCTTTTGGTCCCTTCTAGTCACCCAATAGGTGCCGACTACGTATTCACCCCTATTGGACAGTCAACGGCGACGCATGTGACGCCGACGATAATCTAATGGCATTACCGTAGGCAATATTGATTGAAATTGATTTTGATTTTGTCAACAAATTTTAAAACTTTGGCAGTTGTTGTTGTTGTAACTAACAGCTCTGCAGATGTTAGAAGTTTCTCTCTGGGAAAAAAAACTTCCGGTATGTACAGCTTTCGCCAATTTGACAATCCTTGGCCGAATGGAAGACATGTCGTTCCGGAGCGTAAATCCGATTGTCGTGAGTAGTAGTAGTAGTTTTTTTTTTTTTTAAGTCAAAGGTCACTTTTCTGTATCTATAAAGCCTATATCTCCGAAAGCGACCTTTTTAAAAATTTGAAAAAAAAATTATGCCAAAGATAGTTTCGTTCTCTACAGTTGTAAAAAATTTCAGAGTGGAAGTCTTTTTGGATCATAAAACAAAAATCAAATCGCAAAAGAATGAGATTAAAACTAGTCTAGTAGTGGTGGGGTGCTACACGATTTTACGATTTCGATTAGCTAGAACCGCTTATTTTATAAGTTTCTACCAAAAATACATGAGTAAGAAACAAGGGATGTGGGAGGGGGGCAAATGGCTCTTCATCGGGGTCAAAAGTTGGGTTGGTTGGTTGTTCCACAACTGCCCTTGAGTAGGCCCTAGAGGGATAAAATGTAAGACCTACAAATATATAGGAAAACTTTTTCTATTACATACTCGTATATCCTGTCCGGCAAATGAAAAATTTAAGATCTCTCCCTCATTGATTTCCTCCAACGCACTAGCAATTTTTTATTTTCTTTATTACTGTTTTAACTGGACTCGTACAATAATAACTGGTAAAGTATGAATATAGGGATGAAATTTATATTTTTGAAATTATCGATGATATGGCGACGTCAACACACATGCCTAAATCAATACCGATTTGGTTTTGAGTTGACAAAGACGTTGTCAAAATTTGAAAACTGCTAAAAATAGACAACGCCGGTAACGGGGCCTTTGACAATAAGGATAATTTGTTTTGGAATTTATCAAGCTTAAGGTATTTATATTTTATTTATTTTGTTTATAACATCCAATAAACAAAGTTATGATCATTTTTATAATCAAAAAGTCAACAAAACTATTTAATTTAGTACTTAAATTACAGACGAAGGCAAACCACAGTTGTTGAGCATATACATACACTGTTGGACAAAACATATTGGACTTAAAAACTACAACCAAAATCTATATACATATATACATATATACATATATAAAAGAAAGTGGCGTTAGTTACTACGCTTATAACTCAAGAACGCCTGGAGCGATTTCGATGATTCGTACCAATTCGGAATGGTCTCTGGCCAAGTAAGAAGAATAGCAAAAAAAATTTCTAAAATATTCCAGAAAAAAAACAAAATTACGTGTGTACTTTTAAAATACCGGGTTTACACAACGCCTTTCATGACTGTTCACATTAGAGTTGCATGACTGGTCACACTATATTTCAATGGTGTTCACACTAAAACCGATTTTGATGTTTCGTACTAATTCGGAATGGTCTCTGGCCAAATAAGAAGAATAGCAAAACAAAATTTCTAAAATATTCCAGAAAAAAAAAAAACTTACGTGTGTACTTTTAAAATACGGGGTTCACACAATGCCTTTCATGACTGTTCACATTAGAGTTGTTTAATTTTTCAATTAAAATTATTTATTTACTTTCTATTTAAGCCATTGTTTATAAAAAGCACAGATGTAAAATAAAAAGCTTAACCAATTTAAATTATGCACTAGTTGCGTTTATTTGCTTTGCAGCTGAAAAATTTATGACTTAGGAATTCAATGCATTGTCAACATTTGCACAGTTGCGTTTAGGAATATGTGACATTGTCGCACTGCAAAGCAACCTGCGTTTAGGAAAGCAGCCCTTGTGTTGCTGGGTTTAAAACTTATCGTGCTGCAAAGAAGTCTTTCATTTCCAAAAACACCAGCCGCTTGGATAAAATTTGTAAAGAACATACTAACTGGTCCTCAAGTAAATCTAAAATACTTTTATTTTCATACGAGTCGAAATTTAATTTAAACATTCAGATGGAAATATTAGAATACGTAGACCAGTTAATAAAAGATAGGATCCTTTGTATTGTAAAGGAACTGTAGAGCACGGAAGCCAAAGTTTAATGGTTTAGGGATGTTTTTCTGGCACAGGTGTTATACCTCACCATAATATAAACGCGATTATGGATAAGTTCATGTACATGATGACATTTTAAAAAGTATTATGTTACCCTACTCAGCGTAGGGCAATTTCAACAGAATAATGATCCGAAGCACACTGCAAAATATGTAAAAAATAAAATTTGGTTTAAAACTGAATAAATCAACATTACGGAGTGGCAGGTACAATCCTCGGACCTTAACCCGATCGAAAATCTTTGGAAAATTGTAAACAAAAGGACAAATCTCGAGGAAGTGGGTGAAAATAAAAATAAGCTATTTGAGGCCATAGAACCATAGACCCAAAGATAACATAACGAATAATTTTATAGGTTTCGTTGATTGTGGCATTCATTACTCAAACTGTAGACTATAGGAAATATTAAAGTTATTCTAGAACACAGTAGTCAGCAACTGTACTGCACGATCTAAATTTAAAATATTTTTTTTCTTGGCAGAGATAAGTAACATCCTACGTATGACTGTCAGGAAAATGGAAATTTTACAATTTTTTTTCCTTATAATGAAAATTTTTATTAAAAATCTTATTTTTTATGTTTCTCCACAAATATTGTACAACTTTATTAGATATGAATATCTCTGACCCCACTTTCTTTTATGTTATTGCCACATTTATGATTCTAATCAGGTTTTATGAAATCAATTCAACACTTCATAACTCTTCAAAAATCTATTAATTATGAAAACATAAAAAAATTTCATCGCTTTCAATCAATAAATAAACAACGCCGTGGAAAAACATACAAAGCAGACTGTAAAATATCCTTAAAGTGAGGAGGGGTGTTATCAAGAGAAAATATTTTTAATCAAAACAATAAAAATATGTTTTACGAGTTCTGTTTTATCTTCCAACACTTTTATGAGTAAATTTTTATTAACTTTTCTGTGCCATAAAGAAATCCTGGTCATAATAATATTTCGGCTAACCAAACAAAATATTTTGATTGAACACGTCCGTTTATCATATTTATGAAACGCGTAGAGCATAACAAATAAACAACAACCAAATGAAATCGAAAAAGGGGAACCTGCTGGTGAGTGAGAACAGTGATGAACACACAAGCCTTTAAATATAAATAGAAAGCGATTTAAGGTCTCTTGCAAGAGAAAACAAGAGATACAACAAGGACGAGTTATTAATTTGTGTAGGAAAAAAAGGGAATTTATGTTTTAAGACGAGCATGTGTGTGGTCAAGGAAGCAGAAACTAATAAACTGGAGTTTGAAAAACAATAAATACTGGGGCCTAAAATGTTTATTAAATTACTACCACCAAAGAGAAAGAACAAAATAAAAGTAAAATAAATATTTCCTTAAATTTTATTTTTCCTATAAACTGATATAAACCTTGTGAGAATTCATTTGCTTTTTGGTAAAACGAATTGACCTGCATAATAACAAGTTTTTAAAAAGAATTTATGATACATTGGGAAGGTAAATGGAAAATAAACAAAAACGTTTTATTTATTGGACTGAATAGTATCTTACTTACTTACTTAGATGTCCATAACAACCCGTTAACGGGTTTCGGCCTGCCTTAACACTAGTCTCCAAGCGTCTCTGCTACGCGCGCGCCTTCTCCAGTTGATCACACCAATTGACGACAGGGCTTCATCAACTTGGTCCTTCCATCAACTTGGTCCTTCCAACACGGTCGTCCTCTACGCCGACGTCCAGTGACCTTAGCATCAAAAACTTTTCTCTCTGGAGCAGATTCATCCATCCGAACAATATGGCCCAGCCAGCGTAGCCGTTGGTTGTTAATGCGCTAAACAACGCCCAAGTCGCCGAGGAGCTCATACAGCTCATGGTTGATTCTAATGCGAAACTCATCGCCATGCCTTAGAGGGCCAAAGATCTTACGAAGAACTTTTCTCTCAAATACTCCCAAGACCGCTGCATCGGCACAAGACAGCGTCCATGCTTCCGCACCATAGAGAAGCACCGGAAGGATAAGCGACTTATAGAGTGTTAATTTCGTCGCACGAGAGAGGTCTCTATTACTAAACTGCCTACTGAGACCGTAGTAGCACCTGTTGGCTAGTGTGATTCTTCGCCTGATCTCTAGACTGACATCATTCTTGCTGGTGATGGCGGTGCCAAGGTAGATGAACTCATTGACCACATCGAATCTATAGTTGCCGGCTGTAACCTGGGAGCCGATACTCGTCGACAACATGTACTTCGTCTTGCTCTCATTTACCGCCAGACCCATTTTTGCAGACTCCCGTTCAATAGCATTAAAGGCTGCGGTGACATCTCGCTTGGTATGCCCAATCCAATGGACTTCAAATTTGGGTTGTGCGTGGCGCTTGAAACCCACCACGTAAAAACAAACATTCAATGAAAACCCACTGATTAGTGTCTGGTAATTATTATTCGATAGTTGATATTTGTCTATTGTTATGGATTTCATTAAATAACTTTATCAGCATGTTAGGGCACTTTCAACAAGTGTGTAATGAAAAATTCGAATTTTAAAAGCAGTAAATTTTAATTTTTCAAATTAAATTTTCTCAAATTTCGAAATTATTTCAGGAATATCACTTTATAGTGGGATACTTCTATAATTTCCTGTTTTTCCATAATAGTCACTTATACCCTCCAGTTATTTTGCACAAAAAATATGGACAGTCCAAGACGAAAGTCAGGAGAAAGCGCCATCTACTGGGATATATATAATATACAAAACCAAGAGAGGATTGCAACCTACCAGCAAAGATCATCACCATTTTTAAATACACAACTAACATCAACAGATGGGGCAATTGCTGTTGATCAATCAAGTGACAGCAACTTGTTAATAGAATAAAACCATTCCAATACAATGCATAGCTTAAGTACGGGTTTACTCCCCTGAATATTGGTCTTAAATTAAATTATTTCAGTAATACCCACTAATACAGTTCAATAAGGGACACTTTGAAAATAAAATTTGTTTTTGCCTATTTCTATCAACTTTTACTGTTGATTTCATTCAGATATTTCAATAGTTTTTGGTCTTAAATTTATTTGTATTACATACATACATACATAACTGGCCTTTACAACCCTGTGTCAGGATTACGGCCTAGCTTCTCGCAGCACTCATGTTGTGTGTGTCAATTTTTATCCATGAGTACCGGGACCTACAGTTTAATGTCGACTCCGAACGACAGACTTGAGAAGCTTGTTCATGGCAATTAGTTTCTCTCAGAGCTTTTGCCAGAAGACTGCTGGTATTAACCTTCATAAATTTTATATTAATTGCGAGGTACATATGTATATGACTTTTTCAGGTCAGATATGCCTTTGATTTCTATCAATGGTACCAATAATGGTGTGGAATGCAACCACAGTTGATATACAATATTTCGTATCAAATATTGCATAGTTGTATTACTTAAAAATGTCAAAAGTTATTTGGATCTAAAAACGCAAGGAAAGGAAATATTAAAAATAAATTCCATTTGGCAAGAAAACTAAACAACTTAAGTAGACAAATGTCGTAAGATCATCAATAAATAAAAAAATATGAAAAAAAAATAAATTAAATTAAAAATGATTGAAAGTCATCGAGTGTGCCGTCTGAAGTGTACCTTTTGAATAATTAAACAATTGTTGTTTTTGTTGTTGTCAAATTTTTCTTTATATTTTAAGTTTAAACGAAACAATTAATTTTAAATGATCTTAAGAAGTCTATTGATCTGTCTTTGTATTTAATATTTTTCCCCTTATACGAGTATTTTACTTTTGACTAATTGTCTGTTGATGTCAAGAAATAATCTGTCACTTTGACAAATACTTGTGTCAACATGTTCTATTGCTACCCTCTTAACAAATAGAAACACATGACAATCTAAGTATAACAGAAGGTTAACGAAATGAACTGAGAGCAAGTCATTAATAATTATAAAATGTTTTTAAAATGCATATAAATTTTGAAAATTATATTTTTAACTAACCCAACCCGGCGTGCTTCGCTCCCCACATTTGGATTATATAAAATGTTTATTTTAAAGTTTTTTAATTAGTAATGTTCATATGTAGGGATATTACCAATGAAGCTAATTTGAATGGCTCTTTCCATATTTATGCTTAATAGTCAACAGAGAAACTCTTAGAAAAGTCAGCATTGATTTTTTTATATCGTGAGAATGCTTAAAACTAATTGAAAATGAAAGTCATTGCTAATTATATGTTATATAATAAACAGAATTGGACACGTACGGAGGTACACAAACTGGATATTAACTTGTGTATACCTTGAGAAAGGCAATAGCAATAATTTTTTAATTTGATCCAAATAGTTTAGTGGTCACTATAAATCAATAGTTAAAAAATGGTCGAAATTAACCTTTCTGTTAGGTTTGAACCATTTTGGTAAATGTTTGTTTTGTTTTTGCCTTGACTAAGAAATAATGCAGCATATCAACTTAAAACGTTTGCTATCGGGGTATTTTTATATTTTATTACTATTGGAAAACTTTCAACAAAAAATAATAAAACGGAAGTTAGAAAAATAAAAAATTACGACCATTTTGGTTCGTTATTGATGTTTTATTAAATCTTCTCATTATATGATGAGCAAATGATCTTTCGTTGCAATTTACATATAAATTTGTTGCATATGGTGCATTTGCTATCGCTCTTAATTTGGCAGCAGCTGCAGATTCCACGCTTATGGATGCTGTACAATTAGCAGCTAATACTCTTACTTCCGTAAGAAGCTCAGCTAAAAAGTTATTTGAGGGAGCTTAGATCGTTCGGTCATATAGTCTTGAGCTAAAAATAAAGCTAACTGCCGCAAAAATTCTGCTCTCTTACGACTTTTGCGCCAGTGGACCACGAACCATAAATTTCAGAAAACAATATGTCAATCATATTGGAAAACACATTATTTGGCCATCGATTTGATTTTCGTTTTACATTGTAGTGTCCAATCATTTGATCGACGGTATCAACACCTCCTGAAAATGAAATTATCAAAGTTTTACATCTCATCTCAATGCAGTTTAATCGTCGATTTTCCATTGCTTTAGCAAAGTCAACAAGTCAGACGCTGACTATAAGCTGAAGTTAATTACCGCAAATTATAGGGGAATCCCAGAAATAAAGGTAACTTATTAAAATACTTCAAAGTCAAACTGGGTGTATCATATATGTATGTATGTATATATTTCGACATTATAACAGGCAATTATTCCAAAAAAAGAATAATATGGAACAAAATGGTCGTATACCTAAGATTCGTAAGTTTTTCTTTATCTAACAGTGGGTTAAACAAGTAGGCATGGCACCTTCCATACAAAGTAAATATACAATTCTGAGTTTCTGAATTTGGTCTAAATGACTGCACAGTCAGTAGTCAAAGAGTGAGCGGAAATCAAGAAGTGGAAATAGTAACACCCATACAAAGTAAATTTTGATTTTTTAAGTATTCCATAAACAATAATAATGAAAGTTTCTAAATTTAGTAAAAATAAATTTATTTCTAATATCTACTTACATATACTCCATCGAAATCGTACAAAATAAATGTTGATGTACCGTCAGAAGAGTAATAGTGAATGTTTCGATATTTTGGACAAGCAACTTCGCAGCCAATCTACATCATCAATCAAATACTTATTATATTGAAAATTTTCTTTAAATAAAATAGAGGTAACTAAACATACCGGTTTTTGATTAATTTTTAAAACTTCTACTTTCCCAAACAATGTTGATGAATATATCGGGCCTGAAACAAAATTAAGCTACGGAGAAAATTCATTAGTTAAGAATCGCAATCGCCTTTAATTTATCATTGTTTCCACGAAGTTTTTTAAGTTTATGAATTTTATTTGATGATTGAAACATCAGTCAATTTAATTCGGGTAAAAATATCATTAAACTAACGCTTACCGGAAGAATTGTTATCGCTTGTTTTAGTACTTTTGACAAAATTTTTTAAATGCTAAATTTTTTAGTTTTGTGTCAAAATAATAGATGCTTTTTAAATTGAACATTGATGTTTAGAAATTAAAAACTTTTGGAATAATATAATTTTGTACTCAAAATAAAAAAAATTGAAAATTCTTAGTGATTTTATAGTTGTTTGAGTTCAAAATCAATAAAATAATCGGAATGCCTTTTTTCCCATTTTTTGGCAGAAAATTACGCTGTTTATTGTTATTCTATAAGCTTAATGTGGCTTTTGTTCCAAAAGAGTTCGTATCGCTATTTAAATTTAGAAAGTTAAAGGTTGTTCCCTCTCTGATTTATAAGTTTTTTAGTTTTTTTGAAATATTAAATCTTGCAAAAAAAAATTCATAATATTTGCTGACTTCCCACTCCATTTCCAAAAAAAATGAATGTTGCTGAGTATCAAACAGTGAAAAAGAAAACAAGGTGTCCTTTAAACTAAAATGGAAATTGAATGCAATTACTATTCAATATTCAATAGAAAAACAAAACTATCACTTTCGAAAACTGCCTCAAAGTTCAAATAATTTTGTATTTGCCTTAGCATTCGATGTTGTTGCCTAAATACATATTTTCTTTCTTCACTACTGTCAAAATATTTGACATGCCCATTTAATGTGTTTGAAATTAACCGCAAGGTGCGGCATGTTTTTTTTATGTTTAAATTTCCTTTTTTTTTTTCTTCTACTTTTTCCATTTGATTTCAAATATTGCTTTTGCTGACGTCGTACGTATCTTCAACACAACATTGTTGTATCAATTCGAATTAATCACTGGGTTGTTCAAAAGAAAATGAAAACGAAAATGGAAAATATTTATTGAAATAAAAGAATAAATGAATAATTATCGTGTGATGGTATTTCACTAGTACTACCATCTTAAGAATTTGTGTGTGTATGTGTAGATTTTTTTTTTCATATAATTTTCAAACTAATAAAAGTGAATTTGTTGCCAGCGTTTTAATATGTTTTTGAAGGCATAACTGTGTTTTTTTTTGTACCGTTGGCGTCTTTTCATACAATGCTCGTACTCGTATATGCAAACAATGTCGCCATGTCATGTGTCAATTTGATGTTTTGTATGCCACATCATACACTATTTACACACAATCACTCATTCACTCACTTTGACACTCACACGCATCTACTTTGTAGTTAAGCAATAGTGTTTTTGACGGAAAGAAAAAAATCTTTCAAATATTGTATGTTCAGCCACGAAAGTACAGAGTTATCCAAATAGTGATTTCTTTTTTGGGAAGAAAATTTAATTTAATTGTGTGGCTAGAATTTTTAAAGCAATTTCATCCAACCAGACATACTTTTATATGACAGGCCGCACATTAGGAAAGTTTACATACATACATAACTGGCCTTTACAACCCTGTGTCAGGATTACGGCCTAGCTTCTCGCAGCACTCATGTTGTGTGTGTTAATTTTTATCCATAAGTACCGGGACCCACATTTCAATGTCGACTCCGAACGACAGACTTGAGAAGCTTGTTCATGGCAATTAGTTACTCTCAGAGCGTTTGCCAGAAGACTGCTGAGAGGGAGTCGCCGAAAGAAATATTTTTTTCATATTTCTTTTTTTGAAGATGTCAGAGCCTGGAGTCGAACCCAGGGCCTATGTCTTAGTAAGCCAACACACTAACCACTAGACCACGGCGACTACCATTAGGAAAGTTTACATTGTAAAATATCAAGTTTATTGGTGAGAGGGGAAGAGTACAGACTTTGTCGTACTCGGAAAGTTGCTTCGCTCTTCGTGTGAACTTTGAAGTTATTACTGAGATCTGATTTTCTGTTGTGCTCTCGCCAGTATGAAAGCACAAAGCTCTTTTGTAAAAGCCTGCGTATTGCGCATATGAAGTGAATGCAATTGCTTTGAAGTATAATTTTGTTGGACTGATTTAGGCCTTTTTTTTAATAATCCCTTTTGTGCGGATTGAATTTTTGCCAGCAGAAACAAAATAACTTTTTAAGTGGAATGGAAACGTTTATCAATTTGTTTAAATAAACTTTGCAATCTCATGTGTTTCACATTTTATACTCTGTATGTAAATATTTCGACAAAACTCTGCCATTTCCGAACTTTTAAAATTTTTGATATCTTTCATAAATAAAAATTCCCCGGAAGTTTTTTCACTTCCCTATTTTTACAATTGAATGTATTTAGGAGTGTGATGTTTCCAAAACTTGCCGACTTGATGAAGTTATGGTGACAGTAGTATGACAAAAATTATATTTGGTGATTAGAGGCAACCTTATAAAACATATTTCTTAAGTTTCAAAACGACACTTTGTTTAGTAATGCTAGATAGATAGTATCTACTAGATACACACTTTGGAATAGTTTTTGAAAACATAGTTATCTACATAGTGTGCAGCCATGTTTAGGGTTGCAGTTCGTGTTTAGAGTTTTATTCGACGTTCCAAAAATACCTATCAGTGGTTCCAGTGGTGATCGTTGTTTATTTTTTTACTGGTTTAAATAGTTTATTGAACACAAGCAAAGAGTATATTTTTTTAATTTAAAAGTGTGTATCAAATGATGAAACATGAATGTTGCAAATCAAAATGACAGGCATTTTAAATAGTGCTAAACAATGCATATTGACGGAAAATTTTATGCAGAAAAAGCTGCATGTGAGATAAGTTCCGTATTTGCTTAGAATAGAACAAAAACAGCGTTGTGTAAATATTTTAATGGTTTCAACACTTCACATCGATGACAAAAGAATAATTAAATCAGTGGGCTGGAATGGAAGAATCGGGTCCAAAAAATGCGAACACATTTTCATCTGCCGGAAAGATCATTACATCTGTTTTTTGAGGTAAGCGTGTTATATTTGTGGTCGATTATCTTTAAAAAAAGTTAGCAACGATGATGGGAAATGGCCTTATTTAGCAAAAAACAAAGTATTGCTTTATCAAGACAATGCACCAAATTGCGATCGCTAAAATCAATGAACTAAAGTTTAAATTCCTTTATCACGCATAAAAGCGAAAGAAAGGGAATTAAAAGGCTACTTTAAGGATTTATTCAATTCGTGCTCTCGCCGATTCTGAATACCGCTGGTGCGTTCACACCATATACGCAATGTGGAAGCTTTTACAAAAGAGCTTTGCTCTTTCACATCGACGAAAGCAATGCTTTACTGTTTACTTAACAGTTTTTGAAGCTGTTTATCTCAAATGTAAATATCAAAGTACTAGATATGCAAATATGATTCATACGCAACTGCTTTAAATCGAAAAATAATTAATTTGTTAGATTGAAAAAAAAAATTATTAAAGTTTCACAGACTTAGATTTCTTTAATTATATTGACATTGTCTAGAGAGAGTCTGGCAAAATTTATTCTGAAAGGTTTCTAATAAAACGCGTTCGGTAGAATTTAGAATCAGGAAAATAAAAGTATTAGTCTCGGTGAGTATTATTTTTCATGTATCTGAAAGGGAGCCATTATAACCAACTTTAGAACATACATACATACATAACTGGCCATTACAACCCTGTGTCAAGGATACGGTCTCTCTCTCGCAGCACTCTTGTTGTGTGTGTTAATTTTTATCCACCCAGTTTAAAGTCGACTCCGAACGACAGATTTGAGAAACATTTTCATGGCAATCAACTACTCCCACAGCTTTTGCCAGAAGACTGCTGAGAGGTAATCACCGAAAGAAATAATTTTTTTCATATTTCTTTTTTTTTCAAGATGTCAGAGCTGAGATTTGAACCCAGCGCTAACGTCTACTACGACCAATTTTAGAACTTTGAGAATAAAGTTGTCTAGTAATACGTTTTAGAACGATTTATGCATTAAAAAAGTTAACTTTTTGTAGACCAATTTTAGAATTCGGCTGTACATATGAAACGAGCCAGCCGAAGTCTACTTATCACTTTTGGAGTTATACAAAACGTGAATCACGTCCCCATAAAGTATGTGTTTTATATAAATTTATTACTGCATGAAATTTTTTCAATTTGGGGGGGGGGGGGGGGTCGTGGCATACTGGTAGAGCGCTTGCACAGAAACTCACACGACCAAGGTTCAATCCCAGCGAAGGACAAAATTATAAAAATAAATATTTGCGGTTTTCTAAAATTACAATTTAAATTAAAAATTAAATTTAAATAAAATAAGAGGTTCCCCCCCCCTCCAGCAAGACCATCTGCAAGAAACCGCCCCCTGACATTTCTAATCTATTCCACCAGAAACCATTATTACAACTTGCCTTTAGATAAAGGTAGGATTTTATCGGACAGATAAGTATCTTTTGGTTATTACAACTAAACTTTAACCTAAACGTGACTGATAAAGTTATTGGGAAGATTGGATTAGGTTTAACTTTTAACATGAGGTTTAAACTTTTGAGCTTACCATATTTTATTGAGGCTGAGATATATGGATCTTGTTCTTTGAATTATTAACAAAAATATTTTGTTTATTTTGTCAACAAAGAAGTATATTCAATAAAAATGAAAAGTGCACAATTTATAAATTTTTTTTGTTTATTTATTCATGTAAGCATGAGTGTTGTTGTTAATTGGTGTCTTTTAAACAAATTTAATGCCAAAAGTAATCGGTTCTTGTTCTGGTATTGCCGTATTTTAAAAAATATAGCTTTTATCTTAAAGGTAATTTGTAATAACTAAAAGCATTTAAAGGCGGATTCACCCATGAGTTTCTTGGTTCGGACCAAATTTTTTTTATATGTAGTTTGACGTTTCTCTCAGAGAGCGAGAGAAATGATTTTGTGCGAAGTGCTCTCAGCTTGATTTAAATTAATTTTAAATTTGGTCCGAACCACACTGAAAAAGGTGGCCATATCATACAAAATTTATACAAGAGTCATGCCATATTGCTTGGCATTCGTATTAAAAAATTAGTATGGTACAGTGAATAATGTAAAGAAAAGCAAACAAAAAAGGCCAATAAGAAAAAAAACATATTAGAAAGAAAATATTCGCTCCAAAATTAAAAAAGTTAAAATTTAAAAATATTATATAAGGTAAGTTGTAATATTGAAGAAATTTACTGTATAATTCCTACATTTTCTTTGCCCTTTCTGAATAAATTTAAGATGGAGTTGTCAGAGGCTATTGCACTAAAATTAATTAGCGAAATAAAAAAGCCGGGGAGGGAATGCTTATATGATTTAAGCAACAGCTCTTATAAAAACAATCATGTAAAACAAATTGTTTGGGCAGAAGTAGCAGAAGCAGTTGGAATTGGCAGTAAGTGCATTTATTTTTATAACTTATAGAATTCAAGAAACAAATTTACATCCTTGGGTGATGCGATATTTTTTAATTTTTTTAAATAATCCGGTATGTGATGAAAAACGATCGAAATATTAAAACATATATGTAAATATATATGTTTTAATTATTTTAAAATTTCGATAATCACGGATGTAGTGGCAATAGTCCGTCAGTAAAGTAATGAACAAAAAAGGAATCTCGAATATGAAAAGATTTGGAAGTTAAACCAACTTGAAATTTCATTCCATTTCAATTTTGATCGAAATCGTTTTTTATCACATACCGGAATATCTTTTTAATAATATAAATAGTATTAACGTGCACTCTATTGCTTGCCTTCCATTGATATATGTATATTTGAGACGAATTCAATAAAATATTTTATTGCTTTTTTGGTAATTAATAAGACGAACAAAAAATTAATTTAATTACAAAAGGAAATGAATGTCAAACACACTGGAAAAGCTTGCGAAGACGCCATAAAACGGCAATAAATAAATATAATAATATAATATATAAATAAAATAATATAAAATAAAAATTCACCACGAATACTATTAATTGTTTATTTACTTTTGTAATAAATATTATTAATTCTTTATTTGCTTAATTGGACACATATTAATTTTCTTTTTCGTTATGCACATATATATTTATGTAATTTTCAATTGAATATGGCAACACTGATTTTACGAACAAAATTTCTGAAATGGGTGAATCGTGGTGCAGAAAACTCTCAGTAAACAAAAAATTCGTTTGCACAGAAAATGTTTCAGAAACTTATGGGTGAATCCGCCTTAAAGGTCACTTTATTCCTTCCGTTACGAAAGTTACCTTTAACTAACGGACACTTTATAGGCACGTTGTAATAATGGCCCTAAGAGTACGTAACAACAATAACTAAAACGGTTTTGTAGTGAACAATGGAACTAAACTTACCAAGTTTTTGTCAAATATTTACTTTTATATTCCCCATCAAGTGTATATGCTGATGTACATATTTGATATAGTTAATATGGTTATTTTACCAGTGAAATTTATTCAAATTTCTGACACCATTCGTAATTAGAAGATTATACCCCCAAATGTTGCATCCTGTAAGCGTTTATGTGTACGTACTTGTAAATATAAAATATTTTATAATATTGGCGCAAAACAAATCATACAAACATTTAGCAAAACACTTGAGTATTTAATCACACTGAAATAGGTGTTGACAACATGTCATTGCGTCAAGCGGCATAAGTTATTCAAATAAGTTTATAAATTTTCTTCTTTTTTGTTTATTTTATTTTAAATAGTCGAATACGCAAATGTACGAGTATGTTACCTATACAACATACATAGATATATGAAAACTACAATATAAATAATTTTCGACGCCAAAATCAAAGTGGTATGAGTGACATTTTTACCAAAAATAAGAAAATTACTCAATTGCATAAAAGCCGTTTATGCCACACTAAAGTAACTATTTTACAGTAATTTTTTCGTCTGCAATGTAAGTGAGGAAACATATGAAATTGTTATTCTAAAATCAAATGAAATAGATTTCAAAACTTGCCTTTTCAATCAGAATAATACATTCGAGGGTTGCCTTTTACATTTCGTGATTAGAGAACAAAAAACAAATATTAATAATGAAAAACCACTTTATTATTTTTCATAATATTCCCCATGAAAATCTATATACTTTTGCATGCCTTTGAACTAATTGTCGAAGCAGGGGGCTAATTCTGGCAGTCGTGATCGAAATTACATTCGAATAGAGAATAATTTCGACAACGAACAATTTTCTAATTCTGTTATTCGATACGATACGAATCGAATTTTTGCTTAGTGTTGTAAAACATGCAAAAAAAGTCATTTAACAATACTGACAAAAATACAACAAATAGTAAACAAAAAACTTATGTATGTACATATGTATATACATACATACATACATACATATGTAAAAAAATTAAAAAAGGAAAAAAAATGTAAATCAAAGGAAAAAAAATAAAGCAAGTTTACAAGGAATCCATCATTATTTTTTTACTCGTCATCTTCCGATACTGATGTGAATTTAAATATGAATCTTGTTCGGCAAAAATGCGGAGTACCAGTGATCCCTTAAGTCTGCCAAGCAATGCGTAAATCTTGATATAAGCATTTTGAATGTGTATTATGTTTCGAGAATGTAAGTATATCAAACACCACTAGAAATAATAAATAAAACAGAGTATGACACTAAAACCAACACAACAAATATTGGAAAAAAAATCCGCAAAAATATTAAAATAAATTTATATAGGGACTGAAAATTCCTTTAAATTCATATTTTTTATTTAAATTCGTATTGGTGGACTAGAAGCATTCAATTTTAACGCTATTTGTTCCTAAAGATGGTAAAGTCTTGCCTTTCCTTGCTAAGTATTCGGCAATATGTTCTTTGCCAAGTCCGTAAGTTATGCCATGAAATTTCCTAGAATTTCTTTGTGCATAATTTATTTTTGACCTGAAATACATTTTATAATTTGAAGAAATTAAAAAAAATTTAACTTACATGTTTATTTTTTGTCTTTACTTATTGTATGTATGTATATAGAAAAACGTTAACTCGAATTGCTTTTTGTTTGCGAGTAAAAACTCGCAAGACTGCATTCGAACAAACATTCGTTACCGAATGGCATCATTAGAAATTTCGATACATGTTATTCGATAACGACTCATAGAATCCCAAAAGTAAAAAAACTCGTACATACGAGTAAGAATTCGATCGTAATCGAATGACAGAATTAGCCCCCAGTTTTGCCACTCTTATTGTAGTATCTCCAGAGCATGCAATCTGAATGCAGTACCCGCTTCTTCAGGTGTCGAAAAACGTTGACCTCTTAGTTTGTTTTTTACGTACGGGAATAAAAAGAAGTCATTCGGTCCCAAATCAGGACTATATGCCGGTTGACTTATCAAATCGATGTTGTGGAGCTCAAAAATGAAGTTGATTGAGTAGATGTGTGAGAGCTCGTACTGTCGTGGTAAAGAGTGATCCGTCTTGGGCGGTTGGTTATCCTGATTTCTTGGAAATCAACTGGCAAACAAATGGTTGTGTACCACTCAGAATTCACTGTCGACTGCTTCGTGAGCAAACAACTTTTGTTGGATTTTGATCATGTTGAAACACCCATACATTCGACTACTGTTTACTTTCGGACTCATACGCGTAGACCCACGATTCATTATCTATCACGAAGTCATAGTCGTGTTTCGAAGCACCGTGATCGTATTATTTGAGCATTTCTTTGGACCAATCTACACGAACCTTTTTTGAGCGAGTGAAAAATTGCTGCTTGGAGGTGGTCGCCGAAAGAAATCATATGAGTACATACATACATACATAATTGGCCATTAAAACCCTGTGTCAGGGTTACGGCCCAGCTTCGCGCAGTTTAAAGTCGACTCCGAACGACAGACTTGAGAATCTTGTTCATGGCAATTAGTTACTCTCAGAGCTTTTGCCAGCAGACTGCTGAGAGGTAGTCTCCGAAAGTAAAATTTTTTTCATATTCCTTTTTTTTTCAAGATGTCAGAGCTGGGGTTTGAGTAGTTCCATTAATATTATTTTTAATTTAATTTTTTAAGTTAAAAACTTTATGGAAGTCTTTTGCGTAAATATTCCAAATATTACAAGTTTAAGATTTCGTACCCTCTTAAAAGTAAGAGACCTTATACATCCATTTCGTACATATTTTTTTGCTTTTTTTTTAATTTTTATTGTTGTTGCCAATTAACATGTGTAAAATTGATTTGCCAAACATTTGCAACAAATAGTTCATTTGTTGAACCACAAATGAAATAAAAAAAAAATAAATAAAAAAAATCAAAAAGAAGAGAAGACGAACTTCCATTGCTTTGGAAATTGTTGTCTGAAACTGTTAACATTTTGTAAGACATACATACATACATAATATGAAAGCATTTTGCTCATTTCGTTTTTATTTCTATTAAAAATTCCAAATGGGTAATTATTTGCATCGATGGAATTTTTAAACAATTTTTTTTTTCTTTTCTCCTTTGCTTTAAAAAAAAAACTATCCACTGAACATTGTTTTCCGAAAACAAAATCTGTTTAGAGACAATTTTTTAATGTTGTTTTTCAGTGTGTACGAGTATTACTTTAATTCGTTAGTTCATCTATTTTGGGTTGATCATGATCAATGCCTATAAATTATTTTTGCTAAAACAAACAACAACAAAAATTTTTCTTGAATGCTAAATACGGTTGATGTTCTTAAATATTCATTTGTTGTTATTGCCTTTGTTAACATGAAAAGATTTTAAATGCGATAAATAAAAAGGAGGAGAAAATATTTGAAATATTTAAATCAGTCATGGCTGCTGCTGCTGCTGCTGCTGCATCTGTGATAAAAGCAAAAGTTTTGATATGAAAACCACACAGTAAAAGAATGGGAGCACAAAACACGAAACACTGACAAGATTTTAACAAAATTTTAAAAATTTCTCATTTAAATTATTGGGATACATGGATAACAAAAGATTTTGCGATTTTAAAAAACAAAGGCCACAAATGACGCAACGATATTTATTGGTGTGATATTGAAATGATCAACAAATTTAAAGTGATTTCTTGCTAACAATTAAGCAAAATATTGTCTCTTCTAAGAGTATAAAGTGATAATGAAAACAATGGGATTACCAACAGAAACTGATCGATATACGAATTTAAAATAAAATTTAAGACAATGATCAAATACAGTAGTAAACATTTGCTTAGTTGCACATAAAATTCTTCTCAGTTAATATATAGGTAGGTAGGTAGGTCAAATCGCTAGTTAATCGAAAACGTGATCAACTACAATTAGCACAAGGTGCCGTTTTGAAACCATTACAGAACCAAACTGAATTCACCTAAAATAGGAAAAAAGCTAGAGCCAACCCGAGCTGCCTATAAAGTGGAGGAAAGTAAGGGAGTCTAGGTTCGCACATTTAGCCAAGCTATCGAAAAAAGGCATCCCTAAAAACTTTAATTGTTTGGCTGCAAGACCCGGGCAATCACAAAGGAAATGAACTACAGGCTCACTCACAGAAGTAGTCCCTCAACTTTTGCAGTGCGAAATAAAGAGCAGGCCCAACCTCTCTGCGTGTCTACCGATCAGCCAGTGACCCGTATACACAGCAATAAGTCTGGACAGGGACTGACGAGGAATCCCCAAGATTCCCAGAATCCTTCGGTGCTTATACCGAGGCCAAAGTGTCATAGAAACAGTACAGGAAGTGATGGAATTCCATCTGCTCTGTGCTTTCGCAACGAAAAACTTGGATATCTCATCTCTAATGACAGTCATAGGGCAGTGGACATGTGAGTAGAAAGCAGCATACTCTCCTCCGGCAGAGGCGCTCCTAGCAAGCTCATTCTCCTTCAGTTTCCCCACGATATCCCTATGACCCGGAACCCAGACCAAGGACATTCTACAAGCATTCCCAAGAAGCTTTAACTCATCTTTGCAATGAAGAACTAGGGAAGAGTTTCCCATGGGCGACCCCAGGGCTCTGATAGCAGCTTGGCTATCAGAAAAAACCCTAATTTCACCCCCAATGCATCGTTCTCTCAGTATCCCCAAAGCTTGCATAATAGCAAATACCTCGGCCTGAAAATGACTGCACGTGTCCCGCAGTCCAGAAGACTCTGCCAATTTGGCAGACTCGGAGAAAACGTCAACGATGGCACCACAATTAATTGGAGATTAACATTCCATTTGCACTTCCCCATTTACCAGCTTTAAGCTGTTCCACTAAGCCTAGTAAGCTTTTATTAGAGCTCCATCAGCTTATTTCTCATTGCGGGTAAGACGAGTATTGTTTCCTATAGCCCTTATGATCTTCGTCAAGAAATAACTAAAGCACAAAACTAGGTGCTATTGGCAGGCACATCTAAAGCTAAAATATGAGAAATTTCTAAAGCCAACAACGATGCACTCATGTCTGATTTAATGGAGAAGTTGACTGAAATATCCGAGTCAATATGTAAAAGAGACAAGAGTATACGATTTATAGAGATAAATGTGGATGAACAATATTTTGATGTGGAGAAGAATGTTTGCAATTTAGAAAAAGCCGTTTGCAATGCAGACTTTTATTGCTATTTGTTTGTAAAAAAAATATGGTAAAATGCTAGCATACTTTGAGGCATTCCTAAAAAGTTTATTTGTTTACTTATAACAGCTAAATTAACCCTCTATTTCTACCGCAATCAAAACTCTCAGTGATTACCTAACTAAGTTCAATGAAACGGTCAAACCACTGTAAATGCATGAGAAATTTCCCGGTCGCGTCTTATCTTATTTGGCGATATCAATTGGCCGCCTCGTTCTTGTGATTTATCGCCACTGGATTATTTTCTCTGGGGCTCTTTAAAAGCCCGCGTTTACGTGAATAATCCACAAACTACTGACGCTCTGAAAGATGACATTCGGTGCTGGATGGACGAAAGCTTTGTTACAAAGAGTGGTTTCGTGATAAGAGCGGACATCTGCCGGCGTGCTAGAGGTGAACATTTGCCAGACATCATGTTCCATATTTCTGCTTTACATTTGTATCAATAAGACCGAATTTGTCAGAAAAAATTTACAAACTAGTAATAGGAATTTAAAAATAATTTAGTGGTTGTGTATTAAGAAAAAGTATGATTTTTTTTTGTAAATTTGTTAAATTCTTTTGAGGATTTCCCGCATTTGCCTGCAGTAGTCAAAAAGTTTTGAATTAAGAAATTGGTGTGTAATGTCACAAATCATAATATTTTACCTGTGTAAAGATAAATCTTAAAATTTATAACCCTAGACATAAACAGGCTGAGTTAACAGAGCTATTAAGTTTACAGATCTTTTGCGTGTTTATGAATATATTGAAATGTCATTGCATGTTTTGACAAAGCAATGTTGCCATTATATGTTGCCTTGCCTTATTTACAAAAAAATTACGTTTGGGCTGGGCATTTCAAATTCAAAGCTGGTGAAAAAATGATTAGCAGAATAAGGGGATCTTAATTCTAAAGAAAATCTGGGGCTTATACTCGTACTAGGTCACCAATAAATGGAGGAAAGGATACGACAACTTCAGATTCAGTCACTTTGCTGGTATCAAAATAAAGTAATTTAAAAGAAACTTTTTACCATTACGTATTAAAGCAAAAGGTTTGATCAGTGCTTAAGGTTTTTTATTTTGCTATATAACAAAATATTAAGAAGAGGGAAACAAGCTACTTAGAAGTTGGTTATTTATTTAATATTCGGCCTACGAAATAGTTTCCTACTGTGGGCACCGTAGTCTAGTATATAGTGTTTTGCTTTACTAGACGAGAAGACCGGGTTCAAGCCACAGCTCTGAAATCTTGAAAGAAAGAACTATATAAAGTATTTCTTTCGGCAACTACCGCTTATCAGTCTTCCAGCAAAAACTACAGGCATTTCTTCCTACCGATGTAGGGCTGACTGTAGTAGAAGATAAAAAAAAATTTAGATTTGAAAAACAAGAATGTGTATTTTATTTTAATTGACACCAATACTCAGGGATAAACCCCCGCTAATACTGTGCATTGTATTGAAATTTTTGTGGAAAGGACAGTACATTATTAATAGAACATATATTTTGTTTTCTTAAATTATTAAGCGACTTAGGAATAAGACAAATATACTAAATGGGATATAATTCTCATTTAGTGTATAAGTTTTTGCACATAAGAATTTATAGCTTTAAAACCATCTTTTTGAAAAAGTCTCCGGGCGAATTAACCATAGAGTCATGTTTATCCTCATAAGAAATACTACTAATATTTAATACACAAATTGATATAGCATTTTACTAGATCTGGAAATCGTACGGACATATATTCGAAACGTTTACCTTGTTCTTCACTGAATTCTTCAAGATTTTCACGAAAGCAATCTAACTAATTCTCATGTCGACGTGATCTAATGGTTTGTGTGTTGGCGTACTAACACGATAGCGCCGGGTTCAAATCTCAGCTCTGACATAAAAAAGAAATATGAAAAAATTATTTCTTTCGGCGACTACCTCTCAGTAGTCTTCTGGCAAAAGCTCTGGGAGTAATTTATTGCCAAATCTGTCGTTCGGAGTCGACTTTAAACTGTTTTTCCCAGTGGTCATGGATAAAAATTAACACACACAACATGTGTGCTGCGAGAAGCTAGGCCATAACCCTGACACAGAGTTGTAATGGCCAATTATGTATGTATGTTATTGTCATACACAAGTTTCTTAAGTCTATGATTCGGATTCGATGTTAAACTGTAGGTCTCGTGTACTCAGGTGCTGTACGAAGCTAGAATAATTAAATATTCAAGTTGAATAGTTCAACAATTATAATTAAAGAATTAAATTAAACTTTTTTATTGTCGCATAATCCAAAGAGTAGTAAATTGGGCAGAAATCGGTGATTCAATGAGGTCGAAATCCGCACATATTAAAATATTAAAAAAAAAATACTCGTATTGCAATTTAAGGCGAAGATAACATGTTGTCGGGCGTTTGGATCTAAAATTTCTAGCTTACCTCTCAGCAGTCTTCTAGCAAAGGCTCTGGGAGTAATTGATTGCCATGAAAAAGCTTCTCAAATCTTTCGTTCGGAGTCGACTTTAAACTGTAGGTCCCGGTACTCATGGATAGAAATTTACACACACAACAAGATTGCTGCGAGAAGCTAGGCCGTAACCCTGACACAGGGTTGTAATGGCCAATTATGTATGTATGTATGCATGTATGTATGCATGTATGTATGTATGTATGTACCTAGAAGATGTTCAAAATAAAAAAAAAACCACGTAACGAATACCATTTGAACTTTAATTCAATAAATTTTTATTGTTGTTATTCCAGAAAAAGTGTCCCTTTACAATTTCGTTAACTGTGTTACCAATCACTTTATAAACCGTCAATGTCAATTATAAACGCAGAGGAAAATAAATGTATTCAATCATCTTTTAAATTTAATCTGCAACTATTAGTTGCCAAACATGTAGCTCCACCTCTAATGCCATATTTATAAAATCGATCACCCATAAATAAGAAGAATTTTTTATAACGAAAACATTATCAGGCAACATACACACATTCGTACATGAATGGTTGGATGGATGGATGGATGGGTGGATGTATCATTAATACCGATCAATATATAAAAGTACTTGTACCAAATGCAACAACAACAACAAAAAACTAAAACACATGTAGAAAATATACAAAACGAACAGATAGACAGACAGACAGACAGATAGGCAGACAGACGTTTAAAGTAACATACTCGTACTCGTACATAGAATGTTGTAATTGTTTTAATATTTTTTACCTTAAAAAGACTTTTAAAGAAAATAGAAACGATGAAGAATTAAAATTCATTTAATGGGGAGTATTAAGACCAATTTGGAATTGTTAAGCAGCCATTAAAAACTCAAACATATCTTAAGTTTCGAACGGCAGCAGCTACAGTTGAAAGAACTAAAAGAAACCAGCGTAGCAAAAATATCAATTAAAACTGGTCGAGTTGCATGAGAAGGAGGAAGAGAACTTAAAATACTCTACTTCAGGTTGTGTCACGGTACATACATACATACATACATATATGCACGAAATATGTATAACTTTGTATTCAAATGTATGTATGCAGAAGAGAATTTCGTGTGTGTGTGTGCAAAGGCATTTATATTGAAAATTCATAGCCAATCTCCCTATAAGCAAGCATTTAATTGCTTACAAGCATTCAAGAAATTATACAATTTTTGTTTTTTTTTTTTTGTTTTTTTTTCTGAATGTTATGTATTTGGCTGTTGCTGTGTTGTAGCAACAAATGTTTCTGAAAATTTTACAAAGACAACAAATACAACAACAACGACATTAACAATATTTAAGGTAACACACACACAGACACACACACATCAAAACATACACATCATGTTGTTACATTGCAAATAATAAGAGATCGAACGTTAAATGTTGAAAGATAAATGAAAACTTGTTTATCATGTCGACACGTATCTCTTAAATGCGGTAAAATGCTTCTGCGATATTGCAACGCCAAACATATAAAACCAGCGTACCATGTGCAACGTGCAACCCCATCAATCGTACATTTGCAATATGTAGTATAGGAGTGCTTTATATGTATTTTTACGTATTGTACCCGTTCGTACATTTATAGCCACTCCTTAACAATTTAGCAAAAGAAAAAATTGTTGTCGTCATAGCTGTTTCTTATTACTGACGATAATGATTACTACGACAACAACAACAACAACAAAAATCTCTATAACGCTGTCTTAGAGATGATGTTGCTGATGATGGAGTGAGTGTATGTGCGTTTTGCCAGCGTAAAGGTTGTCTATGACGATTAAGCAGCGACTAAACATGGAAAATTGTTGTAATTGAAGCCGACTTATCGGCCGATATTGCCGCCTTGTATTGCTTTGCTGACTGTTTATCAGTTTAACAGCAAAAGAAACGCCAACATGGTGTTTTCAACTTCCAAAGAAAATATTTAAGGTGTAGAATAAATGTTTGTGTTGTTAAGATGATCGTATAAAATGTTTCTTTCCTGTTACAAAAAAAAAAAAAAAACAACAAAATTACAAATGAAAACAGAAACAAAAGCAAAAAATACAACAAATGAGTTAAACTATTTACAGTGAAACACCTAAAAGTAGGAAGAAATATAAATTTTATAACCCTCCACGAGAGATGTTAAAATTGATATGATTTTGAAACAAATTTACATTAAAATTCGCCTAGACCAAGAATTTTTTATGATCAAAATTCCGATCATAATAATGGTATTTGATTGAACAGTTGCTTTGGGTTTGCAATTTTTCTTGCTAATCTAACCATCTGATGCAGAATACGAGTGTTAATAATGGCATGGTTTAGCAAAATTTTAACTCTCGTGTACCACTTATCATTGAGAAATGTCAAGCAATTAATTCACTTTGTCTAGTTGAGCTCTATGAAATTGATTATTATATAGGTCTACAAACAAGGTCATACACTGTAAAAACTTTTCCTGAGCAGATTTCAATGATGTGAATCCTTGCAATGAAGAATGTTTAGAAAAGTTGCAGAGATACCTAAAATTAATTTTTCTTATTTTAAATCGAAAAATTTGATCAATAAGTCCGTGACTTACCTCGTAGATATATAAAATGCAACACTGCTCTCATCAAGTACCACCTATTAATAGAGGGCTGTCAAATTCTGAACAAGTTCCGTTATTTCCTTTAGCGTTTAACAGCTGTTCAAAACATGCAACCTCGTATATTTTTTTAAAAATGGAAAAAAGTGAATTTCGGGTGCCCATTAAACATTATTTCATGCGAAAAAAAAAACCGTCAATCAAACCAGGGTAAAGCTTGACAAATATTATGAGGGCTCTGCACTATCGATTTCAATGATAAAAAAATGGTTCACAGCACAGAAAAAAAAACGTAGTAATGGCAAATGATTTTAACCTTACCGCAAATAGAATTTACATTCGGATCGTTCCCAATAGCAGTTTCTATTTGTCGCAACAACAAAATTGCTGTTACATTAAATACAATTGAGCAAATGCAAAAATGGTTTTAACAAATGCGATTGTCTTTGTCCCAAATGCAAATTGACAAATGCAAAAACTGTCCTACCAAATACAATAGTCTTTGCCCCAAATACAATTCGACAAATGTCAAAATTTTTTTCAATTTTTAGATTTTATTTACAAACAAAAATAAAATTAAAGACTTTTCAGGAATATATACATGCATACGTATGTACAATGAATTGGTAACTTAGTTTTAATTATATCTAAAATATTAATATACTTAATACATAGTAAGGCAATTGAGAGCACAATATAATAATACATACATACATATATAATATTATAAAACATGTATAAGTAATATAATATACATACATTATGGTACATAATATATAAACTATATTTATATACGGACTCCGAACGGCAGATTTGAGAAGCTTTTTCATGGCAATCAGTTACTCTCAGAGCTTTTGCCAGCAGATTTTTGAGTGGTAGTCACCGAAAGAAATCATTTTTTCATATTTCTTTTTTTTTTTCAAGATGTCAGAGCCGAGATTTAAACCCGGCGCTATCGTCTTCGTAAGCCAACACACTAAATACTAGACCACGGCGAAGATATACTCCTGCAAAAAACTCACACATATTTGCTTTTTTTTCACACGCACGTGTTTTTAATACCGCAAACAAAATTCAAACGAATGAGAGATAATGCCTAAACAATAAAACAAAACTAACTGAATGCATGTGAAAATACAAGACTACTGTTACCACAACAGCAATCCGTATTTGGAGTAAATAATTTTTCTCATGTAATCTCAAATAAGAAAACATTTAATTTTAATAAATTTCTGTTGACATGCATTTTTAAATGCAATTGCCTTTAACTTAAAGAAACTTCAATTTGGATCAAATAATTTTGCTCTTGATTTATGTCAACTGCAATTTTGTTGTTGCGACAAATACAGTGTATTCCCCGAAATTCTTTGTGGCAAATAAAATATCATTTAAATCAAATACTTTTTATTTGCGACAAATACAATTTCCTCAACTGCAAAAAGTATTTGCCATAACAACACTTATTTTTTTCTGTGTGACTATGTCGTTGTGGTCACGCAAGCACAAATAACGCTGAACGTTCTGAAGGGCGAAATGAGCCGAATACATCCGAAAATGTTAAAAAAAATCCACGATGTGCGTTATATAGTCGATGGTTTTGATTCTAAATGATCAGCTGGGTTAAAGAAAGCTGTCGGCAAGGTGGATGCCGCGTTTGCTCTCAATTAATCATAAACGTAATCGTATGAAAACTTCAAAGGATTATTTTCTTTTAATTTGCTGGTATGACCAATAATCAGGGTTTACACCTCTACTCATGATGTGCATTGCATTGGAATGTTTGAGGATAAAATTAAATTTTTTAAGTGACTTATGTCAATCGGACAAGTTGCTGCCAGTTGATCACGCAAAGGCCAGTGTTATACCTTCACCCTTGAAATGATCAACAGCAATTGTCCTACCTGTTGATGTTAATTCTTTGTCTGTTGTGAAGTGGTGAGGGTCTTTGTTAAGTAGTTTCATACTTCCTCTCTGTCTATTACTTCTCAGTAGGTGGCGCTTTCTCCTGATCATTTGTTTAACAATTCGTAGGTGGATAGGTTGGAGTGTCAGGGGTGGCTTTCTTAAGGATGGAGTCGCTTAACCGCAATTCGTATGAGTTTTTGCGGCATTTTGTAACTATAGATGAAACATTACAACACTCCGAAGATCAAGCAGCAGTCTAAACAATGGAGAACCAAGAGAACCGGCTCCAAAGAAGGGCAAGGTAAGTTATTATTGAACCGATTTAACGAGGATTTAAATGAAAACGATCCCATATGGCAAAAAAACAGTATTTTCATTATAATACACGTGAATTGGACTACGAATTGGTACCTCATCCGCCATATTCTCTAGATTTTTTTTTAAGACCAATACTCAGGGGTAAACCCCTACTCATGCAGTGCATTGTATTGGAATATGAAGATGGTTGATATATACAGATTTTTTTTGTAGATATTTGTATATTATGCGCCTTTTTTGTTGATGAGACAAGTTGCTGTCAATTTAACCACTCAAGGGCCAGTGTTATACCTTCACCCTTGAATGATCAAACACCAATTGCCTCATCTGTCGGTGGATGTTGAATTTGAATGGTGAGCGTCTTCAGGAGATTAGCTGTTTTCTTCCCAAAAGATTGGGCTGTACTCCTGATCATTGGTTTCTGGTGGAATAGATTGAAAATGTCAGGGAGCGATTTCTTGAAGATAGACTTCTTGGAGGGGGGAACCTCTTATTTTTGTTAAATTAATTTTTAATTTAAATTATAATTTTAGAAAACCGCAAATTTTGATTTTTATAATTTTGTCCTTAGCTGGGATTGAACCTCGGTCGTGTGAATTTCTGTGCGAGCGCTCAACTACTATACCACGAGCCCCCAGTGACTATTTCTCATTTCCACACCTAAAGAAATGGCTGGGTGTGGAAAGAGATTTAGCTCTAACAATGAAATTATTGGCCAAATAAATGGAGAAAATTTTTACTAGTAAATTGAGCTAAAAGAAGATTAGGATGAAAAAAAACTTTTTTTTTTGTGTTTCATTAAAAAGTCACGGATTTATTGATCCGCCCTCGTCACAACGCCTTGAACACATACATCAAATATCTCATTTTAGGGCTGCATAATAAACCGTGTTACCAACTACTGTCAAATTCTTAGAAATATACAGTTATTTTATTTATTAATTTAATAGCCTAAACCCGGCGTCCTTCTCTAGACCTACCACTAGTCCACATATTATGACTAATGATTTTAGTGACTACGAGGTAATTCAGACCTACAGCTGTGTTCAATAGTTAATCTGTATGAGAGGTACCATTCCTCATAGTACGCACTTTTTCCTACTGATGATTTTTATTGACTACGAGACCAATCACACCAAACTCAGAAATTTTAGCTTCCAATATTTAACTTGCATGGAAGCTACCACTTCCACTTATCCAATTCCGCCCACTTTCTGACTAACTATTTGACTTGACGATGAAGTAATTCAGACTAAGTTTAGAAAGTTTGGCTTTGAATCAGTATTTAGTTTGTATGGAAGTATCACGACCACTTGTCTGATTATGCCCATTTTCTGGCTGATGATTTTAATTGACGATGAAGTAATTCAGACCAAGTTTAGAAACTTTAACTTTAACCGTTCTCTTCTTCGAAATCTATCATTCAGCTAAATTTCAAGTATAAATTGGGACTATTAATTAAACTATACGCCCTTATATTTTCACTTAAGTCCTCTTGGAAAATAATACAAAGGCAAAATTTAATTTTAATTTCAATTGAGATAAAAAATTGTTCGTACATCTTAGCTAAAAAACAAAAAATATTAATTAATAAAATTAACGGTGTTTTATTCTAAATAAATGTGCATTTTTTCTGTGGCTAAAAATTTTCTATAAGAACCAAATAAAATTTATTTGAGACAACACCCTTAATATCTCAAAACACGGTATTTCGACTTAAGCCATTATTGTTTATTGCCACAGATATCTGGGCCTCTGCCTTCTATCTCAGGCTTTCCTAAGGTTAGCAAGAGCCAAACTGACAGGAAGGACATTTAATATAGAATGGAAATTCTTCCAAACAATTATTCATAAAAACTTAATTTGTTAATTTTTTTCAAAATTTATTGCCAAACTCGTATCTGAAATTGTTAATTGTCGCCATTTTAGTTAAATTCATAATCATAAACATTATTTTCTTTAAATTGTCATTAATTTTCTTGTCACCATCATCTTAAACATTGTCTATGAGTTTAGTTTGACATTAAGCCAACAACGATCTTGTTTCTTTAATGTTTTTTTTTTGTTTTTGTGCTTCTTCTTCGGTTTTATTATCGCATTATAATCATTACAAGTTACCATTCAACTGGTGTATTGCAGTTGTACTTGTGTTGTATTTTATTGGCAACATGCAAACTTGTAATTCGTTTTAACATAAAAATTTTCGATGTTGTCTTTGTTGTAAATATTTCTTTTAACCATAAATGCAAATGACAAATATTGTTAAAGACCATAATAAATGCCTCCATAGTAGAGTAATGGAAAGGGGTAAACTGCAGGGGGGAAATAAAATAATTGCAATATTTAAAATTTTATTTAAAATCAATAAAATTACTGTTAAATATTATCGATATGAATACATATGCATACATGTTTATGTATGTACATATGTGTTTACATCTAAAACCATCAATTTGTGTTTGTAAGAAAACAGGCAAATGAAATTTTTTAACACGTTCGCCACTCAGCGTCACACATATGTGACGTTGGAGTTTTCGTAAAAACTCATGTCACATATATGGGTCGCATAATTACCAAAATTCCTTAATCTTTTATTTCATGAGTTTTTACTGAAAGTGCAAAAAATATGTGAGTGGTGAACGTGTTAATGACCATTTTAATACTCGTAATAAGGAAGGGATCCTGATTATTTGAAACAAATCATGTTTCTTTTGATTAATACAAAAATGTTCGAATTCGATTAAAACGAAATATTTTAAATTTTCAGAAATTGATTGCATAGTAAACAGAACTATCATGTTCCTCTTCTCTTCTAAGGCTACTTTTTGACTCGGCGATGTTAAAACTAAACACGACCTCAACCGATTTTCCAAGAAAGTAAAAAAATTTTTTCTTGAATAAATTTTAAAGAATTATGACGGTGTTTCCTTAACATATTGTCTTAGCAGTTATGTCGAAACCATATCCGAATAGTTTGCAATATATTTCATAGGAATTTCAAATGTATAAAAAACTGGCAGGGTGTTAAAAAAATAAGTCTTAGATTAATATATAAACTTTTATTTAAGCTTTAGGTCGATTAAATAATTATTTTTTCGATATTTCGCTACTTCTCTGCGTAGCTTCTTCAGGAAATGTTTATTATATTAAACAAATTATATATTAATTAACTAAACTACTTAATTGATACAATAAGTTTTAGATTTAGATGTGTCAGGATTAAGGCCTAGCTTCTCGCAGCACTCTTGTTGTGTGTGTTAATTCTTATTCATGAGTACCGGGACCTACAGTTTAATGTCGACTCCGAACGACAGACTTAAGAAGCTTGTTCATGGCAATTAATTAACCCCAGAGCTTTTGCCAGAAGGCTGTTGAGAGGTAGTCGCCGAAAGAAATAATTTTTTCATATTTCTGTTTTCGAGATGTCAGAGCTGAGATTTGAACCCGGCGCTATCGGCTTAAGAAGCCAACACATTAACCACTGAACCACGGCGACTACTCGATAGTCAATTAGATATTACATACATATTAGTAAATCTTAGAGTGGGTGGTTATATTAGACAAAAATAAGTACAAAACAGCTAAACAAGATGAAATTTTTTAAGGCAAAACAATTAAAATATCACCATCTTTCCCTCATATACTTAAGGCGTCTGCCACCACAAAAAACTACTTTCAGAGTTCCTAAAGGTATTTCATAATGCCAGACCAATAGCAAATGCTACTTATTGTCTCAAAATATATATTTTCGGGGATCAATTTTCGTTAATATTAATAAGAATAAAATATCCTATAAAATAAGGCTCTATTCAGCTTCCTAAAATGAATGTTATCGGTTGTAAGAACAAAGAAATACGAATTTTAGTGAAAAATCGCTGTTTTTTTTTTAAAATTTATTCTCAATGAAGCACGGATTAGCGTTATCCAATTGGGCTGAAATTTTGTAAATCGCATTTTCTAGTCTATTGGCTCTAGGGGTTAAAGTGTAAGTTCATATTATGCGTTCATGCATAAATGCGTATGATGCTTTTTATGCATTCTATGCGTTTCTAAATTCAAGTTACAAGCAAAGCTTTTACGCGCCATATTTTTTTTTTTTTTTGGATCAGCTGTTGTGTTAATATTGCTATCAAAAAAAAAAAAACAATGTAAGCAAAATTGAAATTATAAAGAAGTTATGGAATTCATTGACTTTATATTTTTAATACATATTTTGTGCTAGAAGGGTCTACGAAAAGCTTGAAAATATCACGAGACAATGTTTTTAAGCTTTCTAAACTCAACAGAGATGTCACTCAGTACTTCAAAGTAATCGATAAATATAATATAAATCGAAAAAAGAATACAAAATATAAAAATTATATTTAAAATTAATTTTTATATATTTCTTTCTTTAAAATTATTGGAACCTTTTTAATGAAAGCTTTTTCTTTTATTAAAAACTTGTTTATAAAAAAATTTTAAAAAGAATCCACCACACAAACATATTTATCGATAACATTTAAAATAAAATATAATTTCTTATCCATGACTATCAAAAACAGCTGAAAGTAAACCTATTTTGTTGCGCAGATACGTATATGCAGTCTGCTAAAATGGGTCTGGCGGTAAATGAGAGCAAGACGAAGTACATGTTGTCAACGAGTAGGGACGTAGAACGTATCGGTTTCCATTTTACAGCCGGCAACTTTCATTCGATGTGGTCAAGGAGTTCATCTATCTTGGCACCGTCATCACCAGCAAGAATGATGTCAGTCTGGAGATCAAGCGAAGAATCACAACAAGACAGTCTGTAAAATTTTCTATAAAAACATTATTTTTCTCTACTTATTTTTGGTCAACGTTAACAAGTTTTCTGTGATTTCATAAAACTGAAAGTAATTAAACTTCATAGATTTGTCTAGACTTTCATTAGCTTCAATAATTTATTTTTCTATCTTAATCGATCTTTTTTAAGGTACAAAAAGCAAATTGTGAATGTTTCAATTGACATTTTATTTACACAGATAATATCTTAGAAACTAAAACACGCTGAATATCTTTATTGAAGATAACAGATTGCGTGCAAACATAAAAAGTTTTTTATCCTAAACAACCAAATATGTAAGAACATACAATATCGAAAAGTTGTTTTACTGTTCTGCAAACAGATTATAGGTTGCACAGTAAAACGAAATTTTATAAAAAAAATTTTTATTAATATGGGGTAAGTCTTTGAATTACACTGTGTGTAATCTTTTAAGTCATGGAAACGGACACCACTATGCGATAAAAGACAAAAAAAAAAAAGAAGACCTGTGTCTCCCAGTTTTGCTCAGTCATGATTTTTGGGGCTCCCAAGCATTTTGGGCCTTTGTGTCCTTTTTGAAAAAATTAAAAATTTTCTCAGGCAAATATCTTGCAAACCGTCCGGAATCTTGATCTACTTTCTGAGACAAAGTTGTAGCTCTTGTCAAATTCATTTCAGAAAATATTCTTTTCTCGTTGCCTTTAAAAAAGGAAAAGCTTCTTGTTTTAAATATTTTTTTCCAAAATATTCATTTATCTGTACGTACTGTGGTAGAAAAAATGACTAGAACTGGTAAAAAATTGCAAAACGTCAACAATTTTCATTTATTCTTACATCAATAAAATAAAGTAACTACGTTAAATAATTAATTGGGTTTAAAAAAATGTCTGCAAAAATTGATAAGAAATTTGTTTAAAAGTACCATCAAATCCTAATATTCTTTTAATATTTGGTTGAAGCTCCTTTCAATTTTATCACCTCTTGGCATCTACGCGGAATGGAGCCCACAAGCTTTGCGCAAACACTCGGCGAAATGGAATATCAGGCCTTTTGAATGTTTATTCATATTTTGTCCTTATTTTTACTTTTAAAGCCCCAAATTAGTTTTTTAGGGCCTCATAGAGATGTTCAATAGGATTTAAGTCTGGTGACCGCGATGGCCACTCTAATACCGGCACACCATTTTCGATAAACCACCGGCAGAGTGTTTGGGATCATTGTTCTGCACAAATTCCCGTTTTACGGGTTTTCCCTCCTCTGCAAATTGAAACATTTTATATTTGAGGATCTCTAAATAATTTCAGAGGTAAAGAAACGGCCCAAATCATTAAGGAACCGCCACCGTGATTGACGGTCTTTTATGTGTATTTTGAGTCGTATTTTTACATGTTTGGCGGTTCAGATGTTGTTTGGCAAATTGAACTCTTTTTTGTATATATATATATATATTTTTTTTTTTTTGCTTAAAAAAGGTACATTCTTGGCGTACGTCTACTTTACATTTAAGAACAATTTCGTAGGAAAGATTTTTTAAGGCAGTGAGTAGTTCTGTTAACAATAAAGTAGGATCAGCATCATTACTTATAATATTTTATTTACTTTTTAGACATCTGGCAGCAATGGTCTTAAAAGTTTTATATACATATAATTTTTTTTTTTCATTGTATACATTTTTTTTAAATTTTTGCTTGATGACATGATTTTACATTTGCAACAATATCATAATGAGATTTTAACTCTAGCCACTGACTTTCTATGCACTTTACTCAATTGTCACATTATTGTCAGTCTATTATAATTTTTATGCTCACCCTTACAATTTTTTGTTGTAAATAAATATTTATGTATCTATAATATATCCATAATAGTAACGTTTTATATTGAATACTGCTGAAATATGCCAAATAAAAAATTGAAAAATGTTAAATCAAAATAAGTAATTCTAAATTTAGCAGCAAAAATGCTAAAACGGTCGGCGTTGCGCAGAATGGCCCAAAGAAATATGACCCCAATTTAAAAATGCAAATTAGCCCCATTTTTGGGACGAAATTTCATAATGAAAAATAAGCTCAAAAAAAAAAAAAAAATACAGAGAATGACCCCAACCGAATGAAAATTCTCCCCAATATTAATTTTGGGGCACATTTTCATTTATTACTTTAGAACTTTTCTTCATTATTCAAAATAACCAAAAATCGCGCGATTTTTTTTAAATTTTCGCCTTCGGCGCTAGTTCTTTCGATCACATCTCACCAGCTCCATTCGCACCGCTATAAACGCTCCTTATTGATTCTCTCAAAGCATGTTCATAATCCAAACGATTCCAAGTCAAACACATTACTTATATCAGCAATTTTTCATATGCCTTTTTTGATTTCTTCTCCATTAATACATAAAACACTGGATAAATCTGTAACATCAAAATATAATTAAATAATCCCAGTTTTATATGAATTATTCCAGCAAACATATTTCACAATATCTTTATAGCTAGATTTCTTACTAAAAATCATTTTTTGATTCACTAAATATAATAATTTACTACTATATTTTTTTCAACTAAAAGAAAATACACTAATTTTTTTTTTTCTTCCGCTATTATACACTTTTTTACGACTATTGTCAACGCATTGCACCAGCAAACAAATTCTTTTCTGTTAACGCCAAGGATGTAAGATGTCTTGCCATTAAAGTCAACTACCTATGGTGCGGTCATCTGGCAACACCATAGATAGTGTGGTGAGTATGCGCATGACATCTTGCAGCCTTGCGTAAACTGACATTTTTTTGTATTTTTCTTTTCTTTTTTCATTCGTGGTTTTTACTTTGAATTGAGTGTTAATAAAATCTAGAATTCTGTGCTTTTTTTTAAAACTATATAATTTTGTGCTTTATCTGGGAATTTAAAATTATAGAAATAAAAGTGGCCCTAAAAATAAAATTGATTTTATTTCAACAATAAATTTTGTAAAACAAAGAGTTGAAAGTTTTTTTTTTTTTTTTTATCGTGAAGTCTGGAAAGACAAAAGGTTTGTTGGTGATACGAGTGGTTCTGGTGAAAGCCGAGCATAATCGAAAGTGTTGGTGTAAGCAGTTAGTCTGGAGCTAATCATTTGGTCCTTCACCGGGAAAAATAATATAAAAGGTACGTCCTGTAATTTTTTTTTAAAAAAGTGTCTCAATGATTGTGGTTCGGTCAAAGTATCATTTGCTGAATTTAAAACAAAACGTGGTACACAACATTTGTTAACCGGTACTCGCATCCCGTTATATATTTTTTCTATTCGGTGTTCAATTTTATAAAAACAAAAAGTGCAGTTTTATTTGTTTGAAGGACAAAAAGACGAAAAAGAAAAAAAAATCTATTGCTTTGTTGCTTTTGTGTCTCACATCACCAGTTAAATTAACTTTGTAGTCCGTTATAGAATTTTTTATATAGAAAGTGACTCTCAATCTTTTTTACGGTGATCCTTTTAAAGCAAATTGTACATTATACACATAACACAACAAGCAAAAATTAAATAAAAGAGCAATATATTTGCGATACAGGAAAACAATTTTGTTGTTGCTTTTCAAAAATAACAATAATAAAACGATCCATTAAATATTTGTTGCTCTTAATTGGGAAAAATAAAATTTTATTGTGATTATATTTCGGTAAAATAGCAAAAAGCTCGATATTCAAGGCTAACAATTACAGTTAGTAGTGGTCCGTTAGAAAAAATAAAAAAGTAAAGCCTGTTATATTACGGTACGAAAATAAGGTGTTGTTGTTTTTCTTTTCTTGTGCCTTTTCTTTTTGAATGATTAAGTGTCTCTTGTAAAAATCCGTTTTTGGCGTAATCTCTTTGGCATCCACAATAAATAAATAAATTTTTATTTAATTCGAAAAATATTTTCTGTTGATCGGTCTGCCGTTCTGTAACTCTTTTCAAATAAAATGTCGATTTTTGAAAAGTATATGCGTTCAGCCGATGAACTTATGAGTTTTGAGGCTATGTGGAGTGAAGAAGATTTCTCCACATACACAGAGGATGCCTTTGAATTTGAGAAAAACGAGTTAGAGAAAACCTGGATATAGTACAAAACTTTATACGATGAATGCTCTGTAGATACAGTAGAAAAGAAAAAGGAACTCATAGTGGTCCAATCAAAACACCCGCAAGTGAGAAAGTCGTACATACGGTGCATTAATATTTTGGCTAAGGCTAAGCGTAGGTTAATGAGAAAAGAAGAAAGTTTTGATACAGTGGCTCCCAATCAGTGTAGCTCTATATCCGTACCTCCTTGTGACACTGGAGTCTTTCATAGAGATTACGTTTCGTGGCCTACATTTAGGGACATGTTCACCGCTATATATATAAATAATACGAAGCTTAGTCCAGTAGAAAAACTATTTTACCTGTTTAGAAAAACGGATGGAGAAGCCAGGGACATTAATAGAAATGTTGCTCTAACTGGTGAAAATTTTGAAATAGCCTGGGACAACCTAAAGGCTCAGTACGAAAATACAAGAGTGTTAATAAATAGACAACTAAAGGTACTTTTTAATCTTCCCTCGTGTCTCCAGGATACTTCAGCAGAAATTAAAAACCTTCAAAGAGAAATTAATAACTGTATAGCGATACTCAAACTGTATAACGTTGACATAGGGACGTGGGACCCTATTTTCGTTTTTCTATGCTCTTCACGTCTTTCAGAATGCACGCTTAATTTGTGGGAACAATCAGTGAAAAATAAGACAGAGGTTCCCAAATGGGATGAACTAAATAGTTTTCTTAATGATAGATTTCATGCCTTGGAAAGTGTCTCTGACGTTTTAGCAACAAATAACGTAATATGTAGTTCTCAAACAGCGGCTTTTAATAATATACAAGGGTCACAAAAAATTAGGCAGTTTAGGGCCCATCATGTTAAAGTAGACTCCCTTAGTTGTAAACTATGTAATGGTAACCACAAAATTAATCATTGTAATAAATTCTTGAGTATGGACTACAAAAATCGTGTCTCAACACTGAAAAGATTTCGATTTTGTTTCAACTGCCTTACTATAGGCCATTTATATAGTGAGTGCCGTAGTCCAAATGGGTGTTCCAAGTGTAGGAAAAAACACCATACGCTAATGCATAGGGAGTTTAATAAAGAAAATCTAGACCAATCAAACCAAGGTGAAAGGCTGAATAAAACAAGTCAAATACAGTCCACTAACGCTAATAATCCAACAAACGTAGTTCAGTCACACCATACAGCGGTGTCGAAAAAAGTCATGCTTGCTACTGTTTGGGTTAATATTACAAGTTGGGGATATGAATACAAAGTGCGTGCCCTTATAGACCCATGTTCGGATGAAAGTTTTATATCTGAAAAAATTCAAAAGCTGCTTAAGTTGCCCACAACTCCCGTGTCAGCAGAAGTGACAGGGTTAGGTGGAAATATTATTAGTAGATCTAGTAAGGCAGCAACGTTTGATATAGTATCTCGCTTTGATCCAAAAGTATCTCTGGAGGTGCAAGCGCTTGTAGTTCAGCGTGTTACTGGTAACATTCCAACTCACTCGTTTTTTCCAGTAGATAATTTTGATCTACCAGAACTTCAATATGCTGATCCAAGATTTTATGAAAGCGGTGAGGTAGATCTATTGTTAGGGGGTGACTTGTACCCCTTAATTCTTCGTGGAGGTGTTCAACACGGCATTCTTGGTTCTCTAGTAGCTCAAGAAACAATCTTCGGTTGGATAGTAACAGGTCCTACCGATAGTGTCCCTCCGCAAAAAATTAGAAAATCTTATCTAACTAGTGTCTCTATTGACGACCAGTTGACCAAATTTTGGGAGTTAGAAGAGGTTTCTCATAGGCACGTTTTGTCTGAAGATGATAAAAGGTGCGAGGAGATTTATCATACTACTACCACTAGAGATCCTGATGGGAGATATATTGTAAGTCTGCCCTTCAAAGGTGATCTTCTGTCGCTAGGTCCCAATAAACATATCGCGGTAAGTCAGTTCATACGAAATGAAAAATGTTTACTACGCAAGCCTGATTTTAAGGCTCAATATGATGAGGTCCTAAAAGAATATTTAGCTCTCGGACATATGGAAAAGTTACAAAATGCTGATAGTGGTCCGGGTTATTATTTACCCCATCATGGCGTGTTTAAGCCAGAAAGTACAACAACAAAATTAAGAGTAGTCTTCAATGCTTCAAGTCCCTCAGCTAATGGCAAAAGCCTAAATGACATATTGTACACTGGCCCTGTTCTGCAAGCTGAAATAGTAAATTTAATTTTGAAATGGCGATTCTTTCAGTTTGTTTTTAATGCGGACATTTCAAAAATGTACCGGCAGATTTTGGTAACCCCTGAGCATAGGCGTTTTCAGAAAATTGTTTTTCGTAATTCAGAAAGCGATAGAATTGACGATTACCAATTGAAAACAGTTACGTTTGGCGTAAATTGTGCTCCTTATTTGGCCCTAAGGACGATTCTTCAGTTGGCTCAGGACGAAGAAAGAAATTTCCCATTGGGTGCTAGAATTTTACGCGAGTGTATGTATGTCGATGATGCTCTAGTTGGGGCGCATTCGATACCAGGTGCCTTGTTGGCACGAGACCAATTAATTGGCATACTAGATAAAGGCGGGTTTGAGCTGCGAAAATGGACTTCGAACTCAAAACAAATTTTGAAAAATTTGCCCCTGGAACATTTGCTCACTACTTCGTTTTTGTCGCTCGATGATAAAAGCACCGCAAAAATGTTAGGGATCCACTGGAATGCTATAGAGGATGCGTTTTTCTTTACGGCAGAAAAAATTATTATGAAAAACTGCTATACAAAAAGAGAAGTTCTGTCGACTATAGCTAAGTTGTTCGATCCAGCTGGGTGGCTGGCTCCAATAATCATCGTCACAAAAATTTTAATGCAGCAAATGTGGCTCGATAAGATAGAATGGGATGAGAACATTAAACCAGTAGCACTTCAGAAATGGCAAACATTTGTAAAAAATTATACTGATATTGAAACTATCAAACTTTCTCGTTGGGTTCAATACTCTACAGCGTGTGAGACTCAATTCCACGGGTTTTGCGATGCATCAGAATTGGCGTATGCAGCAACGTTGTTCGTTAGAGTAAGTACTCCAAACGGCATTCACACTCAGTTGCTCGTATGTAAAACAAAAGTAGCGCCTGTTAAGAAGCCATCTCTGCCTCGTTTAGAGCTGTGTGGAGCAGTCTTATTGGCCAATCTCGTTGACAACGTAATTCCTGCATTAGGTCTCAATTCACATAATTTACATTTGTGGTCCGACTCAACTATAGTGCTGGCTTGGCTCCGAAAGCCACCGTTGGAAAACTTTCGTGGCCAACAGAGTGGCCACTATTCTAGAAAAAGTACGTAACAAAAATTGGTATCATGTGTCTTCTGAGGAGAACCCGGCCGATCTAGCAACCCGGGGGCTGACTCCTTTGGAGTTACGTGAAAACACACTTTGGTGGCATGGCCCTAGTTGGCTCAAGTTAGATAGCTCCATGTGGCCCGGAAGACCATCGGTGTTTGAGACTACTGAAGAAGCGAAAAGAACGCAGATATTTATTGCTAGATCGTCAGAAAAGGACGACATTCTCAATCGTTTTTCTAACTTAGCCAGAGCCTATCACGTGATCGCCTATATGTTTCGGTTTTGTAATTTATGCAAACATATGCAAACGGCTTGTGACTCACGTCGAATCACAGCTAAAGAATTACTTTTCGTCCGAAATCGACTGTTTTTGCTCTCCCAACAGCTCCATTTTCCAAATGAGGTCAACGACTTAAAAATGAAGAAGAAAATCAACACTCATAGCCCTTTACTCACTCTTACTCCATTCTTAGATGACAATGATATACTTCGTGCTAATGGTCGTCTCGTATCTGCAACCTACTTGTCATACGGGGAACGACACCCTATTATCTTGGCTTATGGCAGCAGATTAGCTCGGTTGTATATTGAATTCATTCATAAACTAACATATCATGGGGGCCCTCGTTTGGTGTTGAATGTTTCTCGTCAGGAGTGTTGGATTATAAAGGCAAAAAATCTAATTAAAACCGTAATTCATAACTGCAAAACGTGTGTGTTACATAGAAAACAGCTACAAACACAAATCATGGCAGCCTTACCCAAGGAAAGAACCACGTTAAGTCGCCCATTCTGTAATACAGGAGTAGATTTCGCCGGCCCGTTCGAGATTAAAAGCTTTACCGGTCGATACTGCAGAATTACTAAGGGTTATGTATGTTTGTTTGTTTGTTTTCCTACCAAGGCGATTCATTTAGAGGCTGTTAGCGATTTGTCCACTCCTGGTTTTTTAGCTGCTCTTGATCGTTTTATTGCTCGTCGTGGTTGCCCTAGTTGCATATTTTCTGGCAATGGTCGCAATTTCGTTGGCGCTGCACGAGAAATAAAAGCAAATTTTTTAAAGCATGTTAAAGAGCTTCGTGACACTGCCGTCGAGAAATATGGTCATCAGAATCTTGACTGGCGTTTTATCCCTGCCGCCGCCCCACATATGGGAGGATTATGGGAAGCAGGCGTGAAAAGTCTCAAAACGCATCTTAAAAAGACAGCAGGGCAAATAAAATATACGTTTGAAGAGTTTTCGACCCTGTTGGCTAAAATCGAAGCGTGTCTCAATTCACGCCCTCTTGCCCCTTTGTCTGAAGATCATGAGGATCTTTCTGCGCTTACCCCAGGGCATTTCTTAATTGGGTCTTCTATCCTGTCCCCAGCTGAGCCTGAAGAGCTTAATTAACCCCTAAATATCGTTACTCGTTGGCGAAAAATTAAGGCTATGCATCACGATATGTGTCGTCGTTGGAAAGAAGAATATTTAAAAGAACTCCATAAACGTCACAAGTGGAAATTTGCTCAGACCGATTTGAAGGTAGACGATCTGGTAGTTCTTAAAAGTGAACCAACGTGTCCGACTGAATGGCGACTAGGTCGCATTATAAAAGTTTACTCTGGCTCGGATGGCAAAGTTCGAGTAGCAGATTTGAAAACCCAAAATGGTATCATCACCCGACCAATTCATAAATTAGTTATTTTGCCCTCTAGTGAGGCATAAAACCCCTAAGCGATTTTAAACATTTTTTACATTATTTCTCCAACCTGAACTTTAAATTATACTTACAGATAAAGATGGCAAAGCAAAATTTTAACACCTCATATTTATGCCCAATATGCGATCGTATACATGCTATCCGAGAGTGCACAAAATATTTAATTTTACCAACAGAGGAAAAGGTGCGTGTCGTTGCCCTAAAGAGCTTATGCTATAACTGTCTCGCTCAATCCCACACCAGTAATGCCTGTAAATGCATTGATAGATGCCGCCGATGTTTTAAAGCCCATCACAGCAGTCTTCACCCAATATCTCCAGGCAACGTGTGGGTTAAAATGACAGCTATTGTTAAGGTTCGTCCCATGATCAGAGAAAAAACATTTACTTTACGAGCAGTTATTGACCCTAACGCCGAAAAATCAACCATCACTATTCTTGCAGTAGCTCGTATGTTATGTGAGGTCAAACAGGACCGAGCAAAATTGTTGGTTTTTCATGATGATTGTAAAACACACTTTTCAATGGAGTTCTTAGTGGAAAGCAAATACTACTCATCCACACCCTCCAAGGAAGTCATCAAAACAACACGATGCAACGATGAGGTCTTCTCGGCTGATATTAAATGGTACCAAAGACGTCCATATGAAGTTGTTCTCGGGGCGGATATAACAAATAGTATATTAATTGGTCCAGCTGTGGGTAAGCCAGGTGAAATATATTGTCAAAAGACCATTTTTGGCTATGCCTTTTTTGGCGAAACTCGTAGAGCTGAGAAAAAATAAATTGAGTTGAGCAAGAATAAATTGATTAACTGATTAGTTACTATTATATAAGAATATTTTGTGGTATTATTCTGGTTGAATATTTTCAATATGAATATTGATTTGAAAAATTGAATTTTGAATATTTAAAAATTTTTTGAACTGTAAAGAAATGATCTCATGATTTTTAATATCTATTGTATAGCCTTTTTATTACATTAAATTATGTATGCAATATTTACTTTGTGTAACATACTACATGAATTATTGATATACATTTTAGTTTAATTTTTATAATATGTTTTTTTTTTTACGATTATTTCATAAGGATGCATAATTGTATATCTATTATATTGTTCTTCCTTTATGTGTCCCTACGTATGAAAGGAGAAAAGAAAAAAAAAAATAAGTGAATTTTGTTGTCCATACGCTCCAAGGCGGGCGGTATGTTAACGCCAAGGATGTAAGATGTCTTGCCATTAAAGTCAACTACCTATGGTGCGGTCATCTGGCAACACCATAGATAGTGTGGTGAGTATGCGCATGACATCTTGCAGCCTTGCGTAAACTGACATTTTTTTGTATTTTTCTTTTCTTTTTTCATTCGTGGTTTTTACTTTGAATTGAGTGTTAATAAAATCTAGAATTCTGTGCTTTTTTTTAAAACTATATAATTTTGTGCTTTATCTGGGAATTTAAAATTATAGAAATAAAAGTGGCCCTAAAAATAAAATTGATTTTATTTCAACAATAAATTTTGTAAAACAAAGAGTTGAAAGTTTTTTTTTTTTTTTTTTATCGTGAAGTCTGGAAAGACAAAAGGTTTGTTGGTGATACGAGTGGTTCTGGTGAAAGCCGAGCATAATCGAAAGTGTTGGTGTAAGCAGTTAGTCTGGAGCTAATCACTTTTCTATTAAATAATGTTAAAAATTCAACTAAATCAAAACAATCATAAACCAATACCGTTATAATGATGTTTGTTTTGTTAAAAAACCGAATTTAATGAAAATGAAATTTGGCCCCAAATTTATCATCATAGAAACTGGGGCCATTTTTCATTTCTACAAATTGGGGCTACATTTCATAACGCAATTCCACCCCATACATAAAAAATTAAATTTGATCTCAAACTTTTGAGGTCATTCTTCATTTCTGTTTTTTGGGGCATTGCTTCATTTTCCAGAATGAAAACAGGCCCCACCAGATGAAAATATGCCCCAATTATTTCTCTCTATTTTTGGGGTCATTTTTCATTTTTCACTTTGGGGCCTCATTGCAAAGCGCCAAAACGGTCACACTTAAAAAAACCCTCTAGATCTAGCGAAAAACCGCTCTTTTGGCAATACTGCTGGAGACAGTCTTTCTTTCTTCTTTCTTTAGTTTTGTTTTCTTTTAGTTCTTTGCGTTGTTAAGTTTTAATTGAAAAGTGTGTCTTTGGGTGCAAAAATAAAAACTTTTAATTATAACAAGAATATTGGAAGAAACCATGAAAAAAATTAAATAAATAAATATTTAATTAAAGAAAAGAACAGCTTAATATTGTTTTCGTAGTATTATTTGTGCGTAATAAAGTGTTCGTTTGTCGCCTGTCTTTTTTTTTTTTGTTTTTCTTTTTGTGCGTTTCATAAGTACATAATTGTGCCACAAGTTTGTACTTGTTTTGTAGTGTAGCCTGTGTATTCTAGTAAAGTAATAGCAGTTTTTTAATTATTATTGAAAATATAATGAGAAAATTATAAATTTATTAATCAAAAAAAAAAAAAAGAAATTATAAAATCAAATGAGAGAAAAATAAGTAAAAAAAGTACATGGACTTAGTAAAGCATATACATACATACATACTTCGGTAAAAAGTGTATTAGTGCGTTAGTTTGTTGGTATTTTTGTGTTTTAATCCCTTGATAATATCCGCAAATGATGCATAAGACTTGTGTTGTTGTTTTATGCAAATCGGTCAGTCAATGGACGCATAGTTTGTGTATTTGGTATGTGCAAGACAAAATAAAAACAGACTTTTTTATGTTTTGAATGAATTCCTTACTGTTGTTGGTGTTTTTCTCTATTATTATGAATAGTTGGATATTAAAGGATATTTCCTTTACGTATGTAGATGCAAGGTAAGTTTTTTTTCCTTTTTAATTAATTCGAGTGTGTATTTACATTAAATATGAAATTTCACAAATTAATTTTTTAAAACTTAATTTCTTCATAATTTGAATAAAAATTATAATCCATTCTGAATACAAAGGGTGAAAAAATTTCAGGTCAAGAAGCAAATTGGCTTAAAAACACATTTTTATTTCTTTAACAAATCCAGTTTTATTGTGGCAAAAAAATGTAAAATGGAAATATGGAAATAAAATTTTCATTACATTTTGAGTGAGATTTTGTAACAAAGGTTGACTTATCTTGTCACTGCAGGTCCGCATTTCATCTTTCAGAGCGTCTGTTAGTTGTGGTTTTTTCACGTAAACTCGGTCTTTAAAATGACCCCAGAGAAAATAATCCAGCGGCGTTAAATCACAATAATGACATCACCAAATCGCCACCGGGAAAATTTTCATGCAATAATTCATCTGTTTGGCCGGCTGTTTGGCTTGATGTAAATATTAGCCAATTGTAGCCACAAAAAAATCGGTTATCATGGTCTCATCACTAAAGATGATTTTGATAAAAAAATGTGGTGTTTTCGTTCATTATTTCAAGCATGGAATTTACACAACTTCGATGCATCAATTTTTTTTGTCGAACATTAAGGCTGCTTTTGTCTCGAGAAAAAATACTTTCAGCCCAATTCAAAAATAAAAATTCCCCGGGAGTTTTTTCAGTTTCAAATTTTTTTAATTGATTTTATATAAGAAAATGGGAGAGGGAAAAAACTCCCGGGAAGTTCTTATTTATAACTGGTCTGTTTATATTATAGGCGGTACGCAGACCCTTGTTTCTTCCTTGTATGGAAAATGTACAAACAATATGTGCTTCTTTTTAAATACGAGTATAAACAAAAAAATTAAAAATTCGAATCACAAGTAAATTTCTTGCTGTTGAATGATTAATCAATGGCCAGTGTTATTATACCTTGACCACTGAATAATCCAAAAGCAATCAACCTCACAGTATAGTTTAAATTAGGCAATGAAGATGATGTTGTTTTTTTTTTTGTCCTTGATCCATATTATTATATTATTAAATGTAATTCTATTTTTTTTATTAAAATTTTTAATAATAGATTTTTGTTGCCTTTATGTTCAAATAAGTGCTTGAAAATAATTTTATGAGTAGAAACAAAAAGAGGTTTTTTAATTTATTTTTAACAAAGAAAGTTATTTTAAATAATTCTTTTTGCTTTACTTTGGTAAGTTTTTAAAATGATATAAAAAACAGAGTTGTCGGAATCAGTTTGTACAGCATTGCTATTATTATCTATTTTCTATTTATTTTGTAAAATTCTACGGTGGCATCACATAAACAAAAGAAAAATTTAAAGAATAATAAATTTAAGTAAATAAAAGAATACATATAATTCTCATAATTTTAATTTACTTTTATTGCCGACTAAAATTTAGTTTTTAATTTATTATTTATTCAAATATAAGAAAAAGTTTGAAACAATTGATTTTATAAACGATTGCATGTTGCCAAACTATTTATAAAAAAATAACTCAACTATTATACATTTTTGGGATCGATTTCAAACGGAAAGCAATTATGAAATGAAAACAATAACGAATGGATTCGAAGTGTGTGAAGTTAGCTACGAAAATGTTTTCCGATTTTGGTCAGAAAAAAACTTTCTAAGACTTTGGATCGTTAATTATTTATTTTAGCTTTGATTCACTATATGTTTCATATGCAGGTAATGTTAATATTACTCTGGTAACTAATTCTGTTGTTAAAAAAGAATATAAAATTCGTAGCTAACTCCACAATTTTACTGTTAAGTTAACAGATTTTTTTGAAGCTGTAAAAAAAGAATTTAACTTTCGTAGCTAACTTCACACACTTATGGATGCGGTGCCATGGCTGATAAACTTAATTGTGCATTGCACAAATGTTCAATATATCGCACACTAAATCATAAAGAGTCACAATTCAAAATTCTGCAATTTTGGTCATTTTTAGTTGTGACTCTTTAGTTGAAAGTTTTTCATTTAATAGTGGGCATTATATTTAGTTGTGCCAGAGTATAATGTGTAATACATACTTGAGCGGGACATTTTTCACAGTGGATTTTGCAAATTAAACACAATTTTATTTGTAAAGGAATGTATCTTAATAAACTAATAAATTCTGTAGATAATTCAAATTTTAAAATAATGTAGGCTATAATGCTCACTTTTTTTCAATCAAATAATACCATTTATGTAAAAGATAACGACTGAATAATTTATAATTGCACTGGAACAACTAAAAATAATACTCTTCAGTTGATAGAAATAAGCAAAACGAGTTATATAAAAATAGACATAACTGTTTTCCAGATAAGGAAGACAGTGATGCCAACCATAGTTTTGTGGTCGGTAAAGGTATCGTCTGTGAACCGATTTTTGAAAAAAAAACGCAATATTAAAAAATTTTGAGTTGTGACTCTTTATTTTTTTTTTTTTTTATTTGAGACCAATACTCAGGGTTAAACCCCTACTAAATGCTGTACATTATATTGGAATTTTGGAAAGGACAGTACATATATGCATGTATTATTATTAAGTATTATATTATTATTAAGCGCCTTAGGAACGAGACAAATTGCTGTAAATTAATCATTCAAAGGCCAGTGTTATACCTTCACCCTTGAATGATCAACAGCAATTGCCTCATCGTTGCATGTTGATTGTGTGGTGAGTGTGCCTTCGCTGAGTAGGTTTAGCTGTTATCTGCAACTTCCCAATAGGTGGCGCTTTTTTTCCTGATCATTCGTTTTTTGTTGACATTGGTTAAGGTGGAATAGAGTAGAATATTGGGCAGCGGTTTCTTTGTAGATGGACTTCTTGGAGAGGGGGGGAACCACTTATTTTTAAATTATAATTTTGAAAAAACCGCAAACTAACTTATTCATTTTTTACCTCTTCTGGTCCTTTGAGTTTTTGTTCGAGCGCTCTAACCACTATACCACTGCCCGCCCCTTTATGATTTAGAGTGCGATATTTGTATTTTTTTAAAACAAAGTTTAAAATTCTAACTATGTTCTGTACGTATTCATGACAATCATCTAAAATCCTAAATTCTTAAGCATTTCTGACGTAAAAAACTTAAATGAAATAATGATCACGCTTACTGGGATTCGAACTCATATTTCCAGACCATATAACAAAAAAAATATATATATTTGTTTAAAATATGTTTGTTTTTGATCCCGAAGCTTATGGCAAATCTGTATTGAGTTCATCTCAATAGCTTGTAGTAGCGGTGTGTAAATTTTTACTGCATTTATTTTTATATATTTTTTTAAATTTATTTTACACATTATTTGTTTTCAAAACTTACTTAAGCTATAACACTACGGATCGATATCACTCTAGAAAGTATTGAATATTGAAGTATTTTTGCATACTAAAGCCTTGCTGCACAATAGGGTGACCAAAAAAAACCGATGTCGGAATTTTGTTCGTCTGGACCCCAAAAAATGATTCCCCTTTCCAGATATTGAGATAGCCAAAATTTGAGCTCGATTAAACGACGTTAACCGGTGCCGCTCGTCGATCAAAGTTTGAAAAAATCCAAATTTTTGGCCAAAATTCTGACATATGGAGCCATAACTCCAGAACCGTAAGTAATAGAAACACGATTAATATCTCAAAAGAAGGCTAATGTTGTTCTTCAAAATTTATATTAGATACATAATTGTTGTTATTTTAAGTCAACTCGAGTTACAACAGCCTTTAGGCCCAAAAACGTGACCTGGAACCAGCGGGAGCCAGTTTGGGATTATTCTGAGAATTTTACGGGTTTTTACATAATTTGTCTCGGAGTAACCATTTATTGTTAAAAAGTATTTTGGAATTCAATTTGATGGGTAATACATCCGCCTATCAACCACGAGGTCCGAGGTTCAATCTCAGTTTCGGACGGAACAACTGAAAAAATTTAGATTTTATTTATTTAACATCTTTTAGTTAGTAAGAATTCTACTTTTGTACGCTTTTAGAATAGGGAAACGATGTGTATAAAAAAAAGAAATTTTAAAAAGAGGTCAGTATGGTTATTGAAACTAAATAAAGTCATTTTATTTCGGAAGTCATCCTACACCTTTGAGCTGGTTAGGTTGAACAATTATCCATTTAACGCTTTTTTTTTAATTTCGCAAGTGTGTGTGGTGTTGTCGTTTTTATAACTATATAGTATTAGATGAAAAGGAACAGCTGCTGGGAGTTCCTAAAACAGCTCTTGAAAAGAGGAAGCCGTAGCCGTGTGAATGCCTGCATAAATGGGGTCTTCTCAGTACTGTGAAAGCGATGTGCTTCGACACTACAGCAGCCAATATCGGAAGACTCAAAGGAGAATGCTTAATATTGGAGAAAATGTTAGGAAGAAGATTGTTGTATCTAGCTTGTGACAGCATATATTAGAAATTCTGTTAAGAGGCGTATTCGACACAAAAATGGGGTCAACCACTGAACCTCATGCAGACATATACAAGAGGTTCCTCACTGCGTGGCCCAAGATAGACAAATGAGCATACGACACATGTATCAGTAAAAATCAAATACAAAAGCAGCTAACTCTAAAAGTAATTGCAAATGTTACTGCCGAATGGGAGACCAAATTAACTGAGAGCCACCCCAAAGATGACTACAAGGAATTATTACAGTTGGTTCTCATATTTGTTGGATCACTAGACGGGGTTTTAGAACTCCAGGAGCCATTCATCATGCTAGGTGGATGGCAAAGGCTATTTACTGCTTAAAAATGTTCAGTTTTCGTTGTCAGTTTAAGATGTATAAGGAAGACGAAACTACCGTGCGTGCCATTTCTGTTTTTCCAGTTAAAATTTATTGTAAGGCTTGGTTCAATGCAACAAAAGATCATCTTGCACCAAAGCAAGACCTCGTCATTTTTCGTAGTGTGTTAGATTATAAAGAATATAACAACGACATTGCAGAAATAGCCCTGACCGAATTCTCGAACCATTTATGGTATTTAAATGCAAAGTTGGTGGGATTATAGTTTTTTGATCCCACTATAACAGATGATAAAATGTTGACAATGGCTAATAAATTGCTCAGTAGCACAGATGAACCATCAGAGCACGTTGTAAATTCAAAAGTAAGGAAATACAAATTAAAAGAGGTAGTTGATGGAGGGTTGGTAAATTTACTTACCAAAGAAACATTTACATTCTTTGACCAATTTAATATAATGACTTTCAAGAATGTTTGAAAATTGTCAAAACTTTAAAAGTAGTTACTGATATGGCTGCGCGTGGTGTTAAATTAACCGATTTTAACGATCTTTTGACAAAAGATGAAGACCAAAAGCAATATGTCCTTCAAGTTGTAAACAAATGTCGAGCGTTATATCCTGATGTTTCAAAAACTACTTTAACAAAAGCTCTAGAATAGATTTGGCAACTACTTATGTAAAGTTACCAACTTATGTAAGTACTACCTCTGTGTCCTCTCTGTGTCTGTTTTGTATGTAATATACTTATATACCTGATTTTTATATTTTAAAATAAAAAATGTCATTAGACTATCAGCATTGCTTGTTTTTTATTAGACTTTAAAACCAAAAATATAAAAAAGGGAAATTTATCACCTTATTACAAAATATACTAAGTATGATCCTAGTGGTACCAGGCCTCGTTTTCGGGTCTAAAGGCTGTTGTAACTCGGGTTGACTTAAAATAACAACAATTATGTATATAATATAAATTTTGAACAACAACATTAGCTTTCTTTTGAGATATCAATCGTGTTTCTATTACTTACGGTTCTGGAGTTATGGCTCCATATGTCAGAATTTTGACCAAAAATTTTGATTTTTTCAAACTTTGATCGACGAGCGGCACGGGTTAACGTCGTTTAATCGAGCTCAAATTTTGGCTATCTCAATATCTGGAAAGGGGAATCATTTTGTGGGGTTCAGACGAACAAGATTCCGAAATTTTTTTCCCCCCATATAAGATGTGGTCACCCTACTGCACAACGATTTGTTGTTGAAATTACATTGTAAGGGGAAAAATTTAAATTCAAGAAAATTTGGCATTAAAAATAAATTCATTTTGTTGCCTTTAATTGATGGATCATGCCAATTGAGTGCAATTGGAATTGCATGAACAAAAAATTAAAACAATTCAATCAGGGGAACAGAAAATAGTTGTTGTTCGATCAATTTGCCAATGATTTAGTGACATGCTTAAAATAGCTGCCACAAGTAAATATTTGCGGACGCCGAACTATTTGTACGTCTGTTTTTCACAAAAAAATCTGTGTTTCTATATGTCATGTAATTATACAACCCAGTACACGATGTAACAATACAATACAACATAATGTTTTTGTGTTATTTTGTACAGACTGTTAATTAAAATATTTTCAAGTGATTTATTTTTATTTATTTATAAGTAAATGCAAGTATCTACGTACATATGTATATAAAAAAAGAAACAAAAGCAAAAAAAAAAAAATAATAATAAAAACGGCAATGAAGAAAATTCGAAAAAAAACATGCAAATCTTGCAAGGGAAAAACAACAAATTTATACAAAATGCGAGTACAAATATTTTAAATAAACGATACCAATAGTCAAAATCAGTTGAGTTGTTAAACAAAAGCGATTTTAAAAGAAAACTATTGGAAGCATTGGTTTTGTTCACCATTCAGTCGGATATTTTAATTTTCATATTTTGCAGACAAGAGTTTACAAAAGTTCAAGGCTTTAGTATTAAGACACTAATCTTATGTAATAAATGGCGTGGTATAGTGTTTAGAGCTCTCGTACAAAAATTCAAACGGTCCAGGTTCGAATCCCAGCTAAGGTGAAAAATTAAAAAGTTAGTTTGCGGTTTTTTTTTTAATTATAATTTAAAAATAAGGGGTCCCCCCCTCTCCAAGAAGTCCATCTGTAAAGTAACTGCTCCCTGACATTCCACTCTATTCCACCTTAACCTTTGACAACGAAAAACGAATGATCAAGAGAAATGCGCCACCTATTGAAAATTAGCAGATAATAGCTAAAAACCTACTTCGTGAAGGCACTCACCACAATCAACATGCAATTACTGTTGACCATTCAAGGGTGAATGGGGCTTTGAATAATCAATTCACAGCAATTTGTCTCATTTCCAAGGCGCTTAATAATATAAGAATAATATAAGAATATATCGTCGATGGAATTAAAGAACGCTGTAACTGACAAAAAATCGAAAATACGTTTTTAGCATCATTTTTATCAGAAAAAAGATACGCGTCGATTGGTCTCGGTCCCAGATCTCTACGATGAAAATAACTTCACTTACGCCGTCTGCGAAATGAAAAATGCCAGTGTCTTTGTTCTAGTTTTTTTAAAGTTTTTTAGCTCTGGTGAACATTTAAGGTTTTGTCAGTTACAGAGTTCTTTAATTCCATCGACGATATATACAAAATGTATGTTCTGTTGTCATAATGTTCTGTACTTTTAACAAAAATTCCAATACAATGCAAAAAAAAAAAATTTATTTCGAAATTTAGTTCCATATCGAATGCCGTAACTGTTTTCTTATTTTTCATTGTATTTCAATTTTATAGATTTTGTTGGCTTTTTTTTTTATTTGCATTTTTAAGACTATATGAAACGTTCTCTTGACACCTATTTTGAAAAAACTGTTTGTATTTCTACCTCAGTAGAAAGGTAAAATTACCACCCATTGTCCTTGCCACCAGAGCCATTCTTTGCTTCGTAGTAAAACACTAGAATCACGTCATTTTCTATCAAACACTCAGAAATTATGACAAAAAAATAAATTTGACTACAAAGCAACGTTTGCTAGGTCAGCTAGTATATTCATATATATTCCCGTTAAAGTTACTAATACAGCTCCTGTAGTAGTACAAACGTTATGAAAGTTTTTATACACAAATACTGGTGCTTAAAGTAGTTGAAGGAATTAAGCGATTACCACTGATTTTTTAGAAGTTTTTTACTTATATACAGGATGTATAAAACTAACAAGTATTGTACCTTTTTTCAATTTTGATTAAATATGCGAACTTTTAATGACACTTGCCAAGGCACTTTAGTACATTTTTTTTAAAAGAGGGCATTTCACAGTCGACAAATTTTAAAAATGTAAACTTTATATAGCCTTAATTCTAGAAAACTTGAGGCAATTGCGTCATTATTTTCGACTGTGCTTCTAGAAATGTTATTTAGGGCAATTTATCCAAAGTTTAAATGAACAAAAATAATAAAAATTAATCACAATATCCGAAGAATGGTTACAGTTTGACCAAATTTCTAGGTTTTTCTTAAATGGGCATAACTTTCAAACTGCATGGAATAGATTTTTTTCTGACTTTTCTCAAGATGGTTGCAATCAATCCTGTCACCACTTTGCGACTTGATGTTGAGTTGTGGAACACCCTGTATAAAAAAAATATTAAATTGGTTCCATGGCACCCATTGGTAATAGTAAGTATTGTATATGTGTAATATTATTACTATGAAGTCATTAATCTAATTATTGTATAAGATCACACATTTATAATAATCATCTTCTTAACTTGGTAATATGGCAACTACAATATAGAAACTAAGATTTAGAGAATAAGGTAAATCAAAAGAATAAATTAAAGTTTATTAATATAAAGAACTTGAACAAAACAAGATCAAACGTGTTTTACTCGGTACACCATAGTAAGTATATTTAATACTTTAATCAGATGGTGTCAATAAGTAGCATTTAAGATCGAGAAGTGATGGTTTTCAATTTTTTAAAAAATTGTAGTGGGGCACAAATGCGGAGGGTACATATAAATTTGTCCTCTTTAAAATCTAAAAAAGTCAAGTGCAATAATAATTCGAAATGAAAAGATTGGTCGTAGTTGGTAGTTAATATAACAGTTTTTAAAGTTTGTAGGCGTTTCCGTTTATTAATTTTAAGAATATCCAACTATGTGGTTGTTAATTTATGGCAGAAAATATTTTTTAAAAGAGTTTTTCAAGAATTTATTAAAAGGAAATGAAGTTGAAATGGTAAAATTACACAAAAATTAAAAAAAAAAAATACCTGCTCTCTTCTGTATTCATAAAAGAATAATGAATGATTAAAGGCTTATATGACAAATTTCTATGCAATACTTCTCAAATAAGCCGGTAATATTCTTTATGAACTCGGCAGTCAAGGTTTAGAGACATAATTTTCAGTGTCATTTTTGACTAAATCTATGGTTTGGCTGTTGTTTACATCATCGGATACTGCGCTGTTTGAGAAAATCTAGAAACACAGCAGACAAAATGTTCCGAGTTACGTTTCTGAAAAATTTATGTTTTTTTTTACACAAAAACTTCAAGAATGATCGATTTTTCATTTACGTATACTTGTAGATCTTTCAAAAAGGAATTCGCCAAGAATATTGGAAAACATTTAATAAAAATAAATTTTTTGATGACTTTCAGAAGAATGTTAAAGGATTTGGCTTTATTTTGTCGTTATAATTTTTACGGCGTAACGCAATGTAATGGATCCCTTTAAAACGAATTTCTTATTTAATATTTTTGATAATATGCAATAACAGCTTAAGTCTACATAATTAAATTTCTATTTTAATTTTCTACTTTAGACGCTTCATAGGGGTCGGGATAGAACTATAATGTAAAGTATTACACAGAAAAAACTAAATTGTAAATACAATAATTTTTTTTTGTATATACAATTAAAATAATATTCAATTTTGCGCTAACAATGGTTTTTGTAAATACAAATACGAAATTTGTAGGTTTCTTTAAGAAAAGAAAAAACGAATGCAACGATACCATCTTTGGGATTTGAACCTGGGCTGTTGTGTGTTGTATGCAAGCGATCTAACCATTAAACCACGTCACTCCTAATTTTTATAATGTTATTTTTGTACAAATATGCGCAACTAACCTAAACCAAAGAATTCAACAAAAAATTTATTCAAGCCATTTAATTGAAAATGTATGGTACCGTATACGGTACCATTATTATAATAATTTATTTTATTTTTTTGTCAAAGTTTACTTTGAGAAAAAGAAAAAAATGTAACGGTGCCATCTTTTTGCAATGATTCTGGTTAACAACTCATTTTGTTGATTGAATTTTTGTGATTTTTTTTCTGTGTATAGTTTACATTTCATATGTAATATTTTTTTATTAATATGTTCAAAAACATAATTTTTGCGAGTAAAAATTAAAATAAAATATAATATTTTGTTTTAAGCTGTTCTTGCTTACCAACCCAGATATAAATTCTGATGTTTTTAAAACTTACTCGTGTATGCCTGATTTTACAGTTACGGCATAATGCATTTCCAATTAAGTATTTTAAACTATTTTTATCAGCACCAGAAAGATTTTCATTTTGACAATTCTTTTAAAACTTAAGTCCAAAACAAATATGGCCACTTTAAAACCTGATGCAGTTTTGAGTATTAAAAAAAAAGAAGATTGACATTCACAAGTTTTTTTTTTTTTTGTGATAAATTTTAACAACATTTTACACACTTCATTTAAAACTAATTTTGGTTAATATTTCTTCAAATACTTAATATGCTGTCTGAGTACAACGAGACTTTTCTGTTTTTCTTTTCTGTTAACTTGGCTACTACTGCTAATGGAGATGAAGCTTAAGATGACGACAACGTTTGTGATTACTGGACTATAATGTTGTAGTTATTGTTGCTGTAACTGATGGTCATGAAGATGATGCCAATGATGGTGTCTCTTAAGGTGTTAATATGTTTAAAAGTTAAAAAGCCTTAAATGTTGTGTCAACATTTAAAATAAGCAAACAAATAAACAATCATTACTAAACCGAACATTATCCGCAATGCTCTCTAAAGCAAAACACATTTAAAGATGCAAGAAAAAAAAAACAACAACAACAAAATTGTAAATAAAAATCTCTAAGATGAGGCAAACAGATTGTTTTCACATGAACGTAAGAAGTACAACAACAGGCGAACGAAGGAACGAACAATTGATGAACATTCATGTCGAAATCCTATACACTGGACGTGCATACTTAACAAATGAAAACACATACGCCCTGAACATGTACTGAACGATGGACAGATAGATAGATGAATGGATAAATAACTGAACGGATGATTCGTTAGTTGGTTGCTTAGTTACTTGGATGCATAAACGGATGGATGGATGATGAGTGGTTGATGTTACTGTCCAGCATGTCAGCCATCAATCTGACACATTACATAGAGTTTTCATTTTTGTAGACAAAACCAATAACAACAACAACAATAACAAAAATAACAAAATAAAAGGCTCAGAAAAGACTGAATAACAGTTTGTTAAGTTCATAAGCATACCCCCATTGCATTGTCTCTTATGAACGAATGTCATCTTTTTATGGTGCATTTGTATGGGTACAGCATGTGGCATCCAATTATGCACTTGACTGGTGTTGCATTTTATTTGTCTGTTCACTTCAGCAGCAACACTACATACTCATAAGTGCTTCAAATAGTTACACTGAACAACAAATATCAGATGCACGCACACACTTTCTATCTATTGTCTTGCACAAATACAAATGCACTACCAAGGAAAAGGCCAACAGCAAGAGTTACAGTTAAAATGAAGAGATATGCTGCACATATTCTAGCAAAAGATAATCATGTTTGTTAACCTGCTGTAAACAGTGTGGCAAATAATTTTGCATGTTTTTCACAGTTTTCTTAAAATTTTGAATTTTTTTAAAGAATTCTTAAAACCACTTTTCCTCTTCTTCTTAAATTGTATTACAAAGTTCCTAAATTATTAGTGGCAGCTACAAAAGTTAAAGTTGAATGACGGCAAATGTTGTTAAACAAACAAAATCAGTATCTTATAAAGTATTTATAACGGTCATATTGAATTGAAGTCAAACAAAATTTTGATTTGCTGTGCATGTGTCAATCACCCTTATTCTAAGTATTTGGCGGCGTCCGTAGAAGGCAACGCCGTTTTAAGTCTTTCAATGCAGATCGGTATTCCAGTTGGCAATATTGCCGTTTATCGATCATTGTTAACTTATTTTTGGTATTCTGTAAGCAAAATTGGCGTCGTTATTGTCTTTAATTGCCAATGATTTTGTCGCCGTAGTTTTTGGTGTTGCCTAGCGTTGTTCTTTGTTTTAAAAAATATATACATACTCACATATAAGAAAAAGTGTAATTGAAAAATACGTTTAAATTCACAAATTTCAGTAAATGTGCAGTTCTCTTTATTTGGGGCTCTAATCTTGATGTGGGTTCCGTTCACACGACGAATTATACCTGGAAATCCTGTTTATTTTGAAGAAATAAAGTTTAGCTTCATTTTTTCAGCATTTTTCATGTGGACAAGTTATCTCTATGGCGTCCAGTGTTTTGGTCAAAACCTTCAACACCATTAGCTGTGAAAGTCCCAAGTTATAATCGTTTCCAACTCTGGGTTGGTACGACCCCTAACCCAAGAATCGTAATGCCAATCGCTGCCAACTTTATGGTGTTTGGAACGTACGTTGATCGAGTTTCTTTTTTTAAGTTGCGCACTATGGTATCCAATACATATTTAAATGATCCCCTTATTTAGCCAGAAATAACTTTCAAATCATAAAAAATGTAATGAAATTAATAAAAAATAAAACTTTGAAAATGATGCCTTTAAAATTATTTCTTTGTTCTCCTCGGGCAAGTTAAAAATGCACGACTTCTGCCTAAGCAGTCTCCTTTTCACTATTAAATTGGTTTTAACTTCTTCTTCACTGTAATCTGTATGTGAAAGGAAATACATTTTTAATAATATTTTATTTTTCTTTTATATTTTTCATGAAACTATTGCTTTTTTTTACCAAAACAATGAAAAAATTGAACAGCTGTCTCAAACATTAGAGATGCATTATCGATAAACGGGCAACGTTGTCATAATACTCTTATGGAATACCAAACTAATATTAAATTGATGCTGCTTTTGCCTTAAAATTGCTATTGTTATTTTTGCGACGCCAAATATTATTTTTCATAAAAATTATTTTCGAGTATTTTCAAATTTCAAAATAATTTAATTTTTAGCTTCAAAAAATCTGTCTACAAAATTATTTGTTCCCCTGTAATACATATTTGAACAAGATATCGACAGTGTTACCCACTGACAGGGAGTCTGTGGATACTGTTTTTTGTGTGCCGTTTGCTTAACTGACTGGTTGCTTGGTGGCAACATGTTAAAGGTCTCTTCTGTTCTGGTCTATGCTGCTCTCTTGCCAGTAACAAAATTATTGTTTTTCACTTATCGTACATACCCGTACATACAATATAGATTTGTTGTTGTTTTATTATTAGTAAAGACAGTAGAGTTGGTAAAAGTCATTGTTGTTGCTATTGTTGTTCGCAGTGGTATTGGTAGCTGTAATGGTAGTTGTAGTCATAGAAGAATTAACTGTTGCAGTTGCTTTAGTTGACTTGTGCTCAAGTTGTACATAATAACTGCATGTTATCAAATTAACCGGGTGCAATAGTACGTTTGTACATCTCATGCCAACACTTTGGCCACTCCTCGTTGTCACACAACTCACAGCAGCAACAATAGTAACTTTTTTCCTACTGTTAAGACTATAGTCTTGTATTCACATGTGAATTTTTGCGTGTGTGTTTGTGTGTGTGTGTGTACATCTTATGATGTTGGAAAACATCCTTTTACTCGTAGTTGCAGTCTTTTAACATGTGCAACATTTGTGTTGCTTATTTTACACCTTTTGACTTGATGTGTTTTATTTGTCTTTCAGTTTTTTCTGTTTTCTCGTATGCATTTTTACTGAAAAAATATTTTGTTTCCTCCTCTCCTTCATGCTCATTTGGTTGCACAACGTACATACTGTGTGTATGCATATTACTGTGTTGCATGTTCATAATGACTAGCTTACCGTTGTTTTCTTGTTGCACATTGTGGCCGATATTATTTCAATGTGTGTTTACATATAAAACAGCAGTTAAGCATTTAACTTTTCCATGTTCTCGTACAAACATGCATTTGACAAAAGATGCAACAATTTTCTGAATTTTTTGTATCAATTCGAAAATTATTGTTTGCCAAAGGCCACAGTTGTGTTTAATGCATCTCTAAAACAGCAAATAATCTTTGACTGTTTAGTTGACAATTTTTGTTGCTTGTGAAAAACCTGGAAGGTAAACAACTCACCGGTATATTTATGTTGCAAACATGGCTGTTTATTTGTTATTTTGTTTGGTGCAGTTAAACATCAATTCGATAAATGAGGCGGCATGTCATTATTTTATTACCCGTAGCAAGGATACAGTGGGTTAAGGTGAGCGCAATTCATTTTTGTTTTGAAAACTAAAAGCAATCAATAAAAACATTAGAGTGATCAGTTGATTTGGTTAAAAATGAACAACATGATTCTCTATCTCTCAGAGGGTGAGATAATAATAAGGCTGGCAAAATAAATTATAGCCCGTTTAGCCAAGAAAGCCAAATCTATAATAATGCTTTGAGTTTGTAATACAAAGGTTGTGGCATCAATGTGGAAGAACTCAATTTTTCTTCGTAATAGTTTGCATATTCGATTTAGATTTTTGGTGATGCATTGTTGTTTTATTTTCAATTTACCCTGCGGAAATTACCATAATGTGTCCAAGGTATGCTATTTTGCTTCTTTTGACGATAAAAAAAAAAGTTCCCTATCATTTTAATTTCTTGTAGAATTTCTGCGTTTGTTTCATGATCTTCCCCATAATAGTTTTAAAAGTTTTCCGTCAGTCACCTTCAGTATCAAATTTTCAAGTCTTAGATATGCTGGAAGTTCAAAAGATAAGAACCTTTTTGTGCTTTAAAAATGTTTACCTTGTAATCTTAAAGGATCTTACATTTCCTTAATCCAACTACCAAGACTTGAATTATTAAACTCTTTCCTTCTCACTATTATGTGTTTCGTATTTTTGGATTTATTATATATCTTGTTAATGTCGTACCAATTTCTCTGGGGAGGTTATTGATTGCATTTTAAGTTTTCGATTTTGGCCATATCCACATATGTATACTGAGTATATCCGTCTCTTCTGATAACTTTAAAGAAAGAAGAGTTCAAGAAAAAATTAATTTTATATTATATTTTCGTTTAATTTTTTGGCGTTTCTATATTTTGCTAATACAAAAGGTTGGTCGGTTATATTTCTAAAAATAAACTGTAATCGTTGAACTTTACTAAAATCGGGAAAAGAAAACTAATTTCTGGAAAATTTCGAATTTTGGATCACTTCTTGATATTCCAAATAAAAACTTAATAGCATGCAAATTTGCCAAAAAATATTCCCTGTATTCATTTGTACACATACATTCGGGCCTCGATTATATATGTGAGCCGGTTAGACGGTAACCCCGATTAACCGTGATGGCCGAATGCCAGTCTATTGTTTTTTGTTTGAAATGTTTTCAAATTATGTGCTTCGATTAACCATGATTATCTCTATTATCCGTATTGAAAACGGGGAAAGCCCTTGTTTGCATACGATGAGTCAGAAGCATTTACAAGTGATTAGTTTAGTTTTGAAATTTGAGAAATGCGGGTGGTTAGGTCTAAATTTATTTTGTATGGCATCGTTACCAGTGGTAAAAAGATAAGAAAACGTTCAAAATATTGAAGACAAAGTTAAAATAAATTACGAGCATTCAAAAAATAATGTGAGTGTTAAAATGCTAGCTCAATAATACGAGGTTAGGATACAGACCATTTATGACGTTATTACATACATACATATATTCATAATTCGCCATTACCACCCTGTTTCAGAGTTACGGCTTAGCTTCTCGCAGCAGGACCTATACTTTAATGTGGACTTCGAACAGACTTGAGAAGCTTTTTCATGGCAATCAGTTACTCTCTAAGCTTTTGCCAAAAGACTGCTAGAGGCAGTCGCTGAAAGAAATGACATAACTATCTTGAATTAATTCTTTTAATGTAAATATGTATGCACACCAATTTTCACTTGTCAAATAATAAAAATATTAAAAAAAAAATTATAATAAAAATTTTTATTTGATTTACAGTGAAAATCGATTATGCGTAATGCTTCTGGTCCCGACCATCACGGAGGAGTCGAGGTCCGACTGTATATTAAATCTCTTTGCTTGTCGTTCTACCGAAAGTTTAAAAAGATATATTTTTTTCACAATTCGATCTGTGCATGGCCTATACAAACTAAATAGCAATTTTTGTTCATCTTGAGTTAAAGCTAAAGTTTCTGAATTTGGTCTGGACAGCTTCATGGTCAAGGCAAATCATCAGTTAGAAAGTGGGAGGAATGGTAAAAGTGGGCATGACACCTCCCACACAAATTAAACATTGATTTTCGTAGTATATCTTGCGAAGGTAAAAACTATCAGCCTTATTTATAATAAAAAATTAGAAGGTCGTTGTACACAGTGGCTAAGTTTGCCGGTTCTATACGTGAAAATTCTTACTCAAACGTACAAGATATTTAATTTCTCGGATTCTCTGACTAGTTATGAAGTAGAAGATATAGAAAGTTTTAATAATATTCGAGTATAGTGGATGATAAAATTGCCAGTGTTTTGTTCCATATCCTAACGAGTTGCTAACTTTTCATTATACATACGGCCGTATATTTTCTAAATTTGGTCTTTTTAAAAAGTGTTTTAATAAATGAAATTAAAATTATTATAAGAAAACAAAAATCACTGCTCTGTTCGTTCAAGTGTCATGCATAGAATCCCGGGCAACGCCAGATAGGTAAAGCTAATAATAAATAAATGCGTATGTTGTAACTGAATGTGAATTTTGCTATTCGATTTCATTTCATTTGAAATATTTCCAATTCATCATATGTTTTCAATTGCAATGATACAGAAAATCAAAAATCAATAATACGATAATTTACTCTTTTACTCGTTCACTTTTGATCCTTTTCTTTATAGAAGTGGTGATCTCAATAGAAAACAAACATAGCGCGCAGTTTTGTTCTTTTCCTTACTCGTTATTTTTGTTTGTTAATATTGTTGTTGTTACTATTGTTCTGGTCTTATCCAAAATATCATGTTCTTTTTCTCTGTGTTATCAGCTCTTATCCCTCTTATCGTGTGCGGACAAAAAGCAGTTCTCACAATAGTTGTGTGAAGTGAAACAGACATGGTACGTTAATTTTAAGTGTTTGAATTTTTTGTTTTTACACCATATACGATCATATAGGGCAATTGATAATTATAAGTTTAGATTACTTATAAATCGATCCTTGCAACAATATATTTGCGTTAAAATAAAATTTGGTAAATTGCTTTAAAATTTATGTGTATAAGCATACATACATACATACAACCCTGTGTCAGGATTACAGCCTAGCTTCCCGCAGCACTCATCTTGTGTGTGTCAATTTTTATCCATGAGTACCGGGACCTACAGTTTAATGTCGACTCCGAACGACAGATTTGAGAAGCTTGTTCATGGCAATTAGTTACTCTCAGAGCTTTTGCCAGAAGACTGCTGAGAGGTAGTCGCCGAAAGAAATATTTTTTTTCATATTTCTTTTTTTGAAGATGTCAGAACCTGGAGTCGAACCCAGGGCCCATGTCTTAGCAAGCCAACACACTAACCACTAGACCACGGCGACTACATAATAAGCACTTTTGATTAATGATAATGAGTTTGATTTTGATACTGATATATGTATGTATCAACTACATATATAATTAACTTTGAGCCATCAGAATTAAATTTTTAGTCTGCAAAATCTTTGTCATTTTGTAGAAAAAATTAATTTCAGTTCTTGTGCATTTGCGTTGTAAGAGATATTTCATTATCTTGTATTTTTCTTTTTATTAATTTGAAAAACTTCTGAATTCATGTACAATTCGCAACGACTATATTGCATACATAAGACTGAATTTGACTGGTGACAGGCGTAGAGTAATGAATTCAGAACGCTTCACAAAAAGATATTAACTCGTATGATTTCGGTACCCAGTTAACATAATCTCTAAATGAAATTCTAACACTATCAACTCACTCGAACAGAAACCACATGACGTAGTCTCCATATTCACTATTTTTTTCCGGTCTTATATCTGTGATGTCTTCTAACGTTGGTTATGGTAGTGAGTTCAGACATTTTAAACTGGATATTCATACGAAAGTTACTTCATAGATTTCTTGTTGTGGAGGGGATGATCCCCTATAATCTCTGACTAGTCTAAAATTATGTTTGTACAGCACCATCTACTTAAGAGCACACTTATTTCGAATGACATAACAGTGTCCTGAAACCCAATGCCAGCTTCTCGTCAATACCGCTTAAAAATAAATGATTTAATCTGTACCATTGTATGGGCCTTTACCTCAAGCGCATACATATTAAGGTAATGAAGAGAAAATGAAACTTTGTAGGCAGTCAAAGAAGAGCACATTTAAGCCTGCTCTCGATGACAGCCTCAGAGTTCGTGTTACCCTTTTATACCTATACATGCGTTCTTAGTACCACAGTGTTGAAATTTCAATATGTTTTAAAATTTCCATTCTTAGGTTTGCCTTTAAAACATCCCATTGTGAACGTGCGATTTGAAACTTACATTTTTCTTTGTGGAAATAAAAAGTGCTGGTCCTATTGTGTAGGTAAACAAATATTCGGACTGGTTCGATGTACATTAGTGTGCTGAAAATAATTTTCTTATGAATATAAAAGTTTAAGAAATAATTATTAATAAGGCGGTAAATAAATGACTTTTTTTAATGGAATTGTTTTATGTGTATCAGTGTATATATGTATGTTTGTGTTGTCTACTTAAGAGAACAAAGCATAAACAAGTGATCTAAATACGTTCTAGTTAATACACTGCATTCATATGCTACACTCAAAGAAATTTCCGAAACATTTGCTATAGAAATTCAACATTTCAAGGAAAATAAATGTCAAAAGTTCATATTCTTTTAAAGTATTTATTTATTATTTACTATTATTTTATATTATTTAGATAACACATTATAAACCAAAGAAGAAGCCCAGAGAATTGAAAATCCATCTCACTCTAAAACAAGAGGCGCAATTGACAGCTTGAAAAACAGCTTAGTCTCCGGTAATATAGGTCTAAAAGAATATATTTCAAGACTTAGAGCGGCATATAACTTATAAGCACTATTTTTTGTTTAATCAAATATGGATTTAAAAAAATATCCCACATGACTTGAAAGAATCAATAATAGTAACAGTTCCTTAAAAACGTTCTGCAATAAAATGTAACAATTAGAGAATAACAGGGTAGGCCTTTTAACAAATTTAAATTATGTCTTCAAATATAAAAAAACAAAACAGACTACTTCTCAACAGTCTCCTGGCAAAAGTTATGAGAGTAACTAATTGGCATAAACAAGCTTTTTAAGTCTGTCGTTCGGAGTCGATTTTAAAATTTAGGTCTCATAGTACTCATGGATAAAAAAGAGAAGCTAGGCCGTTACCCTGAAACAGGCCACTTATTTATACGAATACACGATGTTTAGTTTAGATTGATTTAATAAATACCAGAGTTAACAAAATTTTTAATTGCCCACCCTATATATACCAATTAGAATTAATCTTACAATAAAAATACTAAATAGAGATTCTTGTATATTGATTAGATAAATGCTGTAAAAGACCTAATAGGGATTTCGAAAGGCGACTTCTGTCTCCTACTCTATTTTAAATTTTTCTAAATGATTTTCTCTTTTTAATTCCAAATCCTATCTGCTGTTTTGTCAGTTAGGTCAACAGTTTTTGTTCCCGGTCACTGTAGAACTGAAGTAAGTGAGATATTAAACATGCTCGATCGAGAGGTGTCAGCCTTGTACCAGTTGCGTTATGTACCACTAAGTACACCAATATGCAAGATAAGACGATTGCTGCAGATTGTTTTTCAGGAAAAGCTGATTTTAGTGAACGCCTACATGATATATATTTTAAGAGAGATACGGCCATCCTACAATGAAAATAGAACCATTCATCATTTTGATACTCTCAAGATGTAATGTTTTTTGTTTGGAATAATTGAATAGAGAGATAATTGACGTAGAGAAAGCATGCACGATGTCTTAAAATCGACTGCAATAATAGATTGGAAGATGCTGTGAGAAAGACAGTGTGGACCCAGTAGCAAATCTACTACAACTACTTTCTACTATTAGGAGCAGACTAATAATATTAGACGCTTCAATCTTTAATCATCTTCCTCTCTGAATTTAGGCCTTTATATCTCAATTTCTTTTTGTTACGATGGATTTTGTTGCATCAAAACACTCAGCACTGACACTCTGTTTCAGAGGATACCACCTAAACCAATCAACCAACTTTGTATTACATCGACCATTGCTATGATGAATTGCTTGTCGAATTTTACATGAAGGCAAAGCCAGCGTACCACTTGTTATATACTACCAGTTGAGTATATTAAAGCTGTAGCATTTACTAAAGTTCTTAATGGTGTATTTGAAAATGTAAACGGTAACAACACTGTCCTACATTAGAAAATATTACAAAATTCGCTATATAATGCGTTTCACTATAAATTCACTATAACTTGAATTATTAAACTCTTTCCTTCTCACTATTATGTGTTTCGTATTTTTGGATTTATTATATATCTTGTTAATGTCGTACCAATTTCTCTGGGGAGGTTATTGATTGCATTTTAAGTTTTCGATTTTGGCCATATCCACATATGTATACTGAGTATATCCGTCTCTTCTGATAACTTTAAAGAAAGAAGAGTTCAAGAAAAAATTAATTTTATATTATATTTTCGTTTAATTTTTTGGCGTTTCTATATTTTGCTAATACAAAAGGTTGGTCGGTTATATTTCTAAAAATAAACTGTAATCGTTGAACTTTACTAAAATCGGGAAAAGAAAACTAATTTCTGGAAAATTTCGAATTTTGGATCACTTCTTGATATTCCAAATAAAAACTTAATAGCATGCAAATTTGCCAAAAAATATTCCCTGTATTCATTTGTACACATACATTCGGGCCTCGATTATATATGTGAGCCGGTTAGACGGTAACCCCGATTAACCGTGATGGCCGAATGCCAGTCTATTGTTTTTTGTTTGAAATGTTTTCAAATTATGTGCTTCGATTAACCATGATTATCTCTATTATCCGTATTGAAAACGGGGAAAGCCCTTGTTTGCATACGATGAGTCAGAAGCATTTACAAGTGATTAGTTTAGTTTTGAAATTTGAGAAATGCGGGTGGTTAGGTCTAAATTTATTTTGTATGGCATCGTTACCAGTGGTAAAAAGATAAGAAAACGTTCAAAATATTGAAGACAAAGTTAAAATAAATTACGAGCATTCAAAAAATAATGTGAGTGTTAAAATGCTAGCTCAATAATACGAGGTTAGGATACAGACCATTTATGACGTTATTACATACATACATATATTCATAATTCGCCATTACCACCCTGTTTCAGAGTTACGGCTTAGCTTCTCGCAGCAGGACCTATACTTTAATGTGGACTTCGAACAGACTTGAGAAGCTTTTTCATGGCAATCAGTTACTCTCTAAGCTTTTGCCAAAAGACTGCTAGAGGCAGTCGCTGAAAGAAATGACATAACTATCTTGAATTAATTCTTTTAATGTAAATATGTATGCACACCAATTTTCACTTGTCAAATAATAAAAATATTAAAAAAAAAATTATAATAAAAATTTTTATTTGATTTACAGTGAAAATCGATTATGCGTAATGCTTCTGGTCCCGACCATCACGGAGGAGTCGAGGTCCGACTGTATATTAAATCTCTTTGCTTGTCGTTCTACCGAAAGTTTAAAAAGATATATTTTTTTCACAATTCGATCTGTGCATGGCCTATACAAACTAAATAGCAATTTTTGTTCATCTTGAGTTAAAGCTAAAGTTTCTGAATTTGGTCTGGACAGCTTCATGGTCAAGGCAAATCATCAGTTAGAAAGTGGGAGGAATGGTAAAAGTGGGCATGACACCTCCCACACAAATTAAACATTGATTTTCGTAGTATATCTTGCGAAGGTAAAAACTATCAGCCTTATTTATAATAAAAAATTAGAAGGTCGTTGTACACAGTGGCTAAGTTTGCCGGTTCTATACGTGAAAATTCTTACTCAAACGTACAAGATATTTAATTTCTCGGATTCTCTGACTAGTTATGAAGTAGAAGATATAGAAAGTTTTAATAATATTCGAGTATAGTGGATGATAAAATTGCCAGTGTTTTGTTCCATATCCTAACGAGTTGCTAACTTTTCATTATACATACGGCCGTATATTTTCTAAATTTGGTCTTTTTAAAAAGTGTTTTAATAAATGAAATTAAAATTATTATAAGAAAACAAAAATCACTGCTCTGTTCGTTCAAGTGTCATGCATAGAATCCCGGGCAACGCCAGATAGGTAAAGCTAATAATAAATAAATGCGTATGTTGTAACTGAATGTGAATTTTGCTATTCGATTTCATTTCATTTGAAATATTTCCAATTCATCATATGTTTTCAATTGCAATGATACAGAAAATCAAAAATCAATAATACGATAATTTACTCTTTTACTCGTTCACTTTTGATCCTTTTCTTTATAGAAGTGGTGATCTCAATAGAAAACAAACATAGCGCGCAGTTTTGTTCTTTTCCTTACTCGTTATTTTTGTTTGTTAATATTGTTGTTGTTACTATTGTTCTGGTCTTATCCAAAATATCATGTTCTTTTTCTCTGTGTTATCAGCTCTTATCCCTCTTATCGTGTGCGGACAAAAAGCAGTTCTCACAATAGTTGTGTGAAGTGAAACAGACATGGTACGTTAATTTTAAGTGTTTGAATTTTTTGTTTTTACACCATATACGATCATATAGGGCAATTGATAATTATAAGTTTAGATTACTTATAAATCGATCCTTGCAACAATATATTTGCGTTAAAATAAAATTTGGTAAATTGCTTTAAAATTTATGTGTATAAGCATACATACATACATACAACCCTGTGTCAGGATTACAGCCTAGCTTCCCGCAGCACTCATCTTGTGTGTGTCAATTTTTATCCATGAGTACCGGGACCTACAGTTTAATGTCGACTCCGAACGACAGATTTGAGAAGCTTGTTCATGGCAATTAGTTACTCTCAGAGCTTTTGCCAGAAGACTGCTGAGAGGTAGTCGCCGAAAGAAATATTTTTTTTCATATTTCTTTTTTTGAAGATGTCAGAACCTGGAGTCGAACCCAGGGCCCATGTCTTAGCAAGCCAACACACTAACCACTAGACCACGGCGACTACATAATAAGCACTTTTGATTAATGATAATGAGTTTGATTTTGATACTGATATATGTATGTATCAACTACATATATAATTAACTTTGAGCCATCAGAATTAAATTTTTAGTCTGCAAAATCTTTGTCATTTTGTAGAAAAAATTAATTTCAGTTCTTGTGCATTTGCGTTGTAAGAGATATTTCATTATCTTGTATTTTTCTTTTTATTAATTTGAAAAACTTCTGAATTCATGTACAATTCGCAACGACTATATTGCATACATAAGACTGAATTTGACTGGTGACAGGCGTAGAGTAATGAATTCAGAACGCTTCACAAAAAGATATTAACTCGTATGATTTCGGTACCCAGTTAACATAATCTCTAAATGAAATTCTAACACTATCAACTCACTCGAACAGAAACCACATGACGTAGTCTCCATATTCACTATTTTTTTCCGGTCTTATATCTGTGATGTCTTCTAACGTAGGTTATGGTAGTGAGTTCAGACATTTTAAACTGGATATTCATACGAAAGTTACTTCATAGATTTCTTGTTGTGGAGGGGATGATCCCCTATAATCTCTGACTAGTCTAAAATTATGTTTGTACAGCACCATCTACTTAAGAGCACACTTATTTCGAATGACATAACAGTGTCCTGAAACCCAATGCCAGCTTCTCGTCAATACCGCTTAAAAATAAATGATTTAATCTGTACCATTGTATGGGCCTTTACCTCAAGCGCATACATATTAAGGTAATGAAGAGAAAATGAAACTTTGTAGGCAGTCAAAGAAGAGCACATTTAAGCCTGCTCTCGATGACAGCCTCAGAGTTCGTGTTACCCTTTTATACCTATACATGCGTTCTTAGTACCACAGTGTTGAAATTTCAATATGTTTTAAAATTTCCATTCTTAGGTTTGCCTTTAAAACATCCCATTGTGAACGTGCGATTTGAAACTTACATTTTTCTTTGTGGAAATAAAAAGTGCTGGTCCTATTGTGTAGGTAAACAAATATTCGGACTGGTTCGATGTACATTAGTGTGCTGAAAATAATTTTCTTATGAATATAAAAGTTTAAGAAATAATTATTAATAAGGCGGTAAATAAATGACTTTTTTTAATGGAATTGTTTTATGTGTATCAGTGTATATATGTATGTTTGTGTTGTCTACTTAAGAGAACAAAGCATAAACAAGTGATCTAAATACGTTCTAGTTAATACACTGCATTCATATGCTACACTCAAAGAAATTTCCGAAACATTTGCTATAGAAATTCAACATTTCAAGGAAAATAAATGTCAAAAGTTCATATTCTTTTAAAGTATTTATTTATTATTTACTATTATTTTATATTATTTAGATAACACATTATAAACCAAAGAAGAAGCCCAGAGAATTGAAAATCCATCTCACTCTAAAACAAGAGGCGCAATTGACAGCTTGAAAAACAGCTTAGTCTCCGGTAATATAGGTCTAAAAGAATATATTTCAAGACTTAGAGCGGCATATAACTTATAAGCACTATTTTTTGTTTAATCAAATATGGATTTAAAAAAATATCCCACATGACTTGAAAGAATCAATAATAGTAACAGTTCCTTAAAAACGTTCTGCAATAAAATGTAACAATTAGAGAATAACAGGGTAGGCCTTTTAACAAATTTAAATTATGTCTTCAAATATAAAAAAACAAAACAGACTACTTCTCAACAGTCTCCTGGCAAAAGTTATGAGAGTAACTAATTGGCATAAACAAGCTTTTTAAGTCTGTCGTTCGGAGTCGATTTTAAAATTTAGGTCTCATAGTACTCATGGATAAAAAAGAGAAGCTAGGCCGTTACCCTGAAACAGGCCACTTATTTATACGAATACACGATGTTTAGTTTAGATTGATTTAATAAATACCAGAGTTAACAAAATTTTTAATTGCCCACCCTATATATACCAATTAGAATTAATCTTACAATAAAAATACTAAATAGAGATTCTTGTATATTGATTAGATAAATGCTGTAAAAGACCTAATAGGGATTTCGAAAGGCGACTTCTGTCTCCTACTCTATTTTAAATTTTTCTAAATGATTTTCTCTTTTTAATTCCAAATCCTATCTGCTGTTTTGTCAGTTAGGTCAACAGTTTTTGTTCCCGGTCACTGTAGAACTGAAGTAAGTGAGATATTAAACATGCTCGATCGAGAGGTGTCAGCCTTGTACCAGTTGCGTTATGTACCACTAAGTACACCAATATGCAAGATAAGACGATTGCTGCAGATTGTTTTTCAGGAAAAGCTGATTTTAGTGAACGCCTACATGATATATATTTTAAGAGAGATACGGCCATCCTACAATGAAAATAGAACCATTCATCATTTTGATACTCTCAAGATGTAATGTTTTTTGTTTGGAATAATTGAATAGAGAGATAATTGACGTAGAGAAAGCATGCACGATGTCTTAAAATCGACTGCAATAATAGATTGGAAGATGCTGTGAGAAAGACAGTGTGGACCCAGTAGCAAATCTACTACAACTACTTTCTACTATTAGGAGCAGACTAATAATATTAGACGCTTCAATCTTTAATCATCTTCCTCTCTGAATTTAGGCCTTTATATCTCAATTTCTTTTTGTTACGATGGATTTTGTTGCATCAAAACACTCAGCACTGACACTCTGTTTCAGAGGATACCACCTAAACCAATCAACCAACTTTGTATTACATCGACCATTGCTATGATGAATTGCTTGTCGAATTTTACATGAAGGCAAAGCCAGCGTACCACTTGTTATATACTACCAGTTGAGTATATTAAAGCTGTAGCATTTACTAAAGTTCTTAATGGTGTATTTGAAAATGTAAACGGTAACAACACTGTCCTACATTAGAAAATATTACAAAATTCGCTATGTAATGCGTTTCACTATAAATTGATCTGTTAAATTTCTTTCTGTGTATTCATATACAAGTTAATGTCATTTTATATCTTTTTCTTAACCGCTAAATACTCACTTTCCTTGTGTTCGTATATTTTTGATTCTGATTCTGATTCAGATTTAAAATTTTCTTCGATCATATTCATTTAAATGGCGGCGGCTTTATTTGAGAATCTTTAATGATTGTTCATACTGGATGAGATGATTATGAATGCAAATGAGTCGCAACGACAAAATGGACCCTAAAATTGTAAAACTGTCCATTCAGATGAAAGGGATTTCATGTCGAACGTGAAATTAAGTGCAATCATTAGTTGATTATTGTTGTCGTTGTTGCAGTTGTTTCATCTTTTTATTCTTGTGTATAGTGGTAATGGTGGCAACAGCAAATACTGTTCTCAATGATGTTGTTGATGGCGGTAAAAGGTGATATTTTGGCTCAAAAGCAATGATTTGGTCTATAGAATTGTGTTGGTTATGCAAAGTGTGGCCATCGTTGTGCCTTTAAGTATCTGTATTTTTTATTATCATTCCCTTGTTTTCTTTTCTTTTTCTTCTTCTTCTCCTTTCTGAATTTGGCTTATTTGGTTTTTCGTACTTTTGCTGTGGCTGTTGCTTATTTTCTCTCTCAGTTTGTTGTTGTCGCTGTAGTCTGTGTCGGTAGGAGATGAAAGAAAATGTTAGTTCATTGGATTTCCTTTATTTTAGATTTTTATTCAGTTTGAAGAACACAATGACATCTTTTAATAAAAACGTAATCAATTTCAGATCTTTTACGACAATAAACATTGATATACATTTGAGATATTTCTGTGTTTTCATGACTTTTTTTCTTCTACCTTTTTTGCTATATTGACGATGGAAAAAATGAGTATCATTATAGAAATAGAGGATGAAAACAAGAAGAGTAGAGTCAAGATAAAAATACAGGTGTTTTATAAGTTTTACTTTAAGACGCTCAACTGATTTTAAAAGCCGCATATTATTAATTGCATTTAAATGTCAAAACTATTTGTCATTGGGAAAATAAAAGAAAAAATGCTTACAGATGCACGTTTAAACGAATTTAGAGCTCCCTAATACTTGTCTGTTTCTTTTTTTCCATTATGAATTATTTCTTTGAGTTCATAATTATTTCGATTTAATTTTGCAATTTCTCCTCTCTTGAGACTATTTTTTTGTTTCTAATTACATATATGCAATAAAAATCACTTGATTTTGTTTTCTAAAATGTTCGACTTAATTCTGCACAACTTTTAAGTGCTCTATAATGCAATTAAAATCTGATTGGACATTAGGCAGAGTGTACATTCGAAGAATCCGTTTTTTTCTATATAAAAGAAAGTATGAGAAATTGCAGACTGATTATTCGGAATCTTTTCTAATTTTGAACCAATTATAGTGTGTCATACACACATACTTACATAATTGGTCATAACAACCTTGTTCTAGAGTTACGGCCTAGCTTCTCGCAGCACCATTAAATGCTTTGAATGTAATTCTGTTTTTCCGGCAGGTATTACCGATTATTATATTCTGAAACTTGCTAAACAGCTCCAAAATGTTGCGATATTGTATTTGAACATAAAACACAAACTTTATTCTGGCGCGACCTTGTTTAAAGGTTTTTTTTTGTTATATAGGCCAGCTCTCAATAGGTGACCCTCACTAATGCAGAATGTTGTGCTGGTCAAGGCAAATATGTTATGGAAGGGAGAAAAAGTAAAGAGTGCGTGTGAAAAATTTAATTTGATTTAGACTTATTAACATCGTAATAGACAGGACAGACTTTCGTTAAAGGATTGTTCCACAAACCAACGGTTGGGCTAAAGAACAAATTTTCTCTGAACGCATTATACGAATCACTGGATAATGAAATACAAAAGGATGTGCTCTGAGAAAGGTACGAGTAGTTCGTAAAAATATACGATTATCTAGAATCAAGGCCTTTATTTCATCACAGCACCTCCCACGGCAGCATAGATAGAGCAATGCAACAAACGCCAAATTGCATTCGTTCTCCAAGGAATTGATACAGTTGCATACTCTACCGTCATTAAAGGCACCCTTGCCCTTTCCTGCACTAAGTAGAGAAGTCCCAAAATTTACTTTTACAGTTGTATTCCATCTTGGGTCGGATAAAAGTTTTTAAATATTCAGAAGGTCAGATGGAGTGAAGTATTTTTTTTTATATACATATATACAATTTTATTTACTTTTAATGTACATTGCAATTGATTAACGCTGGTCTCAGCGCCGAAAAGGCATTATTGAGACAATCTGGCAATAATAAATTACATATTTATGTACAAAATAAAATTCAAATAATTTACATATTACATTAGACATTTACAATTACATTAGACTTCAAATTATAGCTATGTACACTGCCGCTCACTTGAATAGGTTTACTATTTTCATTACATTCAAATTAATTTTTTCCTAAAAGTAATTAAGTTTTTAGTTATATTATTTTCTAAAATGGTAAAATATTCGATTATGTGTGTTTACAACAAAAAAAATTGTTTCAATAATTAATAACTGAATTTTAGTAATTTTTTTCCCAAAACGAATATGATTTTCAGCACAATTTTTTGGGTCATTTGAATAGGTTTACTATCATTAATTTAAAAAATTAAAGAAAAAAATGATTTTTTTGTAAACCTTTTTTAATTTTTTAAGATTTCTTACAATGCTTGATGATTTTTTAAGGAGTATATCCTTCTTTATTAGCTATAACTTCAAGAATACCATTTGGGAATGAGCTATAAAGGTTTTCAATTAATGATAATGAAATTTTTGGACCAAGCTTTTTTAATTCCTCCAATGAAAGCCTATTTGGTTACGTATTGTCTGCCGGACTCGAAGACTTTGCGAGAAAGGAAGCCCCATACATTTTATATAATATTTAAGACAGGGGAATATAGTGGCCCCATCAACATATCGACATTTTGGCTTTAAATCCACACTTTTACAAACCTGGCATTGGGTATCGGGACATTATTTTGTTTATATATCCAAAGAATTGGTCTAAAAATAGTAGAAAAATATGGAAACACCTTTTCAAGTACTGTTTTGTAATTATTCGCCTTCATTTTTGATGGAGGAATTGAAGCACAAATGTACCATAATATGAAATCGCCCCCCACACCATTACACTTCCCTCACAGAGACGAGACGACTAAGGTAGCGTTCCTCCTTATATTGGTCGTGGAAATAGTAGTTGTATTCATCCGGACCTTCCAAGTTTAAAATTTTTTTCGTCTGAGAAGACAACACGATACCACTCATTTTTATCGTTCATGTGTTCTCGTAAAAAATGAGACCGTGTCGCTTTACGAGCAGCAATAAAAGATGTTTTTTTTTTAATTTCTAATCTCCTTAAATGTTTAGAACGTCGAAAAACACATCTTACAGTGCCTATGATAGCTGTGATACCCAATTTTTGTCTTATTTTTTGCAGCAAAATCGCTCGAATTTGAGGCAGCTCTTACAATAACTCTTCTGTCCGCTTCTGTTGTGGCTTTTTTCGTCAGCCCTTTCATGTTTTTATACTAATCGGACAGATTTCTTAAAAAATTACTTACAACATTCTGGCTGCGACCAATTTTTTTGCCGATATTCCTATGGCTTTAGCCAGTTTCATTGAATGCTTTAATTTTACCTCTTCCTTCTTCAGTTAATTCCTTGCTGCGACCCATTTTACGTAAAATATATAAAATATTATTGCAGTAACTCACAAATATTTAAAATTTTAATTATACTATCGATGTTCAAAAGCAAACTAATTTTATTCTTAGTGAACCTATTCAAGTGACCCTAAATCTACACCTGTTTTCTCAGCATTTTGAAGTAAAATCAAAAAATAACAAATTTTTATTTATTGTACCGTTATTCTTTTCTTCCTAAAATATGATTATTCATAATAACTCTTAATTTAAGTGAAAAAAAATTATTCACCTAAAGTTTTTATGAAGAAAAATTAAAATATAAGAGCAAAAATTATTAAACCTATTCAAGTGATCGGCAGTGTATAACGTGGTTTTATCGTCGGCTGAGGTAATTCAGTGGCTTCCAGGGTCTACTTACGGGATCCACAAATCCTAAGTAATAATAACACAATGATTTAACCCTTTGTAGGGGAGTTAATAAAATATTATTTATTGAATGAAATATTTTACAATGACAACAATAGAGTTTACAATAGTGGAAGTACGAGCCGAGTGAGTATAATTCGTCGGTGTATCTATAACAACCAGCGTGACAACTAGAGCAATAGCCGCTTCGGTAGTAGATTCGACGCGCAGGTACGATGATAGGTTCGGCAATTAGCGACGTGCAGGTTTGGTAATACGTTCGACACAAATCGTTGCCGCAGGTTCGGTGATTAATGTTGTCGGGTATCGGGTAAGAGCTTTGGCATTAATCGCCGTCGGAGAAAGTATAACAGGTTCGGCACTATTGACGTCGGAGGTCGTGTAACAGGTTCGGCACTAATCGTCGTCGGGGATCGGATAACAGGTTCGCCGATAATCGTCGTTGAAGCTCAGATACTCGGTTGAAGATCGGGTAGTTGGCTGCTTCGGCAGATGATGACGACTAAGTTGGCAAAATAATATGTCTTATGCTACTTAAAAATATCTTATTTGGTAATTCATTTAATAATACAAGGCTTCTTAATTATAGCTTAACTAGATAAAAATGTGTTTACCGAATAGTTACGATCAAGGTCGTAACTACTCGGACGGGGTCTTTGCGATATGTCTCGCAAAGTCTCTTTTCAAGAGATAATTACCAGGTTAATATACCGACTCGTACTTAACTAGACTCGTCGGTATAATTTTCAGGTAAATTCAAAACCCGATGCTGGTCTCCATACTTAAACTATATATTTAATTTTTATTATCAACTTGCTGGGAATTACTGCTTGTGGTGTCATTACTATGAAATTAAACAAAATACCTATTACCGACATAATATACAATTTGCATTATAATATACCTATTACCATGCAAATTACTAAATATGAGATGGCACCACAAGCAGTATGTCGAACCAATACCCGTGTGGTCCGAGCAATAAAATTTTATTTTAATTTTATTATTTTTTTTTTCACTATTGTAAGTGGCAGATATTTTGCACGTTACATATGTTACAGAAGAAGCGTTTCAAGGTTTTGGTACAATAATGCTTTAAGACCTACTTTAAAAACTGTCTTGCACCGTTTTAAAAAAACCAAAGGGCTTGAAAGCTTCATTCGAAATATGTGATCATTCAAACGGACATCACAATTAATTCCCATGCCCAGAATATCAAGACTGTCCATCTCCATAAAATTTACATTACCCATAGTCACAGAGAGCAGGATTACATCATCAACACCACACCGTCGGAACCGTGTTCGCGAGACCCCACTCAGAGATTGTTTGCCCCTCATTTGTGGGTGTGTCATTCATTAGCGATAATTATTCAAAATTTCAAATCACCTTAAGAGTTTGTGGCTTTGGATCATGTTTGCGAAAATTATAGCTACCAATGATTTCATTATCCAACATTAATTTCTCTCTATCTGCAGACAATAAATTATCATCTAGACATATTGTCGGAATACTTAACCATGATAGAAGGGAGTAAGCTGTCATTTTTAACGGAATCTGGCAAAGGAAATTCCTCTTTTTATTGAGGATAGTTGTCGAGCCTACTATTTGCAGTGTTGCCAACTATAAATGTGTTCCATTAAAGGCTTTTCAAATTCAATATAAAAATACATTTTTCGGATCAAAATATATACAGCTTTACATCACGATATACCAAATCAAATCGTGTAAAAACGGAATGAAGTGTGTTTTAAAAATCGCGAAAAATCCTCAAGAATACTCTTGTTCTGAAATAGTCAACTTCTAAGTTTTATGAATATTGATTTTTAAGATAATCTTTTTGATTGGAATTGCAATGCAAATCAATTTATTTGATTGCAAAAAAAAGAGATTGCGATTGATTTATCTGTATAAATATATTACGAAACTAAAATACAGGGGTGAGATTTTAGCACTAGCAAGAAAATATGATTTCAATCAGGTCGCACTATAATATCCCCAATTATTTTTATTTATTTATTTTCATCTATGGATACAATATCTTAACAGAATGCAATTCAATATTTTTTATTTAAATAAGAAATTCAATTATTAACATTAACAGCCTATTCATAGAACACGAATGGTTTTTGACATTCGTCTTTTTATGTGATACACCAACAAAAACACTCAAATTTGTTAGTGCTTCACATATAAAAAGACGAATGTCAAAGACCATTCGTGTTCTATAAACAGCCAGTAAGAAAAAAATCGTTATGAAAATAAAGTCTGTTGAATTCATTACAAATTTTAATAAATGGATCAAAATAAGCAGCATTAGTTCTAAATACAATAAATTTCCTGATAGCAGCTGAAAACGACGCGTAGGACGAAATGGGAGATTAAAAACAAGCCATGAAGAAAAAGTCAGAACACTCATTTCCTTTTATTAAATTTAAGACAGACGTTAGATTTAACATAGTTCTGCAGATCTGAAGTGTAGGCAGCTTTATAAGGGCCAATCTACTAGTATACGACGGTAAATTATATCGTTGCAAGAATTAAAGAATGCTGTAACTGACAAAAAATCGAAAATACGTTTTTGCATCATTTTTATCAGAAAAAATACCTTCGATTGGTTCTGGTCCGAGATTTCTATGATGAAAAGAAATTCACTTACGCCGTCTGCGTTTTGAAAAATACCAGTATCTTTGTTCTACTTTAATACAGGTTTTTTGACTCTGGGGAACATTTAATGTTTTGTCAGTTACAGCGTTCTTTAATTCTTGCGACGAAATGAACTCCAAAACGCTATACGATGGGTCCCAAATTACAGATCCATAGATGCTTAGTTGTATAAGTGTCATTAAATTCCTTAACCCAGTGCTTTAGGAAGCCGAGTACTGCATGCGCTTTGTTAACAGTTAATGAAAAGTGTTAAATAAAATTTAACTTCGCATTGGCCATTTAGAGCATATGACACACTTATACCACTGCACCAAGTGCAAAAGGAATCCAAGTCTTTCTGTAAGAAAATATGATCACAAGCATTTTTATATCTCAGAAATATCGTTACGTCATCAGCATACATTAAAATATTAGAATACTTTATAAAATTTGGCAAATCATTAATAAACAATAAAAATAGTAAAGGAGCAAGATGACTTCCTTGCGGTACACCTGATGAAGTAAACATTTTATTAGAAGTTACTCCTTGAATACTAACAGAGCAAATCCACGAAAGACATAATGGTTGTTAATAAAGAATTTTTAACCACAATTTTTTTTTACAAAATCGTTTAAGTACTCGTAAATTATGATACTGAGCCAGTTTCTACATTAAATTTTAGAATTAGATGACCAGAATGCTTTTTGTCAAGAACAGCTAAAAGCCATACATTTTCAAATGTTGTTGGCGTATATCGTTTGGGCGTTAAGTATTAAAATATTACATACATAATACATAACCCTGTTTTAGGGTTTCGGCCTAGCTTCTCGCAGTACCCATGTTGTATTTGCCAATTATTATCCATCAGTATCAGGACCAACAGTTTAAAGTAGGCTCCGAAGTAGCTCAGAGCTTTTTCCAGAAGATTGATAAGGTGTAGTCACCCAAAGAAATAAAACATTTGTTTAGAGATAAGCGGCATTATTTGAACATCAATATTTTGGCTACAAAAAAATAAAAGCAGTGGCAACACTACTCTTAGTACCTTAATGTTTCTTTCAAATCTTCATTCAATCATTTTGGAATTAATCAGTAGATTTCTTTTATGACTCTTATCTCTTTGATAAAATGTTGGAAATTTGTTTCCACTCCTAAGCATCTCACCCGTGTCTTTCTTTTCAATTTCCTGGCACTACTATAAATAACGCTTCTTTCCTCGCCTACATACATACAAAATTGGCCATTACAACCCTGTTTTAGGGTTACGGCCTAGCTTGCCACAGCACTTATGTTGTGTGTGTCAACTTTTTATCCATGAGTAGCGCGACCTACTCGTACATACAGATGAAAGCCGACTCCGAACGACAGACTTGAGAAGCTTGTTCATGACAATCATTTAGTCTTAAAGATTTGCCAGAAGACTGAAGGTAGTCACTGAAAGAAATATTTTTTCATATTTCTTTTTTTTCAATATGCCAGAGCTGGGATTTGAACTCGGGGCTCTTGTCTTAGTAAGCTTCTCTTATTTTCCTAAAAATCTAGCGTTGCTGAGACAACAATGTAACCATAAATACAGCGTATTTCCCTGCCTACGAGGCCAGCGAGGGTCTCTAAAAAGCAAATAAAGCTCTAGTATTCAGGAACAGTATTTAGCCAATATCATAGGCACGGGGTATGCTATCTTATGAACGCTGGTATTCTCATATATGAAGTTGCGAAATAATACGCGTGTACAATGGTGAAATTAGAATAAAAAAACTCGGTAATCATTTGTATTGATTTTCATATACCGTTACGCCAGCTAACCATGCGTTTTATTGCCACTATCAGAGAGTCAGACAACAAAAATATATGGACTTGAATTCTGTATGAGAAAAAGTTGTTTAGGTTTCGAACACCGCTGTGTGTACGTATGTATGTATGTATGTATTAAAATAATAAAATCCATTTAAAATATTTATTTTAATTTTAGATTTTTATTTAAATCTACATTCACTTGTCTATTCATACTCGTCTTTTCGAGGGGTTTGAATGAATAATACTCGTAAATAAAACGCAACAAGTAGTACGAATGTTAGCAAATAAATGTTTTTAAATACCAAAAAATCATATTTCAAAGTCAAAGTTTTATAGGCAACAAAACCGAAACCAAAAAAAAAAAAAAAAAACAAAAATAAAACACAAAGCAGTGTTGTCAGCTCCAAGACATTTGTAAATGGGGAGTGGAAGTTTAATGTTAAAAATTCTTGTGAACACAAACATTATTTCGCTTTTTACGCTACCAAATAGCTATGCCTTACAACCATGTTCTGGTACTTGTAATGGTTTGTCTTTTGTTTGATGCCAACCATGCTTGTACGTATTCGCCAGTTTTTTTCTTTTATTTTTTCTTAAAATTCCATGTAAAATGCAACAATTTTAATTAACATAGACAAGAGACTTACAACTGTGGAGGCCTACGCAGAAAAAAAACTACACTTTCAGACTTTAAGGCAGACTTTAAAAAAAAAATTCACAAAAAAACACAAAAAACACAAAAAAACAAAGAAAATCATTGCAAAAGTTTTAAAGATTTTGTTCCTTTCATTTATTTGCTATGGTTGTAGTCTTAATTGCCCTAAAGGGCTTAACTACTTGTTTAACAACATTGTACAACTAATAGACAAACAAAAAATACAAAAAAAATTATATTCAAAAACATTAAATAAAATAATATTTAAATAAAAGGCGGAAATAAATAACATTTATTAAGCTGGAATGCAAAATACGAGTAATAGGAAAATGAGTCCTATGAAGCAGAAGTTACAAACAAATCTGCCCCTCAAACCTTGAAATTGACTTGAATTGCTTGAATATTTAAAAGTTTTTATTTAAAAAATTAAATGAAAAACAGTTCTTATACGAGTAATAATTCATTAGTTTTGTTTTATTTCAACAACTTTTGCTCAAACTGTAGATGGAATGGAAACAAAAAAGAGAAACAGTAGTCAAGAAGAGCAGGCAATAGGCAGACTGTCAAAGTCACAAAGTTTCCAATCAAGATAAGCGCCGCTCATGAAAATTTAATGGCTTAAAAACAACAAAATGTATGTTTGTATGTCTGTATGTCTGAGACATATTGTTGCTCATACTTATATTGTAGTAACTCCATACCTACAACATGTGTTTGTATTCTATTTGTTTATTTGTCTGTATTTTTATATGAACATCTTAAAAAGAAATCTACTTCTCATTGGTGGTTTAAGGATTCATTTCATCTTGTCTTTGATAAAATATAAAAAGTTTTAAGCAACAACATTACCAGCAATTGCAGCAGTAGTCAAAAATAACAACAACAAATGAACAACAACTTAAAGATGCCACACATTATGAAAACAAACTTTTAAGATGGTCTTCTCGCTTGTCTTTGCAATACATATTCAATTGAATTCAGAATTTAGAACGACGACAGAAAAATCAACATCATTTTATTGTTTTTACTCGTATTGTTAACAGAATTTAAACGGGGAGTTGACTTCCTGTGGCATTATTTTGTTAAAGTTGCTCAAAACAAAACTGAAAAAAAACAAGCTGCTGCACACATACACAATCCCATACACTCGTATGAACATAATTGTTGCACTTATAAAGCGCCATGTTGTTCTAAATATTGATTCAAGTTAATACGGGGCCAGATATAGAATATAGAATATAGAATATAATGGCATTTTTTGTTGTCTTCTTTGTTTGTTTTTGTTTTTCTCTTTTTGTAACTGGAATTAAAATTGCATTTAAGGGTAATAAATAACAAAAAGAACAGCAGCTTTAATATTAGCCAACAAGAAAAGCCAGGCTTATCAATGGTAAGATGAGAAAAACCAAAAAAAAAAAAAAACAAAAACATTAAAGGATACAATTATCCGAATAAACAACAAAAAAAAAAAAACTGATAATCACTGTGTATTCAATACTGTTTTTTTTTTTTTTGCAAAACCAGCATCAATCGTAGGGGTTCAGTTTTAGAGTGATTTTGTTAAAACAATGAAAGTCATATAACTTCCTTCCATAGTTGTATTATAAAGGATTATTAAATGTACATTCGTGCTCATTTGTATATTTGTGCAGTAGGTAAGACAAACGCCTACTGAAACGGAGTGGATTCAATCTGTGATCACACCAACAACAATTCATCATCTTCTAACACTTGCATCTGTTGCGATATTAAATTGTACGTTTCTTACAATGACTTCAAAAATAGAAGCGGATGCAACTCATATATTAAAAGAAGTTTCTTCAGTCCTCCTTGGAATGTTGTAGGATTTAAGAAAGTAAGTCGTTTTCTATTGTAATAAGAAATGTTACACTTTCTATTTTTGTTCTCTCTCATCTCGCTAAAGATGTATAGAGTTTTATATAGAGTTTATAATATAGATTGCAATAAATTGACATCAAAAAGGAGTATAGAACATACTAACGAGTTATCCCTTTGGTGCTTCAGAAAATAAAATTAGTAAAACAAATAAAACAATCAGATCGAAACGAACAATTTTTTTTTTTCATTTTAAAGATTGAACCTTGCCAGTAAAAGTTAAATACAATATCATAAAAACGTCCTACATGGGATTTCTTACAATTCTCGATTCTTTTGAAATAATTTTCAATAACTTTTCGACAATATCTCGCCTATAACATCACGAATATTGGCTTTCAGTCGGTTTACAGCTTGAGGATTGCCCACGGAAACACTATCTTTCACATAGAAGCACTAAAATAAATCTAAAGATGTTAAGTCGCAATATCTTGCCGGCCAATTACCTTCACTCAATCTCGAAATTACGCGTTCTGGAAATTTGTTTTGCAGAAGAGCTCAATTGGCCAGAGTGGTACGGCTTGTGGCTTTGTCCTATTGGAACCTTATGCCTTCCGAGTTATAGTCTATGATTTCTATCCAAAAATATTCGGTTTACACGTGACCCTAGCGCTCAGAATTGACTGTTATAGCCCTTTCTTCAGTGTTAAAAAAATAAGGAGTCAGTGTAAGGTACCGTGCTTTTTTTCTTTTGGTTTAAAGCCAGCAGTGAGGAGTTGACCTCTACTCATGCAGTACATTGTGCTGGTCTATAAAAATATGTTATTGAAAGGGTGAAAGCGGGAGTAGTGCTGTTGACATTTGATTTAAATTTACGAGCGGTGCAGCTAAAGAACAAATTCTCTTTATAATGCATGTGCTCTGTGCGAGGTACGAGTTGTACGAATAGATGATTTTACATGCTCACCGTCCTTAGACATATCACATGCCGCCCGTGTCCGGACGGTAGTCGAATTTAAGCGTCCAACCAGCGCCACCCAAAGCCGGTACCCTCCCATTTCGGATATGTCCAAGACACACCGCTCAAAGGAGAGCCAATGGACATTGGGTTAACAATTTCGTCACTACCATTTCCTGGATAACAGGAACCCCCCTTGTTGAGGAGGTTAAACTACTACCCAGCATATACCACTGCCACTACGTGTACTTCCCGAAGGACTGCACCCAAACCATTAGACCGATTTACCTCACTCCCCGAATGACAGGGGAGCACAAGCAAACCGGAGCTTCCCTGATGCCCGTAGTGCCAGATTAAGGCATCTCTGGTCAGTCCTTAAGAACGCCAGAAAAATGTCAGCCACGCACACTTACAGAGACAAGGCCAACACCACCAGGAACAAACTGTTGTCTCTAGAACAATAGCCCCCTGGACTGATGCCAGTCGAGTCTCCGATAGTACACGCGGCGCCGTGCATCTCCAACCACTCTCTGCCTATAGCGAGCGCCAGGCCACTCAGAGCTAGGTTGAACTCCATATGCCCCGGGAGTTTTGTGCCACCGGCGTGAGTATCGCCGGCAGCGTTTGTCCCTACCTCCCGGGGGGACACAGTTGTACGTAAGAATATGCGATTATTCAAAAATAATGTCCTTATTTCATCAGAGCACTTACCGTGCAGATAAAACATCGCCACGCCACATTACGCCGCTGCTCCAACGAATCGATACCGTCGCTCCAAAGCACCTTCGCGCTTTTCTGTAAGCGATCTAGAGGCCTCAAAATAGACTCTGAAGCACCGGCGTATACATGAGTTGTATTGCATCTTGGTTCTGATAAAGGCCTTGTAAATATTAAGAAGTATTTCTTGCACCGTTTTAAAAAGCTGGTGCAGTTGAATCCTTCTTCCGACACTCGAAAAATATGATCATTTTAACGAATATAACAGTTAATTATCATGCCCATAATATTTGAATTGCCCAATGATTTGTAGTGACTTTTAAGTTATTTACATCAAATTTTGGAACTCTCACTTTTACCGTTCACATGATACATACATACATATATATACATATATATTGTGTTAGAGGTTACGACCTCCAGTTATCCAATTTCGGTCATTTTTATTTGATGATGTTTATTTCGGTACTACGAAGGTTGCGTTTTATGTTTCAGGATTTGACAATCCTAGTGTTGCAATCAGGTGAGAAAAATTGTGGATTTAGGCGTATGAGCTCGAAAATAAACACCAGTCGACTATGTGGGCGTTTCAAGATGAGCAAAATCCAACAAAGGTTGTTCGCGCACGAAGCACTTCCAAGCAAATGGTCGTCTGTTTTTTCAGAAAAACTGGACATGTCGCAACCGTACTACTAGAATAACGCAGAACAGTCAATTCTGAGTGGTCACAACCATTTGTTTGCCAGTTGTCTTCCCAGAAATCAGTAAAATCAACCGTCGAAGACGGATCACTCTTCACCACGACAACTCAAGCAACTGCATTTTTGAACACCAAAGACATTGCATTAGAGAGTCATCCACCTGATTTGGTACCGAATGACTTTTTTTTATTCCCGTATGTAAGAAACAAACTGAGTGGTCAACGTTTTTCGACATCTGAAGAAGCGGTTGCTGCATTCAGAATGCATGTTTTGGAGATACCACAATCAGAGTGGCAAAAGTGCAGATCTTCATGAATAATATTTCGATATTCTCTAATCCCGAAGTATAAAAGGCAACCCTCGTATTATAATTTTTTTTTTCTTTTACACAAACCCAGTACTCAGGGGATGACCTTTTTTTTTTTTTTTTTTAAGACCAATACTCAGGGGTAAACCCCTACTCATGCAGTGTGCATTGTATTGGAATGTGAAGATGGTTGATAGAAGTTTTTTTTTTCACAGATTTTTGTATATTTTGCGCCCTTTTTTTTTGTTGATGAAACAAGTTGCTGTCAATTTGTCCACTCAAGAGCCAGTGTTATACCTTCACCCTCAAATGATCAAACAGCAATGGCCTCATCTGTCGGTGGATATTTAAATGTGAATGGTGAGCGTCTTCAGTAGATTAGCTGTTATCTTTTCAGAAGGTGGCGCTGTACTCCTGATCATTGGTTTCTGGTGGAATAGACTAGAAATGTCAGGGGGCGGTTTCTTGCAGATGGTCTTGTTGGAGGGGGGGAACCTCTTATTTTATGTAAATTAAATTTTTAATTTAAATTGTAATTTTAGAAAACCGCAAATATTTATTTTTATAATTTTGTCCTTAGCTGGGATTGAACCTTGGTCGTGTGAGTTTCTGTGCAAGCGCTCTACCAGTATGCCACGACCTTACTCATGTAATGTGTTGTACTAGGATTAGGGAGGAAACGGCGAAAGAGTTTGTGTATATTTGATTTGAATTTGTTGATGTCGAAATTGTTCCATAAACGTAATGGGGCACTAAGGAACGAAAATTGGGAAATTCACTATAAGCACAGATACCATTTTAAAAATATAAACAAATTAATAAAAAGCCATTGTCATGTGATAAAATATACTTTTAAAGAGAAAGAAAGAAAGAACTTAAAATCTTGTGAAATTAAAAAAAGGTCGCCTTATTGGTTTCGAAACTATTTTTTAACTCCAAAGTTTTTAATTTCTGGACTGTGTGTTATAAACGTATAGTAAATAAGTTATCTTGATTATCCTTTTGTGTTTCTTATTCAGCTAATAGTGTACAATTGGTGGTAATGAAAGTTAAATTTGATCATTCATTTAAAGCAAACCGCACACAAATTTAAAAGAGTGACAGAGGATGATTCAAAAAACAGAGTTAGTTCTTCAAAAATTTATTTTAAAAAACCTTTTTCTTAAATCGTCAATCTAGCAAGACTCTGAAACATTTTTATATTCCACACATACTCGTATACATACATTTTCAGGCGTACTTACATACTATGTTTGCACACATACATAGACACACATTACTGATTATATTTGCAAAACAATTGCATCGTAGTGGTATGTCGTTTATTGCTCCTTGATTGTCATTGTGCGATTGTTATCGCTGTTTAAATTGCACACGTCAACAACAAACTGTCAAGCAACATAATGTTTCGTTATATTTGAAGAAGAAACAAACAAAAAAAAAAAGGAAAAAAGGAAAACAGTACTAAAAATGGAATAAAAAAGAGACACAAATATTCAATACAAAACGAAAACTAAAAAATAAAAAAATTAAAACTTTTTAAACATTTCCTCTTGATTCAGTGGAAAAAAAGGGAAACATTCTTTCACCTTTATTATATCCTCTCAGGTCCCTTGTACCGCTTGGCTGTTACTTGAGTTACTCAGCCCTTATGAGACTGCTTGTTTTAAGTCTTTCCATGTTTCTTTTTGTGCTTTTTTTATACTCGTATTTCGCTACTTTTTTTATTGTTTTATTTCTTATAAAATATATTTATTGTTGTCAATATTGTTGTTGTTTTAGTTATAACTAATACATACAAATGTTGTTGGTGTGTTACTCCTGTTTTAATATCCATTGCATTTATTACTATTGTTGTTGACTGCATACATGCAAGTATTTGCAATACAGAGGGCGCCATCATTGTTTAGTTGTTTAGCATGAAGTTTATATGGCTTTTAATATATCGTTGAGTATTAAATATTACACAGGATAACACGAATTTTTAAAAGCAATTTAATTTTCTTTTCGTTCTTTCCCCTACTCATTCAATGCATTGCACTAGTTGTTTGGGATTTTTCCCAAACTTGTATTTATTATAAAACCTTAACTGTAAACCCTATATATCAATGGAAAATTTTATAAATTCTAATTTTTATTTTCCTTTAATTCTTATTTGTTTACCAAATTATTTAACATGACCTAACAGTTAATATTATTTTTTTTTTGTAACAATTGCAAACAAATGTTTGTACATATATGTAGATAGACATACACACAAACATGTAATATCACCATGCAGGCAGAAAATAAAATCATCTTTACTTTGATGTAAGTTAAATGATATTTTCAGTAAAATATGAATTTTTATTGTTGAGTAGCTTTTTTTCACTCGCAAGAAGCGAACATATTCGTGTAAACCTAAAACTTAAACTTTAAAAATTAATGCTCGTATTCATAAAAAATAAAACAGTTTTATAAATTGCCATTTTGACAATTACTTCATAGAAATATGTCAAATAAGCACTCTATAAACCAAATTAATTTTTTATGAATACGGGCATAAATAGTTGAAATAATTATAATTAAACAAACCAAATTGTATTTCAAATAAAATGTTAATTATCATTAAAAAGGTTTTTTTTTATATGTTTGATATTCTGATCATGTAGATCAGAACGTGATAAAATAAAACCACTAAATTCTCTTATACTAATTTTAGGAAAATATATTATGGGGAGTGGTGTTTGTGGACACTTGACTTAAATCTGTTCATATCGTAATTGGTGGGAAAAAGGTTTGCGGTAAGATTGTTCCATAAACGAACTGTGGGTGCTCTATGACAGATACGAGTACTGCCTACGAATATGCGATTATCCGAAATTAAAGTCCTTATTTCATCAGACACACCTCCCGTGGTAGTATCGATAGAACAATGAAACGCACGCCACATTGCGCCGATGCTGTAATGAATCGATAGTGTTTGACACCCTATCGTCGCTGATAAGCATTTTTGACCTTTCCTGTACACGATCGAGAGATTAAACCAACCTATAGGTGATTCATAACTTTTAATATTAACCCTTTGCACCCGAACGGCGCCTCTCAGGCGCCATCCTTTTTATTACTGCAACTCGAACGGCGCCCGAGAGGCGCCATTACTATTTATGATAATATTGCACCATATGCATGCGTGCATGCGTTGTAAATTTTTTTACTAGGAGTGTGTGAGATTAGTCCATGGATTTGTGAAATTATTAGTGGATCAGCTAAAAGGAGATTATCGACAAGATTGTGGAGCTGGCCGTGGTTCGACATCTGCAACTACCGATAACAGTATCCGATTAAATGGTAAGCTACATGTGATGCAAAAAGGCAAGCGGAAGACGTGAAACGGTGTATTACTGTGACACATGTCCTGAAAAACCCAGGTTACACCTTGGAGAGTGCTTCCTCAAATATCACACTAAGGAAAATTATAAAATTTAATATTAAAATATTATGTTTGTAGTATGTAAATAAAAATGAAATATGTTAATAAACTACTTTTGTTTAAAATACTTATGTTTGATGTATTACAATTTTTTATTAAAACTACTGTCGGGTAGCTGAGTACCCATACTAAAAAATGGTTCGGGTGTAAAGGCTTAACAATGACATCTACACACATTTTCAGAGTTAATGCCATCTAGGGGTAAAATTTTTTGCGAAATACATTGCAATGTGGTCGTCTTCTTCTTCAGCCTACAAAACAGATTAAATAAAATATTTGGACTTCTTACATATGTTTCGTTTTTTCTGGTATTTTGTAATGCATACAGCAGCACTTTTTTCTTTTTAATACATACTTTATGTGAATTAAGCAATTCGATTCAACGACCTTATGTTTCGTTATTTTATTTTTTAAAAATTTCAGAACACTAAATGCTGGTTCTACTTCTCTATTTGAATGAGGTAGTGTCAAAGGTCGGTCCCTGTTTCTGCATTACGACCTAGCTTCTAGCAGTACCGGAATCTACAGGTTAATGTCTACTCCGAACGACAGACTTAAGAAGCTAGGTAATGGCAATCAGTTACTCTCAGAGCTTTTGCCAGAAGACCGCTTAGAGGTAGTCGCTGAAAGAAATAGTTTTTAATCGGCCCTATTCCCGTTGGAAATGTCGTTTCTATTTATTTGTCGTTTTTATGTCGCTTCGTTTTTAAAATGGTATTCCTGAAATAAGACGAAGACGACGATAAAAAGTTACCAAAAGCTACAATAAAATCAGAGAAAAACTTGGTAGCACTAGAAAAAAATTTTTCATATTTTGTGTTGTATTGCCAAATAATTTCTTGTTAAAAATCAAAAATGTATAGTACGAAATTCTATTTTTCAAATTGCATTAAATTTGGCACAGCTTCGTTTAAAGATGAGAGTGGAATCTTCTTATTAATTCTTCCTCCTGTTCCTCTAGCTTCAGATTTGCTGGTTACCAGTTTGTTTTTTATTTTAAACTTTAAATTTTCCTATAGTTTTATATTAAATGTTTAGTAATAGTTTGTTATTACTGGCATAGTGGTAGAGCGCTCGCACAGAAACTCACACCACCAAGGTTCAATCCCAGCGAAGGACAAAATTATAAAAATAAATATTTGCGGTTTTCTAGAATTACAATTTAAATTAAAAATTAAATTTAAAAAATAAGAGGTTCCCCCCCCCCCCTCCAGCAAGAAACCGCTCCCTGACATTTATAATCTATTCCACCAGAAACCAATGATCAGGAGTACCTTCTGGGAAGATAACAGCTAATCTACTGAAGACGCTCACCATTCACATTCAAACATCCACCGACAGATGAGGCAATTGATGTTTGATCCTTCGAGAGTAAAGGTATAACACTGGCTTTTGAGTGGGCAAATTGTCAGCAACTTGTTTCATCAACAAAAAAAAAAAGGGCGCAAAATATACAAATATCTATCTATGAAAAAAAAAAACCTTCTATCAACCATCTTCACATTCCAATACAATGCACTGCATGAGTAGGGGTTTACCCCTGAGTATTGGTCTTAAAAAAAAAATTTGTTTTACTAACTCTTTGCCAACGATCTCCGTCAGGGACTGAAGGTCCAATTGGATTCATTTTTGCAGTTTCTTCCTCCAAAAAAATATCAAAATTTAAGGGTTTTATGCCTTTTTTGAAACCTTTAGAATATTGACGATTTTTCTTAATTTCTGATACAAAAATTTCAAACTGTTGCAATGTTGTAATTTTCGTTTTCTATTTTTCAAACCTCTGGTTTTAATGTCGCTACTAGAAATGAAAGCGACAAAAAACGTGCGTTTCTTTATCGTTTCTATCTTAGTTTTTAAATATAGAGAATACCGACTTTTTTGGATTATTGGCGATAACGACAACGGTAGTGCCAAGTTGTCGTTTTTATTTCGTTTTAAAATAAGAACGCCAACGGGAATAGGATCGAACATTTCGTATTTGTAAAGATGTCGAAGCTGGTGTTTGAACCAAAAACTCTTGTCTTAGTAAGCCAACGCACTAACCAATAGACTACGGAGAGTATAACAGAAGATGATAGTTTATGAAATGGATTCTCGTTGGTTGAATTAATAAAATAACGGACTTCGATCCAAAATGCGTCCCTTCTGTCCAAGTTATTCCACTAAGTTTAAAATTTTTAATACAATTTTCAAGTTTTTCAATTTCTTTACAAATTGCAGTAAAAAGTATTTGTTACACTAAATACAGAAGTGCTTTCCAATATTTGAAAGTTTGTGGGTAATTTCGCTCTTATTTCATAAATACAATTTTTAGTAAATTTTCTTAAATTTTTCCTTATCAATTAATTACTTTTCTGAGTTAGATATTGTCGATGCTGCACAAGCTTTCTCAAAACCAAAACCAAGATAGCATTTTTTCTCTATATTTTTTGCAAAATCTTAAGAAGTCAAAATTAATTTCAAATAACAATTGAATTCTTTGAGTGAAATAGGTTTTTCTTGCCCTGGGAATTTGTACCTCTAGAACTTGGCTTTGTTACTTGCAGCTTTGATTGCAAAACAAGTTTATATCGAATAAATATTTTCAATCTACAACTGAGATCTAAACCGCATGTAGTTTACAAAGAGTAGAGTTTAAGAAGAAGACAAAATACACAGCCCTGTGAGACCTGAAAGTTTCAGTTCTTCCTATTTAAGCAGCAGTCATACATACATATCGTATAAGTTTTTTTTTACTAGTCTGTCATGTTTAGGACTCTTATGAATATTACTTTTTGAACAATTTGCGATCCGATAAGAAACTTTTTGTATAGTTCCCTGGGTTTTTCTAGTGGTCAGCTGATATTATTCTTTCGGTAACTTTATTAACGTCTAATGATGTTTTTGTGATGACTATACAATCAATATTCCGAAATTCTCTATGGTTGCTGAAATCAGGCTGTGATTCAAATTTATTCATTGATGAATGCAGGATCTTATGCTCTCCATTTACAAAAGATAACATACACTTGAGCTTAAGTGAGCAATCAATCTTAGGTTTATTTGCAAGTTATAAATTTGATTTTGTTGCACAGTGTTATCAATTGTATCGCATTGTACTCACACGTTTATATCACATGTAATAGTATAAGTTTGTCATATTCTCGTATTATAATGATTCTTTAACGTCAGTGGCAGTGTTTTGTTAAAACAATAGTGCTGCAGCAACACTACTTCTACTGTGGACTACTGACTGCTCTTCTAACAATATAATCGTATTGTATGTTCGTGTGCACGTATGCGATCGTTTGTTCCTGCTATTGTGTATCTTTTGACTCACATGTTGTCAATCAATTGCAGCGCCATTGTTTCTTCTGCAATTTTTATTTCTTTCAAAAAAAAAGAAAAATAAAAAAGAAAACAAAAGAAAAACTTTAGTTGATGACATGATGGCGCGACGTTTTATCTGAATTGTTGTTCGCTACTGTTTTACTCCTTCCTTATAATTTTTATTTTTTGTGTTCAACTTTTTTATTTCTGTCCTGTGGTGGCGCTGATTTTTCAAAAGTATCGGCCATTATTAAATTAAAGTTCGTGTTGCATTTTTAACATGTTTCCTTTAAAAGTTGATCTCCACTTAATCTTTATTTCAATGGAATTTTAATATCGTATGCAGTATTTTTTTTTTTGATTTTCTTTTTAGACTTTTTTTTTGGTTCCTTAACAAAAAATAGTAAACAAAAAAAAAATTTAGAACGGAAATGAAAAATGTTAAGCGTTTTATATGTTTTTAATACGCCTGTAACATAACGTTTAGAAATTTAAAAAAATAAATTGAAGATTGAAAAATAAAAACAATTTTAAATACCACAAAATCATTAAAGTAATTTTGTTTTAAATTATTAAAACTCTTAAAAATTTTATAAAAATGTTATTAACTGAAAATAATCAATTTCATTATTTACTAGAGAAGCCTGTGCCTACTTTGCCAGTCAAAACAAAATAAGAAGTTTACAACAACATAAGATTAAATTTAACCATTCTAAAGATATAGAAAAATCAATATTTAGTTTGTATGGAAGTTACCACGCCTACTTCTTTAATGCCGCCCACTTTTTGACTGAAGATTTCCATTGATTGTAAAGTCATCCAGACCAAATTCAGTAACTTTATCTTTGACCGTCGTCAGGACATAAAAAATCAAGGACAACATAGGGTCTATGTGGGGTTTATTTATCACACATAAATATGTGTGAGATTTCGGAGTTTAATCAATCAATCAATCAATCGGTCCACGATTTTAAGGAATAGGCGGTGTAATACTTAATTCATATATCTGGTGGTTAAATGTTAAGGGCCGATGTTGAATGAATGTGAACCACACCTAAACGTCAAGTTTTTTTCTACATTTCATTTGGCATTTCTCAATTTCTGACTAACTTAATTTGAACCATGGAAAGATACACAATGGAGCAACACGTTAAAGTTATTCAGGCTTATTATGAAAATGGGCGTTCCAACCAAAATGGTGCACTGCGTGATTTTTTTAATCGTCTAAATGTGCGTATAATCGGCAAAATCGTGCAAAAATTTGAGCAAACCGGATCTGTAGGTGATGTGAAAGACGAGCATGCACTGTACAACTCGAACTGCAGAAAATATTGCTGCTGTTCTCGATAGTGTGGCTGAGGAGCCGTCCACCTCAACTTGTCGTCTCACGCTCTTCGTTGATAAACATTTTAATGTGGACGATATGTAGTTTCAACAGGACACACAAATTGAATGGCCGTGTTATCTCACGTAGGGACGATTTCACTTGATCGCCAAGATCATGTGATTTGACACCTTTGGATTTCTTACTTTGGGTTATTTGAAAGAAAAGGTGTACGTCGATAAGCCAGCAACAATTCAAGAGCTAAAAGTTGAGATAATTCTGCTCATTAATGGCAGAGAGCCTCAATTACGCCTCAGAGTCATGGAAAACTTTGACCATCGGATCGGGTGTGCCGTCTAGGTCGCGGCGGCCATTTGGCCGATCTTTTTTTCCATACATAATTGAAATATACCAAGTTGTCATAATAAAAACAAATATACAATAAATTTGGGATGGATGGGATACTTCGGACAAGGCAAAGTCTCTGATTGGGGTCAACCTGGCGGCCTCCAGAACGATCCTTGTTCCCGTTGTATTCAAGTCGACATACAGCCTCCACGTGGCCCTCCTGGATAACATTCTAGCACCCGCTAGCTTGTGAACTAATGTATGCGGCGACTGTCCAATCCCCTGGACTTTAAATTTGGGTTGTGCGTAGGGCTTGAAACCCACCACGTAAAAATGTTATTCAATGAAAAGCAATACAATAGCCTCTAAACGGACCCCCTTTTATGTTGACGAACTTGGCAAACGTTTTAAGGACTATGATTTAAGGATATGCACCTGGAACGTGAGAACCCTTTATAGGGAAGGTGCCTCTATCCAGTTGGCGGATGCTCTCACGAAATGTAGAGCTGACATCACCGCCATCCAGGAAATGCGATGGATAGGGCAAGGTTGTACAAGGCAAGCAACATGTGACATCTACTACAGCTGCCATGAGAAGAAACACGAATTTGGTTGCGGATTCGTAGTTAGCAAGAGACTTCGCCATCACGTCTCGGAGTTCACCCCTGTGAACGAAAGAATTGCTACGATCCGCATAAAGGCGAAATTTTATAACATCAGCCTTATTTGTGTTCACGCCCCGACGGAAGAGAAGGATGATGTGGTCAAGGATGCTTTTTACGCAAAGCTCGAGGAAGTGTACGATGGGTGTCCAGCACATGACGCCAAAATTGTCCTCGGCGATTTCAATGCGAAAGTTGGACGTGAAGATATCTTTGGCCCCACTGTCGGACAGTTCAGTCTCCATAATTCCACCTCGCCGAACGGATTGAGACTGATCGATTTCGCCGCGGCGCGAAACATGGTAGTTTGTAGCACCAGGTTCCAGCATCTCAATATCCATAAGGCCACCTGGCTCTCTCCTGATCGATCTACCAACAACCAGATCGATCACATTGTGATTGATGGAAGGCATGTATCCAGCATACTAGACGTGCGCACATTTAGAGGTCCAAATGTCGACTCGGACCATTATCTTGTCGCAGCCAAGATGCGACTGCGCATATGCGCAGTGAATATGGCACGTTCTAGTGTTCGAGGGAAGCTGAACATCAAAAAGCTGCGATCACAAGAGACAGCTAGGTCGTTTTCCGATCGTCTTTCTAATGAGCTCCATTGCTCCCGATCCTCTCTCGAAAGTATTGGTGGACAGTGGTCTCACATTGCTCACTCTCTGCGCAACGCTGCCGAAACAGTCCTTGGTTTTGAGCGTCCTCCCCGCAGAAACCAATGGTACGATGAAGAGTGTCGTGAGGCCACTGCGGCAAAGAATGCCGCCTACAGAAGAACGTTGCAGTCCACCACTACAAGAGCAACTGTGGAGGTGTACAGAGAGAAGAGGAGGGAAGAGAGACGCCTATTTAGAAGAAAGAAAAGGGAGCAAGAAAGGCGTGATCGTGAGGAAATCGAGATGTGCAGGAGTAGACATGATGCTCGAAATTTTTATAAGAAGATAAGGCGTCTTACTACTGGTTTTAAACCCGGAGCAACCTCCTGCAGAGACGAACATGGTAATCTGGTTACAGATGCACAAGGGACACTGAGATTATGGAGACAGCATTTTTCTAATCTACTGCAAGGCGATGACGACACAAATTCCGCCTCTAGAGATGCTGTGCCGCTCCCAATCAATGATGACGACGTTGAGATCCTGTCGCCCAGCTATGAAGAGATCAAAATTGCCATACAGCGACTAAGAAGCAACAAAGCGGCCGGACCAGATGGTCTGCCCGCTGAGCTTTTCAAGTATGGAGGCGATGAGCTGGTTAGGTGCATGCACCAGCTCATTTGAAGAATATGGCTGGAGGAAAGTATGCCCAATGATTGGAATCTCAGTGCCCTCTGTCCCATCCTGAAAAAGGGAGACCCCACGATATGCACCAACTACAGGGGTATAAGCCTTCTCCCTATCGCATATAAGGTTCTTACGAGCGTATTGTGTGAACGACTGAAGCCATTCGCAATCTCACTGATTGGACCTTATCAGTGCGGCTTCAGACCTGGTAAGTCCACCATTGACCAGATATTCACACTGCGCCAAATCCTGGAGAAGACCCATGAAAGTCAAGTCGACACACACCATCTTTTTGTCGACTATAAGGCAGCGTTCGATAGCCCGATAAGAGATCGCGTATATGCCGCAATGTCTGAGCTCGGTATTCCTGCAAAACTGATAAGACTGTGCAGAATGACGTTGAGCAACTCCTGCCGCTCCGTCAAGGTAGGAAAAGACCTCTCCGAACCTTTTAATACCGTGCGAGGTTTCAGACAGGGCGATCCCTTATCCTGCGACCTCTTCAATTTCGTCATGGAGAGTGTTTTGCGAAAGGCGGGTGTTCATCGAAATGGCACTATATTTAACAAAAGTGTCCAGCTCCTTGCGTATGCAGACGACATAGACATCATTGGGCATACCAAGCGAGATGTCACCGCAGCCTTTAATGCTATTGAACGGGAGTCTGCAAAAATGGGTCTGGCGGTAAATGAGAGCAAGACGAAGTACATGTTGTCGACGAGTAGGGATGTTGAACGTATCGGCTCCCAGGTTACAGCCGGCAACTATACATTCGATGTTGTTAAGGAGTTCATCTACCTTGGCACCGCCATTACCAGCAAGAATGATGTCAGTCTGGAGATCAAACGAAGAATCACACTGGCCAACAGGTGCTACTACGGTCTCAGTAGGCAGTTTAGTAATAGAGACCTCTCTCGTGCGACGAAATTAACACTCTATAAGTCGCTTATTCTTCCGGTGCTTCTCTATGGTGCGGAAGCATGGACGCTGTCTTGTGCCGATGCAGCGGTCCTGGGAGTATTTGAGAGAAAAGTTCTTCGTAAGATCTTTGGTCCTCGAAGGCATGGCGATGAGTTTCGCATTAGACCCAACCATGAGCTGTATGAGCTCCTCGGCGATGTGGGCGTTGTTCAGCGCATTAACATCCAGCGGAGCTGAGATTTGAACCCAGCACTATCGTCTTCGTAAGCCAACACACTAACCACTAGACCACGGCGACTACACTAAATGAGAATTATATCCCATTTAGTATATAAAAAACAAACATGTCAATTTGTCTCATTCCTAAGGCGCTTAGTAATATAAGGAAACAAAATATATGCTCTATCAATAATGTATTGTCCTTTCCACAAAAATTCCAATACAATGCACAGTATTAGCGGGGGTTTATCCCTGAGTATTGGTCTCAATGACCTGAGCTCCTCGGCGATGTGGGCGTTGTTCAGCGCATTAACATCCAGCGGCTACGCTGGCTCGGCCATATTGTTCGGATGGATGAATCCGCTCCAGCGAGAAAAGTTTACGATGCGAAGGTCACTGGACGTCGGCGTAGAGGACGACCGTGTTTACGTTGGAAGGACCAAGTTGATGAAGCCCTGTCGTCAATTGGTGTGACCAACTGGAGAAGGCGCGCGCTTAGCAGAGACGCCTGGAGACTAGTGTTAAGGCAGGCCGAAACCCGTTAACGGGTTGTTATGGCCATCTAAGTAAGTAGTAAGTAAGTATACAATAAATTTGTGTTTTATTCAAAAAACACATCGGCCCTTAATATTTAACCACCCTTCATATGTATACAGGGCCCAAATCGCGGCACTCGTTATCGAATGAAGTTAATCAAAATTAATTAATGTATTTGAGATCGTCGCACTCGATAACGAGTAAGATGTATCGAAATTTGAGATTACGGCATTCGATAACGAGTACTCGAGCGAATGCCATCTCTCGAAATGTCATTCGATACTAAAAGAGCAATCGAAATTATGTACGCGTTGTTTATTTGGAAATATAACAAGAAAAAAATTATTTATTTTTAATAAAATCAACATAAATGTAAGTAGCATTTGTATAAAACTAAAGTCACTCTTAGAACCATTGAGTTTAGGCTGCGAAAGCCCTTTCTATTAAAAAACATGTGTTCATTGGACTATGGTCTTTGGTCCGATATGCGTGCCATCCACACAACCAATGACTAAGGTGATATATAAAGCGTTACACAATTTCAATTCCAAATAATTAAAAGATGTATGTATACTAACCGCCGGGAATCTTATAACATCATGTCCATCATAAAAATGATGGATCCATTATCTAAATAATTTTAATTAAGTTAAAATTAAACTATATAATTATTTTGCTCTAATTTTACTTACTTTCTTTTTATGTTAAAGTTATTTGATTCTTTTACAAAACAAAAAATCTTTTACATTTTTCTTGTAAATTTCGATTTGATAGCTATCGAGTGCCATAATTTGGTTATTCGATACGTGACGAAATTTTACTCGATACGAACGTTCATTCGATAACGAATGCCGCGATTTAGGCCCAGATTTTATAATTTTGTTATTATGAAACTAAAAAAAAGAAACCAAAAGCACATTTCTTACATATTTATTATTGCCAACTTTCACAAAATTTTTCAGGCGGGTAACAGTAATGTTTGTTTCATAAACATTTAACAACTTGTGAGCCTTTCTTTTTTGCTTTACTAATACTTGAAGTTATTAGAGAGTGAGTAAGATAGATCTTTTGGAGAAATGTCCCATTATTTCGTTAAAATATATTTTTTTGCTAGATACTAAGGGTGCCGCTTTGCCCTACAAAAAAATTTTGTTTTATGAAAATCAGTCGCAACCTACCATTTTTGCTAAAAATTAACTCTTCATTGTTTAAATTAAAATCAACAGTTTTACTTCCACGAGTTCTTAATTGTTACTAAAACTTGATTTATTTAAAATTGCCATTCATTTCAAATCAATTCGAATTAATTCGTCACTATTGCAAGTTAAACAAATTCAAATATCATGCAAATAATTGTTCAAGAGAATCATGGAATCAGAGAACGTGCACTGGTACTATTTATTGTTTTTACTCAAATTCAATTTTTCATTGCTACTTTTCTTAAAACAGAGTGATTGCCCTTGTTGAAAAAAAAATATTTTACAAAGAATTATTACTAGAATTATTGGCTAACACAACATGGGTGGTGCGTTATGCGTCGAGTTACTCTCTGGCTGAGTGACCACGGGTTGGAGTTGGCACTGACTAAGACCGAGATAGTGCTTCTTACTAAGAAGCGCATCCCGCTCATTAGAAGCATGCAGGTAGGAGAGGTTACAGTCCAGATGAAGAATGCCGTTCGCTACCTGGGGGTTAGTTTGGACAGACTCCAGCAGAGCAGACAAAGCGGCCTCAGTAGTGACGTTGTTGAGCAGGGTAATGGCCAACATTGGGGGCCCTCTTCCCTGTAAAAGACGTTTGCTGCTGAGCACCGCCGAGTCTGTGATGTTATATGGAGCTGAAGTCTGGGCTGATGCGCTCAGGGTCGAAAAGTACCGAAAGCGCATGGCGGCAGTGCAACGGAGAGCAGCGCTCCGCATAGCGTGCTCCTACCGCACGGTATCGGAGCCGGCTATCTTGGTGGTCGCCGGGGTCATACCCATCGATCTACTCGCCAGGGAGCGACAATTCGTCCACCAACACAAGGGCGAAATTGGAAGAGAAGGCGCACAATCTGTGCGTGACTGGCAGTTACGGTGGGATACTGAGACACGCGGAAGGTGGACTTACGCCCTTGTCCCTCAAGTGGACGCCTGGCTAAATCGTCAGCACGGTGAGGTAGATTACTACCTCACGCAGTTGCTGAAGGGCCATGGGCACTTTCGGTCTTTCCTGTTTAAAATAGGAAAGGCTGTGAGTCCCACATGCGTCTACTGTGGAGCACAATCCGACTCCGCTTTCCACAATTTTTTTGAGTGTGAGAAGTGGATGTTGGAGAGGCGTGCACTGGAGAGGGATCTTGGCATCTTGACTCCCAACATCATCACGGGAGTCATGTTAAGAAACCTTGATGCATGGAGAAGGATCGCCTTTTTTGCGAGGGGGATCCTTCGTCGGAAGGAGAGAGACCTTGCAAGGTCGGTGGCACCGTAGGGTCCAAATGGACCGGAATATAAGGCTCCATCCTGAAGTAATGTCATAAATTGACGGTCCCAGGATGGAGCCTCTTTTTAGTACTATAACTACAACACTGTAGGGAAAAAAGAACATTAGATTTAAAAATAAAGCGGGCAAAAATTTAAAAAATTTATTGGAATAGAATAAAAAAAAATGTGCATTGATTGTTAAAAAACGAAAGTGAAGTGCAAAATTTTAATTAAAAACAAAATCTCGTAAAAAAAACTGAAATATAAACTCTTAGGATTTGGTACAGATTTTAAATCTATTTAAAGAGATATTGTGCTCGTCTAAATGTATTAATAAATGAAAATTACTGTTTATTTAAGTTCAAATTAAATTTTTGTTTTCAATACAATATTTTGAAACGTTGTACAATACAGTGTTAAAAAAAAAATTATTAAAAATTAAATAACAAACTACCAATTTTCATTCTATCGACAAAGCTGGATAGATACTGGATTTACACCTCAAGCTGTTTAGAATAACATTAAGATCCACAGATTGGAAGGAATGGTTCAAGTTTTAATTGAACACTGTATGCTAGAGGTCATTTTTATTCATCACAAGTCTAACTTTGATTCATTTTGCGATTTTTCATTAGTTTCGGTTAGAAATTCCATTCTAATGTGTAACGGGTGATTTGTGATACCCCAAGTTAAATACATCTAACTAGACAACCGGTTGTCAAATTGAAATATCAGAGCACGTTTTGTAAGCGTCAGTGCAGTACAATACGTTGCACAATGCGTTGCACACCAAAACAACGAGCTAGAATAATGAAATTATATTTTCAAAGAAACTCCTCTGTAACACTAACGCAACGTGCGTGCAGAGCAAAATGTCCTTGTCGAAAAGTGCCTACAAGCAAGACAATTTTGCGTCTTAGGGCAAAATTTAATGAAAGTAGTTCTGTGGCAACTTCCAAGCTAAAAATGAAAGCACGTTCTCGTCGAAATGGTGATATTATTGAAGCTGTACGAGCAGATGTTGCGAAAAAATCCGAAACATCATATCGTCGACATGCTCAGCAGTTTGGTATGGCTCCAACCACGTTGTATACAATTTTGTATGCAGGTGAGGAAAAATGTGAGATTATGTTGACAATTTGACTTTTTTCAACGAAATCCCCAATGTTTACCAAAACCATTATTTGGTTAAACAATTTTCTATAAATGAGGACAGATATAGAAAGCTGAGATAATTTCCTTTAAAATAAGCCCTCTTCCAGCGTTACAGGTCAACTATTCACCAATTGCAATGAATACTTCCAAAAAAATTGCATTATTTACAGATGACCTGAACACCAAATTTTCTCGTAAAAAACCGGAAGCTCGATTTTGATTTTAGAACCATGGTTTCTTTGGGAAAAGTTCTTAGAATTTCTCGTAGATTACGATTTTGCTATACGCTTAGTAGGCAAAAAAATTGACCCACCCTACTGTGAAGCCATTGCGGCAAAAGAGAGTGCATCCCATTTTATATGCCAATATACTTCTTTACTCGTATCTCTACATACATTCCTCAAATCTTCCGACAATTCAAATTAAGTAAATTACCATTTTTATTGAGCCTACAGTCTGGTTTAGCTTAACGTACGAAAGTACTACTCGTATTGTTTGGCCTCAATTCTGTCAATATTAGTTAATCTGGGTTTGAGGCCAGCGTTGGGACAAAGTTCTGTGTGGTATCACAGCCTATCCCATATTTTATTCGAGAAATTAAATCCCTAATAAAAGATTAAATTGAAACCTCTACGCTTTATGTTCTATCGGTACTACAACGGGAAGTGCTCTGATGGAATAAAAACGTTAATTCCTAATAATCGCATATTCTTACTTATTACAGAGCACATCCTTTTGTAGTCGATTGTCCAATGACACAATGTATTATATAGTGAATTCTCTCCTTGGCCGAAGTGTTCGCTTATGGAACAATCCTCCCCCAAATGTTTTTCCTGGCAATTACGATATGAACAAATCAAAGTATCCACAAACACTACTTTCTTTTTCCTGCTCCTGGAGTAGGGATCTGAGTACTGGTTTTGTGAAAAGAAAAAACATACGGTTATACAAGACGTCAAGCTTGATATATTTAAACTTTAATTGTGTTCAAAAATTATAAAACTTCAAATAGGATATTTAAATTTTATTTTTAGATAGAACTCGTATACTGTACTCCCCGAGATGTTAGCCATAATGATCAGCAGCAGGTTCGAAAACTCTCGAATACCATGCACGTATTTCCTATAGCAGTGATTGCCTTGTTGTAGCCTCAAGACGATCTTCGGTCGTTGTACGAAGAAATTGTATCACTTAAAAGCAAACAACAAATTTCAAAACTTTCATAAGGATAAAATCATTTTTAGGGTTGTAATTGAGTTTATTGTTAAACCAAATTGTTTTTATTTAATTTATTGGTATTACTCGTAGTATTTAATTTAAATTTTAAAACAATTTCATAACTTTTAGAGATTCCAAATGATTACAATATTTCGTCACAAATTCTGTGCAGTTTTTGCTTGTACGAATATTTGTTAAAACTCGGCCCGTTTGTGCAGTTATTTAGTTTCTTTTAAATTGTTAAACGTTTTAGTAGTTTTAAAACTCTTTTAAGGTATTTAGAAGAGAAAATTTAAAACTAAAGTCGTTAAAATGTTTAATTCAACAACAGCATTAAAAAGCGTAAAGATCAAAAGAAAATCTTAATTGATTTTAATTTATTACTCTGCGTCTGTAATGCTTGTTCTGTCGGTTGAGATTTCGTTAAATGAAAATTAAAACTCTTCACTGTGACACTTTTTTGATGCTTTTACTTTGCTTCTGCTGTTGCTGTTGCTGTTGTTTAAGGAAACTTACAATGATTGATTTATGCATTTAGAATATAACGTTCATTTGTATGTTTGTGCCACTTCATGTTTAATTTTCCAATTCTAGATAAGGACAGACTACATACGCAACCGAACTGAGCTGATTTCATAAAGAAACCCGAAACAACAGTAACAAGAACACAAAATTAGTGTTCATTGATAAGAGTTGTAACGAATTTGAATGTAAAACAACATAAAATGAACCCAACCAACTAACCGATGAAAAATATAAAAAAATTAAAAGAAAAGGAATAAAAAGAAAAAATAAAAGAAAAAAAATTAACGAAAAACCTGACTTTTTTAATGAGACTGATAAGTAAAATAAGGGAACAAATGCAGTAGTCATTAGGACAAGTTAACTGCTGTTGCCCCACTGCCCAGCGACCACCATCGATCGTTCCAATCGTCACATCAAACACAGCAGCCGTTTTTGTTTTAAATACTACAACTTTGCATGTTTATTATTATTTTTTATTGTTGTTGTTTTATTTTTACAGATATTGAATGTTTCTGTTGTTGTATTTATTATTATTATGGTTGCTGCTGGCTGATGTTACCGCTGCCGTTGATAGCCTTAACATGTGTCCTGTCCTTTTTGAAAAAATCATCAATAAAAAAAAAATAAAACAAAAAAAAAAAAACATTATGGCGATCAACATTAAGAAAACATGAATATTTATATGCATTTGTTACAAATGTTCTCAAACACAGATGCATTTGTTCAGTAAACAATATGTACAGTGAAGTTCAAAACATCTCAATGCATTCACATTTTGCGTGGGTAAGAAGAAATCATCAAATTTTGGCAGGATCACATTATGCAAATATTTGACGTAATATTCGTAACCACTATTATATGAAAGTAGGTTTTTCTATTATTTATTACAGCTGATGTTGAACAACGTGTCATCTTGTCCTATTTGACATCTGGGTGGGTAAAATGAATCTGGGCATAAACCGGACTGAGTTTAATAAGATACAGAGACTAGTGTGATTGAGCTGCACTGTTTGATGAAATTTAACCAGCTGGGCAGGCACAATAAAGTCAGCCTATGCTAGGTCCCGGGTCATGCGGGTATTCAGGGGAATGAAAGGGAGCACCCATGCCACTGTTAGGGCCAAAACGCCTTTGTGAGATGGGGATAGGAATTCGGAATGGCATACATACATAAATACATAATTGGCCATTACAACCCTGTATCAGGGTTACGGCCTAGCTTCTCACAGCACTCATGAGTACCGGGACCTACAGTTTAAAGTCGACTCGGAACGACAGATTTGAGCTTTTTCATGGTAATCAATTACTCCCAGAGCTTTTGCCAGAAGACTGCTGAGGGGTAGTCGCCGAAAGAAATAATTTTTTCATATTTCTTTTTTTTTTCAAGATGTTAGAGCTGAGATTTGAACCCAGCGCTATCGTCTTAGTAAGCCAACATAATAACCACTAGACAACGGCGACTACAAAGGAAAGAAAAAGAGGACAGGGAGAGACGTTTACTCTTCTTGAGCCAAAACGGCCTTAGACTTTCCAAGCTTTTACTCGGTATCTATGATAGAAAGAGATTTAAGCCATGCATTAAATTCTCTACGGATAATCTTAGAATATTAGTGGGACTTTTAATCGGCATCTGAAGACTCAAGGGACATTTGAAAAGAATAGAAATCACTTCAAGCAATATGTTCAGATTCTGTGACAAGTCGATCGAGTTATCAGAGCACATACAGGGCAATTGTGGGGCATTGATGCACAGTAGGAAGAGGTCCCTTGGTGACTATCAGTTATCAGATAGGGAATTCTCGGGGTTGGCACCGGCCGATATTTTAAAGTTCTTTAAAACGACAAGACTATAGGAATCCCGTTAATGTTGCAGGTCGAAGTACTCTAGTATCTCGTTTATGAATGAATGATTCAAGCCTCAAAACTTTCTTGGTTGTTTAGTGAAATTATTTTTAAGGATATTTTAGTATTTATAGTTGTTAAGGATTTCCTTTTGATTTTCTATTTATGAAATAAAAAATTAATTTTTGTGCTCCACTTTAAAACCACACATACAATTAAGTAGACTTTTTGACGGCCTTTAAAATAAAATTAAAAACAATCCGACTACACATCCCTGAAAAAAAGGTCTTCTGATAACAAACCGAAACAAACAAATTTTGTTCGATTATATGGCAACAACAACAACGAAACAAAATTAACTGCTGCGACAACAGAAGTGGCAATACCAGAGTAGAGAACAAGAATATGTAAAAACAGGTACCAATACGACATATTCCTTCTACGGTCTATGTGTGTGAGTGTTTAAATTTTAAAGTAAAAATTGCATAAAAATTAAAAAAACGCGAAAAAAAAATTAAAAAAAAAACAACTTGTAAGTGTGTAGTTATGGTAACCCACCAAACACGGGGATTTGATGTAAAATTTAGGCTAATTTTTAGTTCAACAGTTTTGTCAAGCAATAAGTACTTTAAAGCGAAAAATATAAAAAATGTATAAAGAAATGCGAAAGCCTTTTCAACCTTGAAAAATGCCTCACTTTTGTCTCATAATTGACTTTTGCAAGTTGTGTTCACCGATGGATTATGCGAAAGATAAAAAAAGGAGATCCAATATGTTCTCAAAGATTATTAAAATTTTTTTACCATTTGATTATAAATTGGGACAAATTATTTGACAAAAACTAGTTTAGGGTTGAAGCAAATTTTGGAATATCATTTAAACACACACAATTATTATTTATCAATCATGTGTCAACAACTTGAATGTAATTAGATAAACAAATCTATTCTTGGCTTGAAATAAGATTGGAAATTTGGGCTTAACAACAACTCACAAAAAAGTCGCATTTTTACTTTTTGATTTTGTGTTTGCTGGGACCGTATATGCCATAATGTCATCAAGTGTACAAGTGTGTGTACTGTTGTATTCATTGCATTAGTAGTAGTGGTAAGAGGTAATGATACGTTTTAACTGTGGCCTGGCATTTCTTAAATGAATTTTGACATTTTGCCTGGACAAACAAATGATTGCACTTAGTCGGTAAACATCATAGGCTTGAGCCATCTCATTCGGTATAAATTCCATAAGAAACACATGGAAATGTACAAATACGATATTTGAACCTGTTTTAATTATAATAAAATAAAACAACAAAATTAATTTTAAAACGATATGTTTATGTAGAAACAAGAGACTAAGCGGCGCTCTTAATTATTGGGCCTTTCTTTCTTTTAATATCGCAAAAAAAGAAATTTTTTTAAAATCAAAATGCAAAAGCAACTAAATTGGACAAGTATGTTCTGTGATTTCTTGTTTTTTTTTTTTTTTCTCTCTGCCAAATATAGTGTATTTTAGAACATATTTTTATTTTCCTTAATCCTTTTCTAGACACTCTCGTTTTATGCGATATATGCATTGCAAAAAACGATAATTTAGCTTCACATATTATTAATTCTTAGACTTCTTGCTGGGAATTCACTTATCCCAGGAATTTGTATCACAGGGATTAGGCTCTTACTAAGATGTATATCCAAATGGTAATTACCATTAAGTAGTATCCATGAAACGACGTACAATTTTTGACTTTTGAAAGTCCGCGCAGTTCTTCAAGAAGATTATGTAGTATTACTGCAGAACTTGATACAATTAGAGGGACTATTTTTACTTCCTTGACCTTCCTTCAATTGTCTTTTAATGGGTTTTGTAATTGTGCCTTTTTGTCGGAGAAAAAAACTATATCGGGCTGATTGTGAGGAATGCTCTGATCAGTCAGTATTTAGACGGATATTCTGACTCTCCAGTACACTTGATGGTTTGTTTATATTCATTACCGGAAAAGTGGGTACAGCCAGATGTTATATGCCACATCGGTAAGTGTCAGTTGGAATTGTTGTATCACCAACTATTCTTTTCAAATAGTTCCTGGTTGGTATTAGAACATATTTTCAGCGATCAACCAGTAGTTCGACGCCTCCATATAGACATTGGCCTAGCTTATAGCATTTATATGCTTATCATGAAGATGTTTGGTCCTCCCTTGATCAACTTTTCGCTGATTGGTTACTTCTCTATTTTGGTAATCTGGTTGGTTCTGTCTTAATGCGGATTTTTCGTCCGCTGGACAAATAGCCCGGTATAGGTTGGATGTGTCGATATTCTAAAGAAATATTTTCGTAATGATATTATTTGGCATTCCAACAGTTTACCGATATCAGTTAACCCTTGTCCACCCATATATCTGGGTAGAGCCATTTTCTTAGTTGCAACTTTAGGGTGGAACTTCCTTGTTTTAGACAAATTAGCTCTTAGCTTACTTTTCAATGTAGGTGTTTCATCGTAAGATTGCCGCATTTAAGAGACGATTGGGAAAGAAGTTGAACCCTCTTAGTGAATTTTTGCGTCAACTCTTCTTCTACTACTCTATGACATAAATTCCTTGCCTGCTTAATTCAGATATTTATAGGTCTTGTCTTGGATCAAAAAAAAAGGAATTCTAAAATATTTTTTAAAAAATTTCTGTAAATATTTATGATTAATTTAAATCACTGAATAATTATCTGCATCGGTTTGGAATTGATTCCATGCCACTTTTATAACTAGATGACGTAATCAGACTGTGGATAAGGGACAACGTTAAATAATTTTTAGGGACTTGAATTGTTTTTTTTTTTTTTTATGCAAAATAGTTTGTTTTCAATATTTGCGATTTTGAAATTTTAAGTTGCTAAGCCCCTCGTTAAATCTTTAATGCTTTTTCCGTGTCCAGATCCATATTAAGAAATTGATTTTGTGAGGAATTAACATTGTTAAGGATATCAAAAAAAATTTTTTTTCAAACAGAATTGCGGGGAGTTTCGTGGTATAGTGGTTAGTGGGCCCGCACAAAAACTCAAACGACCCAGGTTATAATCCTAGCAAAAGTGAAAAATGAAAAAGTTAGTTTGCAGTTTTTTTCAAAATAATAATTTAAAATAAGAGGTCCCCCGCTCCAAAAAGTCTATCTACAAAATAACCGCTCCATGACGTTCCACTCTATTCCACCTTAAACTTTGACAACGAAATACGAATGATCAGGAGAAAAGCGCCACCTATTGGGAAGTAGCTGATAACAGCTAGAAACTTACTTAGCGAAGACACTCACCGCAATCAACATGCAACAATGAGGCAATTGCCATTGATCACTCAAGGGTGAAGGTATAACACTGGCCTTTGAATGATCAATTCACAGCAATTTGTCTCATTCCTAAGGCGTTTAATAATATAAGAACAGAAAATAAATGGTTATCCATTTTGCGGTTTTAAAAGTAAACGTAAATAAAACACATATAAAATATTTTTTTCATGATATTTCTTTATTTATTATAAACTTTGAACGTTGATATTATGTGTGAAACACTACATCTTTTAACTGACCTCCACGCGATGTGTTGCAAGCATTAATTCTTTTGAGGTCATTTTCGACGACTTTTTGACACATATTGGGCGGTATCTCTGGCATAACTTGACGAATGTTGGATTTTAAGTGCTCAAGAGTTGAAAGTTTATCTGCATAAGCACGGTCTTTCGCGTAGCCCCACAAAAAAAGTCTAATGGTGTCAAATCGCATGATCTTGGTGGCCAGGAAACAGTGACTTTTTCTCGATGTAATGGCTTTTCTTCAATTACTTAAGAATTCTCAGAACCCCAAATACAACAATTTTGTTTATTAACATACCCACCGAGTGAGAAATGTGTTTCATCGCTGAAGAAAATTTTGTTCGAAAAATTGCCGTCCACCGCCTGTTGTTCAAGCACCCATTCCACGTATCTACAACGTTGTGAATGGTCAGCTGGCTTCAGTTGTTGCGTGAGCTAGACTTTATATGGATGTAGGTGTAGATCTAAATGCAAGATACGCCATAATGTGCCGTAAGGCAGTCCTAATTCCTGAGAACGACTAGGAATCGACACATTCGGGTCTTCGGCAACACTTTCACTTACAGTAGCGATATTTTCAGCGAAACACTGATGTACAGGCCTTCCAATATTTGTAACCGTTCCAGTCTCTTCAAATTTCTTCACAATTTTTCCAATTGCTTGCGTAATTGGACAATTATGTAAACCATAATCTTCTCTTAAAGCACGATACGTGTGTGGCTGTGGCAGAATAACCATTTTTGTTGTAAGTTTTAATTATTTGTATGCGTTGTGTGATAGTTAAGCGATCCATTTTCTTCAATGTCAGACTTTCAACGGAAAAGAAAAAAATTTTTTTAACAACTTAGTTTGACAGATGTCGAATTTCAGTTCCATACTTTTGAAACCACGAAATGGATAACCCGGTGTATGTTCAGTTGTCATAATGTACTGTTCTTCCAAAGAAAATTCCCCTGAGTATTGGTCTCAATAATACAAAAAAAACATTTTCCTCCAAATCAATGCCTTCACAATTCATGCTTTTCTCAGTTTCAGTAACTAAACTAACAAAGTCATTGTCGGTTAATGAAAACTTTAAAAATTCAAAAAAAAATCGCCTAAATTTGAATTCGAATACAAAAATCCCCATAAATCTAGGGTTGAGTGTACATGAAAGGGACTGATTATACTTGCTATCAAAAATTTTATTTAATGATATCAGCTGATTAATTTTTTGACTGTATATTGCTTACAAATAATATTTTTATTTCTATTAAATACCGAATTCTTAATTGTAGAACATAATTTCGAGATTACAAGTGGTCCATAGAATCCCCCAAAAAGCAATGGCTTTTAAAGAAAAAAAAAAGAAAGCAATAAAAGTGATGGCAATAATCCAACGTCTTTATAAAAGCTTTCATTAAAAATTTATATATTTTTTTTTAAAAATAGTTCAAATAGGTAAAAGGAAACTAATAAAGAGAGCTTTCAGGGGTCTAGGCTGCGTAGCACAAATCTAAACGAATAAACATACAATTTTCTTTTAGAAAATTTATTTATAATTCGATATAAAAAAATCCTACAATCTGCTGAAATTTGAAAAGATTTTCGTTCAAATCAAAATACATTTTTTACATGATTATCTTCAAATTGACGATCTGCTACTTCTAGATATTGTTTTATTCTTTCCGAGTTAAATGAAACTTGTTTTTTGTTTCAATTAAAACCTATTGTATATTGTATTTTTGTATTTTTCAGAACCCCATATTATTAATTTAAAAACATTTGTTTTTCTATTAAAAGGTATTTAAATATTAAAACTAATTTCTCACAGCATTTTATAGTTTCAATGTTGAATAAAAAAAAATAACAAGAAAATATAAAACCGTTGTATTGAAGATAACAATCTCCGTCATCAATTTGACTTCCTTTGAAAATTAATGCCCTTCATCAACAAACATCAAATGCCATTTGAATGAGTATGCTTGTGTGAGTGTACATGTGAACGTGAGTATATTACATGCTCCACACTGTACAGTGTGGAATTAAAACATGATTGTCTTACAACCAAACCACACCGTTCAAAACGGTGGCAATCAATTCAATTTTATGTTAAACATTAAATGAATTTCTGTTAATTAGATTTAATGACAAACAATTAAAAATAAAGAAAAAAAAAAAACAAAAATCAAATGGAATTGAATTGAATATCCATCGAACCAACAGTAACAACAAAGCAATGAAAATTAAGCAGGAGAAATAAAATTTAAATGAATTTTAAACTTGAATTCGAATCATCATAAATCAATAATGAAATGGAAAAATTATGTTTTACGAATAAAAATAAAACCCCATCACATCGTAAAAACAAACCTGAAACAAGATAATGGATATTAAGCAGATGAAAATACTCGTACAAGAAATTATAAATTTATGCAAAAAAATTACAATTGAAATGCCATATAATTCTGAAATTGATTTTTTAATGTGTTAGAAATCTAAACGCAAAAAATAATAAAAAAAAAAATAAAGTCTTTAAAGAATGTACAGGGTGGACAAATTTGAGGCTAGGAAGTAAATTGGCTGTCAAATGATGGAATGACAAGAATTGAGCTGTCAATCCTTGACATTTATTCAGTAAAAAAGTGGAAGTGATCGCTTGTGAACTCGCTGTTTGGAAAACTCAACGAAAACATCGAATTTTTCAAAAAAATCATCTTAAGTGGTGAGACAATGAGAACCGATTTTTTGTGTCTAAAATTGGCTATTGTTAATATCGGTGACCTTTGGTTTCAGCAGGACGGCGTCACAAGCAAACAGCCGGCCAAACAGTTCAGTTATTGCATGAGGAATTTCCCGATCGAGATTTAACGCCGCTGGATTATATTCTATGAAATCATTTAAAAGACCAGGTTTACTTACATGAGCAAACCACAAACAACTGATGCTCTCTAAGATGGAATTCGGCTTTGTATTGACGAGATAAGCATAGCTTTGTTGCAAAATGTAGTTCAAAATTGTTGCTTTGTTGCAAATGAAAAGAGCGGAAGTCTGTCGGCGAGCTACATGTGGAGATTTGCCAGACTTCATATTCCACTATTAATTTCCATATTTCTACTGAATTTGTGAAAAAATATGTTTTTTAAGCCAATTGACGTCCTAATCTCAAATTTGTCTACCCTTTACTTGGAAACCAACTTAAGCAGGCTGGTAGCTCTAGCTTCCAGCTAGCAATTTAAAAATTTAAAATTTAAATTTATTCATTACAGATTGAATAATCCATTAGTAAAAATTTTGTGGTTTCGTGCAGTGTTACTGATTCCTTTAGGTAAAATAAACCAATTTTCGGTGTAAGATATGAGTATTACCGCTAAACAAAATTTTTTTAAATTAATAATAACCCTAGGGCATGCAGTAGTGATCGCTGGTGGATTTTAATAATATAAGTATTTCTTTTTTGAAGATTGATGCCAGCACTCAGGGGATGACCCCTACTCATGCAATACCTTGTGCTGGTCTAGCAACATATGTGGGGAAGGGAGAAAGAGTGTATGGACATTTGATTTAAATTAACTAATATCGTAACTGGTAGTCGCCGTAGTCTAGTAGTTACTGTGTTGGCTTAGTAAGACAAGAGGTCCAGGTATAACACTTGCCATTGGATAATCAATCAACAGAAACAGATTTCTTTGCGCTTTGCATTTTTTAAGTAAAACCTTTGTTTTTTCGGACTGGTATGACATACAATATTACATACAGACAAACATAATTGGCCATTACAAACCTGTTTCAAGGTTACGGCCCAACCTTTCGCAGCACTCATGTTGTGTGTGTCATTTTTATCTATGAGTACCGGGACCTAAAGTTAAAAGTCAACATCAAACGACAGACTTGAGACCCTTGTTCATGGCAATCAGTTACTCTCAGAGCTTTTGCCAGATGAATGCTAAGAGGTAGTAACCGAAAGAAATATTTTTTTTCAGATTGTTTACTTTACAGCTATTAAGTTATTAATACACTCAATGTGACAAAACGAATGATGCAGAAGTTCTTATTTTTGGGTTTCTCAGATCAATGAGCTTAAAAATGTTGTACGTGGTTTTAGTCGCCATCGACGTTATGCACGACCACAGCCGAGGTCTTAAGAAGAATGAAAAAAAAAATATATTTCCAATGTATGATTTTCATGAACACAAAGAACTCCGATAAGACTTCCGTATCGGGAGTCAAAATCGTATCCAATTTGGCTGATACACAATTTCTTCACGGAGGTGTACAATTTCTTCCTTTGATTGAGGGATCATTTACCAAAGTTTAGTTTCTGACCCAATTTAGGCTTTTTGTGACGATACAAAATTACTAAAAAAATTTATCACCACAACCTGTCTGAGATTTACACTCGGATGGCCAAATCATTTTACACAAAAAAAAAAAAAAAATCCGCCCATATTGTATATTTTTTTATGCAAAATTTCTTTGAAATTCAATGAATTCCTTCTTCTCTAATCATGTAATATTTACAAACATCATGATACTCTTCGAATTTCCGTTATGGCAACACCTATTACGCGAATTTCATATCTCGTATTATCATTTAAATGTTACAAATGTTTCCATTTACACATGAGGCCCTACTCTCTTGTTGTTGGTATTATTTGATGGGGTCATAAAAACTAAAACAGTATCTCTGTGAAAATATTTGTCTCGTCTAAGTATATTAGACACGCAATTGTATGATTTTAAATATTTTCATTTTACACACATTTTTCAATTCAATTCTTATAACGCTACTTTGTTTGAGGCCCGTTGTAGTCACATAAATAATAAAACAAAGCGTCGTTGTTGAACAAGTGGTCTTCTTGTGGTGGTGGCATGTTACAGTGGCAGTATAGAGGAGCGGCAGAAGCATTAGTAAAATTATAAAAATAATAATAGAAACGGCGATATTGGTAGCACACAAGAGCATTAGTAACAGCAATATTATTACACTTGTATGCCACCTGAAATATACTACATGCTACATAATGGTATTACTTACTAAAGTGTCTAAAATATCATCAAAAACAGTAACAAAAACAATAACTGCTACAAATAATACCACTCTACTCCACGTTAACTGCAACAGCTATATTTTACAGTGAAGCGCAAAATAAGTTGTATAGATTTTTTAAATTATACTCGCACAGTATACACTAAAAGGAGAGCCAATATGTACAGCACGATAATATTTGGAAATTGAAATTATGTAGGTTGTTGATCTTTGAATTGGGAAATACCGCGGAAGTAAAGAAAGATTTTTTCTCTGCTGGCCAATATAAGCTACTACTGGAAAAATGATGACAATTTCGAATTTTATATTATTTTGTGTTACTATTGATATGGTTTTTGCTTTTAAATGCTAAGACTTGAGCTTCATAGTTTGCTAAAGAGTTTATTGATATACGATTACGTCTCAGTAGTTGATTTTTCTACTTTAAAAACTTATTGAATATAAAGGGAGCACTTTTTTTCGACCTTTTTATTGAACTCAACACATTTTAAAACCTAAAAATATTAATTGTTGAATTAAAGATTTTTATTATCAATACTATCCGTTTTGTCACAAGGAGCTCTAGGAAATCTTGTGCTAACCAGCTGCTGTGTGTACAATGAGCAGCTAAAATTTTGTTATTTATACAGACGGCTGTACGTCGACATGGTCAGTTTTTGTTTTGAATATAACAGAGGTCATGTAAAAAAAAAGTAAAACATAAGCTTTACTTTGTACTTTGTACAGTACAGTACTTTGATTTTTATATTTCCCACCTATAAATAATAATTATGGAATATATTTTGGCAAACCGAGTTCGAATCCCAGTAAGAGTGATAATTTTTTTAAAATTAATTTGGTTTCTTCAGAAACGCTTTAATTAGTTCACAGTCAAATTCTATTACGAATTTAGATTTTCTTCTTTTTCTATACCCAAAGGAGAAAATAAAGTCCGCAAAGGAAACTGAACATGTTTTCGACCCCACCTACAGCATTTTCATGACAAACATCAACAATTTAAGACACACTTTCTGTATAAATCATTAATTGGGATAATATTTTACCCTTTCTATACATTCACTTGTAATGAGTTAGTCGAAGTAAAGCCAAACTAAAAAAATCATTGTAAAAAAAAAAACAATCTAAGTTCTTAATAGAGTTTTACTTTCATCGATTTAAAGCGTTTCTAACGAAACAAAACAAATAATGGAATATTTAAGATATTTTAAAGAGAATTGATTTACACTGTAAACACGTCATATCTAGACTAGTTGAAATGTAAAATAGAGAACAACTTTGGTAACAAACATAACGCAACAGCAACACAAACACTAATACTTGTCACCAGTGTTGCCTATCTCACTGAAATTGGCAGTCTTGAAATCTGTTGTAAAAACTGATCCGTCTGTGGTATGTTTCAATGGTATATGTTTTAAAGAAAGGGCAGAATAAAAAAGTTTCATTTCTAATATTTTTTATTAACATGCTAGAAGAAAATCGTTAAGGATTATTTTGATTTTTTGTCTAATCAGATTAAAATCAGTTGTAAATAATCTACACACGGGATTAGGTGGGATTTTGTTTAACGCCGAGTAATGGTAGACCGTGTGACCAGTCGAAGTTTTATTATTATTTGGCATAAACTTTTCTATTTCTTTCACAAGAACTTGAGGCAATAGGCTCCTCATTTCATGCGGATATTTTCTTTGAGAGCAACAAGAGTTTGCTGCTTATTGACTGACAGGTACTCTTAACTTCGCCCAAACCCCACAAAATGACATATAGCATACTTAAATAAAACTATTATCTAGTTAAGAGCAAACTACTGATCAGCGAGATATTTGTTGACCGGGAAATGCAGACCTTAGAATTTTTCTTGTAAGTCGTACAGTATGAGCAGTTGCTCCATTCTGTCCTATACACATATTTTTCAGTCCCCATTAGTGCAGTTAAAGTAGGAGAAAGTTCTTATGCTTGTCCTAAAGCGTTTTCGTTTTTTAATTCCTTGATTCTTGTGTTAAGCTGTGCTTACACGTTTAAGTGTTGAAAGCTTAATATTGATTAAAATATAAAATGAAATGTATGCTTTTGGGGATAAGCATGTCTTTATGGACATTTCCTCTCTGCTTAAGAGACTCGTCAGGAGACTTTTTCCCAAAGGTGGTATTCAAAACTATAAATAGCCGTAACTCTGTAACAGGGTGGTAATGGCCAGTTGTGTATGTATGTATAGATATAATAACATAATGTAACTCGAAAGATTGGTATTCCAAGAATAGAAGCTCATTCATTATCTCCAATTTGCAAAGTAGCATATTTACGTCTTAAACCAAAATATTCAGTAAAGTCCGTTGCTTCATATATAATTGTATCACATATCTTTCAGTCGATACTCCAGGTCCTCCTCGACATCTTCAGGCACAACTGTGTGTTGATTTAACGTGCGCACCTGTCCGTAGACTTAATCACACGCCGCCCTTTGCCGGAGCGGTAGTCGAATTCAATGCGTCCGACCACCGCCACCCGATGCCGGTACCCTTTAATCTCACCATACACGAGGGCATGGCGCTTAGAAGAGAGCCCATAACACCGAGATGGCAATTTAGCCTCACCACTGTCTGGGTAGTGACAACCCCCTTGCTGAGGGGTTTCTATCTAGCACTACCACTACGTGTACTTCCGGAGGGACCGCACCCATACCATCAGGCCGGTTAACTTCACTTCCCGAATGACAAGGTTAACTGGGGGCTCCTGATGCCCGTAGTACAAGATTAAGGCGTCTCTGGTCAGTCCTTGAGAACGCCAGAAATACCAGCCACGCGCACTTAAAGGAACAAGCACCACACAACCACCAACATTACCAACATTCTCTGCCTATATCGAGCGCCAGACCACTCAGAGCTAGGTTGAACTCGGTATTCCCCGGAAAAAAAAGGCCACTGATGTAGACAATCACTAGCAGCCTTTTTTGTATCCCCGGGGGGCATCTTCAGGCACAGCCATAGTCTTCTTAACATAAGGGTTGTTCAGCCTCAGAGACCTGACAGCATCTCATGATGTTTCACACTTTTTTAAGAGAGCAGCTGAATGCCAAAGAGTTTTTCCCATTTAGTGTAGAACAACTGGCATATCTATGTATAAATTAACTGTGCGCCCACGCCACCGAAGAATTATTAAATAAAACGACACGTTCTGGACGTGTATTTTAGCTATTATTGGCAAACATTGAGCATATTTCTAGAAGGTCATGACCTACTTGTGCTCCCCCAAATATTAGGAAGCTATTGTTATCTTCGAAGATAAACTGAAACTTATACCGGACGAAATTAAGTTTAAAACAGTGACGATAACAACAATGCGGAGGCTTTTATTGCCTTAATTTGATTGACTACGAAGTTAAAAAAATCAAATGACGATCAGTTCTGCGATTGGATTCTTGCAATAATTAGGCAGGAATAATAATTAACTCTTAACCAGTTTCCTTTGTCATTAATCAAGTTATTAGTTAAGCAAAGTTTTACAGAGGAAATGTTTGAACGATAATTTTAAACATGACTGAACATGTGGATGCTCCTGCGCCGAAATTTTATCGGTTAAATTTTATCTTTAGCCAGTAGTCAGCGAGTGTTTAGTAGAATTTTATATGAAAGAAATTGTTTTGTTGGTGGGTAGATAACGACAAAATAGCTGCAGGAACAGTAGGTATGAATTATGGTAGAAACATTTAAAAATTGGTAGATTGTTGTGGCAACCACTGTGCATTACAAGTAAGTTTGTATGTCAGTATGTTTATAAGCATTTACGCTAGAGAGTCATATGTATGTACTGTTTGTTATTTAGATTAACATTGTTGTTGTTGCTGTTGCTGGTACTACTGCTCTCACACACATACATACATACTTATGTTCATATATGAAATGAACGCTGGAAATGTGTACAACTTGAAATCAACAACAAACGATCATAAGTTTGTCAGATAACAACTAACACGAGTTTTTACTTAAAAACTTTTTCTTTCTTTCTCTTCCCCACTCACTCTCTCTCACTCACTCTCTTTCACGTTCGTTTCTTCTTACTGAACACTTGTAGTTTGTCTTCTAGTTGTTAATGTTGTTTGTTGTTGGTGTTAAAGTTTTTTTATTCAACCAAAACTATTTTTGTAAAGTTGTTGATGGTTATTGTTGTTGTTGCTGTTATTGTATGCGTATAAAGATTCAAAAGTAGATAAAATGTACGTAAGACAACAATAAAAACAACAGCAACAACAAGACAAAAGTTTAAAAATTTTTATAAAACTTTTGTAGCAAACAACAGCAACAACAATATACATACATAAATGTAACAATAACGTAAAATACACATAAACAACACCAACAACAACAACAAGAACAGTAATAACATCGTAAACTAAAAGATATTGTTTTTAAACACGGTAGTAAAGATATAAATTACCAGACATGAATTCTCTGTACACGTTCATACATTGACACGTACACACATACACACCGAACGTACGTACTTAAGCTTCCATGTATTACCCCGATTTTAAACCCGCACCATATCTAAGACGATCGGACGTTACTCATGTTACATATTTTATGTCTCTAAAATTTTTATTTTTTGTTTTTCAAATGTTGTAAACGGTTGTCTGAATGTGTTTGTTTGGCTGTGTACGTTAAAGAGGCTGTACGAGTACATTTGTCTGATTTCTTATGAAATATTTTATTTTTATGTTCATATGCTTCGTTTTCTCAAAAATCCAAACGCAAATGGATCTCTAGTATTTGATAATCGAAACGGTAGCCCCATGTAATCATAATTTACTGTAATGATTGATCATGACATATTTAATATTCGAAACAGAAAATATAAATATCTACCGGATCTGAACAATCAAAGAATTTAAAATCTCTAAGAGTTTCAATTACAATGCGTGTTTGAAAAAACATGTTTTAAAAAGCATTACAATTAATTTTCGGCAGAAATCTTTCAATACGTCTTATGCTTATAATCTTTTTAATACATATGTATGAGCATTTCGAATCGTGTTGGTCTGCATGTATGGCTCTCAAATGAAGGATAATGTCAAGGAAGCTGCCTGCTATGATAGATTGAACACGTCAGTATCGTGCAAGTTCTCAGATTACATCAGAACTTTTCCGAGTGTGGTCCTCGTTATAAAAACAATTAAGGTGGAGGGTTCAGAGCTAAATGCAGGTGATATCATGATCAGATCTGCAGCGGCTATACGTTTCCTGACATCATTCATTTAATCATTCTCGAAGGCAGTTGTTGTGTTAAAGTTTTGCCGCCACGCAAACCAGGAAACCAGGAGAGTGAAATGTCGACAACAAAGAGGGGCTTACGAACTCGCTACTGAAGCAATGGTTTTATTTCACACAAGACATATAGATATTAGATATAACAAACACTTTCTTCAGTGGTCAATACTAAATGGAAGGGTTAAACAAATTTTTCTGTCGATAGCTAAACATGGCCCCAACGTAACAAGAATAAAAAAAAGAGAACATACGGGCAATAAATTACTGACATTCCACTATATTCACGTTTGACCTATCAAATGAATGATCAGGAGAGAGCGCCACCTACTGAGAGGGAATATGCAGGGACCAAAACCTACTAACAACAACTTAGCCAAGCTCCTCGCCACTTCACAACAAACAAAATTAATATCAAGAGATGGGGCCTGCGTGGTACAGTGGTTAGAGCGTTCGCACCAAAACTCAAAAGGCCCAGGTTCAAATCCCAGCAAAGGTGAAAAAAAGTTAGTTTGCGGTTTTCTCAAAATTATAATTTAAAAATAAGAGGTTCCCCTCCCCACCAAAAGCTCATCTACAAAGAAACTGCTCTACGACATTCCACTCAATTCCATCTTAACTAATGTCAACAGAAAAACGAATGATCAGGAGAAAAGCGCCACCTATTGGGAAGTAGCAGATAACAGCTAAACCTACTTAGCGAAGACACTCACCACACAATCAACATGCTACGATGGGGCAATTGCTGTTGATCATTCAAGAGTGAAGGTATAACATATACATAAAAAATATGTATGTATATGGGCAATTTCAAAAATTTTCGACATTTTGATATTTTTTTTTTCGAAATTTTTTTTTGGATGACACGAATGACGCTTTGGTCACGTGAAGGGTGATATTTTAGCATACCAAAACAGTTCGCGTTAATCATTTATTGCAAATGGCGCGAAAGTTATGGAGGTTTTAAGTTAAAATCTCTTAAAAAAAATTTAAAGTTAAATTTATTGGTTTATTTTAATAAATGTTGTATGGATGCATGAAACTCATTTCAAATTCATCAGTGCAGTCAAAATTCAATGCACTGATAAAATACATAAAAAATATCAATTATAATTAAAATTCGTTAACATTAAAAAACTCGAATTTTTGCAAAAATATGAATGTTTCACCGATTGTTATAAGATGTGTTTATATAACGCATAACTAATTTACAGAAAAACAATGTTTTGACTTGCAAATTTAAAAAATAAAAAAAATTATATAAGAATTATTTTTGAGGTTAGGATTTTTTTTTTTGATCTGTAAAATTTAAAATCATGAAAAATTTTTAATGCCTATTCGGTTTTATTATCAAGCTTAAAAAAACCTATCATTTGCTGTTAATCGCGGCGGAATCTATAAATAACTGCAGATGTCACAAAGCAAAATGCGTTTGAAGAAAAATGCCACTGTACCCTCTAAATATGGACCGAATTCAACCGTATTTATATATGATCCTTAGTTCACCGCCGCACTTCATTTCCAATACTTTACATTGATTTTAAACCATGGATTAATTAAAAAAAACGCGAAACAAAATCATGAAATTTCGCAAAATTTTTATTTTCTTTATAAAATTTTTGCGTTTCAAAATATTTTAACGCCTTCTTGACGTTGAGGTGCCATTTACTAAGAAGTTTAGATCACGCAATACATAAACCAGTTTTAAATAAGATTGCAAATGTCAGGCGCAAAAAACTGTCATTTTTGACAAATTTACGCCAATTCTATAAAAGTTTGAGCTCATCGTTCTCAGCAACTAGCAGCCTGACATCGACGTGATATGGCGCAAATTTTAGAAAATTACACCATCTAATAAATACCGTTGACGAAATGCAATTTTCTTCAATGGCACAAAAACGCTATAGAAAAAACTGCGAAAATTAAAAAATCTGAACATTTTGGTTTCAAAAATGAACCGCTGTACAACTTTTTCCCAAATAGTAGTATGGGCATAACTTTTATAGTATAAATACCTACTAAGTCTAGTGACTTTATTTTATATCAGTGGGCATCGGAAGTTTAAAACTAAAAGTAGAAAAGTGATGAAATATGAAAAAACTCTTGTAAATTTCAAGCCCGTTTTTGAGTTTTTCAATATTTGAGTGCCCATAACTTTTAGAGATAAAGAACTGATGGTCTGAAATTTTGAATTTCCCAGTTTTCTAGTGTGGCCTACCATTCCCTTTTGACCGTTTTGGTCAATTCGAAAAACTGGAGAAATAATAAGCATCTGAACTCAGTTTCAACAAATGTTGAAAATTTTTGAAATTGCCCATATATACTGTTCTTTCCAAAAATTCCAAAACTGCATTTTGTAGGGGATTACCCATGAGTATTAGTCCCAAATAAAAAAATGCTGTTCACCACTTCAAGGGTAAAGTTATAACACTGGCCTTTGAGTGATCAACTGACAGCAACTTGCTTTGTTGATATAAGGCGCTTGATAATAGAAAAAAAATTTATCAATTAAAGAGGCTTATCTTAAACTCTAAGCTGAATTCTGTTGAGAAGTCGACTTTGAAGAAGATAGCAGGGAGAAAAGAACTGGTGAAGCATTTACTGAGCGAGTTAAGTAGGAAGAGCCTAAAATTTCAAAATTCACCTCATTTCCATACATTAGAAGATAACACAGAAATCAAATCCGAGCAAAATCATTTGCTTCGTGGACGCATAGGGATAGCTTTAGATTTTTACCTCCAGGGCCAATCATGTGCACTTTTGCCTGTATTATAAGTTGCGATGAGTTTTGTAGTAACAAAATGTTACTAAGAGATAAATAATTAATTAATCAACCATAGAATGACCCCGGGCTCTCAAAATTTACCCAAAAAGTGTTTTAAGTTAATTGTGCAGTGATTTGAAGAATATTTAACAAAAATGAGAAATAAGAAAGCAAAACATATTTTCCTGTAGTCTACCACACTGATAGTCCTTACAGGTAATCACGCTACCAATTAGTTAACTGAATCAGTTATTATAAAATCTTGAAGCTGCATAGAATAAAAGAAGTTTTAATTTTAATTAAAATATAAAATTAAAAAATGTTTCACTCGATTAGGCTTTGACAATAATTTTCCCTGAAAAAAAATTTCCATTCACTTGAAGTCAGGGAGACCTCTGTAACAGCGTTAGTATTGAACATATTTATGCCACAACCCACCCCCCAAAAAAAGAGTGAAATTTTTCAAAGCTGTTTTCAGCTCTAAACCACGGATGAAAATTCTTATAAATGCCAGTTTTAGGATCTCAAGACTGAGATATAATAATTATAAATAGACTTACATAATAAAGATCCAATAATTGATTTTTTTTTCTTTAGAAAAAAGAGACTGTGGTGTAGGGTATAATATGGCTGATCTTGACCAATAATTACATTCCTTTTTGTACAGACACATTATTTCAAAATTCAGTCTAGAATTTTTCTAATTTTTAATTTTTGCCGAAATAAAGTTTATAAATGTCCTTTCAACTATATATTTTTTTATAATTTACTTTCATTGTTACACTTGTTCGTTCTATTCCTTTACAATTTCAGAAGTTTTTTTTTTGATTTTGTATAATAAAATTGATCCCCTATTGAAATGTGATGATATTTATTAATGCTTACAAGATGATTTCAGCATATTTGTATACAAATCCATGCAATCTCATGCTGCACTTTCAAATCCAACAAAAGAACTATCCACACAATGCATTTAAAGTTTTAACAAAAACCAGATAAGAATGTTAAAATATTTGATGAAAACATAATAAGTTTTGCCGACAAAGTATTGATGTTTTATGAATAGGCCTGATTACAAGAATGTCATTCTTGTTTTAGTCAGACTATCAACTGACAACATGACATTTTAAAATCAAATTAAAATATTATTAATGAATGAATCCTGTTCGGATGTTTTAATATAAAATTAAAAGAATTTATTCATATGAATATTGTGTAGTCGCCGTGGTGTAGTGGTTTGTGTATTGGCTTACTAAGCCAAGACATCTGAGTTCAAACCCCAGCTATGACCTCTCGAAGAAAAAAGAAATATGAAAAAATATTTTATTCGGCGACTACCTCTTAGCAGTCTTCAGGAAAAAACTCTGAGAGTTCGGAGTCGACTTTAAACTGTAGGTCCATGGATAAAGAAGTGACACACACAATATGAGTGCTGCGAGAAGTTAGGCCTTAACCCTAAAACAGGCTTGTAATTGTAATTGCCAATTATGAATGGCCAAGATAGATAACCAGTGCACATTAGGTCAAATGACTACTTTTTCTGTGCGAAATTAATACCGACTACATTATAACAGTAATCGAAATAATAATTTTATGAATTAAATGACTAGGGATGACTCTAGTAAAAAAAATGGAATTTAGCCCATAGGTGACTAAAATTTAACACTCTAGCACTCATTAATTTTAACATAGCGTATAGAATTAATTATTTTGTTTTTAATACTAAAATATTTATTTATATCTGATTCACTTTGTAAAACTAAATTAAAGAAGGGTTCTTCATTTTCATTAACTTCGTCGTCTTGTTGGCTAAGGTGAAGTTTTTCTGTTGGTTCGCTGCAGCAAAACAGTTCAATTACTTACCGAGCCAGCTATTCTGGTCATATCCAAGCGATGTTCGAATCGCAAAACGCAGAAAAACCCAATTTTGGATAAATTCTAAATAACTCACTGGATTATATTCTAATTATTTTGTGTACTTTGAAAGAGGAGAAATGGAGTAAAATTTTTCTAAAGCTTGCAGAAAATAAAAATTTTATAAAAATTTCACTATTTTTAGATATTTACGCTAATGAGTTATTTCTTAAGTATAGGGATATATATATGTACACTGTACAGTTACAATTAAAAATATACATTTATGCTTGCTTGACTCTTCCTTTTCCATTTTACTATAATGAATTATCATAAAGGAAATTCGAGATGTACGCACTTAAAGTAGACCACGCACTACTGAACTTACGAGCACAGTTATAGAAAAAATTTAATCAGTTGACTTCGACACGCTGCTGTGTAACGGTTATTAATTTTTAGTCAAAACAAAACTTACTTTTCTTTATTCTGAAGTCTTTAGAATTAGGAACAACAACAACAATTATAAAATTGCAAGTCTATTTTTGGACTTTTGCACAGAAAAATGTGTCGTTTGACCTAAAGTGCAGTGATATGAGTATTTTATTTAAGACCAATTACCCAGGGGTAAACCCCTACTAAATGCAGTGCATTGCATTGGAATATTGAATATATAGATAGATGGATGTTAAGCGCCTTATATCAATGGGATAAATTGCTGTCAATTTGATCACTCAATGGCCAGTCTTATACATACCTTCACCTTTGAGTGATCAACAGCAATTGCCCCATCTGGATGTTAAATGTGAGTGAGTGGGGAGCATCTTTTTTATGTATATTATCTGTTATCTTCCCAGAAGGTGGCGCTGTACTCCTAATCATTCGTTTTCTTGGTGGAATAGACTTGAAATATCAGGGAGCGGTTTCAAGAAGATGGACACATATATGGATATAATTTTTGGAAAACCTCAAATTTATTTTTTAATTTTTTTTTTCTTCTTCGCTGGTTCAAAATTTTTCTAAATTTGGAGAATGGGGCCTACACATCCAATACTCTAAACAACCTTCTGTATAACAACGTCAATAAAAGTACATAATAATACTGAGAGTTAGAAGAAATTCTATTTTTGAAGGCTTATAATACTAAAATTACGCCCATGAAGAAAAAGGTATACATGTTTCTTTTTTAAATTATGGTCGGCCAATAACAGAGTGCATATGCTTCCGCCTCCTTGCCATTGTATAGAATTAAGCCAGGTTTTCTGTTCAAAATTTCATACGACAAAAGTCAAAAGCAGTACTCTCTTCTTGTTGTAAGAAATAAGTAAAATCTTTGTTTTTACCATCAAAAAGTTTCGGGCATAATGTTTTTTTTGTCAACACATCTTTCGTATGAAACTAGATAACTTTTCGCAGGCCTACAATAATTTTTTTTTTTTTTTTGATGCACAGGAATTTACAATTAAGTTTTTATCATTTTTATACTTTTTTACTATTTTTATATTTTTTCATTTCATTCTTTCATCTCCACTTCGAACTTTTATAAATTGAATCACCAGTATCCAAAAATAAGTTCAAGTTATACAAATTTATTTATCATGAAAGTACTCTAAACTACAATACTTCTAAGTGGCAGTTTACGTTATGCACTTTTTGTTGCAGCGATTTTTGCCGTTCTTTCTTTAAGTTTGCATTTGCGTTTATATTGAGCGATATTTGTCGCATATAGTTTTTATTGCATATTCTTTCGTCTTCCTGCCAGTGTGTAGAATTAAGCCAGGTTTTGTGTTCATGTATACCTCTTTTTTGATGCATACATCTGTACTTCTATATATCATTTTCGACATTTGCTTTTTTTAGTAGATTCTTTCGGGAGATAAATAATAAGAAATTTGCTTGAGCGCGAGTAGAGTGGTGGTATAGTGGTTAGAGCGCTCTCACAAAAACTCAAACGGCCCATGTTCAAATCCAGCATTGGTGATAAATTAAAAAGTTAGTATGCGGTTTTTTCAAAATTATACTTTGAAATTAATACGAGGTGCCAACCTTCATGAGTCCATCAACAAAAAAACCGCTCTCTGACATTCCACTCTATTCCACCTGAACCATCGACAACAAAAGCGAATGATCAGAAGACAAGCACCACCTATTGGGAAGTAGCAGGTGACAACTGATTCTACTTAGCGAAGGCACTCACCAATTGAGACAATTGCTGTTGATTATTGAATGTTGCTGGTAAAACACTGGCCTTTGAATAATCAATTCATAGCAATTTGTCTCATTCCTAAGGCGCTTAATAATAATATAATATAAGAGAGGGGCTTGAACTTCGGGCCTCCAGCACATTAAAATATAAGAGACAACATTTAGTGTCATTTCCAAAAAATTCCAATACAGTGAACAGCATCAATTGAGGTTTACCCCTGGATATTGGTCTCAGTAAAAAAAAAAATATATGAGAGAAAAACAAGTGTTCGAATATACCTGCAGCTAACTTCACGTTTAAAATTACGAATTGTGGAAACACAATGTATACTAATTTTGGTACCTCCCTTCTCCTATTAATTATACTCCCCCTATTTATTCACAAGCTAAAAATTAAAAAGTCAAAAACCGCACAATGTAGATTTAATCTAAAAGTTTCTTACATGGTTTTTTTTTCTATATCTCGTAATTAAGAGTATATTTTTTTCTGCTAAAATGTGTTTTGATTCCATGTAAGTTTTTCTAATACTATACAGCTTTTCTTTGGTAATTTTATACACATGACTGTACGAGTAGTGATACAAATGGCCCACCATCATTTACTACAGAAGGGTTAATTTATGAATATTAAATTTAACAAGTCATTATGGCAACCTGAACAATGTTTTTAACTTTTATTCATCATTTACATTTTAATACAAAGAAATGAAGTATTTTTTATTAATCATTGAACGAACACAAGTCGACAAACATTCGACGAATGCCCATGAAAGAACAAAATGTGAAGAAAGTATTATTGGCATCAGGTTTAAAACGTGAAAATGGTATTAAGACGGCAAATAACTGGGTACGAGTATCTCTTTTCACTGTTTCATCAATTCAAAGGTCAATATCGTGTAACATTCAACATCAAATGAAAATTATCATCAACGCCATCATTCTTAATATTCGAAATGACGATGATAATGATGATGAGATGAGGCTGATGAGGCTGATGATGTCTGATGTTTTGTATTGAATAATACAATATGAGATTTTTTTCTTTTTTTAATTCTACTGAACTGTATTGTATGAATATGGCAGAATGACATATAAAGTATTGAATTGAATGTTATGGAACTGATTTGAATGATTTAAATCAAGTACTACGACCATGTGACTTTGGTGAACTTGTTCGACAAAAAAAAAAAAAAAATAAAAATAATAAATGTAAGAAAACATACAAAGTTTATAAGTATGATTAATTAATAACAACAAGATGAATACAATTTTTTATAACTTTTGTTCTGTTCTGTTTATTTTTGATTTTTTTCCAGAAATATTCAAATTTTTGATTTCATTACACTTTTTTTGTTCACAATTTTACCAGTGTCATAATCAAATTAATGATTCAACACATTTTCTTTAACAGTCTTTTAAAGGCTGTATACTTGGTTAGCGAGTCAGGTTTTTTATTTTTTTTTTTTGTATTCAAATGTTCATATCATGATGCCATTATTGTTTATTGTTTTGAGTATGGACTGTTATCGATATACTCGTATCGATGGTATTGATAACCAACAACGATGATAAGATAGCGTTTTTCTGTAAATCAACGGTAGCGTAATGAGCTCCATATAAAAGATTCTTTTGGTTATCATGTAAATTAATTGTATTTTCGTTGTATTTTATTTATTTTCATTTTAATTGTTTGAAATTTTTGTTTTTCTCTACATACTCGTATGAACTGTTGTTGGCTGCTCATTAAGAGCAGACTCACGGCGTTCAATTCTTTGCTATTGACAATTTCTTATTTATGAATAATAATTTTATTGTCCTCGTATGAGATGACAATTACATTTAATTTTAATTGGAATTGGAATTTTTTACAAAAACAATTAAAACAACTTCGTCATTAACATGTTGTCTCGTTAATTTTCTCATGTTTTACAAAACTGATGATGCGATTGTAAAATAAAATAATGAAAAACCATAACAAAAAAAAACAGAAGTAGAACACAGTACTCACTTCACTTTATTCCCTTAAGTAAAAAATAAAAAGTATTTGAACAAAAATTAGCTCTACAGAATAATACGAGGGTTGCCTTTTATGTTTCGGGACTTGGCAACCCTAGTGTTGTAATCTAGCAATTGACAGCTATATCGTAAAGTTGGACATTTTTAAGGTTAAACGTACTCAGAACGTTTTGACATATGAGCGCTATTTGTGTTGTTTGCAGTAACTTAAGAGTGCGATTATTTTTTACAACTTTCGACGTGAATTAACGCAGCAACAGTGCATTTTTTATTTTTTTTTTTTTTATTTAAGACCCTACTGAATGCTGTGCATTGTATTGGAATTTTTGGAAAGGACAGTTCATATATTATTATTATATTATTGTTAAGCGTTTTTTTTTAGGAATGAGACAAATTGCTGTGAATTGATCATTCAAAGGCCAGTGTTATACCTTCACCCTTGAATGATCAACAGCAATTGCCTCATCGTTGCAGGTTGATTGTGTGGTGAGTGTCCTCGCTAAGTAGGTTTAGTTGTTATCTGCTACTTCCCAATAGGTGCCGCTTTTTTCCTGATCATACGTTTTACGTTGACACTGGTTTAGGGTGAATAGAGTGGAATGTCTGGGAGAGGTTCCTTTGTAGATGGTCTTCCAGGAGGGGGGATCTTTTATTTTTAAATTATAATTTAAAAAAAACCGCAAACTAACTTTTTCATTTTCCACCTCTTCTGGGATTTGAACCTGGGTCCTTTGAATTTTTGTGCGAGCGCTCTAACCACTATACCACACATGGATAAACGTAATTCAATTTTTTTCGATGAAGCTCCATCAAGGACCAGTGTTTATCGATGTTATGGTGAATCTTAGTCCAAGACGAATTTCGTGAAGGTTGTCCAAAACGAGTTGTTGTTCCGCAAACCATTGGTGCTGTACGCGAATTGATATTCGAAGATCGTCATGTGCCCTATCGTGAGATTCAGACAATCCTAAGAATTCAATATTACATAAACATTTAACTGTCAAAAAATATTTTTTGTGTTGGATCCGCCCAAAAAAAAAGGCTCGTGTCGATTGGGCGAAAGAAATACTCAAAAAATATAATCGCGGTGCTTCGAAACATGTCCATGAAATCGTGTTACGTGATAAATCTTTGATTTACGCGTATGAGCGCGAAAGTAAACAGCAGCCGACTGTATGGGTGCTACAAAATGAGCAAATCCCACAAAAATTGTTCGCGCACGAAACACTTCCAAGCAAATCGTCGCCTGGTTTTTCGAAAAACCTGGACATGTCGCAACCATATATATATATATATATATACATATATATATATATATGTACGGTGGATGTCTTATCAAATCGTCGTGCTGAAGAGTGATCCGTCTTCGGCCGTTGATTTACCTGACTTCTTGGAAGACAACTTACAAATAAATGGTTGCGTACCACTTAGAATTGACTGTTCTGCGTTGTTCTAATGGTATGGTTGCGACATATATATATATAGATATATATATATAGATAGCTAGATGAGAAGAAATGCGTTAAGCGCCTTATATCAATGGGATAAAAACTTCACCTTTGAATGATCAATAGCAATTGCCCCATCTAGATGTTAAATGTGAGTGGTAAGCATCTTTTTTATGTAGATTAGCTGTTATCTTACCAGAAGGTGGTGCTGTACTCCTGTTCATTCGTTTTCTTGGTGGAATAGAATGCAAATGTCGGGGGAGCTTGGCACCGAATGATTTCTTTTCAACGTTTTTCGACAATTGAAGAAGCGGTTGCTGCTTTCGATGATTAAAATTTGCTTTTGTTCTCTAATCCCGAAATATAAAAGGCAACCCTCGTAGATTAATAACTTAAAGTATGTAAATTAAATAAATAAGTAGAGTAAAATCCTCGTTTTTATACAAATTTAAATATAATACGAGTACATACTATGCATTTCCAGGTCAAGCAACATAAGCAACAGAGCTCTAGGTTCAAACCCCAGCTTTGACATCTTGGAAGAAAGATTTTTTAGTTAATATTTCTTGTCGCGACCATCTCTTAGCATTCTTTTGGAAAAAACGCTCTGAGAGTAACTGATTGGCATGAACAAGCTTTTGTCGTTGAGGAAAGTCTACGTTAGAATGTAGGTCACGGTACTCGTATATAATAATTGACATCCGTAATATGGATGCTGTAAAAAACTAGGTCGTAACTCTAAACATGTGTTGTATGTATGTTTGTTTTTCTTACGAAGTTTCCTTTAGAATTCGTTTATATTATAACGTTGATTTCTCTATAAAACATTATTTCTTCGTAACAATTTGAATTGTTCAACTCGAAATATTGTGTACCAAGAAAATAAACGTTAAAAAAGTATTTATTCGGGTTCCGTGGAAGAAGTTTTTCAGCAGTCGTTCAGAAATGATGTCGAAAATGCTTTGCAAGTATTAAATTTATATTTACAATCGAATGAAACTACAACTGGTAAAAATAATCAGGGAAAAAATTGAAATTTTTACACACTAATTTAAGAATATTTTCATTTGGCGCCTGTTTTATATTTGGAATGATGGTTGTTTCAGCTAGGGACGTTCGACTGTTTTAAAATTTTTCTAATAAAAAACAGAAATAAGTAAATAAAATTCCGATTAAAATTTCTTTCAATTTTTATGGCCTGTTTTAAACTAAAATTAAAGAATGAAATTCTTCATATCCCAAAAAAAAAAAATTAACTACAAACAACAATAACAATGTGTTTGTTCATACTTTTCCTTGAAATAAAAAAAAAATTATTCTTTATGAACATTGTACGAGTAAGTAGTTGAAACAACAAGTTGGCCGTCCACAAGTAGCCATGTTTATGGTCAACCAACTCGACATACCGTGTAACAATCTTTTGCTTTTCATATGCCTTCAAGCACCCCTGCATTCTCTTAAACTACACAGACATTGAAAATGAAATTGTAACATACCATCCACAACATGACAGAAAATTAGAAGTTGAAGTTGCAAAAACTATACAAGAGATTCCCCAAAAGGATTTGACGTTAATAAGAAAATAAACGAGTGGGTGTTAAAATAATGTTGCCTCTGCCACTGGCACTACTACTGCTACTGCTGCTGCTAGTGATGATGATGAAATTCAACAAAAGTTATAGTCAAAGAAGTAACATTTGCCTGACACCACACTGAAAACGTTAAGAAAAGAAGTGAGAAACCCCAAAGCAAAACCAAACAAAAAGAAAGTCATTAACTCTGCCCAAATGTACGGGTTGGTCAAGCTGGCCACTAAAGAACATGATTACAAAACTCGTATAACTTTTTGATGTTGTTGGTGTTTGGTAACTGGTATTATTCGATAGTTTAAGTTATGCGGTTGGGAATATGATGTCTGTTGTCTGAGGGCTCAATAACTGTGTTATTATGCCAACTAAGGTCTTGATTTTGCAACTGGTATGTGCAACCATTAAATGTAATTTGTAATTTTGTGTACTATTTGAATCAGTTAAGTTTCTAGTTTTTATATAAAATCATTAAAACTGAATAATATTTTTAATAAAAAAACAATTTCTGTTGTTTTGTTTGCTTGGGATTTGGATGCAGCTCATACAAAAGAAGACTGGCATTAATGAAACTCCTTACCTACCTGATTAACCTAATCTATGGAAATATTTGTGGTGAAAGTCTGTTGAAATCTGCCAGTTGTCCAGTTCCGTCTACTTTTTGACCGGTGATTTGTATTGGATATGAAGGAATTGGGAGCAAATTTACAAACTCTTATTGTTCTTATTTTGAAGATGTAGACAAATAATATGAACGTGGCATCATCGCTCAGTTGTAATTGCTGAAATTTATAGTCTTGACGTTCTATTCTCATATCTATTGAATATAAACACACATTTTCATAAGAGTTAGTCAAGCTGCTGTTTAGTAGGAGTTTCGTTACAAAGTCTGAGACTCGAGAATTTTGTATATCCGTTTTATTTCCTAACGTAATGGTCAGTAAGTATTTAATTTCCATTTATTTAAATAAATAATCTCCAGTGGGCTGTCGAACACAGTGTCACAATGTAGTCTAAATGATCAGAGTCTGTAGTGGCAGTCGAACCCATGGCTCTGGTTATAGCAGAGTAGAACTAGTTTACTGAAGCAGCCACCATTATTTAGGATGTATCGTGCGCATGAGTAGAAACTCGAATGTAAAAAAATTAGAATAACTAAGAGAAGAAGAAAGAGAGGAAGATCGAAATTAAAAGGAAGATAAAATGGAATATAATGACTCAAAACTCTATTTATAAAATGGAAGATACAAAACATACACAGAAAAGTAGAAAATGGATTACAACTAACAATAGAGTACTACTATGTACTGAAGACTCGGTGCGAGCCGCAGGAAGAGTGATCAATTTTTTAAATTAATTTTGTTTCGTCAGAAACGCTTTACTTAGATCAAAGTTAAATTCTATAAAGAATTTAGATTTTTTCCAATAAATCATAGTCAAATGATAGTCAAAGAAGGAAATGATATCCGTTAAGGAATAGTACACTAGCCAAACGGAACATGTAATGGTAGGCTCATCAGAGTTCTTTGTGTCCTGTGCATATTCAAGACCAAACATCATCTATTTAACTCATACTTTTCTAGAAATCACATACTGAAATTATTTTCTTCCATATGTATGTACATATATACACTTGTATGAGTTAGTCGAAGTAAAGTCACACAACAGTTTCTATCATATTCTTTATTTCTCACCATAATTGCAGGTTTTGTAATTGTCACCTTATATGAACGAATCAGAATTACAACTTATTTTTCTTTTTCCATTTTAAACACATTAGTCGACATCGACGACATGTACACCTATAGCCGTGGTGGTTAGAGGGCAACGCCAGAAGCGAGCGTATTTCATATAATATGCTGAAGACTCGAGTTTGTATCATTTAAGATTTTAATTAATACAATTATTTACTTAGCTGGCCATAGCAACCCGTCAACGGATTTCGGCCTACTTTAGTACTAATCACCAGGCGCCTCTACTTAGCGCGCGCCTTTTCCAGTTGGTCCCACCAATTGATGACATGGTTTCAATCATCTGATCCTTCCAACGTAGGGTCGTCCTCTATGCCGACGTCCAGTGATATTTGCATCGAAAACTTACTTCGCTGGAGCATATTCATCCAAAACAATATGGTCGACTCAGCGTAACCGCTGGATATTAATGCGTTGAATAACGCCCATATCGCCAAGGAACTCATATAGCTCATGGTTGGTTCTAATACTAAATTCATCGCCATGCCTTAGTGGATCAAAGATCTTACGAAGAACTTTTCTCTCGAACACTCCAAGGACCGTTGCATCGGCACAATATAGCGTCCATGCTTCCGCACCTTACAGAATAAGCGACTTATAAAATGTTAATTTCGTCGCACGAGTGAGGTCTCTATTACTAAACTGCCTACTGGGACCGTAGTCGCACCTGTTGGCAAGTGTGATTCTTCGTTTGATCTCCAGACTGACATCATTCTTGCTGGCAATGGCGGTGCCAAGGTAGATGAACTCCTTGACCATATCGAATGTATAATTGCCGGCTGTAACCTGGCATATTCAACATCCCTACTCGTCGACAACATGTACTTCGTCTTGCTCTCCTTTACCGCCAGACCCATTTTAGTAGAATCCCGTTCAAGAGCATTAAAGACTGTGGTGGTATTTGATCAATTAAAAAATCAAAAATGAGACAAAACATAAGAAAACATATCTATTTGCGTGTTTTAGTTGAAAAAAATTAATTTTTTAACCAACAAGTTAATTGTGAAAATTAAATGAAATCAATTATTTTTTAATTGAAATTTGTTTTGGGTACTTCGCATTGCGTTCTATTTTAGTGTAAGAAAATTTTGATTTGATTGTTAATAGATATTCGAGTAAATAAACCCTTATACTATAATTGTCGATTTGCACAGTGCTGTGCTTTAAATTTTTTTAAAATTATGGGATAACGTATGAAAGAAATTAAATTTTATGTGTTGAATTTTGGCAACATGCATATGCATATGGAAGCTTGGTGAGGTTTCTGTGGTAATTAGAAAGATTTGTTTGGAACTTTCGTGCCGTTTTAAAACAACATCCTTGTTGTCAAATGGTTGAATATCCAGTTCGTTATATTTAGAAACTTTATCAGTCAGACATTTCCTCAAGATTATCGATTGCGTTATTCCAGAAGCTGATTCTCTAGCTGTCCATAGGGCAGGGTATTCATATAGAAGATGGAATATAGTTTCTTTTTCTCCGACTGGTTGATATCTGTATATAATAAGGAATGCCCAGTAGCCTTAAACCAGTTATGATACTACTAACAGGGGGTCCTTTCGAGGACATATAAATGCTGACTTTCAAGATTTCTACTACTTGTATAAAAGGTTGGTCCAACATGCAAATTTTTTTGTTAATTGAGATGAGGGCACATTAGTTTTCATACCATTTTTATTTATTTTTTTTTTTTTTGTAATTCAATGTCTTTTACCAAAAACTAAAAAAACACCACTTATTAGTCCCCAATGTAAAGTGCTTCTGTTTTCTTACTTAAAATTACATACTGATGATGTGATGTTGTTGACATCACATGCCCATGAATTTTAAAATGACAAATGATTGTCAAATAGCCCATAAGAAAAGAAAATTTTTGACAAATGTTCTTCTCTTCTCTTTTCTTTTCTTTTTTTACCAAGTGTGTCCAGTGCATGCACCACACATGTTACACACTCCTCATTCTTACATATGCCGGCTGTTGTGCTAAAATAGAATATGACAACTATTAAGATGAAATACCAAAAGGTGTTGAAATATCAAATTGTATGAAAACATAAACCCAATGACCTCTTTAGATGGAATACCAAATGAAAGTTCATGGGATTGCTAAATAAAGTGATAATAAAGAAAACTTTACGGGTATATCTTAAGCCCACAGTTTATTGTCGTTATGCAGGGATGTAAATGGAATACAGAGTGGTGGCATCGTTATTAATTAAAAGTCTTTTGTTTTTACTCCTCTATTTTATGTCATTTTTGCTGTTGATCTCCTTTTTTTAACCATAACAATCTCCTGAGGCTAAAACGGTAATTTTTGTAAATGTTTACACAAATAGCCAACAAAGTCTTAAGCATTTATCATTTTCCTGAAATGGCCAGTTTAGCAAAAGACAAACGGACAAACTGAACTGAAGTCATACAAATAAGACAATAAGACAGTGATGTGTTTAAGATGTTCATAATGAGGATAATGATGGTCATTATTATAAATGTTTTTATAGTTAATGTTGTTGTGGTTGTTGTTGTTGCTGCTGCTACTTCTATTGTTCTAATATCTTTGTCTAGAAATATTTTGTTTTGTTTTTTTTTTATTCTTATTTGTTCGTATTATTAAGTAATATTTAGCAATAGGAATATACGTGTTATTCTATATACGAGTAGAATGTAAGTCATTTATTTTTCTATTCAATTCTATACGTTTTTATATTAACACTACTGGTATTTCTCTAGAGAATTTTAATCATTCCACATGAATAATGACCATTTTTAATATAAATGGCATTTCCTTATATCCCCACACATACAGGGATAAATACCAAACACATAGGTATTGTAAATACACGCTAACAGAAAAAAAGTACTCGTATTTGTATTTCAATGTTGTGTTTATGGTTGTCTTATCGGAAATAAAAGTGTGAATATGCGAGGGGCAACCAGTAAATTGAAAGTTTTAAAAATAGGGTTTTTTTCAAAGATCTTGGTTGCCTCATTTCGATAGAGTTTAATATGAACTTCTGTTTTATCTGAAAAATGCCTAAATTAGATTAGAAACTAAATTCTATTAAGAATAGAAAATAAAAAAATTTACACAAGCTGTCTGGAATTCGAATTCGGGTCTCCAGAGCATATATAGTTGTATAATATGAACTTTAACGGCACCCTGAAAAATGGCCCCAAAGAAAAATGACCCCACCCCAAAAATGAAAAATGACCCCAAAAATTTTAATGAAGCACAACAACACGTAATTTTGGGGTAATTTTTCTATTTTTTGGGGTCATTTTTCATTTCTTGCTTTGGGGTTATTTTGGATTATGTAAAATGGCACCAAATTTTAATAATATTGCAAAATAATTTAAAATTATTTTGGGGTCATTTTTCATAAAATGGGTAAAATATAAAAAGGCACAAGAAACCTTACGGAATTCGTTGTTCTGTTAGTGGTTTTTTGTAAATAAAATTAAAATTTTGTTTTTGTATTCATTCGTTAAGAAAATATAATTAATGTACGTATAAGGCCCATTATTACGACTTGCCGTTAGTTAAAGGTAAAATTTTATCAGACAGATAGTTTGTTTCTTGTTGTTACAAGTAAACTTTAACCAAAAGGTAAGGCTATCTTCCCAATAACTTTATCGATCACTTTAGGTTAAAGTTTACTTGCAACAACAAAAAGCAAGATAAAATCCTACCTTTAACAAACGGTAAGTTGTAATAATTGGCCTAAAAGGGTTTAATTAAATATATCTCTTTTTTTCATGGAATAAAAACTTTATTTAAAAAAATTTAAAGCCTTTTGTGTTAATTGGGGCTATTTCTCATTTTTAAAAAATTACTTTATTTTAAGTTATTTTCTTTTTTCAAACTTTGTTTATTTTTGGGGTAATTTTTCACTTTAGTTTGGGGCCAAATTTCATAATGATTATTGGGGCGATTTTTCATTTTGAAAGATTGCCCCAAAAATGGGGCCATTTTTCATTTTATGCGTTGGGGCCATTTTTCTTTGGGGTCATTATTCATGGTGCCAACTTTAACAATTATGACGGTCAGTTCAAAAGAAATATTTTAATTTTAAAATTTCTACTTGTTTTGTATATTCCCAGCAAAAACAAAGAACTTCTCAGATCTTAGCGAGAGTCATGAATGATATCGATTTCAAGTAGTTTTACTTACTTACTTACTTAGCTGGCCATAACAACCCGTTAACCGGTTTCGGCCTGCTTCAGCACTAGTCTCCAGGCGCTTCTGCTTAGCGCGCGCCTTCTCCAGTTGGTCACACCAATCGATGACAGGGCTTCATCAACCTGGTCCTTCCAACGTAAACAGGGTCGTCCTCTACGCCGACGTCCAGTGACCTTCGCATCGAAAACTTTCTTCGCTGGAGCAGATTCTTCCATCCGAACAATGTGACCGAGGCAGCGCAGCTGCTGGATGTTAATACGCTGGACAACGCCTACATCGCTCATACAGCTCATGGTTGGTTCTAATGCGAAACTCATCGCCATGCTTTAGAGGACCAAAGATCTTACGAAGAAATTTTCTCTCGAACACTCCAAGAACCGTTGCATCGGCGCAATATAGCGACCATGCTTCCGCACCCTACAGAATAAGCGACTTTTAGAGTGTTAATTTCGTAGCACGAGAGAGGTCTCTATTACTAAACTGCCGAATGAGACCGTAGTCGCACCTGTTGACCAGTGTGATTCTTCGTTTGATCTCCAGACTGACATCATCCTTGCTAGTAATGGCGGTGCCAAAGTAGATGAACTACTTGACCATATCGAATGTATAATTGCCGGCTGTAACCTGGGAGCCGATACGATCAACGTCCGTCGTCAACTCGTCGACAACGTGTACTTCGTCTTGCTCTCATTTACCGCCAGACCCATTTTAGCAGACTCCTGTTCAATAGCATTAAAGGCTGCGGTGACATCTCGCTTGGTATGCCCAATGATGTCTATATCGTCTGCATACGCAAGGAGCTGGACACTTTTGTTAAAAATAGTGCCATTACGATGCACACCCGCCTTTCACAAAACACTCTCCATGACGAAATTGAAGAGGTCGCAGGATAAGGGATCGCCCTGTCTGAAACCTCGCACGGTATTAAAAGGCTCGGAGAGGTCTCTTCCTACCTTGACGGAGCTGCGGGAATTACTCAACGTCATTCTGCACAGTCTTATCAACTTTGCAGGAATACCGAGCTCAGACATTGCTGCATATACGCGATCCCTTATCGGGCTATCGAACGCTGCTTTATAGTCGACAAAGAGATGGTGTGTGTCGACTTGACTTTCATGGGTCTTCTCAAGGATTTGGCGCAGTGCGAATATCTGGTCAATGGTGGAATTACCAGGTCTGAAGCCGCACTGATAAGGTCCAATCATTGAGATGGCGAATGGCTTCTGTCGTTCACACAATACGCTCGTAAGAACCTTATATGCGATAGGGAGAAGGCTTATACCCCTGTAGTTGGTGCATATTGTGGGGTCTCCATTTTTCAGGATCGGACAGAGGGCACTAAGATTCCAATCGTTGGGCATACTTTCCTCCAGCCATACACTGCAAATGAGCTGGTGCATGCACCTAACCAACTCATCGCCTCCATACTTGAAGAGTTCAGCTGGCAAACCATCAGGTCCAGCTGCTTTGCTGTTCTTCAATCACCATATGGCAACCTTGACCTGTTGATGGCTGGGGGACGGGATCACAACGTTATCATTGATTGGGTCCGGCACAGCATCTCTAGCAGCGGAATTTGTATCATCATCGCTTTGCAGTAGATTACAGAAATGCTGTCTCCATAATTTCAGTGCACCATGTGCATCTGTAACCAGATTACCATGTTCGTCTCTGCAGGAGGTTGCTCCGGGTTTAAAACCAGTAGTAAGACGCCTTATCTTCTTATAAAAATTTCGAGCATCATGTCTACTCCTGCACATCTCGATTTCCTCATGATCACGCCTTTCTTGCTCCCTTTTCTTTCTTCTAAATAGGCGTCTCTCTTCCCTCCTCTTCTCTCTATACACCTCCACAGTTGCTCTTGTAGTGGTGGACTGCAACGTTCTTCTGTAGGCAGCATTCTTTGCCGCAGTGGCCTCACGACACTCTTCATCGTACAATTGGTTTCTGCGGGGAGGACGCTCAAAACCAACGACTGTTTCGGAAGCGTTGCGCAGAGAGTGAGCAATGTGAGACCACTGTCCACCAATACTTTCGAGAGAGGACGGGATGCAATGGAGCTCATTAGAAAGACGATCGGAAAACGACCTGGCTGTCTCTTGTGATCGCAGCTTTTTGATGTCCAGCTTCTCTTGAACACTAGAACGTGCCATATTCGCTGCGCATATGCGCAGTCGCATCTTGGCTGCGACAAGATAATGGTCCGAGTCGACATTCGGACCTCTAAATGTGCGCACGTCTAGTATACTGGATACATGCCTTCCATCAATCACAATGTGATCGATCTGGTTGGTAGTTGATCGATCGGGAGAGAACCAGGTGGCCTTATGGATATCGAGATACTGGAACCTGGTGCTACAAACTACCATGTTTCGCGCCGAGGCGAAATCGATCAGTCTCATGCCGTTCGGCGAGGTGGAGGAATGGAGACTGAACTGCCCGACAGTGGGGCCAAAGATACCTTCACGTCCAACTTTCGCATTAAAATCGCCGAGGAAAATTTTGGCGTCATGTGCCGGATACTTATCGTATACATCCTCGAGCTTTGCGTAGAAAGCATCTTTGACCGCATCATCCTTCTCTTCCGTCGGGGCGTGAGCGCAAATGAGGCTGATGTTGTAAAACTTCGCCTTCATCCGGATCGTAGCTATTCTTTCGTTCACGGGGGTGAACTCTGAGACCAGATGGCGAAGTCTCTTGCTAACTACGAATCCGCATCCAAATTCACGTCTGTTATCATGGCAGCTGTAGTAGATGTCACATGTTGCTTGCCTTGTACAACACTGTCCTATCCATCGCATTTCCTGGATGACGGTGATGTCAGCCTTACATTTTTTGAGAGCATCCGCCAATTGGATAGAGGCACCTTCCCTATAAAGGGTTCTCACGTTCCAAGTGCATATCCTTAAATCATAGTCCTTAAAACGTTTGCCATGGTCGTCAACATAAAAAGGCTTTTGCTGAAGTTTTCATTGAGATTTCGTTTTTACGTGGTGGGTTTCAAGCCCTACGCACAACCCAAATTTAAAGTCCAGGGGATTGGACAATCGCCGCATACATTAGTTAACAAGCTAGCGGGTGCTAGAATGTTATCCAGGAGGGCCGCGTGGAGGCTGTATGTCGACTTGAATACAACGGGAACAAGGATCGTTCTGGAGGCCGCCAGGTTGACCCCAATCAGAGACTTTGCCTTGTCCGAAGTAACCCATCCATCCCATACCTCGAAGAGGCAATTAACCGTATTCGTTTAAATGACTTCGACGCATAATTGCCCAAAAATTTTGACATTTTTGTCGAGGCAATTATCCGTGGAATACTGTATTGCCTTATTATCAGGGTAAAAGCAAACAAAATAAAAATTAAATTCATCTAAATAATCATCAAATATCTAATACGATAGCATATTAAAGATGAAAGACACAATCTAGATGTAATTAGTATTGGGTGGAATATGTCAAAACTAATTATGGTTATGAGGATTTAATTTTACCAATAATTTTTGCTATTCTGCGATATATTTTAAAAGATTTTTTAAACATTTTTAGCAGCAATAAAAAAAATATCGTAAAGCCAAAACGCACAATTTTGGATGAAACAAAACATCGGCCAAATATTGGTACGTTTTTGGTGTTCTATATTTCTAATTACTCTGAGACATAATTGAGGTTCAATGTCGTTAATGTGTTGCATAATCTCATCCTTTAGCTCTTGAATTTTCCTACATGATCGTGGCGGACAATTAAAACTGCTGCCATATGAAAAAGTCGGCCATTGTAGCCACAAGAAGTTCGCGATTACCATTCATGGAAACTACTTGGCCGGCCATAAATAAACCCATAAACCCAGGGACTGTAACGATTATAAGTTATATCGAAAAACTTAATTTTTAATGGTTATTTTGAGAGTTTTTTCAAAAAAGGTCAGCAGAAAAAGTTATTTTTCAACGGAAAAATAAAAGTTAAAAAAAAACTCTCACAAATAGAGTTTTATTTTTTCGTCATAAAATAAAACTCATTTTGTGAGTTTTATTTTTTCGGTCATAAAATAAAACTCTTTTTTATGAAAAAATTTTTTTACACCTAATCCTGATTTGACACATTAGCGTCTGCAAACTGTTACAGATGTCATTTCTATCATATTTTGTTCCGTACAGAACGTCGTAATAGATGCAGTCATCGAACCCGCTTTCATCTTCCTAGTCATATATTTGTAACATTTTTAGCAATTTCCGGCCATTATCGGTCTTAGTTGTGTAAATTTGCTCTTTTATTAATACTAAAGCACCCTAAAAATCGTTTAGCTTGAGATTTTAGGTATTCAGTTATAAAAAACAATAAAATAAAGATACCGCCGTGGTCTAGTGGTTAGTGTGTTGGCTTACTAAGACATGGGCCCTGGGTTCGAATCCAGGCTCCGACATCTTCAAAAAAAGAAATATGAAAAAAAAATATTTCTTTCGGCGACTACCTCTCAGCAGTCTTCTGGCAAAAGCTCTGAGAGTAACTAATTGCCATGAACAAGCTTCTCAAGTCTGTCGTTCGGAGTCGACATTAAACTGTAGGTCCCGGTACTCATGGATAAAAATTGACACACACAACATGAGTGCTGCGAGAAGCTAGGCCGTAATCCTGACACAGGGTTGTAAAGGCCAGTTATGTATGTATGTTATGTATGTAAAGATACCACAAGGGTCGTGGCATACTGGTAGAGCGCTTGCACAGAAACTCACACGACCAAGGTTCAATCCCAGCGAAGGACAAAATTATAAAAAATAAATATTTGCGGTTTTCTAAAATTACAATTTAAATTAAAAATTAAATTTAAATAAAATAAGAGGTTCCCCCCCCTCCCCCCTCCAGCAAGACCATCAGCAAGAAATCGCCCCCTGACATTTCTAATCTATTCCACCAGAAACCAATGATCAGGAGTACAGCGCCACCTTCTGGGAAGATAACAGCTAATCTACTGAAGACGCTCACCATTCACATGTAAACATCCACCGACAGATGAGGCCATTGCTGTTTGATCATTTGAGGGTGAAGGTATAACACTGGCTCTTGAGTGGACAAATTGACAGCAACTTGTTTCATCAACAAAAAAAGGCGCAAAATATACAAACATCTATTAAAAAAAAAAAAAAAACTTCTATCAACCATCTTCACATTCCAATACAATGCACACTGCATGAGTAGGGGTTTTACCCCTGAGTATTGGTCTTAAAAAAAAAAAAAAAAAAAAAAAAACGGGATTAGATTAAAAATAAAATCTTTCATAAAAACGAGTTTTATTTTATGACGGAAAAAATAAAACTCCTAAATAGAGTTTTATTTTTTAACTGAAAAATAAAACTCGAAAAATAGTGGTTATTTTCCGACTGAAAAATAAAACTCAAAAATAAGTTTTATTTTATGACGAAAAAATAAAACTCACAAAATGAGTTTTATTTTATGACGGAAAAATAAAACTCTATTTAAAGGTTTCATGTAACCATTTATTTTTCCGTCAAAAAGTAACAGTTAAAATCTGATTAATGATCACTTATGCGAGATCACCACAGATTCTGTGAGAGCTCTCCAAGACGATTCATTTGGTATATAACATCATATATGTCTGTCGACTCTAATACGATGATTTTTTTAGTTTAATTTTTAAGCAATAACTGTTATTTGGGGTCCCTGCATAAACCGTACTAAATAGTCACTATTTGTGAATATATTGGCTTTTCAACAATTACTCGTGGATACTCATTTGGTCAAATGCGACAATTCGGTTAACAAACCCAATGAGGTGAAAGTGTGTCTAGTCTCTGAAAATTTATTTTTTTAAGTCATCATTGACTTGTGTTTGGTCAGCCAATTATTTAGCATGTCGAGAACGCTTAAAATGGTCAGTGGTTTGCAGCTGTTGAGTAAGCGTGTAAATTCTCATTTTTATTCACAATTTGCATTAGCGATAGCCGTGAGATGGTCAATTATTGTTAAATAAATAAAAAAAATATCAGAAATATTTTCCGAGGCACGAACTGGTGCTTTCACATTTCTTGCAAACCCGGTTTGCTAAAATTTCCACACAATTCTTCCGAATTTGTACACATTTGGTCGATTATGTTGGCCAAAAAATCACAAAGTGGAAGAAATGCATTTGATTCGAACGCCTGTTTTAGTAAAAGGCTTCAATAGGCTTAACACGCTGCTCAATTCTGTACCTTTCCATGATTGACGTAAGCACATTATCGCCATCACAAATTCGCTTAAAATTTTCTCATCCTTTAGCTATCTTGTGCACATTATAGTTGGACTTTCAAACTAAGTTTACTGGCAAGTTTTTCAATTTAAACTTGTTTGTGCTGTTGTCCCAGTGGGCACAATCCATCGTGCCTGGCATTGTCGTCAAGGATGTCTTTAAAACATGTCACACACGGTTGTCAACAACAACACTGAGGTTTTCGTGCACTATATGTTGTAGTGTATTTCCTTAAAGTTGTCTACGATTAACAAAATATTGACGGCACGCTCGCATAGCTCATGCAGTATGCTGTCGCGTTAAGCTCAGTAACATAATTCCTCAGCCAGTCGTGCCCGATTTTTGAGACTTTTGTTTGTGTATGTATGTCGTTGACTAATTTCTCTGGCTGTGTTTTATGCGTCGGGCAGTATAGTCTATTGTCGTGCATACATCCTCGAGGATCTCTTTAAGACAGAGCCAACTGGAATAATAAAATGCCTATTTATACATTTGATAACAATGAGTATGACCCTCGTATTCATATATACATATGTCAGTGATGAGAATGATATATAATTTCTAATGATTGTTAAGGTGTTGGTTGTATTTTGCTGTAAAAGTTCACACACAAACAAATAAAAAAGACACACATATGTAATACGAGTATATTATTTTTAAAAGTCTACTCCTTTTATTTTTTTTTGCTCCTATACTCTCCCTTTGGTCAACTATTAATAATCTCAATACTCTTGCCACTGGCATTGGTTGTTGGTTGGCATTGTGTGGAACATGAGCTATTCCAACTATTCATTGATATTAATAACTTTTTGTATATGTGTAGACGTCCATGAGTGTGTGTGCGTGTTTGTGTGTAATATTGACAATCATACAATAGTTTATCCTTTTTTTTTTTTTTTGTTTTTGATATCAAGTTAATCGATTGGGCTTCAAAAGAATTTAGTTTGACTTTTATTTTCCCATCTTTATGCTGGGGAATGAATCAAGAACAAACGGGTGAATGAATGAATGAGTGAATTATGTGCGAAAATATGTTTCTAATGAACTTTTGTTGCCCTCTTGGCCAGAATACAGAGCATGTGAGTGAGTGTGTAAGAGTTTAATGTTTGTTTAAGGCGTTTATTAGATTCTATTTAGTAATGTATTATTTAGTTATATAATAAATATTTTCTTTTTATTTTGTGTTTCTCCTTTTTGAATTATTGGTTTTTTGTTTTTGTTTGTTTTCTAGTTCTTTTGTAATTCGCAATTGGAATGTTTGTTCACCCCTGAGTATGTTGTGACCACTTAATGATGGCATTTATTCTTATTTAGTATTTATTGCAATTTAATTATTTTCATTAAAATCACATTAATTTACGTGTTCAAATGTTTAAATACGAATACATTGAATTGGAATTTATTTTTTATTTGAAAGTAAATGTGAGTGTTTGTGAAAAAATTTGATTTGATGCTATGGAATGCAGAAGAGTTTTTGCAAAAACTTATTTGAACAATTCAAATAAATACGTTTTAGCTTTAAAATTTTATAAATCAAAGCCATTTAAATGAATTCAAATTCAATCAGATAATAATTTGTTAGTCTGACTACCAGCAATACTTTTGTTTCAAACTCACGTATTAGATAAAAACTTTAATTAGATTTTTAAATTTGGACAGATGAGTTTAAATATTGGCACTAACTAAGCCTGAGCCCAACAGAAAATAGTGCTTACCTGTAAGTTATTTTGTAAGGGGGAATAATGCATGATTTTTTAAGATTTTTTTTGGAAACACCAGTAAACAAAGAGTATAAAAAATTAAAAATAATACCACAACGCGGCGTAGCATTTTTGGAAGCTTTAAGGCATGAATAAACACAATAATGGCTCCATTATTGCTTTACATTTTATTTATTTCTTTAAAATTTTAACAAATTTCTGGTGGGAGTAGTTATTAGTTGAGATTGTAGGTACGTAGTCTACGGGGTGTTCTGATTATTTACTAACTGTAATATTTATTATTTACTAACTAAGTGACATGTACACTGCGGATCACTTGAATAGGTTCACTATTTTCATTACTTTCAAATTAATTTTTTTCTAAAAGTAATTAAGTTTTTAGTTATATTATTTTATAAAATGGTAAACTATTGGATTATGTGAGTTAAAAATAAAAAAATTGTTTCAATAATTAATAACTGAATTTTAGTAATTTTTTTCCCAAAACTAATATGATTTTCGACACAATTTTTTGTGCCATTTAAATAGGTCCACTATTAGTCATTTAAAAAACTAAAGAAGGAAATTAATTTTTTGTATAACTGCTCTTATTGCTTAAGATTTCTTATAATGCTTTGATGAGTTAATAATGAGTATATCCTGCTTTATTCGATTTAACTTCAAGAATACCATTTACCATACCATATTTTGTTGAAATATCCAGGGAATTGGTCTAAAAATAGTAGAAAAATATGAAACGCCTTTTCAAATACTGTTTCGTAGTTATTCGCGTTCATTTTTGATGTGAGGAATTGAAGCTCAAATGTACCATAATATAAAATCGCGTTCCTCCTTACGTAGGTCGTGGAAATACAATAGTAGTTGTATCCATTCGGACCTTCTAAACTAATATTTTTTTTCGTTTGAGAAGACAACACGATACCATTCATTTTTATTGCTCATGTGTTTTCGTGCAAACTGCGGCCGTTTAGCTTTACGAGCAGAATTGAGAGAGGTTTTTTTTAATTTTCAATCTCCTTAAATGTTTAGAACTTCGAATAACACGTCTTACATTGTTTATGCTAGCTGTGAAACCTAATTTTTGTCTAATTTTTGCAGAAGAATCGCTCGAATTTGAAGCAGCTCTTATAATAGCTCTTCTGTCCGCTTCTGTTGTGGCTTTTTTCTTACGCCCTTTTATGTTTTTTTCGTAATCGGACTGATTTCTTAAAAAATTAGTTGCAACATTCTGGCTGCGACGAATTTTTTTTTGTCGATATTCCTATGGCTTAAGCCAGTTGTATTGAATGCTCTAGTTTTACCTTTTTCTTCCTCAGTTACTTGCTTGCTGCGTCCCATTTTAAATAAAAAATGTAAAAAAGTATTATAGTAACTCACAAAATTTAAAATTTTAATTATGCTGTCGGTGGTCAAAAGTGAACCTATTCAAGTGACCCAAAATGTACACCAGTTTTCGCAGCATTTTGAAATAAAAGCAAAAAATAACAAATTTGTATTTATTGTACCGTTATTTTTTTATTTTCCTAAAATATGACCCTTCATAATATCTCTTAATTTAAGTGAAAACAAAGTGTTCTCCTCAAGTTTATATGAAGAGAAATTAAAAGATAAGACCAAAAATTAATGAACTTATTAAAGTGATCGGCAGTGTATACTTAGCAGAAGGTGTCGTTTTTCTACCATTACAGGACCAAACTGAAATAGGTAAAAGAACTACAGCTAACCAGAACTGTCTATAGACTGGAGCAATACGAGGGGCTCGATCACTGCACCAACCTGTAGAAAAAAGGCACCCCAAAAAAATCTACCAACGTCTGACTGCTCAACCTGAGCAATCACAAAGAAAATGACCTATTGTCTCCCTCTCCAAAGTATTCACGCAATTTCTGCAGTAAGGGTTAAAGGGCAGATCCAACCTTTCAACATGTTTACCACATACACCGCTGTACACCGCTATAAGCTTAGACAAAGATAGACGAGAGATCTCCAAAATTTTCAAAATCTTGCCCGATTATATTGAGGCTAAAATGTCCTAGAAATGATGAGTACAGACACTCCCGTTCGTCTTTCCGATCACATTACCAAACTCAAGACTTTGCAAAAATAATTTTCTAATGTGCGACCTGTCTTAATGAAAAAAACAATATTAAAATTGAAAGAAGAGCAAACGACTGAACTTAAAAGCGAAATTAAAAAATTTATAGGCTGTGATATATTTTAGAAAAACATAACAAAGTCAGAAGGGAAAATTATTGAAAACACACAAGTTTTCAATAGGAAATCCACTATGCTGAACATCCATACCAGCACCAATTGAAGTTCCCGGCATTTTTAAATGTAATTTGTTTTCTTTTTTTTTTTGGAATTTTTTTGTGTCCTTTTAAACTTTCTTTTTTATTTTGTTTGCAATCTATGGCGTCGACAATATGTCTAGTATGTAGTGTGAAGACTTTTTTGTACTCATGCACAGAAAAAATTATTTTTTTGATTCAGACACGAAATTCACTGAGTTAATAAATTTTTTGTTTAATTTCGGTCCTACAAAGAAATTTGTGAATTCGAACAACAAATTTGTAATGTTTTGTTTGAAAAAAAAATTGCGATATTTTCAATAAAAATGTTGCGATATTCAATAAACACTTTTATTGGAGTCACAAAAACGAATCAAACAAAAAATTTAATAGAAGTAGATAAAAGTTTTATTGAATATTACGGTTCTAAGCAAACAAACATTTTGTCAAACCAATTAATATATTTTTTGAAAAAAAAATTTGTTTTTAGAGAAAAAAGTTGCCGATTAAGAAAATAAAATGTTTAAAAATGAATGCAAAGTTGAACAAATAATTATTCGAGACAACAAAATAATGTTCAGAAATTTGACAAATAATTTTTTTACAAATTTAAATTTTTTATGATAATTTATTTTTATATTTTATTATTATTAATAGTATTATTAATATTATTATTGTATTATTTATTTTAATGTAATATGAAATGTATTCTTTTGGGATAAACATGTCTCTATGGCCATTTCGTCTCTATTTAAGAGACCCGTCAAGAGACTTTTTCCCAAAGGTGTTATTCAAAACTAAAAATACTTATGTTAAAATAGTTATAAACTAAATGCGAATCATATCCCATCTAATATATAAAAACCAAACAAAACATTTACAAAGCAATACATTTCTTTTTTTTTTGTTTTCTTTATATCATGTTTTATCAACATTGATACTTTTAAAATACATTCAAACAAAATTATTAATAGAATCAAACAAAACTTTATTTGAAAACGAAATAAAAATTGAACAAGCGTTTGTTTGAAAATATTCCTGCAATAATTTTTTCTGTGTGCAGTACATTGTGCTGGTCTGTAAAAAAAATGTTATGGGAAGGGGGAAAGACGGACGCTTACTGATATCGTAATTGACCGGAAAAACGTTCGCTGGAAGATTGTTCCATAAACGAACGGTGCGGCTAAAGAACGAATTCTCTCTATAATGCAATTCATTACGCATTCAACTAAAAAGGGATCTGCTCTGTGAAAGGTACCAGTAGTACATAACAATATGCGATTATCCGTAATCAAGTTCCTTATTTCATCAGAGCACCTTGCAAGGAAGTACCGATAGAACAATGAAACGCATGCCAAATTACGCCGTTGCTCCAAAGAATCTATAAGATTGGATCCTACTGTCGCTGATAAACATTTTCGCACTCTCCTGTATACGATCGAGAAGCCTCAAAATAGAATTTGAAGCACAGTCCCATACATGAGAGTTATATTCCGTCCTAGGTCGGATAAAGGTCTGGTAAATATTGAGAAAGTCACCGTTTTAAGAAACCAAGGACCGGGACCTACAGTTTAGTCTACTCCGAACGACAGATTTTGAGAAACTTTTTAATGGCAATCAAGTACTCCCAGAACTTTTGCCAGAAAACTGCTGTGAGGTAGTCTCCGAAAGAAATAAATTTTTCATATTTATTTTTCAAGATGTCAAAGCTGAGATTTGTACCCGGCGCTATCGTCATAGTAAGCCAACACACTAACTACTAGACCGCGGCGACTACGAACATCGCTATTAATTCTCGTGCCCAGAACATCGACACCGTTCGCCTTCTCGATATTTCCATTACCCATAGTCACAAATGACAAGATTCTCTCATCACCACCACGCCTATGCGTCATAAAGCAACATTGTAACTTACGCGCATTAAATTCGACCCTGTTTGCGCGATCCTACTCAGAGATTATCTGTAGGTTCTTTGTAAGTGTGTCATTCATATTTTGCCTTCTTACGACAACCTTCAAAAGGCTCGGCATACGATCAAATGAATATGAATGGCAAATATTCCTGTCATCTGCGAAGAAATATAAAGGATTGTAAGTTGAAAGGAGACAGAACAGAGCCTTGCGGAACTTCTCGAATTTAACTCGTAAATTTTTTATATTGAAATTTTGTAGAGAGATGTGCCTACGTTATTAACTAGTTTGTTTGAGAACCATTTTTGTGTGTTTTTATACTCAAACAAACTAGAGGTTTGTAGCTTTGCTAACTTTCTACCCATTTTAATTGCCAACTACTCAAAAACTGACTGATTTTATACAGTGCTGCCCCATTATTGAAATTTAAACATTAAATAATAAAATAGTTTAATAAAGTTGTCGACTGTCGATAAAGTGTACTTAGTGAAGCACATAATTGTTACTGCAAACAATAAAAACAGCAGACTTCTTTTGCGAAAATCGTATTGTTAAAAGTTACTGAATCGCGGTACTGAACTCGTTGCAATTGACACCGTCTATAACCACTCTTATAGCGCGGTCTTCGAGAATGCTTGTTATGAAACGACAAAAATTATTACCGACACCAAAAGCAGCAAGTTTGAAAATAAGAACCTCGTGCCAGACTCTATCAAACGCCTTAGAGATATCTAGAGCAACAACTTTGCTTTCACCAAAGCGGTGAACAGACTCGCTTCACATCTCAGAGAGAAGTGCCAATAAGTCACCAGTAGAACGGCCACTACGAAAGCCATACTGACAATCACTGACATCCTGCAAGAAAGAAAGATGAGGAAATATTTCTATAGGCCACCATTTCTTAGCAGTGTTTTCGCAAAAGCTCTGAAAGTAACTGATTGCCATACACAAGTATCGCAAGTCTGTTGTTCGGACTCGATGTTAAACTGAAAGTCCCAGTACTCATGTATAAAAAATGTGTTCTCAAAGCCGTAACTCTAAAAATTGGGCTGTAATGTCCAATTATGCGTGTTTGTATGTGTGTATGTATGCAACATTATATGAATTGTTTTCTTAGCCTTCAGTGTGATTTTTGCACCTCACTAACCTGACTGACATTGCTGATAAGAATCGTGTATTCGAGCAGGTTAGTATAATTCTCTGTCCAATTAACTTCTCTATTATTTACAATATCCAACAATAACACAGACAAAATAAAGATTCCTTCTGTAAGGTACTCAATGAAATTTTTTCCCCAGTCCTTTCCATCGATTCTATTCCTTAAGTTTAAATTATAAAACTTAAATGAGTCTTTAACAGCTGCAGGGTGAATGGCTTTAGTAAATTTCATTAACGATGTAAAACAGAAACGAAAATGATTTCTTTAAAAAAGCATAATTAAAGAAAAATCTATGATGTCGAAAACAAATGAAATAAAATAATGGCAGATAAAAACGAAATAAAAAAAAGCAAACACTATTGCATACAACAAATATAAGAAAAAAAACATGAAAAATTTTCCAAAAACAAAAGAGAAAATGTTGCACAAAGCAAATACAAAAAAAAAAAGAAAAAGAAAAATTACAGCAGCAGTAACCCAAAAGGAATAAAGGATATTTCTACAAGCAAATACAAGCGAAACAACAACAATATTATTTGTATTGTAATATTAAAAACAAAAAAAAAACAAAAAACAGGGTGGGGATTAGATGGTAAATGAATAAGTTGTTGTTGCCATTTGTACAACTGTATGAGACAGACTTAACTCATGATGGTTAGAAGAAAACAAAATTGGCCCCAAAAAATGTTAAACAGTTTTGAACGGATAAAATTTGTAAATAAAACGAAACAATTTTCTATTTGAAGTGCAACGCTAAGGTTCTACACGTATTGCAGCCAAAATTCTTTATAAAAATATGTATTCCTGAGCTGAAACACAAAGTTTGTTAAATATTTACCAGAATACTAGAGAACTGAAGGGAAGGGTGTGGATATCAGAGAGTCTTTGCAATTTTTGGTTTTATTTTTTCTCTCATTTTGAAGCATTTGAAAAGCAAATCGTAGAACAGGCAACAAAAAAAAAAAATAGGGAAAACGCTGTAAAGCAAATCACAAACATGTCATAAATAATAAACACCTTCAACATTTTATTGCAATAATACACGAGGAAAAAAAATAGAGACATTACTGTAGACTACATCTCCCTCTTTTTCTGCTCCCATCTAACTTCTTGCGGACTGTAATAAAACTCATGCACACAAAAATCAAAATAAAAAATTTTGCTGTACATCCATAAGTATTTGTTGTATGCGTTAAAACCACCTGGAATACCACCCACCATTTACTTTGCTATAGAGTGCTATAAGAGTTGGGTGGAGCTACACTGTACGTTTCAATTCAAATTAAAAGTTTTGACACGCGCATGTCTGCATTTCTGGATATCAATTGAAGAAAACAAAAAGTGTTTTTGTTTTTCGTCATATTTTATTTCTCGTGTTTCTTATATTTGTTTTTTAAATTCAAAGGGGATACCCCATTTTATTAAAAAAGTACTTGCTTTTGCTCAATAGTACCAAATAGGTTAAATAGAATGGCTTTTTAAAAACACATTAACAAATCACTCATCAAATGTACGTTTCCAAGTTAAGAACATATTTCTAAAGCTTTGAATGTTTTCATTTTGCTCATAGTCAAGTATTTTATTTCTTAATTCACAGCAGGCTATATCGCCAGCTTGCCAAGCTTCTACATCTACTAGCCATCTATACGTATTTTTGTTTTTTTTCTTTAAGCGCCTTATGTCAGTGGGACAAGTTGCTGTCAGTTGATTACTCAAAGGCCTGTGCTATACCATCACCCTTGAAATGATTAACAGCAATTGTCCCATCGATAGATGTTAATTTCTTTATTGTTAAGTGGTGAGAATCTAAGTGGTTGGAAGGTTTCGATCTTTGCCTAGTTCTGTCTATGATTCCCCAGTAGGTGGCGCTTTCTCCTGATTATTCGTTTGATAAGTAGAATGTGGAATATCAGGGGCTGGCTTTCTTAAGTATGAACTTCTTAGAGGTGGTGGGGAACCCCTTATTATTTTTTTATTAAACCTTCAAAATGCCGCACAAATGTTTGCTCTTTATTTCTTCCAGTGCTGGGACTCGAACCTGGGCTACTTTGTTTTGTAAGCGCCCGCTTTAAACACTACACTACGCTACCCCCCGTATACTAGAGTATCTCTTTTGCGACTATTCTGTGGGTTGCTATCGAGCCCTACTTTAGTGTGTAGCCAATCCACAACATTTTGCGGCGACGGATTTCATTGGCAATTGTCTTACTTCTCAATTATTAGTTGATAAAGGCTTGAAGAGCCTGCAATTGCTTTTTGGTAGCCTTCAACGAATTCGTGTCTCTTCTGAGGTGTGTTTAGATCATTTTATCGTAGCTCGGCGTTTGCTAAAACAGCAGTTTCAGCTTTGGTTGATATTATGCCACCGAAACAGCATAACTTTGGGTTTACCTGCATTTATACGCATTAGTTTAGTTTTTAGAATATTTATTGACCCACCATAGGTTTTGACATCATATACCATATCGTCGCAAGAATTAAAGAACGCTGTATCTGATAAAACATTAAATGTTCACCAGAGCCCAAAAACTTGTATGAAAGTAGAACACTAGAATTTTTCAATCCGCAGACAGCGTAAGTGATTTTGTTTTCGTCATAGAAATCTCGGACCGAGACCAATCGAGGCGTATTTTTTTTTTCTGATAATAATGATGCAAAAAACGTATTTTAGATTTTTTGTCAGTTACAGCGTTCTTTAATTCTTGCGACGATATGTGTATGTGCGAGAAGGCAGATGAAGTAAAAGAGACCTTCCGGGTTGCTATAAAGTTACCGTATAATTCCATGCAGCTCAACATGGTTCTTCAAGTTCTAGAGCACGATATTAAAAAAATGGTGCATATTTTTCCCTGGCGTGCAGTTTTCCGTACTTGAATTCGCCACATGGTTGGTTATTCCTCATATTGACTTGGCATCAGTCGTATGATATTTGGTCACACGTGTAGAGTTATGCTTCTTGGCGCACAATCTAATAATAATGCCGCGCAAATAATTTCGTTTAATTTAAGTACATACATAAGCTATAATCTATGCAATTGTACATATTTGTATTATGATGTATAGTAAATATATATATGGCAAAATTGATGGGGTCGATAACAATGTTTTTGTCGGTAACACTATCAGAGTCATCACACCTATTAAGTGTCCTTATAGCGATAAAATGCCAATCCGGCAAAGCACACACATTACAGAAATCATGTTCAAGTTAAAAGTGTTTCTTCAAAAACTAAAAGTGTAACTGAATTTTTTAAATAATGTTATTGGTGTTAAGCAGGTAATATCATTGATTCACTAGTGAACGTACAAGGGAAAAAAATTTCGCAAGAAAAAATTTTAATTTTTCAATTCAATCTCCTTTTAGCACCAGCGATTTTCAATAGTCTTGATATCTTCTGAACGTCTTCTTTTAAAGCAAACCTTTTACTACCCAGGCGAATTATGGGTATGAGGAAGCACTTTGAACTTTTATTTCGTAATTGTAGCCATTGCAATCGTGTATGTGTGAAAAGGAAATTGCTAAAACAAATACTGCCGTTTCGTCTTCAATTTACTTTCTTAAATGCTGCAATAAGGTGGCATAATACTCTCGTTTCTTGTTTTTTTTTTTTTTCTCTTTTTTAAGATAATCAAGACAAATTATTTTATGTACTTCCCAAAAAAACAGGCGGTATAACTTATCTGCAGGTGAAACCTCTTTACTAGGGTTAAAAACTATCCTCCTATTCTAGTCTACAGATTTTATTGTACCATTTTCTCGTTAAGAATCGAAGCGGAGACTTGAAACTTGAAACATCGTTATGACCCTGTATCTGTTGTAAGTGAACAAACGCTGCATCTATGTATTTCGCTCACAGCTATCTATTGTCTATCAATATGAGATGTTTGACATATTGGGAAATGACTTTTAATTTCAGATAACTCATGCGTCTTCAGCCGACTATTTTGTCCAAAAGGATTATGTACTAGGTTGGGGTCAAGAGTTTTGCTACCCGAAATTTTATTGTCGTAAAGGAAGGCCAATTATGTATGTATGTAAAGGAAGGAGTACACTTTCTGAAACCTAAATTTAGTTCACTTTAATTTGGCTGAACAGAGATCTTTCAATAAAATATAATATTAATAGATTCTCTGTAATCGTTTATTTTGTAAAACTTAAAAAAAGGAAACAAAAACAAATTTCTAATTAATTCTAATTTAGCATTTGGATTTTTTTTTTTACTTAAGACCAATACTCAAGGGTAAACCCCTACTAAATGCAGTGCATTGTATTGGAATGTTGAATATATAGATATATACATAAATGTGAAGAAGTGATCTTAAGCGCCTTATGTCAATGGGAAAAATTGCTGTCAATTTAATCACTCAAAGGCCAGTGTTATACCTTCAACAGCAATTGCCCCATCTGGATATTGAATGTGAGTAGTGAGCATCTTTTTTTTTTATGTAGGTTAGCTGTTATCTTCTTCCGAGAAGGTGGCGCTGTACTCCTGATCATTCCTTTTCTTGGTAGAATAGGCTGGAAATGCCAGGGAGAGGTTTCGTGAAGATGGATTTCTTGGGGGTGGAGGGGAACGTTATTTTTTTAAATTATAATTTTGGAAAATCCGCAAATTTGTTTTTTTATTTTTCTCCTTCGCTGGGATTTGAACCTCAGCCGTTTGAGTTTCTGTGCCCGCGCTCTAACCACTATGCCACGACTCCCCCCTCCCCCAAGGTTTCCACTATTTCCAATTTCTAATTTTATACGTCCGCTAAGCTATTTTTGGGACCGTCCTTGTGGTTCTATCAACAAATAAAAAGTAGTGACAGTTCGAAAAGATTTTCTATATAATGAATGTTTTATTTTTTACTCCAATTATACTGAAAAGAAAATTAAATTCATACAAAACAAGAAAAAAAAGAAAATATTTCCCAGTGTAGCAAGTACATACTGTATTATTCGTTAAAAAGGGATTAGACTGTAAAGCGAAAATATCCCATTGTTATTAAAAGAAAGAAAAACCTTCAACTGGAATAATTAAAAAAAAAAAAAAATTCCTTACTGAAGGCCTTAAATTTGTAAAATTCTTTAAAAAAATAGTACCCTTTTGGTACTTTTTACCCTTTTAAGTTTTCTTTAAAAGTAAACATTTGACGTATTAAAAAACTGATGAACGAACTGAATTGAATTGAACTCTCTTGGCCATAAAAAAAATAACACGCCGCAAAAAGAAAAACACAAATAAAAGTAAATAAAAGAAAAATATTCGCTTATTTTCATTGTCTCAGATTTTTTTTTTTTGTATAAAATGTTTAACAAGAACAACAACAACAACGGCAAAAAGAGATTATATAGACATGGCCTAAACACAGTTTCATTTTTGGTTTACATTCGATTGTTATTTGTTTTTTTTTTTCTTTTTTCTTATTGTTTTTCATTCTTGTTTGTTGCTCTCACTTGTTAATTCTCAGCCATTGAAAAACATTTAATTTGTATTTTGTAGTTGGTGGGCGTGGCCATATTGTTTATAACTGGTTTGTATTACTTGTTAACAGATGATAGGAGTATAAAGCGAAACGGTTAAAAATTTCCCCTTTTGAAACGGTTAACACACATGCTCACAACGCTAAACAGATATTTCTCCCCCTGCCAATTTCAACCATAAACATTCAAGCAAATACAACAGCAGTGCTTTTTAAACTTTTTTTTTTGAAGGTTCTTATTGAATTAGCGGTGGTGAAAATATTTTGTGCTGCCCGTTGCCTGTGTTTAGCGTTACGAAAAGAAAATTTTGTAAGTTTTCCTTACTTTTATTTTATCTCTCCTTTTATGAAAAAAAAAATGTTATTTTTAATGTTCTCTTTAAGGTCATATTGGTTAAACGTCTGCCTAAAAATAACTTTTCTTTTTTGTTTTTGTGGCCAAAAGGAGGGGAAAGTTTAAAAAACTAAACAGAGCCCATCATGTTTTACAAATTTCAACGCGTATTTTCTTGTCTCAATTGTGTGGGCGCGTTTGATTTGATTTGTTTTTTAATGTAATTTTACTTCTATTTTTTTTTCTTTTTTCTTCTTTTGTTGTTGGTGGCCCAGCTGAGTGTTAAAGAGTCTCAGCAAAAAGAAGAAAATCCATATCGATTTGTTTGAATTTCATACGTTGAATTGAAATTGAAATTATTTTCTGGGAAAATTTAAAGTGTTAAGAAGTTAGTTTTATTTTTGCAAGTAAAATTTGTTGTATGTATTCCATAAAAGAATTTTGGGTTTTAAATAGAAGAGTAGACATGTGCACTTGAGAGTATTTGAATATTTCAATAAAAAAAAAAACATTTTTTAAATAAAAACCTTAAAGTTAGAAATATGTCTGTAAGTTTATCAAAAACAAATTATTATTATTTAAAGCATTAATTCTTAAAGATATCTTCACTTCCAAATAATCTCTTTATCGTTGGTATTTTTGTATATGCGACATGAAATAAGTCCCTAAATCGAAAATGCATTAAAGCTCCAATAATGGGGACTGGTTTCATAATGAAATAGCACCCCAAATTGGGAACTGTAGCAAATCCATATGTGAAATGAAATAAAGCCTTATAAAGAAAGATCGGTGCCGCGGTGTTTTTTTTTTCACGAACTTTAGTATAGTGATCACAAGGCTTATATGGGTTAAACTTTTTATATGTAAAAAATTTATCAAGGCTGTGTGGTTGCTAACCTGAAATATACTAGAGTTTATTATACTTCCTTACTTATTTAGCTGGCCACAACAACTTGTTAACGGGTTTCAACCTGTCTCAACACTAGTCACCAGGCGTCTCTGCTAAGCGAGCGTCTTCTCCAGTTGCCCACATCAATTTATGACAAGGTTTCATCAACTTAGTTCTTCCAACGTAAACATGGTCGTCCTCTACGTCGACGTCCAGAGACCTTTGCGTCAAAAACTGTTCTCGCTGGAACAGATTCTTCAATCCGAAAAATATGGCCGAGTCAGCGCAGCCGCTAGATGGTATTGCATTGGACAACGTCTACATCGCCGAGGAGCTCATATAGCTCAAAGTTGTTCCTAATTCGAAACTCATCGCCATGAGACCAAAGATTTTGTGAAGAGCTTTTCTCTCAAACGCTCCCACGACCGCTGCAACGGCACAAAACAGCGTCTATGCTTCCGCACCATAGAAAAGCAACGAAGAATAAGCGACTTTGTCTCACGAAGTCTCTGTTACTAAACTACCTACCGAAACCGTAGTACTACCTGTTGGCCAGTGTGATTCTTCGCTTAATAGTAGCCAGGTAGATAAACTCCTTAACAACATCGAATATATAGTTACCGGCTGTAACCTGGAAGCCAATACGTTCAATGTCCCTACTCGTCGACATTATATTCTTCTTCCTTTTTACACAGAGTAGACTTATTTGAGTTTAGGAATTAAGTTGCCTGTCAAATGATGAAATGTCAAGCATTGAGCTGTCATCTTTTGACATTTATTTAATTAAAAGTTGGAAAATTTTAATCAATTTAACGCTACACTACCATTGTTTACGTCGAATGTTTGTGAATTTGTTGTTAGGAAAACTTAACGAAAAATACGAATTTTTCAACAAAATCATCTTTAGTGGTGAGACCATGATAACCGATTTTTTGTGACCACAATTGGCTAATGTTGGCATCAATGACCCTTGGTTTCAGCAGGACGGCACCACAAGCCACCCAGCCAGGCAAACTATTCAGTTATTGCATGAAAAATTTCCCGGTCGTGATTTGGCAATGTCAATTGCCCGCTCCGTTCTTGTGATTTATCGCCACTGGATTATTTTCTCTGGGGCCATTTAAAAGACCGGGTTTACGTGAACAAACAAACGTTCTGTAAGATGAAATTCGGTACTGCATTGTCGAGATAAACGAAGCTTTGTTGCAAAATGTAGTTCAAAATTTTGTGAAAAGAGTGTGCTAACGTGCTAGATAAGGAAAATTCTCAGACATCATATTGATCATCATTTTGGGTTAATATTGTTTAATTTAAAAAAAAATCAATAAAACCTCAAAAAGTGAAATGTCTCCTTAAAAGCGTTGACTTTGTATTCCCTTAATTTTATGGGAACTAATTTCATGCCAGAGAAGCTAGGCTGTAATCCTGACACAGGGTTGTAAAGGCCAGTTATGTATGTATGTATGTATGTATGTATGTATGTAATTTCATGCCATTTATTGATTTCGTTATAACAATAATCATGAAACAAAAATATGAGGACAAGTTACAGATTCATTTTTATTTTATTTAATTCCGATCTATTGCTAGAAACTCCATAACGAGGATAACGTATAATTTTACAATTGGAATCTTAACAAATTATTGCTCAGTGAGAGCAGATTCGATTTTACCAGGCTTGTGCTCATGCTCCTAGTTATTAAATGTATTGTATTAGTAGTAGACAAACAGACTAAGGGAGTAATTATATATGAAAACGTGTTTTGGACACTTAATTTATACATATTTACTCCACAAGAGTATTGTGGACATATTAGTTCATGCATACATTCATTTAATCAATGATTTAAATCGCAGCACAGCCATATAATATCACCCCAAACTATGTGACTCTGATTTTTTTTTAAATCTAAAGCACAAGTCAAAGTTTTTATCATAGTCGACAACTAAAAACTTAAACAAGCTCTTAACTGTCTAGTCTAAGAAAAGTTCTCGCCTTTCCGTACCTCCCCTTCCACGAGTATACCCTTCCAAACTAACCCGATTCATTTCTTAAAATTTCTTTCCCTTGTTCATTTCTTTAAATACCCACCTGATCCGTGACCCAACTAGCTTCGAGCCAATTTTATGATAGCCAGTTGCTCGAAACGTACCCCAACTATTTAATGGTTTGGATATTTTCTATTCTTTGCTTAAAAAGGGCATTTCTTTAATGATTGTCTCTTACAAGACTATGTATGTAGCTTTTAAACTGTTTCGTGCACTGTTATTACTTAGTTTAGTGGTAAAGCGTTTCTTACAATGTCAAGGGCAGTTTAATTGAGCTCATCTTTCAATGACGTAAACTTTCGCTTAAAAAATAATTGCAAGTTTTGCCATATTCCGCCCAATGCCCAAATATTGTTATATCTGTACCACATTTATCAATTGATATGTTCGTGTACTACAGAAAATACTTCTCCCTAAAGTACTATGCAGCCTCTAAACTATTTAATGTATCCCTATTACTTAGTTTAGTTGTAAAACTTTTGTTAAAGTCGTCCAGTTGTCCGACCTTTTCCAAGGGATGGTCAAGGTAGGAGTTATTAAGTTGGCTTTTCATGCTCCTTCAGAAGTTTCGTATTCAATTTGCTTCTTATATTTGTAATCATATACTGTATGGCTCTCCATTATGTGCATACTCTTGTCTTGTTGGTTAACTAAGACAAGAGCCCTGGGTTCAAACCCCACCTCTGACATCTTAAAAAAAAAGAAATATGAAACAATATTTCTTTCGGCGATGACCTCTTTACAGTCTTCTGGCAAAAGCTCTGAGAGTAACTAATTGCCATGAACAAGCTTCTTAAGGCTGCCGTTCGGAGTCGACATTAAGCTGTAGGTCGCGGTATGTATGTACGTATGATTTAAACTCAAAAGATTCTCCAGTGCAATTGTGCGACAAATTTTCATTGTCCCAACTATCCGTGCAAACTTGTTTTTCCTGAGTTATATTCACATATTGGTTTGATAATCATTGTATGTAAATATCAGCACTGAGCATGCAGACGCTTAAGCACTCCACTTATTATAGAGTGCAGGCTCTATCTTGTGGAGAACGAAACCATAGACTACATTCTGTACAACTGTACGACATTGAGTAGAAGTATGTTGTAGGTCTTCAATTGTGATCTAATGGGTTCGGTGGGGCCCAGATATGATCCTGTCACCGACTTACTTGACTTAATTCGTAGAGCGGAGATTTTTTTTATCATAAGCTTGGGCCTGTTTATTTTCAAATGCGAAACTAGCCGAATGGTGCCAGCATCTTCTGCAATCGGCTTAATTCTGATGATCGTATAGTGATTACATATATGGTTCATATTTCGCTAGCTTCCTATCTATGATTTGTGTTAGACATATGACGTTTTTCGCAATATTTCTTAACCTGTTAGTAAATTGTACTGTTGTGATCTCTAAGTGCTCTCAAAATGTAAAAAAAATTTTTCTCTTTCTATCAATGAAAAGTAGTCAGCGTAACCATGGTAGTTAATGCCTGCTGCGTACAGTTGTCTTAGAAGTTACTCAACAAATAGACTCTATATTAGATCTTATAGAACCCCTTCAACCAGGGCATATTTTCATAATCTTCATATTTTCATAATCAGTATTAGTTTCTGCAGATCTAAATATTTTATAAGTAATCTAATCAGTATTTTTGCTATTATTTTAAGGAAAGTGTTGTCAAAGAACATTCTACATCAAGAAAAGCATTTACAGAAATTTATTTCTTCCCAAGGACTCTTAAATAGTTCGTACCCCAGAAGAGGCGGTAGCAAAAGTTGCCGAATTTCTGAGCTTAAATGATTGCCCACCACTTTCTAAAGTATTTTTAACGTAAAAGAAATTAACGATCTTCTCTTTTTGACTTCATATCCTAACGGTTACTTTATCTTCACCAAATACCACGGGGAACAACGGCAACATACCGCCAGTAGAGAAGCCATAGTAATCTGTTGAATTCAAAGTACAGCATAAGAAAACGTAATCTTAGAGAATATCTACAAATCTGCAAATCGTAAGGTTCCTAGCCTCACCTTTTGTAGAGATTGATGTGATCTTTCTTTTTTTCTCGGAATACGACTTATTTGTTTTTAATATTAACCGATTGCAAATAATCCATAAACCCAAATCGGAGTATATTATGGATATTTCTCGGCACATACTCGTAGATTCGCTGTGAAGTGTGACGTATGTTTGTGAATATATTTTATGGGCTGTCTAAACTTTGCAAAATACAAATAAATGGCTACGTATATGGCATTTTTAAATATAAAAATTATTTAAAACTTTTACCCCTTCTTTGTTGTTTGTTCGTGTTGAAATGAACGCAAGACATTTTAATTGAATAATTAAGTAAAATGTGCCCCTTTCTCAAGAAAATTCATTAACAAGATTTAATTGATTTGTTTTCTTTATTGTAAATGCTATTGTTTTAAAATATATTTTTACTTAATTAGCACACACATACATATACACACAAATACACATACAAGAGCAACATGAACATAAAGTGTTATTGTTGTAGATTTAAAAGTAAAAATTAAAGAAATTAAGTACTTTGAAAACAAAAGGAAATTAAAAATATTTTTCATTGTTAACGAAAGTGTTACTAATTGTAAGACATAATTCTTACATTAAAATTAACTGTAATACTAATACATAAACACTTGAACTATGTGAACATACAAAACATATACAAGTGCAGTTTATTATAACAACCCAGTTGGCACAATCGTAAGTACATGGCATTGTCGTCAAGGGCGTCTCTAAGACATATTACTAACGGTTGTCGACAACATCGTCGAGGTATTTGTGCACAATAGTTTGATAGCTATTTCCAGTTGTCGATGATAAACAGAATATTGAATTCACCGTTACATAGTTTATACAATGCGAGGTTGATGACAAGCTCAGTGACATTGTCGCTCAGCCAGTGGTGTACGATTTTTGCGATATTTGTTTGAAAATATTGGTGTTGTCTATGCATTATGCAGGATAGAATATTGTCGTACACCTGTCGTCGAGGATATTTATCCTAAGACAGGGCCAACTGGGAAAAGCTAATAATACGTACAAACACACACTCTTACAAATCCATATGAATTTATAAAAAAATCACACTTTTGCTACATTTGCCACCGATTTAATGAAACCCTTTGATTTTATTATTCTTAACCCATTAAAATAAAATTAAATTTAACAACAATTGCAAATAATAAGAAACGACTATTAAATATTATGAAAAACCAAAATAAAAGAGATCAGACAGGGGGGATAGAAACACTCGAGAAAAAAATCAGTATGAATTGGTAAAAATTTATTTGATAGTTTATAGCCCAGAATAAATTTGTTTTACAGAGTATCCGCCAGTAATGTTTTCAGCCAATCTTGCAGCACGTGGTGGTCCATGCTTGGGCCTATCTGCTGCAGTCCCTCTTTCTTCGAAGTCATTCACTACACAATAAATACTGCGTCTTGTTGGCCCGTTGTTTCTCCCAAAAATTTCACGTAACTTTCTCGTCGTCACATGAGTCGATGATTGTTTTTGATAAATTATTTGAAGGATTAAAACACGTTGATGAACGGAATATTTGTCAATAATAAATTTGGACACGACTGCCAAATATGAACTGTCAAGACTAATGTTAACCAAAATGGCTGCAAAACAAAGTAATATACCTTTCCGGCGGAGACCCTGTATTAATATTTCAGTTGCAGCAAATTTAAATTGCATTAAGGTACGAGTAGTAGGGGTATCAGCAGCTTTTTGTTTCTTGGTAATGTTAATACGAGTACATCAGTCAAAGCTTACTCGGTTGTCCCAAACGAACACTTATTTTTGACGCTGTAAAACATATTTTCGCAGATTCCGATTCGTTATGAAAACGAAAAATTTCTTAATCCCATAATTCCAAAATTGGTGTTCTCGAATCCACACCTTTTTGTGATTCGAAATTTTTGTTCCACAAAAAGTCATATATCAGTCAAGAGCCAGAAAATATATAGTTTTTAAGAGAATTTGGTATTGTTAACATGATCCCATTAGACATTTTTCTCAAAAAGTTTTGCATCAAAATGTCAGGAGCTATTCTGCCATTCTGTATAAAATTGAACAAAAACTTATAAATGCGCAAAGAAAATTTGTAAGTAGTTGTGATATGCAGAACAACGAAAAAGCTAAAGTAACCCACTATCGAGTGTATTCATATGCAGAGTCTGTGAGGAGTCGAATGAGTCATCAGAGCACATACTAAGCAAATGTGCAGCATTGGTGATTATCAAATATCAGAAGGGGAATTGTCTATAGAGGTGGAGATACTATAGATCTACTTTTAGTATCTAATGAATGAATGAATGATTTCGAGTGAATTCGGATTCTAGAACAAACTTGAATGATTGTATTCAGTTTACTAAATACCCGCTGCTTAGACGAACCATATTTTTTCGAGTGTAACGTACATATACATGTATGTATAACAATCTAACACTTGTTTGTAATATGTACCTTAAAATCAAAGCTTGTATGTGAGTGCTATTTTGTGCGTTACGAATCAATGCGATGGAGAAAGGGATGAATATAAAATATATTCTTTTTTATAGAACAACAGCAACTCTTTCGTAGGACGTGTGTACTACTATTAAGACATGTTTTTTTAAAGACACCTTTACACACACAAAAACAATAAAAACAATGTAACAAATCGTCTTACATACAATTTAACATAAAATGACAACAACAATAACAACAACGAAGAAGAAGAAGAAGAAAACAAAAACATGTTCATTTACAATGAAACTTTTAACTTTAAAACATGAATTGTAATATAAACAACAATAACAACAATACCGTTACAGCACTAAAGGATACCGTTCTGCTTACTACCTACCTTTTGTTTTGATACTCTTGTTTTTTTTTTTTTTTTTAAATACAAAAAAGGCAATTTAAAACGGCACATGTGAGCATAAGTGAGTAGTGAGTGAGTGTGCGTCTGTTTAAAAGTGTTAACGAACGCAAGTCACTATAAGTCAATGTAAAAGTATATGTAAGTGTGTGACGAATGAAGAATAAAATTTTAAAACGTACATGGTTTAATCCTTTCTAAAGCTTTTAGTTGAAATATCTCTTTGAAAGCAACCATTGAAATTTCGAAGAAATAGCAAAACAGTTGTCAAATGATTTTTAAGTAAAAGCTGCTTCAGTGTTTTTATTGCCTCTTATTTTTCATGCTAAATAGTAGCGGCAACGGCAACAGCAACAGCAATAATAATAAAGAAATAATTTAAAAATCATGTTTCTTATACAGTTGAAGACTAAAGTCTTCATACAGAAAAAAAAAAGAAATCAAAAGGTCACATACAAATATAGAGTTAGAGTGTTGTTGTTTGATTTGCAACAAAAACCAACATTAACAGCAGTCACTCTTCGTTGCAAACAGCCTTGCAAGTCATTTAAACGTTGCAAACTAAGCTACGTTGTTTGCTACGTTTGCAACACTTGCAAGAAGAAGAGTGAAGTAATGAAGAATGATTATCATGCATACATACATAATTGGCGATTACAACTCTGTCAGGGTTACGGCCCAGCTTCTCGCAGCACTCATGTTGTGCGTGTTAATTTATCCATTAGTACCGGGACCTACAGTTTAAAGTGGACTCCGAACGACAGATTTGAGAAGATTTTTCATGGCAATTAATTACTCCCAGACCTTTTGCCGGAGGTAGTCGCCGAAAGAAATAATTTTTTCATATTTATTTTTTCAAGATGTCAGAGCTAAGATTTTAACCTGGTGCTAGCGTCTTAGTAAAAAAAATTTAAAAGTAAAGTGTTCATAAACAATTGAATGTTTTGACTTCTAAAAATTAATTAAAAACGAACAATTATTATAATTGGATATGTGCTGTAAAATGAAATCCAGTGAAATTCCAAGCAAGCGTATTTCGGAAAAAAGTATAATTTAATTCCGCCAATTACTTTAAAGTTGTCACATTTTAAAGTTAAAACACTTTGAAATTTCATTGGATTTCAATTTCACTCGATTTAGGACTAATGAATCTATATAAGAACCATAACGCTGGAACGCTGAAGAACGAGGAAGATGGACAGCGAGACTCATACCGACTATAGGGTCATAGATAAATCGAAATTCCGGAGAGGTGAACTATTACACAGATTTCGTCGGGTCACGGATATTTTAGAAAATATCTGCACCGATCTGCATTTACGCGGATAAAGAAGATGTTATTAACGACGCGGAGCATACCATTTCCAATGGAAGCGCTGAAAGAATTACGGTCGAGAATGTTGTTGATATTTTGTTGTATGGCGAACTGGACCGTCATTGCAGGATACTTTGAACGTATCCTAAGGTGAAAAAAATTACCTTGAGGCATTTTAAAGTGCGGGTCCTAGACGCAGGTCAACCTAGACATAACTGTCAACTGTGCCAAAAAGGGAACCACCTTGAAGTAATGCGAATGTTGTTTCGAGGTTCCAGATTTTAATACAAACCTCTACTTTAATTACATGATTGTGAAGGAAATTTTTCCTAACTATTTTTAGTTATTTATAACGGAATTGCTAAATCGTTAGCTGAGACTTTAAGCTTTAATTTGATATAAGTCTCTGGATAGAGGTCGATGGAGATCAGTAGATGCAATCCATAGAAGTTGAAGAAAATGAATATTTTTGGACAATTTTTTGTAATAAAAAAAATTATTTTTTTTAAATTTGAAAATTTTTTTTATTTGTATATCTAAATATATAAAATTGAATGTGTGTTTGTTTATTTGTTTGTTTGTTTGTTTGTTTGTTTGTTTGTACCTTATAGGAGACCAAACCTCTAGACCGATCTTCCTGAAATTTTCACAGCATTTAACTAGGACTCTGGTATGATTAATACGGTACTTTTTTTTTTCAACCACGCTCACTTTTTTAAAATTATGTAATTGCTTCCATATAGTTTTTAAAAGATATTCTTTAAATTGTAGACACATTATATTCCAGGCGAAGTATAAATACACATTTTTTACGCCACGCCCCCTTTCACGCCAAATTTTTTTTGAAAGTTTTAAACTTTTTGTTCTATATACAAATTTGGTGCTTCTTTACTACGTTTATTAACGACTTTACCTCAAATTTAAAATACATTTGAATTAAAATAGTGGGGTAGCCTCACTCTCTTTCTCCCAAAACTGTCTGCAAAGCAGCGAAGCACACCGGGTTCTGCTAGTATATTATAAATAACGTCCTATTGTATGAAAAAAATCTTTATAGTGTCATTACAAGCGTATTTTAAAGGCATGAAGTGATAGAAGGTAGGATATACAATATGGTCGTTTCAAATGCATTCACTTAGGGCAACTTTGAATATCTCTGGACAAAAAGTAATAAAAATATATGCCTTATATTTTTAGTACATGATAATTAGATTGTTTATTATAAACTGTAAAAAAATCAGGTAGATCAAAATACATGAAAAAAATGAATTAAAGCCGTTCTTGAACCAGTGTGCGACCTCCGCGAAAGCATAAAACTTTTTCCCTCCTTCCTGCACAGAAGAAAAAATATAACTACCATTAATTTCGACAGCGTCTAAACCACACCAAACAGTAGCTTTTTATAAAAATAATGGTGATTCGTTAACGACTTGGGTATAGTCTTTCCTTCATATACCAAAATTTTGCTTATTGACGTAGACTTTTAACCAGAAATGAGCTGCATTCAAAACAAAAAAATGCGACGCCATCTATGTTCATTTGGCTTCAATATTTACATCATTGTTGTATTTTATAGGCATTTAGCTAAGATCCTTGCGTAAAATTTTCACCGCAGTTCCTTATTAGCTTCTGCAAACATTTAAAGTGTAACTCTTAATGGAGCTTTGTCCTTCCACGACACAACTTTGGCCAGAGAAAGAAAGCTGTGATTTTTTTTTTTAAGTTAAACCAAGTTGAATCTGTTGGAAAATAATATTTTGGGAAACATTTTAAAGTTACAACTTTATATAGATACTTATGCAGAATGAAAACGTTTTCCTACTATTTTTAAATTAATGATTTTGTGACTTTTTGTGAAAATGTACGAAGACTTCAGTGCTTAACTGTATTTCTACTGTCTTTAAACTCTTGAAAATACTATTCGCATGTGTATGTATGTGTGTCATATATTGCATGTATTTGTTAATTTCTAAAAAATAAGTGTAAACGGGTTGTGATTTGATTCCTTTTATGTAAAATGTTAAAACATGAACTGAAAATAAGAAAAAAAAAACATCGTTTGTTGTTCATTGTCGTTGTGTAACATTTGCTACAAATTGTCTTGTATAACAAATGTTGACACTCATTTACGTTTAATTCTCTACTCGTATATGATTATAGAAATGGAGTAACAAAATATGCTGTTGCATTTGTAGGCCTGAACTTAAAAAAATGTTTAAAATTAAATGGAAAAATTATTACTTTACAAAAAAGAGGTGGTAAGTACATGTAGTGGAATATGTTTTCAATTAAATAAGAAACCATTTAATAGATAATCGTTGCAAAGAAGTTTTTAAAGCCACAAAACTATTCAATTGCCCTCGTATTTAACTATCGTCTATAGCCAAAGTAAAAAAAAAAAAATTGTTTATTTCGCAGTTTAATTCATGCCATTGATTTATTAATAAATGCATATATATGTGTATGTGTATGTGTATACACAGTGTACATACATATGCTGAGATTTATTAAATTTTCAATTAACGAACATTTCCGTTATGACATCGACAAAATTTATTCTGTCAACTTTGCAAATTGATTTCTCCAAAAAGAATAATAGAAAATGGGGATAAAAATATTAAACGTCTTACCAAAAGGGAGAAGATTAGAACTTCAGAGATTTGACTGGTGGTGTTGGTACACTGAAATAAATTGTTAAATATTGTCCTGCGTTTACTATCAGCGGATATAGAAAGGGTCACTCTCTCTCTCTCTATTGTAATAGGAAGTAGACAAATTAATTATTGCCATAGAAACAAGGATAAGAAAAGAAAAACAAATACAAAATATTATTCCAATTATATAAGAATTAATATTTTTCTATAACTTTTGTTTTATTTTTACAAGAAGGGCTAAACAAATAAAAGCAAAATGTCATAGTCTGAGAAATATGTACAAAAATATTAATTGTTGGTTTAATACCCAGGAACTAAAATTGATTATGGTAATAAAAGATTAGAGAATGTGAACAAAAATATAAATAATTGAAAATGCTCTTCTAATTGCTGATTCAGATTAGTCCAGAAGCACACTTACAGTGACGAAATGTTTCATTGCATCACAGTAATATCGTTTTAATTTCTAGGAACCCTTTAATTTTCCTTTCTGGTATATCACCAGGGTATCGATTTGAAATTTTTTTTTAATAATTTAATTCATTATTCCTAAAACTAAATAAAAAAAGATTTTCTGCATACCACAAAAAATTTGTCAAAGGAAAATAATAAATTTTGTTAAAAAACATGTTAAAAATGTTAAAAAAAAATGCTAAAAAAAAGTTAAACAAAATTATAGATATACTCTTAAATGAGGTGCCCCAGTAGCCTAGTGGGTAATATGTTAGACTGCTAGTGTGAGGTTTGTGGGTTCGACTCCTAACATAGACCCCGGTCTGCGACACTACACCGAGTAGGGGTTATCCCCTGAGTGCTGTTCTTAATCATAAAAAAAAACAAAAACAGTACTTTTAAATTCTATTCATTATTACTAGGGCAACTAAAAATATGCTTTATAAAATTAGTTTTAAGCGCCTAAAATATGCATTTAAAAAACAATTTTAAGCGTTAAAACTATGCTCTATAAAAATCACAATGCATACATACCTATGTTGATATAAAATTACGTGAATTTTTTTGCAAAAGTTTGAAAACATGAAAACTATAAAATAAAATTAGCCACCAACCAAATAAAGTAAAATTCCTTTTTATGTATTTACATATATGTATGCATGTATTATACTTTAATTCCAAAATTAGGCAAAAATAAAAAAAATTTCAAAAATTTTAGACTAACAAGAATACAAAATAAAAGAGTAAAAAAGTAATTTAAATTATTGGTGCAATAAATGACAAATTTTGAAACATTAAACTTTATCTGTGTAACCCTAAAAAAATCTTTTATATCCAGAAAGTTCTTTCGACATCAACGGGATGTCCAATTAGTGCAAATTTGAAAGCAAACGTTTCCTGGATTCACTTTTTGCGTTGAACTCAATGTGTTTTTTCTTTTATGGTAAATATTTTCTTTTCTGACACTGACTTATTGCAAAATTTACAAAACAGAATTTTCCTATCAGTTTTAAAACTTGGAGCTTCATAAACAATTCTCGCAATTTTCCCCAATTTCACAAATGTTAGTTTTAAGCGATTTTAAGAGAACCATTATTATTTAATAGATTTTACTTAAGTTTTGTGCCTGAAGGTAGTCATTATTTTGAAAAAATAAAAATTTGGCAATACACGTAAATTCTTTAAACATATCGTCGCAAGAATTAAAGAACGCTGTAATTGGCAAAAAATCGAAAATAAGTTTTTTGCATCATTAAAAAAAAAAAAAAAATAGGCGTCGATTGGTCCCGGTCCCAGATTTCTGTGATGGGAAGAAATTCACTTACGCCGTCTGCGTTTTGAAAAATATCAGAGTTTTTGCTATGCTTTCATAGAGGTTTTTTGGCGACGATATGTAAAAATTTTTAACATACATATATATGCCACACAAATATGAAAAAAATTTAAAAATGCTAAAGAATGCATTTATGGCGAAATATGCAAAAATATGCCGTAACAAATAGGGGTAAAACGTCGTAGATTTTCCTAAAATGAATTAAAATTTTGCTTGTTATCTCAGTAACTTCCAGAAAAAAAATGCTAATGCATATTTTTGGTTGCCCTAATTATTACAATCTGCTTGTGCGAGGGTTGTGGATTCGAATCCCATTTCACATATGGTGTTAATCACTCCGGTCGTAATAATAATGAGAATATAATTTAGTATTGCATTCTAATTTGATAAATATGTATAAACATATACCGCGGTATGTGATTTGGTTCGAAAATGAAATAGTCTGAATTTTCAAAGTCATAGAAAACTTAGTCATTAACGTAATGTGTAAGAAAGAAATTCCAAACCTGAAAAAATTTCATTCGATTTTAATTTCGATCGAAATTGATTTGCATCAATCGTGGTATAATGATTAGAGCGCTCGCACAGAAACTCAAACGATCGAGGTTCAATCCCAAAAGGGTTTGTTGAAGAACAAAAATTATAAAAAATAAAAATTTGCGGTTTTGTAAATTATAATTTAAAAATAAGAGGTTCCTCCCCTCTCCAAGAAGTCCGCCATCAAGAAACCACTCCCTGACATTTTATATTATAGTATAGAATTGAGTAATGTAATGAGTTCACTATACGGCGGCGGGTTTTAAAACTGCAGTTGGAACAATAACGCCGGCAACTATAATCGAGAAGATGTTAGCAAAAGAGGAGAATTGGCACAAAATTGCCAGGTGTTGTGAGATAGTGCTAAGGGCGAAGAAAGTAGACCTTGACAGAATGTAGGCGAAGGACCTGAATATAGGCGAGAGGAGATGGCTCAAAGGACCACAGAGGGAGCCATATCGAAGTAATGCGAAAGCAGTCCCGGGATGGTCAAGCTCCGAAAAGAAGGTTGATTTTTAGTCGGTATTGTCACTGTGACCGAGTCCGACATACCGCATGAGTAATGGCACTCTGCGGATACGTAAATGTATTTTCCACCTTCACCACGAAAAAAAAATATAATGAGTTCACTATATAAAAGTGAAAAATGTATTGATTTTAGAATACCTCGGTATACTTTACTCCTTAAGCTATATTTACACCAATTAACTTCTCATCTGAGTTTTATATCAGAAGCGCACTCAGATAGACTTAGATAGTTTATTTACAAATCTAATTTAATTTTTATTGTTTTTGCCTGAACTCAGTTGAAAATAGAACATTTGCTATTTTCAAAATTGTTGCCGTCTGAGTATTAGCTGTTATAATCTGTTATAATCAGATGAGAACTTAGGTGGCGTAAATATAGCTTTAGCTGTGTATGCCTATATACTATATTTTTGTATGTATGTACTTGAAAACCCTAAATGACTATTTTTGATTTCATTTTCAATAATACCGAATTATATATTTGAAAGAAATGCGATAAATTTTATTAAATAGTCCTCGTATATGCAATTATAGTCAAACATCTGTAAAATACTCGTATTCCTGCTAACAACAAACCAAAAAAAGAGAAATAAAAATAAAAGTTAGATGAAATTAGTTTTTTGTGCGAAATATTGCAAAAGTTTTGCTTTTTTATATGAATATTCAAATTCATTATGAATTTGCAATTAAAACACAATCATATGCTCGTGGCGGTTAACACAAAAATAATAGAAAAAGAAGAGTTGAAAAGTTTTTGCTGCTCAAGGCCGATTTTAGGATACCTTACACTACTATTGGAAAACATTTAATACCAGAGATTACAACATCACATGGGCAATAATAAGAACATCACCGATATACATATGTACATAAGCACACTACTTTCGAGTAAAATTATAGTCTGCAATTCACAGTAACACAGTACACGTTCCAGTAGCAAACTTCAAATCTATTTAACGTATATGGGATAAATAGAATATAAAAACACATATTGAACTTATTGGGTTAAGGTTTGTGCAAACAGAACATTTGTTGTATTGATTCTAGAGTTCTTACTCGAAATTGTCGTCTTATGTGAGTAGACTAAGTAGCTTTAAATAGTTTACCTTCGTTGGAAAGTAGACGTGCCATGCTTAATACTGCGTTTGCAATAAAAATTATAAATGATGACGTGAGATCAGAGTTCTTAATAGATAGATTGCAATTTTGTATTCCTTTTCGGGCTTCCAGGTTTTATAGTTTTTTTTGTGTGGATTTTGATGTAATTGATTCAAACAATTCCGAAAGATCGTTTATAATTTTTTATTTGAATTGTTCTATGTGATTCTTATTTTTTAATTTATTTTATATTTCGCTGTAATTTTTACTGATTGTATTTAGTTTGCAATATATACTTGTAAGTATAAGTATCGGGTTTTTCAATAAGAGCGCTACAAAAGTTTTTGTAAATAAAACAAAAACGGTTTAGGATATCAATGAAATTCTTTCTTCCTGTAAAAGTACGTTCGATGCCATTATGTATTGGACTCGATTTCTTTTTTCTTTTGCAAGGCCACCACGGGCACTCTGCAGAAGTCCAGACGCTGAACCCAATATTCGATGGTTTTCAAGCATAAATCGGCCGATACTGCTAAATTCTCACGTTCGATATTCCATACCAAAGCCGTAATTTTTTCGGGATGCAATGATGACTCATGGAGTAGGTGTGGATTGCTGCCTGACCAACAACGCATATTTTGTTTATTGACGAAGTCATTCAGCCAGAAATGAGCCTCATCTCTGAAGATGATTTTTCGATGAAAATCCGAATCATTTTCAAGTTGTTGCTCAGCGCAATTCACGAACATACGACGCTTCTAGTGGTCAAGCGGCTTCAGTTCTTGCATCAATTTGATCTTTTCTCAAAATTCGATACAACGAAGTCACAGAGATGCTCAACGCTTGCGAACGACGTGTGAGAGACACATTTGGGCTTTCTTCAACTGGCACGGGAACATCTTGTACTGTGCCTGTGAATTCTAATTTTTCCACTAGACGCTCAATTGCTGATCTGCTAGGACGATTATAACGACCATAAATTCGACGTAGCGCTCTTAACGTTGAGGCCACTGACTTCGAATTTCGGTAGTAAATTTTAATAATTTCGACTCGATGTTGGCTCGTATATCTTTTCATCATGAAATGGCAAACCCTACTGAAGAAAAACGTCAAAAGAGCGGCAAGATATATGGCGTCATTTGCTGCCCCTGGCGCTCTACTTTTGTAGCGTCCCTTTTGAAAAATACATAAAAATCTCACGATTTAACCGATTTTGAAATGTGGAACATATGTAGATTGTTTTAACCACTAAAAGTTCAATAGAGTTAATTTTTTTTTTCAAAATTTGACCTGGGCGTTAAAACTAACGTTTATAAATTTGGAAATCAAGAAAAATCATCAGTCAGAAATCGGGCGGAATTGGACAAGTTAAAACTTGATTTCTTTATATCTTGAGAAGTCTTGAAGCCTAAATTTTTGAATTTGATGTGATTGATTTCGTAGTCAATAAAAATCCTCAGTAGGGAAAAGCACGGACAAGTGGGAGTGAAACCTCCCACTTCGTAGTCACTAAAAGCCATCAGTCGAAAAATGTGGACAAATGGTAGTGGAAGGTGTAGCGAAACACGCCGGTTTTAAGCTAGTAATTAATTAAAATTATGACAATGGATTCTGTATTTTATTTATTACCCATATAGTTGCCCATACTAAGCCGCAGTCGTACGCACCATTGTGTGTACATGGCCCTACTCGGTCGGGTGAGATTGGGTAAGTGGCGGCAGTCTTGCGCAAAACTTTGTGGACTTATGTGTGCTTATATTAGAAACTCCTTTATTCACACAAAAAAATTTTTTGTTCCTTTTACAATACGAAAATTTTAAGAAATTATATTTGAAATTCCAAACAGAATTATTTCGTTAAGACAACAACCCGTATTATTAAAGGTATGCTGCAAACTTATATTTTCGGTTCTTCTAAATATTAACACAAAACCTACATTGTATTTTTATTTCCTATATTGCAGAATGTAGGGTATTATAAAATATTTTGCAGCGAATTTCTATTGTTTTTATTAAAAAACTTTTTCAAAAATTAAAATGGAAAAATATATTTTTTAAACCAGATTTGGCATAAAAAACCATAAAAAAATGCCGAAAAACGCAATTGTCTAAAATGTTGCAGTAAAAATTAAAACGATTTGAAAAACTGAATATGAAACCAGAAAAAAAATGTTTTCCTGCAATGGAAGGAGTGCGTGCTACAATAACAACTATACGAAATTGCTGTAACACCAACCGCCATTTAATTAATGACAAATCTATGTTACATGTCTTTAAAGTTGGCAACACATGCAACACACACTGGCAACAACAACTGCAACAAATAAAACATGTTACAAAACACATGAATTTTAAAATTAAAATGGAAAGAGTGAATTTCAACAACGTTTCTTAATACAGGCAGGCCCATACATCTTAACGCACAGCCTTGTTTTGTCGTAATACAGAAGGGGTTTTGTGTTGCAAAAGCAAAAAGGGGTTTAAATCGTTGTATAAAACACTTAATAATTTGCCAAAAAAAAAAAAAAAAAAAAAAACAGGAAGGCAGACTGAAAACTGAAAGTTTTATTACTGAATACGAATACGAAATACTAATAATGATATCTGTTTCATTTCTTATGGAATTCATTCGTATTAAATACAATACAAATGTTAAGCGTATAGTAACAGACAGTTACATTTGCAACACGGTTATTAAAAGCATTTAACAATGAGACGACAACAACTATTTTCAACACTTACATTTGTACAAGAAGAACGGAAAGAAATCCTTAAAAAGAAAATACAATCCATTTTCAAACTAAAAAATTTTCAACATGTCGACAAATTTTTAAATGAAAATTTTATTTAATGGAAAATAATAAAAACAAAAAAAAAAAAACAACAACAAAAAATAAAACAACAACACTTGCCACATGAATTTACATGTATCATACATACAAATATATGTATGTACGATACATATATCAACTGAGACATATACAGACTAAGTTAGCATATATCCGTTTCCGCCAACATGTACGAGTATAACTACCACCAGACCAATACATATATGTTTTTACAACATACGAATATAAATATGAGAGCACATGACGCCAACTTACATTGCGAATGGTATAAATTATTTATTTAATTTTTTATTTATTCAGAAAAATACAATGCAACATGAAATTATATTCTAATTAATATTTATGAGGAGAGTGACTAAGACCATAAATTCGGTGTTGTGTCGTAGACCGAGGTCTCTGGTGGGAATCGAGCACAAATGGACACCCAATTATTTTTTTAAAACGGTCTTATCTAACATGATTTTGAAATAGCGCGGTTCGTTAGTAAGAATGAATAAATTTTTTACAAGAATTGTTTGTTCTACCACGAATTCATAAAAAAACGTGTTTAAACCTAATTTTTACAAGAACTTATCTATACGGCAACTAAACTTCAAGACTTTTGGTTGGTTTTTCCAACATAAACATGGTCGTCCACTACGACGACGTCGAGTAACCTTCGCATCGAAAACCTTTTTCGCTGTAGCAGATTCTTCCCTCCGAACAATATGACCGAGCCAGCCCAGCTGCTGGATGGATAATGGACAATGCCTAAATTGCCGAGGAGCTCATATAGCTCATGGTTGGTTCTAATGCGAAACTCATAGCCATGCCTTAGAGGACCAAAGATCTTACGAAAAACTTTTCTCTCAAACACTCCAAGCCAGTGTTCGATAGCTCAATTGGGGGGTTAGTTTGTATTTCGATTCGAATCGAAAATCTTATGTATTCGTAAAAATTTACGAATTTTCGAAAAATTTTTGTATTCATTATTATTGATTTTTCGAATGGGAAATTTATTTTCAATTCTAATCGAAATACAAAGTAACACCCTTGAACTCGGTATTCCTGCTAAGTTAAGGGCGTAGAGCACCCCCTGCAACTCCGTCATGGTAGAAAAGACATCTCCGAGCCTTTTAATACTGTGCAAGGTATCAGAAAAGGCGATCCCTTAGACTACGATCGCATTAATTTTATCATGGAGAGTGTTTTTGGAAAGGCAGGTGAGCATCGTAATAGCACTATTTTTAATAAAATTTACCAGCTCCTTGCGTATGCACACGACATAGACAAAATTGCCCATACCAAGTGACTCTGCTAAAATGGGTCTAGTGATAAATAAGAGCAAGCCGAAGTTCATGTTGTCGACGAGTAGGGACGTTGAACGTATCGGCTCCCAGGTTACAGCCGCCAACTATACATTCGATTTGGTAAAGGAGTTCATCTGCCTTCAAACCGCCATTATTAGCAAGATTGATATCAGTCTGGAGATCAGGAGAAAAATCTCACTAGCAAACAAGTGTTACTAAGGTTCCGGTAGGCAGTTTTGTAACAGATACTTACCTCGTGCGACTATATTAACGAAATTATTCTCCCGGAGCCTCGCTATGGTGCAGAAACATGGACACTTTCTTACGGTGAATACCTCATTTTAATTATCGCTTTTCTCTTTCTTTCGATGTACTTCAACATAAGCATTGCATTTCGTTATTTTTTTTGCTTTGCTTATAACTTAGTTGGAAACTAAAACCTATATGCAGATTATTTTCAGAATTTTAGAAAAGAATTTCACATTATTTAAAAGAAAAAACAATTGTTGTTTAAAAATTAGGAACTGAAAAAATTCTTTCAATGTGGGCATAATCTATTTTGTGTTTGGCATACTACATCCTGATATACTTGAATATGCTAAAATACTTGAAAATAATACTTGATTCCCAGATTTCAAGCCAGTTTTGCAGTTGAGAGCCTTGGCTTTATCCGTATTTTTCTTACAACATTTTTTTAATAACATTTTTGTTTGGTGACATTCTACCTTTGCCATAAGACGAATTTTTTTTTACTCTTCGATGTGCCGCCTAACTATCGAAATGATAAAGCCCAAACCCAGTTGCTTTAGCATGGTTCGTATACTAATTTTAATTTTACAAAACTTCCACCACATTGCCTGAAATACAACTCGGAAAATAAAAGACGTTGACATTATAGTACACAAACCGAGTTGTCAAATATATTTCAGTGTTTTTTGCTAAAAATCAATGTGAAAAATTGCCAAAACTGCCAAATCATTTTTATTCTAATATTTTGATAATAAAATACAAAATCTTAAAATAAAAATGATTTGGCAGTTTTCACAAATGAACTCTCTGTCACGGTGAATATTTGCGAAATTATTTTATATCCACGGTAGGCACTGTGCCTCCCACACAAGTTAAATATTAATTTTTGTATATCTTGAAAAAGCGAATATAGCAAAATTGCGTGCCAAATGATGTTACGACTCGCTGCCTGGTGTACCGGGATACTGTGAAATAATAGGCAACGATGAAGCGGATGCATTTGTTTTCTACTATTTTCTTCTGACAATAGAATGGAAAATTCGCAAATGCTTGGAACATTTAAACGCTCAAGCGGAACCCAAGCACGTCAAAACGGTGGTAAATTCGCACTTTATGCGTAAATTTCATGTTCTGAAGTATAGAAGGTCAGACCTAAAAATTTAAACGGATTTTCATACCAAATTTTTTTAAAATCTGCAATCCGCGATATCCGAAAACGGATTGTAGACACAAAAAATTTGGGGACGAAAACCTAAAGTGGTATCATTAACTCGAGGTATATAAAAAATATGAAAAATAAAAATAAAGCTGTTTATGAATGATAATGACCCTAAGCACACTTCACGCCTAGTGAAAAGTTGCTTAGAGGAAAATCCTGTCACTGTTCTAAAGTGGCCAGCTCAATCCCCGGATCTCAATCCAATTGAGAACTTGTGGAATGATATTGAGGAGCATTTACGAGCAGTAAAACCAAAGAATTTGAGCGATTTATGGAAAGAAATTAAAAAAGCTTGGTATGTCATTCTACAGAAACGGTGCATGGCATTAGTCGAAAGTTTACATAGGAGATGCGCTGCTGTGACCGAAGTGAAAATCTATAAACTCCCGCACGATGATTGTACATGCTTGATGACTCACAAGCATTAGAAGCAGCGAAACACATACATACTCATATATCTTGAATGTGTGGCTCTTTGTGGATTTATATGGTTGCGTCTAGCGAGGCATATGGTCTAACTGGCGGACATATCCACCACTAAATCTTCGGAAGACAGTAGGTCTACTAAACAAACGATAGACTCAAAAGGGCATAATAGACCTTATAGGTTGCAATATCCCACAATTGTGTTAGATCTAAATTAAATAATATTAATATAAGGTAGTGAAGCACGAAGCAAATCTAGATGGACAAAATAATTATATTTGAAAATAATGCAGCTAGACTTATAAATTTTCGTACAAAGTATTAATAGGCCGGTATGTACCATTGGAAAAAAATGGGAGAAATTGGACCACTGCCACGCCCACCTTCCATACAACTGAAAAAATTTATATCTAATATTATTAGTGTTTTTACACGCTAAATGAGACGTCTATGCGATGTATTTTGAGAGTTTTTACCCATTATTAAAATATTTTCTTTCGCGAAAAAATGGAAAAGTCATAGTGGAAAAATATAAAAAAAACTATATGGCGGTCGAAAAAATTTTCAATATGTCTTTGATTTACCTTAAAGTGAACACTTGAAAGATTAACCATAATATAGTGTTGCACCGGAACTACCCGGATAAAATAGTTTTAACTCTACTTGAAGAAAGGAATTGTTTTATTTTTTGCACTTTCTGAACTACTCACAAAAAATATTTTTTTGTTTAACACTTACAATAAAAATTATTGAATGAAAATTGTAATAAATTTTTTCAAAGTATAGCTTGGTAATAAACTAAAATCATCGTAAGCCAAAGTCACACAAAAAATTCGCTTTTCTTTGAAGTCTGAATGCACTTGTTGACAACAACTGACTGTAAGACTTACTTCTTTACTAATCAGAGCTAAAACAAAAACACACAAAAAATGAAATGCAGTTACCTATTGTATTGAAAAGCTAATTAAATGACCAGAAAGAATGCTGCCAGACATTTTTTATTATTTTTTTTAGCTAGATTTGTGTATTATCGCACTGTATGGGTAGCTCTGCAGATGTCTTGTAACGGATACAGTCCGGGCAATGCTGGGTAAATAAAACTACTTATAGTTAAATATAAAAAATTGCTTTATTTAAAATGAATGTATTAGTTTTTATTTTTTCTTATAAGTATATAAAATTAATAAAAGTGGCATAACTTTCCTCTTATGTTGGTTATTATTCTATATAACCCTGTTGCAAAAAAGGTGCGATATGTATAAAATATTCATATGAAAAGTGTACGTTTTAAAATTAAGAAATACATTCACGAAAACAACAAAGAAACATAAAAACCAGGCTAAAGGAATTTTACAAAGAACACTACATTTTGTGCACAGCATTGTTTAAGCCATCATGTGCACCATTATCCTCAGCCAACTTTTGTAACAGTTTAATAAAAAAAATGTCACTGAAATAGTACGAGTTTGTTTGTTGTTTGTTTCGCTATTGAAAATAATACCCGAAACTTAAAATTTCATTCAATACCAAACAGTTCTCCCAAAACAAATACTCGTACTATTGAGGTTTTCGAATCACGTCCGCTCTATAACAACAACGTATTAAACTCGTCAACGTTTCATCAGAAATAGAACTCCATGCGTTTGATCTTCATCAAAGTTTCAATTAAATTTCCAATGATTAGCCCTTATGCCACAACTTTTTTGTCTTTGTATTGACGTTGCTCCTTCAAAATGGCTCAACCGATTTTCATGAAATTTTCAACATTTATTTTCCATAGCCTTATTTGTTAAGGTTGACCCAAGGGACAAATTATTTATATATAACGCACCGACTTCCTAGGAATTTTAAACTAGATAGATCTGCATACCTCAAAACACATTTGGTTTACGTTGTTTTTTTTTTTTTTAAACGTACTCAGAGAGGGCGGTGCAGGGACTATTTTTGCATATCCTCAACTATCAAACTGAAATTCCGAAAACCGCGGACAACCGTTTGTTAAAACTATCGTTGGATGGTACCAATTCATCTTTGCTGAGCAAAACATTCAATGTTGATATCAATGTTGAGTTTTGCAGTTCAGTGAAGAGTATCAAATATATTTGAACTAAAAAAATAATAATAAAATAAAATAATAATTTATATGACTTTGTTTTGCTGGGTCAACTAGTAATATTATATTATTGTATTATTTGGCTTACAGCTAAAAAATAAAGTGATGAACAAGGTGAGAGATTTCACCAGGAAATGGAAGAAATCGAGAGACGTTACAAAGGCTGATGGGATGAACAAATGATGGTGGACTATTGTTGGTTCCTCATTCGCGAAGATCCATCCGAAAAAAAAAAACGCAAAATCTCAAATCACTCGACATTTTAATTTAAATTTTTTGAATTTACTCCGAATATAGTGTGTGAGCAATGAAAATGAAAATATTGTCATTCCACAAAATTCTTAATAAAAACTTTATTTTTCATCCGATTTTTTTTTTCAAAATACGATTAAAATATTGGTAATTAAATAAACTATTTGGTAAAAAATAAAACATTCCAGATCTTCAATATAACGTAGGAACAAATTTAAATGGTAATTAAAAATTTAAAAAAAAAAACGTAAAAAATAGGTAAATTTTGAACTTTGAGGTGCCATATCTCAGCGATTTCTTATCAGATAGAATTTTCCAGCATATCGACGGAAAAGTCATTCAGTTACTTTTCCATCGAAATGTCATTTATCTCAATCGGACTTTTCGGTTGGACTCCACAAGGGTTTGACTGGGGCCATACAGCGAAAAACACAAAAGTACCGTTATCTAAAAACGGTACTTAGAAAAAAATAAAAAATAACAGCGTCTTTCGTGCTCAGGAGTTCCCAATTAACTTATCTAGACATGAGGCGATCTTGGTATTTTTCCAAATTAAAAATTTGTAAACCTGTGTAATGAATGTAAAGAGTTCTGTTTTATTCAGATCTATACAAAATTGTCAAAATGTTATCGTTAAAAAAAAGTAAATATTTTCAAGAACAATTTTAAATATTTTGCATTAAAATTGACATTTAGAACGTATTATATTCGTTAATGTCTCACCAGAAATAGAACTCTTTGGGGTTGATCTTCATCAATGTTTCAAGAACAGTAGTATCCAGTTTCTCAGAGATTGCAGTTTAAAAGTGAATAAATTCAGGCTACCGCAACGATCTGTAACATCTTCTGCCCTCTTGCTCGTATAACCTAATGACCTTCTTTTTCCAAATTCTAATCCCAAGTACTCCTTTACGAATTATATCAAGATTTTTCAGTGATATTATATCAGCGCGGGAAATTAGGAATAACACTTACATGTACCAATCAAACAATAACAATCTTTAAGTGGAACCTTGCGAATACGGTTTTCTGGCACATAATCGCGGTTGTACAGATGGTGTCTTGTCTGCCGTGACTATTGTTAATACAAAAATAGAGAACGTCGAGTATGTTTCGATGCAAAGGCACTACTACACATCCGAGATGTACTGAACGCGAATCCTATGTTACAATATACTCTTAAAGTGTAGTGCTGTCAAATTCTCAGAGAGAAAACATAATACTTTATAAAATTGGTTTTCTTAAAAATAAAGTATTGAATAGTGTTGGGTACCCAAATGAAAGTACTCAATACTATCGAGTAATGAAAAGTATTTGTTTGTCCGTTAAAATTTAAATTTCGTATACAACTTTGAAGAAAAATACAACTCTTAAAGTATTGAGTAGTTACTTTTAAGTATTGAGTACCCAAAAATTAGTACAAATACTCGATACTTGGTACCAATTACTCAATACTTTGCCAGCACTTTTAAAGTGTAACAGTTCCCTAAGGTATATTTAATTTCATCTAAACTTCTTAACATTAATAGGACTTGTGGCTAACCCGAACGGAGTAAATCATTTGTCTATAAACATATATGCCGATTCTTACGACTCTATTTTGGGGCTTTTCAGGCTCAATGCCGCCTGTTTCATTACATACATACATACATACAAAATTGGCCTTTACAACCTTGCGTCAGGATTACGGCCTAGCTTCTCGCAGCACTCATGTTGTGTGTGTTAATTTTTATCCATGAGTACCGGGACCTACAGTTTAATGTCGACTCCGAACGACAGACTTGAGAAGCTTGTTCATGGCAATTAATTACTCTCAGAGCTTTTGCCAGAAGACTGCTGAGAGGTAGTCGCCGAAAGAAATATTTTTTTCATATTTCTTTTTTTATGATGCCGGAGCTGGGTGTCGAACCCAGGGCTCATGTCTTAGTAAGCCAACACACTAACCACTAGACCACGGCGACTATTGTTTCATTGTTCTAAACAAATATGGAAAATAGTTTTTGCCTGGTACTCTGACTTCTCGCAGAGAATATAGGTTACTAATAGTCTTTTCAAGAGCGTTTTTTCTATCAGTATCGATGGTCTATAAACACTTTTTTGAGGAGAGGTCTTGAATATCGAAGAAAATCTTCGAGATCGTTTTATCGGAAAGTCATTAAGAATTCAGTGTACGTGCATACTAATTTAAAAGCTAATTTGAAGAACGTAATATATTTACTATTGGGAGAATAAAACGATATTCCGGTATGCGATGAAAAACGATTTCGATCGAAATTGAAATCGTTTGTATTTTCAAAGTCATATATAACTTATCTGTTTTAATTAATTGATAATTTTAATAATCAAGGATGTACTGGCAGTCGTCAATAATGAAATAAATAAAAAGTTATAGTTACTTGAAATTTCATTCGATTTCAATTTCGATTCAAATCGATTTCTATCACATACCAGATTACCAAATACTTATTGCATCCAAAGCCTTAATGAATTCGTAGTAGTTGTAGTTATACTCGTACGGCTATTATCATGTCTACCATAACTGATTGTAACGTCTTACGTGTTTCTCATACATGTTTCTTATTTAATATTATTTGTATGAGTGAGTACTTACCATTGTTGCCCTCCTCGAATATTTTAAATATTTTTTACAAAAATGTATTCGAAGAAGTGGAATGGGAGGTGAATAACAATTTTTCACATGCGGTTACTGAGTGGTGGTTGGGAAAATTGTTTCTTTTCTTTTTCTTTCGTACTTTTTCATGGCAATTCTTTTATTATTTTTCATTTATTTTATTGGGTTGACAAATACTCAATTTGTTTCCATCTGATGGCAATTCAATGTTTCACTTTAAAACATTTTTAATAATGAATAGAGTTTTGTATTTTTGCAATTCTCAATTATTAAACTGACAAGAATAAGAATGAGACAGACAGAGAAAGAAAGAGAGAGAAAGAGAGAGAGAGCGAAAACATAAAGAAGTTTTTTACGGTTTACTGCCGCTTATCAAAATTAACATTTAAGAAATGTATTTGTACGAGTAAGATTTTGTAATTTTATTATCATTATTAGAAGTTTTATGTTTTTTTTTTATCAAATTATTCCTTTTCTTTATCAATATCGTGCTCTAAATCAATATAGTTTACATTACATGTCCTTCTTCAGAATAAACAAATTGGACTCTAACTATTGTATAAATGGAACGATACTTGAAGAAGTGAACAACATCATTAATCTTTGGATCTTTCAGATCCCTATATTACAAAAAAGTGTATACGTCCTTAGTTCGTCTAATACTTGAGTATTATTATATAGAATTATATGGGGCTCCTGTTATACCCTTCATATCAATACCATTTAATCTGTACAAAAGCAGTTTTCGATATTTTGCTTAAGAGGTCTTGGCTGGAATTCTTTCGTGCTGCCATCTTATACTATAGTAGGCTTGCCCTTATTATTATTATTATTCGATTCATACCCAGCACTAATGCAAGACACTGCGACCTATATTGTGTCCCCTTGAGTCTATTGTCTGTTTAGCAGACCAACCGCCTTCCTTATGAACACCAGCAGGTCCGAAACTTTAGTGGTGGATATGTCCGCCAATGATTAAGTTACCTACTTAGCTTCTAAAACCATCGAATTATATTCAGTACTTCTTTTTAACATGAATTCATTCATGGTGTAGTGAATTCAGAGTTCTTTCTTGGTAAAATTAACATATGCGTGCCTATTAGGCCTACACGAAACTTTCATTTGATAAATTTAGAATATCACAGATCTGTCTAAGAAAATAATAACCATTTTTAACATATTTGTGTAAATCTTAATAAATGTTATAATGTTATAAATTTTAATAAAAGCGAAGATGTCTTGAAGAGGAAAATTATCTTATTTTTCAACACTTTATGGTACATAAACTTGATAATAGTTTATAGTAATTCTTTAGTCTGTAAGAATTTAGTATATAGACCTGAAAACTAAATACAGGGACGCTACAAAAGTAGAGCGAGAGGGACAGCAAACGACGCAATATTTCTTGCCGCTCTTTTGAAATTTCTATTCACTAAGGTTTGCCATTTCATGATGGAAGAATATACAAGCCAACAACGAGTCGAAATTATTAAAATTTACTACCGAAATTCGAAGTCAGTGGCCTCAACGTTAAGAGCGCTACGTCCAATTTATGGTCATTATAATCGTCCTAGCAGATCAGCAATTGAGCGTCTAGTGGAAAAATTAGATTTCACAGACACAGTACAAGATGTTCCCGTGCCAGTTGAAGAAAGCCCAAATGTGTCTCTCACACGTCGTTCTGAAGCGTTGGGATCTCTGTGACGTCGTTGTGGCGAATTTTACGAAACATCTTGGCTACATCCTTACAAGATCAAATTAACGCTAGAGCTGAAGCCGCTTGATCACCCGAAGCATTGTGTTTTCGTGAATTGGGCTGAGCAACAACTTGAAAATGATTCGGATTTTCATCGAAAAATCATGATCAGCGATGAGGCTCATTTCTGGCTGAATGGCTTCGTCAATAAACAAAATATGCATTATTGGTCAGGCAGTAATCCACACGTACTCCATGAGTCATCATCGCATCCTGAACAAATTACGGTTTGGTGTGGTTTATGGGCCGGCGGCGTTATTGGGCCGTACTTCTTTGGTGATGATCAAGACTGGCACGTTACTGTGAATGGGAATCGCTACCGTTCAATGATAACCGATTATTTTTGGCCCCAATTGGATGATATGGACTTGGAGGACATGTGCTTCCAACAGGACGGCGCTACAAGCCACACACCGAATGTCACAATCAACTTATTGGAAACCAAGATTGGAGAATGTGTTATCTCACGAAATGGTACAGTCGATTGGCCGCTCCCGTCGTGCGATTTGATGCCGTTAGACGATTTCCTGTGGGGCTACGTCAAGTCTATGTTCTATGCCAACAGCGACGATTGATGAACTTCGTACGAATATCGAACGTGAAATTGCAGCAGTATCGGCCGATTTATGCTTGAAAACCGTCGAAAATTGGGTTCAGCATCTGGACTTCTGCAAGCGTGCCCGTGGTGGCCATACAATAGAAGTCGAGTTCCAAACATAATGGCATCGAACGTATTTTTCCAGGAATAAAGAATTTCATTGATATACAAAACCGTTTCTGTTTTATTTAAAAAAGCTTTTTCGCGCTCTTATTAAAAACCCTATATATAAAAAAATTGATTTTATGTGTTTTCTTGAGATATAAACTGTATTTCTAAGTTAGCATAATCCGAATGAGCGAAATCTGGCGAAAACAATGCGAGTTGAAGCAATTTTAACTTTACTTTTATTGTTTTTAAGTATCGCAACAGAGAATGTGTGAATTGTTTGCTTTGTCTTGATGAAACAATACTTTTTTTTTTAAATTCAATGTTAACTTTAAAATTTTGTTGCCCCGGCACCAACACTTAAATAATATTATGGCTTTATTCCAAGGTGTATGGGTGGTGTAATCGCCGTTGTCTAGTGGTTAGTGCGTTGGCTTACTAAGACGAGAGATCAAGCCCCGACTCTGACATCTTGAGGCAAAGAAATATTAAAAAAATATTTCTTTCGGTGACTACCTCTTAAAGGAACTCTGGCTAAAGCTCTGAGAGTAACTGATTGCCATGAGCAAGCTTTTCAAGTATGTCGTTCGGAGTCGATATTAAACTGTAGGTCCCAGTACTCATGGATAAAAATTGACACACACAACATGAGTGCTGTGAGAAGCAAGGCCGTAATCCTAACACAGGGTTGTAAAGACCAGTTATGTATGTATGTATGTATGTATGTATGTATGGTATGTAATACCTGCTCCAACACCTCAGTCCATCTTCTAGCCATCACTGTAAAAAGAAGTAGCAAAGTTCTCCAATGAAAATTCCAATTAAATAATTCCGTCGGTGTAATGCCATCAGTCCAGTTCTGCAGTTCCGCTCCATTCAATCGCACTGCAGTTATCGTTGCTGTCCGCATAACATACAAAGCAATCGAGATTATATGGGTATTAGGGTGGGTCAATTTGTTCGGGACCGAAAAACATGACAAAGCGTATAGCAAGGTCGTAATCTACGAGAAATTCTAAGAACTTTTCCCAAAGAAACATTGGGTCTAAAATCAAAATCGAGCTACCGGTTTTTTACGAGAAAATTTGGTGTTCAGGTCATCCGAAAATAATGCTATTTTTTTGGAAGTATTCATTGCAATTGGTGAATAGTTGACCTGTAACGCTGAAAGAGGACTTATTTTAAAGGAAATTATCTCAGCTTTCTATATCTGTCTTCATTTATAGAAAATTGTTTACCCAAATAATGGTTTTGGAGGTTTATGTCAAAATAATAATAGTAAAACTGTTAAAAACCCAAAACTATTATTATTGTGACATAAACCTCCAAAACCATTATTTGGGTAAACAATTTTCTATAAATGAAGACAGATATAGAAAGCTGAGATAATTTCCTTTAAAATAAGATCTCTTTCAGCGTTACAGGTCAACTATTCACCAATTGCAATGAATACTTCCAAAAAAATAGCATTATTTTCGGATGACCTGAACACCAAATTTTCTCGTAAAAAACCGGAAGCTCGATTTTGATTTTAGACCCAATGTTTCTTTGGGAAAAGTTCTTAGAATTTCTCGTAGATTACGATTTTGCTATACGCTTAGTAGGCAAAAAAATTGACCCACCCTAATGGGTATCCCTTCAGCATGATTTAGTCTCACCCATATGCTGTTCTCTTCAAGAGCAAACTAACGACCGATACAAAAGAACTGGATGTGCAATCAAATCTCTTCAAAAGTGTAGCTTCCAATTAAGCTTCCTGTTAAAGAAAACGCCCAAATACTTTGTACTGAACAAACGATTTAGGGTTTGACTGAGGTGGGTGTCCTATACACAGTGAGAGTAGCTTTAGTTCTGTCTTATGTTCTTTTAACCTTAGACCACATCTTGATCGGTATTAGCCTTAACCTTAGATCACATGCCGCCTAATTGTTCATTTCTAATACTGCTATTACCACATCGTCAGCGTACATCACCCCTATTCAGTTTAACAAGGATCCTATTTATAACACATATCCAAAGAAATGGAGACAGCACTGCTCCGTGTGAAGTTGCCTGTTCAACTTCCCACTTATATAGCTACTTCCGGAACAGGATTCGATCATCTTAGTTTCCAACATGGAAATTATTCAACTGTTAATGCAATCGTCTACCAAATCATTCAACGTCCATTTAGCCTCCGTGCTGATGTTGTTGAAGGCGACTTAAGACAACATAGAGCATAGTTTACTTTCAAGAGGGCACATTGTTGCCCTTACAAACTCTTCTAATGCCGTCTCCGGAAATTTGCCCTTGAGATACTCTTGTCAAGTCAACAGTTTGGCAGTTGATTTTTATGCAAACAGATAGTTCATTTTGGCATATTTTAAGTAAGAGCACAGCTTTTTATGAACTTGTCATCTTTATAGAACATATTTTTTATTAATTTATCACTTGGTCAGAGTTCGGGATTGCGAAGTATGAAATTTAGTGTAAAATTATTTTCTATATACAAGTACATATGCAGTTGTTCCTTGTTTTCAAACATATTTTGAAGTTCCGCATATTCGCAAGACTAAATTATGAGTATTATGAAAGAAAAGAAAATACTTTTACTGACTTTTGTAAAACAATACCAGTGACAGCATCAACAATAACATTTATTTTCAAAATGAAATCCAAAAAAAAAAATACTCTCCATATGTGAATATTTTTATTAGACACCAGAAATAGAAAGACAAAAACCTGATTAGCTGATCTCATTTGTATGTCAAAAGAGCTCATCAACATACATGAATACGAAATACGCCACCTTTGCAATATATAAAATATCAAATGAATGAATGTTTTCTAAAACATTTAACATTTTGTTAAAGCTATTAAAGGATTAACACAAGAGTCAGTTTTCTAATTTAAATGGAATTGTCGTTCATGTCATACTCGTAAAGGGCTCTTTTTTCTTCGCAGCCTATTTATTTAACTGACTGCCTTGCCTGTCTTTCCGTATGTCACTTACACTTTTAAATGTCATTTCGGTAGAGAGAAAAGTCATTTAAATCGTATTAATAGTGTTGGTGCAATAGTTGAAATGTTTTTGTGGGTCACAGTGCATCTCTATTCGCTTTGTTTTTCGTTTTCTTCCGTATTTCGTTGTTCTTTTTATACATTTTTGAAGCAACCACTTCATTTTAACATTCATAAGCAGAGAATTTTGTTTCTGAACATGCTTTTAACATTAAAGTGAAACAAAATTTGTTGTCTTTTTGGTTTTTTTTTTTTTTTGCAAAGTGTGGGTGTCAAATTGTTGCCATTGATGTTGTAGTTGTTATTTTTTTTTTTTTTTGAATTTCCTCAAGTTTTTTAAAAACACTAGACAAACATCATCACAACAAACTGAAGGGATGATTTTTTTATTGCTGTAATATTTCCTTCAGCGGTAGGTTTTCAGAGTTTGAAAGGAATAAAAACAATAAAATTTTTACTAGTAAGGACAAGTCATATCTTGCATCATGTCTTAATTCTCTACAAAACTATTAACTATGGAGCAAATTACGGCATTCAATATCAAGCGATATTGTATGACATATTTTTAATCAATTTGTAAAGAAATTTCATTTTATATTAAATACCGTAATTAGCCTCCAGATTCTGTAGGACAAGACCTGAAGTTTTTTTTTCTCAATGTAACTTTCTTGTCAACAAGTAATATTTTTGTCTATTAAAAGAGCAAACTTTAAGTGAACTTACTCGTAAGACGTCATGTGTTTAGTTTTGTGATTTTCTTAATATGGAATGTCTTTTGAGTTGTATTCGCTTACTGCATCTACGTAAGGATGATTACTTTTCCGTGGTATAGAGGCCTACCCTACAAGGACTCAACTGGCTGTGCTGGCGGAGATCAATAGTTTTCTGAGGCTTCCTTTCTCACTACTACACTAAAGGCTCGCTGCATATTGTGGCGTAAATCATTAAGCCAGAAAGACTGCGATTAACATGGGTCGAATAGTAGGCTTTTCAGGAGTTATGGCTACCTGATCAATCGGGAGGTTAGCTACTCATTCCTTTTTTGTACCCTGGGTATTATCGGGACATTCTACGTCTTTGAGAAACTATTTTCTATTAAACTGACTATCAGAGGTGAATAAGGTAGTTTAGAGGCTGCATACTCTTCTAAGGAAAGAACTATTCGATTACATACTGATTGCTTAATTTTTCGATATTTCGACCTGCGGAGAAATATACTAGGACCATGGGAAAACTCACCAGTATTTTCTAGAGGAAAATTGGAAGATGCGCTTAATTAAACTTAGACCAAAAGCATAAACGGTAGGAGAAAGCCATGATATCTAATAGTCAGCCTGCTATCCTATAACTTGGCTTCTGTTTAATTGAGTCGAAACTAGGTATGGTAATGTCTGATTAAACTATACCTGTTGGACAGAAACTGGCTCCCAAGTCATATGTGTGCTTTAGGGAATAAAAGGCAGCCATATATGCCAAAAAGGGTGCTCACACGCCAATAATAAACCATTCCGTGGAATGGAAGGGAGAGAAAGAGCAAACTTTGATCAAAGTAATTATTTATTGATTGATTGATTGGTCGTTTTCCATTAGTGGATATGTTTTTTCTGTGCAGATATTGTATTACCAAATTTTATAGATTAACGGACGTTGGCAAGAATAAAACTTTTGTGGTTTAATATTCTCACTTGTAAAATATAAAGAATAATTTGGTCTCCTTTGTCACTGGAAAGGTATAGAACCCTCTTGACATCATGAAAGAAACATATTAGGCTTCTTATGGGTATTCGCCTATGCTCTGGACTATCTTAAGGACATACTACTGACCAATTTGGTATCTTTTTTTTTCAGCACCGACCGGTTGGATATAGGGGGATCAGTTTGATTTCGCATTCCGTTTTGGAAAGGCATACTGTGGTGGCACGACTAAATTAGAAAAAACATTGTTTAAATTTTATTTTGAACTAAAATTTTGTTGAAAAAAAAAATGTATATTTCAAGCATACGTTGGTATCTGTCTAAACAGATATCTTTAATTTTAGAGATAGTATTTGACAATTGAATGCTTTAATGATTATGATTTCTTTCACTTGTTTTCCGAGTATATAAAAAAACATTGTGTGGTAGAATTTCCAATTAACTAATTCCTTTAGAGTTCTTTGATTATTCTATGATTCTTATTAATATGGATGTAAATTGAAACAGCTTGTTGTGCAGTACTAAGCCAAATTGCTTTAGTGGATTTAAATAGTCTGTATAGATGACTGAAAATAATAAAAACAACAACAACAACAAAAACAACAAAAACAAAGAAGGCGTCAACAACGTCAAAATATGTAAAAGAAGTTGTTAAAAGACTACAAAATTGAGATGAACACAGATGTGTTTCTAAATCCAATATAAATTAAAAATAGAAATAAAAAAAAATACTTTCGTTCGCTTAAACATTTCAGGAAAACACTGTAAGACAACCAAAGTTTATGGGGTAGTTAATGCTAGACGATGAATCGACCGACAAACAAAATTATCGCAATACATGAAAGATGATTGACATCCGTCGCATTTAGAAAACAATATCTTATGAATTGTTCACAATTTCTTTTTTTTTTAATTATAATGACAACAAGGAATGACGCCAAAAATAGAAACAATAAGGAATCAAAAAAGTTAAAGAAATGACATGTTAATGTCACCTGGTTGCCCGTATTTTAGCTTTTTGGCTAATGCTTCAATATTATTTACCAGTTTTGTACTTTTTTTTTTTTTTTTTTGCAAAATTTAAAAATTAAATTTCTTATTTTTGAGCACTTTAATGTACAACCCCTTCTACAAACATTCTTAATAGCATCGATTAAAATAAATCAAAATAAGAATCGTTTTCCAATAAAATTTCAATAAAACTAAACCTCCCAAGCCAACTGAATCGCTAACCAAAATACCCGCAATAGTCATGAATATTGTTTTTCTTTTTGGCACAAATAAAAATCCATTAGACTTTTGGGTCCACCAAAATGGCAATTGTCATAAAGTGTTTGTTATTGACTCCCCAGCGTTGTGGAGGTGGGTAGTTTTGGCAAAAAATAAAAAAAAAGCAAGAAAAACCAACTAAATTTGCCAATAATAGGAATATTTCTCATATGAAATCCCATAAAGAATACAAAACTCTTTGGCTGCACATTAAGACCCATTCTCATCCTTTCTAATGCTACGAATATTAATCCATTTACCAGTATGTTCATATGAATGTGTCTGAGTGTGTGTATGTGTGTTGTTTCATTGATGGCATATGGCGGTACAAAAGTTTAGCTGTAAATCACAATTTCCTGTAACTGTTGTCGCCGTATTTTTGGTGGGCAATTTTGTGGTTGTTGTTAATTTTTTCGTTTTGTTTTTTTTTTTACTTTATTCTGTGTCTTTGTTATATTTTCTGCTCTTACTACTGTTTATTGGGTAATTTATTATGTAAAAGGTTTTATTTTGAAGGCAATAATACGACTCTTTCCGGCATTTTCCACAAACACTTTTGGGGTGTTTTGATATTTTAAAAATGGGTTATGAAGATATCGTACACTACTCGTAAAAGTTATGGGGAGAAATATTATTTTGCAGTAAAAACAGAATTGAGTATAGAACAGTAACAGGATTTCATAAGTTCTTTAATTAATCTCTTTTTTTAATTTTGTACCCAGAAAAGATGACTACTGACCTGCACTTCAAGTGCTAAGAAGCTAAGATGGTAACTGGATTCAAGCATAGTTCACTTAGGTTGTATAAGGTCCCATTGTAAGAATACTTCTTCGGCTTTTTGTATTAAAAAATGCATCGCTCACAACGATCTGCACAGGAAAAATAGTTTTTTAGGTTTTGACACGAAATTCAGTAAATTAATATTTTTTTAGTAAATTTACATACATAACTGGCCTTTACAACCCTGTGTCAGGATTACGGCCTAGCTTCTCGCAGCACTCATGTTGTGTGTGTAAATTTCTATCCATGAGTACCGGGACCTACAGTTTAATGTCGACTCCGAACGACAGACTTGAGAAGCCCTGTTCATGGCAATTAATTACTCTCAGAGCTTTTGCCAGAAGACTGCTGAGAGGTAGTCGCCGAAAGAAATATTTTTTTCATATTTCTTTTTCAAGATGTCGGTGCTGAGATTTGAACCCGGCACTATCGTCTTAGTAAGCCAACACACTAACCACTAGACCACGGCGACTTTAGTAAATTTAGGTCCTACAAAAAGAATTTCAAACTTAAACACAAAAGTTTTACTTTTTGTTTGAAAAAAAAAATATTTTCAGGTATTTACCCCCTACCCCCTATCCCCACTCCATAGAGTGGTAGGAGCAAATTTCATAAACTTTGTACTGGAGCCCCCTTAGGGAGTGGAGATAGGGGGCAGGTATGTTCGAAAAAAAAGTTGGAATTAAAATGTTAGTGAGGGTCGGTCTTACATTTCATCCCTCTAGGGGCTACTCCAGGGCAGTTGTGGAGTTTTTTGTGGACTTTTACTTCTTCAACCCAACCTTTGACCCAGATGAAGAGCCATTTGCCCCCATCACAAAATAAGCGGTTCTAGCTAATCCAAATCGAAAAATCGTATACCATCCCACCACTATTAGACTAGTTTTAATGTCATTCTTTTGCGATTTGGTTTTTATTTCTTGATCCAAAAAGACCTCCATTCTTGGCACAATTTTTTTTTAAATTTTTAATAAGGCCGCTTTCGGAGATATAGGCTTTCGACTTATAGGTAAAGAAATTGACCTTTGACTTTTTTAAAGAGAAAATCATATTATATATTAAATCAAAGGTAATTTAATACCCTTTCAAATGCCACTTTTACGAGATGCATACCTATAATACTTTTCAAGAAAATTTCAATTAAGTAAGTGGAACTTTGTGCATTTTTGTACTTTTTCCGATTTTCAAGACCTCATATTTCCGGATCCAGAAGTGTCAGCGTCCTTTAATTGTATATTTGTCTTAGTGTTATGATATACTTTATTCGTACCAAAAATCAGCCAATTCGGAAACAGTCATTTCAAAAACGGCATATTTTAAGTTGAGTTGAGGCGGTTTAACCCATATGTGAATAAACAGAATAGTCTGTTCTGGGAATGGAAAACCGCACAAATTATTCATTAGTCACCTTTGCATCCATTAAAAGTGACAGTATGGTGTGCAATTTGGTCAGGGGGAGTCATTGGACTTTACTTCTTTGATACTTAAAAGGGCGTAACGGTAACTGTCAATAGGTAGCGATATCATGATATGATTGAAAACTTTTTAACGCCACAACTGGATGCTTTGGGCTTGACTAACATGTGGTTTCAATAGGATGATGCCAAATCGCATACAGGCAGGATTACAATGGAATTACTGCTAGACCTCTTTCCACAACAAGTTATTTTAAGAAATGGTGATGGTGATTAGCCTCGACGGTCGCTTGATTTGTGTGCTCCGGACTTCTTTTTGTGAGGATATCTGAAAAGTAAGGTTTATACAAACAAACCAGAGACGCTGGAGCTACTAAAATAAAATATTCGTGATGAAATTAATGAAATACTGCTTGAAATGTGTTAGAATATTATGAAAAATGTGCTCAAAAGGGCTCGCATTTGTGAGGCTAACAGAGGCGGACACTTATCTAATGCTGTATTCCATACATAATTGCCGACATTAAATAAAACATTTATCAATATAAGATCTATTCCCTTACAAAAATAACAAATTAGTATACCTTCCTGGCGGACACCCTGTATTTAAATAATAAAAAAAACAGCAGCTCAAGGATATTGACTCGTTTATAGTAATTCTAACCTATGCAGCAAAAACAAATGGCTACAACTTTTATAATTCATATGAATTTCATTTAGTAAAACCCGACAACATTCTTTTATAACCAGACATTAACTAATCGCCAACGTAATATATGTACTTGTAGACTAAAAACAAAGTCTACCAGTGAACAAAAATACTTTGTATATGTCAATCAATTTGCCTATGCCCTCCATTACCCTCTTCTAATAAATAAAACATAATTTTTAACATGATTTGGCTTTTTCAAATACTTCATTATGCCAATACTCGGACGCTAATTCGCAAAAAATTATAAGCAAATCATCAACAACAAAAGACAAACAACAAAAAAATAATAAAAATTAGTCAGAAATGGAAACAGAAGTATCAGAGTTAAAACATATTTTCATGTTTGAGTGCATTAAACATTTCTGTTTTTGTTTTTGTGTGTTGTTTTTGTTTGTTTGTTTCGTAAACAACTACTAGACAGAGGTTCAATAACTATGACTGAATGAGAGTACATGTCATGTCAGTAATGTGTACATGACATGTTTCGTTTTTAACAACAAAAACATTCATAGAAACACATACGAAAAACACACGCATTTAATATTTTTTCATAAAAGTCTACAACAAACAGGAAGTCAAACAATTGTTAACAAATTATAACACACACACACACTTGCACACCAACACACATACGAATTCAAAATCATCAGTGTATAGTGTCTGTCTCCCATCTCTGTATTTACCTACACCCACTTAAAAGTTTTGGTATTCATCCCCATGTTTAATTTACTCCTGAGAACGTAAAACAAAAACACGCACTTATTTTATCATAAATAATGTGTTGTGTTGTGTTGTGTTGTGTTGATGACGACTGTGAAACTGAATGTGGTAACATTTGTAGTGGTAGTAGTGATTTTCTACAACAACTTAATTTTTGTTTTCGCACTAATTTCAGAATAATGGGATAGTTTTTATCAACACAACCATTCCAAACAAACGCCATTCAATTAAACTCGTCGCGGTAATAAGTTGGCGTAACATATGCCTGAGATTAGAATACGAGTATGAGTATGTGTACTTGACTGTGTAACAAAATTTAATGAAAAGTATTGATGGGCAGTAATAGAGTAATTGACGAAACGTAAAATTTTTATTATTGTTTGTTTGTCTGTAGGTGTAGGAAGCTAACCAGCTGAATCGATTTTTTCATTGGTAACAGTAAGTCTCTAAATGTGTTCCAAACTTCAATCAAGAAGTGGGCGAAATCGATTACGGCGACATGAGATCTCCCATACAAACTTAATATAGGTTTTCTATATTTTGCTAACTGCTAAGACTAGAAATTCTGAGTTTGGCTTCAAAGTCGATTAAATTTATCATGCAAAAAGTGGGCAGAATCGGATTCTTAGGCATGGCGTGGGCTTGGTGTGCATAAGTATTAAAACTAGTTAAACTGGAAGTTTGTAGATTTTGTACAAACACCTTAATGATCAATGTAAATGATCACTTAAGAAGTGGGCGAAATTGTTTATCTTGAAAAGAGTTTCCGAAACGGAAAATGTGGTAAAACTCTTATTTGTGAGCGAATAAAAATTGGATTCTTAGAAGAATTAATTAATTAATAATCGACCGTATACCAAAATTCCCAAACTTTTACATATAATGGATGCTTTAGAACTTATAAATAAGTATATGCATACATGATAAATAAAAGCAGTGGTTAGTGTATTGGCTTACTGAGCCAAAGGTCTTCGAGTTTACATCCAAGCTCTGACATCTTTAAAAAAAGAAATTTGAAAAAAATATTTCTTTCGGCGATTACCTCTCAGCAGTCTTTTGGAAAAAGCTCTGATTATAAGTAATTGATTGCCATGAAAAAGCCTCTCAAATCTGTGGTTCGGAGTTGACTTTAAACTGTAGGCTTCGGTACTCATGAATAAAAATTAACACACACAACATGAGTACTGCGAGAAGCTAGACCGTAATGCTGAATCAGGGTTGTAATGGCCACTTATTTATGTATGTATGTATGTTATTAATATTAAATTTCGAGTAATATAAAAAATAGTCGACAAAATAAAAGTTTTTTTGTCACAGGAACATAAGTTGTAAAAGAGTTGAGTTGAGTTCTGAACAAAATTATGTTTTTAGTTTGTTTTCCATCAGATCGAGATTATTTGTAATGAGCTTGGCAAATTTTGCCCCCTATATAATACAACTACTGTCCTATATAAGATTACAAGTCAAGAATGGTTTGGGTTTAGCGGATTTGAAAAAATAAAAGATACTGCAGAAAATCCCTTTTAAATAATTTTAACTCAATTTTATGCCATATTAACAGTTTTAGAATTAAGCCTGGTATTGTATTTAAAATTTAGTACGAAATGCTGTCAAATTACATATGAAAATCGTTTGTCTGACGTACTTGTGAAATAATGTTGCTAAAGTAGTACTCTTTGATGGTTGTGAGTAAAAACCATGTTTAATCTAGTTATCCACACTTTTTCTAATTGCAACAAATTTCTATCCACATTTTTATTTTCATACAAAATAACATATTTACTTACTTACTTAGATGGCCATAACAACGGCCTGCCTTAACAATAGTCTTCAGGCGCCTTCTCAAGTTGGTCAGACCAATGAATTACAGGGCTTCATCATCTTGGTCCTTCCAATATAAACCTGGTCGTCCTCTACGCTTAGTGACCTTCGCATCGAAAACTTTTCTAGTTAGAGCAGATTCTTCCATTCCGACAATATGGCCGGGCCCGCATAGCCGCTGGATGTTAATGCGCTGAAGAACGTCCACATCGCCGAGGAGCTCACACAGCTTATGGTTGGTTCTAATGCGAAACTCATCGCCATGACTCAGAGGAATTTCTTTCGATTACTCCCAGGACTGCTGCATCGGCACGAGACAGAAATCATGTGTCAATTTCGTCGCACGAGAGAGGTCTCTGTTACTTAACTGCCTACTGAGACTGTAGTAGCACCTGTCGGCCAGTGTGATTCTCCGTTTGATCTCCAGACTGACATCACTCTTGCTGGTAATGGCAGTGTCTTGACCACATCGAATGTACAGTTTCCGACCGCAACCTGGGAGCCGATACGTTCAACATCCTTATTCGTCGACAACATGTACTTCGTCTTACTCTCATTTACTGCCAGACCCATTTTTACAGACTCCCGTTCAGAAGCATTAAAAACTGCGGTGACTTCTCGCTTTGCGTAGTCGGTGGCCTGTAGTCTTGGCTGTGTTTAATGTAATAATAATATATTTTCACATTTTAAAAACAATCAACTTTCATCAGACAGAAATAATTAATTCGCATTTTAATTATTTCTTTGTCCATTTACAACTTTGATAACTTGGAATTGAAGAAAATTTACTATTTCTTGTTTTTTTTTTTTTTTTGTTCTTAACTTGTTTACAATTTGTGCAATTTAATTTGGTTCTTTTTAAATTTTTTTTTTCACTTTTCTTCGTACAGAAGTTAGCAGCGTCATTCATTCAACAACATCAGCAATAAACAACAACAAATTGTAAACGACATACAGCCATTGATAAATGTTTACATTCATCTCGAGTTGTCAACTTGAAAACACAGTAATTTTCATCAACATTTCTTTCTTTCGTTTCAATAACTCTCATAACTGTCTCTTTCCCTATAGAATATAGAAATTTATTATTGACCATAGATATAACCTGCTTTGAATGGCCCATCCAATATGGAACACCCACCCATCCGTTTCAACAAACGCCACCCCTGAGTGTGTCAATAATATTTCACAGATTTTTATTATTTAATATGGCAGGTTAGAGTTCAGAATTGCATATAAAATACCAAATAATGAAATATTTTTATGAAAAACCTTATAAATGTAAATATTGTGTGTGATTCTTGTTTTTTTTTTACATAAAAATGTACGTTTACAGGTTCATTCATACGTACGTTATGTAAACAAAACATTGTAAATACACGCGCACATAAGTTTTAATTACACAAATACTCCAACCCACTCCACATTTTGTCCAGTCAGTCTTTCAAGTTATTAAATAACTGTTAATTAAAATAGATTTGCTCTGTGTATATGGGTGTGTATGTATGATTCTCGATATGTATGTAAATAATTTTAATACTTATGTACATATATCTATAATACATGTACGTACATGAACTTTTTCGAATGTAATTAATTAAATGAAATGCTTATTTAAAATCGCTAGGACGATAGTGAAACCGACAATCACTTGAAAATGCATTAAAAGAATTGAAAAAGTTTATTTTGAGAAGAGGTTTGTATTCGAAACTGTCCGTTATAAGACATTTAAATTTAAAAATTGTGTGCAAAACATGCCACAGTTGAATATTTGATTTAGAAAATGAACGAATGTGTCTGTATAAGTACAATAAAGGGCATAAAGTTAGCACATTTGATATGTTTATTTATAAAAATCAGATAAATTCGTATACATATTTTTAAAGCTTTAATCACTCGTATATGAGTAGTATAATATGTAACGAGCAATCTAAGCACTAGTAAACACTTGGTTTCCTTCAACTTTTAGCGGTTAATGAGGACTCCCCTCAATTATTCTGCTGCACCCGATTATATTTAAGACTTAATAAAAGGGACCTACTGCTTAACATCGGTTCCGAACTACAAATGTATTGTACAGCGAAATTTTTCTTAGTGAAGCCACCACTCGACAAATGAAGATCACTTTCTATTATCTAGTAGTACAACCCGAAACCTTATGTGGTTCGGTCTTCATTGACGCTATATATCGCGTGTGAATCACGATCTTTATGGATTAAATGACGACATTGACATGGTTAAGTGTATTAATTAACGCGAGCACGTTGAGTAATAACTGTTGTGGAAGTAGATGAGTGATGGTTCATACAGAAGGGTAGGACTAAAACTCCGATCGAAAGATTAAGTGGAGGAAACCATTTCGGAACTTGGTGACAGAAATTTGAAAAGAAGAATCAAAGTTGAAGGCGTTTGGAAATTGAGTTTACGCACAACTACAGGACTGTCCCTCCCTGCTGTTTTATAACAGCCCCATTAGTAAGTTTTCACAGATTAATACTCACAATTAGTCACTTGGCAATAAGGTTATGGGGCTTTTAAAAATTTTAATTCTTAACAACATAAAGCATTTTTAGATTAGATTTATATCATTTTTAAAACACACAGTAACTACTATCAGCTATTTAATTATTACTGATTTCTTTTTTCAGTATTCAGTAAAATTTACTGAATACTGAAACACGAAATGCAGTAAAAAAGTAATGCAGTATGCCCATGTATGTGAGGGATATATTATGGAATAGTACTTTTTCATTGACAAACAATTTACAAAATATGTGTTGAACAATTTTGAGTGGAGCAGAGTAAATTCGTAGACAATCATACTCATAAAACTAAACCGAAGGAACCCGGCTTAATTTTTTTTACAGCCAAACTTCAAACTGAAATTTGCTCGAATGCCTTAAATGATTCTCTATACTGTAAACAAGACAATGACTAGAGATGAGGGCTTAAAATCTTCTTTACATTCTAGTAATGGTATTTGGAGTATATTTGTGGTGGCAGGAAGTTTCAAAATAATGTTTCTTCACACCTAACAAAGCACTTTAGGACCTGTTAATTTGGCTTCTTATTGAGCTTCCATTGGTGCAGCCAGAAACCTAAATAACTTCGTAAACATGCTAGAGCCATAGACTCGTAATCCTGTGTACCGATTGTCTATTTGCCCTCCTACAAACATATTAACAGAGTTTATAGGAATTGATAACCAGATTGTTCTCAAAATTCTTTGAGGAATGTACTCATGTCTTGAGGTTGGATAACAATGCAGGCAGTGGTATGTAGTATATAGAGATCTAAGGGCCCGATTATGGTTCACAACAGTTGTAAATTTGATGTTGTATTTTTTAAATTGTGCTTATGATTTACAACACTTATCTCCAGTGTTGTATTTTTTGTTGTCTATGTTCACATACGGCGATTATCATTCAAAACAATTGTTTTTAACTGTTGCAAATACTGTCAAACACTCACAACTGTTGTGCTGTTGCAAGGCAAGTTGAAAAAAGAAAATATGGAAAAATTTCTAACTGCAATATAAGAGTGCTAAATTTGCTTTCAAATGTCATTTTATAAACTCAGGGTTGTTTTTTAAGGGAAATGAACACTAATATGTATTGAAAAAAAAACAACCCTGTGAATTACACAACATCTACTTATAGCTGTTGGAAATTATAATCAAGAAACGAATAAATATTGTGTTGTGGCCGATACAACACAACACTTATGTGTTGGGGACCATAATCGGGGCCCAAGACTTCAAATATTTGTGTACATTTTCAATTCATTATAGTGATATCCAAATGGAAGTTACAGCTCTCCTCAAATATATTAAATGGCTGCTTAGTGGCAAAATAATTACTGATGATATATCGCGCTCTACAAAGTGTTTTTTAAATCTATTATATTAATAGCGTCTATTCTTTCAAGAAAGGGAGGATTTTTTAAAGATCTCTATCTGTGTCGCGAACGGATTAGCCAGCAGAAAATCAAACTTCTCAACAAAACTTTGGCTGTTGGCGAAAATAAAGTTGAAAATCAAAAAGATTCTTAAGTCTATAGCTAGCACTTCCTGGCTAAAAGAGAAGACCTATTTTACGGTAAAGTTAAGTTGTGCGGCTCCTGATTCAAACAAGACGAAGACGCTCATTCACCGCTCTCGCCTCTACAATCTCTACTTGGTTTCTATGCTTACGGAATACTACCTGCTAAAGGTGGTTTTACACTATCCCACTGAGTATAACGACACGTCAAAAACTCAAATAAAATGAAAAAGTATAATAGTGTGAAAGCAATTTGTAATGAATTGTCAAAAAATACGGATAGAAATTTGACAGTCGTATCGCTCTCATCATTTTTAGAAATTTTTCTAAACCATTAGACTTTTCATTTTATCAGAGTTGCTTTTTTACGCAAATATAAGAACAAATCAGGGTTGGAAACCTGAAAATTTTTAGCCATAATTTTGCGTATTCTTTTTTTTATTAAATAACTACAAAATATAGTTAACATTTGAAGTTCTTTCTCTTTAACATAAAATAAATTACTAATATTTGTTGTAAAAAATAATTAAATATGGCTTATATTATGAAATATTAATAAAACAAATATTGCCGTATCAACATGTCCAACCTTGGAGAAAGAAAAAAACACAAACAGCTGTTGTTTCCATTTTATTTGAAATGTGATAGTGTAAAAGCAAAATGTAATAAAAACATTTTACGTTTGATTTTTTGACAGTCAGACCAAAAACCATTAGATTTTCTTTCTACAAAATCCAATGAAAGTCTTAAGACTTGTAGAATAGTGTAAAAGCACCTTAAAGAGGTATGCCTCACAGCATTTCTGCTGAAATTACAGCTCGAAGAGAGTAAAAAAACACGGTGTCACTTAATGTGAGAATGCTGGGAACCTCATTATTAACATTCATAAAGTAGTTATCGTACTTAATTTTTGAATGAAATTAATCGGTACATAAAGGAATCTACTCCTATTGGAGTAAATCAGTTGTTTGTTTCCATAAATGTGGTACTGAAATAGGTTTATTCTCAAAGCAAATATTTATTTTCTTTTATTTTTGTTTTTGTTTTCTTAAATACAATTTACTAAAAACGTTATTCTAAATTCGCTTCGCATAACTTTGCAGCATATTTTTGTTAAATCATCCGAAAAATAAGAAATTAATTAAAATATTAACGAGGCAGAAAAAAAATCTATTGAAATATCAAAATTATACAGAAAGAAGTTGGTTGTCATTAACGAGTTTGGCCAAAGGAAAAGTCATCATTGTCATCATCATCGTCTTTTGATTAAAATCTATGAAAAATTAACATGAACAAATTGTTGGAAAACCTGACGAAATAAAATATTTGCAGATTAAAATGAAATTGAAAGATGACGCACTTTTCCTGCCCAAAAATACAAAAAAAAAAAAAAACAAATTAAAAGAAAATGGAAATCAAAATAAAAATAAAAATGCAAAAAAAAAAATAAAGGAAAAAATGTCAAAACGTGTTTAATATTAATCAAAAATCCTGCGTTCTTAAACTGACAGGTTTTCTACTATTCGTCACGAAATAAAACCACCCTTTTCTTATTTCTCTCTCTCCTTTTTTTTTGTTGTGGCTTGAATAGAAGATATGAAATGAATTTGTCAAGTGAATTTTAATCAAAACAAATTTAATTCTCTTTTTCGAATACAAAAATGGGAAAAAAATGCTGATGATGACGGTAATGATTATAATCTCATTAATAAAAATTAAGTCATAAAGAAGGCTCTGTGTTTGTGTGTGTGTGTTGTTATACAGCCGGCAAAAAGAGGAAATTGAAAAATAAAATGCATTAAAAAATAAAATTAAATGAAATTAATAAATAAAAAAAAAAAGAATCCTACAGTTGTTGTCTTTTACTGATAACAAAAATTAGTCTGTTTCAAACATTCAAAATTAAACCGCGACACGTGTGTTTAAACAAATTTCGAAACAATTTCTTGTTTCGAATGGAAACAGTAATGATGGGAAAGCAGGACAGTAATAATTTCATAAACAGCTAAAATTATACAAAAAAAAAAATTCTTATTAAACAGATAAATATTTTATAATTATAATGGTGATGAAAGTTTTCATGATAACAATTGTCTTTGTGATGATTTTCATTATTGGCGTTGATCTTTATCAGACGCTTAAGCAGTAACTGGCAATCGGTGCGTAATGCATGCATAATGCATGGCTTTATCTTTGAAAAAACATTAAAATGAAATGTAAATGGTATTTACAAAGTACCGTAATGTTTTACATACACTTGCAATCATCCAGTTGAAATAGTAGCCCACGTTCCAATAACAAATATTTGCTTAAAATAATCTGTCATTTAAAAGTCACACGCGTGAGAATTGTAAACAAGACGCTTGAGAAATCAAAACAATTTGAAAAAAGAAAGAAAAATTAGAATTTACCACCACCACTACTGTTTTATTTTTTTCCTGTCAGTTGCTTTACTTTACTTTACGCAAGCAAGTGCGACCAAAAAAAAAAAAGAGAAACTAAACCCTCTACTTAAAACACTTGCTTATAAGGTTTACTATTGAGTTGGTAAAAAATTTATATTCCAGACGTTGTTCTTTCCGCAAAATAAATTCAATATTTTGTAAAATCATAACAATTAGCATGAAAATCAAGTTCTCAAATCAGGTGTTTTTTTATTGAAATGTAAACCCTTACTAGTGCTGTGCATTGTATTGGAATTTTTTGTGGAAAGGACAGTATTTTTTTTTCTTATATTATTAAGCACCTTAGGAATGAGACAAATTGCTATGAATTGATCATTCAAAGGCCAGTGTTATACGGTCACCCTTGAATTATCAACAACAATTGACCCATCATTGCATGTTGCTTGTGGTGAGTGCCTTCGCTAAGTAGGTTAGCTGTTATCTACTACTTCTCAATAGGTGGCGTTTTTCTACTGATCATTCGATTTTGTTGCCAATAGTAAATGTGCAATAGAGTGGAATGCCAAGCAGTGGCTTCATTCTTTAAAAATGTGTTTACCTAACTAATTAAGCATAGGCTCAGTTCAGGGACGATACCTACTCCTGCAGTGCATTGGAGTGCTCTAGAAAATTATGCTATGGGAAGGAGGAAAGAGTGAGTAGCGTTTGTGGGCATTTTATTTAAACTTGTTAATATGACAGGAAAAACTCCCGTCGGAAGATAGTTCCATAAACGAACAGTGTGGCTAAAGAACGAATTCTCTCAATAATGCACTGTGCGATTCACTGAGTAATCAATAATCGCAATTTATGTTCCTATTTCATTAGAGAACCTTTCGTGTTAGTACCGAAACGTACTCCATATGGCGCCGATGCTCAAATCAATCGATAGAGTTGGTTACCCTACCGTCATTAATTAGCACTTTCGCCCTCTCCTGCACTCGGTCGAGAAGCCCTAAAATAGACTTTGAAGCATTGGCCCATATATGAGAGTTTTATTCCATCTTGTGTCGAATATAGGTTTTGTAAATATTGAGATGGTCAAATGGAGTGAAATATTTCTCCACATGAATGCTTCTTTCGCTACTCGAAATTTGTGATCATTTCAACGGACATCGCAATTAATTCTGATGCCTGAGCATCCGCTTCCTTAATATGTATTAACATTACATATTACATATTACATCATTACAGATGACAAGATTGCATCGTCACTGACATGCCTATGCGTAATAAAACAACATTGAGTTTTGCGCGGATTGAATTCGATTCTGTTCGCGCGACTCCACTCTGAGATTGTATGTAGGTCATTTAGGGCTGGGTCATTGATATTTTGGTTTCTCACCCAAATCACCAAACCGGCTCCGCCTATGATCAAATGAATATGAGCGACAAATGTTGCTGTAATTTATTTCAAATGGATTGAAAATTATTTCCTCAAAATCTTCGCACAAACATATGATCTTCAATGATTCTTTAATGTTAAAATCATGCATCTTTAACTTGAATTAAACCACTTTGACGTGTTGTCGTGCGGGAGTTTATGTACTCTATCCGTGATTTCATATATCTCGGGTTAATGATGCCACTTTAGGCATCCGGAACCGGACGAGATATCTGAAAACTGATTGCAGATATATAAAAAATATGAAGTGGTAGATAGAGCTTATAAACTCCCGCACGACGTTGTGTTAAACCGTCTATAATATCTAATGCCCGGATCAGCATAAATTTTACTCTAATACTTTAATAAAAGTTGTGGTTAAAATTGAAACTCAGGTTGATTATTATCTAAGGCCAAGAAACACCATAGTGGGTCTATTATGGTAGTCAATTCAACTGCATGCAGAACACTGTTCGGCAGGTGATAAAACATTTGCCTCAAAAGTGGAATGATGAGCAGTGGTTTTTACTTTACACAAGACGGTTATAATGTCTAATTTTGAGTAATTTTTTATCAATAATTTAACCAGATTTTGTTCATCTAAATAGATGTAACATTACGCCATTGGTTTTCTTTGAATGGTCTGGAAATCTGATTTCAATTTCCAGATAGATTGTTAATCGTTTTCTTTTAATTTTAATTATTTACGACTCTAAGGGCTTGAGCTGCTTTTTGTGACAAAAGAATGTTGGCAATTATTTAATTTGAATGTCTGTAATTTTTTATTTTTTTTTATTTAGAGAATTTCCTCCTCTAAGTCCAGTTTAACCCTTAAAACTTTACTACTTTACCTAACCACCGTAATATGATAATAGATGGGTACTTTGGTACTTGCATTCCTTCCACTTTCATATACCGTTTTCTTTACAGAGATCTCAAGACGAGGTTTTAACACGTTTGTGTGGGAAGCAACTGAAGTAAATATTTACTGAAATTGTGGATCGTATTTTGATTATATTTGAATGTAAAGCAAAGCGATTTATTTTTATTTAAGTTGTGTTTTAAAACTTTTTTACTTTTTTTGTTTGATATTGTCTTTAATGTTGTTTCTGCTTTACTTCAGTTGGTCATACCACATTTAATATTCTCTTTGAGTGATCTTTTTACATAATAAAGAAAAAATGTTTACCCTGACCCAACAACGCATGTTTTTTTTTAATTTAACGTTTGAATGACAATTTACTTACGAGTTGTTTACCATTGTAGTCCTTTAATGGTAGAAGTAACCAAAGTGGCCAACCATCAAAAAACTTGAAAAGAAAACATTAAAGCACTTACAATGAATCAAACGAAAGAATGACTGAATGAATGAAATGAAATCGATACAAAGAATTGTACGAGTATGTTTTAATAAAAGAAAGGCACTTCTAAAGGATTTTATTTTCCCTCTTTTTTTTCATTTTCAAAAGACATCCTTCATAGTTAAAATGTCCTTTGGGTATGTTTTCCTAACCAAACAAATGTATGCCAACATACTCCCAGCAATACTTTACATTTTAATATCAAAATGGTAATAGAAGTGTGTGGTGTTACCTCTTGCCAGGAGCCTGGGGTATTTTTAACAATTTGAGATGATATTTTAAGCCTTAACACGTGTTTTAGTTTTGTTTTCATTTCAAAATTATGCTCATAATTCAAAATGTTGCTAAAATATTCATGAGGATTAAATTGTTTGAAATAATGATGAATAAAGTTGACATTATTAGTGCTTGGTGGTTCCAAATGCAAAAAATTACCAAAACATTTTATTGATTTTTATAAAACAAAGATAGACTGAAAAATTCAAATATTTTTTATTTAAATATTCATTTTACAAAGAGATATAAGTTAACATATGACTGTTTTCTATGGAGGTTAAATATCTAGGCGTCTTTGTGGATACAAGACTTAGTTGGAATTCGCACACTGGATTTATATATATATATAATTAGGCAAGATACAAAGGCTTGCCTGCTTTGGTGTAACCGGGCCAATGAAAGCATATCTATCAATGGCTTTCGAGACCCCGATTCGATTGACACCACATCAGATTTATATGATGAAGGTGGCTGCATAATCAGCGGTAAAGTTTTTGATCAGAACACCTCGAAATGCGTCTGGGAATTTTGCTATTCTTTACAAGGTGGTTAGGAATCCAATTACGGTCTTTGTATTGGCTTTGGAACTGTGCTTTGCCAGAAGATTTAAGGTTGATGTAGCGGTTCGGGAATATTGGTTTACTGGGATTTTGGTTCCGAGTGAGTTCAATCTGAACTGGTATACCGATGGTAGTGTCAAAATGGGGCTGATTTTTATGGACCCAGTGTTAGTAAAGAATACCTTTAGCTAAACTTAATTTCATTGCCCTATCGGTATAACTATAGGAAATACTCTGATGAAATACTGGACCTGATTCCGAGAAAATTCGTTCCTTAGCCGCACCGCAATGTACCAGCAAATATTTTTTCTGCCAATTTCGATATTAATAAGTTTAAATCGAATGTTAACAAGCACTACTCCCTCTTTTCTCCTTTCCATAACATATTTTCTCCTAGACCAGCACAATGTACTGTATGAGTAGGGGTCATCCCCTGGATGCTGGCCTCAATCAGAAAAAAGTGGGCGTGGTACCTCTACTACAAACTAATACAGATTTTTGTATATCATGAGAATGGTTAAACCTAATGTTAGTGAATTTGGTCTGAATGACTTTATAGTCCAAGCAAGAAGCTTTCAATATGAAATTTTTGGAATTGGACAAGTGGGCGTAGTGCCTCCCACACAAGTTAAATATACATTTTTGTATGTTCTGAGAACGATAGAAGCGAATACATCTTAATTGATCAAAACAAAATATTTTTTTTAATTCAAATAAGGGTAGCGAAGTACACCGGGATTTTCAAATTGAAGTAAAGCTGACAAAAATATTATTTTATTTATAAAATTTTATAAAAGCCATTAGTCCTTACCTTCTCTTTATGTTACATTCTGTATTCTTCCGATACTTAGTTGATATAGTTAGTTGTTCTGTGACAAAATATCAGCTGTTTTTAGTAAATAAAGAAAAAGAAAGTGTTTAAAATTGTGCCACAAGTTTAAGAAATAAACAAAAATGATAAAAAGTGAGCAGTAGTCTATAGAATACTCATTAGATGCGGGAGACGATGTATGTATCTTTTTTTGTCATTTTTTTTTCAAGCTTATTCCAAAATTTCAATGTTTTTCCTGAACAGAAATTATTAATAAAAATCACAACATTTTTATAAAATTTGATATTGAAAAATAAAACTAATGCCAGATTTAAAAATTTAAACATATGAGAAAAAAACAGAGTTGTGATATAACATTTATATTATTTGGATAAACCTGTTTAATTTGTAAAAGGGAAAAAATATAAGAAAATAATTACTAATATAAAATAAATAAAAAAAAATATAGAAAAAATAAAATAATACTATAAAATTTAGTTGACGTCACAAATACCATTAGAATAATGCACATATGTTGTTTTTAATGTTTTGACAAAACGATAGCGTAAGCGCTGAGCGTAAGAAAACGTTCTGCTTTCCGCTTTTATTTAGGGATGGCTCTTAGACGTTTAACAGTTTCGCCCGAAAGAGAACGAAAGGGAACAGAAAAACTAAGGACTTATACATATTTTTCATGTACAAAACAAAAACAGCTGATGCGGAATGTAACAATTTAATAAATTATTTGTTTTATTTTTTTTTTGAACAAACAAAAGCAATTGAGCACTTGCATTCCATCAGAAACTCGCAAGCCGTTCATTTTCTATCGACTGGCATAATTATCTTGTTCAGATACGAGTTAGAGTACCTCAAAAATATAAGAGTCTTGCTTTCGAGTAAGAGTTGCAACACAATAAACATTCTTATATGAGATTTTTTTTAGAAATTAATAAAATAAAAGCAAAATATTTAGAGGTGAAATGGAAAAAAGTAAAATTTTCTATTAGAAAAAAAAAACATAAAATATAACAAAAGAATCAAAAGTAATAATAATTTTGCTTGAAACTGCAACTGCAGTATTAACACGTTCGCGGACGTGAATGTTATAGCATTCATTTTCATTCTGATGCAAAATGACGTGAATACTATAGCATTCAAATTTTAAAGCCAATTTTTATTCATTTAATTTTATACAATCTTAAGTTTTTGTAATTAATACACATTTCAAAATAATGACCAATTGGTTCATTAGATACTTTCATATTATTTTATCTTTTCTCCGTGTATTTACAAACTTCCTTAATAATAATACTAAATTCTAAATAATTTTCTTCTCTTCTGCAATTATTTTTGTTCTGTTCCCATGACCTAAACTAGTTAAGGTATAAGTATACGAGTATTAATTACTCTACCATAACTACTGCTTTCCAATTTGATTTGTCTTGCTCTGCCTTGCTACGGCTAATTAAGAAACCAGAAATTATTTCCCAGTAACACTAGTACGCCCGACAAATAGAAAATCTGAAAAATAAAAAAAGATTTAAATGTCAGTTTAACTGTGCAATGTAACAAAACGTAATAATAAAATGCAATAAAAGACTAAAAACGTGTCAAAGTCACAGCTTAAAAGGCAAACAAGTCAATCGGCAAATAAATAAAATATGGTAATATGTACTCGTACCCACCTCACAACTGGTTATAAAGACATACAGCGAGCTGTTGGTGGTGGTAATGAGGGAGATAGCAGTATGGTATAGATGAGATGGCCAAGCTATTTATAATCATTGTAAAGTAATACAAATAAGGAACGACGTTTTATATTTACTCAACTACAAAAACTGATTTTGATGATGATGATGATGGTGATGTTGATGACTTGGCTAAAGTATGATGACGAGTGATATTGGATATGAAAACCATCCCTCACCTTACCCACTTAAAATCATACTTTTTTATTTTGTTTATAAACAAGGGTGACTCTAAGTGACTGAATGACTGATTCGGTTTGCTTACCAATTTCAAACAGCTAAAAAGACATTCATAATCTCTTCATTGTGAACGCATAGTCCGTCGTCGTAATGTTGTTACGTTATGTTAAGCGTTATGCGTTAGAGGGTTGTTTATTTGATTAGTGCTTATATTTATGATGTTGGTTTAAGAATTTGAAATGGGCAAATAAATAAACAGACTTTCAGACTGTGAGACTGACTCAACTCAATTCAATTCAATACAAGACAATGCAATATGAGTAATAAAAATTCCACAAAATACCCAGACACAAACTGACGTACGTATATATGTACATCATACATTCATAAATAAAATATGAATAACAGGTCTGTCTGTGGTCTAACTAAACCAGAGTGGAAGAAAAATCGTATCACTCTGTTGGTAAACAAACAAAAAAAAAAAAAAAACATTAAATTGTCGTTGAAACAAACAAAAAAAATATTTGCAAAATAAACAATATGATGTGGTGGGAAACTTGATTTGTTTCGATACAAGTTTCGGCAAATAAAAACCAAGAAAATAACAAAATTTTACTTCTTCTGTCATTAAATGCATTCTTTGGATAACAAACAACCGAACATATCAATTGTAGGCATTTGGTTTTAGTTGTGATTAAACAAATCATCGTGAGAGACACAATTTTGTAATTTTTAAGTTGATTTTGCATTAATTTTGTTTTGTAACTTTCAATTTAAACACTTTAGTGGTTACCTAAAAATATTATTCTGAAATCCATCATCCATTCCCGATCAAAAGCTATAATTGGGATATTTCCAAGGAATACTATTAGTCGGGATTTACAATGTAGAAATAGAAGGGCAGACATTTTTCAATTCTTTTTTGCTCTTGCCGAAAACTTTTACAATAAACGAAAATTGCGAGAAAAGGAAAAGGTACTCCACTCTTTGCATATTCGTCCCAATTTTTACACACTCTGTCTGTCTATCTTTCAATTACTACATTGTAAATCCCGACTTAGGCCTTATTGTCATAAAGTTTTAATTTTTTTTTTTCAATATGAATACCCCACTTTGGTCATGTAATTTCGAAATTAAACGGAATATTGAAGAAAAAATTTGTAAAGTACGTTCCAAATTTATAAAGAAAAATGTTATTTTGTTTTAAATTTAGAATTTTATAACGTTACACAACAAAAACCGAACACGTAGTCACTGCTTATTTCAACCAACTACTTTCAATACTTTATTACTTCAGATCAGTCCTTAATTACTATTAAGCCTTGAATCAGGGTGTAGTCATGTCTACAACTATTATATGTACATATGTATGTATGTATGTATGTTACTGATATAATTTGCTTTAAAGATTCTACAGTCGCCACAGTCAAGTGGTTAGTGTGTTGTCTTACTAAGACAAGAACTCCGGGGACAAACCTCAGCTCTGACATAAAAAAAAATAAAAATTAAAGAAATATGATAAAATATATTTCTTTCGGCGACAACAACTCAGCAGTCTGCTTGCAAAAGCTCTGAGAGTAACTGATTACCATGAATAAGCTTCTCAAATCTGTTGTTGAGAGACGACTTTAAACTGTAGGTCCCGGTACTCATGGATTAAAAAGTGACACACACAACATGGCTGCTGCGAAATGCTAGGCCGTAACTCTGAATCAGGGTTATAATGGCCAATTATGTATGTATGTATGATTCCACAATTCAGAGTATAATATCTCGGTTTGTGTAAGAAAATAAGAGAAAAGCCAAAGCTGTCTACTTTAAAAATTAAAATAAAAGTTAAAAAGGAGCTTAGCAACACTGGAAATTATACCACCTACTCTCTGAAAGAATGAATTTAATGATAGAATTGCTAGGAAAAAGCCCTTAACTAAAAAGAAAATTAGGCTATGTACCTTAAGGCCGCTAGGGAAGACATATTCAGAAGCTCATGTTCCAGAGAACATGTGATTTTTACAGATAAGCCCGCATTAAATATTTTCGGTTCGGATAGTCAAAGTTACATATGACGTAAGCCAAATACAGTGGTTCAATATGAAAATGTAAAACCGACAGTCAACTACGGTGTTGGCCTGTGTGTAATCAAATTGGGTTAGAACTTGGAGTTTAATGATAGTACAATAAACAAAAATATGCAAAAATATTTTAAAATCCAATATTTCGTAAAATACTGAAATTGTGGGTATAGGTTTAATTAAGACAACAATCCAGTACTATTTCTAGCCTCAATTATTAAATGTATGTTTGAAAAAAAAAACTGAATGTATCACTCTAGTTCCATATTTCGAAAGTAACTTTTAGTTGTACGTCGTCAAGTCCCAATAGTATTTTAATATAATAATTTAAATTTTAAAAATCCGACCGCTTTTAGACTCTAGTTCGCCTTAAAAATTTTAACCTGGAAGTCGGAAGAAGTCTGTTACGACAGGAGTGGTCATACGATTTTAAAGGAGATGACTTAGAAATTTCATTCTGTAGCGAATGCCGTCATTTGCCCCGAAGATGTTAAAAACCAAAATTTAATTTTGCAGTTACTGCATAACTTAAACCAGCGAGAACATTTTTAAGTTCGTCCAAGTTTTCTAAACTTAAAAGCAAATGCAGAGATAATATAGCATTGGCTTTGTAATCTCTTTTACGTAAAAGTCCCTACAATTAAAAAACACTGACCGCCCGTATTTTTAAAAATTTCATCAATTTTCGAAATTGGTACTATAATACTCGTATGTCCGTATATGTTAACAGTCACGGACAGTGTCTTTCACCAAATGGCAGGGTGCGTGTATACTGGTTAGATCGTTCGCATTGAATCAAAACAGCCCAGGTTCAAACCACACCAAAGGCGAAAAATTGAACACTAAAAATATAAGAGCCCCTCTTCCCCACAAGAAGATCATCTATTGGAAACCACAACCAAGCGCTACTGGGAGGATAACAGCTACCTAGCGAAAATGCTCGCCAATTTAGATGCAACATGCAATGACAGATGGGGCAAGTGCTGTTAATCATTCAAGGGTAAACGTATAACACTGGCCTTTGAGTGATCAAATTGACGGTAACTTGTCTCCGTCTCATTTGTAAGGCGCTAAAAAAATAAGCATAAAATTCTATCCTATCAAATTCAATTCCAATACAACGGGCGCATGAGTAGCCTTGTATTGGTCTCAGAAAAAAACAAAATTTTCAAAATATGTTTAAAGTTTTTAGGCATTCCCTGGTTGTTCTTTTGTTTAATTTACTTTGTTGTTTATGTGGTAAAAGAATAAAATAAATCTTTGATTACAATATAACGAATTGCAAAAAAAAAATCTGGCTTCTTCCTGACAAAATTTATAAACGTAATTTATGTATTAATTTTATATTTAATTTTATTTTTTGTTTTATTTTAATTGTTAATCCTAAATTTCATTTGTCTGTCTGCATTGGCGCCGCTTCTTAAATAATTTTGTTTTAATAAATATTGTGTGTGGCAAGATTTTCTTAGAATTTAGGACTGCGTGCTGTACATCTTTATTAAGTTAACAATTATACCCTATAGCCCAATACCCGGTAGTTATGAGAGTTATGTAGTCAAGTGAGAAATAATATTATTTATTTAAATTAAACAAAATGCCATTTCAATTCTTACCAATAGATTAAACATAACATCAGTTATATATATTCATAAGAATATGATGCTCATACATGCCCACTGTGATGAGACGAAGAATCCGATCTGAGTAGCCGTCTCGGATTAAGCGGTATCGATTAACAGAGAATCTTTGTTCAAAAGCACTAGTCCCGTAAACTATGTCTGAAGCCAGCCTGAGAGCCTTAAAAATCTCACAATAGTCTTGATATCGTAGAACGATGTCTGCGCCAAACTAACAAGAACGAGCGGGTTATATGAAAGAATTCGACGGTAATGAAGAGATTCTTTTCTTTCTTGCTCGATCTACAATCTCAACAGAAATCATATGAAGGAAAGCTCTGTTTTTCCACATGCATGAGAATACACACAGACTTATTTACAAATATTCCTTAATTCAACGTTAGTTCTCAGTATTAAGTATTATCGAAAAATTAATATTCCTAAACCCTAAATATCATTTTTCAAGTTTGTTTTTTTATGTTGGCAATTTCGTAACAATTTCGCAGCAGTTACACAGTGCAAAACGAAAAAAAAACCATATACAGACACCACTACGTTGTAAAATCCAAAAAAAAAAGAAGTCATGAAATTTTCTTTATGGGCCCCCAAACATTTGGGGCCTCAGTGTCATTTTTGAAAAAAAAAGTATTCACTTTCCCAGGCTCATATCTTGCAAACCGTTCGGAATTTTGATTTACTTTCTGAGGCAAAGTTGTAGCTCTTGTCATGAATAGAAAAAATTGTAAAGATATAAAATCAAAAAAACTTCACCTACAAGGCTAGAATCGCTAAAATCTTAAAAAATGCGAACTTTTTTACCTTTTTTCCCTCTGCTGAGGTCCATAGGTAGGAAACCAATCAAAATTTAAGGAAATAATGAATTACAAAAATGTTCTTAAGATCTCAATAAACAACTCATGCGATTACGCGGCTACTGAGAAAACAGTAAGCTCAGCACACAGTTCAAGGGACGCAGCACACAATATAAAAGCGACATGATGCTCACATCGAGGCTCACGTCAACGAGAAAGTTTTCGAAAGTTTTTTATTGATAAAAATGATTCAAATGGTAAAGACAGTAATCGAATTTGATACAAGAGATTTTGGTAGTTCCCAAATTTGATTTAAAATGCTATAGTTTTGGTATCATTTAACAAAAATTAGAGCTTAAAGATAATTATTTTTTTAAATTGGCTATCACAAAAACCAATAGCATTCAATAAAAGCGCTAAAGCTTGAATATAAATTCGATTTTAAAAATTTATACGCAGTATTTTATAGGGTATGAAATAGTCTATCTGTGCCGATTATTATAATTTAATTCTCTTTTACTTTTCGTTTTCACTACAATTTAAAATCTATAAATTTTAGTATTTCTTTGCTTCCACTCGAATCAGATGCCGCGTAACAATTAATTAATTTTTTAATTCAATTATCAAAATTCATTGAATCTCTATTTTAAGTATTTACGAGTATGTTGCTTTAAAACGTTTTTGTCACTTATCTTGCAAAACACGTTTTTAAATATAATCAGATTTAATATTTTTTTATAAATTAATGCATTTTAGCGTTTACAAAGAGTTGTGCAAAACATAAAAAAATTTTATTTTATGCTGCGTTACAACTAAATCTGCGTTCAAATTAACAAATATTTGATGAAAAATGCATTAACCACTCTACTATGAAAAAACTTCGTTTTTTGTAAGCGTTTAAAAAAATATTTAAAAACGTATAATAATAAGAAATAATATTTAATTTTACATTTAAATTTTTTATTTAAGTTTTTAACAATTTATAATAAAGAATATATATTTTTCAGTAAAATAGTGGTTACGCTTTCTTCATAAAATCTTTGCCAAATGTGAACAAACGAGTACCTTTCCATGAACTTAAAAAATATCAAATACTTTTGACCTTGACCATGACGTGATCCTCTTCTTCTTCTTTTGTACAATTAAAAAGGTGAACCTGTTGGTGTGTTGGCATACTAAGACAAGAGCTCAGGGTTCAAACCCCAGCTCTGATATCTTAAAAAAAAGAAATACCTACCTCTTAGCAGTTAAAGTAACTGATTGCCATTGCCTGTCGTTCGGAGCCGCCTTTAAACTGTAGGTCCCTGTACTAATGGAAAAAATTAATATACACAACATGGGTGCTGCGAGAGGCTAGGCGGTAACCCTGAAACAGGGTTGTAATGGCCAATTATGTGTGTATGTATGTGCCTTGAATAGCGATTTTTCTTTTCTCTTTTATATTGGCACACTTGTTTCGAACATATGTTTTCTGTTGAATTTGTTTAAGTTTAGTCTAGTTTGCTTATGAGAAGCATAGCAGTGCTTGCTCGCCGATTTTCTGCTGTGGAATAAAAATGGATCAAACAATTTGCACCAATTTTGTGCAAAAAATTAAATTAATGGTTCGATTATGGATGGCAACCGAACTTGAGTTGCGTTGTCATATGCAAAAATGGTATTACAGATGTCAACTGTCAACTGAAAGCTGAATGAACATTTTGGCAGCTGCATATTTGTGGTTGCTGTGTAGATATTTTTAGTCATAAGGCGTCAAAAAATAAAAAGTATGAATACTAAAAGTATGAAAAATTTCCCGGGGGTACTGACTCTTCCTGCTAGGGGCTTGTGCTCTCGGGGTAAATGGAGTTTCACCTAGCTCCTGGTGACCTGACACTCCATATAGGAAGAGAGTTGTTGGTAGCTACAACTTACTGGCGCTCTCAGAGACCGACCAAAGTCCCATTAATCTGCTACTATGGGCATCAGGGTGCCCCAAGACTGCCCCTCGGGAATTACACGTAGTGGTTGTAGTAAATGCTAGATAGTAGTGCTCACTTCTCAAGCAAGGAGGGGTTCTACTATCCGATAATGGTAGCGCCAAGATTGCTATCCAGAAAAATATTTAAACGTAGTACAAACTTTTTAAGGAAAGTCGAGGAGAGTTGATGACAACGGTACTTCACATAAAAAACCAATGAAAATGTTGAGAAAGCAAAGAAAATTGTTATGGAGAATATCCGAATTAGTATCAGAGAAGTTGCAGTGGATGTCGGCAACTCGGTTGGCTCATGCCATACAATCTTTTCTTAAATTTTGGGTATAAAGCGAATGGTGGAGAGCTAAGACAAAGAAAAGCATGTTAAATTCAATAATATATCACTGTTTTGTTAGATTACCATAGTTGTACGATTAATAAGGAGTACTATCATGCAGTTATGTGCCGGAATTATGAAAAAACAATTCATGGCTTTTGCAACACCATAATGCACGTGCTTACTTGTCATTGGTTGTTTGAAATTTTTTGCCAAAAAGAATATCGTAATCATGCCTTAGCCATCGCATTTACGGATTTAACCACCCACAACAAAAATGGAAAAGCCCCCTTTTGCGGCGATTCAGGAGTTAAAAACCGTAAAGTTGAGAGAAGTGAATATCAGAACAGCTTTGAGGATAAGACAGAACGCGGCTACTACCGTATTATGTCTAAAAGGGAATACTTTGAAGGCTCAAAACTAAAATTAATGAAAAACTAAATATGTATTTTTGAGGAAACTTTAAAACTACCTTTTCTATTGTACAGACCTCGTATTCCCACCTAATACTTTTAAGCAGGGATCGAAAATAACAGCTGTGTTAATATTTAATTAAAATTTTATTTAACTTTTTTAACATCTGCTTTCAATAAGAACAAAAGTTAAATTTTAACTTTTATTTCTGACTTAAAAAATAAAAGTCAAATTTTAACTTATATTTTTACTTAAAAAATAAGAGTCAGATTTTAACTTTTATTTTTGACTTAAAAAATAAAAGTCAAATTTTAACTTTTATTTCTGACCGAAAAAATAAAAGTCAAGAAATAACTATTATAAAGTGACTTTTTTGAAAAAAGTCGTAACTGTTACGGTCCCTGCTTTTAAGGTAGTAATAATTAGAGTCTCAGCTTTTATTTGAATTATTTTTTTAATTTTTTCTTCGTCTCCTTGCCGCTGTTAAAAAAATGTTAAAAGCTTTCTCTAATTAAAGTTAATGCAATCAAAAGTTATGAGTTCGTAGAGTTGTCAGATTTATTTTGACCCTCTTTGCTAAATGAATATATTTTAAGTTTTTGTCAATAAAATGTGCATCCAAAGTGTTTGTGTTTAAGCGAATACAGTTAAAATTAGGCAAATTTTGTTATCTTTATATAGGTACCCTTTTCTCCCGGCTAAATATCCTTTTTCCCTCAAAACTAAGAGTATAAATGATAATATTATTCCCACAGATGTGTGAAAATGGGCTTGAATTTAATGAAAAATTTCAAACAATTCTGGTTGGGATGAAAAATTATTTCCTACATACAAATATCATATGAATAAACTCCATTTTCTGTCTGGGTAAGGGTAGCACAAGTAGGCAGACTAAGTGCTTCTGGTTTGCTAGAAGCTTTCGGTAATTACATCGAGAATCCAGTTCACTACTGAAGGGTCCAGTGGGCTGTATGGGTCGCTATGTTTTCGAAGCTGTCTTAAATGGGGTACGTAGTACTGATATATGGGCCATTGTTTGCCTAGGTGGTGTTATAACCGAACTAGTGGCCGATTATAACTTAACTATCTTATAATAATTCGTTCGGCATGTAATTTTTTCATAAGTTCTGTAAGGATTTGAAAAGAAAAACTGACTGCCTCTGCAGAAGATTAAAATTTTTATTTTTATATTAAAATCTTTAGTGTGTGTCTGTGTTCACATAATTAATAAACAAAAAAGAAATAGAAATGCCAGGCTTTCAATCTGGTCATAAAAGTATATCGTACAAAATAAGAAAAATAATTATAAAATTTATAAATACAACTACTACTGCCTTTATTTGAAATATTTTTATTTTTTGCATTTTATTTAAATATTTTAATTTTGTTGTTGTTTTTTGTTTTTTATTACAGTTTGCTGTTGCTGTTGCTCTTGCTGCTGCTGGTGATGGTGCCGCTATTGTTGCATAAGTGAAATGTCAATCAAAATGTCCAAATTGGTATGTTTTCAGAAGTGTTTTTACGCTTGTTAGACTGTCATTAAAAACAAAAGCAACAACAGCTACGTTGGCAACAATATTTACAAACTATACAATAACAACAACAGCAGCAAAAACAGAAATATCAACGGTGATACTCGTATCAACATTAAATTACAATAAAAAGAAAATAAAAATGAAATTACAATGCATTGCAGACAACAATAAAATTTTTACTAATTGCAGTGTGTTAAACAAATGCAACAAAAATAACAACAAAAAACAAGTAAGTTATAGATGATAAAATCCGAATCTGCAATACCCTACAGTATTATTTACATTCTAGTAAAAAGTAAACTTACAATATATAGCTCAATTATAAATAAAAACTCCCCGGGAGTTTTAGCCCTTTCCCTATTTTCACAACTAAATTTATTCGAGAAAATGGAAAAGGGGAAAAAACTTCCGGGCAATTTCTGTTTATAATTGGACTGATAATTTCTCTATTTATGTTTTATTTTATTATGTATTTGCTTTACACGTCTCTCAATCGTTTTTATTTCGTCTTGGCTGACTTAAGAACCACCACTAAACTGTTCGTGTCGGTGTCTGATTTACTACTCCTTTACAAACGCAAACTAAAATTATTCTAAGCAAACTCGTGAGTATCCAATGTGCAAAATGTCATTCAAAATGTTCTAAAAGACCCGTTAAATCACGCCACACGAAATTCAATAGAACCTCAACTATTCTAATATTTTAAGGGTCGATGTTGATTTTGAATAAAACACAAATTATTTAGGACAATTATGCATGGAACAAAATATTGACCAAATGGCGGCACACCTCCATCCGATGGTCCAAATTTTCGATGACGTTGATACAAAATTGAGCTTCTATTCCATTAATATGCCGAATTATCTCATGCTAAAGGATGAATTGTTGCTGGCTTATCGAAGTACACCTTTTTTTCCAAATAATCTCAAAGAAAGAAGTCCAACGGTGTCAAATCAAATGATCTTGAGGGCCAATTGTCATCGTCAGCATGTAAGATAACACGTCCATTGAATTTGGCTCACAAAAGAGCCATTGTTTCGTTAGCTGTGTGTAAAGTGTCACCGTCCTGTTGAAACCACATATCGTCCACATCATAATGTTCATCAACGACTAGCATGAGAGGTGCAAGTTGAGGTGTGCGGCTCTTCAGCCACACTATCGCGAACAGCATCAATATTTTCTGCAGTACAAGCTGTACGAGCATGCACTAGTGTTTTCACATCTGCTACAGATTTTTGCACGATTTTTCCGATTGTATGCACATTTGGACGATTAAATTGACCGAAAAATCACGAAGTGCACCATATGCATTTGGATATGAATGTCCATTTTCATAGTAAGCCTGAATAACTTTAGCGCGCTGCTCGATTGTGTTTGTTTCCATGGTTCAAGTTGAGTTAGTCTGAAATTGAGAAATGTCAAGTGGAATTCAGAAAAAAACTTGACACTGTGGTAAACGAAATTTCCTTTTTAGATGAAAAAAGATGTTGGCATCTGCGAGCGCATATGTTTTTTCAGCCGGTATTATTTTGATACTGTGGCTTCCAACACACATAACTTGATAATAGCATTTATGGTGAAAAACTTTGAAAGCTACTTACTTTTTACTTGATGACTGACGACTCTTGTTTGTAAAGTAAGCCGGAAGGATTATTGCCGCCGAGATCAAATTTATAAAAACTTAAATTTTGTGCATATTGCGGTGACACGATATGGCAATTAAATTGAAATACATACATGTATGATATTGCAATAGTTAAAAGAATACAATTTCAAAAAAATAAGACAAATTGTATTCTTGGTCAATTGTACTGCTGTTAGAAGTTTTAATCGGACGTTTTACTTTACTAAACAAAACCAAAAATCGGTATGTGTAGAGTACACAAGCTCATGAAAAATTAAGATATAAAACATCAAGCATACAAACTGAAATGAAGAACAACCATTATAACAAGAACAGCATAAACTCAGTCATTTACATGTCAAACTAACTGTCAGTGCTAATAATACAACGCGTGTAGTAATAAAAGAAATAACATTATTATTATTATCACTCTTTGCTGACATCACTACCAAAAACAAAACAAAAACACAAAAAATAAATACCGACTAAACTGACTGACTGTTCCAATGTGGAAATGGGCAAAACTAAATAAACGTATAAATGGAATGGTGATGGTAATTCAACAAATGTGGCAATTGTAAGATTGGGAAATGTTTCGGTGAGGAGTTCAGAGAAATAAACTAAAGGTACACCAAAATAAAAATATTAACGAGGAAAAAAATAAAAAACTGGCAGGCAGCTGCGCCAAGTCAAAGTCCTTGTTAAGCAGCGACAAAAAAAAAAACATTTCTTTTTTCTTATTCCTTCTCTACTTTTCACTCCTCGTTATCACTTTACACGTCACCACAACCGGCCGGCCGATTGCACTATGAGCCACAGCTATGAGCTGTGAATTATTATAAACCTTGCCTTAAATAACAGTGTTAGTTAATTATGTATGAGTATAAAACAGTGTGTGTGTGTGTGTGTATGAGTGTTTGTGAGTACTTGAAAAAGATTGAGAGAATGAGAGAGAGAGAGAGTTTCAGTATATAGTACATGATTATTATATTTGTGGTGTCTAACATTAACAGGCAGGCGGTAATTATTTCAAGTCGACCTCACGTCTGTCAGTACCAACTAAATGTGCTTCATGGTTTTTTTGGCTGATGTTTTTTCTTCCTAAGAAGTGTTACTGCGTTAACCCTAAAATAAAATTAACAACAACAACAGCAACAATAACAATAATAAGAAAAAGTGCAACTTTCATTTAGACAAGCAACACTGTATTGGTTAACATTTTAATCGTAATATTGCATTATTTTCAGTTTCTCTTCCCTTCTCTTCTTGGTTTTTTTTTTCTACAAAAAGATACGAGTAGCTTGTACAAGATTGTGCTGCAAGTTTGTTGTTAAACAGGAACAACATTACTGCTAATTACCATTGCATTTTTAATTACGTGTATCAAGCAATGTGAACTTTTTGTTATTTCTCTGTGTGCCTGCAACATTGTCAAGTTAAAAGCAATAATTAGCTTTTGAATTTCTTTTCAACTTTAAGTTATGCCTCAAGCGAAGGTTACAAAATTATTTTCAATATAAATTTAAATTGCAAAGCATTTTTACATTATAAAATATACAGATTTAGGAAATTAATTCATCTCGTACAATATATGTAAATTAGACTTTAATTATACTGAGTTGCTTACTATATTTCAACTATATATGTCATTCCCATTAAAATTATTCCTAAAATTTTTATTTACTTTTATATTAAAAGAAAAGCATTTTCCCAATTTACTATAAAAATAATTCAAATGATTTTTGTCAAATACGTCTTCTTTTAAAGTTCATGCGGTTTTGATAATAAAAGGTACTACTAGTTAATTATTTCATTGTTCGCTTGGCAATACCGTAATTTTGAAGTGTCATTTCTTTTTCAATATCTGTCATATTACATACATAACTGGCCTTTACAACCCTGTGTCAGGATTACGGCCTAGCTTCTCGCAGCACTCATGTTGTGTGTGTCAATTTTTATCCATGAGTACCGGGACCTACAGTTTAATGTCGACTCCGAACGACAGACTTGAGAAGCTTGTTCATGGCAATTAGTTACTTTCAGAGCTTTTGCCAGAAGACTGCTGAGAGGTAGTCGCCGAAAGAAATATCTGTCATATTACGGCAGTGTAAACAACATAGTGTTTGTGTGCTCCGAAAAAGTCAGCTTTTGTACCGAATAATGTGTCTTTGGAGTTTTACTTCGTTACTTCAATATGAAGAAAAAGGCTGCCGAAAGCCATCGTATTTTAGTGGAAGTTTATAGTGAAGATGAACGAACGTGTCAGAACTGGTTTGCACGGTTGAAGAGGGGAAATATTGTTTTGCAAGGCAAACAACGATCCGGAGCGTAACCACAGTTTCAGGATGAAGAATCAGAGGCAAGGCTTGATAAAGCTCCAAGAGGAGCTCGTAGAAACACTTGAAGTCATTCGACCAGTAATTTCTTATTGTTTAAAAGCAACGAAAATGAATCGAAAGGCAGGAAATTGGATACCGTGTGAATTGAAGACAAGAGTGTGAACAACTGCTCCAACGGCAAAGAAAAGGTATTTTTGAATCGAATTTTGACTGGTGATGAAAAGTAGGTCCATTACATAACGTCGGGCAACTTTTGGGTCGGACAATACTTTCAACATCACAACAAAGCTTTAAATTTCGGAACACAAAACCGCACAAACTTATTTACTGTCTAATATCTTCAATAACTTTGAAATTAAAACAAGTTACATACTTATATAAAAAAATCTATGTTTTTTACCTGGAGATACGAGTTCCAATCCAAGACAGACCGTAAAATTCGTGCACCGATGTAATTTCCTCTTTTTATTGCAAAACCATTGAAAAAGCAATCTGAATTCGCTTAATAGAATTAAGTTTCCGATCAAATTAAGGCGTTTTATGATAAAACAAAGAAAATTTTCTTTAAAGTCACGTTAAAAGAATAGCATAATTTTAGGTGCTGTTAATTTTATTTATGTTTGTGTTTATTTCTGCTTAATTAGTAAATTAATATTATTGAAAAAACTATTATACTAACATGAAAGTGTACAAAAAAAAATTATATCACGCTAAATGGGAGATTTTTTTTTTTGCCTTTGTTCGATTGAAGTTCCGCGACAACTCATCGTATTATTTCATAGAAAGTCCCTTCTTTAATTATCATTGCCCACTCTTTATCGTCAGCCTCCTCTCCAGTACCGAATATTATTTAAACTAGTTGTAGGTGTACAAGATTATACATTTTATCGGTTTCAAAAGTAAACTTTAATAAAACACACTTGAATACTTGATAGCAATATAATTTTATTTATTTATTTATAAATACTATATACCTACACAGAAAAAATTATTTTTTTGATTCAGACACGAAATTCACTGAGTTAATAAATTTTTTGTTTAATTTCGGTCCTACAAAGAAATTTGTGAATTCGAACAACAAATTTGTAATTTTTTGTTTGAAAAAAAATTGCGATATTTTCAATAAAAATATTCAATAAACATTTTTATTGGAGTCACAAAAAAGAATCAAACAAAAAATGTAATAGAAGTAGATAAAAGTTTTATTGAATATTACGGTTCTAAGCAAACAAAAATTTTCTCAAACCAATTAATATATTTTTTGAAAAAAAATTTGTTTTTAGAGAAAGAAGTTGCCAATTGAAAAAATAAAATGTTTAAAAATGAATGCAAAATTGAACAAATAATTATTCGAGACAACAAAATAATGTTAAGAAATTTGACAGAAAATTCAAATAATTTTTAACAAATATAAAGTTTTTGTGGTAAATTATTTTTATATTTTATTATTATTAATAGTATTATTAATATTATTATTATATTATTTATTTTAAAGTAATATGAAATGTATGCTTTTGGGGATAAGCATGTCTCTATGACCATTTCGTCTCTGCTTAAGAGACTCGTCAGGAGACTTTTTCCCAAAGGTGTTATTCAAAACTATAAATACTTATGTTAAAATAGTTATAGACTAAATGCGAATCATATCCCATTTAGTTTATAAAAACCAAACAAAAGTATTTACAAAGCAAACTTTCAAACAAAACTTTATTTGAAAACGAAATAAAAATTGAACAAGCGTTTGTTTGAAAATATTCCAGCAATAATTTTTTCTGTGTAGAATGACCGCTACTGGATTGCTGGATTCCCACCACTTTTCGCAAATTTCGGGCAGTATGTCGGCAATAAATTGACGAATGTTCGTAACAACAAAACAAGAAACAGAAGGTATTTATACTGTCATTGCAGTTTGGTTTGCGGTACCAGTTCTTTCAGCGTCTTTTTCTAAAAAAAAAAATATTAACTTATGACACCTTGAGACCAAATAGCCACTATATCCGGATGCAGTGAAATTTTCAAAAACACTGTGTTCACCTATTAACATATGCGAAAATTTTGCTCGTTGATGTAACCATCCAGTGGGAAAAGAGTTTTAAATTTCTTTATAATCTTGCCAGTTCCCTCTCATACACAGAAAAAATTATTGCTGGAATATTTTCAAACAAACGCTTGTTCAATTTTTATTTCGTTTTCAAATAAAGTTTTGTTTGATTCTATTAATAATTTTGTTTGAATGTATTTTAAAAGTATCAATGTTGTTTGGTTTTTATATACTAAATGGGATATGATTCGCATTTAGTCTATAACTATTTTAACATAAGTATTTATAGTTTTGAATAACACCTTTGGGAAAAAGTTTCCTGACGAGTCTTTTAGGCAGAGACGAAATGGTCATAGAGACATGCTTATCCCCAAAAGCATACATTTCATTTTATATTAAAATAAATAATATAATAATAATATTAATAATACTATTAATAATAATAAAATATAAAAATAATTTACCACAAAAAATTTAAATTTGTAAAAAAATTATTTGAGTTTTCTGTCAAATTTCTTAACATTATTTTGTTGTCTCGAATAATTATTTGTTCAATTTTGCATTCATTTTTAAACATTTTATTTTTTTAATTGGAAACTTTTTTCTCTAAAAACAAATTTTTTTTTCAAAAAATATATTAATTGGTTTGACAAAATTTTTGTTTGCTTAGAACCGTAATATTCAATAAAACTTTTATCTACTTCTATTACATTTTTTGTTTGATTCTTTTTTGTGACTCCAATAAAAATGTTTATTGAATATCGCAACATTTTTATTGAAAATATCGCAATTTTTTTTAAACAAAAAATTACAAATTTGTTGTTCGAATTCACAAATTTCTTTGTAGGACCGAAATTAAACAAAAAATTTATTAACTCAGTGAATTTCGTGTCTGAATCAAAAAAATAATTTTTTCTGTGTAGGTTAGTTATGTAGATCATAATCCGATATGTATTTATATGAAGGGTGTTCTAAATTTAACCCAAGATTTGAATGAATTTACAGATTAACACATCAGCCAATGGCTTTACTGGCATACAGGCAAATTTTCATTATTTTTGAAGCATGTTAAATAATATTTATAATTTATAATTGTCAAGCTCTTCATTTTTTAGAATAAGAATATTATTAATAACTCTTGCATTATCTGAATATATAATTATATAATATATGTATAAAAATAATATATACATAATATATAAAAAATTGTTAATTTCCACTGACTTTTCTACAAGTCTGCATAAATCATACAAAAAATTAAGTTTTTACTGTGAATTTCTACATAACCAACTGACAAAAATTATAGATTTTCCAATACGTCGTCAAATGAGTCTTTAAATTTTAATAAAACATCTTATTTTTTCTTTGTTTTAACCGCTTTCCGCTTATTCCACCGTAATGATGATAATGAAAATACCCAAGAATAGACAAAAAGACACTCTTTAAAATTGTAACCATGTTTTATGACATTTTTATGACACATGTCAGCAGGGTTTTATTACAGTTTTGATAGATAAACTTAGTAATATATATACAAACACTCACTTATTCGGTTTGTTTAGCACACACTTCACCTACTCACACACATTTTTCAAAACAAATTCATGAGTACTCGTGTTTGGATTCGTACAAACTTTCGTTTAGTGAGGTAGTGATCATGCCATTAAATGAATTTTAAATACCGCCCTTCACATATTTTTTTTATGGATTTTCTACGAAATGAAGAACAAGGAAAACCGGCTTAAAGGCACGCGTTTTATATTAAAAAAAAAAATGAAAATTGCCACTTACGATTATAAAAATATTTGACAGGCATTTGACGTTAAATTTCATAAAACAAAAGAGAAGAGAATAAACAGAAAGGAAATAGTGAAAACGATCGTAAATTGTTTGCATTGCAGGATACTGGTATGCATTTACTTACGACTTGTTCTGGAGCTGATGCCACTTTTTGATAATGACAGTGATAGTCAAAATAATGACGATGATGTGTTAATGATAATTTTAATATTCTAGTTCCTTATCTGTAGATCATCACTACATTTTATTTTTATTTATGATGAAAAGAATTTAATTTTTTATTTTATTTTTTTGAATGCATATGCAAGTATATATATATAGGATATTGTGTGTATGTATGTATGCACTCGTAGTATATCGAAAGGCCTTTGTGTCTGTCACTTTGAAATTTTCATAGGGAATAAAATAATGTACAGAATAGAGTGCTGAACTAATCGGAGTTTAGGTTGAAACCGTTGAAAGAATATCGAAAATACGTATGTATGTATGTTTATAACATACTAGTGGACCCTGTGCCTGCTTCGACAGGTAAAATAAAATAAGAAATTTTCTACACAAGGAATGAACTTTAACCGATCGTTTTCAAAATATGCAAAAACCAATTTTTAGTTTATACGCAAGTTACCACGCCCACTTGTGCAATACGGCTTATTTTCTGACTAAAGACACAACGCACATCCAAACAAATTGATTTTTTTCAAACAGCAACTATTACTGGTGCTCGATATAGCAACTGGATAACTCGGTTCTTTCAATATAAATGGGATGGTATTGATATGGCCAACATGTGGTTTCAACAAGTCGTTGCCCCATGCCACACAGTCAATTATCAAATAATAGTCGTGTACTCTCTCGTTTCGATGACCTGAATTGGTCCCCTAGATCATGTTATTTACTCGTAATACCATTAGAATTATTCTTATGGGCTAGCCTTGACTTATAAATGATACTTATAGCATCGTTGATTGTAGTTTTTAAAGAAGTCGGAAGTAAAGTATCAAAGTGTTAAAAAATTTCCAATTTCTTAAATATTTTTTTTTAGTTTTTTTCGAAACATAAACTTATTCTTTAAGATTTTTAAGACATAATTTTGCTTTTTTCTTAAAGATCAGACAAACAAACTCGTTTCAGTACCGACGTCATGTTCTTCTACTATTACGAGTATGCCGTTTGCCGTAACATTAGGACGGAATTTATCATTCGTTGGTTTCAGTTTTGGTGTCTTATGTCAAAAAACTATTGCAAGGAAAAGAGTTCCTGAGTTAAGATATAAAACTGGCATGTTCAAAATTATATTTCGTTTGTCATACAAGCTTGCTATTAAGTCGTTAGCAATACAGAATTGAAAACCTTCATCAAATTATTTATTAAATGTTTTATTATTCTCTTAAGTTCAATTAAAATACGTACGAGCATTTCTTAGCCATTCATCTGAATCAGCAATTATTTTTATTCCACAAGACCATGACTTTTATGGGAATAGAGAGTCAAGGCGGAAAATGAGAGCAAGACGAAGTACATGTTGTCGACGAGTAGGGATCAGCTCCCAGGTTACAGCCGGCAACTATACAATCGATGTGGTCAAGGAGTTCATCTACCTTGGCACCGCTATTACCAACAAGAATGATGTCAGTCTGGAGATCAAACGAAGAATCACACTGACCAACATGTGCTACTACGGTCCCAGTAGGCAGTATAGTAACAGAGACCTCTCTCGTGCGACGAAATTAACATTTTATAAGTATTTTTCTCTATGCTTCGACGTTGTCTTGTGCCAATGAAGCGGTCATGGGAGTGTTCGAAATAAAAATTCATCGTAAGATCTTTGGTCCTCTAAGGCATGGCGATGAGTTTCGCATTAGAGCCAACTATGAGCTGTATGAGCTCCTCGGCGATGTGGGCGTTGTTCAGCGCATTAAAATCCAGCGGCTACTCTGGCTCGACCATATTGCTCGAATGGAAGAATCTGCTCCTGCAAGAACAGTTTTTGATGCGAAGATCACTGGACATCGGAGTAGAGGATTACCATGTTTACATTGGAAGGACCAAGTTGATGAAGCTCTGTCATTAATTGGTGTGGCCAACAGGAGAAGTCACGCGCTTAGCAGAGACGCCTGGAGACTAGTGTTAACGCTGGCCGAAACCAATTTACGTGTTGTTATGGCCTTCTAGGGAAGTATGTAAGTAGAGATTCAAGTTTGTATAAACGAGATCCAGAATTAATTCAATAATAAAGAAACACGTTCTTGACTATTGCTTGAAACAGGCAGTATGCAGGTGTAATGCTGTTATTTTTATTGTTCAAAGGTAATGTAAGAGAGTACAGTTTAGAGAGATTGACCCAAAGAACCAGAGTGGTTGAATTATTATTTATTCAACCACTCTCTATAACACGAGTGATGATAACGAGATGATGACTTTATCATCAACAATTTTTCTAAATATCAAAAAGTCAATATTTGTTTGCCAGAATAGAGAGTTTTTCCTTATTTTGTTATTTCTACAGTATTTTTCTTTGATTCTCTGTATCAAATTGGTTCTAACATGGAGTTTAATAGTGTCATCTGAATTTACAAAAAAAAAATACGAGGGTTGTTTACCATTAGATGTAGAAAACGAAATACAATGTCACACAAAATATCAATACAATCTTTTTTGTTTGTTCGAATGCAGTACGTGAAATATGGATCTAATATATTACAAACCAGAGACGTTTTTCGTGGTGTACCACAAAGGGTCTATGTTGGGACTCCTATTTTTTAATACGTACGTATATTAATGATATTTTTAGTTACTTATCCAATATTGGCGGTTATTTGTACGCTGATGGTCTTCAACTTCTTTTTACAGTTATGGACAACGATTTCAGCTGAATATTGTGAAGTTGGTATTCTGGGAATCATATTTTTTTGAACTTGAGGCCATTGCTTTCAATGCGATTGGAAATTTTATACCACGAATTTGTTTTTGCACTGAGCATATGACTTATGTTCACTTTTTTAAGACTCTTGGTATTTCTATTAATCAAAAACTTACTTTCGTTTTTTACTTAAATTATGTTTTTTCACGATTAACTTTTAAACTTCGCGTGGTATAGTAGTTAGAGTGCTCGCACAAAAACTCAAACGGCCCAGGTTCAAATCCCAGCAGAGGTGAAAAATTAAAAATTTAGTATACTGTTTTTTCATAATTATAATTTAAAAAAAAGAGCCCCCCCCCCCACTTCCAAGAAGACCATCAAGACAGAAACTGCTCCCTGACTTCATACTCTAATCAACTTTAACACCATCAACAACAAAGGCGAATGTTTAGAAGACAAGCGCCATCTATTGGTAAGAAGCAGATAACAGCTAAACCTACTTGGCGAAGGCACTCACCAGACAATCAACATGCAACGATAAGACAATTGGTGTTGTCATTCAAAGGTGAAGGTATAACACTGGTCATTGAATGATCAATTCATAGCAATTTGTCTCATTCCTAAGGCGCTTAATAATGAATAATAATATAATATAAGAAATAATATTTACTGTCCATAAATTTCCATAAATTCCAATACAATGTACACAGCATCAGTAGGGGTTTACCCGTTATTATTGGTCTCAATAAAAAAAAATATTATGCAGCGTTAATTGCTCATCACTTCTAAAGGTTCGTAAGATTGTTGCTCATACTGTGCTTATGCCAATATTACTGTGTGGTTTGGAAATCTATTCTAGCAAAATGGAGACCAATATTCACGGATTGAAAATATATTTCGTTAGAATCATATGGTATGCTTATGGTCTTAGGCCAAGAGATCACGTATCAGCTCTCGTTAATGATTTCTTAGGTTTTTCTTTTGAGGATTTTTTGAAAGTTAAAATAATAATGATGTTTTATAAAGTTCTAACAACCGGTACACCAAATTTTCTTCTATATTAGGTCATTCATCTAGATCACACACTTTAGTATGATGTCCTCGTTTTCATTCCTTGATTATGCAACGTTCCTTTGTAGTTAGAGTATATCGAATATGGAATTCTCCTATTCACTATTCCGATAGACATTTCGCACACTCTTTCAGAGGACTTAAGTTCAAAATAATATCAGCCGTTTGATTTTATATTATTCTAAGTGAGGGTGGTGTTCGCATCCATGATTAGTTCCATATCCATAATTACATTTTAATTTAATTTAGTCTTCTTGGCTTAAAGATTATGAACAAGAAATAAATAAATGAAGTCAAAATGAAAAAATACAGCAAGCTTTTTGAAGGAAAATTACTCACGGAAATAATCAACTGCCCTGATAACTTTTTCACTTTATAACTTTCATTGATTAGGAAAAGGAAGACCACTATTTGCTGCTTACTTTTAGGCTATTTCCCTTGGCTTAGTGCCAGTTTCCTCTGTATATTTGCCCTACAGCCAAATTTCCCTTTCCAAGGCGTTTCAAAGTAGCTTTAGTAACACACATCTACATCAAATTTTAATCATTGCTTGAAAGTTATATAAACTGAGCTTCCTCCATTTGTAAGCCATGTGTACAGACATTTCGCTATCTTAACATTTAAAGGCTCTAAGTCCACTTTTTTAAGAAATTGAGATTTTAATGCAGTAATGTGCAATAAGTAAAAATGCATTGTTTACAAAGAAAAAATTACAGTTATCTCATTTTTTGTTGTTGTTTTGTAGTGATGAGCAAAAGCGCTAAGTCCAATTTATCACAAGGAAAAGCTCTAAGTCCAAAAAAGCTTTTATTTCGGCAAATACTTACTTCTTCATTTTACTTCTACGCACATAGAAAACAAAGAAATATAAAAAAAATACGTTTACAGAATTCAAAAATGTTTACGCAAAAAAAGTTTGATTGTTTTTTGTCTCTCCTGTAAAATTTTCAAATATGGAGTTAGAGCCTTTACATGTTTAGCCAGCGATTTATTTTTATAACCAAACGCAGAAGATATGTTTCTGTCGTATCTCATACTGTGTCACCATAGGTTTTAAAATGTTTTTAAAAATTAAAACAACACCGAATTTTTACAATACGTTGTTTGCTTTTTTGCTTTTAAAATCTATAAAAAAAAACAATTCGCTTTTATTGTGTACTTTTTCACTGTATCCTCGTATCAGTATTTCAAGAGACATGACTGAAAGATTGGCTTTATTTGGTTATTCTACATTTTATTCCATATCCTTTATCAATTTCAACAACATCACACCATCAGCAATGGTTAAAGATGTGGCATCAACATGAATACGAGTAGTAGGAGCAGTATCAGCAGTAGCAAGCAATACTTTTCCATTCAACATGGTTGATATTTCAACTGGTTTTTAGATGCTGTTGTTTTGGTTGTAGTACGTGTTATACCCCAAGGATATGTTTGTGTTTTTCATGTTTATCCACAATGTTTTTCTTTTTTTTTTCTGTTTCATTTCGTTCTCGGATTTGTTTTTTCTTCTGTATTTATCTCAAATCCCGGTAGTGTTTAAATATGCTGCCGTTACTTTGTGTTTCTAGAAGAGAATTACCAGCAACCCTTAGATTTCAACATAAAAATAATATCCGACAGGTTGTCAATAGTCTTAATTACAAATCAAGTTTTGATTTTAACACACACAAACTCCCAGCTAAAGGATGCGTAGAGAAATGTACAATTTTCTTCACCATCATTAGTGGTATACAGTCAACGACAAAGAAACTGAAAGAGAATTTTATTCTGAGAAAATTTACAAGTTCTTGGTCGTCAAAGGATGCCATAATGGTGACAATGTGTGTCTTTAAATTTCTACAAATTTACAAATGCGAAGATTTCTTTGTTACACAAATCGAGTGTATATTCGTTGTAATAAAATAAAATCGGTTTCCCCTCAAGAGAAATAAATTTTTGTATATCTGCTGTTAATTAATAATTAATTTGTTATTTTATTACTTTACTCGTTTCTGTGTATCTGTTTGTTGGAAAATGTTTTGTAAAGGAAATGTTTTTCAGTTTGTCTGTTTCTTTGATGCGAAACCATCAATCTACTGCTACTAATTTTTTTCTTTTTTCGTTTTTATAAACAAACATTTTCTTTCTTTGTAATTATCAATGTATTAAAGTGTTATATGTATGTGTGTACGTATGTAGTATGTGGGTGCACTTTTATAGAATCATTTTATTTAAAAGTGATGGCATTTATGCAAATTCGTTTCTATTGTAGTTGTCCATCATTATTTACCGGATGTCAGTCATTTTTCTAGTTTCTTGCCATTCATTTTTATATTTCATGTGTTCTTTTTTTCTAATTCCCTTTTTCATAATGAATTTTTTACTGCATATTGTCGGCATTTTGGCTTTGATTAATTTTATTAGAGTTGTTAGCGGTTTTGTTTTTATGGATATTTATAGTTTTGGTTGTTGCAACATACACTGCAGTTGTTGCATTTTAAAGTTGGAATATTTTTTTTAGAAAACGTTATTAAATTGCCATCTTTTGAATACTGTTTTCTTTCTTTATCTTCAAATAACCGTAAAAAAAATGAGACAGCAACAGATTTTGTGGTAGAGACTTATAAACGTTTCCTGTCTTAAGTTGTTGTTTAAAGAATAATTTTTCAGCCTTTCAGTTAAAGTCTAGAGTATTTCCATGCTTAGGTCATCATCTTGTTACTCAATGGTGAGGATTTGACCTTTTAGTGTGCCCTCACAGTAAAAAAATGTCTCTGTTGTTATTGACGATGACTTGATCACTTCAATTGGCCTTTAAGGGCTTCAGCGTAATTGGGTATGCTGACGATCTTGTTATAACGATCCCCTGAAAAAGTTAGATCTGATAAAGACTACTCTGAGGGAAGTGTTGAATTGGTGCACTCTGGAAAGTGTGTCAGAAAATCTCCCAGAAAAGGCTGTTGTATGATTGATTTAACACTACTTTATACTTTAAGATGAAAGTGGCTGAATATTTGGCATGCAAAGACTCATAATGTATCGAAGAGTTTCTCCATTCGTCAATAAGCAGTTAGGAATCCAATTTTTGTTCTGATTTCCATACCTTTGAAACAATTTTTGACAGAAGATTCAGAGTTTGGGTAGAGCACCGAAAATGTTCATATACCGAGAGCTTATTTTTAGAGTCCATTCTATTTGAATCAGTATGCCGATGGCTTCAAAATATAGAGTGGATCCAACCGAAACTTGTCCATTTCATTGGAAACGTTTTTGATTGTTTTCAGACTATGATCATAGCATTTTAAGTAAATTTTAAGTAATTTTTTTTTATATTACAAAAAAGGTTCCCTGCAGGAAATAAAATAATCGGTTGATAAAATCACTAACTATAAAGTAACTATTTCGTAAGTGACTACAAACCGGTTTAAATCTAGTGCATATATCAACCAAATAGATTGCATAGAATTACTCGTCAGTATTCAATAAAAGAAAAAAAAAACAAAAAATAAAAGAAATAATAAAATTAAATAATTAATGTATATATGTATTTTTTTAGTTAAAATATCAAAAATTGAAAAAGCAAAATAAATCCAGTAATTATGAAGCGCATCTATGTGAGCACTATTAGTAAATATTTTGTACTTTTATAAAAGTGTGGATTTAAAAAAGTGGATTTAATAGAAAATGACGAAGGCGCGTTGCCAATGTTCGCTTGAAGTTTTGAAGCAATTTGATACGAAATTTTCAGAAATAACATGTAAGATTAAAATATTTTTTTTTAAATATCATGTTTTTCATATAAACTTTTATAGCCCAAATTAAGGAGACCAAAGAGATAATTCAAGCTCAGAATGAGACTATAATGGCAACATTGTCTGCCAAAATGTTGTCACCGAAAGTCTTGTTCGCCAGGAAAAAAGAATGTGGAGGAGTTGAAAGCACTCAATGACAAAATAAGTGACGAAAATCTACAAATTTATGTAAGTTCTTATCTTTCTCTCTTTTTGTCACTTTTTTTAACTCTTCCGACCTTTTTTTTTGCAGACCAATGCCATGAAATTATCTCTGAAATTGAAACAAAACGTTAACGACAATTATATCTTTGGAATTGATTCTCGCTATAAATATTGATGGTTCTCACAGAAAAAAACGCTTGAAGGATTACGAAAAATTTTTTGAAGCGCTAATGGATGCGGTTCGGCCTCTCTGTAATGACCCACACAAAGAATTACGCAACTCCTTATCATTTCAATAACGTTTCTGTTAGTAAAACAAAAAATAATTTGAATGCTTAATATGTATATTTTATATGAACTGTACAAAATTTAATTTTAATTTAAACTGTAATTTAAAGTCAATGTAAATAAAAATGAATACAAAGTGGATTTTAAATAATTTATTATAAACTGGTTATTAATAGCAAATTTTTTAATTAACTACAAATTGGTTGAAAAATATGTAGTTAGTAGTCAATTTAAAAGTCATGCAGAGGTGGACAATTGACTACCGCCTATGACATGCCCATGTTAAAATAGTGAGTTTGCGACAAGGAAAATAGTCAATAAATCAACTAGATATGCTTATTATAAAACCAATTTGAAGTTACTTAATAATGTGTTTGACTTCCTACAGGGAAACCAATTTGAAGTTACTTAATAATGTGTTTGACTTCCTACAGGCTTCATACAGTTTTACTTTTATAGTCAAATAAATTTTTAAATGTATATATAAATGAAAAGTTAGTGAGGATCTCCAAGTCCGGCTCTAGATAAGTAGAACAAATTTAATAGTCTTATATGCATATGCTAGGGCTGAGGTTAAATACAATTTACAGAAATGTGATTTTTATGAATAATGCCAGATATGTTTATTAGTTTTGGAGCTTATTAGCTTCCACGAATGCTTTAAAACTTTTTTTCATGTAGAATCCGTGCAGAATTTATTTTCTATTTGCATTTGGAAATATACTTGTACTTGAAAATTATAAATTGAATTTCTCTCGTTTCGGTAAATAATCAACTAGCTATGAAAGTTAAAGAATGTTGAGACAGATCAAAACATATTGCTGATGGTAAAGTTTATATTAAAATTGTTTTTTTTTTTATTTTTCTAATATTCCTTATTTGGCAAATCAAAATATATCATGTATGTGTATTTAAATACTACATGGCATGGTGCACATTTGTCTCTACACACAGTCCTCAGTCAAATAATTATATGTGCATAAATGGTCGCTGCAGTCTAGTATGTAGTGTGTTGGCTTGCTAAGACGAGATCTCCAGGTTTAAACATCAGCTTTGAAAATCTTAAAATAAAGATATATTTTTGGGACCAACTCTTCTAGCAAAAGTTCTGAGAATAAATGAATGCCATGAATAAGCCCTTCAAGTCTGTCGTACGGATTCGACTTTAAACTGTAAGTCACACAATAGAGCACCCTTTCCTTAAATCGTTTTCAATATCAAAGTAATAGAAAACTTAAACAAAAAATAACGACATAATTTGAGGAAATAATTGATTAAGTAGATCTTCTGGTTTTTATACTACAACAAGTTTAATGCCATATTCACACCTAACGTGTTTAACATTTCAATCGTCTTTAAGCGTTAAACACGTCGATTTTGAGATGCTTTGCCATACATTGGCATGTTTTGCTAAGCATCTCAAATGAGATGTTTTAATTTTAAACACTACCTTAAATACGTAAATAACAGGGTTGCTTTAAATTTTGGATGTGTTTAGTACGTAATTGATAAAGCTGTCACTTTTTTATGTATATTTTTATATGACGCGCGGTTTTCTTTTATACACCTTTTCCCCACCTTAAAATGAATCGATTATATTAAGAATTCCATGATTGTATTCTTCCAATACTTCTTATTCATATATCAATATCAGCCGATAAAACGTCATTCTTAAAATCTCAAACATAATGTGAACGGTTATGTTTAGTTCCTTAAATGCGTTCAAAAGCACAGGTGTTAACATAGTGTAACATAAATGTACAAAAACAAAGAATAAACTATAAATAGATTTGATGTGAATTTAAAAAAAAATTGTATGGCAATTTTATCTGAAAACAAATTTGAAATTTATTTCATAATTATGAATATGGCCGTTAATATACATACCGTCGCAAGAATTAAAGAACGCTGTAACTGGCAAAACATTTAATGTTCACCAGAGCCAAAAAACCTGTATGAGATTAGAACAATGAACTGGTATTTTTTAAAACGCAAACCGCGTAAGTGAATTTATTTTCATCGTAGACATCTGGGACCGGGACGCGTATTTTTTTCTGATGAAATTGATGCAAAAAAACGTATTTTCGATTTTTTTGTCAGTTACAGCGTTCTTTAATTCTTGCGACGATAAGTACACTGTGGTGCAAAATTGGTGGCCACTCCATTATATCAAATACCTGAAAAGTAAGCCATTCTCTGAATATTTTTACAGAATATTTAGGGTCGTTATACGTGAGAAAATTACTTTCTCTGGGATATTTGGCATTTTGGCCAGTCCTAAAAGTAAATTATCTTGCAAAATGGAAAGATAGTTTTCTTTTAACATAATGCCTTCGATCCGTACAAGCGGGCTGACACCATCTGGAGTTAGACTTGCCTATGTTATGCCTATAGATGGCTTTGTCCAAAGGAAACCTTTTCATATAATTAGTATCTATTGACTTTTATCTCGATACATAACTGGCCTTTACAACCCTGTGTCAGGATTACGGCCTAGCTTCTCGCGGCACCCATGTTATGTGTGTAAATTTTTATCCATGAGTACCGGGACCTACAGTTTAATATCGACTCCGAACGACAGACTTGAGAAGCTTGTTCATGGCAATTGATTACTCTCAGAGCTTTTGCCAGAAGACTGCTGAGAGGTAGTCGCCGAAAGAAATATTTTTTTTTTATATTTCTTTTTTTTTTAAGATGTCGGAGCTGGGTGTCGAACCCAGGGCTCATGTCTTAGTAAGCCAACACACTAACCACTAGACCACGGCGACAAATTAAAACAAATACCCTTTGCTAATCTGTTAGTGTATAGGATTTGTTTTTGTTTTTTTAAGATTTTCGGCATTTCAAGTTTTAAGGAGATAATTTAGATTTTTTCTTATCCAACACTTTTAAGAGTTCTTTTGAACGATCCATCTCTTAACATCTGCAGAACAGACAGAAATTTTTATTAAAATTAATGTACGTCCATTTGTTTCTCTCAAATGTGTGAAGTGATTAAGTTGCATATGTTACGATTTTGTATTACTGCTCTAAATAGGAATCATTTCGAGTATTATGTGCAGATGCTGGGATGAGTCAATACAGCATTGATGCAAGATAATAATTGCTGATTATCAAATGTTAGAGCTTTAAATGTGAGCACCGAACGACAAAACTGGGGAAAGTACAATAGAAATCTTAGTTAAGTTGAGAGCTGTACAATAGATCTTCAAGTCGGTCGAAATACTTTTAAGTATTAAGTCGTACATGCATGAATGGATAAATAAAGTAGGAATTCACTTTAAAAAAACGTATTTTACTTATTGTATATAACATTACAGCTTCACCAATGTTAGTTCATTTGTTTGAATTCTTTCATGTTCATACTCCGCGGTTCAATTCCGCCAACAAAGGTGGTACTTAGGTCGGCGACAATACTCCGCAGTCGCCACAAGGCATGTTGCGTTTTATATGAAAACCATACTTTGCCTTCATGAGCTGTTATCAAGCTGAACATAATAGATTCCGGTAGATGATATTTTTCTGTGATTATTTAATTGTTTATTTCGAAGGTACTTATATTCATTACTGTATATTAGTTTTAGTTTATGGAGTATACCGATGGCTTAATATAGAAAGGTCGTATCTCGTTTTTTTTCAAAATCGCTTTTTTTACATATTCTGCTAGAAAAAGCACAGATACACTTCCCCTAAAAAATTCAGACTCCTATGTTGACGAATTACAGATTTGTAAAAATTTAAGAAAAAGCCCTATCTCATTTCAAAATTTTTTTGAAAGAAAAAGCCCTAACTCATTTAAAATAATAAAATTTTTTAGTTAATATGAAAAAAGACCTTGAGCTTGAGAATTTCATTACATTAAATAATAAAGGTCGAAAAACCAGAATTAAAAATGAAACAATTTTTTTAGTATTAAAAAATACAATGAAAACCCATAGCCAACTAATAAGGTCTGTGAAACTCTACAACAAAAAGGCCTTCCTACTCGGATTGTCAAAAACCAATCAGGTGATTACTTGCACACACCGGTATAAATATTTGTTTTAAATAAAAAGGGAAGGTGAGCAGTATTTTGGTATATCGAAAAAGGTACTTTGTCAAAAGCCTTCTAGGCAACTTGGAGAGTCTTGTTCATCACAATATTGCCAAAAAAGTTCATTAAGAAACTGTTCAAAGTTTACGGAAGTTATTCGAAAAGAAATTTTTAACTTGTTTTGGAATATATCCTGTATGTTACTGGTCTTACAAAAATATCAGAGAAAAAACAGAATTGCATTGAAAATCCAAGACGTAATCACACAATAACATATTTTTTGAGAAATAGCTCAAGCAGATGGCAGGTGTGCCGCAAAATGTTCCTTTCTACTCTGGGACTTAATGAAAAAATGGTTAGAAATTGGATTGACAGTGGTGACAAACATGGTTCACAAGACAGTCCTGATAAATCTTCAATTTGTGCAAGTCTTCCAAACGATCATCGACAATAGGACAGCGCAATCAACAACGACGAGCCTTTTTACAAAAATGGCTAGAGGAGTTACCAAAAATGGAATCACATTACTGTCGAAAAGATACAAAAAAATTATATTTCCAAGCTAATTTTTCTACATATCAGGAGATATACAAGCTTTATGTCGACGATTGTGAATCCAAAAAGGAAAATAACTGTAGGAAATTATTGTATCCAATTTTTGCCGAATTAATAAAGATGTGTAACTATTCGATTTTTAAACCAAGGAAAGATCAATGCAATTTGTGCGTATCTCATAAAATAAAAGATTATGGAAACCATATAGATGAAGTAGAAAAAATGCGCGAGGAAAAACAGAATGACATCAAACATCATCATCATCAAATTATCAATATCAAAAAAAGTGGGACCATTTGCAAGATTTGAAAAAGTTCTTGCCGGAAGATTGCCACCGTTTTTTACTTAGATTTATTTTTTGTTTTTAACTTAATCTGTTTTGTTCATTTGAGAATGAATTGTTTAATTAATATTATTCAGTTTTTAATTTAGTTCAAAAAGTTCAGTTTTTATTGAGTTTTTTCTTTCTCCTGTAAATAGCCAAAAGTTAACGTGAGTTATAACTCACAATAAAACAATTGGCTGAAGTTTGTTTATTACATGGATTAATATTTTTTTATGTGATGTTCATTATTATCTTTTTTTTCCTCAACTTTAAACTAATAAAAAAAGCCCTAACTCTACATTAATATTAAACAATTTGAATACCAAAAAGCCCTAAGTAAATTTTCTCCTTAAAATGAACAGAAAATGAAAAAAATCTTTTTTTAATTGAATTCCTTATTTATTTTAAATAAAAACTGCATTTACACTTTGTTTTTAACTTTTTTTTAGATTTTATTAAGTTTTTTCCTTCTCCTGTAAAGTACTGGAAATTCGAGATACGACCTTTCTATATTAAGCCATCGATACGTTTTACTTAATTTTTCTTTTTCCTTACGAAAAGCTAAAAAAAACAATGCACATGAAATTATTTCACTGAAATTTATTTTTTATGAAATAAAAATGAAAACAAAAAACCAACTATTGATAGAAATGTAACAGCAATTGCAAAATATTTATTTGGCCATACTCGTATCTAGTCGTACATACGTATATACACCAAATGTTTCAAAACAGAATTTTGTATGTATTTGTATCAGACAAAATGTTCTCTAGTTTTGGTATTGGTTAGTTGGCCAAAAGAAAGAAAAAAATATGAATAAAAACAAAGAAAAATATTTTATTGATTTTGTACAAGAAAAAATGGACAATAAAACAAGGCCAGCATAAAAAAAAAACTGAAAGGACAAACATCCCCAGTGTATTGAATTTGGATTGGATATTAGGAAAACAAGAAAAATAACTGAATGAAATGGATTGATTTGAAAAAAAAGAAAAAAACAAATAAACAAATCCCCAATATATTTGCAGAGATTGCAATTGTTGTTCTCTCCTGTTTGTGTTTGTTAAACACTTTAGAGTAGAAAACAATGTTTCAACAACAAGAACACCAGACAACAAAATGTTGTCTATGGAATATAAAAAAATGGCAATAAAAGTAAATAGAAATTGGTAAACAGAATAAAAAAAACGTCAATAACACTGCATGGCGAGGAAACTGTTACAAAAACAAAAATTGTAAAACGTAAAGAATTTAATGTGCTGAGCAAAACAGCGTTTTTAATTTTTTTTTCCATCAAGTCGAGGCCGTGTGGCAGTTTTGCTCAGGATATCAAATCCTTTAGGTTTTTGCTGCTTTTGTTTATGTGCCACAAAAATAAAACCTTAATTTTGTCGGCAAGTGTAATTTAAGAATGACAAGGAAGGAAAAAAATAGAAATCAGTGAAATAAATCAGAAAATTATTATCGGACCGAGTCACTTATTTAATAATCTACTACGCAATCTTCTATTTGGAATGATAATATGTTATAAATAATATTATGTTTATTTATCAAAGTTTAAATCAAAGGTAAAGAAAAAATACAAAATTATTTTCTATATGCAAATGACTTTTTGAAAAAGCTAATATGATTTAAAAATACAAAGTATAATTTTAACAAGTTAAATATTTAAGTTGTTTCATATACATATAATTCATATAATTTAACACGCCTCCTCAACTTAAATAGTTTATTGAATGCCCATTGATGAAATACAGAACTGGTGTTTTATTCTTGGTAATGGTTTGGTCAATACATCTGCTATCATTTCGCTTGTTGGCTTATATTTAATATTAATAGATTTTCGTCGATTGCTTGTCGTATAAAATGATATTTGTAATCAATATGCTTTGTCCTAGAATGATGACTTCGAAATTTTGCCATTTGCTGAGCACTTTGAGAGTCACTGTACAAAGTTGTTGGGTTATCCAAAGCAAATCTTAATTCTTTAATTAAGTACCGCAAGTAATAAGCTTCTTTGGCTGCTTCAGAAAGAGCTATGTATTCCGCTTCAGCACTCGATGTTGCTACAACTCTTTGCTTTCTTGATTCCCAAGAAATTGCACCACCTGCGAGAAAGAAACAAAATCCAGTTTGAGATTTTCTATCATTAATATCTGTTGCCCAATTTGCATCAACATAACCAAATAACGGTAAATTATTTTTACAATACATACATACATACATAACTGGCCTTTACAACCCTGTGTCAGGATTACGGCCTAGCTTATCGCAGCACTCATGTTGTGTGTGTCAATTTTTATCCATGAGTACCGGGACCTACAGTTTAATGTCGACTCCGAACGACAGACTTGAAAAGCTTGTTCATGGCAATTAGTTACTCTCAGAGCTTTTGCCAGAAGACTGCTGAGAGGTAGTAGCCGAAAGAAATATTTTTTTTCATATTTCTTTTTTTGAAGATGTCGGAGCCTGGAGTCGAACCCAGGGCCCATGTCTTAGTAAGCCAACACACTAACCACTAGACCACGGCGACTCCCTGTGCAATAACTTACTTTCAATAATCATTTTTAAACTGAGAGGTAGTCGCCGAAAGAAATATTTTTTTTCATATTTCTTTTTTTTTGAAGATGTCGGAGCCTGGAGTCGAACCCAGGGTCTTAGTCTTAGTAAGCCAACACACTAACCACTAGACCACGGCGACTCCCTGTGCAATAACTTACTTTTAATAATCATTTTTAAACTATTGGACCAAATAAATGATCTTACACCAGCAGCTGTTAAGGGAGTTAAAGATTAAATCATAAATTATATTTGCCAACTTCTCGCAAGGCATACTCATCGTATATTAACAAGAAAATTTCATATAAAGTATAATAAAATCATATTCAACGACATTTATAAGTATTGTCATGACATTTTCAACATTTTTTAAAGTCGATTAATATTTCATCATAACGAGGTACGTATATGCATTTTTACAATAAGTTAGCTTAAAATCTTTTGTGGAATTCAAATATCTAATTACATGCATCGCGTATGTTTACGAGGATTTTGACAAAATTGTGACAGCATATTTACACTACATGCTATGTCGGGTCGGCTAAAAACTGCTACATGTAAAAGCGATCCGATAACCTCCTGATATTTCGTTTTATCATAGCTTTCTGCCTCCCCTAAAATTTTAGGATCATTTTCTAAACAAATTTTGGGCTGCATAGGAATGTTCGTTGATTTTGAATTTTCTTGGCCATATTTTCTTATTAAAGTTTATATATATCTATTTTGTGATATTGATATCGAATTTTTTTTTAATTTCTATTTCCAATCCAATACAGTTTCTAGGTGTTCCTAAATCTTTTACTTCGAAATTATATTTTAACAATTTGATTAGTTCCTCAACATCAGACTCACTGCTTGAAGCTATTAATATGTCATCAACGTAAAGAGTAACTATAAGCATATTTCCACTATTCTTGAAATATATACATTGATCGTGTTTAGATTGAGTTAATCCGAATTCTTTAAAGACAGTATCAATTCTTTTGAACCACTGCGTAGCTGATTGTTTTAATCCGTATATTGCCTTATTTAACTTGCAAACTTTATTTGATTCTACAAATCCTTCTGGCTGACACATTTATAAGTATTTCTTCTTCTAGATTACCGTTGAGAAATGCTGTTGAGATATCCAGTTGACGCAATTTATAATTGTTTTGAACTGCAAGTGCATAAATTAAACGTATAGAACTTTGCTGAACCACTGGAGCGTATGTGTCCATATAATTAATACCATATTCTTGACAATAGCCTTTTGCAACTAATCTTGCCTTGCGCTTTTCAATTGTTCCATCCGGCTTTAATTTAGTTTTAAATATCCATTTACAATTAATAACTTTTTTATTTTTCGGTAAATTTACCAGTTCCCATGTTTTATTTTTAACTAAGGAATAATATTCTTCTCTCATTGCTTCTATCCATTGTTCCGATTCACTTGAATTTAAAACATCTTTGTAAGATTTTGGGTCCTCTTCTGATACTACTCTTTTAACTGCATCTTTATCTTTATTCCAAGATCTCAAGCGTTGTTTAAAAGGAACTATTGGTTGCATGTCTATTTGGTTTTGTTCTTCAGTTTGATCAAAACTGTCAAAAAATTCGTCATTCTCTTCTTCAGTTTTAGATTCTTCAAGTATATCATTTCCGATATTATCTTTGTTGAAAAAATTTTTACTTTTGTTTTGAGTATCATCTGTATTATATTCATAAAAAGGGATCTCATTTTCTTCTTTCTTATCTAAATATTTCTTATTTGAATCCTCATTCTCAAAAAATGTAACATCTCTACTTTTTATTACTTTTGTAGTTCCTTTTCTCCATAATATATAAGCTTTGGACTCCTCATCATACACTCAAAAAAATATCACAGGTTAATCTAACCAATTTTGGTTGTTAAAAAATTGTCAATGTAAATTGTTGTTGATATTTTTTAGATTACAACTTTTTAATTGGTTACATCTACCAAATCACAACAGTAAGCGAACTACTAATGTAATTTGTTTTTGGAATTTTTATAAACAAACAATTTTACTTGGTTAAAACAACCTTTTCTAATAGTAACAATACCTACAATGTAAATTGTTATTGTATTTTTTTTAATTTACAAATTGTATGGGTTAAAATAACCATAGAATATTTGTAGTACAACCTCGATATGAAATATGAAAGCGTTTTAAACAAATTATGACAGTTAAAATAATCATGCTAATGTAGTTAAAAATATCTATTGGAAATTGTTATTTTATCTATTTCCACAAATTTAATTGTTTAATTTTACCTACCCCCGAGGTTAATATAATAAACAAATACTTACAATTTTAAGAGTTAAAGTTACAAAAAGGATTGTCCAACTATTTTACTACCATACATTTTCTTTTCTGTCATGCATACATACATAATTTGTATAACATTTTTCCTTAAAAAATTTTCATTTTACAATAAATTATTGAACTATAAAGATGTGTATAAAGTTAATGTTTTCTGAAATTTGTAAAATGCTAAGTGATAAAGAAGAAAAGCAGGAATCCTTTTCATTAACTTGTTCTCTTTCTAGTCAAGAAGATGACCTTTATAAATTGTTGGACGAATGGAATTTTGGATACATGCTAGAAAAATTACAATGTGAGTATAAGTGTCATAAAACTAAATATAAATTTTAATAAAAAAAAATTATTAAAACTTTATGTATTATATTCTAGGGCTGTTCTGATATTGTTTCCACAAGTACGAATGTATCAAACAATTCAACAAATTTGAGTACTGACTCAATACTAATGAGTACTCTGACTGTTCCATCTCTTTTGGATATATATAGATATTTCTCCAGTATTTAGAAATAAACAGAAAAATGTGGACGTAAAAGTAGGCGTGGCAAATTTTTCTCTCGATGAAGAATTAAAATGGATTAATAAAAACATTTGAAAAAAAAATTATTCAAATCGATGGAGCCGTTTTCTGATATCAAAAGTTGGGCCTAGAAGTAGGCAGGGCAAAATTAAAACGGTAAAAACCTAAGTTGGATCACGACGATCATTAGAAAGAAAAAATCACCAAAATCGGTCCAGCCGTTCTCAACTGATGCGATGACCAACGAACAACATTGATTTTTATTTATATAGATTATATTGTTTCCAATAAATTAAAATGAACTAAAAAAATATCTTTTAATAGAGAAAGGGATGGGGAAAAGAAAAAGAAAAAAGTTAAGACAGAAATAAGTATTATAGTAATTTTACTATTAAAATAGTATTATTACAAAAAAATTATTCTTTTACAAATTTAATAGTAACATTACTGTAAAAACTGCTATTTTACAACTATTGTTGTAAAGTTACCTCATTTTGTTGTATTTTTACTATTACAAGTGTATTATTATAAGCAAATTGTTATTTTACAAATCGTTGGTCTCTCCTAACTCAAATAATTTAAAATTTACAGGAGGCGGTAAAAATACAACAGATACTGTAATTATTAATATATAACTTTTTATAAAATGCTGTACAATTGCTTGTAATAACGTTATTTTTAATAATATTGTAAACATTCTTTGTGAGGAGCGGAATATTTCTAAAATGCATTGGATTTACTGAAAAAAAAGTAAGTTTTGAAAAAATGCGAGTTAGGGCCTTTCTACCTGAGACCAACGAAATATTATTGTAAAGCTACTGTAACTCATGGTCAGTTTTACAGTTTTTTTATGTTGCCTAACCATAAAAGTTGTACTTTAACAACATTTTTGGTTAAATTCCATTTTACAGTTCGCATCAGTTATTTTAACTGTTTTTTCTTGGTTAGTGCAATTCCAACCAATGAAATTGGTTAGATTAACCTATATATTTTTTTGGGTGTAACCAACTAAAATATGCTCATAGCTTCTGGGTTCAAATTTGGATTTCCCCGGTTTATTATTTAGAGCAAAAGCTCTGCAGCCAATTCTTCTAAAATGACGAACAGTTGGTACTTTTCCTGACCATAATTCTTCAGGCGTTTTATTATTGTTTAAGTGCGTAGGACAACGATTTCTAATATAAGCTGCAGTATTTATTAACGCAGCCCATAAAAATTCAGGTAAATTTGCTTCTAGCATAAAACATCTAACCATTTCTACAAGAGTGCGGTTCATTCTCTCGGCTACTCCGTTCTGCTGAGGGCTATATTCTACTGTTAATTGTCGCTGTATTCCTAAATCACTAAGATAATTTGAAAATTCTTTGCTTATGAGTTCTGGTGCATTGTCACTTCTAATGCGTTTAATTTTCTTGCCTGATTCTGTTTCTACCTTTTTTCTACCTGACAGTTGTTACTGTCGGTTCAAAATAGGTTATCGGTAATATATGTATACCGTAGTAAAAAAAAACTGTATTTTTTTTATTTAATTGAAAATGTTTGAAACATAAATCATAAAAATTACCCCCATCAAGATAAAATTCATCATAAACTGTCTGCGGCACGTGCATTCAATCGTTAAATCAATAAAATTGGAGAACTGGAAAAAAGAGCTGCCCTCTTTAAAAGAAATGCGCATAATTGTGAGAATTTATGTTTCTGCCCTAAATTTTTATTATGAAAAGATCATTAAAATTTTTGATCAAATCAATAAAATATTTTCAATTAGACATTTTCGTAGTAGCCTTAAACAAAAAGCATATGTTAGCCACTCGTGCATTAAACCTTTCTAGAGTGTTAGTTTTTTTTCATCATTTTTGATTACCTTTTGGGGTAGCAGTTGAATAAAAAAAGTGTTAAGAAATGTCACCTGAGGCTGCGTATAAGCGGATGCGATAATCTTTTTATAATTCTGTTAACCAATGCGATTGCCCCTTTCTGTATTTCATTCATTTAATATTTTGTTTGTTTGTTTGGTGGTATCATCCTCAGAAGATCATCACACATTGTTAGAATTGAATTCTCATGTAATTTGTTAAAGTTTTTTCTTTTTTCTTCGATAATTTTTCTTCATTCCTTCTTGGCACAACAGATGGTGAAATATTTTTTAGTGCTTTTTTAAAAATAAAGTTAAGAAATGAAAAGAATTTTATTTTTTTTTTCTCGAAAGTTTGTTTGCTTTTACTTACCTTCTTTTGCGTTTTGGCATAAAATTTCCAGGAACTTGGTTGAAACGGCAGAACTTATTTGTTTTCAAAAGGTGCGAAGGTGTTGTTGCAAAGTCTCTGTTTTCTGCAAGTAAATTTCATTTTTTTAAAACAAAAACAATACAACAACAACAACAGCTACAACAACACACTATTTGTATGAACTGTTAAGTTTTTTTTTTTTGACTCGGCCAAAACAACAATCATTATCCTAATTGGCGTAGCGATAAATCTTATGGGCTTTGTATGCACAAACAGACATTGAATGTGTTAAGGAATAGCGGATTTTATTGTTGCTGCTGTTGAGCGACTTTATCGTTTTTTTCCTTTTTTTATAGAGAACGTTCATATAGGCCATTCATACCGGAATGCAGGTGATGTTTATAAGTTATTTATTACTTTTACAAGTGTTTCATGCAAACTAAATCAACAAATAACAACGGCAACAGCCAAACAATAACTGCCACATACGAGTACTCGTATGTTATGCAACTCAACTGAAACATTAATTTATCGCCAGTGTGAGGTCATGCGACTTGAAATCCTTTTTCTGTTTTTAAAAATAAAATCAATATTTCAACACTTTTAGACTTACAAATACAAAGAAAGAAAAACTTAGAAATTTATAAATTGTTTAGAAAAGGAAATTATCACCAAATAGTTTTAGCAAAATGAAAGCGGATAGGACACTGAAAGAAAAAAAAAACAAAAATAATTCTCTTCCTTCTTAAAATACTTTACAAAACTGAATACCAAAAGAAAATAAATAAAACTTTAATTAAATGCCTGGGAAATAAAAAGAGAAAGCAGTTCTAAATAACAACGGCATTGCAAATGCCATTGCAAGTAGAGCTGGCAAAGCATCAATAGTGCCGATAGTTTTATTTCCATTGGATTATTGATGGTTTTTTTTTCGATAGCGATACTATCAGAAAGCAGATTCAAGCCTAGCAGCCTTGATATACATGTGAACTAGGATTTAATTCCAATTTGCAGGTAATTATCAAACAAAGCTTTTTTTAAACTTAATGGGTAGGGTATGTTCGGAAACAAAAATAAATCAATACTTATATATCCCAAATTACAAACTTAAAATTATTTTGATATATTACAGTGCGACAAGCGTCAGAAGCAATCATAACCTTTACTGTTATAAACGTGTCAGCCGGGAAGGTATACTATTTTGTTTTTTTTATAATTTTCGATTAAATGAAAGGAAATGGATCTTGTATTGATAAATGTTTTATTTACACCCCAATTCTAAATAACAATTCCTTGGGAATTTTTTCTCTATTCCCTTTTCTCTCATTCTAAACGAAATCTCTCCGGGAAATTATTTCCTTTTCCCTTTTCCCGTATTCTAAATAAACTTCGAAAATGGGAAATTCTTCCCCGCGAAAAAAGAAGGTATTATGAATATTGTCAAAAGGGAGAATAAGAAAACAAATTTGGGAAATTATTCCGCCAATAAATTCAAAAGGAATTGCACCAGAAAATATAAGTACATAAACAATTTTATGAAAAATTTCATGAATAATATAAATTATTTTTATTTTCAGGTCAAAAACAACCAACAGAAAAGAGTTTGAAATTCGTTTGAGTACTATGCAATTACACCCAGATATTGCACGCGGGTGGTTCAAGGAAAACAAAGAAGAGCTAAACAGAGTATGGCGCAATTTGGAGGTGGAATTGAATGCAGCAGGACCACCATCAAAAAGTATTGCCGAATGGAAGAAGGTATGAATAACAAAATTATGTATAAATACTATTGATTAAATAGTATGTGTATATAGTGGTAAAAGTGGAAAACATTTTTCAGGTTTGGTGCGATCAGAAGAAGTACGTACGGCACAGAGCTACACAAAATTTAAAATTTTTAAAAGGAACTTGTGGAGGCCCCAATATGGAGCAAAAGCTTTTTGCAAACGAAGAGGTAATTTTTAATTTAATTGGTATGAAAGAGTCAGTGGAAGGTGTGGCCAAAACTGTAAAGAAAATCCAGTGAGCGTTGAAAATGCATTGCAGGAGTTGTTGAGAGACGATGAAGTAGCTGAAACCATTTTAAACGGCAATGACCGAGAAACACCGCAAAAGCCACCGCCAAAAAAAATTAAAATTTCAAATAATAATGATGAGACACATGTCTCCTCTATCGATGTTCTTACAAAGGAGATCTGTATTCAAAAGAAGATGCTGGAAGCGATGACGGAGCAGCAACAAAATACAAAAAAAAATATATCGCTCTATTGATCGCCTCTATGATTTGAAAAAGACACAACTGGAAGAGCAAAAGCTGCACAATTTAGTTATGGAAAAATTGCGACTCAGGGAAGTGGAGGATAAAATTAACAAAAACCGTCGACTATTGGAGCTAGAAGAGCTCAAAAATTTAAATTAAAATACAACGTGCATATATGTGTTAAAAAATTTAATTCTACCTGAAAATATTTTTTTTTTCTTTAATGTTTTTTTAATATAATTTAAATGAATTGTTTTGTTTTTTAAGTTTTAACATAGTTTTTTCCTTTACTTTTTAATGCATTTTCATTTGTTTTTTAAGTTTTTTAAATGCTGTGTATTTTATATTTTGTTATTTTTTTTAAATATTTTGAAAATTTTTATTTACGACAAGACAATAATACAAAACAGATGATTTCGAATACCTAAATTCTCTCTCCCTTATTATTCCCTTCCCAGACTGTTTAGAATAGGAGGATTTTTTTCTCGGGAAAAATGAATTCCCAAGGAAATATTTCCCCGGGAATATTCAGAATAGGTCTGTTAATGTCGGCAATTATGTATGGAATACAATATCAGTGCGCCTTTGAGCATAGTGCGAGCTCGATTTTCGCAACCCCCGATTAACGCAACACCCAGGACAACAGGAAAATTTTTTACATTACAGTCTTTATAAGTGCAACGATTTTCAAAAATGAGTCTCAATAAGGCAAATTTTTTACATTACAGTCTTTATAAGTGCAACGATTTTCAAAAATGAGTCTCAATAAGTGCAACACTATTTATTTTTTAAATATATTTGCAATGATTTCTGTTTGTATTTCTTGTTCAGAAACGTAGTTTTATGAAAGTAATCATATTTAATCAAAGATTCCCATTTCAATAGCATTTCTCTCACGTTAGTGCTGTCCCAAACACGTTTTAAAACACAAATACAAACGCATCAGTTTTCTGTTTTGCAGTATATGTATGTTTAGACAGATGCGTAGACTAACATATTTGTATAATTTCACTTTTTAAAACAAAAAATTGCTCACTACGCCAATGTTTCAACAAGAACACTGTTTTTTAGCATTTAATAATTAATTTGTTTCTTATTATTAAAAATGGGGTATTTTCAGGTACAATAAAAAGTGGTCGATAATTGCAACTTTTTCGGAAATTGCAACAGGCCAGATTTTTTCAAGTTGCGAGAATCGAGCTCGCACTGTATTTCATTTCATAACATTCTCACATATTTCACGCCGTATTTAATTATACTCATCACGAATATTTTGTTTCCGTTGCTTCAACGTTTCTGGTTTGTTTGCATAAGACTTGCTTTACAGATAACATCACAAAAAGAAGTCCAGAGTAGTCAAATCAGGCGACCATGGAGGCCAATCAACATCACCATTTCTTCAAATAACTTGCTTTTTAAAGAGGTCTCATAGTAATTCCATTGTAATCCATTGTATGCGAAGTGGCATCGTCTTGTTGAAACCACATGTTACTCAAGCCCAAAGCATGCACTTGTGGCGTTAAAAAGTTTTCAATCATATCACGATATCGCTCCCCATTGACAGTTACGGTTACCCAGTTTTCAGTTTCAAAGAAGTAAGCTGCAATGATTCCCTCTGACCAAAATTCCCACCAGACTGTCACTTTTAATGAATGCAAAGATGACTGATGAATAATTTGTGGGTTTCCTATTGCCTAGAACTGTATTATAAATTTTATTTCTTTGTGTTGTATCTAAAAAGTTACGTTGATTACCCTCATGCGTCGTTTTTGACACATATGAGAAAACGTATGTTTTTTGGCGGGCAACTTTGCTTTTTTACCAGTCATTGTACTTTTTGTAGGTGATTAAGTAATTTTTGACTAATTTATAAACAAAATATCGTCGTGCGGAATTTTAAGTGCTCTATACGCCATTTTTTAAATCTCAAGTTAATGATGCTAATTTAGGTTTTTGACACCAAAATTTTTAAAATCTGCAATCCGTTTTCGGCTATTTTTTTCCGAAACTTGACGAGGTATCCTAAAACGGATTAAAGATTTGAAAAATTTGAGGTCGAAAACCTAAAGTGAGTGGCATCATTAACTCGAGATATATAGAAAATATGAAATGGCGGATAGAGCACTTAAACTCCCGCACGACGATATATCAAATAATTAAAACAAGTAAATAAAATATTTGTCAATTGAAGAAATAGGAGTTCTTCTAAATGAAAGTAAAGCTGCAAATAACTACGGTTTTTCTGATGTCAGAAAGCCTGTAGTTAGTAGTAGTGTAGTCAGACACATAGTGGAAGGTTTAAAACTGAAAATGTTATCAATCTTCCGCCCGTTGTAACACGAATTGCATTTTGAAAGGGTACTTCTAAGGTCTACAAATGCATTTGCCAAAGCTAAGCATGGCGACGATTTCTTGCGAATTGCTTCCAGTTTGTTGAAAGCTTCCAGGGGTCTTTTGATTTTAGCTGGCGTGTAATAGTATAGGTAAAATAACTACTCTTTATACATGAATGCTGTATATATTTTTAAATCAAAAAATCAATCACGTGTTGATTTATTCGATGCAGACTATAGTCGTATTATATTAAGGGAAATTATGGCAAAAAACACTTTTGAATATGTCAATGAAGTTATTTCTTCGGATGATGCCATTAGCTTTTACCTTTGTACGAATCAACATTTGCATTCACAAGCAATACAACGATTGTTTCATGTATTGATAGCAAGAAAATGTACAATTTTAAAATGCATACTGCATAACTCTAAAAAAGTTGAACCCGGGGATTAAAAGGCTGCCAACAATTATGAGTTATTATAACAAGACCACAGCCTTGTTCATAGAGACGTTCTCATTAATTTCATTAAATTTTAATTAGTTTGTTTTAATTCAATATAGACTGTGTCGATGTGGACGATAAGATGTTTTCTTGTATAGTTGCATTGAATGCGTAAATTAATTAAAAAAAAAATTAACCCTAATTGCCAAACAACGCATACAGTTGCAATAAGAAGAAATTTTTTACGGTAACTGGGGTTATCCTTCACAGAAAAAATTATTGCAGGAATATTTTCAAACAAACGCTTGTTCAATTTTTATTTCGTTTTCAAATAAAGTTTTGTTTGATTCTATTAATAATTTTGTTTGAATGAATTTTAAAAGTATCAATGTTGATAAAACATGATATAAAGAAAACAAAAAAACAGAAATGTATTGCTTTGTAAATACTTTTGTTTGGTTTTTATATATTAGATGGGATATGATTCGCATTTAGTTTATAACTATTTTAACATAAGTATTTATAGTTTTGAATAACACCTTTGGGAAAAAGTCTCTTGACGAGTCTCTTAATCAGAGACGAAATGGCCATAGACACATGTTTATCCCCAAAAGAATACATTTCATATTACATTAAAATAAATAATACAATAATAATATTAATAATACTATTAACAATAATAAAATATAAAAATAAATTATCATAAAAAATTTAAATTTGTAAAAAAATTATTTGAATTTTCTGTCAAATTTCTGAACATTATTTTGTTGTCTCGAATAATTATTTTGTTCAATTTTGCATTCATTTTTAAACATTTTATTTTTTTAATTGGCAACTTTTTTCTCTAAAAACAAATTTTTTTTCAAAAAATATATTAATTGGTTTGACAAAATTTTTGTTTGCTTAGAACCGTAATATTCAATAAAACTTTTATCTACTTCTATTAACTTTTTTGTTTGATTCGTTTTTGTGACTCCAATAAAAATGTTTATTGAATATCGCAAAATTTTTATTGAAAATATCGCAATTTTTTTTTTTCAAACAAAATATTACAAATTTGTTGTTCGAATTCACAAATTCTTTGTAGGACCGAAATTAAACAAAAAATTTATTAACTCAGTGAATTTCGTGTCTGAATCAAAAAAATATTTTTTTCTGTGTTTGTATGCCAAATAGAACAGGAAGGCTACGATCAAGTTCATTTGTAAATTTTTTGAAATGCCAGTTTCATCATATGCATCGAAGATATCAAAAAGCGTTCCTCCACAAATTAAAGGAAGACAAAGGTGTTCGATATGTTTTGAAAAGAAATCTACTTCAAAAAATAACATGCATACTCAAAATCATACATGGGCATACCGCATTACTTTTTTACTGCAATACGTAAACCAGTATTCAGTACAAAGTACTGATTATTGAAAAGAAAAATCAGTATTCAGTAAATTTTACTGATTATTGAAAGAAGAAATCAGTATTCAGTAAATTTTACTGGTTACTGAAAAGAGAAATCAGTATTCAGTAAAAAGTACTGATTTGTGTAAAAAAATTCAGTAAACATTAAGTGAAATCAGTATTCAGTAAAAAGTACTGATTTGTGTAAAAAAATTCAGTAAACATTAAATGACTGATAGTAGGTAGATACTGTGTGTTTTAAAAATGATATGTACGCATTGCTCACTTACATGAATAGTGGCATAACTGAAAAACTGCATTTCGAAAAAAATTAAGAACTGAAAAAATTATTTTATTTTACATTTTTCAGTATATTTTTTGAACTTGAAGTCTCAGCTATATAAATCAGTTTTTATTTACCCAATAACACATTTCACAATTAAAAAAAGTAAAAACATACAAAAAAGAAATATTTCTCGAAATGCAGTTTTTCAGTTATGCCACTATTCATGTAAGTGAGCAATGCGTACATATCATTTTTAAAACACACCGTATCTACCATCAGTCATTTAATCTTTACTGAATTTTTTTACACAAATCAGTACTTTTTACTGAATACTGATTTCTCTTTTCAGTAATCACTACTTTTTACTGAATACTGATTTTTCTTTTCACTAAACAGTACTTTTTACTGAATACTGATTTCTCTTTTCAGTAATCAGTAAAATTTACTGAATACTGATTTTTCATTCCAGTAATCAGTAAAATTTACTGAATACTGATTTTTCTTTTCAATAATCAGTAAAAAAAGAAAATACTGAAAAAGTACTGGTACTGAAAAATGCCCATCTATGCTCAAAATAATATACAATAAAACTAAAAGCAATGTTTTCCTACAATATTAAGCAAATATAAGTACTAGCTGTTTTGTGTTTTTTCATCATGTGTGTTTCTCGTTTTTCTACTAAAAACCGTAAGAAATCTATTGTGCATCGAAAACGACGCGAGGGTAAGCAAAGCAATTTCTTTTTAGGAACAGATGAAGGTTAATATGCGACTACAAATTAGTTGATGCATTTGATCAGTCTCATATCTCAAAATTTTTTCCAATAAATGAGGTCACATAGCGTCAAGGCACACTACTCAGTTCCGACCGAAACCCCATAGCTTCTTTATTTCTTTAAGAACAAGTCTGGAATTATGTATTCAATTCATCTGATAAGGGGTTGGGTATCTAAGCATTGGCCTATAAAATATATTGAAAAAAATTTAAGAAAATGATGATGATTAGGGAACAGAGAATGACATGAATCGCACTCAAATAAAAACTTTTTGACTTTTTAAAAATGAATATTGAGCTAGCAATACACACTAACTAAATGAATGCTGCTATTGCATGATTCAATTTAGTATGTATTTTTGCTACAAAATGCTTGTAGTTGCTTGCAAATTCTAAACACTCCAACCAATCACAAATCAGTAAGTATGTTTGAGTATTTCACTGTTTAAATGTGAATAAACCAACTACGAACAAAAGAAAAACAATAACACGATTGTAATGAAAACTAATGCAGTTTCTCTTGTTTCACTGTTTCAGTCAAACGATTTAACCTCTTAGTTAAACTTTAATGAATCATTTGAGTGCTTTGTATACAAAGGAGTGTTTTGTATGTTATTATTGCTAACGTATCTAAAACAAGATTAAAAATAAACAACGCGTTTACAAAAGTAAACTCTACAAGCAATACAATTGCCACTGTTGATGAATAAAAACAAACCAAAAGCAGTAATAATAGGAATAGGCAGTAAAATCGAATCAACTCATGCCATTCTTTGTTAGGGAACATACAAAGGTATGAATTATAATCAATAAGTATTTTTTTGAGATCATATTGCTAGTTTCTGAGACATCTATGATCGTACTTTTGTCTACACGAAAAAAACAATAATATCTCGAAAAAGTAAAGTCGCGTAAAAGTTAAAAACCCAGATAAGTTCCTCAACGTTCCATTCTGAAAAGTTAACTAAAGGATTAATTTTTTAAATCGTATGCTAATGTTATGTTACATTAGAAGAAGATAACGGTGATTTCGAAGTAACCGGCAATGATAACGATAATTCTCTCGAAAGAAAAGTTTTCTATAAATATCCGCAATGAAAATACTTTCCACGAAAACAAAAACGTAAAAAGCAACGCTAAAAAGTCTCTACTGATTCTTTAAACAACTTTGTACAAAATTTAATTTTGTTTGTACAATATACTCGTATTTAAGTAAATAAGTATATACGACTAGTACAATACACTAAAATTGGCAGCAACAATTCGCAAAATGCTATGAATAGCCTTGTGGTTATTTTGGATCTAAAAGAAGATTATTAAAAAAGAAATTACTCTTTTAATGCTTTCATAGCTATATTTTCTTTGGTCGAATGAAATTGATGGGACGACTATTTTTCTATCTTTTGATATTCAATTTTGAGAATCGTAGTACAACAAATTGTAAAAGAAATTGATAACAGGGTTGCATTTTTATGGCTTTCGAGGAACATAGTGTGAAATCGAGATAATTAAAACTCAAATATGAGCATCGTAATAAGTAGACTAATTATCTTTTCGAATGAATAGAACTTTGATTTTATAAGGTCGAGATAGTGTTGCAATAATTACTGCCACGATATTTTATTTATTTCATTCAATAGGCACTTTTAAACATAATTTTTTAAAATTTTCCTTTAAAGTGTTTCAAATTGACAACCTTTAAGTTGCGTTCCTTTTCATTTACGAGTATTAATGTACGATGCAATTTTAATTGCAACAATCAACTCATTTGCATAAAATAAAAATGCATTTTTAACGGATGTTGCCTCATAAAACATTTTATGACAATACGAGTATTGTTCTGTTTTTCATTTTATTTTGCAGTAGTTTTTTTATTTATTTTATCTCATTATTTTTAATTTCATATTAATTCATAAATTAAATCTTGTGTTGCATCCACACATTCAAACGCGAACATACGGTACGTACTACATGTATTTTAGTTTCATAAACCGGGCAAACATATGCCCAACATGAAATACACATGTATTGTATATGAAAGGACATGACATACATACATATATGCACATTCACACACTCTCATATGACATATTTATTTATAAATGCATTTGTACATACGTATGTATGTATGTATGTATGTGTTTTGTGAGCATATAACACAACAAATGTATGTATTAGTATGTATTGCAAATATGTTGCATATGTTTCGCATGTTGCTTGACATTTCGAAAACATGACAGTTATTACAACAAATGTAAGAATATAATACAACCAGTTAAGGAAATGAGTGAAACGTATACATATAGGAAGAAAAAAGAAAAACAGAGAAACCAGACAGAGTATGATGCACTTTACATACGCGTATGTATACATGCGACTAAATAATTACAAACATCTGCATACACGAGATTCATGTATTATATGAATTTTCATTTCCGTTTTAAGTGTTAAAAAAGTTATATATGTTTGCACTTTTCTCGCCAGTCAGCATTAAAACAATATACTCGTATGACTTATGCTTGTGCATGTATGTGTGTGCGTGGATATAACGGAATATTACCGCCATAAATGTGCTTTTCCTGTTTTAAAGTAAAAATTTTAAATTCCTCTTTTAAAGTAATATTTAATCAGATTCATTGCAGAAAACACAAGGACACCACAAAACCTTAGGTGAGAAGATCAAAATTAAATTAATTTTACAACTTCATCAGTTAAGGAAAATTGACATATGAGGCTCTTCAGTATTCCGAGATCCTTTGAGCTATTAAATTTAATTCCAACTGCAGCCAAAAAAGAAGAAACACTACAAGAAGTGTTTAAAACTTTTAAGTGTTTTAAACTGTTTGGCATTCATTTGTTTAGGCTGTTTGAAGGATGCACTTTAAGAGGGCGCAACATTAAATGTTTTTAGTGGTCTTATCCATCACAGACACGTACTTATCCGAAACAGGGACATTTACAAGCAACATTTCATATGAACACATACTACAGAGAGGAAACAGTATGGTTTTATTTTGTAGTAAAAATGCAGTATCAAGAGACAATAAAACCCAAAAATTCTGCCATTGTTCTATATGTACTTCTATGGGACGTGCTCTGATGAAATAAAATAATCAAAATAATCTCATATTCTCACGTACTGTTTGTACTCGGCTCATAGAGCACATCGTTTTGTAGTTGATTGTCGAGTCAATTGTACGATGGCTTATAGAGGGAATTCGTTCTTTAGATGCACAGTTAGCTTCTCGAAAAATCTTTCGCGAAGGTCAATGACGATATTAAAAGTTTAAATCAAATCAAATAAATCGCCTGCATGAGTGCTGGCCTCATTGAAAAAAAATCTAAACACTATGGTTCGTGAAGACAGAAATAAACATGAATTTCAATTTAAATATTTATTGTATCAATTAAATTTTTAATTGATATTGGGCCAATACCCAAATTTATCAAAAGATTTTAATTGAATAAATCAAAAAGTTTAATTATAAACGAAATCAAAAATCAATTAAAATTTGTACTCAATCAAATGAAAAAGTAATAAAAAAAATTCAAACTCATTAAAAAAAACTATTAACAACGTGTTTAACCGCTCCCCGACATTCCACTCTATTACACCTTAACCAATGTCAACAAAAAACGAATGATCAGGGAAATAAAAGCGCCACCTATTGGGAAGTAGCAGATAACAGCTTAACCTACCTAGCGAAGGCACACTCACCACACAATTAACATGCAACGATGAGACAATTGCTATCGATCATACAACGGTGAAGGTATAGCACTGGCCTTTGAATGATCAATTCACAGCAATTTGTCTCATTTCTAAGGCGCTTAATAATAATATAATCAATTGTAATATATGTACTGTCCTTTCTAAAATTCCAATACAATGCACAGCATTTAGTAGGTGTTTTCCCCTGAGTATTGGTCTCAAAATAAAAAAAAATAACAAAAAAAATAAATAAATATAAAATATTTTTTTCTGTGCAGAGAGAGAAGTTGGATCGATCGATCTGTTTAAGGTCGGTTTCGGGATGCATTGTATTTGGTACTGAAAAGAAAATCGAATTTACCCCGGAAATTAGAAACGAACAGCTCGGGTGGTTTTTTTTAATGCTAAATGTAGACAATTTTTTATAACCAATACTCGGGGGACTTCAACCATACTCATGCTGTGCAGTATTGTATTGGAATATAAGATAGATTATTTTTTTTTCTATTAAGCGCCTTATGTCAATGAAACAAGTTACTGTCAGTTTATCTGTCAAGGGCCAGTGTTATATCTTCAACTCTTCAACTTCTTTCCCGGGTTTAAAGCCCAACTCTGACATCTTGAAAAAAGAAAAGAAACGCTCTGAAAGTAACTGATTGCCATTAACAAGCTTCTCAAGTCTATCATTCGGAGCCGACTTTAAATTGTAAGTCCCGGTACTCATAAATACAAATTAACATACACATAACATGGATGCTGCGAAAAGCTAGGCTATAACCCTGAAACAAGGTTGTAATTGCCATTTATGTATGTACGTATGCATATATGCGTAAGCGGGCATTGAAGTGAACATTACCAAGTACAGTTTTAGTATCATTTTAACAAATTTATTCACTGCTATTTCAAGCAAAAGTTCATATTTTAATATTTAAATCCCATTTATGAACCGTTAACTTTTTAAATATGACATTTATGGTGTTTTTAATGTTTTTTTAAAACCTTTAAATATACAAAACAAATTCCCATACTGGTCACTCTTCAACTCTACATCCGTCTGGTATCCAACAAAAAAACAATGCAGTGGTTTAGTCAATAAAAAGATCCCCAACATATGTTTAGAAGTACTTTTTCCTTTTCTTCTTCCTCCACATAAATATGTTCATACGCACATACAGAACAAATTTTTAAATGAATATAAAATGTTTACGGACCCTTTTTTTTTGTTCCACTACATATTTTTTCAAAGGAATAAAAATAAGATTTTTTATTTTTATTTTGTTTCCCTCTTTTATGCGAAACTTAGGTATGCCTTACCTACGTTTTAAAATATTGTGTTTTTAATCGTGTAAAGTTTGTTGACTTTTTTGTCCTTCATAGAGGTTGTTTGTATCAGAACTATACGAATATACGAATTCGCGTTAAGGTTTTAAAGCGTCTTATGTCCTGTTTTACACCCTATGTGAGTGTAGCATCTATGGACTATTTAGTTATTTTATTAGAAAGCAAAGATCTTGTTTAAAATTTTATTAATAAATAAAAAATAAATATATTTGGCCTGAGTGACATTTTTTTTATAAATCACTGTCGTTTTTTTTTTAAATTCGCTCATATCTATTACGATAAATAGTATGCAATCTAAATAACTTTTTCTTCAAATTATAAAGACAGTGCTGTGTTGTAATAAAAACGGCATTCAAAAGTTACCAATTAAAATATCTGACATATGCAAGCTACTGAACTGCGTGAAAATTTTCGTCAGTTTTCCTTTTACAATACTTAAGTGAGTTCAATAGACTTTTTCAAAGACAGAATCAGACCAATTGTGCATTTCTTTTAGTGAAACAATATCCTTTCAATACAAATTACTCGTATCATTCAAAAAGTTGGTCATGTTAGATTTTTGAGAGTGGATCTCTCCATAGTTATTCATACCTAGCTTATTTGGTATTTCAAGTAGGGGTACCAAGGTACGCCATAAATTAACCATTAAAATGACTACACAGAAAAAATTATTGCAGGAATATTTTCAAACAAACGCTTGTTCAATTTTTATTTCGTTTATAAATAAAGTTTTGTTTGATTCTAATTTTGTTTGAATGTATTTTAAATATATGTTGATAAAACATGATATAGTAAAAACGCGGCTTTTAATTTAACATCATTCTGCTTTCTTTATGTACAAAATTTCCGCACATTTACATTGTTAAAGCTTTTATAATTCTTTTAAAATAGTAAGCAACACTTATTTATGCTCACACATTTAATAAAAAAAAAAAATAAAATAAAATAGAACAGAGAAATAGAATTTGAATTTTTTGAAAAACAGAAATGTATTGCTTTGTAAATACTTTTGTTTGGATTTTTTTTTTTATTAAATGGTATATGATTCGCATTTAGTCTATAACTATTTTAACATAAGTATTCATAGTTTTGAATAACACCTTTGGGAAAAAGTCTCCTGAGGAGTCTCTTAAGCAGAAACGAAATGGCCATAGAGACATGCTTATCCCCAAAAGCATACATTTCATATTACATTAAAATAAATAATACAATAATAATATTAATAATACTATTAACAATAATAAAATATAAAAATAAATTATCATAAAAAATTTAAATTTGTAAAAAAATTATTTGAATTTTCTGTCAAATTTCTGAACATTATTTTGTTGTCTCGAATAATTATTTTGTTCAATTTTGCATTCATTTTTAAACATTTTATTTTTTTAATTGGCAACTTTTTTCTCTAAAAACAAATTTTTTTTCAAAAAATATATTAATTGGTTTGACAAAATTTTTGTTTGCTTAGAACCGTAATATTCAATAAAACTTTTATCTACTTCTATTAAATTTTTTGTTTGATTCTTTTTTGTGACTCCAATAAAAATGTTTATTGAATATCGCAACATTTTTATTGAAAATATCGCAATTTTTTTTTTCAAGCAAAAAATTACAAATTTGTTGTTCGAATTCACAAATTTCTTTGTAGGACCGAAATTAAACAAAAAATTTATTAACTCAGTGAATTTCGTGTCTGAATCAAAAAAATAATTTTTTCTGTGTATAAGAATCATTTAAAAAAAATATTTTAATTGCTCTAAGCTTAGTTGTAATTAAACTGAAACAATATAGTTCAGTTGGTGTGGTACGCTGATGATGCTCAGTACGTAAAGGCCTACCCATAACGTGTATGGCTTAGCTTAAGCAACTCTCAAAAATTATTGAAAACTCCCAAAAATTATTGCCTTTGCTGTCAAAGGCATAAATAAATTAAAGAAGAGTTTTAAGTGGTCATAATTTACTTACATGAACTTAAGGTACATTTATCCATTGTTGCAAATTTGTGCAATGTTTTCTTTTTTGGCTAGTACTTCCAATTAAAAAGTTTCCAAAATTGCAGCCAAAATTTTGTTTATTCTATTGAAATTATCATTAAAAGGCACAAATTGGCAAATGTGGTACTAAAATATAGAAAGAATATTGAAATTCTTAAAACTAATGAAGTATACTCTAGAAGCAATATTTGCAGTGAAACCTTTTGCTCAGGAAAAAAACATCCATATGCACATACCGCTTTTGCAACAGATTTCTATTATTTGTTTCCAAGACTTTTCTTTAATATTTATCAGGGACCGTAACGGTTATAAGCAGGGACCGCAAATAACAGTTATTGCTTAAAAATTAAACTAAAAAAATCAACGTATTAGAGTCGACAGACATATATGATGTTATATACCAAATTAATCGTCTTGGAGAGCTCTCACAGAATCTGTGGTGATCTCGGATAAGTGATCATTAATCAGATTTTAACTGTTACTTTTTGACGGATGATTTAGATGAAACCTTTAAAAAGAGAGTTTTATTTTTCCGTCATAAAATAAAACTTATTTTTGAGTTTTATTTTTCAGTCGGAAAATAACCGTTATTTTTCGAGTTTTATTTTACATTTAAAAAATAAAACTCTATTTAGGAGTTTTATTTTTTCCGTCATAACATAAAACTCGTTTTTAATGCAGATTTTATTTTTAATCTAATCCCGTTTCTTGTGGTATCTTTATTTTATTTTTTTTATAGCTGAATACCTAAAATCTCAAGTTGAACGAGTTTTAGGGCGCTTTAATATTAATAAAAGATAAATTTACACAATTACAACCGATAATGGCCGGAACTTGCTAAAAATGTTACAAATATTTGACTAGGAGGATGAAAGCGGGTTCGATGACTGCGTCTATTACGATGTTCTGCACGGAACAAAATATGATAGAAATGACATTTGTAATAGTTTGCAGACGATAATGTGTCAAATCAGGATTAGGTGTAAAAAAAATTTTTCATAAAAACGAGTTTTATTTAATGACCGAAAAAATAAAACTCCTAAATAGAGTTTTATTTTATGATGGAAAAATAAAACTCAAAAAATAACTGCTATTTTCTGACTGAAAAATAAAACTCACAAAATGAGTTTTATTTTATGACGAAAAAATAAAACTCTATTTATGAGAGTTTTTTTTAACTTTTATTTTTCCGTTGAAAAATAACTTTTTCTGCTGACCTTTTTTGGAAAAACTCTCAAAATAACAATAAAAAAATAAGTTTTTCGATATAACTTATAACCGTTACAGTCCCTGGTTTTTCCAAAAAAGGTTAGCAGAAAAAGTTATTTTTCAACGGAAAAAAAAGTTGAAAAAAATAGTAATAAAAAAATATAGTAATAGGTGTAAAAAAATCTTTCATAAAAACGAATTTTATTTAATGACAAAAAAATAAAACACTTAAATAGAGTTTTATTTTTTAACGGAAAAATAAAACTCAAAAATGAGTTCTATTTTATGACGAAAAAATTAAACTCTCTTTTTAAAGGTTTCATCTAAACTTTTATTTCTCCGTCAAAAAATAACATTTAAAATCTGATTAATGATCACTTATACGAGATCACCACAGATTCTGTGAGAGCTCTCCAAGACGATTAATTTGGTATATAATATCAGATATGTCTGCCGACTCTTATGCGATGATTTTTTTTAGTTTAATTTTTAAGCAATAACTGTTATTTGCGGTCCCTGAGATTTATATTGAAATCGAATGGTCTGCTCTTGCCATAAAGCCATTTGTGTTTTTCCAAATAAATTATAATTCTTCACCCGTTCTAGAATTTTTTTCATTTTAATTAATATATGTTACATACATACATACATAATTGGCCATTAAAAAAGTACCAGGACCTACAGTTTAAAGTCGACTCCGAACGTAAGATTTTAGAAGACTTTCAGAGGTTTTGCCAGAAAACTTTTGAGTGGTAGTCGCCCAAAGAAATAATTTCTTCAGATTTTATTTTTTTCAAGATGTCCGAGCTGCGGTTTCAATCCTGGGCTCACGTCTTAGTAAGCCAAAACACTAGCAACTAGACCAAGTCGACTACAATTCATTTTATTGTTTTATATGTAACACCTGATTCCGTACGGAACTACGGTACTTTGCTTAAACAAATGACATTGGCGATTAAGTACATTATAGTTTGTCATATACGGTTTACATGTACATATTCGCACAGTTGCTTAAGTTAGCTTAAGCTAATTCATGCACATTATGGTTGGGCCTTAGGTTTTTAGTCTTAAGGAAGTGTAACAAAAATTCGACTCAACTGACAGTAAATCTTCGTTCGTACTTTACTTTGTTTATATATTTTTATTCTTTCTATTCTTATAATGGTTTATTTATAAAGTCTTAATAGTCTCTTAAAGACGTGTTTAATAGCTTCTAATGGTGATTTTCTATATATTTCCATATTGTTGTTGTATTCAAAATACCCGTATCCTTATGTTGTTAAAATTATTGCATTTCTCAATAACAGCGGGTCCGTTTTATGTGCTTTTTTATATGTTTTTTTGTCTTTATTGTTACCAATTTCTATGTTTCCATTGTATTCATAGGATGAGTGTGTGTGTGTGGTAAAGCTCATGATTTGTAGTTTAAATTTTAGAAAATTGCCAACAACAGCATAGAATGAAAAAATAAATATTTATTTTTTTATTTCCTTCGTTTAACGTCTTCCTCCTTTTTTCAAACAATATTTGTATTGAGATTTAAAATTTGATGTATGATTTTTCCAGTATAATGTTGTAAATAAAATTTGCATGATAATGTATTTTTTTTTTTCTTTATTCTTCTTTTGCTATTTCTTAAGACATATTTTGTAAATATCCCGTCTTTGATTTATTGTTAATTTATAGAAAAAGAAAAAAAAATAATAATGATTTCATTGGGAATACTTATCATACTCGTACTACAAAAGTACTTAAAAACGAACTTAAACTGAATTGAGGGTAGACTATAAAATATAAAAAAATTGAAATAATAAATAAATAAAGAAGTAAAATGATAATTTATGTAACGATTAGTGTTTAAAAAATATTAAATTCTATGAATTTTTAAATTTTAGAATTAAATCTTTTAATTTTTATTAAGTCCATCTTCAGGAAACCGCTCCCTGACATTTCCAGTCTATTCCACCAAAAACGAATGATCAGGAGTACAGCGCCACATTCTGGGAAGATAACAGTTAACCTACTGAAGACGTTCGCCTCTCACATTCAACATCCACCGACAGATAGCACAAGTGCTGTTGATCATTCCAGGTTAAAGGTATAACACTGGCCTTTGATTGGTCAAATTGACAGCAACTTGTCTCATTAACAAAGAATCGCATTATAAAAAAATAAAATAAATCTATCCATGTGTTGTATTTTCAAATTCCAATGCAAAGCACTGCATGAGTAGAGGTTTACCCGTGAGTATTGGTCTTAAAAAAAAAAACTATTAAAATACTGCATATTCAACAAGGCTTAAGATTTTTTTGGATTGAAGAAAAGCAAATTGTTGGAGCATCGGCGCAATGTTGTTCGTTGTTCTATCGGTACTACCATAGGATGTGCTCTGATTACGTAAATGAAGAATTTGATTCCGAATAATAGCATATTTTTGCGGACTACTCATACCTCTCTCAGAGCACATCCTTTTGTAGTTGATTATCCAATGAATCGCACAATGTATATTTTTCTAGACCAGCACAAGGTACTGCATAAGTAGGGGTCATTCTCGGAGCGCTGGCCTGAATCGAAAAACAAAGAAAAAAAAGTGGTTTTTCATGTGATTGTCAAAAAATCATTAATAATATATTCCAATTACATTTTGCGATTACACTATGTTTCCTTGAAATATTTCCTCAAAAAATACATTGAAAATATAAAAACACAATTTTCCGAATTCACAAGACCCTTGTATCGTTGTATCATTGTTTTAGAGTACAACAGTATATATACGTTGTTGGTAATTTTCATGAAAAATTTCGATACCCTCATACAATAGTACTTCATGTTTCTTTAAAAAGTTGTATTGGTTGAAAAGAAGAATAAAAATACAAAAAATATATAGATATAGACATTAAGTTAATGTGGACAAAGTGCTAAAAATATAAATTAAAGATACATTTTTTGTGAATAGTGCTTTTATGTGATTTTTGACGTTTTTGATACAGCGTATTGTATTCATATACAATGATACATTAGGTGTTCACAAGCAAGTAAACAAAACGAACTTCGGCCTCCAGCACATACAAAAAAATAATTCATACAATAATACAGAAACTTGTGAATTCGGCAAATATTAATTTGGTTTTAAAACATACATACATAACTGGCCTTTACAACCCTGTGTCAGGATTACGGCCTAGCTTCTCGAAGCACTCATGTTGTGTGTGTCAATTTTTATCCATGAGTACCGGGACCTACAGTTTAATGTCGACTCCGAACGACAGACTTGAGAAGCTTGTTCATGGCAATTAGTTACTCTCAGAGCTTTGGCCAGAAGACTGCTGGGAGGTAGTCGCCGAAAGAAATATTTTTTTTCATATTTCTTTTTTTGAAGAAAGTCGAACCCAGGGCCCATGTCTTAGTAAGCCAACACACTAACCAACAGACCACGGCGAATTTTTTTACACAAATCAGTACTTTTTACTGAATACTGATCTCACTTTTCAGTAATCAGTACTTTTTACTGAATACTGATTTCTCTTTTCAGTAATCAGTAAAATTTACTGAATACTGATTTCTTTTTTCAGTAAACAGTACTTTTTACTGAATACTGATCTCACTTTTCAGTAATCAGTACTTTTTACTGAATACTGATTTCTCTTTTCAGTAATCAGTAAAATTTAATGAATACTGATTTTTCTTTTCAATAATCAGTAAAAAAAGAAAATACTGAAAAAGTACTGGTACTGAAAAATGCCCATCTATGATTATTATGCACCGATGTTCTCAAAATTGATATATTAAATCTATCAGTTATCTGCCCATGTACAAATGAAAAATGTAAGTTCTTCATAAACTCAGAACAATTGAGAGGCTTTGGATTTATTTCGAATACGTTGTGGGTATAAATAACATAACTGGTTATAAAAGCTATATTTAAAATACCATAAATTGGCAATATGTTTGTCTTCCTAGAAGAGCTCATTGTACTGGACATTTGGTCCGCCATTCGTTTTATTTTAAGATTCTATCATATACAGCTTATTAGATACTGTTAATTGGCAGCTCCTTCTTCGTTACACGATAATATCATCAATGTCATCTGATATAATGCTTATTATTTATATCGAAATTTGTTTTATTTGTCACTCGTGACAATTCAAAAAAAATTGTTGTTTTTATGCACCAGTCAAACCGTTTTTATTTGCCATTGTATGAACTAGACAAAAACCAGAGCTTAACTAAAAACTAAACTAAAACATCAATACTATGAATAGAACAAAACTTCTTAAAAGTTATACAAAGTTCGACGACGCTATTGCAATAAAAAACAAATATACCCAATACGTAGAAAGCTTTTTTTGAGCACACTTCAAGAGGATAGCAGCGACGGCTGCTGTACGTAAAATGAGCAAAGTAAAAGCACAGATTTACGCAAAAATATTCAAAATGTAAACATGCTTCGTCGATTCGACGAAGTATGTCTTTCCAGGGTTAAGTTATGAAATTTTCAACTATCCATTATTGATTTTCTTATTGTGCTCTTGTAAAATTGCAATTCTGAGCAAATAAAAATCAAATTTGTTAGAAAAATTTCTGCAAAATAATATACTTATATTATAATATACTTATGCCTATATTCATAAAAATTATTTTAGGTTTATTGAGGGTTTATTTGACAAGTATTGCATAGAAATTTGCCAAATTTACACTATTATGCTTTCTATTTCGTTAGGATTTTTGACGTGTTGTAATACAAAAAATTATAGTGTAAACTGGCCTTTAATAGTTCACATGATTTGTAACACACGTTTTCAGTTAAAGGTATATAATTAGTCGACGAGTTCCGTGTGTTTAACAAATTTAACGCATAAAAAAATGGTAAATTACACAATGCACGTTATAAAACCAGCTTCCAAATCGAATTAAATTAATTGAAAACGCAAACCGGTTTAGAAATGAGCTTTTAAAGTATTTTAGCTAATATTTATTTCTATTTTTTTTTTTCTCTATTATAAATATATATCTTTTTATTGGTTTTTTATTTATTTTTAAATTTTTTATATTCTGTAGTATGTTATTTTATTTATTTATTTATTTATTTATTGAAGAGATTGTGTCATAGCACAACAAGATATAAACCTTATAAGTGAAAGTACTATGTGAGGAACTAAATATTTAATACAAATTAAATAAATAAATATTAATTTAGAAAAACAAAAATATTGAATACAATTAATAATCTATGTAATAAAAGAAAGAAAAATGAACACAAGATATTTAACTATGAAATTTTAAAGTAAAAATTTAAAACAATAAGAACTAATAAGTTATAATAAACCTAGGATATCCGTTGAGGAAAGATAGAAGAAAGCAAAAAAAAAAAAATATAAAAATAAAAAATATAAAATATAATACATAATATAGAACATGAAAATACTTATTCTACACAACTCCCTTTTGAACATGTTTGCATTATCAATATTCTGAATAATGTTTGGTAGAGAATTCCAAAGACTGGTTGTATATATAAGAAATTGACGTTGTGATAAAAGGGTCTTATATTTTATTTGAATAATCTTCCTACCGCGGTTAGATCTGGCAAATAGTAATCTGTTAAATAAATATTCAGGTTGTCGTGACACAATGATTTTTTTAAGAAAAACTAAGCATTTAATTTTTAAGACATTTTCAAATGATAAGTGAAAAATCTGGTAGGAATAAAGAGAAATGTGGTCTCTACGCCCCTTAAGAAATACATATCTTGCTATATTGTTATATGCCACATTTAGCTTCCGTTTATCATCACTGTCGCAGTTGGCAAAAATTTCACATCCGTACAAAAGAACAGGAATTAAATATATTTTCGCAAGTTGCATACGAATGGTAAAAGGTGTTGAATCTATAACTGCCCACAAATTTCGAAGCATACTGTAAACTCTGCCAACAACGACGTTAATATGGTCGGACCACGTTAGTCGAGCATTGAAGATAATACCTAAGTTAGAGGCAGACTTAACAAATTCAATCTTCCTCCCATTTATATTAATTTCTGGAACTGCAAAAGCTCTATTCGACTTAGAGATTAACAAACATTCAGATTTGGAGGGATTGATGCACAGTCCGTTGGCCATAGCCCAGCCATTTATCTTGCTTAGGTCACTATTAATGGAATCCACACAAAGGCCAACATTTTCAACTCGAGAACCTACATAAAGCTGTACATCATCTGCATACATATGAAGTTTACAGTAACCTAAGACGTCCGGTAGATCATTAATATATAATATTCTTTTAACTTTATTTTTAAATATTTTAATATAACTTTCTTTTTAACTTTCTTAACTCTATACGTTTTAATTTATATCTGTTTTAAATTATCTATAATATGTTTGTTATTAAAATTTTTATCTGTTGTAATGTATGAATATTCTCATTAGCGCTTTAATTTATAAGATTTTAATCTTATTGCGCTAAGGTCATTATATAAATAAATAAATAAATAAATAAAATAAATAAATAAAGCATGGCGTCTTATCTGTTTTTTATTTGTCTATTAACACTCTGTAAGTTGATTATTCTTCTCTATACTGCGGAACCATGGACGCTGTCTTGTACCGATGCAGCGGTTTTGGGAGTGTTCGAACTAAAAGTTCGTCGTGAGATCTTTTTTTCATCTAAGGCATGGCGACGAGTTTTGCATTAGAACCAACAATGAGCTGTATGAGCTCCTTGGCGATGTGGGCGTTGTTCATCTCATTAACATTCAGAAGCTACTCTGGCTCAGCCATATTGTTAAGATGGAAAAATCTGCTCCAGCGAGAGAAGTTTTCGATGCGATGAGAGAAGTTTTCGATGCGACCATGTTGAGTTGGACCCTTTTCATGAATTGGTGTGACAAATTGGAGAAGGAGCGTGCTTAGCAGAGACGCCTGTAGCCTAGTATTAAGGCAGGCCGCAATCCGTTAACTGGTTGTTATGGCCATCTAAGTAAGTAGAAAGTAAATAATTTTGGCTCTTATCTAATCTAACGAAACAAAATGCTTTTTAACTATCAACTGATTACTTATCAAATAGTATACCCAAAGTGCTAAAAAGTTTAAAGTTAACGAACTTTCTTTTTATATAAATGATATTTAGCTCGTTTGCGCACTACTCCTACTCAAGTGAAAGTTGAAATGAGTTTGTTCTGTCTGGATTTTTGGATCTTTGCGGATTATCTATCAATCAAGTAGTTTCCGTCTGGACAGTTCTAAACACAGTAACTGCAATCATACTCAAACCTGTGGCATTCTCAGAAGTATTTACGTTATACTTGAAGGTTTCACCATCTTAAGTACGTTTTTATAAAATTTGTAACCTTAAGTTGTTAGAAAAACATCCTTATAAAGCGAACTTTTTTATTCATATTTTTATGCAAACATATGCTAGTAATTACGAGTATTTACAAATTATATCCCCTTAAAGCTAAAATATATTTCCATATAAATTTTAGTGTAAACATTATTTGATAAAAAATAATTACAAAAAAAATTTGTGCAATAAAAACAAAAATATCAAATTAAATAGCAGCCAGGCGAAATTCGATAAAGACATAAAACCATTACAAATATTTATAATTTACTCGTATATAGAATGTTCTACAAAATGTTAATAATGGCGAAAATTATGTATTTTTCTCTTGTATTGATTTTATTTCCAATATTTTTATGATCAACTATAAATTTTATCATTTAATTATGGGATATATTGATTAGAGTCTACCCACCATTTTGATTTTTTGAAAAAGAATAAAAAAAATTTTTTATTTTTTCAATATTTTTTGTTAATCAATATTGATTGATAACACGTAGAACTTAGAAGTATTAAACAAATCACCATGACTAAATAAATGAATAAATGAAATGCAAACATTAATAAAACGCGTACTTTTAATCAGAACAAATAAAACAATATGGCCAAGAAAAGCAAAAATAAAATTGTATTAAGACACTATCTGACAAATATACAAAAAAATAAAAAGAAATGTAAAAATGCGATTGGAAATATTATTAAAATAATGCGAGTAATTATGGGAATTTTTGTATTTTAATTTAATGGGATTAATAATTAAACACGCATATGGGATATTCCAAGTCAAATCAACCAATGGTTTTAACCTACCCCCTCCGAATTTTATGATTTTTTGTAGAAATATAGTATATCATAGAACTATATTAAATACAAAGTTTGGAAGCACTGATACATCTGGATCCGGAAATATGAGGTCTTGAAAATCGGAAAACAGTACAAAAATGTACAAAGTTACACTTACTTAATTGTAATTTTCTTGAAAAGTATTATAGCTACGCATCTCGTAAAAGTCGCATTTGGAAGGGTATTAAATTACCTTTGATTTAATATGCGACATGATTTTTTCTTTGAAAAAGTCAAAGGTCAATTTTCGATATCTATAAGTCGGAAGCCTATATCTCCGAAAGCGACCTTTTTAAAAATTTGAAAAAAAAATATGCCAAAGATAGTTTCGTTCTCTACAGTTGTGAAAAATTTCAGAGTGGAGGTATTTTTGGATTAAGAAATAAAAATCAAATCGCAAAAGAATGTGATTAAAACTAGTCTAATAGTGCTGGAATGGTAGACGATTTTTCGATTTCGATTAGCTAGAACCGCTTATTTTGTAAGTTTCTACAAAAAATACATAAAAGAAAAACGGGGGATGTGGGATGGGGGCAAATAGTTCTTCATCGGGGTCAAAGGTTGGGTTGAAGGAATAAAAATCTACAAAAAGCTTCACAACTGCCCTGGAGTAGCCCCTAGAGGGATAAAATGTAAGACCGACCCTTACTTATATTTTACCTCGAACTTTTTTTTCGAAATACAGTTAAGCCTCGATTAACCGGGCCTCTATTAACCGGCATGCAGTTCTTCTTATGTTTTCCCTCTATTATCCGTGCTTTACATCTATTACACTGGTTAACAAAAGACCAAAGAATTCGTTTTTTGTTTTTTTTTTCTTTCTATATCAGAATGACGTGTATTTTTTCAATACGTCAACAGTTTTTCCGTAACAGCTCTTGTTTTTATGTTATAACTAACTGCCCTCACATAATATTTTTAATTAGATTTTCATTATTTATTGAACATTGAAATGTATATACTATTGTTGTTTTCAATACGGCTTCGTCAAGAATATGTTGACTGCTTAATCCTGGGGGCAAATTACGGCATTCGATATCGAACAAAATTGATATGAAAATTGTTTTTAAATTTTACGAAATTTCGCTCGATATTGTGAACACTGCTTACCATGAATACTTTAAAATAAAATTGTGTAATCAGGCCAAGTCGTGGGTTCTTTATACTGTATGCCAGAAAGGTGTGGTATGTCTACGGTTTTGGTCAAGTGGAAAAAAAGATGCAGTAATATTCATAACACCCATGATTTGGCGTAAACCTGAAAATCATCCTGACAACTGCTACTTCTGCGTTACGAAAATAAACGGAATTAAAGCTGGAAATCAAAATAAATGATCATATCTAACTTATCTTCCGCTCAACGACCACTGCACTCGCATTTGGGCCGATTTCCACAAAGTCTTGGTGATTTTACTGAAGAACAGGTTGATAGGTTCCATCAGGATCTTCGGACGATATTATATATGTGTGTATGGTATATTTAAATCTGTAATTACATAAATCGAATGTTAAAATAAAAAAAGAATAAAAATAAATTTCTGTATTATTGGATATAACCTCTTTTAATCGTGTATTTCGATTTACCGTGCTGCTGTCTCCTCCACAAGAGCCAAATAGTCGAGGTTTAACTGTGTTTGCTTATAACATTTTAAATATGGTAATCTTCCTTACTTTAAAACACTGTGGATGTACATCCTGGTATATCATATCTTTTCATTCATTTCATCTATTAAATCAACTAGAAATGTGCGGATGGAAGGATCCACCACTATGGACTTTTCTATTTTCCAAATATGGAGATATAACATTTGTTATTCATTTTCATGTTTTGCTTTTACCAAAAAGAGATGAATTTATTCTCAAACTACGAAGTCTAATCGTTAAGAAAGCGTTTTACTTGCAAAATAAGTGCACACATGATATTTAAATGAAAAAGTTGAATGCGTCTTCGCAAGTATATTTTCTAGATCAGAATAAATATAAATGCAGCTACAATTCAGTTCATTAAGAGAAATGATATATGAGAGGAGAACATACCCTTGCACTCTACGAACAAAATTTAAAGCAAAGCTCAAGAGTATAATTTAAGAAAAACTTATTGATTTTTAGTTCATTTTGATAATAAATGAGAGAAAGATTTACAGAAAAAAATTTTTCTATTTTTAAGAGGCAGCAATATGAACGAATGATTAGGAGTACAGCGCCACTTTCGGGAAAGATAACAGCTAACCTACTTAGTGAAGACGCTCACCACTCACAAACAACATCCTCCGACAGATGGGGCAATTGCTGGTGATCATTCAAGGGTGAAGGCCTTTGATTGGTCAAATTGACAGCAACTTGTCTCATCAACAAAAAGACGCATAATATAAAGTCTATAAAAAAATCTATAACTGAAGTCGAAAACATGTTCTGTTTGGCTAGTGTACTATTCCTTCACGGACATTATTTTTTTTTTTGATTATCAAGAAATTCATTACAAAAATCTAAATTCTTTATAGAATTGAACTTTGATCAATTGTAATTGAAGTGTTTCTGACGAAACAAAATTAATTTAAAAAAAGATCACTTTTCCTGGGGCTCGAGCTCGGGTCTCCAGCATATCAAAAAATTCTGTCCCTCTTTAAAATTCAAATACAATGCACATCATGAGCAGGGGTTTACCCCTGAGTCTTAATAAAAAATATAGCACAGAATTTCAAAAGTATATCTCAGAGATGTAGACGGAAATTAAATTTTTTATTTGAGGTTTAAACAACTGAAATATTTTCTTTAGCTCCATTCCAAATGATGCATGTAACGCTCAGAGGTTTGCATGACCTGATGAAATAAAAGCGGCAAACAAAAGTAAACCAAACCCTGTATTACCACCTGTTTACTATACCCTTTATAAAATTCCACACGCTCATGCAACATATCGCTAATACAGGATCTTGTTAAAAAACAAATACGAAAAAAATATACAAAAAGGAAACCATAATTTCTTAAAAAACAATATTATTCATGTTCAAACATTTAAACACAATTTTTTCCTTCAATTTGTTGTTATTTTGCATACGACAACAATAACAACACAAAGAGACATTTACAGTGACATGGCTTGTAAAATAAGAAAACCAAACACGAAAGGGTTGATTTCAGACACACACCCTCAGACCCTATTAAAGACGGGGTGTTTTCTAAACTTGGCCAAAAGCAAAAATAAAGCCATAAAGTCACTAAAAACAGAAACAAAAACAAGAATAACAACAAAATACGAGTATGTTTGCAAATAAAAAACATTGATAAACTCATTATTTAACTTGATATGGCCGGCCGGCTACCAATGGATATGGACTACGTAACGTACATACATACATACATACATACGAGTACAGAGAAAAAACATATTTATTTAGTTTTTTTTAGATCAAATGATTAAAACACAATTCAAGAGTGGTTGAATTAACAGAAATGCCAGCCATTTTAGTTCAAGTTTTTTAGTAACCATTATTGATAAGACTCATTAACTGTCAAAAGAAGTGGTGTAGAGTGAATATGGGACTCACTACTTTAATGGTTTAATACAAAGAACACATTACACATACAATACATATATATTTGGAGGGGGGAAATATAGAAAATGTAAGGGAAACATAAAAAAGATTGATGATTTAATTGTTGTTCTAATAAAACTTTAATGAAATGTATTTACACCAGTACATAATGAATGGGATAGTATACGACGAGTATGTATTTCTAAACGATACTTAATAATTTAACCATAAACAATTGGTTATAAAAAGTAATTTCTATTATATTCCTGACTTTATCCTTCATCATGTTTACAGTGCCCGAGCATAATATGAGTAAGTAAAGTGAAGATAAGTTTTCGAATGTCAAATCATAATGGAGGTCATAAATCATAAAGAAAATGTTTATAAGTATGTATATACTTACTTGTAAGTACAATGCATACATATATACATATATAGAATGAAATGTTATGCTTATACTCCTATATGTGAAAAATAATTTAAAGTGAGTGAATTTGGCAGAAATTTAACAAAAATTAATAAATTACGCCGTAGTCTAGTGGTTACTGTGTTGGCTTACTAGATAAGAGTTCAAAGATCAGCGCTGACATCTTGAAAAAAAAATAATATGAAAAAATATTTCTTTCGGCAACTACCTTTTAGGAAAAGATCTAAAAGTAACTGATTGTCATGGACAAGCTTCTCAAGTTAGCCCGCCGGAGTAGACGTTAAACTGTACGTCCCGAAACTTATGGCTAAAAATTGACGCACACAACATGTGTGCTGCCAGAAGCTGGACCACAACCGTGAAACAGGTAATGGTAAGATAGGAGAATACAACATAATAACAAGTGGCACATTCTGCAAATGCCATGCCATGTTATACCATTCATACATGTTAGGCAATGATATATTAAGACAATATGTTGGAGTCAAACGTAAGCTTTGTTTTTATTCTCATTTTTTAAACATTAACATGAGAAATTAACATGTCAACACATACGATATATGTTCTTAATGATGGATTCTTACCATATGTTTAAATTACACTGTACAAGGATTTAAAACATTTTGCAAAATTATGGGGTTATGACGATTGATCCTGGTAGAGGAGACTACAGAAGACTACCTCAGATGTAAGAAAAACATAGTTTTTGTGCGAGCGCTCTACCACTATACCACTATTTATATCAATAAAATAAAACTGCACATATATTATTTAAATATACCCTGTAACACCGAGTGATGTATCGAATAGTTCTACTTATGAATTAGTATTAAAAACATTATGCACAGAAAACATTGATAGACAAGGAGTTGCAACACAACGAGTTGCAACAGCTTAGCCGATTTGCAATAACATGTTAAGACACTATAATGACTTGGCATGACACTGTGCTTGAGACGACATGACAGGCATAGCATGTTTTTCTAATAACATTTTTACACAAAACGTTGCGTTTTGCAGTACTTTAATACATAACAGTGTAATACCAGCCAGCTTCAATATAACGTCTCACACCGTGTTTAAGATTTTTAAAACCTAATTATTAAAGAAATACTTTTAATTATAAGGAAGAGAATAACCAATATGAGTCATTAAAAATACTTTTAAGTCGTTTTTTTTTTACATTTTAACGATTTTATATAAAACACTACCCATACACTAAAAAAAGTCACTCCTGATTTTTAAAATAGAAAAAAAGTAAAAAAATAAATTTGGCACTTGCCTTCAATTCATTATGGCGTTAATTCCGGCACGTGTCATCTTGATAAATTGTCTGGGCCAAGTTTTCTATAATTCTTTTCCTCTTTATTATTTTATTAAAAATTATAAACAAAAAAATCGCATCAACAACAAGTTTAAAACGGAAACGGATGCTGATCACACATATTCTCATACGCGTACGCATTTTAAAACACATTTCTTGCCATAATTTTTAAGAGAATAACAGCGAACAAATATAAAAAAGTTTGCAAAAGCACCACTAAATATTCGTTACCGTTCGAGTTTTTTTTTTATAAGCAGAAGAACATATATGTATATAATCAAAATATAAAAATTACAAATAAATGAAAAAGAAATTTAGTTGCTTAATTTTAATATTATTTGATTTATTTTATGATATTTTAGCAGTCTTCTGGCAAAATCTCTGAGAGTAACTAATTGCCATGAACAAACTTCTCAAGTCTGTCGTTCGGAGTCGACATTACACTGTAGGCCCCGGTAAACACGGATAAAAATTGACGCACACAACATGAGTGCTGTGAGAAGCTATGCCGTAACCCTGAAACAGGGTTGTAGTGGCCAAGTATGTACAGTAATCCCTCGAACTGCGCGGTTTCGGACTTGCGCGTTTTTATTTTTACCACCAAAATTTATTATTGCGCGGCAAAAGTTTCGCAACAGCGCTGTTTTTTTTTTTGCGTACATATTTCGTGCAAAATATGATATGATATGAAGATCTTTCTGTTGAAGAAATAATTACATATTTTGCAGATAATAAGAATGATAAAAATGACGATAGTGAAGATGTAGAAATTGTTAAAAAAAATTTTGTAGCAAAGCACTGGCAGAATTTTTGAAGCGTGGCAATCAACTTGGTTAAGAAGCTATTGACCTAGACCCTGATTTAGAGCGTGCTTTAAAATTCCGTAGACGTTTGACGGAAGCTTTAGCGCCGTATAAAGAACTTTACAGTTCAAGAGATACTATTAAGCAATCACTTTTAACAAGTTTTTTTACGAAACCATTGGAGGAAATTCGTCAGAAGATGAAAATTAACTCATTTAAAGATTTTTTTTAATTACATATTTACATTTTAATTATGTACATACTATGTACAATGAACTGATTTCAAGATTTTATTTGTTTAATTTTTAAGAATTAATTTATAATTTTTATCTTTTTTTTTGTTTATGTTAATTTTTAACTTTATGTTAATATTAAATAAAGTCTTTTTTTAGTTATCTACTTGGTTTAAATTTAAAATTTTCATGATCATTTTAGGATTTGGAACTTATCCCCCTAATTTCATACAAAATAGGGTTCACAGTGCGCGAATTCGGATTGCGCGCTGTTTTTTCAGAACGTATCTACCGCGCAGTTCGAGGGATTACTGTACTTTTCATTTGTATGTATTTGATATTTATTACAGTGCGCATTTATGTTTATGCTCTGGTTTTACCTCTTCGTGTTTTTACGTTACAACCTTTAGTATAGGTTGTGAGTTAGATAATGATTAGTAATCTGTATCATTAGTAATGAGATTAGTTTGTCAAAAATTGAGAAGTTATCAATAAATTACGATTGTTTTCAGAATTTCATGACTAGGATTAGTAATAATCAAAAAATAATCAGGGGGCAGATTACCGCATTCGATATCAAACGAAATTTATATGAAAACTGTTTTTAAATTTTATGAAATTTCGATCGATATTCAATGCCGTAATTTGCTAGCAGGATGACTTGAGATTACGGCCATTGAATTTATCGCTATTGTTTCGTTAGCTGTGTGTCAAGTGGCACCGTCCTGCTGAAACCACATATCGTCCACATTCATATATTCAAATTCGGGCCATAATAAGTTCGTTATTATCTCACGTTATTAAAGGGTGGAAACGAAAAAAATTTTACATTTTATTTTATTAATAACATAAAAACTAATAATAAGAAAAATTAAGTTATAACAACAAATTGACATAGTAACTCCATAGATATATAAAATAAAATAAAAATTATTCTTCACTTTTAGATAAACTAAATTTATGAATTTTTTTATCTTAAGCATAACATTAATTTTTGGACACCTCCTCTACCAACTTTTTGGACAGCTTTCTTCCAATATATATAGAATTTTTTCACATTCTTAGCCTTTTTTGCCGTTTTTCTTAAAATTTGCTTTACCACTGCCCAAAATTTTTAAATGGGGCGTAACTCAGGGCAGTTTGGAGGATTGCATTGCTTTGGCACAATATTTATATTATTATTTGTAAACCAATCCATAGTTTTACTTGAGTAATGAATGGAAGCCAAGTCGGGCCAGAATGAAGGCGTAGTTTCGTGCCGCTTATATATTGGTAGCAATCTTTTCTGAAGGCATTCTTTTATGTATAAAGGCCAGTGGTTTTGAGATTTGGCCACAACTGCAAATAGTTTGCCAGACTAGATATTTTTTTGCAAATTTATCCACTTTCTTAAACTTAAATATTTTCTTTACACCTCCTCTTGTATATGCGGTATAATATAGTTTGCCTGGAAGTTGTTTAAAGCCAGCATTAACATATGTTTCATCATCTATTATAATGCAGCCATTCAAATTATTCAGCATTGTTTTTACAAGTTTTCTTGCTCTTCCTTTTGCTCTAATGTTTTGTTCGTCATTTCTGTTTGGTACTTTTATTATAGCGTATGATCTCAGCTTTTTAATTATTTTTACCTTTCGCACATACGTATGAGATACGTGGAATTTTTTTGATAAGTCTCTCAAGGAGGCATTGGGATTGGAGAGTTAATTTTTTTCCATAAATCCAGCTGGTCTACCAGACCCAGGTTTTCGGTCGACAGATTTGGTCTCCTTGAAATTTATTATTACATTTCTTGCGGTTGCTCGAGACGCACCAGCCATCCTAGCAATATATGCGTAGGAGGCATTAGGATTATTTACAAATATGTGCAAAATGTTTTTTCTCATTTCTTTTAATTTTGATCTGGACGCCATTACTTGTAAGAATAAACTAAAAACTTCTGTTGTTTTGTATTTTTCACAGATGACAGAAGTAGAAAACTAACGGTATCTTCAAATAGGGTTTACACAGTTCAAGGAATTTTAACTGGAAAATGTAAAATTTTTTTCGTTTCCACCCTTTATCTCACCATTCACAGTAACAGTGGACGGCTCTTCAGCTACAGTATCGTGAACAGCAGCAATATTTTCTGCAGTACCAGATGCGATGGTGTTTTCGCATCTCCTACAGACCCGGCTTGCTCAAATTTTTGCACAATTTTTCCGATTGTCTGCATATTTGGACGATTAAACTGAGCGAAAACAATTACAAAGTGAATTTTGATTTAAACGCCCATTTTCTTAATAAGCCTAATTCTGTATCTTTCCATGATTCAAAATAAGTTATTTTGAAATTGAGAAATGCCAAATAAAATGCAGAAATAAAAATTAACGCGTCGGTGTGGTTCACAATCAACATCCGATAAGAAGTTTTCATCGCTGCTTATTAGATAAAAGTGTATCTAAGGATATTAGAAGTGCAGTTATATGTTGGATGGTTCCAACTGTACATACATATCTCTCGGCACAAACATATTTTATCTTTTCCTATCTTAAAACGCATATTTTACGTCGCAATATGAGAACGGGATGATAAGAAATTTTTTATCAAAAATTGTGTATTTAGAAGAATAGAAGAAGAATCCATCTTCACGAAACCGCTCCCAGAAATTTCCAGCCTATTCCACCAAGAAACGAATGATGAGGAGTACAGCGTCACCTTCTGGGAAGATAAGAGCTAACCTACATAAATAAGATGCTCACAATTGGAACAATTGCTGTTGATGATACCAGGGTGAAGGTGTAACAGTGACCTTTGAGTGGTCAAATTGACAGCAACTTGTCTCACCAACAAAGAGTCGCATTATAAAAAAATAAAATAAATCTATCCATGTATCTTCAAATTCCAATACAATGCACTGAATTTAGTACAGGTTTACCCCTGAGTATTGGTCTTAAATAAAAAAAAAATATTTATTTTCATCAGTTTTCTTCCTTAAGGCTTTCAAAGTTTTGTTTTTGACCCTCGCAAAATACGCTCCGTGCCACTGTTTATTATAATTTTTATTCTTAAATAACTTTAGATAACAATGTTTACACGCAATTGTATAATCTATGCATTGATATCCAAATCAATTTAGGCAAATGTGTTAATTTCTTGTTAAAACATACGAGTTCATAGAACAGGTTTTTAAATTTTTAATAAAAAACTTTGAGAAACTTTTTTTAGTTATTTCAGCAAAAAGAAAAAACGTGTATTTTATTAAATTTATTATCGAATTTGAAATGTATTATTCGGAATTCAACATTTTTATCTTAATTGCTACGAGTATTAAACATAAATATATGTAAGTAATACACACTCACTCCAAGAAAAAATTAAAAAATTAAAAAATGAAAAAAACAGCAGATAAACTCTTTTTGAAATAAGCCGCCATGGCTATTGCATGTTCTAGTTAATGTCTATCTCTACTCGTTTAATGTCAGTATCAGTGTCAGTAGTTATTTACTAACATTTTAGTAAAACACACAAATAAAAACCAGGACTCTCATAAAAAAAAGGATAAAAACACATGTGTCTAGATGCATTTATAATGTCCACTAATGAACAACATGCTCGTCTACATTTGAAGAGAAATAAGAATTAACAAAAACCCCAAAAATAAAAATATTCTTAAAAAAAATATAATTCACATTTTAAATGTCCATTAATGACGTGACAGCACACATATTTGAAATTCACATGTGGACTTCCAAAATGAGTAGAGAGAAGAAATTAAAAAAAGGACGAAATAAGAACTTGAAACAAAAATAACCAATTAGAAGAGGACACATGGAGTTGACCAGTGTCCATCACATCATGAAACAGTGTCTATTACTTACTCGTACATTGAAGTTAAGGAAAAACGGCGCAAAAAAAAAAAGAATTGACAGTTTTGTGTGATGGTTTAAAACATGTTTTAATAATGAACTTAAAATAAAATGTTGATGAACTGAATTGCTGAAAAAGAATAAAGAAAATTAAGATTGAAACAAAATTAAAATATGGCAGCACCTAAACTCTCTCACACATACATACACATACAAACTTTGCCAACTGTAATATGCAAGTACAGCAACAGCAGACCTTTAAATGAAATTTAATTTTTAATAAAACAAACAACAGCAACAAAATTAACCGTTTTTAACATGCAATCCATTTAAACATCCTTATCCTGTTTATTAAATAGAAAAGAATTCCGTTCGTTTGCTTATCTGTCAGTCTGTTTTTTACGAGTATTTACAAACTAAGGGTTGTTTGTTATCCTTTTATTCTAACATTCTCTATAGCTTTGCTTTTAAATAGAATGAATTTTTATTAAACCGTTACTGCTTATTTTATGTATTTAAATTCACCGTTATGATTATGACGTCGAGTAACAGTATCTTCGTGTAAACGGCCATTATTTAAGCCATTTTCTATTAAACAAAATGTCAAAATAACCCATTAAACAAGCCATTATGGTTGAGTGAAAATATTCAATCTTAACGCCAAAGGCTATGACTGTTCATTTTACTGTTTGTCTGTCGGTCTGTTGCTGTAACTGATATTAAAAATATTGCCAAATAGCAAAGAAAGGGTAGCAATTCTATTCAGTCTCAGGTGTGTAACATGATGTTGGTGTCTTTTATTTCGTTTAGATAAACAGAAAAAGGGGCCAATGTTTTTGAAATATGTACTCGTACTTTTTAATGGTTTATTAAAATTGAGTTACAGATTTTCACAAGTCATCAGGCTGCAAAACTAAAATAATTATTTTGTAATATTTCATAGCTAATCGCTTATCTGCAATTACTCATTTAGTGTTTAAGGGTTGGAAAACTTTGGTTGTTTAAAAGCGACTGAATTTAATTTTCAGTTTTAAATATATGAAAGCACCGACCGAAAGACAAAAAGAAAAAGGTGTTTTTTTATAATCACCTTGCCGTGGTGTAGAGGCTTACACTGTAAGAACTCAGCTCACTGTATAGGGCAATAGCTTTCTGCTGGGGTCTTCCACGCCAGAATGGCAGTTAAAGTGCAGTAACTAAATAATTATCTCAGAGGCTGGATCAACAACAACAGCAACATTATCTTCAATAGCATTGTCATGGTTAAAGTAAGAAGGTCCCCCCCCCTCCCCAATAAGTCCATCTTCAAGAAACCGCTCTCTAACATTTCCAGTCTATTCCACCAAAAAACGAATGAGCAGGAGTACAGCGCCACCTTCTACGACGATAACAGCTAACCTATTGAAGACGCTCGCCACTCACATTCAACATCCACCTACAGATGGGGCAATTGTTATTGGTCTTTCAAGGGTGAAGGTATAACACTGGCCTTGGAGTGGTCAAATTGACAGCAACTTGTCCAATCAACAAAGAGTCGCATTATAAAAAAAATAAAATAAATCTATTCATGTATCTTCAAATTCCAGTACAATGCACTGCATAATTAGGGGTTTACCCCTGAAAACAAAAATCTATGAACAGAAATGAACACCAGGGGCAGGCAACAACAACAACCACAGCAGTTGGCTTTACAAAAGTAGTATTCGCTAAAACAAAAAACGTGGGATAACTGTTAGGGCCGTATTTCGGGCTCTTATGGGACCATTAGTGGTACATTTTTGTTTTTTTTTTATTCCTCCTTTAATTTAAACTTTACTGTGAGGCCTTTTTTGGGTTGATTGTTATTGAATTACTAAGTGGTAAAGGTATAACACATGTCGTAGAATAATCAATCAACAACAACGGATTTCCTTGCGGCTCGCAATTTTAAAGTAGGGCCTTTGTTTTTTTCTCATTGATATCAGATACGATATTCCCCTACCCCCATTTTTCCTAGACCCGCACAATGTACTCCCCTGAGTGCTGGCTACAATTTCTGCAGCCTTAATTAAACATTCTTTGATGAAATCACCTTCGGTAAAAGGTTTCGAGTTTTTAGCTACCAACTCAGATAAAACGTAGCTTACATGCACCGCTGGTCACTTTCGTATAACACTTTAGTAAGCATGAACTGTTTTTTTTTCAGTCCCAACTTAAACTCTTTTAACTTTTCTTGTCTCATTAATCCTTCGTAATTATCATATTCTGATTTATGTTGCTCATTGTGACGTTTAAAGTTATATAATTTTGATATATTGATACCGCTGTTACATATCAAGCAGATGATTTTATCGTTTACTTCAGAGCAAAAATACTCCAGTTCTCTCTTCTCTTGGAAATTTCGATGTTCTTGAGCAATATCTCGTTTAGTTTTATTGCCACTTGGTGTCTCGAAAGACATACGAAACACAAAGGCTTGAATTAAATTAATAAAAATTAATATTTTCCTTCTAACTTACTTACGACGCTTTCAAAATGACTAAACGAGTGTGACTTATTGCAGGACATTTATCTTCGCTTCGTAACTAAATTTGTATGTTTTCGTTTTCTTAGTTCTTTGTTCAATGGGCGATACTGATTATAGGAAACTTTATAACTAAAATTTCGTAATTTTCTGTTGTACTGTGTAACGAAGTTTTTCGTTACATAATATAATTTTATTATTATATTATTTGTATTACTTATTTTGTATTATTTAGTACTGGTACTAATACTAACATACTAACACCCACAAAGAAAACCAATGACAATGTCTGGCTTTGAGATTGAAAGCTCTCTTTTGGACTGGCCGCCCAACGCTGCACATCGTCACACGGGTAACCTGCGCCACTTGTTTTTTTTTTTTAATTTTTTTTGAATGCCGTTCTAATTGCGCCTCTATACTTAATAATATATTTTAAATTAAAAATAAATATTCTAAAATATTTAATCTATACATTTTGAATTAAAAATAAATCAATACTGTCAGGTATACTGTTTGCTAAAATCTGGTGGACTTATTTTAATTTTTAATCTGGTGGACTAAATAAATTCTTGTCGACCCTGGACAACTACTGTACCTACCCCGGAAATACTGTTACAACTGTTATATCGAGTGGACTGCAAAGTTATGGGCCGCGCGTTTGACATCTACAACATACATTCTTGTTTATACTCTCGTTTTAAACCAATTTTGGGGCTTCTAATATCGCGCTATATTTTTCAAATGTTTATTATTCACATATAGTTTTAATTATTTCAGAAACATTAATTTGCTTTGAGATTACTGTTAAAAATTTTACACTCAATTACAGATTTCAACTGAAAATATCGCAATTAATGAATGATTGGAAAATTCTTTAAAGCCATCCATCTTATTAGATTGCGATTGGATAAACCAGCAATCCCAATAGTTTTTTTGTATGCTTATTGCAATTCAAAAAAAATAAGATTTGAATGCGATTGCAAAGTGAATTCAATCAAAATTGATTGCAATGCCTCCAACTATGATGCGTATGGAAGCTAGTAAAATGCCGCTTTTATGCAGCTGAAGGATATAAGCTTTGCTTTTTTAGTTTTACAAATTAAAGACTCGCAACACCAGTTTGATTAGTAGAATCCTATTCTTTAATGTTCTTGAAAACCAAACCGATGGCAAATCATTTGTTATATACTCGTATATTGACTGATAACAATATTATTCTTCCGCCGCACATTTACTTTCAAATATGTAAACAAAATGACAATTTAATTTCCGTTCTTAATGCAATAGACAAATAAACTGGCATTTTACATATTTGCATATTCAGTGATTTCTTTATTAATTATGAAATGCTCACCAATACAAAAAAAACTTCGAAGTCAATCCTCCTCATGTTCTGCTTTTAAATTTTAAAAATAGATTTCAACCACTGCATTTTTGTAAATGCATTTTGCATATTAATCAACACTTTATATGCATCATTATTACCATCGTCATCGTCATCATCATCATCATCATCATCAACTTTATTATTAATTTCATAATCTTTATTATTGGATAGTATGCAGTCGTAAATAAATAATTGAGCGCTTACATCAAACAAATCAATTTTCTACTCTAATTTCAACACTATCGCTTAATAGAGAAAACACAATCTATTGTTATACTCTCGCAATAACAAACAATTTTTTTACTACTCCAATACATACGAGTATTTAGAAAAAAGACAAAGGAAATAAAAAAATAAAAAAAATATAAAAAAGCCACACACACAGCACAGCACTTTGAAAAGACCCCTTAGAAAGGGACCACGACAAAGAAAAATAGCAAAAAGCAAATAAATGAACAAAGTCCATGAAAAGCATTAGTTAAGTATTTATGTTAGACCTTATGAGAAGCTACATTGATTTGAAATCTTTGATAAATCACATACTAACTATATAAGAACAAAGTAAGTAATGGTCGTTTAAGACCATCCTCCCCCATCGACAAAGTTTAGGTTTTCAAAGGATAATTCTATTTTAAAAATTACATTCAACTGCTTTAAACTTTTCTAAAAATAATTTTATGGATCTATGTACTTATTAAGACTTTTAGATATTAAAACCTACCAACAAAATGTTCTCAAACTATACAATACACGTACCGATCACAGGATCTTTTAGGTAAACAGATTAACTCAGAATAAGTAAAACACATCTAAACTATCAGCTGATACAACATAAGTATATGCAAGAAAATATTAACAAAATCAGCGAGTATGTTTCCCCATGTTGATTAGAAACAGCTTCAGCTGAAGGCTGTACAACGCATGAAGCGGCTCGCTATAAAAATGTGCTTTAAGTTCGAGTATTGTTGTCTAAAAGCTTAGACTAGTCAACTATTCATCAGAAAGTTCTTGATTAACCAAGTACTTTTGATAATTTAAATATGCTATCCGAACAATTGTTAAGTAATGTTAGGACGATTGTGGAGCCCTCACACTTTCTTTAGCTTTGTAAAGAGTATGTTGTTATAGTTGAGATAATCTGAATAACTGCCTAAATACAGTGGTGTTAGCTTATCACAGAAAAAAAACGAGAATGGCCTGCATTAATGAATAATCTATCTCTGAGATTACTCTAGATCAGGGATGAGAAACACGCGGCCCGCGGGCCGCTTGCGTCTCTTTCAACCTATTTATGCGGCCCGCCAAACAAATGTTGCTGCTTCTCAAAAATACACATAATATGTAGACACATTAATCAACGAATTTCAATTACGAAGAAACTGAGAAGAGAGCAGTTTCCATGAAAATGTTTTTCTAACCATTAATTATCGATGTGGATACAGTTCCCGAAGACTTTCTTTCAAAGGGAAGTGATGGACATGCAGAATAATACTGATGTAAAAAATGTATTTCTCTCAGTAAACATCGAGAATGTTTATAAATCCGACCACCGACCAATTACCACCGATCAAGGCTGAGTAATGCACGATTAGAAACTTGTGTATGTGTACCTACCTCATCAATTCCGGCTGATCTTAATCAGGTTGTATCGAAAAAACAGTGCCAAATTTCTCATTAAAAATTTCAAGCAAATACTTTTTTTTTTTTTGGCATTAAATTTTATAAAAAATTTTAAAATTTATAAGTGGCCCCCTGCTCTAGATAATCTATTTGTCCGCAAGCATCAAAACATGTATCTGCCATGTTGACCAATCAAGCATATCATCATCATCACAGCGATTAGTGATTGCTCATGTAACTGCGCAAAGGTATTTCTCTCTCTCTCTCTCTCTCTCTCTCTCTCTACTCCTTTTTTGAAATATGTAATAGATACAGTCTGTCAAATATGAATTCGCACATTTCTTTTGTGTACAAAGTTGACACCAATGTAAATGTAAATTATATATTGAATTCAAATGACAACATTTAAAACATAAATTTAATATAATTTATTGAAATAATTTGTTTTATGTTTGTTGATGTATAGATGAATAGATTTAGATGTATGTAAGTATATAGGTTTAAGGATAAGTCTGCTAAATTGCCTTACGTGCTAGATCCCAATCGTTGTCCGAAGGTAAGTGAAGTTCAAATAGTTTTGCAAGAACGGCAACGAATTAGTCGTACATATTTGACACTGGAAAAGCCGACTAGTGAGCAAAACATAGGGAAGGCAATTTACTAATGAACAATAGAATTGTAAAAAAAATATGTTTCCAATGTATAAATATTTACTATATTAATACCTAATATTTTTCTTCTCTCTCTTTTTTATTAAGCTCCTTATGTCAATGAGACAAGTTGCTGTCAATTTGATCAATCAAAGGCCAGTGTTATACCTTCACCCTTGAATGATCAACAGCAATTGCCCCATCTGTCGTTGAATGTTGATTATGAATGGTAAGCGTCTTCACTAAGTAGACAGCTGAAATCTTCCCAGTAGGTGGCGCTTTGATGCCAATGCCAAAGGTGGAATAGAGTGGAATGCCAGAGGACGATTTCTTATAGATGGACTGACTTCTTGGAGGGTTGGGGAAATTCTTATTTTTTAAACTAAAGTTTTGAAACGCCTCAAATTTGTTTATTCTTCAGTATTCTCCTTTGCTGGGATTTGTGCGAGCACTCCACCACCGCCCCTTCCCCCCAGTTTTAAATAACTGTTTTCCCAACATAGTTTTTTTTTGTAATTGTCCAAAGCATTTGGTATAGTGCACATGTCATTTGCTAATACAACGCTTTATGAAATGTTCATCATAGCAAAGAAAGAACTACTGCAGAAAGTAGTGGTTTCAGGCTGATCTTAATATTTCTTTTTTCTTTAACAATACCGGTTTCAGAAAAAGCTACAACATCACATTCTTTTACAAGTCCCTTCATAAGTGTCTGTATAAAGCTTTGCGTTTTAAATAACTTTCTCATAATAATCTGTATGTTTGTTTATTGTAAGTCTACCCCTGAACTTCAGATTGATTAAAGACACGACTAGAAGCCATAATGTTATACTCTAATGATGAACCAAGTACATTATGGCGGAAAAAGGCAACATCTTCCAAAGAGTCGAATTTTAAAAATGTCAGGAATGATTTCGGGTTACATCTCAAGTAAAGGCTAGCAGATTTAGCCTTTAAAGACCTAAGAAAGGATGCGCATCAATCTGAAGGCATTTTGCAAAGTTATTTAACTTGAAGTTTGAGAAAATTCCTACAGAAGCGTAAAACACAATTTGAATTTAATCAAGACAACGATTCTAAACACAAGCTACGTTTTATAAGTACGAGTATGTGGCTTCTATCTAACTCCCGCAAAATCATAAACCCCTCTATTCAAAGTCCGTATTTGAACCCGAATAAAAATTTATGGACGTATTTGAAAAAAATAGGATCGCCTAACGTCTATGCACAAATATGGAAGCATTACCAGCCACAATATTGGAGGATTAGCTCCACTACATTACACTGAGTGCCAGATGTAACACGTGGCCATAACTAGTACTACAGCTATAAAGCTCTTGTTTTGCAGTAATAAAATTATTTTTTATAACAGAAAAATTGGACTAGCACCTATCTTTATGTAGTCGCCGTTGTTAGTGGTTAGTGTATTGGCTTACTAAGACAAAAGCTCCGGGTTCAAACCTCAGCTCTGATATTTTGAAAAAAAAAATAATTGTTGTGGCGACTATCTGTTAGCAGTCTTCTGGCAAAAGCTCTGAGAGCATCTGATTACCATGAACAAGCTTCTCAAGTCTGTCGTTCAGAATCGAAATTAAACTTTAGGTCCCGGTACTCATGGATAAAATTTGACACACACAAAATGGGTGCGACGAGAAGCTAGGCCGTAATCCTGAAATAGATTTGTAATGGCCAATCATGTATATATGTATGTATGTACCTTTTTTTATGTGAATTTGTTGCTCATTTTTCAATTTTATTATTTTATGCACATGTCCTTGTAAATAATCTTAATGATTAGAATAAATAAAAAAAATCGTTTTGTTTCAAAATACAGACTTTATCCATGTGTATACTTCCCACAAACTTTGATTTTTTCATTTTAATTTCTTACTGCTGCATTTCGTACATATAGAAATACGTACTGCAAAATTGAAATATTTATAGATCATTGTAGGGTACAATTTTAAGAGATTTACGAGTGTAACTTTGCAGTATTGGCCTTTTTTTTCTCATTGATAAATGTTAACCTAAAGAAAGCCACGTTTCTTTGCCTTCTTACTTTTGCTTCTTTTTCCAACGAATAATAATATTATTTATACCTGGTATTAATGCCACACCAGTTATCTGAGTAGAAAACGTCACTCCACCGCACCATACAATACTTGAAACGTTAACAAATGGTCATCCTTTTATGAAGGCCAAAATATTACGCACGCCTATCATTACAATCTACACGGGTAAATACAACAATTGCCACGAAACAATTGAATATAAAAAGGCGAACGCCAAATAAAATCAGTTAAAAGGAAAATTTGTTAAGAAAAAAAAAAAGAGAGAAAAGTGATAAAAAGCAGTTACACATGTAGAAACTCGTAAAGAAACCTTTAGAAGTTAAACAAACTGAGTACGTAAATGTAAAGGAAAACGATAAATAAAAATGTGAACCCATAACTTTTTTTTTCTCCAACTTATTTTACTCGCATACACCATAGCCTGCGCCATTCATTAAAATATATGTTACCCTTCACCATCCATCCATTCATTTATTAATTCATTCACTTGCAAATGCAACAATAGAACAATAAAAACAACAACAATAAAAATAAAAATAACTACCTGATACTAAAACTGATAGAAAAGCTCAACTTAAACATGGATCGTGCAGTAATGCTTCGTTGTAGGTCTATGCGGCAATAAGTTATGGTGAAACTAAACCTGATGTACTCGCACAAAGTGCATTATCAGTTTTTTTTTTATTTTATATTGCAATGACAACAAAAGGTATTTTTTTATTTTTTGTTTTTTTATCATTTGCAAGTTGTTGCTTTTTGTATTGGGCTTAAAGCCAAACAGACTTCATTATTATGGTCATGAGCCTTAAACAAATTTACATGTCGCGGCTGGAATTATGATTATTATATAATTTTAATGCTAAACACCTCGTTAGATTAAAATAAACGAATGGCGCATATGACACCCAACTACTCTACACACACTTACTTGCAACTATGAAACGTCCAAGAATTTCAATAGCAACTGAAACCTTAAACAGTAAATTTTACAAGACAATCCATGAAAACACAGCAAGTGGACAGACTTTTAGTCTCACAGGTACTTAAGCAGTTGAACATTTAAACGGACATGAGTAGAAATTATTCAGAAGAATTTAACACTTTTAGGCAGAAATCAAAATTTGTTGGTAAATTTCCTATTATACCCTCCCTCCATTCAGTAAAAAGTGTGGCGCACTTTAATTTGTTTGTTTATTTAACCAGTGAACTACAGTATTAGGCCCGGGAATTAAAGAAATACTCGTAATTAGAACAATTCGTACTCGTACTAACAATTATTATAAATTTTTATGAATATCAAACTGAAATCGCTATTGGATCTTCGTTATGGAAATTTTTTCAGTTATATACTAAGTTTTTAACTTCATATTTAAATATGAAATTAGTTAATTGATTTACATTAAACATAAGTGCCATTTATAAGTAAACACGGTTACAGTTTTTCAATCATACATTTAAACTTGTATTTTATTGTGAAAAAAGTGTGGTAACACCACCAAATGAAAACAAATTTTAAAAGATTTTTTTTCAGAAACAGCTGTGATTGGTTTCAGCCAAATGGAGCACAACAAATAAAATCAAAATAATTATAATTTTATCATTTAAAGACCATTTTTATTCATAAAAAAATTAAATGAAAAGAACTGTGGACTTTATTTGCAGAGCATAAGAACAAGATGGCGAAAACATATGTTTTTATGTAAAAACTAACGAGAAGCTTAAATGGACAAGGTTGGTCACTTTAATAGCATTTGAGTCTCATTTAACTTTGCAGGAGAAATTTTAAACTAAAAATATAATTAAATTACAATATTTTCTGTATATAAATGAAATGAAATAAATCTTGTGGTGAGATCGATTAACTTCACTTTCAAAAATTCGTTTTTATGACAATGTCACAGAAACCGTTAGGAGTGGTTTCGATTACGTAAATGCATTCCGTTTGAATTTTTTTTTTTTTTTTGCGCTTCGGCAACATTCCAAACATACACACATAATTGGGCATTATGACCATTTTTCAGAGTTACGGCCTAGCTTCTCGCAGAACTCATGTTGTGTGTATCAATTTAAGCTCATAAGTACCCCGACCTACAATTAAATAGTTTAACGTGCGTACCTGTTCGTAGACACACCACACGCTACCCAGTTGTATGGATAGAGGTACCATACAGTGTGTCAAACCAGCGCCATCCAACGGCAGTGCTCTTAAATTTTGGACAAACTGCTCAATCAGGAGCCCTATGGAAAATGGATTTTCAATTTTGATACTACCATTGCCTGTGTAGTAGCACCCGTTCTTGATGAGGAGGTTGACTAACCGGGGGCTCCTGATGCCCGTAATAACAGATTAAATAGGTCTCTCTGGTCAGTCCCTGAGAGCATCAGTGCTTTACCAACAACTCTTTGCCTATAGCAAGCGCCAGGTCACCCAGAGCTAGGTGAACTCAATATTCTCCGAGAGCGTAGAGATTAGTTGCCGTAATTTAATAATTTTTGTAAAATTTAAAATAGTGGCAATTTATATCCATGAGTATCCGGGCCTACGACTTCAACGAAAAATATTAGAGCATAGTTTGGCAACATGTAAGCCTTTATAAAAACAGCTGTTTCACACTTGTTATTACATTTTAATTGGCAATAAAAATAAATTGAAATTATAAAAATTATATTCTTTTCTTCACTTACATTGTTTGTCCTTTAAATTTTTCTTTAAATATTTTCTTTTGTTTATGTGCTGCCACTGTAGAATTTCGACAAAACTAATACAGAATGGCAATGCTGTACAAACGGATTCCGACAACTCTGTTTTCTTTTAAAAGTTTTTTTTTTTATATAATTTTAAAAAATTACAAAAATAAAGCAAAACGAATTATTTAAAAAAACCTTTTCTGTTAAGAGTGAATTAAAAAACTTTGTTTTATTTTGATAAAAGTAGTCTTAAAAACTTATTTGAACTTAAAAGCAATGAAAATGTCAATTTCGTTTAGAATAATAAAACTGATTTCAATCCGTGAAACTTTTCCGTTTTCTGATGAACCAAATTCTGTTTCCGAATAAAATTGGCCTCTGTGACATGGCTCGTTATGTAATTCTTAATTGCAATATTTTTATTATTTAAAAAGTATTAGAGCTGCATCACGGGAAACTACTATAACGACTAAAAGTATCTAACAATGTAGTGTTTGTTGTAGTTGTTTTTAGTTCTGGTCATACTGCTTATACGGCACCAGTCAATGTAATGATTTCCCCACAAGGACATAAATGTATGTTAAGATGTCTGGTTGTTTGTGTTTGAATGCCATGACTTAAACACAGATCATAAACATTATTTGCTGATTATAAAATTCCTCGTTGTGCATAGTCAGTGTGTAAATATAAATCGACTAGAAGTGTAATCATGTCTTTGCCGATTTACTGCAACAATCATAGCAACCAACAACAGAAATAGCCAAGAATTGTAATATTTGAAGTGCAAGTGTGTTTCGGTTAAGGACCACCCAAGACTGAATGAAATGAATACAAATCGTGAAACAAAACAAAATAAACAAAATGCTAAACTACAACAACAAAAAATCATAATCATAATCATAATCACAATATTATAAATGATTTTTTTTTTTTTTTTTTTTGTTTTTTCATGATTTTTGCATTTTAATGACGTGTTTCATCAAATATACTCGTACACTTGCCATTCAAATCATGTTGTTTTTGCCTGCCCTTAAATATCTTTTTGAATATCCGATTGGCTGTGATTTCTGTTTCAGATTTCAATAAAACAACAACAATAGCAACAACTAAACGCATGCGTCAATTGTTTAAAAACCATTTAAGCATTCTTTTCATGGATTAAAATTAAATGAAAAAAAAGTAATTGTGATGACCTACATTCCAAAAAGATTTTATAAAATTTATCACAGCGTTTGCTTATACTGGCACAGTGTACCGTTTAGAATTTCTTTGTTACCAAAATCCTAACAAAGGTATTAAAACATTTTAAAATGGTATTGGGAAACGACATTTCAGTGTTATTCAAACATTATAGCACGACTAGGTTATGCTTCAAATTTGCCGTTAAAAAAGATAATTATGGTACAAATATTGTACATTTACATACTTCACATTACTTCGTTTTATATTTCTACCGCAGATGAGTATCAAATATTTTTTAGTAACGAATTCAATTAAGTTTCTTGTCTTTTACTATTTCGTGCTTTTACTTTTAACACAAACCCAGCAAAATTTTTTATGACAAATATATATGTAAAGAAATCGGTAGAATGCAATACATAACGAAGTAGTCTAATTTAGGTGAAGCATATAAGATTTTAATAAGAGCAGGGCCCAAATCGCGGCACTCGATATCGAATGAAGTTAATCGAAATTTTTGTATTTGAGATCATCGCACTCGCTAACGAGTAAGGTGTATCGAAATTTGAGATTATGGCATTCGATAACGAGTACTCGATCGAATGCCATCTCTCGAAATGCCATTCGATACTAAAAGAGCAATCGAAATTACATACGCGTTGTTTATTTGAAAATATAACAAGAAAAAAAAATTATTATTTTTAATAAAATTGACAGAAATGTAAGTAGCAAATAATTTTTTAGCTTAAAATACATACAAAATTTATTTTCCCGTTCAGGACAAATGTAAACAAAATAAACAGCAAGCAAAAGGATGTTATGGCACAGTTCATGTTTGAACATCCACATTTGGCAAAGAACTTGCTGCCAAATTGCGGACAGGGAAAAGAAACGGCTAAAAGGTTGTGGGAAGAGTTGTCAAATCGTCTAAATACATTTGGTCCACCAACTAAGGAAGTGGCTGTATGGCGAAAGGTAAATAGTGTAGTTCTTCTTATTTAACGTTAATATTTTTTCAAACATTTTTTAAGGTGTTTGTTGACCAAAAGCATAATGTTAAAAAGAAACTTTCTTTTAATATGGAATCGAAGAAAAAAACTGGCGGTGGTCCTTACGAGGAAATGCCGTTGACTCATGCCGATGAACAAATAGTTCAGGCAGCAGGCATTGAAGCCAGCGTTGAAGGAATGCGATCAGTAAAAACTTTTGGAAAAAGGAAAGATACATACGAATCTCCTCTTTGTGAAGTGGAAAAAAGTCTTCAAAGAATTTTAGGTGAAAACAATGAAAATGAGAATTCTGAACCTGAGGGTGTGGGAAAGGAAACTCCTAATAAAAAAAAAACAAAAAACTTGTTCGAAATCTGAAAAGAAAATAGATCTTTTGATGACCAATATAAATAAAAGTGAAGAATACCACAAAAATTTAAATTCAAAGCTAGATCGCCTTTTGGAATTAAAGCAAAAATCTTTAAAAATAAAGGAAGAAGAACATGCTGCAAATATGGCAATTAAAAATGTAGAATTGCAAATGAAAACGATTAAACTTGAGCTTTTAAAAAAATCGCAATAACTTTTTAATTAGTATTTGCTAAAAGAAAGTACAAAGAATTGAAGTTCCTTTTTAGTTTATAGAAAAATTGTATTGAATTTTTATTTTTTTTATTAAATAATAAATTTAGTTCTGTCTAAGAGACAGTTTTATATGGTCCCTTATTTTATGACCAACTTTAGTTAAATTTGTTTCATTTTCAACATTTACATTAGGTTGGTTCACTTCAACTGCTTCCACATTTGTGTAATTAGGTACTTTAAATTTAATGCATACATTGTGTAATGCAGCACACACATTCGCAAACACTGCAATTTTTTCTGGGCTATAACGGCTTCTTCTATTGTTGCTAAGAATTTTCCACCGTCCTTTAAAAATACCTTGTTCTCTCAACTATGCATCGGCCTTTGGAATGAACATCATTTAAAATGCGATTCCAACAAACCTTCAGGAGGATTTCTGTATGGCGTTATGCACCACGGTTCCAATGGATAGCCGGAATCACCTTGAATTAAAAAAAATTACCCAAGGCAAAAGGAATATACAAATTTATATTTCAAACATACCCAGAAGCCAAACATTTTTAACATTGTTGTTATAAAGTTCGGACAACAAATTCCTTTCGTCCGAATGTTTCCAGACAAATGAACCATGGGCAGCACCACCGTACTTCGAATTGATAGCCAGGATTTTATATTCGTGGTCGCAAATCTGAAATTTTTATAAAATACGTACAAATCTTTTATTTGTATAAAACTAAAGTCACCCTTACCACCATTGAGTTAAGGCTATGAAAGCCCTTTCTATTAAAGAACATGTGTTCATTGGACGATGGTCTTTGGAGTCCGATATGCGTGCCATCCACGCAACCAATGACTAAGGTGATATATAAGGCGTTACACAATTTCAATGCCAAATAATTAAAAGATGTATATATGTATACTAACCGCCGGGAATCTTATATTTTTTCATGAATGAATCCATACATGCATATGAGTTTTCAGGGTCAAAATTAATGAATGTTTGACACAGTTTATCCTCCAGTTGATGTACGCAGTTGTTTATGTATTTAGATATAGTACTTTGACTCATACCAATTAAGTAGTCATTACCAACTACATATTGAAAGCTTCCGCTTGCTAAGAGAGACAAAGTTGCTGCTAAATGCAATTTTGCTGGCACTGATGTTGACAAGCTGCCGGGAAAGTCGATTAGGGAAAGTACAAAATTGAATGCCTCCTTGGATAATCTAAATCGTTTTTTAAACCTAAAATACACACAACAATTTTACTGACATGCTTTTGGTTTTGATTTTAATTTGATTCCACTTACGCCGACTCTGACAATGACAAAGGGTCACTATTTATTCTCATTTGTCTTTTTGCACGCATAACATCATGTTCTTCATCCTCCTCAGATGATGGTAAGAAAAATAAAAATGATGGATCCATTATCTAAATAATTTTAATTAAGTTAAAATTAAACTATATAATTATTTTGCTCTAATTTTACTTACTTTTTTTTATTTTAAAATTATTTGTTTACATTTGTCCGAATCATATGTTTTGATTCTTTTACAAAACAAAAAATATTTTACATTTTTCTTGTAAATTGCGATTCGATAGCTATCGAGTGCCATAATTTGGTTAGTCGATACGTGACGAAATTTTACTCGATACGAAAGTTCATTCGATCACTAGTGCCGCGATTTGGGCCCAGAGCAAATCAATTCAAATGAAATAAAGGAATGGAACCAGTGACACTTTCGCAAATCACAGAGTTGTCAGATAGTTTCCAATTTTTATCCCCAATTTCGAAATTCATATCCCCAAAAATCCCCAAAACCTTCATTAGTTCATCACCAAAAATCCCCACATAAACTGCATCAATAATTTTGGATGTATGTACATATTTTTTATTTGATATGTAAGTTTTAAATTTGGAGACTGCAAATTCACTAAAAATCTTGACGACATTCCTTTTAAACCAACCTCTTGCTAGCTTCGATGTGTGCTTCAAGTCGTTATTTTGCTGAAATACTGATCGCTGTGCCACTTCATATTCAGCATAAGACATCATGATGTCGTTGGAAATATTTGTATAGTATACGGCATCTATTTTACCTCAGTTCTAAAGATATGGCCTGTGCCATATTATAGAAAGCATTCCCATACCATAAAGTAATTATTAGTGGAGAAGTATTTAATTGTAGTCGGACGAAATTAAAATTAGTTTGTTTGTCTACGAAAAAAGTAATTCAGCTGTAAGAAGACCCTGTAATACTAAATTCCACCGCAATAAAAACCATTAAAAAAGGTGGCGGAAACATAATGATATGGGGATGCTATTATTTATATGAGAAAATAAATCAAACTAAAACCAAGAGCACACGTTGCAAAAATTTTATATGAAAGTGTAAGTATTAAACAAGTTTATAAGCAAATCTTGAAAATTGAATTTCTATTAAAATTCTTTCATCGTGTGTTTCGAATGTAAGAAATTTATAATATATATTTAAGCAAGCAAACAAATTTTAAAAATCGCCTAAAACTGGTCGATCATCCCCAATTAAATCCCCATCCCCAAATGAATTTTTCTATCCCCATTTCAGAAAAAAAAATCCCCATTTTGGGGATAAATCCCCTAATCTGACAACACTGGCAAATCACAACAGCATTGTGTTGGAGTGATAAGAGAATTACAAAATCCTAATGATGTCTCGAGTAGGGGTTATAAATAAAATTAACAAAAGGAATCATAATGTTTTAACCAAATTGTGAGATTGAATTATTTCATGAAAAATGTTACAATACAATTCCAAAAATACAAAATTCTCAAGCCATATCCGATCATAATACAATTAAATAAAAAATTGAGAAGAAGAGGAACTTATTACTGGGGATATTTTAAACCTGATAAGGAAAGGAGATGTTGGGTACAAAAATCAAAATGAAAATAAACTATATTTTATCGCTTACATTAATTTCCTTAGACATATTTTTTTACTAAGTATATAAATTAGAAATAATTTCCTATACTATTGGCTTTTGAGGGATGAGAACTCTCGACCATGGGACTGGTAATGAAATTATTTTATAAAAATGCTTTGAATGTACTCACTCGTACAATAACGTGAATGTAAAAATTTTATCTTAAAATAAATATCTTGTAATTAAATATACGGGGTATCCCAGAATTCAATGCCAAGCCGAAACGAGATGACAAGATTGATTGTAACCATCATAAGAAAAGTCAGAAAAAAATCTATTCCATGCGGTTTTAAAGTTATGGGCATTTAAGTAAAACATAGAAATTTGGTCAAACTCTAACCAGTTATTGTGGTTATTGTGGTTAATTTTTATTATTTTTGTTCATTGAAACTTTGGAACCGTAACTCTTAATATCATTTCTAGAACCACAGTAAAAAATAATGACGCAATTGCCCAAGTTTTCTAGAATTAAGTCTATTTGCTACACTATGAATTTAAAATTTTCAAAATTTGTCGACTTTCTTCTGAATTTAAGGAGTATCAGTCTAAAATTGTTTTTTTTTTTTTTTTTTGTGCCTAACACTAAAGTCGTATTAACCTATTAAACAATTCAAAGAGAACTGCATCCTTACACCCTGTCTGTTTGTGTAACCTAAAATGAGTATAAAATTGGTTCTCTTTTCTGGTCTCAATCACATCTTAGGGTATTATGAATTTGCTTAAGATCAATCTAATTAATGGAATATATCGTTTCTCCAAGTTTACTTTCTTTAAATACATACATACATGCATACACACACACCAATGTACATACGAATATATCATATTATGAACCATTTGTGTTTCTCTTTTTTTTGTTTTTGTAAAGTATCTTAATTTTCCGTTTGTTTATTTGTTTAAAAATGCAGTTATTTCCCATGTTCTTGTTGTTTTTATTGATGCTGCTGCTGCCATTTAAACGGTTACTTACCCTGATTTTTGCAAATATTAAGTCTCATGAATTGCAACGATGTGGGTGGTGGCAGCCAATTGACGCTGAACTCGTTGAGTGAACATTTTGATTTAAACAGAGCATCTCTAGTGGGTGGTCCAGAATCTCCATCATAATTTGCTTGTTATTTTTCTCATGTTCCTGGTCTTGTTTGTGTATTAAATTTCACAATTTTTTTTTTATTTTTTTTAATTTTTTTTATTAATTGTTTTCATCTTTATAAAAAACGTAATCAAGATGTTGATTCTGGTACTGAAAATGTACCAGCAGAACAGAAATTAAAATCGATTTCATGTGATTGTGAGAATTTACAAAAGTTTTTTTAATTTTCAATTTTTTAAAAATTAGTTTTCTGGGTCATTGTATTAAATGTTTTTTTTTTATTTCTTTTGAAACTTGAAGAACTATTTTTTTTTAATGGTATATAAAATTAGGTTTTCTTTTCACTTTTCTCAAAATTAAGTGCGAAAATCTGGCTATTTAATAGTAAAAATAATGAATAGTGAATCAAATTAAAATATTTATCACTTAAAGTTATAAATGCTTATCAAATTAAAAAAAGAGACTATACCGTCCAACAGCTCACATTCACCTGGACATATGCATCTAAACCTGGATACTAAAATTAATATATGATATCAATTAGAAAGAATAGCAATTATGTCTTTTTAAAAGTATATTTGATAATATTATTTACAATTTCCATTTAAATCCTTGGAAAAAAATATTTGAGGCTTAAGAAATGTTTTTTTCTTTCAAATTTCATCCTTCTAACTATGTAGTTAATTTTAGGGTCAATTCAAATTTTAATTTTACCTTCCCCACTTAAAAATTATTTTTAAAATAAAACAAATATCGTTTAATACCAGAGAGTTCTAGAGAAATTACGTTATTTTTATTTTCAATATTTCACTGGAAATTTTGGAGGACATTACGATCCTTTTTTTATTTTTTTGAAAAGCCTCAAAACAAAAACCTAAACAAAATTAATGAGATTTTCGTCTTTCTTTTGATACCAATATGGAAATTGAAAAATGTGTGAATAAAATGCGCTAATTTTCTGATCATAAAAGACACTTCTGCCAGGTTTTTTTTTTAATCTTTCATCAGTCATTTATCATTCTTATTTACTGTATTAGTGGCTCTATTTCAAATAAATTATCAATCGCTTATGATACTTTTTCAGTAAAAATAAAATTTTAAGAGGTTCCCCCTTCCCCCTTCTAAAAAGTTCAACTTCAAGACACCGCTCGCTGACATTCCAGTAAGCCTATAGGCTGAGTAGGTATACCTACTTACTGAAGACGCTCACCACTTACAATCAACATTCACCAACAGATGGAACAATTGCTGTTGATCAATTAAGGGTAAAGGGTCTCATCAACAAAAATACGCATAATATATGTATATGTAGATTTTTAATGAAACCAGGAGTGTATTTGTATTTTGTTTGTGGAATATGTATTTCACTATTATTTAATTATATTGATATTTTATTAACTGGTTTTGTATTTATATTCATTAATACATATTATTATTTATTTTAATAATAAAGTTTGGCAAAAGAACGTTTTTTCTAATTCGAACTTGGCGGTCTGAATTGGTTGAATTTTACAATGCAACTCGCTATGAATTATAAAAGTCATATACTCGCTACCTGTTACCGAGTCAGTGTTGTATTCGTCAGTATGTGTGTCCACTCCTACTTGAATGTCTGTTGGATTTGAATCCCACATATATCTACAAAAAAATCTACCTATCTATCTTTAATTTGCAATACAATGTAATGAATGCATGAGTACGGGTTTACCCCTGAGTATTGGTCTTAATAAAAAAAAGTAGGTATCTATAAAACGAAAAAGAATTGACTGGCTGAAATTTATTTTATCGCTTACATTAAATTCTTTAGACACCTTTTGTTTTACTAAGAATGTAAATTAGAAATAATTTCCTATACCATTGTCTTTGAGGGATGAGAACTCTCGACCATGGAACTGGCAGTACTGAGTATTTATTTATAAAATAAAAATTGTGTCTGTAATATTTATTAATTTACTAATTACAATACAATATTCAATTATATTTTAGTTAGTTATTAGGAGTGACTAATACCATAAACGCGATGTAGTGTCGCAGAACAGGGTCTGTGCTGGGAATCTAAAACACAACCCTCACACTAGCAGTCTAGAATACTTCATTGGGGCACGCGGCTGTCTGCTCTATTAATCAAAAATTCAAACTCTTATATGCTGTTTTTTAACTCTAAAAGTTTTCAATCTCGTAGACGAACCAAATATGATGAAAAAATTGGTTATACCAATTGGTGACAGTGACCTTCGCATCAGAACTTTTTTGCCGTGGCGGTTTCTTCCATCCGAACAATATGGCCGAACCGGCGTAATAGTGGTTGGAACTAATTCGATACTCATCGCCATGCTTTAAAGGACTAAAGATCTTCCGAAAAACTTTTCTCTCGAACACTCCTAGAATCGTTGTGTCGGCACAAGCATTGGCAGAATAAGCAACATGCAGAGTGTTAGTTTTGTCGTACGAGAGAGGTCTTTGCTTCTTAACTACTTACCGGCACTGTGATTCTTCGCTTGATCTCTAAACTTACATCATTTTAGCTCGTACTCGTAATAGCGACAAGTGACAAGGTAGATGAACTCCTTTACCACATCGAATGTACCGTTGCCGGCTGTTATCTAGGAGCCTATATTTTCAATGTCCGTACTCGTCGACAACACGTACTCAGTCTTGCTCTCACTTACCGCCAGACCCATTTTGGCAGTGTCTTGGCCAGTAGAATTAAAGGCTGATGTGACATTTCGCTTTGTGTCCCCAATGATGTATATATGACGTCTGCATACATAATGAGCTAGAAACTTTTGTTTTTAGCAGATTTATGAGAAAAACAATTTTTAAACTTAAGCTCGTCTAGTTTACGGCTTACTTTTTGTACGTTTAGGTCAGATTACATACATGCATACATACATTATTGGCCATTACAACCCTGTATCAGCAGCACTCATATTGTGTGTGCTAATTTTTTTTTAATTTTTATCCATGAGTACCGTGACCTACAGTTAAAAGTCGACTCCGAACGACAGATTTTGAGAAGCTTTTTCATGGCAATCAATTACTCCCAGAGCTTTTGCCAGAAGACTGCTAAGAGATAGTCGCAGAAAGAAATAATTTTTTCATATTTTTTTTTTTTTTTTTTTTGTAAGATGTCAGAGCTGAGAAATTGAACCGGACGCTATCGTCTTAGTAAGCCAACACACAAACCACTAGACCACTGCGACTGTAGGTCAGATTAGTCAGTTTTAATCAGCAAATATACTCGAAAAAGACTCAGCAAGATGATTTTTAGAAAAAGCAATCTTCCAAATGCTAGCAAAGCCAGTTTGTAAATGCTTTTTTAAACAACCTGCGTGTACATATTTTGTGCAGAATTTAAAATATTTTCTAAATTGTGTGTGTTATCTTGTTAATGAACATTTGAATTCTATTCGTATTTGATTTTAATGAATATTGACGTTGCTAATGAAACTTCTCAAATTCAAATAGAATAGTTTTTTGACATTTTAAATGTGGTTTTTAAAATGACTTGGCCAACCAACCTCCATAAGATAAAAACTATTGCGGTTGACCGCAGAAAATCTTTAACAAAATTTATTGACACCAATAATTGAATGAATTAGAAGGCATCTAGAAAATTGACAAGTAGACAAATTAAAAGATAAAATGTTAAATAAATAGAATCATATGTACGTAAAATGGCTGCATTTTAATGTGAGAAAGCTTTTATTGTAACAGTTTATTAATAAAATTTAATTAAAAAGTTAAAGAAAAAAGTTCACCATCTTATAAGCCCACTTGCAATTTTATTCCTAAAAAAATTATTATCACTCTTGGCAAATACATTGCTATTCCATTGCTTACTCGTATTTGCCATTAATAATAATGAGCTAATTAAACAATAGACTTTTTATTTCTGATATTCTTTTTTTTTTTTGTTTTCTTTTTGTTTTTGAATATTCTGCAACCGCAGAGAGGAAACGTCGGAAAAGAAAGGTACGAGAGAAGTCATACGGGAAATTTAAAAACAACGGATATGAAAAAAAGAACAAAAACATTAAATTTCCTTTAACTGCTAGAACAGGATTCAATGTAAGAATTATTACGAGCATAATACCCGTATGTTTAATTCAAAAACATATACGATCATAATTCATAATCTCATTTAGTTGTTTCATCTCCCCTCCTCTCATTTAACTCACCCTGAATCATTTCCAGTTAAATGTTTTTTTTTTTTTTCAAACAAATGCAAAGTTGCATGAGTAGGATAAAAATAAATACTTTTTTTGTAAACAAAATAACTGCAAAAAATATTTTCAACAAAAACATATCGTCGTTATTCTCTAATGAAAATTAAAAAAGTTTTCCATTCCGACAAAAGATTTTTTAACATTCTGTTATTCGTTCAGTTTTTCTTGCGTACAGGTTAGAGGAGAAGTGTGTAAATTTACGAAACCAACAGAAAATTAATGCATTGCATTGATTCTTAAATTTTTTTAAGTTTTGGCTCCGTGTAACGCTTAACTTGTAGGTGTACTTGCTAGCAAATGTGAATCATAAATATATCAGTCCTTTTCATGAATTTGTCTCCGATTCAACTTGTATTTTAGAAAGGTGATTTAAAAAATATTTTTTTGGACAAAAACTCTTTATTTCTCACATAATCTCCACATCGATACAATTATTTTGCATCGATAATAAATAAATTTATAACTAGACCTGTCTAGGCCTTTAAATCAGCCATCAACCACAGGCTTAACAGTTTCAGTGTCTTACCATCGAGACGTTTTTTGTATGTTTGAAAATAAAAGCCAAAAAAAAAATCTGGCAAACAGTGTACACGATGAAGCAGTTTGACCTATATTTCTTTCATTTTGCTCACCGTAATGGTAGGTTCGTGAACTGCTGACTTTTCTTGATGAAACAACACTTTCTTTTTTGGCATTTGCGGCCGTTGATTATTTTTAAGGCAACTAGTCGTATTAAAATTTATTCCACACAAAGGTGGCGTGGGTTTGCCTTCTTTAGAAACGTTTCACTTATTCCAATCCACTGTTTTAACTATTATTTTATCTTTGACATCCCAAGTGCCATAATTGGCTTTAATACTGTAAAACATTGTCTAATACTCCCATAAAACATATTCACTATGCCTTTTTTTCTATTACGAGCAAGCATTTTACTTACATCGTAGCCATCATGGAATTTTAAGTTCATATGCGATGTACTGAACTTTTTAAAATACCTGTCATTTGTGAACTTTCCTAACCGCTTCTATCGTAGATCGGTTTTGGTCCTGTTAACTTGTATGGCCTCGTTTAAATTCTGTTACTCAATATTATATAGCAAGGTTGGCAACCGTTACAGTTATTAATACCGATACCGTTTAAATACCGTCTGAAATTTAATACCGGTACTCATACCGAGACCGCAATTTTTTTGCGTAAAATACCGGTATCTATATACAGTTTCTGTCAATACCGGTATAATACCGCTATAATGCCGGTACATAAATATTTCAAATATTATAAACAAGCTAAAATTTACTTACTGGCAACATTTATGTTAATGAAAAATTTGCTTGTTTACTTTACGCTCTATGCAGCACTGTAATTGTTGTTTAAAGTTCTAATGATTCCACAGCCATGGGTATGTTCACTGCTTTGGTGAAAGCAAAGTTGTTGCTCTAGATCTCTCAAAGGTGTTTGATAGAGTCTGGCACGAGGCTCTCATTTCTAAACTAGCTGCCTTTGGTGTCGGTAACCATTTTTGTAGTTTCATAACGAGGTTTCTCAGAGACTGCGGTTGTAGACAGTGGTTATAGACGGTGTCACTTTCAACGAGTTTAAATTGAGTAGCCGGGCCTTTTGGATATAGAGGCGAGAAGACGAGAATATGAATGACAGGCTCTCAAATGACCTACAAAAATCTCCGAGTGGGGTCTCGCGAACAGCGTCGAATTTAATGCGTGCAAAACCAAATTTTGCTTTATCACGCATAGACGTTGTAATGATTTAATCCTACAATCTTTGATTATGGGTAAGTTAAATATTGAGGAGGCGGACGCTCCTGATGGTCTGGGTATGAGAATTAATTGTGATGTCCCTTGGAATGATCAGATATGTCGAGGATTGAAAGCAGCTAGCAAGTGCCTCGGTTTCGTAAAGCAGTGCAAAAAATACTTAACCCCATCTAACCTTCTCAATATCTACAAGACCTTTATCGATCTAGAATGGAATACAACTCTCATGTATGGGCCGGTGCTTCAAAGTCTATTTTGGGGCTTCTCGACAGTATACAGGAAAGGGCAGCGATGGTAGGGTATCGATTCGTTGCAGCATCAGCGCAATGTGGCGTGCGTTTCATTGTTCTATCGGTTCTACTATGAGAGGTTCTCTGATGAAATAAGGGACTTAATTCCCAATAGCCGAATATTTTTACGGACCACTTGAGCAACCCCGTACAATGAATTATAGAGAGAGTTCTTTCTTCAGCCGCACCACCCGTTTATGAAACAATAAACGATATTAATAAGTTCAAAACAAATATCCACAGGCACTATTCTCACTTTCGGCCTTCCCATAACATATTTTCCTACTGCATGAGTAGGGATCGTCCGCTGAGTGCTGGCCCTTATAAATTAGAAAAATATTTACGATTTATCGATGTTTGCCCGCAAAATGACTTTTTGTGCTTCATGGAAGTTAGAAAGCTTTTCCCAACATAGTTCATTTGAACGATTTCTTCTTAAGTTTAAAATATTATAAACTAACTGAGAATCCCAGTTGGTAAAGCACCAACGAAATGACCATCGAGTCATGCTTATCCCCATAACATATGCATTTTATTAAATGTAAATACTTTGGAATTAAGCACGAATAATAGCAATAAATTGTGTTATTATTTTAAAGAAATATGTCTTTCATTTGAAAAACATTTTTTATTTATCTATTGAACAGATTATAGTAGATTTTTCTAGCTTAAAATAATCTTAAAACTTTAATTCAATTTATTATTTAATGTGAAGATTTTTAATACTTTGTATTACTATTTTGTTTTTAAGTGAAGTATTTTAATTTTGTTTGCAAAATTAAATTTTGTATTAAATAAATAAGTATGTAATTTCCTAAATGGTAACACCAGTTTTTGCTGAAATAAATGAATTAAAAATTTAAACATATACGGCCGTATGTACAATGAAAAATTAGAAACTCGTTAGTATATGGGACAAAAAACTGTCAAGTTTATCGCCCGCTATAGACTGATATTATTAAAACTTTGCATACCCTATATTTGATAACTAGTCGGATAATCCAAAAAATTAAATTCCTTGTACGTTTGAGTAAGAATTTCCACGTATTGGAATGGCAAACTGAGCTACTGTGTACAACGACCTGCTAATTTTTTATTATACATAAGGCCGATAATGTATATACTTTTTTAAAGTTTTTTATTAAGTTTCGGTAAAAGGGTATACCGGTATATATACCGGTATTAATATTTTGGTAACGGTATACCGATACCGATATAATTAAAATACCGATATCGATAGCGATACCGAAATTACAAAAAAATTTTTACCGGTACTAATACCGATACCGAAACTCGTTTCGGTTGCCAACTTTGTTCGTAAACGTAAGAAGCAAACTTCCCAAAAGTAAATTCCAGAATCTATTTTGATATTGTTTGAACTGAAATATTTTCAATGAAAATATTCAATTACGTAACGATGACAATTTATTTCTACAAGTAAATGAACAAATTCACTGTCATCGTTTATATCCGAATTCTCAAAACAATCACCAAACAGCTTGGCGCCTTAAAATTGAATTTCAAATATGTATCAGAGTAGACTTTATAATGTCTAACTTTAGCCATTTGGAGAAAAAAGTCTTTTTATTACCCTCAGTTTGATATCAAAGACCGCTCGCTCACTAAGTTTGGTTTTTAACATAATGCGCGTTTTTACAGTTTCCAAGAGGTCATTCAAATTTTACAGTTCAGGGGGATCTATAGAGTCTATATTAAGTTCTTCTGCTAATTCATTGTATAAAACCGGAAGTTGATAATGCTAAAGAAATACTTAAATTTGCCACCTTCAACATTATTATCAGGACGTAATATACATATATATCCGTCCTAAAATAAGTATTCGCATTAAGTACTTTTAGGATGATGGATGCATCAGTATCATGGAAAATGGGATATTTCTAAAGAGGATAATGACTACGATTAATTTCATGCAATTTTTTTAGAATTTTATACGAATGAGAACGTAAAAAGTGGTACTACATACAGTGTTACCACAGCCTTCAATATTTTATAACCAAATTTCAACAAAACAGTAACCAAATTGATCAAAAAGTAATCAAAAATATTAAAATCATTCGTATCCAAATTCCTTGCTTATTTTTAGTTAAACGTCTGCATTGAAATTTACCAAAATCAATTAGTTTTGCTAGAATATGTAAAAAAATTACTTACAAAAAATAAGGCTACGCGTTATACATTTTTGAGTTTAAATTAAAATATTTATCGTAGAGGAATATTTTTTGTAGCGACTGTTTCAATGTTTTTAAGAATTGTGCTGAAGTTCAGTTTATCATTAACAAGTTATGGTGACAACAATTTCATATTGTATGTACTTATGTATATACTTAGTATATATGAATCCTGTCAAATGTGCTATATAAACACTTATAAACTAGAAAATATTTTATTTTTAATCACATTTGAACATTTTTAGCAAGTGGCCATTTTTATCAAAATACAGTAGAATCTCACAAAATATAACCACTTTGTGCACCGCGCAATTCGAATTTCTGGACAGTTTTTTTAAGAAAATGTTAAATAAAAACTATTTGTGTGAGCTTTTCTTGAACACAAAACAATTTTTATTTATTAACATTTAATTTCTTAATGAAACATAATAATTTAATAGACAATTTTCAAACAGGTTTTTAATTATTAGGTATTAAATTGGTTTTTAACATAAAATCAGTATCAAGTATGAATATTTCCTTTTGAACTTCAGTTATCAACGGGCCCAAATATGTAGGCAGTTTAATAACATCAAGGCAATATTGATAAGAGTGCAAATCCAAATATGAATTCCAACTTAATAATCGTTGGCAAAAGAACATAAATTAGTTTTATTGAGACAGAATTTTAAGGGACATACATATAAATGACTTGTATTCCAGTAACTTTACGAATTTTTAAATTTATATAAGAATTAAAGATTATCCTTTTATCTAAAGAAATGCTGGGCAATTTCATATTATTTGTATATCTCGAGATGCCACTATAGCTTTTCGACCCCAAATTTTTCAAGTCTGCAATTCGTTTTCGAATTGTGAATTGTGAATTGTTTTTTTTTTTTTTTTTGTTTTTAAAAACACCGTGCATTTTTATCGTTTTGTTCCTAAAAACACCAAGAATTCGGAAATATCTTTTTGTCAACTATGAGTCTCTCGGTAAAGGCCACGGAAAGAGCATTTTTTCACGAACCTTTTGTAATGCCATATTTTGTTCACCATATGTAAACGCCGATTAATAATTTATGCTTTTTAATACCAAAACAAATTAAGAATCTCTGTAAAATTTATTTTCAAAATTATAAATTTTGTCACTGGTATTCTTTCGCACACATAATGAATGATGAAGCTTTGTAAACATTGATTTTGACTCCAACAGTCACATATGCTAACTTGTGTATGCTTTGAAAAATATTTTTGAATAATAAAATTTTTTCAGGCATTCTTTTATCATAAGAATACATCCCATACCATTACATTTGTACTCTACACTATCTAGAGTGTATACTTGCATATTTAAATGGTTTATAACAATTCTGTTATTAGTCTATTTATCACAGAACAAAATTTATGGTGATATTAATGAGATAATTTTTCTTTAACTCTCCTAACAACTGATACCTGAATTGTAAATTGTGTTACTTTTCTTTATAGTCTATTATTAAAATGTTTAACTGCTGTTGAAATGTCTATATATAAATACTACTATGTATAATCATAATTACAATCCTAAAATTTGATGCCACATCAATCCAACTAAATTCGGTCCGTGCGATTCAGATCAAAATTCTTGAACATCAGCTTCCCCAAAGTTTATACCCATGCTATTTACAACTGTGCAGTATATATTCTACGAAATTTCCATTCTGGCTCTCTACTGCCCAATATCCCAAAAACCAAGTGTTACAGCTGCAATTCTTCTGGCTTTTTAATGTTTCATACTCACCTACCGTCTACGATTCTATTGTATTCAAAGGCAAAACTAAAAGGTCGGTGTTATCACCCTTGAAATAATCAGCAGCCCTCTGTCTATGTTAATTGTGTATTGTGAAGTGCTAAGGATCTTTTCTAAGTTCGTAGGTTTCGATCCTTGCTTAGTTCTGTCTATTACTTTCCAGTACGTTGCGCAATCTTCTGGTAATTTTTTTGATGCCAAAGGTGGATTTGGTGGAATGCCGGGAGACGGTTTCTTACGAATGGACTTCTTAGATAGGGGAACCTATTTTTTTTTTTTTTTTTTTAATTAAAACCTCGAAAACCGAACATTTTTGTTCTTCATTTTTCTCCTGTGCTGGGACTTGAACCAGGGCTGCTTTATCTTGTAAGCGGGTGCTCTAACCACTAAACTACGCTCACGTTACTTGGACTTTAAACAAACGAAGAGGGGCTTTTTCACAAAACTAGGGAAAAATACTCTCGGCTAGAGCAGAAATTCTCTCCGTAATACACAATCAACCACAAAAGCATATGCTTTGTCAGAGATACGACGGGGAGACAACTGATAGCACAACGAAAGATTTGGCATATTGCGCCAATGGTTCAATGAATTGACAAAATTAAATACCCTATAGTTATGATAAATGTCCTTCTCCCCTTTGTAAGCCCAAATAGGGTCACTCAAACTAGGTTTTAAAACACCGATCAGCACATCATGTTTCGAATAAAAGTTTTGTAAATATTACAAAAAAGCAAGGCATTTAAATCATTCTCTCGACATACGAAAAATATGATCATTTCATTTCATCATATAAGTATAAAAAATAGCCATAGACTTGAGAGTTTCCTGATTTAAATGTATTTCTGTACAACTTTATGTATCTCTTGTTATAACCATTTTAAAATACTTATCGATCACATGGACTTTTAAATGCAATATCCAATTAAATCTTTGCAAAAACATTTTTTGTTACTCTTCTTGGGTGGACAAGTTACGATCAGATCAGGAATACAATGCTGACAAGTTACGATCAGATTAAAACAAGTGTCAGAAAATCTTTAGATTTGTTTAAGAGAGAACAAGCACAAGCTCTTATTTAAATCATTTATTGAAATTTAACAGCATTTACCATCACAGAAGGTAAGCAAGATTATAAAGCAATAGGATATTAAAAAGTCGAATGTAGCCTCTATTATTTTATTTTTTCTTTATTTTTTGGTTATTTTGTTGTAGAATAATTTGAAAAGTTTTTGTTTTTTGTAAATTATAAAGTGTCCTAATGTATGTATGTTTGTAAGTGCAACATGCAGGAATCCTAACCCAGCAAACATAAAGTAAATCATATGAAGGTTTTATAAGATGTTGTTAAGCTCAAATTTTAAACTCATTTTTATATGAAGCTTAGCTTTGCTTTTTAAATTAATTTTAAAGTTAATAATAACACTTGAAAAATAAAGGCAGGAAACTGTTTTTGTAATTTGAAAATACGAAACACCTACAAAATTTAAAGTTTCATTTAAAAAAATTGGTTTTTGGGTTTTTTACTTAAGTACAATAATTGGTAATGGCTTAGTTTAAAATTGAACTTTATTTAGGATTTCATACTGGATTGCATTCAATATATATATTGAAAGTGTAACACTGGGTGTCACATGCCTTTAAATTTTGCAATTGTTTATAAAAACAAGGGCAGCATTTTTATAGTATTCACGTCCTATTCTTAATACAAATATGATCACACAATGACGGTATTAGTGCAATATTAAACCATTATTTTAGAATAGGAAACACCACAAGTTTTGACAACTGAGAATGTCAAACTGTGCTGACATTGCTGCTTTATAAGGCTTAGCAAGTAATCATGAATCGTTTAAAACCAGTAATACACTTCCACATTGTGAAAATTTTTTTCGAAAAAATAAATCTATTCATAAAGCTCTTCATTTCATTTACTGCTTAACTTATCGGACCAGTGAAGAAGTAAATCATGCTGTTGTTGAAGTGTTTTGCAAAAAATCTTACACTTTTTGATTAAAAATCGTTAATAAGACAAAGAAACATTAGTACCGAGAAGAATATTGCCGCTGTATCGGGCAAAGGTGAAGAAGACAGCGTAAAGTCGTTTTGTCTTCATTGTTGTTAACTTCTGACCGTTTGTCTATCGACTCCATGGAAAATTTTACAGAAGAATCTTGGTTGACGTGTCTATTAAAACCCGCCATTGCGCCGCTATTTTTCTTTGATTCAGCTCACTTGAAACTGACCGAAAATGGCAATTTTTATCGAAGAAATGAAGCTAATAAAGTTTTCATGACTAATAAAATGAAGCAAAATGCCAAACAACGAGTTTCGTAGTAAACTCATTGAAAAATCAACTTGTTGACAACTTTTTGTTGTTTTATTACAACAGTGATATATATTTCTGTTATTCATAGGAACAAATTTATACGCGACAAATGAAAACTCACACCACACTCGCCACTTATTTCTATTGCAAAGAAACGGGCTCCTTTATGCCAGCCTGAGCGACAACATGTTCCTTATAGGGTTTGTTGGCTTCAGCAGAAGACAAATAGTTTCTGGGGGCAAAACGTTAGGTAGTCAAGAATTAAACATCCACACTTAAAATGTATTCATTTCGTTTACACATTGACCGTTTAGTACCCTTGCGGTGAGCCTTACGGTTTTGGTGGTTGTTGTTTTTGACACTTTAGCGGAAAAGTTATTCAGAAGTGATCCTTTTTACTGGCCGGCTCTTTCGCGCAATTTAAAGCCTTTAGATTATTTTTTAAGTCATTTGTTTATCTCGTTAAACCAGAATTTCTTAAATTATTGACAACAAATGCATGCACTGCTTTTCATTGCAGTAAAATGCTTGTACTTTAAAAAAACTTAAAGATAAACATTATTTTACCTTTGATTTTAATTATAAAATCTTCACTTTTGTGAACTATTAGCTGAACTCGGTGTGCTTCGCTACCTCCCTCGATTTTTATATATTTTGCAGACACTTGTGTGAGAAAAAGAATGGGGCTACCACATGCATGGTCGAAAAATATTATCCTGTAATAAGTATTCCTGAGTCAAATCTGTACCCTGTGAAAATTTAAGATCGGTTAACAGGTTCCGCCTCCAATATACCGCAAACAAAGGGGTGTGCTCAACCCACTTTTCTTTTCGAACGTATTTCTATTCACACCATTACCATATCGTCGATGGAATTAAAGAACGCTGTAACTGACAAAACCTTAAATGTTCACCAGAGCATGTATGAAAGTAGAACAAAACACTGACAATTTTCAAAACACAGACGGCGTAAGTGAATTTATTTTCATCGTAGAAATGTGGGACCGGGACCAATCGACGCGTATTATTTTCTGATAAAAATGATGTACAAAACGTATTTTCGATTTTTTGTCAGTTACAGAGTTCTTTAATTCTTGAGACGATATATAGCAAATACAGCCGCCGCACAGTGGCGCCTTTTCCCTAAAAGCGTTGCAAAAATCAAAAATTTTACAGAAGAATTTGATAAAATGAATAATTACATATGATAGAGAACTTCTCACTGATTAAGAATTCAAAAAAAAATTTGAAATCGGATAAAAATTATGAATTCTAGAGTCAATCAAAGTTGACAATTTTTCGGACTTACAAAATATTTTAAAATTACAAAAAAATATATCATCTTTTCAATTGAATTTCAGGCAAACTATGCAACCGCTCATTAAATTTTTGGTGTCGCATGAAAGGTATGTTAATTCCAATGAGACGCTGTAAAAAAAGGGTTATTCGGTCTAATACTTTTTTTTCAGGCGCAATTTTGCAAGCACATGATATTTGGGTCTTTTTTCACACTTAATAGAATAGAACAAAAAAAGGGACGGTTTGTGACGGGAACTATTAAACAGAGGTTGTTAAGTATTTAATACTCTAACTTATTTTCTTGAAATTGGGTGCCCGTACTTGCCCGTGTACATAAAAAAACAATAAAACTGTAACAACTTTTACTACAAAAAGATATATTTTTAAAATATTCAAATAGGTTTTGGGCAGCACTGAGATCCACTCTAATTGTATACCAAATGTATTAGTCTTTAATTTATTATTTAGTTTTTTTTAGCTTTTTCATTCGCTTACAACGCCCCCTTGGGAAAAGTTACCACTTTGATGAGCTCTATCTCCTGAACGAATTAAGATATTTTAGAAGTTTAAATTTGGGATTTTAAATTTAAAAAAATGTAAAACATATGAATTGCAAAAAAAAAAAATACTTAAGTACAAGTATATGTGTCATGTTGGGATTTTTAAGAATTTTTTAAACTGACAAAGGTTTTTGTACCAAAAAAAAATATCTAAATTTATTTTTAGTAAGTTTTTAATTTAAAAAGTATTAACTTTTTGAACCATAGTGAATGAGATGTTAAAGTTGAACCTACAGCTAATTATAAAGAAATGAAATTAAAGCAATGAGTATTTCTTCTTGCACTTAACTGAACATTGCAAAAAAAAATCAGAAGTAAAAAATATGGTAGTAGGCATCGGCAACAACACACATTTTTTAAAGCTTTATTTCCAAATATTCTGTGCTAATAATGTTATCTAGTCTCAATATCTAGCCAGTGACAATCAAAGTGAAAAAAGTGTGTGGAAAAAAACATTAAAAAATTTTAAACAAAAAACTAGTAATAAAATTAAAATCAAATAAAAAAATTTCATGCAAAAGGAAATAAATTAAAATAAAATACATCTACTGTGTCACTGTGCACAGTGCCGCAGTGGGCCTTTTACAATGCGGGTGAGGTTTTCTTGAAGCTGAACGAGATAAAGTTGAAGTGCGTTTTAAACATTAAATATATCCAGATAATTTCAACAGTTATGATTTTTGCAACGAAAAAAGTCTAAACGATGCACTGTGCCGGCCATGCCGGTTAATTATTTTTAAGCTAAAGGGATTATCTTTCAAATACTTTGTAAATTTTAATAATATCTTTATTACTTTAAAAGTTATAATGATTACAACGAAAAACGTCAAAAGACAACACTGGGCACAGTGCTGCGGATGGCCTATCACCTTGCGGGTCATGTATTTTGAAGCTAGGGAAGTCTTCTTTCAATTGCTTCTTAAATTTTTAAAATATCTTTATTACTTTAAAAGTTATGATTTTTGCAACGAAAAAGGTCAAAAGGCGCCACTGTGCGCCGTTGGTTAATATATGACGATTTACAATTTTGGGTTATATGGGCGGTGCCACGCCCCTTTGTCGAATAAAAGCCTCATAAAGTGTATTATTCCTTCCAGAGTCACAGCAACATGCTGTGAAAATTTAAGGAAGATCGGTCTAAGGATGTGGCCTCCTATAAAGAACAAACAAACAAACAGACGGACAGACATGCATTTTTATATATAGAGATTAATTATAAAAGTAAATAAGCTTGAATCTGGTACATCAATATTCAGTATGAACGCCATACGGCCATATTTAGTAGAAAAAATAGTCACAAATTTGATTGATCGAATGGAACGGGTAATTCGCAACCGAGGCGGTCACAAGCTAGAAATCATATTTTAACAAACAATTGCCATGAAGCTATTTACCATATTTAAAAAAAAAACTCATTTCGACAATATTTCTGTCTTGTACGAGTATTATAAGTTGAAGCTCTGAGGCTCTTAAAGCCGAGTGTCCACTAGCAAATTATTTGCAGAAGAACTTCTGCAAGTATTTGCTGACGTGTTTCCACTGAAACCAAAACTTGCGGAAGTTTGATTCCACAAGTAGTTTGTAAAAGTTTTACGACGAACTTGCAGCAAGAACTTTCAGACGTGTTTACACACAATGCGAGTACAGGTTGCAGTAGAGTTAGCTTCTTTAAAGAGTGACAGTGTAAAAATGTCTAGTGGCAAAATAAGAGTGGCAGCTACCATTAATAAGAAAGAAAAAACTAATTAAAAAAAAAAACAAAAAGAAGAGTTTGGGGGAGAGATTGGGTGCTGCGACGAGTAGATTTAAGTTTCCAAAATACATTACTTGATCAATTGCGGAGTTAAGATTCCATATAGCTAAACAATTTCCTGAATATGTCGAACGACGATTTGGAATACATTTTATCTTTGATTCAAACAAGTATTCAAAATCAGGATACTAAAATGAGATTATTATTATTATATTCTTTTAAGGACGTGTCCCATAGTTCTGGGTAACTTTCTTGGTGTTCAATAACCGAATGTATTTTATTCCTTACTCCAAATAAATTTATTATTTTCCATTTTTATTTACTTAGACAAAAAATCAAAAAAAAAAAGAAAAAAAAAAAACAACACAAAACAAAACCCGATGTATACTTGACTTCTTCCGCAAGTGTTGAAAACTCTTGCAGTTCACAGCAAGTTGCGCAAGTTACTTCCAACAAGCAATGAATACGTGTTTCCACATAATTTCTGCAGGTTTTTCTTGCAAGCAAAAACTTCTGGAAGTCACTTCTGGAAGCAACTTCCGCAAGAAAACTTGGTAGTGGACACTCGGCTTAAAAGAAATATATTTAAAATACTCGTACTAAGAAAAATATCTTCATTTTATTGAGAACGCTGTGTTTTTTAAGCGCTTTGAAGCACCTATCATTTGAAAAACTGTAATTTGAAATCAAACTTCAATGTTTGCTGAGAACTGTATATGTACTCCCTCTCAATAATTATCACACTCACACATATTCATTTCTCTGTCTATTATTTGAGTATTTTTATTTGAACATTTTTGGTTTGCGAAAATAAGTATATGAACGTTTTTTGTTTTTGTTTTTTATTTTTGTGTTTTCTTTTTTATTCAGAATTATTTTCATTACAAATATTTACATACATAACTGAGTTTGTGTGTGTGTGTGTGTGTGTTAATATCATTATAATAATTTATTCATTAGGTTTATTACTAAATAAATAAAGTCCTCGAATTTTGTAAATGACAACGAGAACAAACGAAAAGCTGTTGTATTGTTTGTTTTTGCGGTTTTAATTAGTTGAAAACAATTTTTTAATAAACAAATGAAAATAAACAAAATACGAACAAAAAGGAAAAACAAAAAAAAGGGCAGAATAACGATAATAAACACTTAAAAAATTCTTGGATTATAAATGATAATAATTCAGACACTCTAAAAAACACACACACACACACATACAAAAACAGACAACAAAAAAATGCGGACATATTTTGGTGCGAATATTAAAACAAAGATATACGAGTACTGTCTGTATGCCATATACTGATTATGTAGTCCCGATTCATATACAATAAAAGAATTTCATATTTAAGTAAGAGTTTAATAGCGAGAGGTGTGAGAAAATGTGACATTTTAATCTCCGCTTTTTATAAAACAAAAATTTTGTTGAATTGAAAAAGCCATTTAAAAACTCGTAGTCGCCGTGGTCTAGTGGTTAGTGTGTTGGCTTACTAAGACATGGGTCCTGGGTTCGACTCCAGGCTCTGACATCTTCAAAAAAAGAAATATGAAAAAAATATTTCTTTCGGCGACTACCTCTCAGCAGTCTTCTGGCAAAAGCTCTGAGAGTAACTAATTGCCATGAACAAGCTTCTAAAGTCTGTCGTTCGGAGTCGACATTAAACTGTAGGTCCCGGTACTCATGGATAAAAATTGACACACACAACATGAGTGCTGCGAGAAGCCAGGCCGTAATCCTGACACAGGGTTGTAAAGGCCAGTTATGTATGTATGTATGTACATATGTATTTAAAAACTCTTTGATTTTGCAATTATAATTTCTATAAACATAAAAGCTAGTCGATGTGATTAAAAATATTAGTAAAAAATATAAACCGTTTAGTTATTCAATTGACTTCTACACACATTCTACACAAGCCATCCATCATCTATCGATCATGGACAACACGTCGCACAGTGTTTCAGCTTCATACAATTTGTGGCATTACATGAAAGAGTTGATTTATCGGTGCCGTAGACAAATCACACGCCGCCCATGTCCGGGCGGTAGTTGAATTATAGACGTCCAACCAACGCCACCCAAAGCCGGTACCCTCTAATTTCGGATATCACCAAGTAACACCGGTCAGAAGAGAGCCCATGGACATTAGGTTAACAATTACGCCACTACCATTTCCTGGATAGTAGCAACCCCCCTTGTTCAGGAGGTTAAAACTACTACCCAGCATACCAAGCCACTACCGTGTACCAAAGGGAGGACCTCACCATCCATCAGGCCGTCTTACTCACTCCCCGAAGGACAAGGGAGCACAGCAAGTCGGGGCTTTCCTGATGCCCGTAGTACCAGATTAAGGCATCTCTGGTCAGTCCTTGAGAACGCCAGAAGAATGCCAGCTACGTACACTTACATCGACGAGACTAACACCATCAGGAACAAACTGCCGCCACCAGCATAACAGCCCCCTGGACTGATGAAACCAAGCTTCTCCGACAAGGCGACCACCAGGAACAAACTGCTGTCACCCACACCAGGAACAAACTGCCGCCAACAGCTAAGCAACCCCCTGAACTGATGCAGTCAAGTCTCCGATAGCATACGCAGCGTATATGCACCACCAACATATACTCTACCTATACCAAGTGCCAGGACACTTAGAGCTAGGTTGAACTCCATATTCTCCGGGGAAAACTGGTCACTGATGGAAGAATTCACCAGCAACCTTTTTTGTATCCCCCGGGGGGGGGGGTGTGGCATTATATGTAAGAAGTGGTTCCAGATTATTGAAAGTTGGCACAGAGCACTATACGAACTAAATTAAGAAAATAGTGGAATTCCGTCAAAACCGCCCATATAAACCAAATCGGTTTTTTTTTTCATAAAATTGTTCCTTTAAAAGCAAAAGCCTTCATATTTAGTATATGGGCAATTTTAAAAATGTTCGACATTTTGATATATTTTTTTTTCCAATTTAGTTATTTTTTTTTTTTTTTTTTGGATGACACGAATGACGCTTTGGTCACGTGAAGGGTGATATTTTAGCATACCAAAACAGTTGAAATGTTGAAAATTTTTTAAATTGCCCATATGCACTTCCTAGAACAAACCAAATCGGCTACGCCAACCGCCCAATAGAGCATTGTGTGTCGCTGGTATTTTAATGGCAAAACTAAAATTTCTAAAAGTCTAGTGATTCTGTTTTATAACGAAGTGTTTAATTTAGAAAAATTTATAATTTGATTTTGTAAAAAGTAATATTTTGTTTAAGAAAAATTCTATCGAAATCACTTAAATATTGTAAACTGACAACTGACGCAAATGTTCGTGCTTCGACGAGTCACATATTTTCATTGCTAACACTTAAACACTGTTTTTATTGAAATATAGAACTTTCTTATTATTAAAGAGAAATACTTAGGGGTCGATTATGGTTCACAACAGTCTTAAATTTGATGTTGTATATTTTAAATGACGATTATGATTTACAACACTTATCGCCAGTGTTGTATTTCTGTTGTCTATATTCACATACCCCGATTATCATTCAAAACAGTTGTTTTTAACTGTTGAAAATACTGTCAAATACTTACAATAGCTCACTAACTGTTTACAAGGCAAGTTGAAAAAGAAAATAGAGAAAAATTTCTAAGTGCAATATAAATAAATTAAATAATTTTTTTTTTAAATATAAATAATTAAAATATTTTGTAGTAAAATCTATATATATAAATAAATATTAATGTTTTTGGGTGGTCATCGCATCAGTTGAAAATGGCTGGACCGATTTTGACAATTTTTTTCTTTCTAATGATCGCCGTGATCCAACTTAGGTTTTTACGAAAGAAAATTTGGCCCGCCCACTTTTACTCCCACTTTTGGATTTACCTAAAATCCAAACACGTTTGTATTCAAATGTTTGTATTAATCCTTTTTAAGTTTTCATCGAGAAAAAAATTTGCCACGCCTACTTTTCTCTATTTATCTCTAAATACTGATTTTTGTATATCTTTAGAACGGTTAAATCTAAAGTTTTGAAATTGGGTCTGAATGACTTCGTGTGCGAAATTGGACAAGTGGACGTGACACCGCCCGTACAAGTTAAAATTGATTTCTTTACACATACGTTTCTTAAGAAGTGTTGAAGCTAAAATTTCTAAATTTGGTGTGATTGATTTTGTAGTCATTAAAAATGATCAACAGAAAAAAAGGCGGACAAGTAGACGTGGTAACTTCAAGACAAACTAACTATTAAATTCAGTATATCTTGAAATCAGTAACAGTCAAAGTTTTTTAATTTGGTCTGAATTACTCCGTAGTCACTAAACATAATCAGTCGAAAAATTTGAACAAATGATAGTGGTAGGTGTAGCGAAGCACGCCGGGTTTAAGCTAGTTACTAATAAAAAGTAGATGGAAAAACTGGTGGAGTTAATGACCGCAAATCCTGACATTGGCAGTGACAAGCTACCATTTAGAGCAAATAAGTGGCTAAATAGCATGGGTTCAACTACATATTAGAAATGGGAATAATACACTCACTGAAAAGAAAATTGGCTGGCAATAAAAAAAAATACAATCTACTGGTGGTGGTCCGTTGACGAAAGCTAATGTTCATTTTTTCTATTTATATTTTAACTCTATCTAATTTTTTTAAAAACTTAACTTAAACTCTTAAAAAAATAAAAAAAATTGTTCTCAAATGTCAGTTTTATACTCGTATACCTAGAGTTGTATTTTTAAGGAGACGTATACTAATTTAAAAAAACATCTCTGTGACATACACAACATCTAGCTTCTTATATAGGCTACGATTGCTTGTTTGCAACCAAGAGTGATTATCGCTAATATATTTTTCCATTATATAGTGCAGGGATGGCGAACCTATGGCACGCGTGCCCAAAGTGGCACGCAGATAAATTTTCGCTTGCACGTATAATATTTTTCATTTTCATACATATGTACTGACTAATTCAAATTTAATGCAAAAATTTCGATATTTAAAAACAAACTTCCAGATTTCTGGCGCCTTTATTCATAATGTTAAAATATAATTATATTATTTGCGTACGCAATAGATGTGAGCACAAGACGTTAAAATTGTACAGTATTGTATTTTTCTCATGAGCAAATGCTGATTGTAGTTGCAAATATAAATAAGAGTAAAGCAAACACAGAGAATATTAAACAACAGCACACAAAAGCCATTGCACAACATTTTAATATACAGTTGGTTCAGACTACAATAAAAATATTGTACTCTTCATAGTGAGACAACTGCATTTCTTTTTAGTAGTTAATGGGAAATAGTGTTGCCACGATTTTAAAATTTTTGTAACCAAATTTCAGCAAAAATCTTACCAAATTTTGAAGTCCTAATTCTAATAGAAATAATTAAGAAAATTATGTTAAAAAAATTATAACTATTTGGTTTCTTGCAATATAATGTAATATATATGTATACTTTGATTAATCTGTCAAGATAATTTTACTTTCTGGTTATATGGGAGAAATGGAAAAATATATAAAACCTCTATTTGCATTCACATTAATCAAGCTCATGAGTATTATATTAAATCAACGCACAATAGTACAAAAGATAGGTTTAATTTTATTAAAATTAATGTTTTTAACGGATATTTCCAATTATTTAAATGAACTAAATATTAAATTGCAAGGTCCCGGAAAATCAATTAATGTAATGTTCGATATTATTGAAGGTTTTGAGTCCAAATGAGCAATATTTCAACGCGATATTGACAATGAAATTAATATAATTTTTGAAATTAATATAAATTTTTATAGCCAAGTTATAAGTGACATACAAGACAATTTTGTTACGAGATTTCAAGATTTCAAAAAATGTCAACCATTAAATAACTTTATTAAATATCCAGACAAGTTTGATTTGGAAACTGCTAAAATAGATCAATTAGAATTGTTAAAGTTGGTGAATTTAGAAATGCAATTGGCAGAGTTTCAATCAAGTTCTATTTGGAAGCAAAAATCTATAGGGTTGAGGCAAGAAATAGAAAATAATGAAAAAAAAGATTAAATGAAGAAGAATACGAAAACATGAATAATATGTGGTTGAAGACATGGTGTTCGCTCCCAGAAACATTTAATGCGATGAAGAAATTGTTTTTAGCTATTCTAACAATATTTTCATCAACGTATAGCTGTGAAAGTCTATTTTCGATTATGAATAATATAAAATCTGATGTACGAAACAGACTTACCGATGAATGTGGGGAGGCTTGTATTTCATAAAAATGATCAAATATTGAGCAACAAAAATCCTATTAAAAAATATGTCAGCATATTATAGGAATCTATATATATATAATTTTTAAAATGCATGTATTTTCATTTTATAAAAATTATTTTTATGGCACGCAGTCAAAAAAAGGTTCGCCATCCCTGATATAGTGCATACACACAAAATATAATATTCTATAATTTATAGTACAGTTGATAACCCTAAAACAAACTATCACTTAGCGTTCCGTACAACAACTTCTATTTTCAACAGATTCGTCCGACACGAATGGAAAACAACGGGACAAACTAAGCAGTTACACACATTTTCATATCTTAGAATAAAATCAGCTGATATCTAACAGTACGGATATTAGGATTTTACTTTAAAAGTTCATTAAAATGTCGGCCAAATAAAAGTAACAAAGCTGTTCAAAATATAGCAGCTATGGAGTAAAAATTTTGCTAATTTTTGAATGCTTGTAAACAATAACGACAAATTTATAAAATCAGCAGCGCAGCAACATTTGCACATAACGGGCTAATGGGCTTAAATCTGAACTACCGGTTATTTCGAATCTGGCAATACTTATGTTATTCTATTTTATTACAAAATTCAGTATATTATCTCCCCTGAACGAACTAAATCGATTTAGTCTTGAGCAAGGTTGGGATTTATTGAAAATTTACTTTTAAAACAAAAACAATTGGTCGGAATGTGCACGAAAATTAAAAATTGAATAATCTTTTCGGATGAAGCTCATCTTCTTCTTGGTATGTACATTAATAAGCAAAATTGAGGTATTTGGAGATCTGAATACCCACACGTGTTCTTATAGAAGTAATTTCGAGTGACAGTTTGGTGCGGTATCATTGGCCCATCGACCGTTACGGCCAATGAAGACACATTTTGCTGGGCCCGCTTTTCATAGTATTGATGTGATCAGTGTTTTGTTTCAACAGGATGATTCATCTTATGCCACAATCGATTTTTTGGGTCAAACATCTAATTAACCGAAAATGGTGATGTCAATTGGCCACCAAGAAGCTGCGATTTGAGAACTTTGAACTATTTTCTGTGGGGCGCCGTTAAAGATAAGTGTTATGCTGATAAACCGGAGACAATCTAGCATTTGAAGGCCAATATTACTCATGCCATTGCCGAGATACGACCACATATATTCGAAAAAGTGCTCGAAAATAGCTCCGATTGAATGGAATACTATACGGCCAGCCGCGGCAGACATAATAATAAAAGAATATTCCATTTTTAACCGGAACAATCGTACTTTACACCAAAAAAATAAATATGGAAAAATTTCAAACAGTTTTTGTTTTATTGCATTTTGAAATTTAAACTTTTCCCATTATCCCTTTTAAAATATTATACGCATTTTTAGTATTAAATTTATATCATGGAACAAATAAAAACTAAGCAAACATGCCTCATATCAGGCACAATAAACAAGTAAATGGCTGAGTATTGTACCTATACACTTTCATATATATATATATTACTTACTTACTGGAGTATATTAGCGGTAATCACTCAGTGTAGCAACGCCATTGAAATTGTTGCAAACCATGGCAAAATGCAAGCATATATACTACGATTGCAAGACTCGTGAGGCCGTTTGCAATGAAAAGTGATTAGCAAACATGATTTTTATTATTAATTTTATATTGCCTTTCTCGTGGTGATAGGCAAAAATTTTGCAAAAACTGACGCATAAATCTAATGCGCTCCTACCTACATATATGCATGAATAATATAAACAACGCCTTTATTTAAGTATAACTGTTAATGAAAGCTTTGACGTCTTCAAGATACAAAATGATTAAAATCAAAATCATGATGAGTTTGGAATCCCTTTTATTTTGTCAAAAGAAAACCCAAAGTGCTTACTTTGTAAAAAAAAAAATTTTCCTGTAGGGTCCTTTTTAAAAGCGCATATTTGAAGAATTTGCAAAATTAGAATTTTACATTCGTTTTCGCTAAACTAATATTCCCAACGTCCCCACTACAAATCTTAATAGCATTTTTTTTTGCAATACATACTTATGTATGTGAGATTTGGCACATGGGTAGTTTTTTTTTCATTTATTTTATTTTATAAAAATAAAACTTTTGATGCCAAAAAAATATAAAAATATTAATTTAGAAATTTGTTAATTCTCTTTTAAATCGCTAAATTACAGTCGTATTTAATCCAATTCTAATTCAATTTGATACAATATGTAGTACGAATATCTGTAGATTAGATGTAATACGAAAATGAATTTGAATTGAAGTCTACAACAGTCATCGTTGGCAGTAAATTTAATTATTGACTAAATTTATATGCCTGCTTTAAACTGATAAGTTTCGTGAAGCTACTTAAACAAACCACAAGATAGTGTATAAAGCTCACCTCTTACACCCCCCTATCCCCCTAGCAAACCAAAACAAGCTATTTGATATGATGGCAATAGCCAACATGGTTGTTCTGTGATAATTTTGTGGTTTTGAATTCAACAAGCAAAACATTGTTGCATTATCGGAAAAACATGTAAAACAGCAGGACATTGATTTAAACATAATAAAAATAAGGATAACACAACACTATTTTCAACACATATCCACATAAACATAAGCATATGGTATGTATGTATGTTTGTATGTGCATATTCATACATATATACATACGAATGTACTTATATGTACACACCAAACACCTATTAAAGCAATTAAACAAGTCATCGGCAATATGTTACATTGCAGATTCTAATTATAGAAATATAATAGTAGAGCAGTACAAAATATGATTAAATTAGTTGAACTCGTAGGAAAGGAAAGCAAAACTTACAACTAGAAGCGAAGATGTTTACTTTAAATCTACCAAAATCATCTCCGTTTTGTGAAAACTAGGGTTTTTATACATCATCTTGTAAGTTCTATAGTAAGTTCAACAAAATCGTTTCCTATGAAACTACTCATAACAAAAACAATTGATGTCCATTGATTTCCACAAATAAAATCTTCCACCAATTGGCCCATCAAAAATACCTGCTTTAATTTTACCTGTACTTAAACGCAGAACAAATCGAGCACATGCATAATTGATCATTACAACCTTTTTTTCAGAGAGCCTACCATTTCACAGCAGACAAATTGTGTGCTTTAATTTTTATCCATTAGTACCGAGACCTACAGTTGAACGCCGCATCCGATCGGCGAACTTGAAAAGCTTCTGCTTGACTATCTGTTACTCTCCGTGCTTTTGCCAGAAGATTGCTAAGAAGTCGGTGATTGTCGAAGAAAATTTGTTTTGCATATTTCTTTTTTCAAGATATCAGAGCTGGGGTTTAAACCCAATAGGTATGTATCTATACATTTTACCACACTTTAAGCCGTTATGTTGCAAAATACTACCAATTTTATTACAAAAAAAAAACTAATTCCTTCTCTGGAAAAACATTAGGTAAAATTTCAGAAGAAGTTTCGGTAAGTTTAGGTCTATTACTAAGGCCTTTATATCTTTCTGATTATATGGTAACGATAAGGTCACAGATATTTTGCTCATCAGAAGATTTAAATGTGGTGGATTGTATCTTACATGATTTTATTTAGAGGTCGGTAAACAGAAGACAAGTTAGATTATGATTACTTACTTCGACCTCCATTATTAGACTCTCCTTAAATTATGTGCGTTACGAACATTATTGCATCTTTCCTTAACAGGCCATAATCATAGAAACACCACACATTTCTGACATACAACATAAGAAACACATCGCTTTCTCTGATAACGCAATTGAATTTCAAAATTTTCGCAAACTCTGGTTTTCCATACTTTCGAAATTGTATATATTCACCATAAATATAACACTATATAACAATTTGAGGAAACCATAACGGAAACAACAACAAAATGTATTTTAATGACCAATAAAAATTAAATTCTACATAAAGACAATAAATGAGGATAGTTGGCTATAACTCGTTGGCTAGAAACAAAAAAAAAACAAAATCATAGGAATGAAACAAACTATTATTAATTTTCCTTTTTTTTTTGTGACCAGTGTATTAATCAAAACCTACAAATAAAGTCAAGACCAGTATATTATATATACTAGTACATATAGTACATGCAATAAAGCCAAGCCTTAGTATACCAAATTGATAAAACTTTACTTAAATGGTAGCTGATGTCTGTGTCTAAACAGAAGATATGTCGGTACAGGTGTTCATGAGAACAACCGGGATTTATAAACTCCACTGGATGGCTCATTGAGTGTTTGCCAGGATGATATCATTTCCATTACCATATATGTATGTTGAGATTAATCTGCACGCTAAACTTTAGAGTAAAACCATTAATATTTTAGCAATCAAGCTGACTATCACACGCTCACCTCTCATCGCAAACTTATCAATTGTTGCTACGACAAGTTGCAAAGAATAGCAATTCAGAATATATGTAGTCCAGTTGTGTTTTGCACTTTAATAATAATGCAATGAAGCTTTTAATGCACATGATAGCAAAAAATAAGTGACACAGTACATTGGATCGGAGCACTGCTGTGTAATACCGCCCTCTACTATTCTGCATCTGGTTAGAGAATGGAAAGCTGGGAAATGCTTGATTTAAAGTATAGAAAGTCTGTCTTAAATTTTCTTAAAAAAATTTTAGGGGATATTATGATGTGAGAAAATAGCGCCTAGATGTTTATGATATTGGGATATGGTACACATATCCTGTTCATAGACGATTTTTAATAGACATATCCGCCACTGAAGTCCCAGACTTGCTGATGGTCATTTGAAAGGCAGTAGATCTGCTAAACTAGCAATGGACTAGAAAGAATACAATCGTTATCATAAGAGGCAGTGTCTGGCATCTGTTCCATCTGACTTTTATAATATTAAGAGAAGTAGAGAATATTACTAATGCGGATCTCAAAAAATATTTTCCAAGACAAAATGCACCCTTTTGTGGTCTACAATGTAATAAAGTCACCCATATTTCTTATACAGGCCTTCTCTTATTAGTTTTGTAACTATTTTTATTGCAAAGAGTAAATAATTTGTGCTAAAAATTCTTTTTTATGTTTTTTTTCCACAACTTTAAAAATACAAGACGGTTTTAATGTGTGTAGAGTGTCGAAGAAAGCATTCAAGTGCCTCGGTTTTTTAATACGGTGCAAGAAAAACTTCACTCCATCTAACCTCCTTAATATTTACAAGACCTGCATCCTACCTTCATTCGACCTGGGATGGAATACAACTCTCATGTATGGGCCGTTGCTTCAAGGTCTATTTTGTGGCTTCTCGACCATGTACAGGAAAGAGCGAAGGTGTTTGTCAGCGATGATAGGGTATACCGAATCGATGGAGCATTAGCGTAATGTGGCATGGGTTTCATTGTTCAATCTGTACTACCAAGATGCTCTGATGAAATAAAGGACTTGATTCCGGATACCCAACAGAAATTAGTACTTACCAATAAGCTATTTTGTAACGGAGAAATTGTGAACAATCACTTACTCGTGCGCATCAGTAATGCATAATTTTTATATGAATAGAGCCGCTAAAATGCAATACAAATGCAAATCTATTGCAACCAGTAAGCAAACAGAACAAAAAATAAAAAATAATACCTTATGCTGTAGCATATTTGGAAGCTTTAAGGTATAAATAAACAATATAATGCTTCCATTATTGCTTACAATTTTATTTATTGCTTCCAAATTTGAGAAATTTTCTGCTGGGTAATCGCATATTTTTACGGACTACTCGTACTCTCTCAGAACACATCTTTTTGTAGTTGATTGTCCAGTGAATCGCACAATACATTAAAGAGAGAATTCGTGCTTTAGCAGCACCGCTCGTTTATGGACAATCTTTCAGCCCATATTTTTCCTACCAAATACGATATCAGTGGGTTTAAATCAAATGTCCACAAGCACTACTCCCTCTTTCCTCCCTCCCATAACATATCTTTCTATACCAGCACAATATACTGCATGAGGAGACTCGTCCCTTAATAATAAAAGAAATGTACTTTACAAATATGAGAATATAACACAAAGTGAAGTTGCCACCTATTTCTTGTAACCAATATAAGTAGATAAAAACCATATATGAAACCTTCTGAGTGTACCTATAAATATCAACAGTTCTGCATGTCACCTTTTAACAAATGCACACAATTACACATGTTTACTAACAGCATAATTCACCTACACATAAACGCAGTCACTCACACACAAACACACAGAAATGTATATTAACAATACTGATGGTAAAAGCGTTTCGATTGTTAAACTATTCTCGTAGTTGTCAAACGCTTTAGGTGTCAATGTAGTTTGTACAAGTTAAAACCAATTAAAAGGACATACAAACACACACACACATACAAACTCTTTGCTATTATTATTGCTGGAATTGACCATATACCTACATACATACATATGTACATACATAGAATATATCCAGATGTTGTGAATATATTTGTAAAGTCAGTTTGAGATTGAGATATTGTTTGATTATGGGTGTGCTTTTAAAACTGCCAAACAAGTTTAATTTTGTCAAATTGTTTGACCACAATTATGTGGTTTTAGTGTTTGTTAAACAGACTCATGTTGCCTTCATTAACACATGTATGTACTACATTGTACATGCATAGGCATTTATACAATATTGTATGTATGTAGTATGTATGGAAAGTATTCCTGTTGCTCTATGTATGTTTATGTATGTTTGAGTAAAAGTTCTTGTTGGTTTATTGTGTAGACATGGCTTAAAACAAATGCATTGCATATAACGGGTAATGCATTTGTGTTAAACATGTTGTTGCTCATTATGTTTTTAACACACTGACATACACACTCGCATACACACATACCATACAATCGAATTAACTATTTAACACTTAACTTGGCTAAATACATTGACAATTATATTTTATTAACTTATATGCATGTGTGTGATTGTGTGTGTGTTTGTTAAATGCTTCTGATGTTATAAATGTATGATGATTACGTTTGTCGCCTGTAGAGTTTTACTTTTAAATTTGACACATGTTTTCATTGATGTTTATCGTGTTTTCAAATACACCATCAACTGTCTGATTATTACAATATTATTATTGTTCTTGTTGTTGCTGTTCTGGCAATTAATCAGTAGATTATAGCAAAATAACTAAATCCTCAGTAAACACTGTAACAATAAGAATATATTTGTCAATTAGAGAAATACACTCGTTAACACTCATTTTATTGGTAATGATATTTTCTTATTAGTGTAAAATAAAACAACGTTTTGCACATTATTTTTAGGGATCCAAGAATCACAGACGGTAAAATTCAAGATTCCATATCAAGAAAAATTTATTTAAACTAGGACCCCGGTTTGGTCCATTTTGGTTATCGCAACGTATGCGCTGCTTAATGTGATAATTATGCACTGCCACTGCTAATCACATGTTGATGGTGCTGCTTTTTGCTATCTTTTATCATTTTTATTTATTTCTTTACACATTTACACAAATTTTATGAATAGTGTTTTGTGTTTATTTGCACATAAAATGCTTTACTGCTGCATTCTCGAACATAAAACAGCTGCAGTGCTGCAAATGTTTGCAATTGTGAATATGTTGAGCATAATATGCAGTGCAGTGATGCAGATACGAACATTTATGTGAAGTATTCTAGAAAAAGCCCCATTATAGGATTTTTCAATTAAGCTCTTGAAACTTCACAAAGCAAGGAAGTTGACTTATCGTTGAATTCGTTGTATTCAGTGTAATGATTTTAGCCTTCTCAGGCTACATTTAGCTTATTTTTCTCGGCTTAGTTTTAAAATATTTCAGCTCTTTTTAGCTTTTTTTATGAATTTAGCATTTCTAACTTTTTCTGTATTTGTAATTAAAATATTTTAAAAAGATAATTAAATTAGGCTTGTCTTCAAAAAAGTAATAAAAATATGGCTTCATGGAAACAACATCGTGACTTGTACCCATAGAATTTAAGAAAAAATATTTTAAGTTTTTTGAAAAGCTGGGTATGAACTAGGACATTATTATCTCCTTTTTCTTTTAGCTTAGTATATTATAATGCAATAATATAAGGTGATGACCAGGTACTACAACAGGAAATCAGAATGAAAAACAGGAAAATAAAACAAAAACTAAACACTTTTTTTTTATTTTGTTTGATGTTGATGTATGGGTCGGAAAGTTGTATAGTTTTCTAAAATGTTTGTTTGTATATTATGTTTTGAAAAATTTAGATTTTGTTTAATATATTTTTATTTAACAAATTCTCTTATTACAATTTATTATTATGTCCTCAGCGCCTTTAAGGCATTATTGAGAAAATGTTGGCAAAGAATTTATACATATTTGAACAATAATCCATTTTTATATATGTATATACTATATGTTATTTTATATTAGAAGTATTTCACGTTTCCAGTATAAATATTGTCTTAAATAGCATTTAAATATTAAAATTCTATTGCTATTTTTAAAGCTATATTTACACCCATCTGGGTTCTCATCTGAGTTTTATATCATAAGCGCATTCAGATAGACTCAGATAGTTTATTTACAAATCTAATTTAATTTTTATTGTTTTTGCCTGAACTCTGTTGAAAATAGAACATTTGCTATTTCCAAAATTATTGCCGTCTGAATTGTAACTGTTATAATCTGTTATAGTCAGATGAGAGGTTAGGTGGTGTAAATATAGCTTTATATTGTGGTAATTCGTTGTACAATACACTACCTATGAAACCAATACGCTGTTTTGTTTTTTCCAATCTATCGTAATTGGAACTGCTACGAGTATAAATTTGTATTTGATTCTGTGGAAAGGAAACAATTCGAATATATTATGTACTTACTTACTTACTTACTTAGATGGCCATAACAACCCGTTAACGGGTTTCGGCCTGCCTTAACACTAGTCTCCAGGCGTCTCTGCTAAGCGCGCGCCTTCTCCAGTTGGTCACACCAATTAACGACAGGGCTTCATCAACTTGGTCCTTCCAACGTAAACACGGTCGTCCTCTACGCCGACGTCCAGTGACCTTCGCATCGAAAACTTTTCTCGCTGGAGGAGATTCATCCATCCGAACAATATGGCCGAGCCAGCGTAGCCGCTGGATGTTAATGCGCTGAACAACGCCCACATCGCCGAGGAGCTCATACAGCTCATGGTTGGGTCTAATGCGAAACTCATCGCCATGCCTTAGAGGACCAAAGATCTTACGAAGAACTTTTTTCTCGAATACTCCCAAGACCGCTGCATCGGCACAAGACAGCGTCCATGCTTCCGCACCATAGAGAAGCACCGGAAGAATAAGCGACTTATAGAGTGTTAATTTCGTCTCACGAGAGAGGTCTCTATTACTAAACTGCCTACTGAGACCGTAGTAGCACCTGTTGGCCAGTGTGATTCTTCGTTTGATCTCCAGACTGACATCATTCTTGCTGGTAATGGCGGTGCCAAGGCAGATGAACTCCTTGACCACATCGAATGTATAGTTGCTGGCTGTAACCTGGGAGCCGATGCGATACCGCCAGACCCATTTTTGCAGACTCTCGTTCAATAGTATTAAAGGCTGCGGTGACATCTCGCTTGGTATGCCCAATGATGTCTATGTCGTCTGCATACGCAAGGAGCTGAACACTTTTGTTAAATATAGTGCCATTTCGATGTACACCCGACTTTCGCAAAACACTCTCCATGACGAAATTGAAGAGGTCGCAGGATAAGGGATCGCCCTGTCTGAAACCTCGCACGGTATTAAATGGTTCGGAGAGGTCTTTTCCTACCTTGACGGAGCTGCAGGAGTTGCTCAATGTCATTCTGCACAGTCTTATCAGCTTTGCAGGAATAACGAGCTCAGACATTGCGGCATATACGCGATCCCTTATCGGGATATCGAACGCTGCCTTATAGTCGACAAAGAGGTGGTGTGTGTCGACTTGACTTTCATGGGTCTTCTCCAGGATTTGGCGCAGTGTGAATATCTGGACAATGGTGAACTTACCAGGTCTGAAGCCGCACTGATAAGGTCCAATCAGTGAGATGTCGAATGGCTTTAGTCGTTCACACAATACGCTCGTAAGAACCTTATATGCGATAGGGAGAAGGCTTATACCCCTGTAGTTGGTGCATATTGTGGGGTCTCCCTTTTTTAGGATCGGACAGAGGGCACTGAGATTCCAATCATCGGGCATACTTTCTTCCAGCCATATTCTGCAAATGAGCTGGTGCCTGCACCTAACCAGCTCATCGCCTCCATACTTAAAGAGTTCAGCTGGCAGACCGTCAGGTCCGGCTGCTTTGTTGCTCTTCAGTCGCCATATGGCAACCTTGACCTCTTCATGGCTGGGGGACGGGATCACAACGTCATCATTGATTGGGTCCGGCACAGCATCTCTAGCAGCGGAATTTGTATCATCATCGCTTTGCAGTAGATTACAGAAATGCTGTCTCCATCATCTCAGTGTACCATGTGCATCTGTAACCAGATTACCATGTTCGTCTCTGCAGGAAGTTGCTCCGGGTTTAAAACCAGTAGTAAGACGCCTTATCTTCTTATAAAAATTTCGAGCATCATGTCTACTCCTGCACATCTCGATTTCCTCACGATCACGCCTTTCTTGCTCCCTTTTCTTTCTTCTAAATAGGCGTCTCTCTTCCCTCCTCTTCTCTCTGTACACCTCCACAGTTGCTCTTGTAGTGGTGGACTGCAACGTTCTTCTGTAGGCAGCATTCTTTGCCGCAGTGGCCTCACGACACTCTTCATCGTACCATTGGTTTCTGCGGGGAGGACGCTCAAAACCAAGGACTGATTCGGCAGCGTTGCGCAGAGAGTGAGCAATGTGAGACCACTGTCCACCAATACTTTCGAGAGAAGACGGGATGCAATCGAGCTCATTAGAAAGACGATCGGAAAACGACCCGGCTGTCTCTTGTGATCGCAGCTTTTTGATGTCCAGCTTCCCTCGAACACTAAAACGTGCCATATTCGCTGCGCATATACGCAGTCGCATCTTGGCTGCGACAAGATAATGGTCCGAGTCGACATTTGGACCTCTAAATGTGCGCACGTCTAGTATGCTGGATACATGCCTTCCATCAATCACAATGTGATCGATCTGGTTGTTGGTAGATCGATCAGGAGAGAGCCAGGTGGCCTTATGAATATCGAGATGCTGGAACCTGGTGCTACAAAGTACCATGTTTCGCGCCGCGGCGAAATCGATCAGTCTCAAGCCGTTCGGCGAGGTGGAATTATGGAGACTGAACTGTCCGACAGTGGGGCCAAAGATACCTTCACGTCGAACTTTCGCATTGAAATCGCCGAGGACAATTTTGGCGTCATGTGCCGGGCACCTATCATATACATCCTCGAGCTTTGCGTAGAAAGCATCTTTGGCCGCATCATCCTTCTCTTCCGTCGGGGAGTACACGCAGATGAGGCTGATATTATAAAACTTTGTCTTCATCCGGATCGTAGCTATCCTTTCGTTCACGAGGGTGAACTCTGAGACAAGATGGCGAAGTCTCTTGCTAACTACGAATCCGCAGCCAAATTCGTGTCTGTTATCATTGCAGCTGTAGTAGATGTCACATGTTGCTTGCCTTGTACAACCCTGTCCTATCCATTGCATTTCCTGGATGGCAGTGATGTCAGCCCTACATTTCTTGAGAGCATCCGCCAATTGGATAGAGGCACCTTCCCTGTAAAGGGTTCTCACGTTCCAGGTGCATATCCTTAAATCATAGTCCTTAAAACGCTTGCCAAATTCGTCAATATAGAAGGGGGTCCGTATAGAGGCTATTGTTTCGGTTTTCATTGAATTTTTGTTTTTACGTGGTGGGTTTCAAGCCCTACGCACAACCCAAATTTAAAGTCCAGAGGATTGGACAGTCGCCGCATACATTAGTTAACAAGCTAGCTAGAATGTTATCCAGGAGGGCCACGTGAAGGCTGTATGTCGACTTGAATACAACGGGAACAAGGATCGTTCTGGAGGCCGCCAGGTTGACCCCAATCAGAGACTTTGCCTTGTCCGAAGTATACCATCCATATTATGTATAGATTTAAATATTGTTACGAAAAAATAAATTAAGTAAAAAAGCGCCAAAGATTACAGCTAAAATAAAAGAAAAACGCGTATTATGGTAACACTTTAGCGTAAAAAAAGTAATAACAACAACCACGTAATTTTGTCTTGTGCTGTTACCAGTAAAAACAAAAACACACACGCACACATATATCTTTATATTAGTGCTGCAAAAATTACTACGAAATCATTTCATCGTCAACAATAGAAGAGATGCTCTATCTACAAACTTCTACATGTAAATTAACATGTTGACACACAAGTATTTTGCCATATGCAGTGATCTCGAAACTGAAAGAAAAATCTAGACACATTGAAATTTAAATAAAAGGGCAGAGCAGAGATTGGGAATCAAGTTAATTGTGATTTAGCAAAGACAGAGTAAAGATCATCAGTGAATCCCTACGTGTGGTATTGTTCAACAGTGTTTATCTTGTAAAGTGTATTAAGTGTAAATAAAGTAAATTAATAAATACACAATCAAATCAAGTGCTTATTATTTGTAATTAAGAATCCGCATAATAAAAATTATTTCTATAGAAAAGGTCTGTAGAAATAAAACGTTTTTAAAAGGTAAAAACGTAACAATATTATGTACAGATTTAATACCGTATTTCATCACTTGATAGTTATAAAGCCTATACAAAAATTGGAAATATTGTCTTGCATGCATCTCTATATAAAGACAAATTACCATGTAAATAATATACGATCTTTAATGACTTGTTTTGCATACATTGCACTGTGGTCGGAAATTTCATTTCGTTGGCCAAAAGTCAAAATGGTTACACTCACGAAATATGTTTTTGTTTCTGAAATCTAGTAGTCAACACTCCAAAACAACCAAAAATTTATTTTGTTGTTGTAATATGCAATTCACCGTTATTCGGTGAGTTATCGAAGTTGAATTTGTTTGCTTCATTTGTAAACAGAATTGCGTTCGGTGTTTTATAGCGCTTACTTCAATTGTTTGTTAAAGCTGAAAACAAAGCGTGTTAAATAAATGTTTTAAAGGAAAATGAAGGTGATGGTAAGTTTATTAATTTTGTAAAATATAATACTTAAAAATTGGATACTCTAAAAAATAAAATAACTTTTTCCAAAATTCTTTAACATTTTGTGAGTAAGCTTAACACATTTTGTTTAGGAGTGTTAAGCATAAGACTAAAAACCAAATTACTTTGAAGTGTTTAGTTTTTGAAAATGTTTATCTCGATTTGCGGTTTTTGCGGTTTTGGAGTAATTTTTTTTTCAGTCGTCATTTGTTTACAGAATTCAACAGTTTTTGATATTTGGTTGACCCAGCAGAAGAAAGGAAAAAATATTAATATTTTCGTAAATACGTGTGTAAATAATATTTTCAATTTCCAGAAACAACATATTTACTCGTAAGTATCGTATATTTTCTCATTTAAAATTAAAAAATAAAAATAAAAACTCAAAAAGAAAAGAAAAAAAATGTATGTAAATTTTTTTTTAATTGTAATTCTAAATGTTGATAACTTAAAAAAAAATTAATTATTTTATACAAAACAATAAATTTTATACAAAACAATAAATGTGACTGAATTAGGGCTTGGTATATCATTAACTTGGGTCCATAGCAGATGTAATTTTCTTTTTCAGATTTGAGATGTTTAAATCCCAGCTCAAATTAGATTGTTATATTAGCTCTAAGTAATTAACTGAAGGCATTTGACATATTAGATTGCCATTAATGTTCACTGAAAAGTTGTTTTCATTTGATCTCATTCTAAATCAAATAAGTTTCGTTTTCATCGAGTTTAGTACTAACAATTCAAAGATTAATGCAGAGTCCCGTTCCATATTAATATTTAATAAAAGTTCATTCTTATATGGATATAATATGTATGTATGTATGTATGTATGTTATTAGCGAACATATATAATTCACCCCAAAGGCCTATATTCTTCAAGTCGTTTATATGAATAGATAATAAAAGAGAATCCAGTCCGCTGCCTTATGAAACTCTATGAGCAACTTCGTTAACGCAACTTGTTGAAGAGTTATCTTCCACATATTGTTTCCTATTTGTAAATTAATTTTCAAATAATTAAGTTTCCGCAACAATATTTTGTGACCAACCAAATCAAAAGCTTTTATGAAATCTTAGAACATTCCAGCCACATCAGTGAAACCTTTATCTTTTTGACTACATTTACCACAGCATCTTCCGTACTACTACCTCTTCTAAATCCAAATTATTGATATTTGTATAGAAGATTATTCTCCTCAAATAACTTTTCAAAAATTTTATCGACAGTTGAAAGCAAGGATATAGGAGGACATTTTTCAACATCCTGTTCATTATTTCTTTTAGGAATTAGAATTACTCTATTTATTGTCAATATATCTGGATAGGTTGATGTAGTAATCATATTGTTGAAAATAATAACCAATAGTGGTGTTATATAATCTTTACATTCTTTGATAAGTGTAGGTCTTATATTATCATAACCTGGGCGTTTGTTTTCTTTCATATTCATTCTGATTAAAAATGATTTGAAATAATAGAGTTATTTTAAATTTAAAAAGATTTGTATCCAATACTAAAAACAAAAAATGATATCCTTCTCTATAAGTCATAAATATCATACAATATAAGAAATTGTTTTGTTGAAAAGTAATTAAGAAGTTTAGTTTTCGTTTTAACTTGATTTCTGTTGTTTTAGTTATTTTGAATCAATTTAATATTTAAATTAGAATACAATATTTATATTAAATCTAATTATTCTGAGACGAGTGACTAAGACGTTTGCTCGGTGGTTGTCTCTGGTGGGAATCAAACACACAATCCTCACACTAGCAGTTTAGCACACTACCAACTAATAAAATAAACTACGCTGTTTTCTTCAAATAATAAGGCTACCCACGATTGAATCTGTGTAAACTAAAATTAAGCAAATCCTGAAACTGGTAATTATAGAGGAATATGTACGTATACCAGTTGGTTTTAGGGTTTAAGACTAATGAAAAATCATGCAATAAATTTACAAAACAAAGATCTAATAGTAGTGATGCCAACGTGATATTCAGAAAATTGATTTTAAATTTATTTTAAATTCTAAACACACTCGTTTATTTCCCTAAATTTTTATTAAAATACTCGTATGCAGCTTTAAGAGCAGTGTTTGTGTTCTACTATTTTGGCATAACATACATATTAGAGAACTGCATGATTCCGAATCAAAGAGCATAATTTTACTTTTTTTTAATGAATACTGAGCTAGCACTTAACACTAAAACAATGAATCATGCAAAAGCAAGAGTCATATTAAAGAGACTCCTGATTATAACTGCATGTTGTTGCTTGCAACTGCTATTGATTCAAATGATTCACGAAAGCAATGTGTCAGTATAGCTGTTTTAAGTAACATTAAAAGAGATTGTACTGTTGTACTAGTATTATTTATTAAAAATAAAACTTATTAAGACAAATTAAAAAGTTACATTTCTTTTATACATATGTATATAAATACATACATATATTATGGTGTCATATTTTTTATAAAGAATAAGGAAAATATGTTAAATTAAATTAATTTTATCTTAACATTATAGTTATAAGGGACTTAAGTCATAATCTATAGTTTTTTAGAATCTTAATAGGAAAAATATTAATTCTAGAATTTTGTATGAGTTTTTCCGATTTTTTGCCTAAAGAGAGATAATTTTTTTTTTTTTTTTATTTTAAGACCAATATTCAGGGGTAAACCCCTACTCATGCAGTGTGCATTGTATTGGAATGTGAAGATGGTTGATAGAAGTTTTTTTTTTTTTCCATATATTTTGCGCCTTTATTTGTTGATGAAACAAGTTGCTGTCAATTTGTCCACTCAAGAGCCAGTGTTATACCTTCACCCTCAAATGATCAAACAGCAATGGCCTCATCTGTCGGTGGATGTTTACATGTGAATTGTGAGCGTCTTTAGTAGATTAGCTGTTATCTTCCCAGAAGGTGGCGCTGTACTCCTGATCATTGGTTTCTGGTGGAATAGATTAGAAATGTCAGGGGGCGGTATCTTGCAGATGGTCTTTCTGGAGGGAGGGGAACCTCTTATTTTATTTAAATTTAATTTTTAATTTAAATTATAATTTTAGAAAACCGCAAATATTTATTTTTATAATTTTGTCCTTTGCTGGGATTGAACCTTGGTCGTGTGAGTTTCTGTGCAAGCGCTCTACCAGTATGCCACGACCATGTTTTTGGTACCAAAAGAAAGAGATTAAAAAACTGAGTTGAACCTAACCAAAAAGGGACTTAAGTAGTTCCTTATACCTACCGTCTAAGATATATTTATGTGTATATTTTCAGAATATATAGTAATTACTTAGATAACTAAAATAATAAAAAAATTCTATTTCAATCTTACTTATACTACATACATAAATATATTTTAAGAACAACTCTTATTGTTTTTAAACATTAATTGTTATAAACTTAACATGTAATAGTTATTTTAAAAAAGAAAAACTTATCTGTTACTCATACTTGTAAACCGAATTTAGAAAAAGTAAATTATTTACGGTTTTTGGACCAATGCGGTTTCGTTTTTCTGTTATAATGTTGCCTGCTGCGGTAAACACGAGCTCAGAAGCCGCACTGCTTGCAGGAATACTTAGAATTTTTTGAGCAAGTTTGTGTAAACGTGGGTATTCCGTGCTATGATTTTGCCACCATTACAAAACATCAAAGTTTATATCAATATTTCCTCACGGGCCACTGCGTGATGGCAGGCATGCTTGCCCGCAAATGACTTCTGTCGTGGCTGTGGGTCGGCTGAGGAAGAGGAGACTGTGGTCCACTATATTTGCCAGTGTCCATCTCTGGCTCGACGCAGATTTCTTACATTAGGATCTCCTTTTTTCGATAGCTTGACTGACCTGTCGATCCTGGATATTGGATCAATTGCCAAATTTATTAGGCTCTCTGGCTGGTTTCCAGCATAATTTTCTGGGGAAGTAGTGCTTCTTGTGTGAAGCCCCTGCCTATCAGGGCTCCCCACATCATGTGGTATCACAACGGGCCGCTATGCGTGCTCAAGTATGCCTTGTAATTACGAGGCTGCCACTTCCTCCTATCCTATATCAATATTTATTTTTAAATAACTATAGCGATTTACTTCATCTGATATACTTTCCGTGGAGGATGGATTAATTGTTTGAATAATATTCGAAAAAAATAATTGAAAATCTTGTGGTTGCTCTCCAAATGTTAAAGAACGGTTAGGACTAAATGAAATGGAGTCCGACTTCATAATTTCGAAAACACAAAACTGTTTTACGGCATTCAGTTTGCTTTCATCAAGGCTGGAATTAGTTGGTGGATACAGGAAACAGGCTGTGAAGTGAATAATACTTAAATTAGCAACATAGTTATCTTCCATTTCCTTTACAATATTTCTCTTTAAGTATCTTATTATTTCAATATCAGAATTTTTTTCTTCACAAACAGTTTTGACAGTACCGATTGTTAAATAGACGTAGTTAATTGTTACGTGATTAACTCCTTGCAGTTTCCTGCTTACAATATCTAGTTTTTCAAATATTTCCACTAATGCATTTAAAAGCGATAAACTTATATCAGAAATTCTTTGCGTTTCATTAGTTGATGAAAGTATTTCCTGAATTTTTAAATAATTAGAAGAAATAGATTGAAATAAATTAAAATGCGAGTTCCATCGAGTAATGCAATAATTCTTAAGTGAAGTTGATAGGATGTGTTGCAAAGATGTTTTCTTAAAATATTTAACCAACTTTTTGCAAGCATCAAAACATGGCTGTAATTCTCGTGTAGAGTTGTGTAGCTCATGAAATAACTAGTTCAACTGAGCTATTCACTCAAGTGAGCTAAAAGAGCCATTCATTACAATATGCTCTTTTAGCTCAGTAGTTCATGTTTCTTTCTTTCTTTCTTGTGAATCCACGTTTCTTTTCGCTCATCTTTCTTATTAGTTCGTTCTCTTTCTTTCTTGAATCTTTTTTATTCTTTGACATTTCATGTTGAAGGTACATACTAATTGGTAATGCCAGCTGCAATTAATATACGTAGCTGCCAGAAACTTTATAGGACGTTACATTTTTGGAAATTTAACGATTTTTATAATAATTTTAGAAGCAATATAAAAGAAAATTATATTTATTTTTTACTGTCGAATTTGAATAAAAATTAGCATTTTTAATAAAATATTCTAAATAATTAGATAATGACCAAACTTGCAATTACAATAATAATAAATTCGTACATGTATGTACATACATGCGTAATTTTTGAGATCGAAAATAAAATTGTATATTAATTACAAAATTCTTTAAATTTTTCTGTAAGGCTAAAATTAATTTGTATACCTGAATTTCACTAGAGTATGATAATTGATAACCGATTACTGTAAAACAAAATCGATTGAGTTTGAATTTAAAGGCAAACTACGTATATAAAAGCTACATACACAATTGACGCCCACAACATGAGCAGTACCAGTGGAAAAAAGTTTAATATGATTCAAATGAAAATATTGAACTAAATGAGCCATTGAACTAAATGAGCGTCATAGTTCATTAAAGTGAGCTGAACTAAGAAGAGCGCTCACTCAAAAGAGCTAAAAAACCCAAGACTATTCTCGTGTGTTATTAAAAGCTGAATCCAAAACATTATTTAATAAGTGGTTTGCACAATTTATGCGATTTTGGTTTTTGAGGGCGCTCACAGTATTTGACCCCCTGTCCGTAACAAAGGTAATATTTTCTGTAATTACTACGCCAAAATCTTGCAAAAATGAATTTAAGTAGTTTCGAAAGCACATTATTTGCTGTACATCTTTGAAAATCAGTAGATTTAACACCTAAAACTATTTCTTTTAGCTTTAAATTTTTAATGAAGTGAAACGTGGCACATAAAAAGTTTATCTTTACAAAATCATCAGTCCAGAGTAGTGCTGGCAAAGTATTGAGTAATGGGTACCGAGTATCGAGTATTTGTGCTAACTTTTGGGTACTCAATATTTGAAAGTAACTACTCAATACTTTGAGAGTTGTATTTTTTCTTCGAAGTTTACAGCACTTATGGCATTGTTTTATTTTAAAGATATTAAAATTAATTATAAAATAAAAAGAGGGCGATATTTGGGTTATTATAATAAATTTAATGATAAAAAAATTAACTTACAAAGGTTAGCTCATGTCTTTTATTAAGATATTTTTATAAATTTTTTAAGTTCAGGAACCTCAAGTTAGTGCAAGCCACTACTCGTACTAATATAAGAATTAAAAAAATTCTCGAGAACGTAACCCTTCTGAGAAATAGATTTTAATGAAGCACCTGCAGTTTTTTAATGCAATTGTTTCAGTAATAAAATTTTTGTTCTTAATCAATGTCAATATTTATATATCTGTGGCAATTTGGAAGAGTAGCTTAAGTCGACATAAGAGAGAATTGAGTGAAGGCGTTTGGGGCATTACAGAAGCAAAGGCGCTTAAATGTGTTTAGTCCGTTTTGAAAAATTCTATTTTTTATCAATGTTATGTACGTTTACTTTTTAGCCTAAGTTTTTTGAATCAATAATGCATTTAACAAAACAACTTATGTACACATAGATTTGTTTACATATTCAGATTTTCGATTTATCATATAACTTATATTTACATAAGTTTTTTTAATAAAATGTGATTCTTGTATACAGTTATCTTAAGTGAATGTAAGTTCTTGAATAAATCCTCTTATGTTTACTTAAAACTACACAATACGTACTTTTTATTTCAACAGAAGCGCTTAAGTTACTTAAGGACCTGTCCAACGCAGATTTCTGTTTCGAAAAAGCGCTTAAGTAGAAAAGGCGTAAAATCTTCTAAAATCAACCATATTTTTTAAAATATTCATCCTTCTTCTCTAATGAACATGGTACCAATATATTAGCTCATAAATTATTCGCAAAAAACATACAGAATAAAAATTACACAAAATTGATGATATCTCAAAACTTCAATTTTCGACTTAAGCTACTCTTCCATATTGCCACAGATATACTTGAAGTTATTCATGCTTAATTATTTTAAGGACATTATGTTATAATAATTATTATTGAATCCAATAATTTTCAAATTATGTTTTTACACTCTTAAAATGTTAAAAATTAAAAAAATACGTTAAAAGTATCGAGTAGTATTGAGTACCCAAATAAAAGTATTCAATATTATCAAGTACTAAAAAGTAGTAGAATTTGCCAGCACTAGTCCAGAGATCATATGTTATAGATGCCGTTCCATTTTAAATTATCATTTTTAATTCTTCTTTTAATTTTGACCTTTTTTCATTTGCAATGTCACTTATTCGTCGTGATATTGTTCTTGGGTCAGGAATCACATCGGATATATCTAAACGACTTCCATATTTTGTACCAATGTCGAGTAGTAATTGTGCTACTTTTTTAAAGCCTTCACCATCAACAACTGAAAATGACCGGCAGTCCTCTACAACCCACTGTGAACACACCAACAGAAAATTTTCTTTATCAGTATTATTTATTTTCTTTAAAACCAAATTGCAATTTTTTTCAACATAACATTTGTGTCGAATTAAATTAGAAATCTGTTTTCCGTTATATTTCAATATGTGATTATATTTTTCGCAAATCACAACTCCTTCAAAAATAAGTACTACCATCTTCTTTTTCAATCTGGCAAAAAATTTGCCATATTTTGCCTTTGCTACTTTTGTTTTTTATTAGACGATAAAGTCCATTTTCTGAAAAATTGAACAATGAATTTAAATATAATAAAAAAAAGTCCATTTTCCACATTTTTTATTATATTTAAATTCATTGTTCAATTTTTTAAAAACCTTTTTAAATAGTTTTTAATGTTATTTAAAAAATTTATAAAAATATACACTTACGCACACGTACTATTTTATTCACTTGAACTTCAACTATTCAATTTGTTTATATGAGTTATGTTTTTTAAAACAATCAAACAACAGTAAAAATTTTTTATTTACTTCTGCTAACAGTACCTAAAAAACAAGAGTGAGTTAATGTCAGTCAGTTGTTTATGAGTTAAAAGAGCAAGCAACAGCATTAGTACGTAGTGTTGTTATAAAGCATAACAAAAACATTGTAAATTTGAGTGGATAGCGAAAGTGAATCAATTCATGCAGTTCTCTGATACATATAATTATTTTAAAGCGCCATCTAGTATGCAATAGTATAGTATAATTACTTGTTAGCAGAGTTTTGAACCGCTGAGAAGAGTTTTTAGAGAAATGAAGAAAATTTACAACATTAGGGGATTATTTTGTACAGCACTTATATATGGGATGAGTTGCGTTTTTTAAATGAAAATTTGTTTTTGTAACAAAAACAAATTATACAAAAATAACGCAACGAGTCACCTAAGCGATTTATAAAAGAACCCCCTCAAAAAGGATTAAATAAATTCTATATTATCTTGTGGTCTGATTTTGTATACACATACATACATATGTACGATTTTATAAGACTTTGTATCAGCCGCAATTTTCTGACAAAATTTTAGACTGTTTACCGGTGTAAAAAATTTCAAACAAAAGTATTGCAGTTAAAACAGCAATGTCAACTTAGTGCTTTTTGGTACTGTTTTTAGTTATCTTTGATGTTTCAAAATGCCAAATTTTCAACTATGGTATGTACATACGTTCATACATATGTATCTGCCAGGTTTGACGATATATTGACACAAAAATATCATATTGACGATATGACGAAATTTGCCTTTAATTTGACGATTTTGGGAAATTCAAAACCTACAAAACATGTTTTTAAACATTTTTTATTTTTATATAATTAAATTGTTCAAGGATTTAATAAAAATATTAAAAAATATAAGCAAGAAATAAATATTTTATAAAAAAAAGCAAAAATAAAGAATAAATAAGGATTTCATTTGGCGTACATGTTGTTTAAAAAAAAAACCATGTCATGTTGTTTGTTTTTTCTTTTTTAAAATTCATATTCTTTTTAGACTTTGATTTTATATATTGCTCTGTAATATCAGAATCGCCATGGCTATCCAAAAAATCCACCCATGTACTGAATGCATGTGTGTATTGCTTATTTTAAAGTTATTTTGGGAACAATTAAATCATCCTCATGAGACTCTTCTGATTTATTTTCACGCTCACGGTCATCTGAAGCATTTTTCATGTGGACAATTTTTAATAATCGGATAAAACGCGAATGGAGAACTTATAAAATGTCTAAATAAATCTAAGCATGCGCCTATTTATGCTACTTATTATTCGTCTTATTCTCACGAAGGAATTACCCTTTATTTTCATATTGTTAACTGTTCCAGAGCAACTGAAAAAGAATTTTAATTAGAATCCCGGATAATAAATATAATAACATAAAAAAAAATTGGATGAAAAAAATGAAAATTACCAATTTTCTTTCCCGGATAATCAACGTTACCGGTTAATTGAGTTTATTAGAAATAAATTTAAGAAAAAATTTACGTCTAAGTCAAGCGCCCTAGTTGTCGCTAGAGGTAGTCAAAATCTTAGGATTTAATTTTTCTTAAGTACATATCTATATACATGTAGTCGCCGTGGTCTAGTAGTTAGTGTGTTGGCTTACTAAGACTAAGACCCTAGGTTAGACTCTAGGCTCCGACATCTTCAAAAAAAAAAGAAATATGAAAAAAAATATTTCTTTCGGCGACTACCTCTCAGCAATCTTCTGGCAAAAGCTCTGAGAGTAATTAATTGCCATGAACAAGCCTCTCAAGTCTGTCGTTCGGAGTCGACATTAAACTGTAAGTAATCTGAGTAATCCATATACAGAACTCAATGTCAAACGTAATAAATAACGAATAACAAACATTTGAACTGAGAAAATGGGTTAGCAAAAATCGGGTTACTTTAGGTTTTTATATATATATTCGTTTTTATAGTATGTAACTAACAAGCATTGTACCATTTCACAATCCTGCTTAAATGCGCGAACTTTTAATGGCACTTGCCAAGGCGCTTTAGTAAATTTTTTTTAAAGGAGGGCCTTTCAAAGTCGACAAATTTTGAAAATTTTAAATTCATAGTTTATTCAAATAGTCTTATTTCTAAAAAAACTTGGGGCAATTGCGTCATTATTTTTGACAGTGGTTCTAGAATTGTTATTTAGGTTACGGTTTCAAAGTTAAAATGAACAAAAACAATAAATTTGAACCACAATAACCGAAAAATGGTTACACTTTGACCAAATTTCTAAGATTTTCCTAGATGCCCATAACTATTGTAGATAGATTTTTTTTCTGACTTTTCTCAGAATAGTTACAATCAAACCTGTCACCCCGTTTCGGCTTGATGTTGAGTTCAGAGACACCCTTTGTAAGTCTGTTTATGTGTCGGTCAATTACGCCTAAACGACTGAACCGATTTTGTTGAAAAATGGAACATAGACTCAACTGCCGAAAGTGCACTAGGGTATTTTTATTTTCCACATTTAGACCTGGGCGTGGTACCTCTCATACAAACTAAATACTAACTTTTATATATCTTGGGAACGGTTAAAACTAAAGTTTCTTAATTCGGTGTGAATGATTTCATGGTTAAGGCAAATCATCAGCCAGAAAGTAGGCGAAATTGGACAAGTGCGCAAGGTACCTCCCATACAAGTTAAATATTGATTTCTCTATATCTTGAGAAGTGTTGAAGCTAAATTTTCTGAATTTGCTGTGATGATTTTGTAGTCAATAAAAATCATCAGTCGAAAAATGTTAACAAATGGTAGTGGTAGGTAGAGCGAAGCACGACTGATTTAGGCTAATTGTTTATAAATCAATATGCTAAAGACCGAACATTCTTATTTGGTAGATTATAAAGATGGAACAAACTTTTAAAACTTCCTAGAAAAGATATTTTTGCTAATAGAAGAATTGATTGAATTGAAAAATGTACTAAGTATTATTACTTATTTTATTAATTTCTATATGAACTGTATGACCAAATTGTAGATTTGATTTTGAAAACGAATATACACGTAAAGCTTTGTGTCCTTAATATATAATAAACGAAGAGAATATTTCGTTATATGAAAGAATTTAACCAATTTGTTGAAGAATGCAAGTGTTGAAATCTGAATTTAAAATTATTCAATTTAAAACAAATTTTTCCCTAGATCTTAAATTTGCAAATAAAACTATTTTGTGAGTCTTCCTATTGTCAACTTTAGCTGTCCTTAAAAAATATGAATATATTAGAAAATAGAATATAGTAGGAGTTGCAAGACTCTACAGCCCAAAGTTGTACCAGTATTCGACTGTAGTTATAGAAAATTATATGTTATAGTAGTAGTTGTCAATAAATGTAATTCGTTATCATGCACTACAATTCAACTGAAACATGTCAATAAAAAGTAAATATTAGAATGAAAAAGTAGATTATGAGGCAGAAATTTTCTTACCATAAGCAGTTTGATTAGATTTCAACAAATTTATAAGAGGTCAAGATCTTTATAGGTATGAGTCATGACTAGGGTTGGCATCCATCGGAATTTCCCGGTCCCAAAAATTCTCCAACTCAGCAACATTGAATATAAAATTCCGGGATTTCCAATTTCAATTAGTGCAGCAAGTAAGAAAGTTGTTAATAACTATACATATCATGGTTTTGATAAACTTACAACCTATCTTTTAAAAGACACCTACCTAATACGATTTCTGCTTCTAAAGTAGCCATAACCTCTATCTGGTCTAAATATAAGTCACCCTAAAATATCTAAAAAAAAAATAAACTCAAAATATTCAAGGCTGGATCCAAGTCCATAACGTTTTATACTGCACAAATTTGGGGATATGAAAAGTTTGACGATGTAAAAAAACTGTTTCGCTTTTTTATTAAAAAAAATGTTATACCTGCCTGCGAAATTTAAATTCTATGTATATTTCAACATTAAAAATGCATTTTTTGTTTTTATATGAATAGAATATTACCCCTGAGTTCTCAAAGGCTGCCACGTATACTTGCAGGAAAAGTTGCAGAGATAAACTTGTTTTGGGCTAAGGAATTGTCTAATCTATGTAATCAACTGCAGTTTTCTCCATCTAGCAACAGTATACACATACACATACACATTGGAAGGAGATTATACGCCTATTGGAGTTAAAGGACAGGAAGGATTTTGAACTTCTTGGTGCAGACTCACAATTTCATTAACTCTATCCAAAACTTGACTTTAAGGTGCATCTAAACTGACTGATTTTTCTTCTCGAGCTACCAGTTGAATTACTAAAGCCAGAGGTGGTCTTTTGAATTTGATAGTAGTATAGTGGTTAGACCGCTCGCACAGAAACTCAAACGGCCCAGGTTCGAATCTCAGCAAAGGTGAAAAATGAAAAAGTTAATTTGCGGTTTTGTTAAAATTATAATTAAAAATAAGAAGTCCCCCCCCTTCAAGAAATCCATAATCGCCCCCTGACATTCCACTCTATTCGACCTTAACCTTTGACAACAAAAAACGAATGATAAGGAAAAAGCGCCACCTATAGAGAAATAGCAGATAATAGCTAAAAACCTACTTAGCTAAGGCACTAACCACAATCAACATGCAATGGTGGGGCAATTGCTTTTGATCATTCAAGGGAGAAGGTATAGCACTGTCCTTTAAATGATCAATTCACAGCAATTTGTCTCATTCCTAAGGCGCTTAATAATATAAGAAAATAAAATATATGTTCTGTTGTCATAATGTACTGTTCTTTCCACAAAAATTCAAATACAATGTACAGCATATAGTAGAGGTTTACCCCTGGTATTGGTCTAAATAAAAAAAAGCAATACTGATGGTTTACGTACAAGCTGTAATATGAATGAAGTAGAAAATACTTTTCATTTTATCGGCATTTGTCCAAAATACAATAAATTTAGAATAATATATTTTGGTAATAATGTTCTGAGTAGTGATGAAATCATATCTATATTAAATGGCACGAATTTTGACACATTGTATTAATTATAGAAATATAATATTTGAAATATACATTGAAATTATTATTGTCAATCTGAGTCACAGCACTTTTGCTACGCCAATTATAGATTTTAGTTAAGCATGCATTATACTGATTTTGTTAATTTTGATTAATTTGATCTATTAATAAATAATAATAAATAGTGCAGATAGTAATATATTGGGTGTACCGTGTTATAATTTAGTAGTCGCCGTGGTCTAGTGGTTAGTGTGTTGGCTTACTAAGACATGGGCCCTGGGTTCGACTCCAGGCTCTGACATCTTTAAAAAAGAAATATGAAAAAAAATATTTCTTTCGGCGACTACCTCTCAACAGTCTTCTGGCAAAAGCTCTGAGAGTAACTAATTGCCATGAACAAGCTTCTCAATTTTGTCATTAGGAGTCGACATTAAACTGTAGGTCCCGGTACTCATGGGTAAAAATTGACACACACAACATGAGTTCTGCGAGAAGCTAGGCCGTAATCCTGACACAGGGTTGTAAAGGCCAGTTATGTATGTATGTATGTGTTATAATTTATTTTTTAAACACATTCAGAACTAGTGGTCGGAAACTATCGATAGTCAACACTATCGATATAAGGCGATAATTTTTAACAAGATCTAGTGGTTGGAAACTATCGATAGTCGACACTATCGATATAAGGCGATAGTTTTTCAACAACTACACAGAGGGGAAAAAATTGTTAACCAATGATATCAAATTAAGAACGAATCGTGAACAATATTCTGTTGACTTTCGGTATCAAATCAATCTTAATGCTTTATCAAAATAAGAGTAAAAAGCAAACATACCAAAAGTTAATAAATCAAGAACAACCGGTAGTAAAATCGTGAGCAAATTGTATAAAAGTACCATAAATTAATAAAGTAATCGAATCATGAACGGTATGGCATCAAATAAAGAACAAAACTGATAAAAGTACGGTTTCGGTATCAAAGTAAGAACAGTGCGTTATTAAAATATAAAAAATTGGTAACAAGAAGGGAACAGTGTGTTATCAAAACAATAACGGTTGGCAAGAAAGTGTAACCGGCTTGTTATTGAAATATTGACACCAACCGTTAAGCACAAACGGACTTAACTATTTACATCAAATGGTATCAATTTCGGTAGTTGTCTACAGTTTTTTTCCCTGAGTGTATCAATAATTATCAGTAAATTACGATAGTCTGTTAAACGTATAATTAAGCGTTTTACAATATTGCCCTTGATATTGTGTATTTATTGAAAACATTTTACATTAACAAATAACACCAAAATCACACTAATTTCGTCAGCAGTAAATGGAATAAGTATTTTTAAGGTTTACAGCAATATATTAAAAATGTGTTGATTTGTTTCAGTTATGCGTTTAAACACTGTTTATTTGCTGTTCCATCTTGTTAAAACTTCCTGAATAAGGCAATATGGGTATTACGCTTTATTATAGCGTAAATTTTTCGTATGCAATAGCACTCGATCCAAAAAATTTGAAAACGCTCCTACACTTCTTTTTTAAATTTTTTAAATATTTATTTTGCGGCAGCATTGTCAGTAACGACATAGAAAACTTTATCCTTTAGTAAAGTATCTGTGATATAGGCCACTGTGTGATTTGTAACTTTTAATAGATGCTCTGTCGATAAAACCGCTCATAGCAAGTTCATATCAATATGAATCAAGTCTTTTTGAACCGCGAGCTGAGGAAAACGCGCATTAAAATTCATTTTAACTAAAGTTTCATTAACTACTCGTATTTCTTTCAAGTTGGGATGAAATCTTTTCAGCTTGTGTCTCCAACTACTAGAATTTAGACTAATTTTATATTCATAAGACTATCGATAGTGAAACGATAGGTTACATAAATATAAATTAATAGCTGGGGCCGAATTACCGCATGCGTGAACGAGCAAAATCGTTCGTGATTTTTCTTTTTGAGATTACACCACTCGCTATCGAACAAGTACTATCGAAATTTGAGATGATAGCATACGTTAACGAGGGTATAATCGAGTGCCAGCTGTTTACATTTTACTCGTTTGCTCAAGACTGATTGAAAACATTTTGTGTGCAAAAAACGTATGTGCAAAAAAAAAATAAAAAATTAAATGTAAGTTTATTATAATATTTAAAGTATTATTTAATAATATTATTATTAGATTTATATTTAATAATAATATTATTATTTAATATTTAAATTTTAAAACAATCAAAAAAAATTATAATTGTTTATAATACTAACATCAACAAAATAAATAAAAAACAAAAAGATGTTATGGCGCAGTACATGGTTGATCATCCTAATTTGGCCAAAAATATGTTGCCAAATTGTAGCCAAGAAAAAGCAACGGCCAAAAGCTTATGGGATGAACTTGCTCTTAAGCTGAATTCTTATGGAAGATTTAATTTACTTAAGCATTAGACGGCAAGGACATTGGATCGCTTTTACACCTCATTTCTTTTCTGATACGTACTGTGTTATAATCATCTTCAGAATCCGAAGACGATGAGCACAGCGATAACAGTGTAGTCATTTCTTTTATAATTTTTGGTTTTTAATATATTAAAATTCACTTATTTATTTAGATTACTTCAAAAAATTGTTTTTTTATTTTTTATTTTGTATTAAACATATACACACTTTTTGTTCTTTTTAGTGTCATTCATCTGAGAATGATACACATTGTGTAAAAATTTCGATACGTCTGCTATCGAATGCTATAATCCATCCATTCGATACGTGACGAAATTTCATTCGATACGACAGCTTACTCGTTCACGTATGCGGTAATTCGGCCCCTGTATTGTCATTAAAACAATCATTTTCATATTCACACATGCACTCTATGTTTGGCAGTTTGTAGTCATTAGCCTGTAGTCTTGAGTGTCTTTATAGCATCACAGTTATAAAGTGATCGATTTGCGAAAGATCCAATTATTGCAACACCTCGTTCTTGGCAACAAGCAATTTTTTTACAAAACTTTTTTCAAAAGCGAGTTTCAATAAGTGCAACTTAATTTTTTTTATAAATAATTTCCAATACAACTCTCGCATTACATTTCTTCTTCAGAGTCTGATTTTTTATAGCTAATTAAGTTTTTCATAGGAAAATAAAACAAAAACAGGTTTCCTGGAATTCTAAAAGTAATATCTATTAATTCAGTACGATAAATTAAATTTAGCACTCACATAATAAGAATTAACGATGCAGGTAGTTGTGGTACATTTCAAGAAGATGTTAGGCAGGATTTTTGTTCAATTGCAATGCACGAAGAGAGTAAGAAAAACTAAAAAAAATATCCGAACAATTTCGTTACCTGGGTAATATGGGTGAAGACCACTGGTTCAGACATGTAATTTTATCAAAATGATAGTGTTGCTAAGAAAAAAAGTAAAACTTTTTTGTTACAATATGTCATAATTGCAAAACTTTGTGAATACCTAAATTGTTTATTTTTTATTTACTAAATTACAATATAATATTAAGTTATATTTTAATTATTATTACCAGCGGAGTGACTAATACCATATGCTTGATGTAGAGTTGCAGATTAGGGTCACTGCGCTAGATAATTATAAGTATTTGCGAGAAATTTAAAAATAAAATAAATACGTATCTCTTTCTCTCTTTGTATAATATTAAAACTGCCTATTTGTGCAAATGGGTTGTTACATTGTTGCATAATTGAAAGTAATTTTACAAAATCGCTTTAATATGCACTTCTACACATATGGAAGCCTCTAATACTTTAGATTAACTGTCACTATTTTATTAAGGTGTAAGATTTTGAGTGAATACATACATATGTACGAGTATGTACATTTAAATCATTTTATTGTTATTGTTCTTTAGTGTAAATTTTTTTTTTTTTTATTTTTTTGTTTATTTTTATTCGCAGTCATAAGAATATTTGTGATTTCTTTATATTCACATATACATATGTACACCTAATTCTGTTTTTGCGCGATAGATGCATTCCTTGAAAACTTTCGTAAAAAAGATAAAGCACCCATTTAAAAACAGAGTGGGCAAACAAACAAAACATTTCGCAAACGCTACTACAAAGTCATATACTTTTAAAAATTTTTTTTTATTGTATTGTGCATTAGCAAAACCAAAACAAATACTTTCTAAATGAAAAAGAGCGCAAATGAAATAATTCGCTTTTCGCTCTTGTGCTTGCTTTGTTATTCCGTTAAATTTGTATGATTTGCTCTTTGTTCTCTTCTTTTCTTTTTCTTCTCATTCATTTTTTGTTCAACCTACACACATTTGAGTTAGTGTATTTGTATTGCTTAAAACAAAAACAATATACAAAACTAAATGGGACAATCGCTCTCACTGTTTTTCTTTTGTTTTTGTTTTACTCATTTTAAAGAACAAAACAAAATGAGATCAAACGTTTCGTTTTGTATATTTTCCTACTCTGTTTAAAAACAGAGCACTGGTTCCGTAAAAAATCCCTACCAAAATGAGAAAAATATATACCTAGCAGAAAATTTTTCAAATTTGGAAGCAATAAATAAAATTGTAAGCAACAATGGAAGCATTATATTGTTTATGCATACCTTAAAGCTTACAAAGATGCTATAGGATAAGGTATTATTTTTGATTTTGTATACTATTTGCTTACTGGTTGCAATAAATTTGCGTTTTTATTGCATATAAACAAAAGCAATGAAAAAGTAATTATTATTCATTAAAAAAATGTAATAAACAAAAACCTAAAAATTAAAAAAAAAATTTAATTAGAATCACTCTCTGACAATCGGTTTTGTTTACGAAAAACTTCACTTTAATTGCAGGAATCGTCTCCAACAGCTGGTAGTGGTTTTTGTCATATATTCCGTAATCAATCATTGACTTCCAAAAGTAATTACACTCTTTTGTAATTCGCGGTAATTACCCTTTAAAAATTTCAAAGCATGTTTACGAAAATTATCAGTCACTTTAGCTACCATTTGGAGACCTTCTTTAACTATGAATGCAGGAGGAAACATCACACACATTTCTTTACTTCGGTTATCATAAGCGCAAAGTCAATTTTTTCATCATAGTGATGCTCGATGTTTATCGATGCATCGCAAACATCGATGTTTTTAATTCGATACATTGCAAACTATCGATAGCAGTTCAAGATGTATTTTTTTTCGTGAGCATCCCTACTTGTACTCGTATGTAAAAAGAGAATGGAGTGTGCTTTGAAATTCGCGATAAATCAAATTCTCCCAAAAACAGAATTAGGTGTATGTACATATATATTTAATTATATTATCACTGAATAAGATTCTTAACCTTCTTTCTATGTGTTATAATATATACAAACGATACAAATACCATTAAAAATGTCATTAAACGATACTTTAAAAATCACGACAATTGAAGATATAAAATAAGTTTAAAACGGAAATATGATACCCTACATTATAAAGAGAATTTTAAGTATTTATATATAAATTTATGCCCGTATTTATAATAAATAAAATTGGTTTATACTATAAACTTTATAGAGTGCTTATTTAACATATATATTTCTATGGAGTAATTGTCAAATAAGCAATTGATAAAACTGTTTCATTTTTTATGAATACAGGCATTAGTTTTTACAATATATTTGGAAATAAGTTATTATTTTTTGAAAACAGATAATCTTTAATTAAAATCTAATCCAAGGGGTCACAGAAGACTGACACACTAGAGTGCTAAATCTGTTTTCATACTAATGTCACAATGTATACAGTGATGAAACTCCAACAACTATAGCAAGAACAACACATAGCAAGATAGCCACAACAAAATGTTTGCACACACAATATCACAGTGTATAACAAGATAGCCACAACAAAATTTTTAGCATACACACAACAGCACAGTGTATAACAAGATAGCCACAACAAAATTGCACACACAACATTACAGTGTATAATAAGATAGCCACAATAAAACACAGCTGATTTTAAACTTTTTGAGCTGTCATTTCCTTCATCACTGTATATACTGTGCTAATGTGCTCAGTACCTCGTTTCTGTGTTTTTACTTCGAAAAAGTTCTTTCATGAAACAAGGAATTTGAAACAAGGACAATATGAATTAAATCAGAAAATATTTTTCTCACATACATAAGTGTTAGAAAACGATATGAGAACCATCTGTCAAATTGTGCATATTGTCATATTAAATACAAACGGACGTACCTACACTTTTTGTTTTTTTTACAGGAGAAGCAAAAAACCTTAAAATCAAAAATTTGGTAAGTCCTGAAAATCATATAGTTTTTAGAGGTATAAGGATTGGCATCCCTATATACAGCAAATAAGGTTGTTTGTAACTGACTATGTAGTTATGTCTCTTGCATTCAGAAATACGAGTATGTATGTATATGCACTTGTAGTTACGTCGGTTTGAATTTCATTAATAAAATCGCCATTTTTTATCGTAGGAATCTAAAATTTTGCACGAACATGTAGTTTGATAAAACGAACCATAATCTATAAAAAACTCAGTATCAAAATTTTGTGTAATTACGTCCGTTTGCATTTAATATGACGATATGTAAATATATTGAGATATGAATTTACAACTGAATTGATGATATGTACATATGTATGTATACGAGTCTCATAACATAAATAGTCTTTTGTGTACAGGATTCATTCTAAACAGCGATTGTGTTGTTCAGTTTTATTTCAATTTGCTTGATTAATTTTGTTTTCACATTAGCCGAGGAATGCGGTAAAATCATTATACTGAAAAATTTTTTTTAAATTGAAAAAACAGAGGGAGAATCACAAGGTTTTATTTCGAATATTTTTTTATTTTTATTCAAAAATCTATAAAAATTTGTTTCTTCTATTTTCTTAAAAAAAGTTCTTTTAAAATCTAAAAATTTTATTTTTCTAAATGCAAATGTGTAAGGACACGTCAAGTTTTTTACACGTGTTTTTTAAGTTTAAAAAGCATACGTTTTTTTTTTTTTGTGTCTGTCAAATTAGTTAGTCCATTTACATAAGGTTTATAAATTTTAATCACAAACGCATATGTACAATTACATATACATATACGTAAATAAATAATAAAATTTTAAGCACAACATTTATAAAAAAAATGATTTCTCACATAATACATCGACGACTAATGTTTGTGCACGGCATAGAAATTTAATATCATATGTGTGCACATACGAAATAAGAGCATGATCTAAATAAAATTTTGTCATAAAACCATCCTTGTGTTTTTTACACAAACAATGCACATACGTAGGTCTGACGAGTAACTTTTTTTGGCAAAAATTCAATTCATAAAATTCTATTTTTGCTGATGGTGTACTGTACAAAACACTTAAAAAATACTAAAACAATACAGTATTCCACGGATAATTGCCTCGACAAAAATGTCAACATTTTTGGGTAATTATGCGTGTAAGTCATTTAAACGAATACGGTTAGTTGCTCATTGAGGTAATTGAACGAATATGCTTAATTGCCTGTATATACTGTATATATGTACTGACGGTAGTGTATACAGGCAATTAAGAGTATTCGTTTAATTACCTCAAAAAGGCAATTAACCGTTTTCGTTTAATCACCCAAAAATTTTGACATTTTTGTCGAGGCAATTATCGGTGGAATATTGTATTGAATGCTCTGTCAAAATTGGAAAGCGTTGCCGCCGTGTTGTTTTGGGATACTTCATATAAATTGTATATGCGCATGAGAAATTCTGACAGCTAGAAAACGCTTGCCGCTTTTGTTTAGGGGTGGCAGTTAGTTAGGACTATCGTGTAAAAATCTATATTTTCTTCTATTTATGTAAGTATTTTAATTATTGTAATTTAATCGCTATGTGTACGATACAAAAAATTAACTAGGGTGTTTTTACCACTCTCACTCTTATACTGATTTTTTTAACTTAATTTACCATTGCGAGTATATAGTGTACGTATTCCGAAATTTAAATCTTTTACTTTTTTATTTCCCTAGAACATAGTTTTAAATGCGCAAACAGTGATGGCAATCAGGCTGATATCAAATAAAAGTAGCAGACGTTCTCAATTAAGAATTTAGTTAACTTTAAGACGACAAGTGGGAAAGTACACTTTTTATCACAAAAAACAACGCACAAAAATCCTAACACAATAAAAATTTAAAAGCAAACAGAATAATAATAAAAAAATTAATTCTTAGCGTAATAGATAGAAATTAACAACTGCAATCGGACGGATACAAACCATTTATTGCGGGAGAAAGACAAATGTTTTCTAATAATTTCTTTTTAAACAGTAAGTAATTGCAGCTAGTAATTGCATATTTGTTTTGATTTTATTATTCATAAGTGAGAATTTATACAAGCTAGTTATATATTATTTACATATAATCTTTTTTTTAATACTAAAATAAGTTCCACTCCCAATTTGATCTAACCTTCCTTGACCTTTAATTATCATACATAAAAATTGTAATAGACCATAAATATTCCTGCCCTTCCTTGTCCTCTAAATTTCACTCAATATAAAACCTTGATCCTGACCTTAATCTCTCCTTTAGAATAAGCATCATAATTTCTTTTATATACTCTATGTATTATTATTGTTTTAATTTAACCGTTAGACTTAAGAAATATTTATGATATAAATATTGCTTAAAAAAGAAGTAAGAACTCACTTGTATAGAAACGATCAAGAAGTGAAGTCGAAAACAAAATAAAGTGTTTAATTAAAATTAAAAGTGTTGTTGTGTTTTATTACATTAAATAAAAATTTAACTGGCGACGAGGATGGGATATGTTGGTGAAAAAAAAACATATCCAGTGATATATTTCAGTATTAAAAAATAAAAATATTTTAATACAAATAGAAAGAACCCTAAGTGATGGTGAAAGTTATGTTTTAAAATTATAAATTAAAAAATAGTGTATTTTTAAATATCCTATTTAAAAATGTTGATTTGAAATTAAAAAAAAATAATTCATAAAAAGAACTAAAGGAATTAATAATTTAAATAAGACTTGTTGATTATCTATCAAAACAAAATACGAAAAAAGTTTATAATTATATAAGTATAACAATTATAAATAACATTGAAAATATAAGCTATAAAATTTTCAAAAAAAAAAAAGAAGAAAAATAAACCAAATACCGAAATCAAAAATAAAAAAAAAAAAAATTTTCAATACGCTAAAATAAAAGCTTAACAACAAAAACTTAAAAAAAAAAATCATCATTATTAAAGTCATCATTAATTCCAAATCATTATGCAAAAGAACAACATTAATAATATATGTATGTATATCAAAGGAAAGTGACCTTGAGGTAAATTACTTATTGCAAAAATAACAATAATTACAACTAAAACAAAAATATACCAACAACTACAAATATTGTGAGTGACATTCAAATAAACTCTAAATATAAATTAAAATATCAAAAACTCTAAAAAAAAAAAAAAAACAAATAAATAAACAAAAAAAAAAACAACAACAACAACAACAAAATTAACATCATGGCTTTGACACTAGCTGAGAGTTTGCACGAAGCCAGAAGCTTGCCAGCATTTAATGGTAGCAGCGACTATAGCCTTTCGAACTACTTGAGAGACATCAGAACTGTGTTGCAGCTAACGCCAGCAGAACATCATGATACGATCAAAGCTGTACTGAGCAACAGGCTGCAAGGCAAGGCGTTGAGAGCTGCAGAGACTTTAATCAACCCTACATGGGATACGCTTATTAATAAATTGAAGGAAGAGTTTGGTGTCAAGAGGAGTTTTTTTAATTTAAGAAGTGACGCGCTTAATGTAGATGCGGGTAACTTAGAAGAACTTCATTATAAGTTAAGTAAAATTTTATCTCTTATGAACACTAAATATAATTTAGAACCGGATATTTTATATACACCAGACAATAATGAAAAAATAATTTTTGACATTTATATAAACCATTTACCTATAAACATAAAAACTCTTTTAATACAAAATAACATTAGATCTATTAATGTATCATATAGTTTTCTTCTAGAAAATAACTTATTAAAGGACATAAAGTTAGTTAATAATAGAAACTCACATAATACTCATAATTATATTAATAATAATAATAATAATAGTAATAATAATAACTCTAATTATAATAAAACTTTTTTCAATGGTAATAATAGAAATTTCCAAAATAAATCATTTAGGCAAAATAGATATAATGATGATAATCGTAATAATAGATATTTGGCAAACACTGACAACCAATTTAATCCACACAGCACTGGAGGTCAAAATTTTAATTATAATAGTGATAATTTTGGGCAAAATGAATTCAATAATAATAGAAATTTTAACGATAATAACCGTCAGGTACCAATGGAGGTTGATGCTTTTAATACAACTGGAAATTTTCATGCTCGGCCTCGGAATCATCACTGCCCATAACAATTTTGACGATAGATAATATAAAAGTTAGGTGTTTAATTGACAGTGGTGCTGGTACTACTCTTGGTGACTATGGTTTTTTCTCAAGAATAGCGAATAAAAGAAGACTGGCCAAACCGTTGGTATTAAATACTTTAGTTGGCAATAATATTATTAAAGAAGAGGTAGTAGTTCATGTGCCAGAAGAATTTGGAGGGAAAGGTAGTACAATGTCAGTTAAATTGACCAATTTTATTAATAAGAATTTTGAGTGTATCATAGGCATAAATATTTTGTATCCATTTGGAGCTAGTATAGATTTTAAGGACAATATACTTTTAGTTAATAATAATAGAATAAAATTTATTGATAATAATTTTAATATTTCTTATGAGGAGATAAATTATTTAGAGAAAGTTAGAATAAATAGATTTGAGAACTTAATACCCGCAGATTTAAATAGAGAAGAGGAAAGATTATTGAAGAAATTTTTGTATGAAAGCAAGAAAACTTTTTATATTGAAGGCCAAAATTTAACAACAACCAATTGTGTAAAACATAAGATAATAACAACGTCCGATAAGCCTATATATTGTAAAAATTATAGACATCCACAGATATTAGAAGAAGAGATTGATATCCAGATAGATGATATGCTAAGACAGGGTATAATTCGTCCTAGCAAATCACCCTACAACTCACCTTTGTGGATTGTTAAAAAGAAATCTAATAATTTGGATGAACAAAAATGGCGTTTAGTCATTGACTTCAGGAAATTAAATGAGGTAACAGTTGACGATAAATTTCCATTGCCAAATATAGAGTCGCTGTTTGACAAACTTGGTAAGGCACAATATTTCTCGTCACTAGACCTTGCAAAAGGTTTTCATCAGGTTTTAATGAATGAATGTGACATAGAGAAAACAGCATTTTCAACATCAAGAGGTCATTTCGAGTTCATTCGAATGCCTTTTGGTTTGAAAAACGCGCCTGCAACTTTCCAGAGAATGCTGAATTTCGTTTTGGCTGATTATATTAATAGGATTTGTATCATATATATGGATGATATAATGGTTTTTTCAACTTCATTGACGGAACATATGGAAAGCTTAAGGAAAATATTTCATAGACTGAATGAGTATAATTTGAAAGTGCAGATTGATAAGTGCAAATTCTTATCAAAGGAAACGGATTTTCTTGGTCACATTGTTACTAATAGGGGGATAAAACCGAATCCGGGGAAAATTAGTATAATTCAAGATTTGCAATTACCCAAAACAGTAAGAGAGATAAAATCATTCCTAGGTTTAACAGGATATTATAGAAAGTTTATTAGAAATTATTCCTTTTTAGCTAGCCCAATAATAAAATATTTAAAAAAAGATAGTAAAATTAATTTAAGTGATAGGCAATATATTGAGGCATTTGAGAAATTGAAGAAAATTTTGGTAAATCCGCCTTTACTATGCTATCCGGATTTTAATAAACGGTTTGTGTTGACTACGGATGCTAGTAATGTGGCCATTGGAGCAGTGTTGAGCCAAGAAGCAAGGCCAATAAGTTACGCTAGCAGAACGTTAAATGGACATGAAAAAAATTATTCCACTCTGGAGAAGGAACTGTTGGCAATTGTATGGGCAATAAAATATTACCGTCCTTATCTTTATGGCCGTAAATTCTTGGTTCAGACGGATCATAGACCGTTAAAGTGGCTTTATTCATTGAAAGATCCGAACTCCAGAATAATTAGGTGGAAAATCTTATTAGACGAATTTTATTTTGATATCGAGTACCTTAAGGGGAAGGAGAATAAGGTGGCGGACTTCTTAAGTAGGGTTCAATTGAACCAAACGTCTGTGGATTTAGTTCCAGATTTGGATGGAAATATAAAATTTTTTGAAGTTGATAGAATCGTTAATAAATACAGGACTCAGATACGGATAGTGAAAAGGAAAACTAGGCAGACAGAAATACTTTTTAGGAGATATAAGGTAATATATGTGTCTGAGAGTGATTTGGTCGATACACACTATTTAAATGATTTATTCAGAAGGGAATTGAAAAGGGGCAAAATTGGAATATATTCGGAAATTGATGGTAAATTTGATGTGGTGAAAGATAAATTAATTGTATTATTTTCCGATAATAATGAATTGAATTTTGTAAAGTGTAGTAAAATTGCGACTGATGTTGAATCGGAGGAATCTTTACTGGATATCATTAATGATATTCATGTGAAAGGTAACCATAGAGGGATTCAAGAAAATTTTGAAGAATTGAAGGACATTTATTTTAACCCAAACTTATTTAAACTAATTAATAGATACTGTAATAACTGTAGAATATGTAATGAGAATAAATATGACAGGAGACCGATTAAAAAACAATTTCAGAATACCACAACACCGGAAAGACCAAATGCAATAGTTCATTTAGACATTTTTCAAATTCAGAAAACTTTCTTTCTAACGACAATAGATAAATTTTCAAAATTAGCCACTGCACATAAATTGACTGATAAGAACATGATAACGGTGAAGATTAAAATTCAGGAACGAATTGCGTTTTTGGGCAAACCAGGAAAGTTTGTGATGGATAATGAATTTAATAACACACTTATGAAGCTATTCTGTCAGGAGAACGATATAGATGTTCATTTTACTACTCCAAATTCTCACACCGGCAATTCAGATGTTGAGAGACTTCATTCCACACTTTTGGAACACATTAGAATACTGAAAAATGCTGAGGGGATTAATGATTCTTAGGAATTAGTATTAAAAGCAATCAATTTCTATAATAATTCAATCCATAGTACTACTAGATTAAAGCCCATTGATTTTATAAATAAATTAGATTTAAATTTAAAAGAAATTAAGGAAAAATCGGAGAAAAAAAAGAGAAAAACGATTGATAGAGCAAACATGAAAAGGGAAAAAATTAATATAAATTTGAGAAATCATAATTTGTATACTAAAAACCCCGCTGCTGTGAGGCAAAAGGTTGCCAAAAGATTTAATAAATATCATTACAGCAATCCCAATAAAATTGACATTGCACAATTTAAGAGACCTTTAAAAACTATAAACTAGAAGTTTTAAATTAAAAAAAAAAATAAATATATATATATATATGGAAATATAAATAAATAATTTTCATTTTTTGTAATTTTTCTATTTTTTTAATGTAGCAGAAAGAACTTATTTTTAATCATATCATGTTTATCAATAAGTTAAATATAAGTTAATATAATTATATTATAAGTATATATATAAGTTATTTTCAATAATATACATAGTATCTAAAAAAAGCAATAATGTAATTTCTAAATTCGAAGAGACTCGAATTCTATAAGGAGAGGCGAGTTATATATTATTTACATATAATCTTTTTTTTAATACTAAAATAAGTTCCACTCCCAATTTGATCTAACCTTCCTTGACCTTTAATTATCATACATAAAAATTGTAATAGACCATAAATATTCCTGCCCTTCCTTGTCCTCTAAATTTCACTCAATATAAAACCTTGATCCTGACCTTAATCTCTCCTTTAGAATAAGCATCATAATTTCTTTTATATACTCTATGTATTATTATTGTTTTAATTTAACCGTTAGACTTAAGAAATATTTATGATATAAATATTGCTTAAAAAAGAAGTAAGAACTCACTTGTATAGAAACGATCAAGAAGTGAAGTCGAAAACAAAATAAAGTGTTTAATTAAAATTAAAAGTGTTGTTGTGTTTTATTACATTAAATAAAAATTTAACTAGCTCGTGTACGTGTGTGTGTAGGACCACAAACTACATATTGGTTATATATGAAAACAAAGTAAAACAAATTCAATAAAAACGTGTTCGTTTGGGGTTAATGAATGAATGCAAAAGAAGACACGTACCTGCCTTTGAAAAATAAACAATTAAAAAGAACAACAACTGTCTAAAATATGTTTGTACAACAAACTCGAGTAAAAAGGGAGAGTGAAAACAGCTGACTATTTAAAGTGCCAGAAACTGATATATAGCAATAAAAGAAACTGCTGTACAAACTTTCTAACTAAAGAAATAAACAATTTTTTTTTGCGTTAAACGAAGTCAAATATTTATTAAAGTGTTCCATAATATATTTCCTAAAAAATAAACAGATAAAAACACACATAACATAACACATTATTATGTACAGAAATATTGATGTGTTTGTTTTATAATTGATAAGAATAAGTAAGAGAAGCATAAGTGAAAATTATTGTGTAAAGAGCAAGTGATTGCCGGTTGTTTGTTTACAAATCGATAAGAATTCGCTGAGAATATTTCTTAAGTATTACTGCTTAATGAATAGCAAAACAAAACAATCATAATGAACACTTGTTTTAATGACGGCGAATACAGCGACAACTGTGTGTCAGTAACTCGTATTACAAAAAATCATCGCCTTTTTGCCAGACTACAAGAACTGCAGGAATTTTATACAAAACAGTTTAGACACGAACCACAATTCTTTGTACGTGTACCAGGCAGGTAAGTGTTTTTTAAACAAGTTAAACAACTTAATTTTAAAGCAGGTGTTCTCAAATAGGCGTCCATTTTAACAATTCATAAAGTCACACATTCATAGTAAATATTTAATTATAGTATGTAACAAAATTACTTTTTAATGAGCGTTACTGAGTCTCCCGCCTTCTGAAAAATAATAGCCTATTTCACTTTGTCGAGTGAGTGCTTTTATTCGCTTGCTGGAAAAAAATTAATTTTGGTTTCTCTATATCGGAAATGTCTGCGAACGAAATACTTAAATAAGAAGAAGAAAAGAAAAAAGGTTTGGTTTTTATACAAAAAACAATTTCACTATGTCGAATGCATTGTCAAAACTGCGGAGACAAATGTCAAAATGAGTCGCTTGCAGTTTTGCCCTCGTTTGATGCAAACACACGAACTAGTTTTGTATACATACAAACACACATACTTCTAAAACTGTAAAATCTACAAAAGATATGTACAAACAGATCTGTAGCCAACAAAATTATGCGGATTTCAGTATAAAAAATTCGCACTCCCACACACAAACACTTTTCCTTTCGTTTTATGTCTTCATTTTTCTATCACTAAGCTGTCCATACACGTTACAATCACAACTCGAAACTGAGTCAATCACAATGCAATTTGCTTAGAAGATGTATTAAAATATGTTAAAAGTTGGATGATAGCTGGAATACTAGGTATTTGTAACGGATATATACAAGCACGGTGCACTTATCAGGTGCCTTTAAGATTACAACAAGTAAAACAGTCACAAAAACAACACGGCATTTTGATATTGGTTAGGGTAAATGACTGTCAAAAAATCCACAGCGAAAGGTATGTAAACAAAAACAATGTATATAAAAACAAAGAAAATATTGACAACTACATATATATTCACAAATTCTCTAAAAAAAGTAGCTCAGCTGGTATGTCAAACACTTTTAAACAGAGTTGCATATGTTCACAAGCAAAATAGTATTTTATTTTTTATTTTTAAAGAAAATCGTTAAAAATTTTCATTTAGCATCGCTTTGTTTTTACGATAAATAAAAAATAAAAATGGTGACTCGTAGGAGCAGACGAAAGACATAGATAAACCCAAAATATCTTTCTTTTGTGTGCCTTTCTTTCGCTCAGTGACTGTTTGTTTTGACATTGTTACAATATTATTAAAAATAACGTTATTACAAGCAATTGTACAGCATTTAATAAAAAGTTATATATTAATAATTACAGTATCTGTTGTATTTTTACCGCCTCCTGTAAATTTTAAATTATTTGAGTTAGGGCCTTTCTACCTGAGACCAACGAACTCGATTTTTGTTTGAAAAAATAATTTTTTATCGTTTGTAATTACCCTAAATTATTTAAAAGGAGTGTTTTAATTGTCCTATGAAAAAAATAATAAATGATGTGTTTTTTAGACATTTTATTTATTTATTTTTACTGCAATACGTGGTCTCCACCTAAAAACATAAACTTGAACATAAAAATATTTTACTGTTACTCTGCCGACGCTGGCTCTTATGTTTGGAAATAATTATTGTACGTGTAGACGGGGGGTACATGTTATGTTATGCATCCGCTGAAATTTATTAATGCCGCCGCGTAGTAAATACCCAGTTGGAACAACACAGCAATATTACGAAAACGATAGCAGGGTTGTCAAATTGGAGATTTTTTTCCCTAGATGTGTGGAAAAGATTGTTTTAGGAAAATTTTTGGGGAATAAAAAACTTTTAGGAAAAAATTTAGAGGCAAAATTTAAATCAGTATTGAAGAAAAAAAAAAGGTTTTCTTACTTACGTCGTTAAAATGTAAAGCACGAATGATATTTTAAAAGAATGCTCGTACTACAGAAATGTGTAAAAGAGGTATTAGCAACATTTGTGTTGATTTTGATTGTCTGTGTGTTACAAACTTTGTTCAATTTACAATTTCTCTTGAAGCATGGTTTTTAAAACTGTCTCAAGCTAACAAATATAATTAAAAGTATCGTTTGTATTAGTTTTAATAATATTTCTGAAAATCATATAAGTAGTTCTTCCAATAAGATTGGCAATAGTTCATACTCGTAGTTCGACGATGTAGAAAAAGCATTCTGCAGATGCAAAAGCGTTCTTCTACCTACTAAAAAGGACTAAGAGCCCATAAGCATTTAAAAAATCGTATATTATCTGTATCTTGTGAAGAAAACTCACAGGTACCTGTTAATAAGTGACGACTTCGACACAATGTAAATATACGTAATTGAGCCGATATGAACCTCTTCGGTTAAATCTGTTACAAAATTGCTTAAATTGTTTACTTATACAAATATGTATGCAGATGAAAATTATAAAAATACTATAGAAATTTTTTAGTATTGACTGAGTTATTCAATTAAATTTAAGAAAATAAATTAAAATTCACTTTGCCCGTAATAATAAGAATATGGTATTAGTTAATATTGAATTTTCCTTTAGTAAATAAATAAATAAGTGCTAGTAAAATTATCGTAATAACAGCCGATTACAATTTTTGGATCTGTCATTTGTTTCATCACTTTTTACACTGTTTAAGAGAGAACTCCTGTTTTAGAATATGTTTGCTTCCATCATCAAAAGTTCTATTGAGTTTTATTAATATGTACTTTTCTTTCTTTTTAATACATATCCATATGCATATAATTTATAAGAGTAAACATTATTGGTGAACATGTGGACTATTGTGGATATCCGGTATTGCCTATGGCAATTGATCAATGCATTCTATTAGCCGTGGGATATAACAAAAACTCTCCTTTTCTTGAGCTCAAAAATATTGATCAAGGCAAATATCCTGATTATACCTGTAACGTCAACAATGTCATGTGAGTAAACTACATTTGTTCCGGGAAGCTTTAATAATCTTTTAACAATTTAGAATAGATTTACCAAAAACAGGAGGACCAGAATGGTACAAATATTATTTGTGTGGCATTAAAGGCATTTACGAAACTTTAAATACACCACTGGAGTATTATGGCATGACAATAGCTTTAAGTGGCAATATACCACCGGCTTCGGGTGTTTCTAGCTCGAGTGCTTTGGTATGCTCCGCTGTTTTGGCTACCGCTGTAATTTATAATATTAAATTGGATCGTAAACAATTGGCCTCAATATCAGCTATATGTGAACGTTATATTGGCACACAAGGTGGTGGCATGGATCAGGCTATAGCTTATTTAGCCAAAGAAGGTTGTGCTCAGTTTATTAAATTTCATCCTGAATTACAAGCAACGCCGCTGCAATTACCAACTGGTGCATGTTTTGTTGTTGCCAATAGTTTAGCGGAAATAAACAAAGCTTCTACTTCCGATTTCAACGAAAGAGTAGTGGAATGCCGTTTAGGTTGTCGTTTGATGGCATTTTATAAGAAATTGAAGAATTGGCGCCAAATTTTACGTTTTATAGATTTACAAGAAGCTTTAAATTGTAGTTTGGAAGAAATGGAAAATATAGCTTTGGAGTATGTGAGCAACGACATTTACACACGTTCTGAACTATGTAACATATTTCAAGTTGATGATCAAGTCTTTCAGCAAGAGTTCTTAACAAGTAATACTCAACACATGCAAGAGTTTAAACTGAGGCAACGAACTCTTCACGTAATAAAAGGTAAATACCAGCTTAAATTAAAATGGATATTAAATATTCTAGATATATGTATCTCTTTTTAGAATCCCAACGTGTGCAATTATTTCGAACTTTATGCCAGCAGGACTCTTTAAATGGTAAACATGCCAATGGCGAATCTAATGTGAATAGAGAAATAATATTAAAATTGTCCCAACTAATGCGACAATCTCATGAAAGTTTAAAAATTCTTTACGAATGTTCCCATCCTAATTTGGATCGGCTGGTTCAGATTTCAGATGAATGTGGGATTAATGGTGCTAGACTTACTGGAGCTGGGTAAGTAATTAGTTTTCAACACGAAATATTGTAAAATAAAATTTCTAATTGTAGTTGGGGTGGCTGTATAGTCGCTTTATGTGACTCTGTAGAATCTTCTGAGAAATACATTACCACGTTAAAGGATAAATATTATGCTGAATTGCCTCCTCATGTTTTGGTTAAATATGCTCAAAACGATTTCTCGTCTCTTGTGTTTGCAACTTTTCCTTGTAATGGTGCCGAAATTTTTTTAATAGCCGAATAAATTCTTCCACTCTTCTGTAATTATAAATAATTTTGTCGAAGATATTGTAAATTTTAGTTAGAATGCAAATAAAACGGTAAACTATAATAAACAATTTCATATGCAATATGTATGCGTGTGTGTACAATAGGGTGGGCCGATTTGTAAGAACAAAAATTTTTCAATATTGTGCCATCGATTTTGCGTCAGGTTTTGGCATGAAGAAAAAAGAGTTCCACTACGACATATTAAAGAAATCATTTCCAACACTCTCAAATTTCAATTCTCTTACATTTTCTTAACATTTATTATTCAGGTTTTTTAGTAGATACGAGTAAAATTGTCAGATTTAATTTTTTTTAAATATTATCTGAGGAACATTATTTCCTCATGCCAAAAGCTAATGAAAAATCTATGGCATAATAGCGATTGCTAAATCGACCCACCCTAATGTACACACATGTATTTTTTTAGATTGAGGCCAGTACTCATCCGGTATACTGTTCTGGTATAGGATAATATTAGGGGAAGGGGGAAAGAGTGTGTATATTTAAACTTACTAAAATCATATCAGAAAAAAATTAAGTTCTTATTTTAAAAATGCAAACCGAAAGGAAATCGGTTGCTGTTATTTGATTATTCAAAGGCCAATAAATAATTCAATTCAAACAGCAATCAACCCCGAAAAGCCCGCACAATAAAGCTCAAATTAACGGAGGAATAAAAACACAAATATGTACCGCTTATGATGCCATTAGATCCCCAAATGTGGCCCTATCAGTTTTCTCACGTTTGAAACTACTTATATAAGCAGAAAAACCTGGATAGAAGTGATGCATTTTGGGTCGAAGTCCATCATTAAAAAAAACCAACCAACGAGAATCCATTTCATACACTATCGTTTTTTAAAGGCTTTTGACACTGCCTTATTTAAATGCAGAATGTTATGATTTTTTTTAGAGATGCCAATGATATTGAAGATTATGTTGTTGTTTTTGTATTTGATCCAGCCTATGGGATAATTCTTGTTGTGGTGAAGAGGTTTACACTGCAACGACGATGGCCTTTTTACGCCGTTTTGAGCTCTTTTATATGCCCTTAAATTAAAAAAAAGCTGCAATGGCCCTTTTTAATTTATCTTTTAGCACTTTTAGCCCCACTTTGCGAAAAATAGATGAAAACTGCAATCTTTTTTATAGTTTTGAGAAAGCTTATGCAGAATCGAAAATATTTTATTCAGAGAAGTAATTGCTTAAGGAGAACTTGGTAAATTTACTAAAAAGATTGAAATTACCTACAAACTTTAAAATATTGGAAAACATTTAATGTAGCAAATATTTTTTCCTTTAATATGTAGGATATTTAAGCTGTAATTATAGAATTTGCAAACGAATTTGTAAATATATTGTGGAACTAGAAAACTATATAAGCTGAAAAATCTGATGCATTTTGGGTCGAAGTTTGCAATTTAAAAAAAAATTGTTCAACTATTTCATAAACTATAGTCTTTTGTTTTAAGACTTTCGACACTGCCTTATTCAAATGCAGAATGTTATGATTTTTTAAATTCGAGTACAGTAGGAAACAGAATGTCGTTGAATATATCGAATTGCTTAATTCACATAAAGTATGTTAAAAAGAAAAAATGCTGCTGTTCGGATTACGAATAAACAGAAAAAGTCCGTTTAAAAATTAATTCAAATGAAACATATAAATCTGTTTTGTGGACTAAAGAAAAAGAAGACGACAATGCAATGCTATTATAAATATCACTTTTGTTCAGGGACAGAAAATAACTGTTATTTTTAAAATTTTACATCAAAAAACACACATAAAAAATGATTGTAGAAAATTTTGGTTGGTATCATAATGATTCATAGGTTATGTAAATGCAAATTTTTGTATGACTTTTAAATTTGTGCTTTTTTTGATAAAAGTCGAAAAATAACTTTTAATTTTGACTTTTATTTTTTAAGGCAATATTAAAAGTTATTTTTGACTTTTATTATTTTACTCAAAAAATAAAAGTAATTTTTTAACTTTTAATACTTTAAGGCAAAAATAAAAGTCATGTATTAAATTATTATTATCTATAAATTGGAGGTAATAAAACTAGCGTATTACTTAATTCAAGACTTTTATTATTGCCTTAAAGTATTAAAAGTTAAAAAATAACTTTAATTTTTTGAGTAAAATAATAAAAGACAAAAATAACTTTTAATTTTTGCCTTAAAACATAAAAGTTAAGAAATAACTTTTATGTATGCCTTAAAAAATTAAAGTTAAAAAATAACTTTTTTTCTTGACTTTTTCGATAAAAGTCATAGCAGTTACGGTCCCTGCTTTTGTTATCTACTTTTTTACATACTTGTCTAAGAAAATAAATTTTACCTTAATAGTACATACATACATAATTGGCCATTACAAACCTGTGTCAGGGTTACGGCCTGGCTTCTCGCAGCACTCATGTTGTGTGTGTTAATTTGTATTCATGAGTACCGGGACCTACAGTTGAAACTCAACTCCGAACGACAGATCTGAGAAGCTTTTCAATGGCAATCAATTACTCCCAGAGCTTTTACCAGAAGACTGCTGAGAGGTAGTCGTCATATTTCTTTTTTCAAGATGTCAGAGCTGAAAAGTACAAATAAAATTAACTTAAAAAACGTCAGATCTAATTTTAGCTCTTTCTAGCTCTTTTTTTAGTCTGCTCTTGGCTCTATTTGCTTCTAAAAACTTGGCATCGCTGATTGATTGTTTACAAATTTACGGCTAATCACCACGCTGATATAAAACAGAAGGAAAATAAACAAAATGAAACGTTTGATTTCGTTTTGTTTTGTTCTTTTCAGTGAATAAAACGAGAACGATTATCCCATTCAGTTTTTTTTTTTTGTTGTTGTGCACTAAATATGCACTAATTTTAATTAACGACGTACTACGTAGGTAGAAAAAAAAATGAATGAGATCAAAATTGAAAAGCTTGAAGAAAATGCGTTTGCAAACGTTTGCTGCTTAATTTGCTTATTATAACTCCCTAAAATATTATATACATACATATATGAAATAAAAGAAACATGATTTATCGCAAAACAGTGCAAAAAAAAAATAATTTTTTGGACATGGCAATTTACTTGTTTTTATGAACCAAATGAAACATTCAAAAAATACGTTTCTCTTTTTGTTTTATTCGCAATTACACGAATGTAATGGTTTGTCAAAGCAGGCACAAGAGCTAAAAGCCAATTGTTTAGTTTGCGCTCCTTCTCATTTAAAAAGTATTTTTTTTTTCGTTTAGCTCATGTACAAAACGGTGAAAAAGATTTGGAAAGTTGAGGTCTTTGTGGAAACGTTTGCGAAATGTTTTGTTTGTTTTCACACTCTGATTTTAAATCTATTTAGAAAAAATGTAGCTTAGGGCACAATGATGCGTGATGTTTTAATACATTATTATGCATTGACAAAAAACGTTAAGTAACGTTATTACTAATTTTTTTTAATTATTATGTACTATGTATACATAGGAGTAGATATGTATAATTATATTATACATTACCAATAAATCAGATTAATAAAAGTGCAAATTATAAAATGCATGCAACCTTTTGGTTGCACATATTATTTCGACTCTTTTTTTCTGTTTTGGTTCTCTCGCATTTGTTAAGGTTTTTAAAACTGCTACATTGGTTTAAATTTAAAACGTTACACAAACACTGCCTTACCGACATGTTAAAGAAGGTATAGCAAAAGATTAATTCGCATACTCTTTATTCATACACAATCACTCAAAGAAAAAAAAAACCAATTCATATGGCCAGCGATGCCAATTTAGTGCTTTTTGATGTTCAAAACTGAAAATGTTTAGCCCTGGTGCTAAAAAGGTAAAAGCACAATCTTGGTGCTTTTAAAATTTTCCAATGGTGCCTTTAGTGCTTTTTAGAAATTTTAATGTTGTTACTTTTTCTAAAAGACTTTTTGCAGCAGTCTTACTCTATATCTGTAAAATTTGTCTTTTTTATGTATTGGTAAATCTTTTCATAGACAGATAACAAATATTAAATTTGTGTAATTTTTTTAATAGAATCTTACAAATCATAAAAAAATCAATGTGGGTACATAGTATATTTAATATATTATTTTATAACAATGTTTTGTATGTAGATAGACACAAACAATCAAATATATAGACAACTTTTGCAACGTGAGCCACTTTTTAAAAATGGCTACGGACCGCTAAAGATAAGAAAAAAATCACGTTAAACTTTATAACGATTCGTATCGGTTACTTGCAAACTTAACTAATAAAATTTTAGTACACTGGGAAAATTTCAATTATTTTGAAAGTGACTTAGACAAAGTATTTATTAGACGAATTTTGTTATTTGGGACATAATTTTGAAAAGGCCTGTAAGAATATCTTGATAGCGAAAAATGCCAAAAGAGAGATAAAAACAAAAAAATAATTGCGTACGCTTTACAAAAAATCTTATACAAAAAATTAGAGCAATACTGCCAAAAAATTTGAAAATTTTGCAACCTACTAAGGTATGATCTATTCTTTACATGCCGATAATAACAATAAAAATCAAGTTATGAGTTTCGTAAAACATTTCATTAAAGATGTCGATATTATTCTAAAATAGAAAATGGCTTAAATAATATTAAGCATTTCGAGTAGAAAAATAAGCACGGACCGACCTTGTTTTGATAGAAATCAACAATTTTGAGGACTCAATTAAAGAAAATCCATTTTTGGAATTGTCTAATTTTGTATTTAGAATTTTAAATTTAACGTACTCAAGTGCAGAGGTTGAAAGAGCATTTAGTGCAATTCCATTTTGCACATTAAATAGGACTTTGTCGCCGTAATTCGTCCTGCGACGAGTGTATTTTCTTTTAGTGTCTGTAAAATTATTTCTTCAAATGAAACGTACAAAAAATCAAAAATCTATATGAAAACAAAATTCCATATTTTTCAGCCACGCATTTGTGCAGACACAACAATTTTTTTTTTATTTAAATTATTTGCCTGCAAATCAAAAAAAAATTTTTTACATAGTAAGGAATGAAAGCAAACAGAAACAAAAAATTCTGTTACTTTTGTATTGTTTTTGTTCGCTAACACATCTTGTAAAATCACCATTAGATCTTATACAATAAAATCACGCCATTTTTAGTTGGAAATTACGTTTTTTAGTGCTTGTTTTTAATTTGAATGTGGTTTTTGTTCCAAAAAAGTTGGCATCACTGCATATGGCAATTTTGCAAAAGATAACAACAACATATTAGAGAACAACAACATTTCAATATAAAAAACAGAAAACACCAACAGCAAAAACAAAATAAAAACTTTTGCCACCAAAATGTGGAGTAATTGACACAACTGCGAACAGTTGTAGTTCGAAGCGAGGCGCATACGCACATACCGGTTAAATTGTATATAGATAAACAGTAAAGGGATACGTTACAATAAATTAAATAAACAAATTGATAAAAACTAATACGATAAAATTATATAAAAAAATTATTTATTTTTTGTAGTGTTTAAGACAAATTTCTACACGTATCTATCAAGTTAAAAATATAATTAAAAATTTCAAACACGTTTTATAAAATACATACCCATTTGCAATTAATTACAAAGAAATTTATGCAGAATTTTTCTTTTATTTTTAATAGAAAACGTGAATTTAATAAATAGTGAAAAAACCGAAATTTTAATAAATTAATGCGGTCATTATTTTAGGTCTTTTATTCAAACTTAGCGACAATCAATCTTAAAATCGAATTTTAATAATAAACCACAATAGTAAAAGCAACAAAAAATCGTGTTTCTTAAACGATCTGCTTTTTTTTTACTAAAAAATTGATTTATATTAACCATATGCATATAAGAAAGAGAATAATTGTTTTTTTTTATAAATAGCAATAGAAGTGAAAAAAAAAATATTAAAAAACAAGAAAAGGCAAACCTTTTTGTAAAAAAAAACAACAGACAAGCACAACTAACAAAAATATTTAAATAAGAAAATAAACCGGGTTGAATTGGGAACAACAACGCAAAGCACATTTAATTGAACAAAAACTAACGCCATTATCAAATTCATTTGCTTGGTTTGTTGCTTTTTGTGTTTTTGTTAAAATTCAATTCAAAAATACATGCATACAAATACACAAAAATCCCAATAACAAATAATAAACAAACTTTAAAGTTTCATCATTATTATCCCAACAAGAATATCGTCATCGTTAATAACGACAACTTAAGAAGATTTTCTTCTTTCGATACGAAACTTACACACGCACACATACACTTTTTGTCAATTACTGAGAGAAAAAGGTAAGTCACTCATATCTCTTGATTGTTTATTTTTTTTCTTTCTTTTAGAAACAAACGGTTAAATATAACAACAAACACAACAATGTATGTAGTTTTGTTTGAACAATTTTTGGTAGGATACAAGTTTTTACAGAACTTTAAATATCAAATTCGCAAAATTTTTTTACTTTAATTTTTTCATGTTTGCAAGGTTCGTTGCAATATTTTTGCTGACCATAAAAAAAATAAAATGTAAATAAAATCTAAAATTTTGTTGTGCACAATTAGCAGGGCAACACAAAAAAAAAGTACAAATTGCAGTTAAAAAAATACAGTGAATCACAGTTTATTTCGCGCATCTTTAGAACAAAGAAAGAAAAAATTTGTTCCACAACTCTGGATGCTTATTAATACGTTCTTTGACGAAAGCAATTCATTGTTGTCTACTAATTAATAGTACAAGCGGCTTCTTTCGTGATAAATACATGACCTTTCTTTTTAAATGCTCCAAACAGTGGTAGAGGTAGAAATTAATCCAACACCTGTTAATATAGAATCTAATAATTATAATAAAAAAAATCCCCTAAAGAGTTGATAGAAGTAATAATAGTAACTGTCTTCAAAATAATACGATCAATCCCCCGTATAAAGGATTAATTGTGGATGGGTATTAACAATCTTACGAACTACATTTTAATATAAAATCACAATATGGCCGAATTATTACTTACTAAGCCACTTTGAATAAAAAATATAATTCTTATCGTAATTACAGTCTTTCAAAGCACTTTGAATTAAAAAAAAAATTAAAGCCCAATTAAAAAGAAATGAAGAAAAAGGTTACGCTTTTAGGAACATTTAAATTTAAAATACTCGCAGATACACCAACAGGTAACAAACAATACATGTCAGAGAAAAAATTTGTTTTTAAATGCAAATAATGATATTGTCGGTCATGTTAAACTCCTGACTGATACCCTGTACTATACTGATATTATAATTTTTAGATAAAAATTAATAATATGGTAGTTTAAGTTAAATATTGCCTCCATAATTGGCCATTACAACCCTGTTTCAGGGTTACGGCCTAGCTTCTGACAGCATTACGTTGTGTGTGTGTGTTAATTGTTATCCATGAGTAAGGTTGTCTTAGTAAGCCAACACGTTAACCACTAGACCACGGCGTCTGCAATTTATCATTATCTTATTATCTTATTTTTTAAATTATAATTTAGAAAAACCGACAATTTAATTTTTGTCCTTCGTTGGGATTGAACTTCGGTTGTTTGAGTTTCTGTGCGAACGCTGTAACCACCTATGCTACAAAAGACAAGTCTTTAAAGGATTTTTTGTAAACAATTTTTTTGTAGCAGTTACGAGAATTTTTCTGTAGGAGGTATTTAAATTTGTTTTTAAAATACAGTAGTTTCGCGGTTTAACGAATCATAATTTTAACGAACACCGCATTTAATGAACAATTGAATTTTTTCTATTCAGTACCTTATATAGCGAACAAAAAATATTTTTTGTATTCAGTTTAATGAACAAATTAAACAATTTCACATATCAGTAGAACAACAGTAGCTAAAACCATCGAGAGTAGAAACAAGTTTGCCCTTATTTTCAGCTCTTTTTCTATGTTTTTTTTTTTTTCAAGTTACTATATGTACTACATATCAAAATGGATAGAAGATGACCACCGGAATGATTTGCGAGTAAAAGATCTATGCAACAAATATGAATTGAATAAATCCACAGTGTCTACAAAGGAAACCCTTTTAAAAAGTATTAAAGATACAAATTTTGGATCGCGAAACAGAAAAGCTATTAAATCATATACTACTTTTTGATTTGTTAATTTTACTTGCCAAGGTGATATGAATTGTTCCTTTTTGTTTTTATTATAGCTTTGAATGCAATATTATATAAATAAAAAAAAAACAGTTTTTTACTTGAAAACTGCATTGCGTATTTTCATCACAAGTTTTGCTTTGGAGGATAGTAAATGAAATAAACATCAGAACAAAGATGAAATCTGGTCATCAGCTACAGTAGTGTAGTCGTTTACTGGTTGATTTTTTTTTTTTTTTAATAAAATAAAAAATAAAACTTTATTTTAATATTTATTCCTCTCTAACTATTTTTAATGCAAGAATTAAAAAAACAAAAATATTAAAAAAAAAACAATTATATTGTTAAAAAAAGTCAAAAGACTACTCAAAACTGAAATCTAATTATAAAAACGAATTGCAAAAGTTGATAAATAATCTGTTGTCTGTAAGTGCGGCCTACAAAAAGTATCATGTAATTTCGGAAATGTAAAAATATAAAAAAAAAATTTATATCACCTCACTAATGTTGTACAAATGTTGGAACCAGTATTGACCATATATAGTATGTGTGGAATACGTTTTGTTTATATCGAAAGTCACACTGAATCACTCACTTATATTTTTAAATACAGTGATGTAGACAATAGATAGACGGTTATTGAATTTTAAGTAATTTATTATCTGCTATGGATTGCCAATTGGGTCACAATTAAATGGCAATAATGTTTGATGAAATTCTAAATATTTTAGGGTTACAAACAAGTAAATTAGGAGCTTAACCCTCTGCGACTGATGTGGTAGTCTATCAGACACTAACAAATACAAAATAGTATTTTGAAAATTCATACCATGCCAATTAATAACATTAAACACGAATTTTCGCTATAAATTAGAAAAATAATTATATAAATAATACCTTATACTCATAAACAATAAAAAAAATGGTTTTATTAGTTTTACAAATAGAAACTTTGGAAAATATAAGCCATGGAAATGGTGTCTGGTAGACTACCACGTCATTAGAATTTTAAGAACTATATCACGTCAGTCGCAGAGGGTTAAGTATTAGGTGTGGAAAGGTGGAAAAAAATAAATTTGGCGTAAATTTCAATGTTCTATCGGTACAACAATAGAGTGGAACGTGGTGATAGCATGAGGGTGTTAGTTCCTAATACAGTAGAATCTCAAAAAAGTTAGCCGAAATGTTCCAATTTCAATTAACTTTTACGAATAATTAATTATTCTCATATATCATTATATAAAATTAACAAAACAAAGTCATAAAATAATAAACTAACTTTTTTACATGCTTTTTTTTGGGCGTGTGAGGTAGTATTTAAAATTCCTCGCACTTACAACTGGTCATCATCAGCTGCTTCGAGTGGTGAATTCCCTAAGACAATCCCTCCTCCTCCTCTGGTGAAAATAACTTTCCGGAATCGCTTTCCGCATTACTTCGGAAAGGCCCAGAACGACATCCTAATAAGGACCATTTTCCCTCTTGCACATATGGGAATGCCAGAATTGGTGACAGCATCAATCTATCGACTCAAGCTATCTCATCTTGCTTGAAAATATCTCGATCCCCCTTCTGTCTTCGCAGTATGTGCTCGATGTAGTTTCGTATGGTGTTGCATAGGTTCTCGCATTCAAGCATCTTCACTACTATGTTGCCGGGATTAAAATCCTCGTTTCGCACCCGCAGCCCGTCTTTTTCATTTTGCCATTTGATGCAAGAGGCAAAGGTACGTTCAGCATCGCCTTCAATGGTCTCGCAGTGGATACAATAGGGGTTAGCCACATTGCCCATTCGGTACAAGTATTTCCAGAATTAAGCCTGACCCAAGAGGAATTGAGTCAAGAAGAAGTTAGCCTACCCGAAATTCCTTCGGGTCCATCTCCCTATACATTGGACTGGTTTCGTCGTCCATCTACTGGTCGTTATTGTGTTCCATCTGTTTTGCCATTGCAGCATTGACCGATTTCTCAGCACCCATATAATGTTAAGCGGCATTCTTTAATAAAGAAGACGTTATTATTTTCATGCCGATAATGACAAGTTATCCCACCTAATTTACATGGTTATTGTTTTGATGCCTTTAACTCACATAACTTTTCTTTTTTTTTTTTAATAGTACTCATATGGCACGCAAAAAACAGTCTTTATCCCAAGTTTTGCACCGCGCATTATAACGATCGCCGTCGGTTGAAACAAGTAGAATCGCCATAAAAAATTTTAGTGCGAACCGTCATGCTTCATTTTAAATCTTGTTGCGAACCACGAAGAATTTCCTACAAACTATAATTTTGATAAAAATTTTTCGCTAATTTATCTGGACTGAAACCACACATTAAACCAAAATACTCTGTATATTATGGTATAAATATATAAAACAAAAATGTCAAAATGAAACACTTAACCATCGTATGAACAGTACGATTTGCCATCATAGTTTAGAGAGCGAACCAAGTGGTTCATACGGTCGTATGTGGAATAATCGTTCAGCGAATGTTGTTGGCCATTTACCATGCGAAGTTTTAATGAAATGTTTACAAACTTTCCTAGCAGCAGAACGAAGAGTAAAAATTAAAACGAATTTATTTAATCTATCTATGGCTGTGTCTAGATTGATTGACGAGGATATTAAACAGAAGGAAAAATGTGAATACACGGCTTTGTACACATTTCGCAAAGTAATGGCATTAGACCTTTTTGATATTTATTTCACTTTCTATTTTATTGTATAAAACTAAAAATAAAGAATGAAAAATGGTTTATTGAAATCATATATTGTCTGAATTATTAAATCAAATACTTTTATTTGAATTTTCAAATATATGTATTGTTTAAAGAATACATTATTAATTCTCTTTTGCCTCTCCTCTCAAATCATAAATTTTTTAAAATTTTGACAAGCGCAATATACACACATACACATATACTTACATATATGCGGCTATTCCTTTCCTTTTGGGTTTTTTTTTTTATTTTTGGTATTTCAATCAACTGCTGTCAAGTTTTTTAAATTACTTCCCACTAAACTATAAATACAACTCTGCATTGGTTTCGAACGAATAACATACGGAATTTGTACCAACTTGTTTTCGAATGTCTTGGCTTTTCAAATCGAGTTACATCCTAGACTTCAAGGCATCCTACTGTGAATTAAAAGAAAGTGCATTTCTGCCATACTATCGAAGTAATAGTGGAAATGTCATCCCTTAACGCAGCGACAAGATTAGCTTAAAGTATGTGAAAAAAGAAACCATAATTTAGTCACAGACAAGTCGCACGCAACACTTTAATCCATTCAAATTATAAAACAAGAACTGCACTACAGGATAGTTTGAAAATTAATCATTCAAAAGGGGGGTCGTGGCATACTGGTAGAGCGCTTGCACAGAAACTCACACGACCAAGGTTCAATCCCAGCGAAGGACAAAATTATAAAAAATAAATATTTGCGGTTTTCTAAAATTACAATTTAAATTAAAAATTAAATTTAAATAAAATAAGAGGTTCCCCCCCCCCCTCCAGCAAGACCATCTGCAAGCAACCGCCCCCTGACATTTCTAATCTATTCCACTGATCAGGAGTACAGCGCCACCTTCTGGGAAGATAACAGCTAATCTACTAAAGACGCTCACCATTCACATGTAAACATCCACCGACAGATGAGGCCATTGCTGTTTGATCATTTGAGGGTGAAGGTATAACACTGGCTCTCGAGTGGACACATTGACAGCAACTTGTTTCATCAACAAAACAAGGCGCAAAATATACAAAATCTATGAAAAAAAAAAAAAAAAAAAACTTCTATCAACCATCTTCACATTCCAATACAATGCACACTGCATGAGTAGGGGTTACCCCTGAGTATTGGTCTTAAAAAAAAAAAAAAAATAAAATTGCAACAACAAAAAAAAGAAGAAATATTCAGATAAACAAAGAGTAGACATTGAGTCATATGAAACCACTGTAAGTGTTTCAAAAATCACTGTTTAAATAATTTTTTTATGGTGATTTATAAATCTGCTTTTTTTTATTATTATTTTTATTTTATATCTTTAATTCAATTGAAATGTTTTCATGTACTTTCTTGTACAAGTATTGAATAAAATTCCAGTTTTATTTTTTTTCAAAATTTATTATTTTAAAGAAAAAAAAAACAACTACAAATAAATATGATTTTATTGTATAAATGTGTGTGTTTACTGTATGAATCACTTGAATGTTTTTTTTTCTCTTTATTTACATTTAAAGGTCTTTGAAATCGTTATTGAATAGATCATCGGATCATTAATGTTGTCATACTGTTTGTATTTATTAAATATTTCGCTTCATTTTTTTTTTGTTCTTTTTTTTTTTTTTTTTTTTTTTTTTGTTAAAGATTGTTATTGGTTATGTCGGTTGTGGAATTGATGTTTAAATAGTGGACACTGCTCTTTGTACTGCATAATATCAACAATATTAGAATGCATATAAAGCTAAAAGAAATACATACTCATAATCATATATAAGTACATATAGTACATATAATGTATATGTTTATTAGGGTGAGACTTGTATAGATGCACTATTTTTTTTAATTGTGAAGAATTATGGGCTGAACGCATTAGGAGAAGATGTGCCGCATCCACCCACTACCTACATAACTGGCCTACAACCCTGAATCAGGATTACGGCCTAGCTTCTCGTGTAAATTTTTTCCCATGAGTACCGGGACTTTATAGTTTAATGTCGACACCGAACGACAGACTTGAGAGGCTTGTTCATGGCAATTAATTACTCTCAGAGCTTTTGCCAGAAGACTGCTGAGAGGTAGTCGCCGAAAGAAATATTTTTTTCATATTTTTTTTATGATGTCGGAGCTGGGTGTCAAACCCAGGGCTCATGTCTTAGTAAGCCAACACACTAACCACTAGACCACGGCGACAATATTAGACAATAAAAAGAGATATAAAAAAACAATTAAAATAATCTTAATTGCTCTCTCCTAAAATTTTTCTTGTTGGTAGAAGTCCGTATAAAAATAAAGCTAGCTTTTTGGTAAGTATGTTTGCCGACAATTTGGGTATAGGGAAAAGGGGACGTGGACCGCAATTTTTTTTTTTCAAGTTGCTTTTTTATCAGAAGTCCGTATAACAATTTTGGTGAAGCTAGCTTGCTAGGAAGTACAATTTGCCATTATGTACTTTGGAAAAAGGGGGGCCAATTTTTTTTCAAGTTACACTTTTTGCCATTAGAAGTCTACACAACAAATTTGGTGAAAGTATTTTTTGCCGCTAAAATTGCGATTTCGGCCATAGTGCAATAGTAATACAGTCTCATTACATATCAAGATTACACTACACTATTCGTTCTCTTCTACACAAAAATTTGTCATGTCGTACGACTTGTACTACAGTCTTAAACCGCCTTAACTCTTTTATTTTAAACGGTGGTAAAATTGTTGTGTGGTCGTTGTTATTTTTGTTGGATTTTCGTCACTATATATACTGTGATTAAAAATGACACTTGTCCTTATTTTGTATAAATTTTAAAAATTCTCACGGTTCCATAATTTTTCACGTTGTATTTTTTGGCTACAGAGAACATTTCTGGGTGGAGTTGCAGTGCAATTGCGAATTTTTAAAAATAAAAAATTTTTAAAGTACATGCCATATAAAGTAAAACAAAAACCAATCGTAATAATACGAGTAACATTGATGACAAAAAAAAGCAACATAAAACGGCTGTTTTTCATTCAAGTGAGAATTGACAGCAGGCGGTTTTTGTAATAATCATTCGTCATGATTTCTTTATTAATTCGGATTTAATAAAAGAATTTTGTGATATACGACTAGTCGAGTATAACAATGTTCTTCAAAAAGTTTTTTTATTATCTTTCAATAAAAAAAAAACACTTGCACTTATGCTTTGATGAAATTAAACCACTTTTATATGGTGACTCTCTATTTGTGTGAGTAAAATACAGATAATGGCCATATAAGTATGCGATTATCTCTCTTAATTTCATATATTACTCGTATTCATTACATAGTTTGTGTAGCAGAATTATAAAAATGGACGTGCGAATTAATTCTCGATAATATCTTCTTAAGTGCTCTGCGCTAACGTGTTACAGTATGCACCGTCTTTTATTACATCTAATCTGTGTACTTCCATGGTTGTTTTTCAATTTAAAACAGCTTTAGTGTAAAAATAGTGTTTCGTTTTATCAGACTTTCTTTCGTAATGGTGTGCATGTTGTGACAAATATAGCGAAAAAGTTTTAACAACAAAATATCAGATTTTTGAGATTTTAATGGAGAAATTTATACAAAGATTTAATACAATGGATTATACAGTTGCTGTCAAGTTATTAGTAATTAATATACATAATTACACTATGCTACAAAAGTGAAAAAGAAGAAGTATTCACGAAATTACAACTTAAAAAAATCATAAGTTTTTTTGTTTTGATACCGCATGCTTAAAATTTCTTCGCTATATTTGTCACAACGTGCACACCATTCCGAAAAAAAGTCTATGTATGTATGTATGTATGTTTATACGTATAAATTCTTAAAGCTTTAAAGAAATTCAAGAATGTCATATAATCCCGTATTGGCGGAATTGAATTTCAAAACGACGAGGAAAAATCAATGTGATATAGTAAATCGACTGGAATCAATCCGATTTGGAGTTTAAAAGGTACAAAACTGCATTTTATGATATCGAACTATGTTTTTTCCTCTTGTTTTCGAATACAATACCGACAAAATTGGATTCTATGACCTCCCTGAATATCTTTATAATATTCAGTCTTTTTTATTCAATTTATTACATTTTTTCTTTCTTTAAAAACTTAAAAAAATTAAAGCATTCCAAATGCGTCATCTGAAAGTTTTGAACTGATTATATTGCCAATATATTCCACAGAAGAAAAACAACATGTACAGTCAATGCTTTTTCGAAGAATTTTCAACACAATGTTATATTCCGTTTACAAATAAGTACTTCCTTGTATCTCCACGTGAAATAAAACTTCTTTTTTCGGTATCAATATTTGCCTCCATTCCACTCTTTGCAAGTTTTGCGTAAGCTTTTGCGCTTTTCTATCGTTTTCTTTAGTTTTTTATTAATGGATCCATATGATTATTATACCATCTTAGTTTTCAAAAGGATTTTGTAAATGTTCTTTGCCGTCAAATTTCAAAATAAACTTTTTTAGTTCATATTTTATAAAAAATATAAAACCAAAAACTTAGCATACATTTATTTTGGGAATCCCGAAATAAATATCCTGGATTTCAGGATTTAATTTTTTTTTTAACAAATGTTTTGAAACCTGGAGTTGGTTAAAGCTGTCTGAAGTTGGAAGTATCAGAAGTGTTATTTAATTTCACAAGAGAGTCAAACATCTTTTCAATAAGCAATGCTTTTACATAGAAACTCGATCCAAATGTCGGTAATAAAATCGTCGTTATTGATAGCAGAAGTATTCATAATAATCGTTTGAAAACTCGATTTGGAACTTTTTATTAGTTACGCCCTTTTGAATTTTAGCTAACGATGCGTACATAACAAATTGTGGAAACTTAACAAGAAAATATGTGATCTGGTAAATTTTATTCGAATATTTATGAACATTAACAAATAAAATGTAATCCGATGTTGTTTTCTGTTTTTGATAGGTATTACGAGCTTTAAAATGAATAACAAAACACACTGTTGTTTTTGTATTGTTGAAGTCTGCTACCACCGCTATTATTTCAACATGGAGAGGATTGTTTCTCTAATGTGTCAAGCCTAACTGACCATTTGTAATGTTATCTCAAGCCCTTATGTTGTTTTCTAACTTTTCCAAACTGAAAAAAACTATTATTTTTGCCAATTTTCATACAGTTGCAGTCAAAATTATGGACTGGCTAAAAATATTTTTATTTGTATTTTTTGCTTAGAACGAATTGTATAAATTCGTTGGAGGAAAAAGTCACGTTTCACATACATTAGTATGTAGTTGTCCAATTGGTATTAATGAAGTTTTATAAATTATTGAACATGAAAATTTATTGAGATTAAGAGTGAAATGTGGTGGCTTTATGCTTTAAATTTTTTTTTTTTTTTTGTTGCAGTATAATCATGTGGGTACTTGGTGTTATTGGAACACAAACGAAATCCAGTTTTATTCTTATTTTAGAAACTGTTTAAAAATAAAATTGAAAGACCACTGATGCCATGCATCTTCTTTTTAAACTTTCATTTCAAACCGGCTTTAACAAGCATACCTACATAAATCTTTTTTTTCTTTTTGCTGTTGTTTGGTACCAGCAAAGTTCCACAGTTCAAGTGCCATAAAGTATTTGTGCGATCATCATAATATTTAAATTTTCTTGGACTTGTTTAAACAGTTAATAAAATATGTTTCATAAAATATAAAATATGAGCTTGAAGCATAACATGTAGCGCATAATACCACTATGTATTCAGTAAATATCAAGTACTGTTTCTTAAGTACGCATCTACAATAAAAAATAACATTAAGGTGCCAATTGGCAATCTTTAGTTAGTTAGCTTGAATGGTTCAGTCAACTTTATGCATCCTTCGTTGTATGATATATGCAATGTTACATGCACACACATACTTACATAGATGCACTAATACTCGTATAAGAAATTTGTACTACAAAAATTATTTTAGGAAGAAAATTATAATTTTTTTTATCGGATTTATTTTATTCTTATTTTCAATTCACTACTGATTTTACATTAAGACTGTTGTAACAGTTATATTTTTTTTTTTTTGTTGAAGATGCATATGTCAAATTTGAAATAATTATTTTTGCAATAAATTATGGAACATTAAGTCCAATGGCATTTAATGCATCCCTGTTTTGTATAGATTTTGGAGTACGAAATTGACAAGGCCATTACCGTCGATGATGTTCCCGTATTGACTACAATGGATATCAATGATGAGTATTTTTTGCATAGCTAATGCCATATTGAACATTCAACATGAGCGATTTTAAAGCATTAACATTTGTTGTAGGGTCTACACATAATTTCAAACATTTTCCCCCTTCAATCGTGGAAATAAATATACATGTTACGTGTGTTATAAGTTTTTTGTATCATATACATATATCTAGACAATTATGTATGGGGTGAACTGTCAAGTAAGTAAACATACGCAAAGGTTCGGCAAATTTGAGGTTAGGAAGTAAATTGACATAAAAACACATTATTTTTGACAAATTTAATTTTATCGATACCAATGTAAAGTAGAAATATGGGAATAAATAGTAAAAGTCCGCTCTTTTCAACAAAATTTGGAACCACATTTTGCAACAATACAGCGCCGAATTTTTACTAAAGAAATGTCAAACGATGAAAGGTCAATTCTGGACATTTCATCATTTGACAGACAATTCATTTGCTACACTCAAATTCGACGGAAATTGTAAAGAAACTAAACTAAAATTATTAATACTGTACTATTTGTTCCACTTAACCACAATGGTAACTTCCATCCCTCCCATATTAAACTGTTATATTACATACAAATATACATACATAATTGGCCAATACAACAATTTTCAGAGTTACGGACTAGCTTCTCACAGCAACCATATTGTGTGCCTCAATTTTTATCCATGAGTACCGGGACCTATAATCTAATGTCGAATTCGAGCGACAGGCTTGAGAAGCTTATTCTTGGCAATTAGTTACTCTCAGAGCTTGTGTAGATGTAAAAAATGTATGTATGTATGTATGTATGTAAAAAATTATAAAACAAAAGCGATATTTAGAAGCAAACATTCAATTCGTTATTTTCGCATAACATTGCATTATCGTGTTCTCCTCTTTCTTTAGTCCACAAAACAGATTTAATAATATATTTTGACTTCTTATATGTTTCGTTTGATTTAATGTTTAAACAGACACTTTCTGGCATTTTGTAATCCGAACAGCGGCACTTTTTTCTTTTCAACACATACTTTATGCGAATTAATCAATTCGATGTATTCAACGGCATTCTGTTTCGTACTTTATTTTTAAAAAATTTCAGAACACTAAATGTGTGTTCCACTTCTGCATTTGATTAAGGCAGTGCCAAAAGTCTTAAAAGAAAAGATGATAGTTTATGAAACGGATTCTCATTGGTCGAATTTTGAAAATGATGGACTTCGATCCTAAATGGCGTCACTTCTAACTAAGTTTTTCAGCTTATATAGTTTAAAATTTGTTATTAAATTTTACAAATTACAGGTTTAGTATCCCCTATATTGTAGCGTGTGGCATGTCTATGGACGATACGCACGTAATACATACTTGGCATTCATTTGTCCCTACCTACTATCCCCTATATTGCAGGAAAAATATTTGTTACACTAAATGCATAAACGCTTTCCAATATTTTAAAGTGTGTGTGGGTAATTTCTCTCTTATTTCATAAATTTAACTTTTAGTAAATTTTACCAAGTTCTCCTTAATTAATTTCTTGTCTGAGTAAGATATTTTGGATTCTGCACAAGCTTTCTCAAAACTACAACCAATATAGTAGTTTTTATCTATATTTTTCCCAAAAAAAGGCTAAAAGTGCTTCCCTTCTTAATCCATCGCAAATAGAATTGTATTCCCTTTTTTTTCTAATCAAATTAACCTGCACCAGTTCGAATCCAAATGCTCTTAAAAACGTACGTCCAAGTAAAGGAGGTGAATTTGTTCTAGTAACAACTACTTTAATTCTCCTTTTGGCACCTTTATACTCAATATTCGCATGATACTCACCAGCCAGTGGAATTTGCTCACCATTGTAGTTTAAATACATTGATCTTGATGGCCTTAGTAATTTTTTGTCATAATATCTCTCAAAAAACGATAATGGTAACAACGTGCATGAAGCACCCGTGTCACAAGTCGCCTCAACATTTACATTGTCAATGATGATTTGCAGTGTGTAAAGATTTGTCAATTGGTCATCGTATTGCTTATTTTTAACACTAAAAATAGAAAAATCATAAGTATTGTTTAACTTAGGTTTAGAAGGTTCTGATACATATTTTATTTCTTTCTTTGATCTACATATTGATGCTAAGTGACCTTTTCTCCCGCACGAATGACACTTGAACTCCTTGTATTTGCATGTTGCCGAGTTGTGATTTTTCCAACCACAGTGTGAACATTTTGTATTACCGTTATGATAATTGTTATTATTGTTACTAGCTTTATGTTCGCATACTTTGTTTCCATTGTAACGGTTGTTGTATTTACTGTTGTCACCTCTACTTACTGTGACATCACGCCTCTGATTACCATTCCACGTGTTTTTTTTTACATAGTGCACGTCTCCATCTTGTATATTAATTGATTTTTTAAATTTTGTTTCCAAAATCAAAGCTTTTCTGAGAGCCATTTCAATAGTTATGTGCTCGTCTTCTTCACATAATCTTTCAAATATTTTAGATGGTAACTCTATTATAAACTTGTCCAAAACGAAGGCATCAAGATGAGCACCAAATTTGCAATTTAACGCTAGCTTCTTTACTTTAGCAAACCATGATGAGATAGTTTCTCCATCATGCATGGTTGCAGAATGAAATCGTTTGCGTTCTTCAAAGATTATCGTAGGTGCTGTATAGTGGTTCCTCAATATGTCACATAAAGCCTTGTATGTTTTTGACGGCGGTGAATCGGGACTGCATAAACTATGTAGGATTCCATATGCCTCGGACCCTATCGACTTTAATAATATTGACTTTTTAATGTTGTCATCGTTACAGTTAATTTCGCAAAAGTGTATTTCCAACCGCTCCTTCCAAATCTCCCATTTGTCAATAGTTGGAATAAATTCGGGTGCAGATTGTGTTTGTAAAATAGCCTATTGGCGCATTGTTAATTGCATTCCCCGGCATTGCATTTATCACTTTTTTATTTGTATTGTTGTTTTGTATATTTTTGCTTTTAATATTAGTTGCTTTTTATATCTATTAATTATTATTACTGAAAATATTATTTTCACAATTTTATTTTCTCGTCGCCATTTTATATGCTGTGTCTTGACCACATTTTATTATTATTCGAAGGAAAAACGCACGTCTTATATGTATGAATTCATTATTAAAAAGAAAAAAAGATGCGGCTTTATTTCATAAATGTCAAACTTAAAAACTACATAGAAACAAAAAGAAAGATGTTGCCAGATATTTTATAAAATGCACTTAGCCAAATACCTAACACCCTTTATTTCGGAAACCAAGCTTTGCGGCTCAATAATTGCTATGCCATTAGTTTAAAAAAATCGGTTTATTCATGGACGACTAAATGAACGCATTTGCTTGTGACTTATAGAGGTACTGGTACATATTATTGCCTCGCTGAAGAGTAATAAAAAAGAAACTTTAATACTTCTTCTTTTGTGGCTAAATTTGTATGTATAAATAGCAGTTGATATACGACTAGTCAGTCAGCTAGTTTGAATAAACTTGTGTACTCGTACAAATTTGAATGCATACACTTTCCGATGTGTATTTATGACAAGTTTCCAGAAATAATAACATGAAGCTAAAAATAATTACATATTTCTGAAATGGAGATTTACATTAATAGCTCCACGTATTTAGCAAAAACTGATTCGTACTTCAGTACTCGTATAATTTCAAGAATGTTAAAATCATATGATAAGATAAAACTTAAAAGAATTAAGTCATCAATTAAAGTGAATCACACAAAGTTTGGTTGCCAATATTTTATTAAAAAAAAGTAATCAAATATTTGTTTGTTATTAAAAGTATATTTATTATTTTTATATTTATAAATCGTTAATTTTGGTTTTTTTTTTATTTTCTAAATTGACGATATGGACTATAGATCGGAGAAATAAGTTGATAGGGGTACTGTAAGTAAGACGGATTTATGGCAGGTAAAGGTGGTTGATATGCCTGAAAACTTATGGGCGGATTTTGTAATTGCGGAAAAGTTTGTACGGGTGAGATTACGTGGAAGCCTGGTATTGGCTGCAGTGGTTGTTGAAATCCTGATGGCGTTGGCATATTAAAGGACGATACAGGATAATAGCTATAGGTGTATGGTTGATAAGCATAATTATTTGAACTGCAGTTTGAACCTCCCAAGGGTTGTGTATTATCAGAAGTCTGCAAGGAGGCTGAAGGTTCGGACTGTGCTGTCTTTGTACTGGTACTTTCATTTAAAGCTGCAGCAGCTTTAGTAGCGGACTCTGTCGTTATAGCCTCTGTTGTAGTTGACATTTTATCTGGAGCTGCCGAAGTTTTTGGTTCTACTGTAGTAGAACTCACAACATCAGGATTTGTTAAATCCTCTGTACTGGGCGATGATGGTTTGTCCATAGGATATTCTGTACTTGTTTTTAATTTACCTAATAATTGTTGCAAAAATGCTTTGTCATCATCCACTGAAGCTTGTTCGATTAATTCATCTTCTATCTTGGACAAATCTATGCCATATTGGTGATAATTTTCTATTACTCCTACGGGTAGTTGTGGTCTTGCTGCCACTAAATTTAATTTTATAATACAACTATAAAATATTATCACAAAACGAATATTAATCTGCATGTTGTTTGTCTCACTGATCGACTGAAACTTTTGCACTCAAATATTTTGAGGGCCTTTTTATACCAGAAAAATGAGCATCAGAAGTAATAAATAAAGTGTTGTAGACTTTTTCATTTATTCTTATTAATTTTATATCCAGTTTTTTTAATGGAAATAGGTTAAAAGATTTTCTAAAAATTTACATATTTTTTGTTTTCATCATCATTAGGCAGATGCAGTGAAATTCCATGCTAAGAAAAAGAGATAAAATTAGTTTCAATAAAATTGGAAAAAGTCATTAATTTATTAAAAAAAAGAAGTTTAAAACAATTTTAAATTTCCATATTCAATCCAGTTTTTGTCTTGAAGTCGTTCTATTTATTTAACATTAAATATATTTGAAAATGCTTTAAAAAAAGAACTTAAAGTTAAAATACCCGGCATTATTATTTATGAATACGTTACATGCATAGATGTAAAGATTCTTCAAACTACAAATACTTTAATTTTATATAATACTAGCCTAAACCCGGCATGCTTCGCTACACCTACCACTACCATTTATCCATATTATTCGACTGATGATTTCTAGTAACTACGAAGTAATTCAAACAAAATTCAGAAACTTTATCAAGATATACAGAACTGAATAGTTAGATTGTGTAGGAGGTACCACGCCTACTTATGCGCCCTTTTTCCTATTGACTATTTTTATTGACTACAAAATCAATCACGACAAAATCAGAAACTTTAGCTTTAACACTTCTCAATATATAAAGAAATCAATATTTATCTTGTATAAGTGGTACCACTCCCACTGGTCCAATTCCACCCACTTTCTGACAGATGATTTTCCTTGACCGTGAAGTTCTCCAGACCCAATTTAAAAACTTCAGCTTTAACCGTTCTAAAGATATACAGAATTAGGTATTCAGTTTGTACGGGAAGTGACACGCCTACTTGTCTAATTATTCCCACTTTCTGACTGATGATTTGTCTTTTCGAATAAGATTAAGCTTAAGCATCTGTATAAATCGGACAAATTCCAATAAAATGGTAGTTCTCTTCTTCAACGTTTAGATTACAAGTCATACATATTGTTACTATAAGATCTGCCATTTACAGACTGGTCATATTACTTAGTTTAGTTTAATTTGTGCACATTTCCTTCACGTTCCTTATTCTCAATAAACTGAAAACTTGTTTTCCTTTTGTAGCCAAACACTCCATAACATTTACTAATAAAATAATGCAAAATTGTCATTTGCCCATCTGATCGTATGTGAATCACTGCCTGTTTCATGATGGCGAATGAATACTTTTATTCGGTTGCTAAAAGAAACAAAAATTTAGTCTGATTTCTGTATACGGAATCTGTTATGCGAATCATGATTTAAAAGCAGAGGAAAATATTTTTTTTTACTGAGAACTGTACTCAGGGCAGTAAACTCCTACTCATGCTGTGCATTGTACTGGAATATGTAGATCATAGTTGACCAAAACTCTCAATAAATGAAATGCGTTTGTAGCACAATTGTGTACAGAAAATTAAGATTTGGATTCAGGGACCGCAAATAACAGTTATTGCTTAAAAATTAAACTAAAAAAATCATCGTATTAGAGTCGACAGACATATATGATGTTGTATACCAAATTAATCGTCTTGGAGAGCTCTCACAGAATCTGTGGTGATCTCGTATAAGTGATCATTAATCAGATTTTAACTATTACTTTTTGACGAAAAATTAAAGGTTAGATGAAACCTTTAAAAAGAGAATTTTATTTTTCCGTCATAAAATAAAACTCATTTTGTGAGTTTTATTTTTTCGTCTTAAAATAAAACTTATTTTTGAGTTTTATTTTTCAGTCGGAAAATAACCGTTATTTTTCGAGTTTTATTTTTCAGTTAAAAAATAAAACTCTTTTTAGGAGTTTTATTTTTTCGGTCATAAAATAAAACTCATTTTTATGAAAAATCTTATTTTTAATCTAATCCCCTTGCTTGTGGTATCTTTATTTTATTGTTTTTTATAGCTGAATACCTAAAATCTCAAGTTAAACGATTTTTAGGGTGCTTTAATATTAATAAAAGAGCAAATTTATGCAATTAAAACCGATAATGGCCGGAACTTGCTAAAAATGTTACAAATATTTGACTAGGAGGATGAAAGCGGGTTCGATGACTGCGTCTATTACGACGTTCTGCACGGAACAAAATATGATAGAAATGACACTTGTAATAGTTTGCAGACGATAATGTGTCAAATCAGGATTAGGGCTAAAAAAAATTTTTCATAAAAACGAGTTTTATTTTATGACCGAAAAAATAAAACTCCTAAAAAGAGTTTTATTTTATGACGGAAAAATAAAACTCGAAAATTAACGGTTATTTTCTGACTGAAAAATAAAACTCACAAAATGAGTTTTATTTTATGACGGAAAAATAAAACTCTATTTATGAGAGTTTTTTTTAACTTTTATTTTTCCGTTGAAAAATAACTTTTTCTGCTGACCTTTTTTGGAAAAACTCTCAAAATAACCATTAAAAAGTAAGTTTTTCGATATAACTTATAACCGTTACAGTCCCTGTTTGGATTACATTGATGTAGATGGAGATTTTTTTGTTCCTATCAGGCGCCTTACGAATTAGACAAATTGCTGTCGGTTGATTTGATCACTCAAAGCCAAGTGTTTATACCTTCACCTCCGAATAATCATCAGCAATTGTCCCTATGTCGTTGGATGTTGATCGTGTGTGGTGACGGGCTTCGCTATTGTAGTTTTTGCTGTTATCTACTACTTCACAGTAGGTGGCGCTTTTTGTCCTAATCATTCGTTTCTGATGACAGATGGAATAAAGTGAAATGTCAGGGAGCAGTTTCTTGTGAATGAACTTCTTGTTTATATTTATATCAACGTATAAAACGTATTTATTTTCATATAGAAAAGGGTTTCACGATGTCAAATGTCAATGCTGCAAAAGCAAACGTCAAGTTTAGTTATGTTGATTTAAACTTAAAACGGATTTCTAATTTTTTTGCACAAAATACGTGTTCTCATTCTTTTTAAACGACCTTAATATGCTTATACATACATTTTATGATTTCTGTTTTATTTTAAACATACATAAGTATGTAAGTATGTTTATAAGATTACTTCTAAGATATGTGAATTAAAATTTAATTGCACTTGCTGTCAAAGTAGAAACCACCAGATAGTGTATACACTTACAAATAAATTAACCGCAAAAGGTCGACCACCCAAGAAAAGACATTCACACTCATTTTTGTGGGTTTGTCTAACAAACATATTTTTTAATATAAAATTTCAACCTTATTAAGTGTTTGAGAAGATATTTAAAGTAAAGTAACAAATAATTTATCATACACATTTGGAATTAAAAGCTAACTTCGGGCGAGAGACAAATATTCTAGAAAAAACCGGATAGTTTTCATCGAAAACAGCATGTCCTAACTAAAACAAACATACGAGTAGTTAAGGCTGATTGGGAAATCTTAAATTTTGTTAAAATGTTTATTACTAATTTGTGTTTTATTTTAAAGGTTTAATACTGAAAACTGAAAAATAAACAGAATTTTGATATCTATAGGCGTGCCCTACAACTTATAGCTTCTTCACAAAATGTACTTAGAATTTTTGAAAGAAAGAAATAATTCTTTCATATTTTTATTTCAAGATGTCAGAGCTGGGGCTTTTCTTAGTTTAAGTCACAAACACCAAAAGAGTAATATATTATATTATTAAAATAGTCACGGTAGTTATAAAAACATATTTTTGAATAACCCTGTTTTTCTAATATTTTGACAAAATGTTGCCATTTTTATTTAGTGATGGTTGTTCAGCGTAAACGTTGAGCGTAAAAAACGTTCCATTTACCGCTTTCATTTAGAGATGGCAGTTATGTGCAGATTTCACAAGAATTTTTATTTAAATGTTTTGTTAAAAATCAATAAAAAGTGATAAATTGTATTTTTAATTAATGATAAAATTTGGACTAGATAAGATCTGTTTGAAAAAGAGTTCATTTAACCGTACAAATTTATCACCAAAAATATTATTGAAAAAAGAAATATTTTTAAGATATAATTGTCAATAAAAAGAAATTTTTTCCTACTGAATTACTTTTGAAAAGTGAAATGTTATCTTAAATTCTTGATTACATACATACATAACTGGCCTTTACAACCCTGTGCTAGGATTACGGCCTAGCTTCTCGCAGCACTCATGTTGTGTGTGTCAATTTTTATCCATGAGTACCGGGGCCTACATTTTAATGTCGACTCCGAACGACAGACTTGAGAAGCTTGTTCATGGCAACTAATTACTCTCAGAGTTTTTGCCAGAAAACTGCTGAGAGGTAGTCGCCGAAAGAAATTTTATTTTTCATATTTCTTTTTTTTTTAAGATGTCGTAGCTGGGTGTCGAACCCAGGGCTTATGTCTTAGTAAGCCAACGCACTAACCACGGTGACTACTGATTAGATAACTTTAAATTTTATAATATTCCGGCAAAAAGCCAAATATGTTTAGGTCTTATTACACGGAAATTAGGCAAATGTTATTTAAAATTTTATATTCTTATGCAAAATGACATATACACCTAATTCTGTTTTTACGCAATAGATACGTTCCTTGAAAATTCGCGTAGAAATATATAAAGTATCCAGAGAGAGCATTGATTCCACGTGAAAAGATCTGAGGAAAATGTATGAGACAAATATATAACAAAATAATTTATAGTGCTTCATTCACTTATTCTATTAAACAAAAAACAATAAAAAAGTAATTAGGAATTGAATAAAATATTCATTTAGAAAAAGCAATCAAAAAACTTAAAAATAAAAAAAAAATCAATTTTTAATGGTTATCACTTTCTGAGAATCGCTTTCGTTTACGAAAAACTTCTCTTTAATTGCTATGTGTGTTAATGAGTACCGGGACCTACAGTTTGAAGTCGACTCCGAACGACAGATTTGAGAAGCTTGTTCATGGTAATCAGTTGCTCTTAGAGTTTTTGCCAGAAGTCTGCTAAGAGATAGTCTCCGAAAGAAATATATTTTGTTTTTAATATTTCTTTGCTTCAAGATGTCAGAGCCAGGCTTGAACCGGAGCTCTCGTCTTAGTAAGCCAAAACACTAACTTCTTTATATCTGCAGAAGATAATTTATCAACGCTTTCTGCTCCAACATTCTGAGACTCTTTTAATGATGTCGAAATTCTAAACCATGTTAAAAGCGACTAGACCGCCATTTTTAACACAATCTGGCAAGGGAAATTCCCATTTTTATTGAGGAAAGTTTTCTCACCACACGATATGCAGTGCTGCCAACCATATCCGCGTATGAATTACATTTAAAATTTTACAAATTCAATATAAATATACGCTTTTCTGATCAAAATATTTAAATTTTTAGGCGGCGTTATTCTAATTTAAATCGTGCAAAAAGAAAATGAAGTTTTATTTGAAAATCTCGCTAAATCAAATTGGCATAAAAAAATTCGCGTAAAAACAGAATCAGATGTATTTCATGCAATCTATGAATTGATCTAACTGTTGAAATCGTATCTACAAGTAAAATATCACCCTGTTCTGATTTTGAGAGAGTATTCACACTTCTGAAACTTGAAAAGTGATTCATTCAACCAAGCCTAAAACTCACATTTGATCGTGTTATTTATTGTTTGTTCAATATATTGCATTCCTTCTGTTCTCTTTGTTAGAATAATTTTTATTTACAATATAATTAAATCACATATACATACTCGTACATATGTATGTACATACTCGTAACATATTCACATATATTCTATATCACAAGGTAGAGTTCATCATTAAGCACTTGAAATATACTTTCCTTTTGAATCACTTTTACTAAATTATTATAAATTATACTCCAGAAACAGGAATAAATAATCACAGGAAAGGCAACGAAAAGAAGAACAAACATATTTACTTTTCGCTCAAAAACAAACAAAAAAAAGGCCTAAACAAAATTCAATATCTTGATTATGATTCATAACCGTGACCCAGTGTTAAATTGCGAATGTTGTTCTTGTTGCAATTGCTGTTGTTGTTGGCATTAATTTTATTAATTGAATACAAACGTCAGGAAGTGATTTAGACACATACGACTTGTTTAGAAAGTGGTCGAAATAGCATGAAAGTTAATACTTGTACTTCTTGTTCATATTCAAATAAGTACAACAAAAAAGAAAGAATAAAATTAAAAAAAAAAAGAAAAATATTGTAGTTGAAAATGTAAAGCTTGAAACTTTGTTGGGTTTATCGGTTAGTAAATAATTGTCGACGTATTGATAAATTAAAACTCAAATATATGTTTTTACTTATATGTATAAATATGTATATGTACATACATACATATGTTTGTATGTATGTTGTATATTTAATAGAGTGTGTATTTGAATTAATAAATGCCATTATGAAGGACTTTTTTGATTTTACTTTTTTATGGCTAAAACTAAATTAAAATAAAATAAATCAGAAATAAATGATTTTGCATGTTTTTTTTTTTTTTTTATTTGGTTTTCTTGTCTCTTCTTTCTTTTGAAAAGAACAAAATATATTATATGTCGAACCGGAAAAAGAAGTCATTTATGAAATACATATAGTATTTCCTAAAGTTTCTAATGTCAAGCACACTTTTTACTCGTAAGTTAAGTTGTAAAATTATTAAGAAATATTGTGAGTTTTTAGAAAAACAAAAACAAAAACAAAAAAAGAGAAGCAAACAACTTTACATTACCATAAGAGAGAATTCAAAGTTTTCAAGTCGCTTTTTAAATTTCCAGGTAATATTCTAACTACATTGGTTACGCCCTGTAGCCAATTTTTCAAACAGCAGCAACAATTTAACAAAACAGCTTTTCATACGAGTATTATAAAGTGTGATTTTTTAAGAGCTATAGGAAAGTTTTCCAAAAAAAAAAAACACATAAAATTCAGAAAAATTAATGAAATCTTTATTTGTATCGATAGTACGGTCCATGTAATTTAATGTTTGAAGATTATTTTATGCAAATGTTGACCGTGACTGCGCCTCAAATGGTCCATCCGCTTAGTCCAATTTTGACATACTCTTTCCAACATTTCGGCCGGTATCTCACGAATAAATGCTTCAATGTTGTCTTCCAATGCGTCAATTGAAGCGGGCTTGGCTGTATAGACATGAGCTTTAACATAGCCCCACAAAAAATATTCTAAAGGCGTTTAATCGCACGATTTAGGCGGCCAATTGACCGGTGCCGAACGTGAACTAAAATGTTCACCGAAGTCACCTCTCAATAAGTCCATTGTTACGCGTGCTGTGTGGCATGTAGCACCTTCTTGTTGGAACCACATGTCATGCAAGTCAAGCTCTTGCATTTTGGGCAATAAAAAGTTGGATATCAGTGGGTTGATTAAACTGGCCATAAAATGGAAAAAGCCCGCGATGAAGTTTTTTAACAGAGCATGCATTTTGATAATAAAGTTCAATAATTTGCAAGTGTTGTTCGTTTGTAAGACGATTCATGGTTAAATTATAGACCAAACTGAAGATGTTTGACAGTGAAACAAAACACGAAACGTGAGTCAGCTGTTTAAATCAGTGTTGCCAAAAAGATAATAGCTAAAAAATCACCCTTTACAAGCAATACAAATTCGAAAAAGAATTAAGAAAATATTATATTATAAGCATGTATGTATATTATATCTGTGTATCAAGACCTACAACCCTAATTTGTCGACATACCGCATACATAAAATCTTGAGGCTAACATACGATAAAGCATGCTTCTTACGAATCGGTTTAAAAAAGTATTGGATGTATAATCGAGCAGATAATAGTCTACCTACAATTTAAGAGCACTACACCACCAGTAGGGTGCAAAAATATATAAACATTTAGGTACTAATGTAACGACATTACTTACTTTCACTGGAATTCAAACTCAGATTTCTAGACCATTTAACAAAAATATTTGTTAATCGCTTGCCTTTGGCGAAGCCCTCTAAACATCACAGCTATGGTCGTACATGTCGTACATCGTACATCGACCAATGTGTGGAATAAATGGACAACAAGAAAAAAGTTGTTATTCTGATTGATCCAAATAAGATGACAATTATAAAAATTCAATGATGGTGAGAAAAGGAAAAAATGACAGAATGTGTTGTGTTTGACAATACTTCGGCTATGCCATTCCAATATATAATTTCTATAGACAAATGTAAGTTAAATAGTAGTTATGAATAGGTACAGTACACCGTGATTGAACCATCGTAACGCGACCACACGGATTTCCTTATTTCATCAGAGCAACTCTCATGATAGTATCGATAGAACAATGAAAAGCACGCCACATTGCGCCGATGCTCCAACGAATCAATAGAGTTTGATACCCTACCGTCGCTCATGAGCACCTTCGCCCTTTCCTGTACCCGGTCGAGAAGCCCCAAAATAGACTTTCAAGCACCAGCCCATTTATGAGAGTTGTAGTTTAAAAAACCCGGGACACATGAATGCTTCTTTCAACACTCGAAATATATGATCATTCCAACTGACATCACAATTAATTCTCATGCCTACAACATCAAGACCATCAGCCTCCTCAATATTTTAAGGCGTTTAATTAGGACATTTCTGACGAAACAAAATTGATTAAAAAAGATCACTTATGGGGATTTTAAATTGGATTTCCAGATCATTTAACAATGAAAGACATTATATTATGTTATATCTAATCCGTATATAAATTGAAGGAAAATTTGAGGTTAGGAAGAAATTTAGATGTGAAATTATGAACTTTTAAAAACTTCGTTGTGTCACCCTTTAACATTTATTTAGTAAAAGTTGGAAAATTTTAACCATGAAACGCTACACTACCTTTGTTTTTGCGTCGAACGTTTGTGAATTGGCTGTATGAAAGACTGAACGAAAACAATACGTTTTTTGTGGCTACAATTTGTTAATAGTGACATCTGGCAAAAGTTCTGAGAGTAACTAATTGCTATAAACAAACTCCTCAAGTCTGTCTTTCGAATTCGACGTTAAACTGTAGGTCCCAGTACTTATGAGTAAAAATTGACACACACAACATGGGTACTGTGAGAAGCTAGCTCGTAACTCGTAATTATAGACAAAAAAATTATTGAAACTTAGTCCAAGTTCGTCAGTTTCCAAATAATGTATAACATCTGACAACTACAAAGCAACTGTATGAAACCTTGTGGCAACTAGAAATTTTCGGTTGCCAACTAGCAACATAACTAAAGTCCTGTTGTCAACCATAATCATTCCTTTTGAATGCCACAACTGCAACTGACTCTTTGTTGTAGGGGTATGATTAAAACTAAAGTTATTTTAACAAATCTTTTATACGCTCGTAAAATTGTTGTTTCATTTTATATGGAAAAGCATTTTGTGAGAATCACAAGAGTTTGCACTGCGCTTTTGATAAGAATACTCGTACGAGTGAGTATATTAAAAAAAACAGTTCAAAGTTAAATAACATAATATTATATTTATATACAACATTATATTTATATACAAGCATATGTATGTATATAAATATGCAAGTATAGATGAATAAGCAAAGTACAGTAGAATCTTGATTAACTGGACTTAAGATAATAAAAAAATTTCAACAAATTCTATCTTATATTCGTATAAATATGTATGTATTTGTGTATATATATTAGCAAGAAATTATACAAAGTAAGTGTTACATAATTCAATTTCTTTTATTGTACATACGAGGTCTGATCAAAAATTAACCGTTATTTTCAAATTTCGTCATTGGATTGGAAAAACCGACGGCATAAGTGTATTATAACTGAGGGGGATTACTTTGAAGGCGAGAAGATAGTTATTGATGAATAAATAAATACTTTTTGAAAAAAATTAAAATAACAGTCATTTTTTTATCATACCTCGTATAAGATACATCATAATTTTGTTATAAAAATTCCCAACCAATAATGTTTTACACGGATACTAGATAGTCATTAGAGGGTTACTAAACAATTTGAGCCGAGTTATAGAGACCCTGAGAACCTAGATTCGAATATACTTGAATATTGCTTTAATAAAAAAATATCTGTTATACAGTAAACTCGCGAAAACGTGGACACCCAAAAGGGTGAACGTTTCAGAAACGTGAATATTTCTTTTATACAGACTACTCTAAAACGTGAATAAAATGTGAAAATTCTAAAACTTTTACTTTTTTAAACTCTTCACATACTTTTAATTAGGAAATCTCCAATTTTTTTCTTTAATCAATAAAGAAATATAAATACACTTATATAGCTAGCATTTCATACTATTGTAGTTTCACATTTTTTTACTAAAACATTATTTCTGATGGTAAATAGAATGTCCAAAATTTGACATTCGAACTGCCTTGGTAAAAATTAGTTCACGTTATCGCGAGTTCACTGTATGTATGTATATTGCTGTGCGCTAATTAAAAATCATTATAAGTTTCTTTTCTTTTTTTTTTTTTTGCAGAACTCTTGCTCAGGAAGGGTTCATTCATTACTTTTTTTACTTTAAACTAAAGAGTAAGTATATATACATATATAATACAAGTATATCTGTTAAACTTCCAAATAAATTATTATAAGTATGCATATCTGTAAATACTTTGTGAAGAGTAAATACTTTGTAAGAAGTAAATAATTAAACTGATAAAAGTAAAATAAAAACAATCGAATAAATACATATTTCCTTCTATATAATCTTATCGAAAATTGATTATCACTGAATTCGGTAGAATGCTTTGACAAAAAAGTAAAAGAAAACCTAATTTATAATAAATTTTGAATGCAATTAAAATGGTGGCGTTGCCGGGTTCACCCCAGCTAGTAATATAATATAAGAGAAACTATTTCCTGTCCTTTCCAAAAAATTTCAATACAATACGTAGCATCAGTAGGGGTTTACCCCTCAGCAAAAAAAAAACTATATGAGAGCAAAACATGTGTCCGACTATACCTACAGCTAACTTCACGTTTAAAATTACGAATTGTAGAAACACGATTGCCATGTCTGCTAATTTTGGTACTTCTCTTCTTCTATTAATTTTACTTTCCCTATTTATTCGCAAAATAAAAATTAAAGAGACAAAAACCGCACAGTCTAAAAGTTTCTTATTTATTTTTGTTTTTAAATCTCGTATTTATTTTTTTGATACAAATGACCCACCATCATTTACTACAGAAGGATTAATTTATTATAATAAAATTTAACAAGCCATTATGGCAACCTCAACAATGTTTTTAACCTTTATTCATCATTCACATTTAAGAGAAAAAAAAAAATCTGCCCTTTCCACAAAATTTTCAATATAATGCACAGCATTAGTAGGGGTATACCCCTGAGTATTGGTCTCAAAAAAAAAATAGATATATAATGGATAATAATTTAAAAGATTGTTCAAGCTCAAGGCCTTTTAAATAAACAGAAGAAACAGAAAAGTACATATTTCATTTATATCGATATTTCGCTACTCCTGTGTGTAGGTACGTCAGGAAATCATTATGTAATTTATTAATTTACAATTTTTAAACTATTAAATACCTTGCAATAGTATAAGCTATTTATGTATAAGTATTGTATATAGATTAAAATTCAATAATATTAATATTTATGCCTTGATAAAATACAAAAGAAAATTGTTGAAGTATCAAATAATTAAAAATCGAAAATCTACAGAATATTTGGTTTAAACAACCGCGGTTTTTATTTCGGTTAAAGCCCAAGCAGCAAACCCTATATTTTTGACCATTTATACTCGTGATCGCACAATTACCAGGGAATAATGCACTGGCTTTGAGATGTTATTGGTGTAGCTTCTGCCAACGATAACGTAATACTCCCTTTGAAAGTTTGTCCACTCTAAATGATGTACATAATATACCCCCTTTGAATTATTGAGTCTCTATTCTGTTCCAGAAAGGCTGTTAGACAACGATTTTATTACTTATAGCTTTGTACAATTTTGAAATGCTTACATAAAACGTAATTTGTGCATACAATTTTTATACAATAGTGGACCGTCGCATATTGGGAAAGTTTTTTTTTCGCAAATTCTTTGCGATTTCGCTTTTAAACTTTGTTTACTGCTAACATAAGGAAAGTTTACTTTGACAAATTTTGTTTTTTTTTTTTGTGCTTTTTACTGCTTCGAACGAAGAACAAAGCAACCTTACGAATGCTCTTCCGCGTTCGTCTTTCTTTTCTCACCTACAAACTCCAAACTAATATTACAATTTACATTTTCACAATTCAGTTTTTGAATATTTTGTATATATGTATGTATGTATGTATGTACATGCGTGTGTATCTGCATGTCCATATCTATTGTAAGTATTTTAATGATAACCAACTGATATGATTCCATAAATCATTATTTTAATATTAATAACGGAGACTTTAAAACTAATAATTATAATAATTAATAATTATTTTTTAACCAGCTAAGCTTTTAAAAACATTTTATAATTTGACGTTAAAAATAAGACAACTTTTTAACGCAACTTTACTTTGTTAAAATAATTAATATTTCAACACACATTTAAGATGATGATATTTAGTTGGACAACAAGAAAAGTTATATAAAATTTACAAAGTTTTTATTTTATTGCCTTATTTATTACACCTAAAAAGGTAATTAAGCAATATTGTAGGATTGCACGTCTGCTTGTAATGGAAAAACATAACAATTGACCAAAAATAAAAAAAAAACAATAAACAACAAACATAAGCATAAAATCGAATATAAACTGTAAAAAAATGTTGATTTTGCTTTAAATGTAAAACTCACTCGAAGTTTCGTAAAAGACAAAAAAGAAAAAAAGGTAAAAATATTCATTGTAAATCAGGCCAATACACATCAACAGCAAAACACAACATTCAGTCAATATTCATTTAAATGATTTGGCAAATTGCATTGCTAACATACAAACATACATGCATAAATACATACATTTAGTCTTTGCAAGGCTTGTATATTGGGTGGAAGAAAAAGTTTATTACGTACTTGTTACTTACTGCTGTATTGATAAAAAATATAGGTTTATGAAGGGCTTATTTGATAATATTCTACTCAGTACTTGTCAAATAAACCCTTAATAATCCTTTAATACGAGTACTTTTTACGAATACAACAGTTAATAAATAATCTTTTAATTCAGCTTATAATGGATGTTTTTTATAAAGTGGCACAAGTTTAAATCATAATAAAGCAATGAAATATATTTTTAATATCAATATAACAAGTTTTATTGAAAAGAAAATTTTATGAAATTATGTTTAAATATAATTTCTGCCATGTGGCCGCCACGGCTGGTGCGTCGAAAGCGCAATTTGGAACATCAATTTTCAACAACTTTTCGCAGCAATTGACTTAGCAATGGAGTTAAATCATACGATCTTGTTTCGACAAAAGCTTGTGGATTCTCCTCACTCCAAATGCGACAATTCTGCTTATTTATTTCATCGGAAAATAAAATTTTGAATGGAAATTCAAAATCGACATTAATAGAGTTGAACAATTATTTTGATTAAAAATTTCAACAATTTGCATGCGTTTCTCTTGTGTAAGTCGATTCATATTGAAATTTCAAAACAAAACAAAAAGCAACTATCAGCTGTTAAGTTGGTGGTTCAATAAAGCAGTGATGCCAACTCAAAGTTGTGACACTCTATAAATAACACGTCATATTAGAATAATAAAATAAAGATAAACACAAAAACACCGAAAAATCGATTTTTAACCGGGGTGCTTGATAAGTTTATTAGCATATGCAAACAAATTTTATCATTACTTACTTATATGTGTGTGAAGATGAATTCGAATTTAACTAGTCTAGACATATACCAACGTTAACAGTGGTTATATGCCAAAAGGGTATAAATTACCGAGCCGATTTAGGAGAAACAGGACTTGGTTAACATACACTCAAAAAAATTTTATTAACTCATTCCGAGGAAAAAAAAATACTTGTTTTTAGTACAAAAATTGTATTGTTGTAAGTAAACTTTTCCTCAAACTAAGTAATTTTTTAAGAAAGGTTCTAAATTTATTAGTTTTGAGTAAAAAGAAAATAGTTTATAAACTAGAAAACTGTAAATTAATTTACTTGAAAGCATTTTCAATTCCTAAGAAAAAATGTTTATATTTGAATAAAAATTAACTATAATTTGGGAAACACAATTTTACTTTATGAAAATTTTTTGATAAAAATAAGTAAATTGTTTTTTAGTTTACAAAAGTGTTTTCAGTTAATAATTTCCTTAAAAATACTTCCCAAAATTTGGCTTGTTAAAAACAGGTAAAAAATTTTCTCTTATTCGAATATATATTTAACACAAATTTCTATCAAGATTACTTATTTTGGAAGAAAAATTAACTGAATAAATATTTTGTAATAATTTTTGAATTTTTATGAAAATTTTCCTTAAATTTAGTTTATTTTAAAAATATATTCTTTTTTTTCAAAAAAAAATTTCTTTTTTAACAACGTTCGCTTTGTTTTCAGTGTTTTATTTTTTTTTTTTTCAACCAAAAATAATTAAAAAAAAAAGAATTCGTGAAATAAATATAAAAAGTTATATGTATATATAGTGGTCAAATATGTGTAATAACTATAAGGAGAGCTGTTATTAATATATTGCGTCGCGACTGGTAAGCTTTTAAATTTTATCTTAATTATTTGTATGTAAGTATATACAAATGTACATACATATTTTATTATTCGTTTAAATTTTTTAAATGCAAATCGAATAAAGGTATTGTTTCGTGGTTCTTACAAAATTTGTATATTATTTTTAGATCAATTAACATATGTGCATATAGTTATGGAACCAGAGGATAAATTTAAAGATCTATTAACCGATTTGGAAAATCTGTTTTTAAATTTATTCGTCGAAAAATTGCAAGTTGCGTTTCAACTTATCTTATTAAAAATAATAATAAGCCCACTCCGAGGTATTTTGACTATATTTCTAAATTATGCAAATTTTACAACAGAAAATAAAGTAAGTCTTTTATCTAAAGGGTCCGACTATTTTTAATGTTAAATAATAATAATGTTCGGAATTTGTACTTTATAAAGAAGAAGGAAAGAAGCCTATGCAGCAAGTACAATAACTTTATTTTTAATCTTAGAAAAGAAGGACTTAATAAAGAAGTGAGTTAGAGATAGAAGGTATTTTTTTAAACTAAGGTGTTAAAATTTCTAAAAACTAACCAAATAAATTTTAAATTTGAGCTTTTGTGCAATATTTGTTTATTGTCAAAAATGCTTAATGTAAAATATTATACTTTTAAATATTTATTGAAAATTATTTTATCATATTTTAAGTTAATTGCTTTTACGGCTGTTAGAGTTTGGTTAAAATAAGTAATAAAACTAATTACGTTGGTTTTGATTATTTGCAATTCCCATGCAATTAGTAAACGGTAATGTTATGTTTACTAAGTACTACTACACAGATATATTATTATATTTCTATATTATGCATTTTTGCAGTAACTTCCTTAAAAAAGGTAAAATGGAAGCCTAAATGACCTCTAGTGTTTCTTAGCCATAGTAGCTGTGCGTCACCAAGGGTGTCTCTTCCAAGTAATTCTTTCTAGGAGAATCAATTTTATCTTTATTTAAGGATTTGAATTTTTCACAAATTATTGCGCTTCAGAATTTTCTGTAGTACATTTTTTTAATTTATTTGGTTAATTCTATTAAATAATTAACTTTAACTTTATTAAGATTTTTATTTAAGTCAAATATATTTTGTAAAAAAACACTATGCCCAGACCCAAGGCGACAACTATCGTTTGTTTGTGAACTATTTTTATTTGCTTTTATACCCATAGAAATGAGAGGTTTGTAACTTTGATTACTTTCTATCAATTTCAATTACCAATAGTAAATAATTAGCCAAAAACTGACTAATTTATGCGATGTTGCCGTATTGAAAAAGCTTAATGCAGTATAAATTCAGTTTGGTTTTGTGCATTTACATTGGAGATAATGCGTAAGTTAATTTGTATTAACTCAACTAATGTACATTAACGCCGTCGTCTGTCTATGGTATATCTCGTGAAAACAAATTTTTATAAATAATATGATAAGGAATTTCTTAAAATTCTTTCTGAAAGTCTAGACACTGTCTAGAAAGACATTAGCATAAAACTTGATAACTATAACAACAGACATCTACATATATTTTAGTAAGAGAAACGACACAGTTAAAAGAATATGGCCAAATCGGGTGTGTAAATTTTTAGAATTTTAATAACGAAGAGTCTTTCAACTACAATTTAACCCCTGGTCCGTTCTTGAGAACACCAGACTTACAGAGACCAGACCAGCATCAACCAGGTACCAAATCTGCGTACCCGTATGCGGCACCCAGGTACACAGCCCCCTGATCTGACATCAGCTCAGTCTCCGATAGCACACGCTGCGCCATGCATCGCCAACCACTCTCTGTCTATTGCGTGCGCCAGGCTACTCAGAGCTAGATTGAACTCCATATACCCGGAAGTGTTTTTGCTACTGGCGGGAGAATCGTCAGCAGCATGTTGTGTCTACCTCCCTGGGGGAGGTAGTTTAACTTCGACTTCGAACAACAGACTTGACAAGCTTGTTTATGGAAATCAGAGCTTTAGCCAGAAGACTGCTAAGAGGAAGTCACCGAAAGAAATATATTTTTCAAATTTCTTTCTTTCAAGATGTCAGAGCCGGAGTTTGAATCCGAAGCTCTTGTCTAGTAAGCCAATACACTAACCACCAGACCATGGCGACTACAAATGGTTTTTCTTATGAAAACTCTTTGGTTAAATTTATTAGGTAAAAATTCTCTTCAAATTTTTATCGCTATTTATATACGAGTATGTATGTACTTATGTGCTCAGAAACGTATGGGTGTGAATTTGTGAGTTATAAAGAGTATTATTAGTATTGAAAAATGAAAAACAATAAAAACATTGGTGTGTAAATAAATTATTTAGCACATTGATAACGAAAATATAAATGTTCATACAACAAATAAATTTAACTATGATGCAAGTACTTGATAAAGTACACACTTATATGTATTATTCCCTCTCTGAGATAATGAAACGAATATAAAATCGAAATAACATACATACATACGAGTGTATTAAAGCAAAAACTTGACATTTTTACAGTAATCATAATAAGTCCTTAACGAAACGTTATCAGACATTTAACGGCATCTTATTGAAATACAAATACACTGCAAAAAAAAAAAAAAACACGAACAAAAAAACATGGGGTACATTTCTTGCAAGTGTTTAATTAAATTTCTTGTGTGAAAAAACTCAAAATAATTGCAATTTTTAATTCTTGTGCTCTTGAGTATATCTATTCGTATTAAAAGCAAATAAACATTTAGTGCCAATGATAAGATATTGAGCGAATTATATGAAAGAAAAAAAAAACTTTAAATAGGTATTAGTGCTTCTATACCAAAAAAAAAAAAAAAAACTACTGAGTTAGTTTGTAGAACTCAAATACATAAATAAAAAAAATCGTGTGCATATACCTACCTAAGCATCAGAATCGTTTTTAGGAAAATCAAATTTTTACAACATTTATTATCTAATCAATCCTAACAGTTATTGCCAAGATAATTTGAGCGAAAATTTATGAAAAAATAGACTTTTAATACCTATAGTTGACTTAACAATAGCAGTTCGATCCGTTTAAACGTTTAATGCCCATTAACGTGCGTGTTAATAATAAAATAAAAATTATATATAAGAAATAAGGATTCAAAATGGCAAGGTGAAAAATAATTATTAAATAAATAAAAACTAAAAAATATAATAAAATATTTAGCGTCTATCAAGCCCATGTTGAGTATAAAAATAACTCCATTCCGTTTTTTAACTAAATATTTAAATGCATCATATGCGATAAGTTTGCGAGTATGTACTTAATTGTCTCATTAAAAGAAGTAGTGTTAAAAGGCATAAAGGAAAATGTTGCAACTGGAAAATCATGTTCTAAATTTTTAAAGTATTTAAAAGATATTTGGTTTTTGTGTCGACGAAAAGTATTTATTTAAAACCTTATACGTGTCATTTACTCTTATTGGGCTGATTAAAAAAAGGGCAAAATTGGCAGCAAAAATTCAGCATAAAATCAGAATTTTATTATTCGTTAATGAACTAATACGGGCATATGAATGAAGAAAATTTCAAATAAACAGCAAGGTTTTGACAGATCATTGCAATGGTTTTAATTGCTTAAACGAGCAGTAAAGGAATTATTTTACAAATTTTTGTTGCATAAAGAAATTTGTGAACTACACACGGCCATTTCCAGTATGCTTCCAGAGTATATTTAACGCCCAGAGTGAAATTAATTAATTAATTATTAAAGAAAGATCAATTGAATTGGGTTTCTAGAATTGGTTTTGGCTTGATGAGTAGATATTTGAATTTTTCAAGCCTTTCAAAGATTTTTTTTAAACATTTATGTGTGAAAAAAGGCAACCATGCATACACAGTACATACTTACATACAGTAAGGGACAAAATTGTTCACAAAATTACTAAAATTTATAATATATCCAAAAAAGTATGTTTTATTGAAATATATTTTAATTTTTTTTACCTATATAGAATAATGTACATCTAAAAACCTTAAAAAGAACAACATTTTAAAAGAATGTGTGTTAAGAGTAAAAAAAATAAATATTAATTTAAAAATTCACATGTGAACAATTATGACCGTTGTTGAATATTCCATTGATTTTAGGTCCTAATATTTGGTATGTCTACCGTTTGCTTTTTTAACTGCCTTAATTCTTTTTGGCATACTTTTCACTAAATTCGTCAAGACATTAGGGTCAATACTTTCCCAAGCTTCAACAGCACGCTCCCATAGTTCGTCTACGGTCTTTGGAGGGTCTTTTTGAGCAAAAATTTTTCTCTTTAATATGGACCACAGGTGTTCTATCGGGTTTAGATCCGGCGACTGAGGAGGCCAATCCAAAAGCTTGATCCCATTTACTTCAAACCAACGTTTTGTTATCTTCGCGGTATGCTTAGGATCGTTGTTCTGCATAAAGATGCTATTCTGTCCCGGATCTAAACCAAATATGTCGAGACTTGGAATGTATGAGTCTTCTAAAAAGTCTATATAATCTTTAGCACACATTTTGCCTCTAATTCGGCGAAGTACTCCAAGTTAATTCCCGCGAAAACAGCCCCAAGCCATTAATGAGCCAACTCCAAATTTAATTTAAGACGCCTAGAGTTCGCGAAAAAATATGAAATATTCACTTTTGAAGACTGGATGAGTGTAAGATGGTCCGATGAAACAAAAATTAATAGAACCGGGTCAGACGGACGACAATGGACATGGGTGGATAAAAGTGTTGGTGTCAAAGAAAGAAATATTTGCCAAACACTTAAATTTGGAGGTGGCTCATTAATGGCTTGGGACTGTTTTCGCGGGAATCAACTTGGAGTACTTCGCCGAATTAGAGGCAAAATGTGTGCTAAAGATTATATAGACATTTTAGAAGACTCATACATTCCAAGTCTCGACATATTTGGTTTAGATCCGGGACAGAATAGCATCTTTATGCAGAACAACGATCCTAAGCATACCGCGAAGATAAAAAACGTTGGTTTGAAGTAAATGACCCTAATGTCTTGACGAATTTAGTGAAAAGTATGCCAAAAAGAATTAAGGCAGTTAAAAAAGCAAACGGTAGACATACCAAATATTAGGACCTAAAATCAATGCAATATTCAACAACGGTCATAATTGTTCACATGTGAATTTTTAAATTAATATTTATTTTTTTTACTCTTAACACACATTCTTTTAACACTAGGTTTACTGACGTTTCTGATATACCTATCTCTACGAACACGCGTCAATTTGACGCAGAGACGAATACATACACCAACACTTAGAAAATAATGTAATTATATACTATAAGAAACAAATGAAAATGTGAGATATATATTTATTAGGGTGGGTCAATTTTTTTGCCTACTAAGCGTATAGCAAAATCGTAATCTACGAGAAATTCTAAGAACTTTTCCCAAAGAAACCATGGTTCTAAAATCAAAATCGAGCTTCCGGTTTTTTACGAGAAAATTTGGTGTTCAGGTCATCCGAAAATAATACTATTTTTTTGGAAGTATTCATTGCAATTGGTGAATAGTTGACCTGTAACGCTGGAAGAGGGCTTATTTTAAAGGAAATTATCTCAGCTTTCTATATCTGTCCTCATTTATAGAAAATTTTTTACCCAAATAATGGTTTTGGAGGTTTATGTCACAATAATAATAGTTTTAGGTTTTTAACAGTTTTACTATTATTATTTTGACATAAACCTCCAAAACCATTATTTGGGTAAACAATTTTCTATAAATGAGAACATATATAGAAAGCTGAGATAATTTCCTTTAAAATAAGCCCTCTTCCAGCGTTACAGGTCAACTATTCACCAATTGCAATGAATACTTCCAAAAAAATAGCATTATTTTCGGATGACCTGAACACCAAATTTTCTCGTAAAAAACCGGAAGCTCGATTTTGATTTTAGAACCATGGTTTCTTTGGGAAAAGTTCTTAGAATTTCTCGTAGATTACGACCTTGCTATACGCTTTGTCATGTTTTTCGGTCCCGAACAAATTGACCCACCCTAATATTTATAGAAAGGTGAGGCTTATTTGGCATGTATTGAGTGAATTTGCAGCGGGCTTTTGTAGGGAACAGTTGCTCGTCTATTGAAATATTTTCATGAGGTTTATAACAGCATTGGCTATTGTATATAAATTGATTCCATATTTCCGATATCATTGCAAATTTGTCGGTGCGTAAACGTCTAGATCGTTCCGTTTTTTTATCAAATCGGACAAATCGAAGAATTTGCATGAAATCATCTCTGGACATTGTATTAGAAAAAAAAGCAGGTCCCCATTCTTTGGACCACAAATAAAAAGCATTCAGCGAATTTGCTTCATACGCTCCCCTAGCGTACAAAATCCCAATAAAAGCAAGCAACTTTGTGTTTGAAATCTTCCAATCTCCTTTCAAAACACGACCTGCTTTTTCTTCAGTACAACTTTTTATATGTTCTATCATCTTTTTGGTTATAATCAAATGAAAAGCACTGCTTACGTTACCTTCCATCACATTGCGTTTTGCGTAGCCAGTAGGCCCAGCGATGTCTTTGAAGATTGTGTGGAAAGGATAGCGGCCACTAGATCCGCCCACTTTCAATTTCGTCCAAGTTGTTCCATCGACCGCTATTTCTGTATCACAGACTGCCTCCGAATTTTGGGACGATCTCCTAATACTTGTCTCATTCTCGGATTCAGAATCGGAGGATAGGATACGCATCCTTTTTCTGCGAAGACCAAATTTCTGATGATTTTCTTTTTCAATGTCTGATGAGTCCCCTGCTTGCATACTTTCATCAGATTCCAAAATCTCGAATTCATCCTCGTCTTGAATCACTTCATTTTCATCCTCTTCAGAGCCAGAACACTCTTCACAAATACTAACTATGTTTTGTAAAATTTTATTTCCTCTTCTAGACATATTTAGATGGTACAGAAGGGCTTTTTATCAAAATAGTATAAAATTTTCACAATAATATTACTAATTCAAAAAATATTCTAGTACTTTATTTTTCAATACTCGAACTAAGCAACTGAAACCTTCTAAATCTCTTCGCACTCTAACATCAACTGACATTCTGCGTTCCCTTCTTTCTCTTATTGCGCAAAAGTTGCTTATCGCTTTGTCTTTGTATAAATTACGATCACGTCAAATTGACGCATATCCGTAGAGATAGGTATACCACATAAAGAATTTCAATATTTCAACACTTTTGAAAAAAGTAGACCTCAATAGTCAATACAAGAGATAAGATAAAAATGCAAACGGTGTTTGTACTTTTCCTTACAAAATTTGAAATGCGTCAAAATGACGCGTCTCGTAAACCTAGTGTTAAAATTTTGTTCTTTTTAAGTTTTTTAGATGTACATTATTCTATATAGGTAAAAAAAATTAAAATATATTTGAATAAAACATACTTTTTTGGATATATTATAAATTTTAGTATTTTTGTGAACAATTTTGTCCCTTACTGTATGTGCATAGTATGTCTTATGGTGCAACAAACTATAAAAGCATTGTAAGCAAAAAAATTTTAGACTCAAGGATCATACTCATATTACAATTAAAAACAAGAATACTAGTCTGTCTATTAAAGAAATTCAACAGACAAACATCATACGGATCGTGTGGTTTACACACCCTTTAAATAACTAAGCTAAGTTCAGAGTTAGAAGATCAAGTTCTGTCAATCATTAAGTCCATCGAAGAGGACTATTGCATGGGTAAAATGAAAAGTAATATTAATAATGATGATTCGTCGAATTAAAAGCAAGAATTTGCTTAAATATAGGGATAAAAATAATTAACAAAAAAAAAGTAGGAAGTAGGCTTGACATTCGAATTAAATGTTTTTATAGTATTCAAAAAAAAAAAAAAAAAAAAAAAAAAAAACGTCTAGAGTTTCACGACTAGAGAAATAGTATTCTCCGCTTCATAATGAATCTTAATCCCTATTGAGAATTTCAAAAAATCACAATTTTTGGTACTTTACATGAAAAAATCAGCGAAATAAATTTTTTTACTTTTGAAATCAGAGATCGGATATTGGTATCATAGTGGGTTTCCTATCAGGACACTACTACCTCAAGTATCACTTGAATAAACTACGTCTCCTGGGTAAGACTGAGTGCAGGCTCTGTTACGAGGAGAAAGGGCATATTCTGTGCAGCTGCGAAGCAATAGATTACAGATCCTTGGCAGGGATCAGATGGATACAGTGGGGATCAGATCTATTTCAATCAGGGTTTTATTTGACTTCATTCGAAGGGCGGAGAAGTCGTTGTTCGAGCACGGCTTTAAGCCTGATCATTTATATTATGAGTTACGATTGAGCTGGATGGTGTCGGTGGACAAAATGGTTGACCGGGCATCTTCACCGATCGGCCAAGTCCTGATATTGAGCAGGGGTGATCATTAGGGTCATCATTCGTAAGTAGAGTAGAGCACAAATGATCCTTTGGGTCGCAGTGTCTATCGAAATCAAAGAAAAAAAATTTAAGACTGTACAATAGTACACTTTTTTCATATGGGTTTTAGATAGGAAACACTAAACTATTCAAAATAACTAAATTTCGAACATAAGAAATTGTGGCATATACATACATACATACATAATTGGCCTTTACAACTGTGTGTCAGGATTAAGGCCTAGCTTCTCGCAGCACTAATGTTGTGTGTGTTAATTTTTATCCATGAGTACCAGGACCTACAGTTTAAAGTCGACTCCGAACGACAGATTTGAGAAGCATTTTAATGGCAATCAATTACTCCCGGACCTTTCTATTTCTTTTATTCACGATGTCAGAGCTGAGATTTGAACCCGACGCAATCGTCTTAGTAAGCCAACACGCTAACCACGGCGACTACTATTGTGGCATATACGAGTATCAAATTTCCATAATTACAACAATACATATGAGCTATATTTGTTTTGTTATAAAATAAATATAAAGTATACGCCCTTCTAATTTTTTGTTAACATAACGTCTGCGGACATTTGGCAAGGAAACTAATTCAAAAAAACTGCATAAATGTTGTTTATTTGAAAGTTAGTGGATGTCGGTCATACATTTAGTACAATTAGGGTCAAAGTGGGACTTTTTCAAACTTTCATCTTTGGGTCAAAATAAGGAACATAGGAATTCCTTTAAGTAGTATGGTTCCTTGGGCAGAGTTTCTTATTGTGATGCCTAAAATACGATTTTCCTTGTCACTTGGACGATTTGTTTTTTTTTTGCGTCCTTACAAATTGACTCGCCCTATCATACATATTCATAAAAATAATTGAATTCGAATTACTTACGACTAATTTCCAACATTATCTGGTATGTGATTGAAATTGATTTCGGTCGAAATTGAAATCGATTGAAATTTCAAATGGCTGATGGTTTTTATTTTTTTAATGTGTGAGATCATTCGTTTCACTACATGTAACACCATTATAAAAAGAAAGTATGCAAAAGGCAATCAACGAAAAAAAGAGTGTGAATAGAACAACAACAACAAATTGATGTTGAATGAATACATAACAGAAGCAACGAATGCAAAACGTGAATACATTCAATCTGTTCTCTGTTGTATGTGCCTGTGACCGTATGGAGGAATAGCATAAATAACGAAAATAAAATTCTGTATTATATATGTAAACTTTACTATAAAAAACCTGTAATTTAAAATATGATAATAGATTTATTAGACAATAAATGTACACTGTAATACTTTACAAAATTACAACCCTGATTTCTGTGAAGCTTTAAAAATAGTAAATAAATTTGATATGTATTATGTCGACGTACATAAGCTATTCTTCCAAATTCCCGGCAGAAAATTTTTCAAATTTGGAAACAATAAATAAAATTGTAAGCAATAATGGAAGCACTATATTGTTTATGCATACCTTAAAGCTTACAATAATGCTATAGGAAAAGGTATTATTTTTGATTTTGTATACTATTTGCTTACTGGTTGCAATAAATTTGCGTTTCTATTGCATTTTAGCGGCTCATTTCATATAAAAATCCTGCATTATTGATGCGCACGAGTAAGTTATTGTTTACAATTTCTCCCTTACAAAATAGCTTATTGGTAAGCACTAATTTCTGCTGGGATTAATACAGATAAAATCAATGGTAACTGAGTGAAATATCATAAAATATGATGATTTCTTTTTTCTACAAAGAAATTAATCATTTCAATTCTATTCAAAATTAATTCTGAAACTCTTTAAATTCTTATATAATAATAGTAAATTTATCTCGATTTTCTATTGAGCTGATTAATAAAAAGATATTCAATATTGATAACAAAATAATTTCTCTCTGTATATATGTATACGTGCTTTCATATCAAAATTTGTTATAAAAGGTACCTTTGGCTTAAAGATAAGATTTCATTGTATATTAATACATACTTTGTTAAAAAAAAGAATAAAAGTAAAATATCAGCTAAGTAAAGCAGAAAGCCATTAAAAATGGCAAAAGTCCTTTAAAATTTTCGTTTTTCCATGAGTATCGGGACACACAGTATACTGTCGACTCCAAAAGAAAGACTTGAGAAGCTTCTTCAGGGCAATCAATTACTCTCAGAGCTTTTGCCCGAAGACTGCTAATAGGTAGTCGCCGAAAGAAATATGTTTTTCATATTTCTTTCTTTTAAGATGTCAGAGCTGGAGACTAATCACTAGACTACAGCTACCATTATACACACATATATAGTCAACAAAAATGATCAGTAAAAAAGTGGGCGGAGTAGGAATATCGGGCAGAGTACCTCCTATACAAACTAAATATTAAAATTTGTATAATTTGGGTAATGCTATAAGTTTCTAAATTTGGTCTAAATAGCTTATAAGTATATTGCGGAAATTTCTTAAAAGTGATAAAGGAGATAACTTTCTTTTAGGCGATAAATTGAGGATATTACCATATAACCTTTTCGATTTAATATAGATAATTTCTGGTTGTGTGATATTGGGTGGCTTGTGTGAACACTAAACATTTTTAGAACTTAAGTGTTTTGGTAACTCTATAAACAACTTATTTTGGACAAGAAAAAAAAAATAAAAATTTGTATTATTCTAAATTTAAAATGGTTTATGAAAAACTACAATCTCCGAAATGAAACCGCTTTTTGTAATAAACTTACAAGTAATTTATTAAGTTTATCTTAAAAAAAAACAGAATGTAAATATGAACTCTTTTTTTTTTATATTTCAGACCATCAAAACTAGCTATGGAACGAGGTCTTCATGAACGTGATCGCGTGGGTGTACAAGATTTTGTCCTGCTGGAGGATTATCAAAATGAAGAAGCATTTATTGATAATTTGCGTAAAAGATTTCAAGAAAATATTATTTATGTAAGTTAATCTCTATATTTTATTGTTTTCTTATTTGATCATTTTATTTGCAATGAATACATCGATAAAATTTTAATATTTTCAGACGTACATTGGTCAAGTATTAATATCGGTTAATCCTTATAAGCAATTGCCCATCTATTCAGAGGATCATATTAAAGAGTATAGAAATAAACATTTTTATGAAATACCACCACACATGTAAGTTTTGTTATTTAAAATCATATACATATGTATGTATACATATGTATCTATAAGTACATATGTATTAAAAACTGTAAAAATTTACATGCATACATATATGTGGCCATACAGACGAATTGCTTAAGTCGACATAAAGTCGATTATATTTACAAATTGAAAGCTTTATAGCAATCAGGGTGGTGTTATTATGTAAAATACAAGGCTGTAAATCGTCAAAATATAGTTCTAACTCCGACTCCAACTTCGATTTCGGTTCTAAGCATACATATATGTCTACTTGAGAAGTGTGATAATTATTCTGTGGATAATCGATGCATTATAATATGTATTAGAAGTGTTCTATTTATTCTTTTAATAATAAATCAAATACTGGCGGAAACTTAAAATAAAAGGAATTTGAAATGGTAAAACTAAAATAAAAAATTGCCCACATTTGCCTTTTTTATATTGAAGCCAGCAGTATGGACATGAACCCTACTCATGCAGTACATTGTGCTGGAAGAGGATAAGGGATAGATAGAGATATATTTGTAGATATTAATACCGTAATTGAGAGAAAAAACTTTCGCAGGAATAAATTATTCGCTTGCACCAATAAGTAAAATGTTAAAATATTTTAAATTAGTACTTGAATAAACTTACACTCATAAAGTAAATGAATATTTATTTGTTAAGCCTGATCTGTAAAATATTGTATCGCCCATTATTTTGAAAAATGCCTTGAATTTTTTACGCACGAGAATTATGGAGTTACAGTCGTAAATTTTTGTCCAACACCGAATTTGGTAAGAAAAAACTCTAACTCAGACTCCACAGCCCTTGTCAAATATTACAACACATTTGTTGCCTAATAAGTCTATTATCAATCAATATGTTAAATTCAGGGATTGAAAACCTGCAGTCAAAGCAGCACAAGTCGTGAAGTTTTTCAATAACGCAACTTTTTAATTTTCCATTGGTCAAAAGTAAACTGCTGATAATGCTATGTTCACACGACAATATGGACCACTTGGTTCGCTCTCTGAACTACGATTGCGAAACTCACTGTTTAGACGACAGTTTAGTGTTTCATTTTGGCATTTCTGTTTTATGTATGTATGTATATCACAATGTATAATCTACATACCACATACATTCTTACATATTTGAGACGGTATTTCGGTTTTGTATGATTTTGTATATTGCTTTTCTGTTTTTTATGTTACACATTTACGCAAGTAAGTGTGTAACATTCTTTATTTCTGAAAAAATTTTCATTTTTAGCAAATTTTTGTTTTGCTTTTTTTTGTTTTGTCAGTTAGTTCAGATAAAGCAGCGATAAATTGTTATCAAAATTAGAGATGATAGCAAATTCTTCGAGGTTTGCAGCAAGATTCAAAATGAAACAGGATGGTTCGCTCTCACAATCTTGTATGGCGAATCTACTTGTTTCAAACTAGATTCAGCCGCGAACCGCGAATGAGAGAGCTTACCTCGATATTTGCTATTCGTGTGAACATGGTATAAACGTACGCTTCTTAAACAAACAAACAAACAGTCACAGTTAAAGCAACAGCAAAAACTGTAAAACTTCAAGATCCCAGTGGGAAATGGTAATCAATGAGAATCGAGAAGGTAATAAAAGGAATGTATAATCTATTGATTCCGGAAACCATTACCCTTAGCACAGATCATGTCCCCCCTCTTTTACTGTCCCCCCGTAATAAGTATTAGAATGCATTCTTTGTAATGCATAAAGTTATTATTTACTAACAATTTTTAAGGAATAAATTCTATGATGCATTATTTGTAATGCAATATATTATTAATGTATTTATAATATATTACATTATTATTAATAAATTTAAATTAATTTCCCCCACTAGAAATAAAATAATAGTAGCTAATCGGTAATACTCGTTTTACTATTTACCATTTTATTTCACCTGTAATTGCGCTCTTGTTATTAAACTCCTAATTTTATCATGTAAAAAGAACAATTTAACTTTTAAAATAAATATAATGTGCCAAAATTAATATATTCTGAAGTAATATATTTTTTAATTGATTATAAAATAAGGTAATCAATCTTTTCCCGCTGGGATGTCCGAAAGTTTTTTGTTTGACAGATTTTAATATCAAGTTGATTCGGAAGCAATAAAAAAACTGCAGCACTTCACCAGTCGACATATTCTGACTTTGTGTATGAAACATCGAAAGCAATACCGCGAAATAAGTATAAGACCCTCAAGAGTATTACATTAAACTAAATTATCTTCAGATGAAGTATATGGCAGAAAATATTTTTCACAAGAGCGATAAATTGTAATTTTTGTTTCTGTAGATACATATTTCTCGTTCAGACGAGATGCCAATACTTTGGACTGCTCTCCTGATAGATTTAAATCCCTTATAATGCTAACCTGTGCCTCATTGCGGATAAATTTTGGAAAAAAATTTGTGAAGGGTCTAAGAGTTGTAAATGGCACAGCTAGAAGAATAGTAAAATTAATCAAGATTACAATCCATCCTTGACAAAAGACGAAAACCACGACAGTTTCTTTTACAAGTTGTTTCTGAGTGTAGGCATCGTTTTCCAGACTGTTCAAAAGTTGACTTATCTAAGCCATTAAATTAATAATGGCGTTTTCTTTTCTGACGAATATGTTGCACTTTGTTTGCCTTTTTTTCTTAAATTGGCATTTTTGTGTTCTTTTCTGAAATATAGGCAATATTAAAAAAGTGTTTTTAAAAATGTTGCACTTAGAGTTTGCGATATTGTTGCACTTTTCACCCTAGATCTAATCACAGGGTGAGAATGTTGCATTTTTAACAGCTGACTCGTCTGCAAATATAGCAACAGGAAACAATAAATAAAAACTCAAAAAGAAGAAACGTTATATAAATCAATTTTTAATTTTCGTTTGTACCTTTTGGTTGTTTTTTTTTTTTTTTTTTTTTTTGCTGTTATATTGGCACAGCTTATTTGTATCTTGCAATTAGACAATGAAAAATGATCTTAAAAAAAGAAAATTATTTTTAAAGTTTATTTGTAATACAATTAACCAGATTACGATTATTTAAAACAAGTATGTATATCGTTTATATAAACTGATTGTGATTATTTTAAAGTGGTAGCAATTTAGCTTCTGCATGTGCAAATCATAGTAACTGAATCATTCACAGCTGTAAATAAAAGGCATACTTTTTGTTCTATAGTAATGACATAGAAGGTAGCATTTTAACAGGTTGAGGTTAAAATTTAAAGATTGTTACTTTACAAATGGGCAAGTTTTATTTTTAGAAAAGAAAACGCCATAAGATAAAAATCCATTAAATGTAGTTAAATTTGTTTATTGAGATATCCACAACAATTTCAGCAAATAATAAAAGTTCCTATAACATAAGGCCCTAGTCAAATGGTATCTGGGTTGTAAGAACAAATATATACGCATTTTAGTGAAAAATCGCTGTTTTTCCATAATTTATCCTCAATGAGTCATGTTCTAGCGTTATCCGATTGGGCTAAAACTTCGTCAATCGCATTTTCTAGTTTATTGATACATATAAGGGGTGTTGGTCGATGGAAAATCTAACCTTGATTTCTAGTGGTTATTGTGTTGGCTTACTAAGACATGAGCCTAGGGGTCAAACCCCAGCTCTGACATAAAACAAAATTATTTAAAAATTTAGTTAATCGCTAAAGCAATAAACCGCTGGCGAAAAAATTTCGTAATTCATTGCGTTTAAATATGTAAATCGGCGGAAAAAAGGGTTACAAATACTTTTTAGCGATGAAGATCAAAGCTAAATTAATTAAAAAATAGCAAGTCTGATAAACGAAATATAGGATGAAGTACGAGTATGTAGAAAAAATAATATATCCGAGAATCTCTTTAAAATCTGTTCTGGCTTACTAAAACGATAGTGCCGGGTTCAAATCTCACTCTGACATCTTGAAAAAAAGAAATATGAAAGAATATTGCTTTCGGCGACTACCTCCTAGCAGTCTTCTGGCAAAAGCTCTGAGAGTAACTGATTGCCATGAACAAGCTTCTCAAGTCTGTCGTTCGGAGTAGACTTTAAACTGTAGGTCCCGGTACTCATTGATAAAACATTAACACACACAAAATGGGTGTTGCGAGAAGCTAGGCCGTAACCCTTACACAGGGTTGTAATAGCCAATTATGCATTATTTATGTATGATTTCTTGCAACCATTCTAATTAAGTAAGTATATGTACATATGGTAGATGGAATTAAAGAACGCTGTAACTGACAAAACCTTAAATGTTCACCAGAGCCAAAAAAACCTGTATGAAAGTAGAACAAAGACCCTGGTATTTTTCAAAACGCAGACGGCGAATTTGAATTTATTTTCATCGTAGAAATCTGGGACTCGGACCAATCTGATATAAATGATGCAAAAAACGTATTTTCGATTTTTATTCAGTTACAGCGTTCTTTATTTCTTGCGACGATATACATACATATGTATACCATATAGTACATACATATGTATATGGGATATTCCAAGTCAAATCAACCAATGGGTGTTACCCACCCCAGCCGAATTTTATGATTTTTTGTAGAAACATACTATATCATAGAACTAAATTAAAAACAAAGTTTGGGGCACTGACATATCTGGATCCGGTCTATGAGGTCTTGAAAATCGGAAAAAACTACAAAAATGCACAAAGTTACACTTAATTGTAATTTTCTTGAAAAGTATTATAGCTACGCATCTTGTAAAAGTCGCATTTGAAAGGGTATTAAATTACCTTTGATTTAATATGCAACATGATTTTTTTTTTTGCAAAAGTCAAAGGTCAATTTTCTTTATCTATAAGTCGAAAGACTATATCTCCGAAAGCGACCTTTTTAAAAATTTGGAAAAAAATTATGCCAAAGATAGTTTCGTTCTCTACAGTTGTGAAAAATTTCAAATTGGAGGTCTTTTTGGATCAAGAAATAAAAATCGAATCGCAAAAAAATGAGATTAAAACTGTTTTGACAGGGGTGGGATACTACACAATTTTTCAGTGCCCTTTAATTTTATATATGTATTTCTTAGTGTTATGGTATACTTTATTCATACCAAAAATCAGCAAATTCGGAAACAGTCATTTCAAAAACGGCATATTTTTAGTTAAATTGATGTGATTCAACCCATATACATACAAGTACATAAATATGTTAATATTTAAATATTATAAGATACAAAATATCTTTATTATATACATGCATACATAAGTATGTACATATACTCCTCTTAAAATTCGTTTATTTGTTTTTGTTTTCTTCACGGTAAGCCTTGCATCACGTTTCTATGAGTTCAGTGGCATCATACAACGACAGCTATTTCCATTTTGGAAATATATGTACATAAACATTAAAAGTGTGTAATTGAAATAATGAAAATAAATATTATTTTTTTTTTCTAAATTTAGTAGCAATTGGAAGAAATTATGTTACACTAAAAATTACAATAAATTTAATTGTTTTATTTAGAAAATATATATATCAATATATGTATGTATGTTTCTACTAGAATATTGTAAACCTATTGCCGGGGTTGGCACATAAGGCAAATAAATCATTGACTTTTATATACACAATCAGATTGCTTTTTGTTTCAATAAAATTCTCATAAATTATTTAATTGATTTCTTGTTAAAATATTTACAGTTTTGCCGTTACTGATAATGCTTTTCGTTCACTAATAGAAGAAAATAAAGGCCAGTGTGTTCTAATCTCGGGTAAGTATTTTCCGAATTTTTTATATGCCATTTAGATTTTATTTCGAACGTTAATACTTATCAAATCTTAAGTTGTATTGTTTTGGCTTTATTTATATAATATCAAGCGATCGCCGTTATTTTTTATTGTATTTATTTATAAGATAACAAACTTGTTAACAATTAAATACATGTATTCGTATGTACATAAGTGTGTAATACATACACATGCATTTATATTTAAGTTCATTTAGAGTTGGCACTAATTTTATTTCTTTTAATTGGTTAACAAAAATCAGTTAACGATTTATAATCACGTTTTATGGTAGTGATTATATGGGATTATCAAAAACGCCCTTATCCTGTATCATTATACGAATACATACAATATATCTGAGGGATATAATTTTATGTTTTCTTAGACAGAAGCACAAAGCATTTCTATCACAAGTCACGAACATTTTTCTGTACTTTATACAAAGGTAGTGCGGCTGACAACAAGAATGTATTCATATCCCTAAATTCAGTGTCTCCTTTCTAACTATAAGGTAACATAGCAAAAAGGAAAGCGATTTTGGCAAATTTAACTTTCCTTCTTCAGCCATTTCTAAAGAAGAAATTGGTTTTCAAAAGTTACAAATCTATCAAAACTTTTTCTTTTTTGATCTAGTAGTTTTGTAACTTTGCATACACGTTTGTAACTTTAAATACAACCTAAACTCAATTGATTCTTGTTTCTTGTATACTTATACTAAGGGTACTCACGATTGAATCTGTGCAAACCAGAGTGGGCAAACAAACAAAACATTTCGCAAAAGTTACAACAAAGTCATACAGTTTTCAAAATTTTTTAATGGTATTGTACATGAGCAAAACCAAAACAAATACTTTCTAAATGAGAAAGAGCGCAAATGAAACAATTAGCTTTTCGCTCTTGTGCTTGCTTTGTTTTTTGTTGTTTTTTCTCTTCTTCTTTTCTTTTTCTCTTCTTCTTTCCTTTTTCTTCTCATTAATTTTTTGTTGTATCTACGCACATTTGAGTTAGTGTATTTATAGTACTCAAAATAAAAACAATATACAAAATTAAATGGGACAATCTTTCTCACTGTTTCTGTTTTATTTTTGCTTTACTCATTGTAAAGAAAACAACAAAATGAGATCAAACGTTCAGTTTTGTTTATTTTCCTACTCTGGTGTAAAGTAAAACTAAGCAAATTTGCTGTGCAAATCGCTATAGATCGTGAGCGTCCTTTTATAATTAATTGTATTTTTTGACTTAGTGCTGCAGGATTTATAGACTCAAAAACATCTGGCATCTCCCTCCTAAAATGCCAAAAACACCTCTTATTTTTTTAAATGTAAATAAGTGTATTACAAATAAAAATGCCTAAAAGCAGCAAAAAAGAAAAAATAATTAATTTTTTCATAAGTAAAGGCAATCGTCCATGTTCTGAAAATCACAAAACGCTTGAATTTGGCGTTTTCGATTTGAAATCGCCAAATAGATGTTCTGCAAAACGAAAACGCTAAAACTTTGGCGATTTCAAATCGCTAATGTACCCTAAAGCGTTTTAGTCGATTGTATTAAATGTAAACCTTAAAAAATTAAAAAAATTATACAATATATAAATTTAATCAGGGACCGAAAATAACAGTTATTTTTAAAATTTAAAATCAAAAAGTCAGGTGGATATAATTTGTCTATCAGATATTTGAATACAGCATATTGATGCTGTTATGCTAAGGAATAATAAACTTAAAAGACTTTAATTATTTTGACTTTTATTAAAAAGTCACTTTATAATAGTTATTTTTTTACTTTTATTTTTTCGGTCAGAAATAAAAGTTAAAATTTGACTTTTATTTTTTCGGTCAGAAATAAAAGTTAAAATTTGACTTTTATTTTTTCGGTCAAAAATAAAAGTTAAAATATGACTTTTATTTTTTAAGTAAAAAATATAAGTTAAAATTTGACTTTTATTTTTTAAGTCAACAATTAAAGTTAAAATTTGACTTTTAATTTTTCGGTCAGAAATAAAAGTTAAAATTTGACTTTTATTTTTTCGGTCAAAAATAAAAGTTAAAATATGACTTTTATTTTTTAAGTAAAAAATATAAGTTAAAATTTGACTTTTATTTTTGAAGTCAACAATTAAAGTTAAAATTTGACTTTTAATTTTTCGGTCAGAAATAAAAGTTAAAATTTGACTTTTATTTTTTCGGTCAAAAATAAAAGTTAAAATATGACTTTTATTTTTTAAGTAAAAAATATAAGTTAAAATTTGACTTTTATTTTTTAAGTCAACAATTAAAGTTAAAATTTGACTTTTATTTTTTAAGTCAGAAATAAAAGTTAAAATTTAACTTTTGTTCTTATTGAAAGCAGATGTTAAAAAAGTTAAATAAAATTTTAATTAAATATTAACACAGTTTTTATTTTTAGAATTATAAGTACATGTTGTATTTGTATTAAAACAAAAAGAAAAAAAAATTATAATAGAGTATCTATACAAAAAGGTTTATTGGCTAGAAAGTTAAGGAGTTGGTGTTTTGCATATTTTGCTCTGAAAATACAAATTACATTTAATTTCCTTCATTTCAATATTAAATTGTTCACTCTTTCATTGCAATGACTCAGAATTCAATTTCATCATTAATATAGCTGCCAAGTTCTCTTCAGACAAACTGTAGCGCAAGTCGCTGAGAACAATCTTAAGTGCTGAAAACGCGCGTTCTACACTAACTTGTGTCGCAGGTACTTGATGAATAATACATGCCAAGTTCTTTAGACGGGGATATAAAAATTTTTTGTTTTCAAAATATTCCACAAGGTCGACATGAACGTCAATACGCTTCTCCTTGTATGAGTCAAGCAGACATGACATTATAACGGGTGCATTAAACTTTGTTAAAATGGAAAAATAGTTGCAGAGAAAAAATTTGATGTATTTTTACACACTTTGCATCGTTTGCACAGTTTACAAGGCCCTTCGTGAGTACCCTTATTAGTGGAATGAAATGATAATGGAAAAAACCTACTACAAAGAGGAGTGTAGCTTCAGGTAACAACAGTTGAAAAACTTATCCGGTCTGCTCTTGGGTACTTGTCCACATGGGCTGCAGAAATAGAACATTTATATCTTTAGATTACCAAAACTAGAACTACCCCTTTCTTCACAGGCCTTATTCTGGATAGTAAGTTAAACTGGAAGAAGTACGTATATATATATACGTATATATATATACGTATATATATATATACGAATATATCGTTATATCATTGCCGAAACTCCATAGGCAAGAGCTGGAGACTTCTATTTAGGGACATATATTACTACCTATAGTTGTCTGGTTTAGTTAAATGCCATACACAGGAGCATTCAAAGCGGGATCTTGAATAAGGTTTAGCGCTTGTCCTCTCTCAATATTGCCAGGGCTATCAATCTTTCTTCGTTTTTGCTGGCGACCTCGGGAAGATTCCTGGAAGATTTCTACCGAAACGGCTCTGTACGAAGTAGTGGGAGCCACTGATATATCCCTGAAGAATGGACAATTTACTATGGCTGCCTTTCTGGACATCAAAGGTGCCTTCAATAACGTAATGCAATGTGCAAATGGGAATGTCTTGCTTGAACTTGGTTTGAACAACCTATAGTAAATTAAATTATTACCATGCTCAGTAGTAGGATTATCAGGGCTTCTTCTTTGGTTTCATATTATGGACCCGATTTTAAAGAAATTTGACATTGGTATTAAGTTGGTGGCAAACGTGGATGACGCGTTGGTTCTCACTTCGGGTTTGTCTTCGTTCGTATTGAGCTATATCATTAACGAAGCCTTGAACTCTCTTAATTTCTGGGCCTAAGCATCAATCTAGGCAATGCCAAGCTAGTGCTGTTTACTAGAAAGCTGGGGACCCCGAATTTCAAACTGTCAAACATATGTAGACAGGTACTGCGTTTTGAAAATCACATAAAATGTCTGAAAATCCTGTCAGAAAGGCCACGGTATTATAAATTTTGTAGAATGTTATTTCAAACTAAATAAAAATGCTCAATTTTCTTATTTTATTTGAACAATAAAATCTGATTAAATTTTTATGAAGAAATACATGGAAGTTATATTTTTATTATAAGTCAAGCTTCCACTGGGGTTTGACCCCGGAGCTCCTGTCGAGTAGTTCAACATACTAACCACTAGACCAGAGGTGGGGAACCTTTTTACCATTAGAGGCCACATTTAAATTAGTCAGCAATACGAGAGGCCGCATAAGCTGATTGACCTAAGAAAGTGATTTTTGTGAAATTATTATAGTTTTTCTATAGATTTAACAATTTATTTAGAAAAAATAAACAATAATACTACAAAATTTTAAATAGAATATACATTTAGAATTATATAAAAATATTATAAAAAAATACAATAAAAAATATTTCGTTATTTACTAAGTTCGTGACTTATTTGGCTTTGATTTTGTTTGACAGTAATTGTATATTTGGATCAAGCTTCGTAACACACAGCTTTAATTTGTTTTTTTTTTTTGACATGAGAAAAAATATTCAGGGCAATTCGGCAATACTTTCTTTACAATGTCGAATGGGACCATTCACTTTCGACAACTAAAATTCTATACATTCTTAAAGACGTGTGATGAATTATCGATAACAACTGTCATATTTTTGTCACCACTGCTTAAAATTTTATTTTTATTATTTGATTAAATAAAAATACATGTAAAAAACATAAAATTTAATACAAAAATATTTAGAAAATCTTCGTACTACCCTAAAAATATTCCCGAATGGCTTTTTCAAATTTCATTAGATGATGAAGTCCTATAACTACAATAGTAAGAAGTAATTTTTACTAGAAAATACAAAAATAAGAAATAATTTAAAGAATACTTCTCATTCAGTTATTTTTTAAGATATCCCAATTCTTTCTTTAAAGTAACGTACAGCCTGTTTTTAGAACACGAATGGTTTTTGACATTCCTCTTTTTATATGTGAAACAACAAAAACAGTCAAATTTGTTAGTGTTTCTCATATAAAAAGACGATTGTCAAAAACCATTCGTGTTCTAAAAACAGGCTGGTAATTTTCATAAAACTCTTCTAATTGCTGCTGCAAAAAATTAGGTTGTTCAATTTTTTTTAGGTACTGGCTCTTTAGCAGGACTGTTATTGATATTTAAACTAACTCCTTCTTCTAATGTTCCGGTTTTTCAAATACTCCAAGTGAATTTACATTTTAAACACCTTTCACGGATGCTTTATAATTTAATAGTTAACACTCTTCCAAATCATTTAACGCAATGGTTTTGTTTAGAACTTCACCTGTGGCCTCCATTTGCTGTTTATTTATTACCAGTTTGCTTTTTGTATTGTTCTCGCCAGACCTTAGGAATTAAAAATTTTAAACTTAGGATGTGTGCGGATATTGCTATTACCCAGTTTGGAGATATGAAAAGTCATTTCCAAATGGGATTTTACAGAAATTTCACAACTCATATTCACATGTAGTCAATAATTGGAAGTAGAATTCAAATTTGAGCCTTTGATTAGATCCACTTACCTTTGTCCATCCTGCTAAATCTCTAGCAGGAGGGACATTTACATATATTAACATTTTATGTAATTTCTTTCCGCAAAGCATTTTAATCTTCTGGTCGTAATGTGCTGACTCATCTTCCAATGCCCTTATGTTCCATCATAAAATCAACCATCAATTTAAATTGACCTGACGTTGTTTGTCTTTTAGCCCTAAATATTGCAAAAACAATTTTCCAATAAGAAAGAAAACAAATTTTTATATATTAATTTTTGATGCTTTCTTCTTAATAGATTTACTTCTAGCAAAATTTGGTAAAAAAAAGCCTTCTCTTTAATTATTCATGATATATATTTTCCGATTGTTTATATAAAACGCAGCAAAATTTTTGACGAAGAAAAACGATTGGTTGTGATGGTGAAAACGTTTTTTTAGAATATATAGAAATTGAAAAAAAAAAGTTTTTATGTTGTTCATTCCTAATGTATTATAGAATTGAAAAATAAACTCTATGAGCGTATTTGAGGTGAAAGCGAGAATAGGAATTGCCCTGATTGTCTCGCAACAGTAGGTACTTCCGAAGCAGGAAAGTAAACGGCGAGCATGTTCTCGAAGACATGCATATTCAACAGCATTTTTCCGGATTTATATGGGATCCTTTTTAGTGTTAAACAGGGATTTGATGATACTATCTTCCCCTAAATCAATTAACTCCATTTGTGGTTCTGAAGGAGCCTCGGATCAATCTATTAAATGTGGTTCAAATGCGAGTTTCATAGCATGAGTGTGCTCATCAAAATCAGAAAATCTATTAGTATACTCTTCTATTAAACAATCCAAGACACCTTCATATTCATCGAATATTTTATTTTCACAAGCAATGTTTTGAAAAATGATAAATTACTCAACAGGGAAGCGTTGAGAGATGCGAGTCAGAGAAGCTAAAGCAAGGTGTGACACTCAAATGGGAGATCTGAAACCGAGTTGTGTTTACTTCTTAGACAAGGTAGTTGGCGCTGCTAGCGCTAATTTAAATTTTTTTTTTTGCAAACACAATCAGCTGACTATGTATGTCAAATTTTGTAAATAGTGTTTTATAATTTTAATTTATTTTCAAATAAATAGTACATAGAACATTATTCGTTTTTTTAGATATGTAAATTACATAAACTTTGTGTAATTTTCAGTAAAGTGAAAAATTGTTTATTTGGATATAAAACCAACATTTCGGCAATACTCTGAAAAAATCATAATTGATTTCTGAAATTCTGAAATCTCCGAATAAATAATTTTTCACTTACCTAAAAATTCTACAATTTTGTAATTCCCAATAATAATTCTAAACAATTTTTTCGCGCAACTGTCATGGCGTTAATGTACAATAGTGGTTTGAAACGAACTCTACTATTTTGTACTAGCTAGCAAAGGGCCGCACTAGAACCTCGCGAGGCCGCAGGTTCCCCACCTATGCACTAGACTATAGTGACCGTCATGGAGCGGTAGGAAATATTTAATTAAGAATTATACGCCCATCTTCACTGATGGAGCTCCATCATATATTGTATAATGACTGTAAGGTTTTGTAGGCAAAAGACTTTTCTACATATATTTTAAGCACTTAATTCCACTATCGGTCTCGTTTCTTCTAATGCAGGTCTCTTCGTAATTTTCGTTGGCAGTCAGGTGGCTGCCAGGGCTATTGCTTGGGTATAGTAAAAATTGAGATTGATTCATCTGTTTGGGACTTTAGAATGGACAGTTTCTATTGGTATCCGGGATATAGTGATATTTCAGATATAGAAAGAGCGGATATCCTTGTTACATTGGTCTCTCTTCCAGGGCTTAATGTCTGCCAATAATTGAAAATTGGTTTAGGATAAAGTAGCAGAAACTTGGGAAAATGGATCTGATTGCCATGTGTCAAGGAATCTCTGGCTCTATGTTAATGGACACAGGACTAGTTACCTTGTCGGACTTAATAAACCTATTTTGAAATTAGTGGCGGATCATTGTAATGTGAGGTCGCGGACGAAAAACTGGTACAGATCTCAGCGGCTTTTTGTAGAATGTGTGCAAACCAAAAGGAGGAACAATTGGCAGAGCATCTCCTTTTCATTTGTTTAGGCCTTTGTGGAAGAAGTGAAATACCTTTGATAGAATGTTTTTTACGTGTTGTGGACTCTGTCGGGAGCTGGTATTCGGGATCTACTTAAGTTCGTTACCAGGCTTCCATGGTCGAGGGGTATAAATCAATCTTTGCGAAGTTAATACTCTTCTCTGCTATTTCGCTTCTTTTGTATTCTCTCCCTTCAATATTTGTTTTTTTGTCACCTCTGGCTAATAGTGCTGGCTCTGGCCAGTACACGTTCTCCTATCGACCTACAAACCAATTGAATACATATTTAAAAATATATATAATTCCCTTTAAAAAAACAACGTTTACCATTTCTAAATTTCAGGTGAAAGTGGTTCTGGTAAGACAGAAGCCTCCAAAAAAGTTTTACAATATATAGCTGCCTGTTCGGGACATCAGAGTACCGTTGAAGGTGTCAAAGATAAACTGTTAAAGAGTAACCCTGTGCTGGAAGCTTTTGGTAATGCTAAAACAAATCGCAATGAAAATTCTTCTCGTTTTGGAAAATATATGGATATACAATTCGATTTTACCGGAACACCAATTGGTGGCAATATTCTAAATTATTTATTAGAAAAATCACGTGTGGTAAATCAAAATGCAGGCGAAAGAAATTTCCATATATTTTATCAATTATTGGCTGGTGCTAGTGATGAACAACTGAAGGAACTAATGTTGAGCAGAACTTTGAATAATTATGCCTATTTAAGTGATGGGGTAATATCGTAAATTATTTATTATATTTTTTTTTATTATAAAATTTGTTATTTTGCAGGAGAAGGGTATAGTGAAAAACATAGATGATGCAGACAATTTTAAGCAGGTACAACAGGCTATGACTGTTATTGATTTCTCTGCTAGTGAACAAAAAGAGATATTTAACATCATAGCTAGTGTGTTGCATTTGGGTAATGTACAGTTTGTGGAAGAGGAAGGTAAAGCAAAGATTAAAAATCCTGACACAGTAAGGACAGTGGCCAAACTATTGGGTGTTGATTTGAATGAATTGAATGATGCCCTGACACACCGTACAATTGATGCCAGAGGAGATGTTGTAACTTCTCCCTTAAGTCCTGAAATGGCTATATATGCCCGTGATGCTTTGGCGAAAGCTGTTTATGACCGTTTATTCTCTTGGTTGGTAACTCGTCTAAATATTTCACTTCAAGCTAAAGATTTGCGCACAGCTCGGAATAATGTTATGGGTATTTTAGATATTTATGGTTTTGAAATTTTCAAAACCAATAGTTTCGAGCAGTTTTGCATAAATTTCTGCAATGAAAAGTTGCAACAGCTGTTCATTGAATTAACCTTAAAATCGGAACAGGATGAATACAGACGTGAAGGCATAGAATGGGTTCCAGTTGAGTATTTCGATAATAAAGTTATTTGCAATCTAATCGAAGAAAAGCATAAAGGTATTATATCCATATTGGATGAAGAATGTTTGCGGCCTGGTGAACCTACCGATATGACTTTCTTGGCTAAACTGACTAATCGCTTAGGTGATCATCCTCATTATTTGTGCCACGAAAAAGCTCCCACTCAAGTGCAAAAAACTATGGGTCGCAATGAATTCCGTCTTGTCCATTATGCCGGCGATGTGACCTACAATGTCAACAGTTTTTTGGATAAGAACAATGATTTGTTGTTCCGTGATTTAAAAGAAACCATAAGTAAGGCTGACAACAATGTGGCACGTGTTTGTTTCCCTGAATCGGAATATTTGTCGAAGAAAAGGCCTGAAACGGCTATTACGCAGTTTAGAAACTCCCTTAACAACCTAATGGACATTTTAATGTGTAAAGAGCCATCGTATATCCGTTGCATCAAGCCTAATGATCTTCAGTCTCCCGGCATCTTTAATGAGGATTTAGTTTTGCATCAAGTGAAATATTTGGGCCTAATGGAGAACTTACGTGTACGAAGAGCTGGTTTTGCCTATCGAAGAACTTACGATATGTTCCTTAACCGTTACAAGTGTCTGAGTAAGAATACTTGGCCCAACTATAAAGGACCCGCCAAGGAAGGAGTAAAACTTTTGGTTAAAGAACTAGGCTATGATCCTGAATACTATCGTTTAGGTCAAACTAAATTGTTTATACGTTTCCCAAAAACGCTGTTTGATACCGAAGATGCCTTCCAAGAAAAGAAACATGACATTGCTGCCATTTTGCAAGCACGATGGAAGGGCCGGCAACAACGTAGGAAATACCTTAAACTACGTGAGCAGGTCATCACTTTACAATCCTTCTGCCGTCGTTATTTAGCGCAACAAGCTGCCAAAAAACGTCGCGAAGCAGCTGATAAGATACGAGCCTTTATTAAAGGTTTTATTACTCGCAACGATCCACCGAATGGTTATAATGAAAAATTTATTGCAAATACCAAACGCATGTGGCTCTTGAGACTGTCGAAAGATTTGCCAACTAAAGTTTTAGACATGAGATGGCCTTCAGCACCCACACACTGTCAAGAGGCATCCACTTATTTGCATCGCTTGCATAGATTGCATTTAGCACGCAAATATCGTTTGGCATTGTCACAAGAAAAGAAAAGGCAATTCGAATTGAAGGTCTTGGCAGAAAAGGTTTTCAAAGGTATGTTAAAAGAAAAATTTCGAGAATAATGTTTTATAATCAAGAAAAAACATTTTTTTTTTTCTTTTTTTCGTTTTTAGACAAAAAGAGCAGTTATGCACAAAGTGTACCACATTGGTTTAAAACGGATCGCATTTCAACGGAACATAATGCGGCCATAAATAATTTCGTTGCAAATTCCTTAAATGGCGAAACACTTAAATATAAATCTTCCTGCATTAAATACGATCGTCATGGTTACAAATCGCGTGATCGTTTTATACTTTTAAGCAATAAAGCCATTTATGTATTAGATGGTAAAACGTATAAACAGAAACATCGTTTGCCTTTAGAAAAGTTAGATTTCGATTTGACAAATCACAGTGACGGTTTAATGGTCATACGCATTCCTCTCGACTTGAAAAAAGACAAAGGTGATCTTATCCTGCTAATACCATATATTATTGAATTCTGTACATTCATTATTGATACTGTGGGTACAGCCGATGTTCTCAAAATCGTTGAAAGAGATTCGTAAGTTGCATATAAAAACATTTCAATATGGTATCAGATTTCAATGACAGTTTCTTTTAGTTTGGAGCATAACATGGTCAAAGGTAAATCAGGTGTTATAGATATACAGACTGGCGGTGGTGAACCCGCTGTTGTACGTGACAAAAGTGGTCATCTTGTTGTTGTAAGTATTACAATTTATAAAAATTTTAGAATTTTCGTTAAAAGAAAAAAAATATGTATTTAAATCCTAAACTTGAACTCTTTCAGATTGCTGGCCAATAATAATGATACCACCCTTACAAGTGTTTAAGAGATTTTAACTAAATTTTTAACCATGGCTTTAAATATGAAATTCTTGTTATACATATGTACGCTATTATAATATTGAAAATAAACGATTTTATTTAACTTGTTTGTTGCTCTTTAAAATTCTCATATGTATGTATGTACATTTGGGTGGCAGCAGGTTATATGGATGAAATTTTTTTTTTAATTTTAATGCTTTTCGCGCAGAATATTGTGCCACTTGGTGTAAAAACTATATGGTAAAAATATGTTAATTATAATGAGTTCTTAAGTTTTTTAAATTTGCTTTTGAAAATTGTTGTCTATAAATTTGTACCACGTGAAACAAAAAGAAAAACAACAAAATTTAACATACAAATCCTTAATTAAAATTAATAAAACAAGTTGTCATTACTTGAAAGAAATGCTGTCTCTGATCCTCATCATTTGTAATTTTCTTGTAATAACTTACTTACTTACCCCTTCGGCGCAGTAATTGACAATTTTTAAGTTTGAAATTATGTTCTTTCCTTTACGATAGTCGTCTAAAATTTGTCAACAACTTGAGTCTTTTAAAAAGCCTGAAGAAATGTTAAACCTTTGTAAGAGCTTGTTAGTGGTTTTTGGAAAATAATTCCTCTAAAATTACATTATTGTCTCTGGCAAGGAAATGGCTTAGATTTTGTTGGCTTATTGTTCACCTGTTTGGATGTTCCTCTCCTTCTTCTTCTAGATTTTGTTCAGACAAGTTTGTTGCAAGCATCTTTGTAGCAAGTTTGGCTTTAGTTCATAGGTCGGCATTTCATAGCTCAATTTAGCTGAGAGAGTTCACATGTAATCTTATGCTCCTTCATTTTGTACTCTCTTTGCATATGTTTTTTTGCAAAAGCACTTAAAGGAATGTATCGCTTTACGAGACAAATGTTGTTTTATGTTTTATTCATCATTATATATACATCATCAATATATGTCGCCGTGGTCTAGTGGTTAGTGTGTTGGCTTACTAAGACATGAGCCCTGGGTTCGACACCCAGCTCCGACGTCTTTAAAAAAAAAAAATATTTCTTTCGGCGACTACCCCTCAGCAGTCTTCTGGCAAAAGCTCTGAGAGTAATTAATTGCCATGAACAAGCTTCTCAAGTCTGTCGTTCGGAGTCGACATTAAACTGTAGGTCCCGGTACTCATGGATAAAAATTTACACACACATCATGAGTGCTGCAAGAAGCTAGGCCGTAATCCTGACACAGGGTTGTAAAGGCCACTTATGTATGTATGTATGTATATATGTATGTATGAACTGCTGACGAGTGCACATGTCGCTCCTTAAATACAAAAGTCACACATTTCAAAAAATATCAAAAATTATTTTTTTGCATAAAATGCTTCTTAAACGATGAAACTTTCATGTTTCGCTAAAACAGCCGTCATTTTATGATCGGAAACACCCGTAAACCCAAAAACGTTAGTTTTGTTTTGTACCGTTTGTGTACCTGAGTTCCGTGCAAAAGTACCACATTTTCAGTTGTCAACAGTCATTCGCCACGAGCACACTAATTTTTTGTGAAAAACTACCACATTCTAAAGTACTACCTGTGTTGCAGATCACATACACGTAGGTATCTTATAATTTTTATGAGCAATAGTACAATATTTCGAAATAGGATAGTTTTGCATTTATAAATTTGATATTTTCTCTAATTTTTGTTTAGAATACATATACATACATATTTTGAATTAAGTTAGTGAAGAGTTTATGAATCTTATTATCCTAATCTCTAAATTAGTTCATAAGTTACAGATTATTAATGTTTCAGTTTAAGGTTTTTATACCTTTACGAGCAATACGCTCAATGTAGTTTTAAGTAAATATTTTATAAAAATATTTTTGTTTGAAATAAAACTCAAATTTTCCTAATTATGGTTGTTTAGTTTTTAAAATTTTAATGTTCTCGAAGTCAAAGTTTATATACAAAACTAACTTATTTGAATTTTTTCGAGAACCCATTCGAGATATGTTTAAGATTGCTTTATTGAAAAATAGGCCATTTAATTACGCATATTTTGATATCAAAAAAATCTATGTAATACACATAGTTTTTACAAAAATCATAAAATAATTAAAATTATTTTTAAAAATGACGCTCCTGTATAATTTGCTTATTTTGACTTGTGGTGCTTTTGTATTTAAGGAGCGATGTGTATCGGATATTTTTAATTAAAATTATTTTTTAGATTAGTTGGAAAAAATTTATGAAACTCTAAATATATGTATTAGCATTAATAATTAATTAATTTAAAACATTTGGGTGCATTTTTTTTCTTTTAATAAAATCATACAAAATGTCGTAAATTATCATAACAAATGTGACTTCTAAACTAAAAAGTACAATATTAAATTTTGTATACGATCTCCCTTCAGAAAACGGTTAGCACTATTGAATATTGCGTACCCGAATTAGATATACCCGATATGTTTCCTTCAGCCGTAAAAGAAAGTTCCTAGTTCATGCACAATGATATGTAAGTTCATAACATATTTATGAATTCACACATGTTTTTGTTCAGTGCAGTTCTCTTTCATGCTCACTAACACATTTAAAAACCAATTTTGCCGACCTATGCTTCAGTTACTAAATCGATTCTTTCGTCGAATAAGGCAAAACCTACACATTCGGCCCTATTCGCGTTGGCGTTATCGTTTTAAATGTCGTTTCTATTTAGTTGTCGTTTTTATATCGCTTCGTTTTTAAAATGGTATTCCTGAAATAAGATGAAGACGGCGATAGAAAGTTACCAAAAACTACAATAAAACGAGAGAAAAACTTGGTACATAGCACTAGAAAAAAACATGTCATATTTTGTGTTGTTATTAACGAAAATTGACAAATAATTTCTTGTTTTTTAAATAAAAAATCAAAAAATGTCTAGTACGAAATTTTATTTTTCAAATTGCATTAAATTTGGCACAGCTTTGTCCAAAGATGACAGTGGAATCTGCTTATTAATTCCTCCTCCTGTTGCTCTGGCCTCAATTTTGTTGGTTACCAGCTTCTTTTTTATTTTAAACTTCAAATTTTCCCATACTTTTATATTAAAATCTATATTTTAAAATGTTTAGTAATAGTTTGTTATTAATTTAATTTTACTTACTCTGTTTCAACGATCTCCGTCAGGGACTGGAGGTCCAATTGGATTTATTTTTGCGGTTACTTCCTCCAAAAAACTATTAAAATTTAAGGGTTTTATGCCTTTTTTGAAACCTTTAGAATATTCACGATTTTTCTTAATTTCTGATACAAAAATTTCAAACTGTTGCAACGTTGTAATTTTCATTTTCTATTTTTCAAACCTCTCGTTTTAATGTCGCTATTAAAAATAAAAGCGATAAAAAACGGGAGTTCCTTTATCGTTTCTATCTTTGTTTTTAAATAGAGATCACCGACATTTTTCGATTATTGTCGATAACGACAACGGTAATGTCAAGTTGTCGCTTTTATTTCGTTTTAACATAAGAACGCCAACGGGAATAGGGCCAGTTCTTCATTCAAATAGTAAAGATGGTTAAGCAATTTCGATATGGCCTTTTCAGCTATAGGTTTATTAATTGTATTAAATTTTCTAATTTCTTTAAAAATTCGTTGTCATTCACAGGAGCTTGGTCTGCTTTATCAGCGTTAAACCAGAAAATAGAATAACACTTAATCACAAATCCAGCTACTTCAATCAAACCATTTATTTCAGTTCCGGTTATTTCGAGAAATTGGTCTCGAGATATAATAATATTTAGTCAATAAATGACCTTGGCCAAGAATTTAGCTAAATGCAGTGCACTAGGTTTTGTAAATTTAATTTCCCCAGGTGGAATTCCTCTTAAGAGTATTATTATTAATTTCAAAAATTCCTTGTAGTCGTCACGAGGAAATCCTTGCGTTGTTTTATCCGACACGTAGGTCAGAATTATTTAGTTTAGCAAATAAATAAAAAGTTTTCTTTTTAATTAAAAGAGATTTTTTTAACACTTGCTCTAATATAATTTTAAGTTATATGACGTAACAAAAACTACTATTTATTAAGATTTTTAGTTTGTTTTTGGTAAAATACTTCTTTTAGCCTTCGTTATAGCGTAAGTAATAAATTTAGAGTAGTTTTGAACGGCCTAAAGCAATCCACATCCTTCCACCCCCCAGAAAAAGGGGGTAATATCAAAGGTTAATCTTAATTAAATTTGTCCATAAAATATTTAACAAATAAAAAATGTGTAATTTTTAAAGAGTCATTTAGGTCCTCAGGGCACAGACGGCTTAATTTTTCAACCAAAAAAATATTATGAAACATTCTTAACTACATTCGAAGGAAATATTGTATTTGTTTATAAGATTAACAATAAAAATAAATAAAAAATACCTACAAAAATACACAATATACCATATTTTGGCCTTTGAGCTCTTTGGGGCACAGCTTAAAGTTGCCCGACTTAGCTCAAATTTTGAACATAGCCGTTTTATATCAATCTGTCAGTTGTTACGTTTTTTGCACAGGAATATGATATTCAATTTATATGAATGCAAATCTGATCAACATTTATATTTATATGTGTGTTGTAGACGGGATGGATGGGATACTTCGGACAAGGCAAAGTCTCTGATTGGGGTCTACCTGGCGGCCTCCAGAACGATCCTTGTTCCCGTTGTATTCAGGTCGACATACAGCCTCCTCGTGGCCCTCCTGTATAACATTCTAGCACCCGCTAGCTTGGTAACTAATGTATGCGGCGATTGTCCAATCCCCTGGACTTTAAATTTGAGTTGTGAGTAGGGCTTGAAACCCACCACGTAAAAACATTCTTCAATGAAAACTAAAACCAAAGCCTCTAAACGGACCCCCTTTTATGTTAACGAACTTGTCAAACGTTTTAACGACTATGATTTAAGAATATGCACCTGGAATGTGAGAACCCTTTATAGGGAAGGTGCCTCTATCCAATTGGCGGATGCTCTCATTTTTTTTTTTAAGAGAGAGACTTCGCCATCTTGTCTCGGAGTTCACACCCGTGAACGAAAGAATTGCTACGATCCGAATGAAGGCAAAGTTTTATAATATCAGCCTTATTTGCGTGCACGCCCCGACGGAAGAGAAGGATGATGCGGTCAAAGATGCTTTCTACGCAAAGCTCGAGGATGTATACGATAGGTGTCCGGCACATGACGCCAAAATTGTCCTCGGCGATTTCAATGCGAAAGTTGGACGTGAAGGTATCTTTGGCCCCACTGTCGGACAGTTCAGTCTCCATAATTCCACCTCACTGAACGGCATGAGACTGATCGATTTCGCCGCGGCGCGAAACATGGTAGTTTGTAGCACCAGGTTCCAGCATCTCGATATCCATAAGGCCACCTGGCTCTCTCCTGATCGATCTACCAACAACCAGATCGATCACATTGTGATTGATGGAAGGCATGTATCCAGCATACTAGACGTGCGCACATTTAGAGGCCCAATGTCGACTCGGACCATTATCTTGTCGCAGCCAAGATGCGACTGCGTATATGCGCGTCGAATACGACACGTTCTAGTGTGCAAGGGAAGCTGGACATCAAAAAGCTGCGATCACAAGAGACAGCCAGGTCGTTTTCCGATCGTCTTTGTAACGAGCTCAATTACATCCCATCCTCTCTCGAAAGTATTGGTGGACAGTGGTCTCACATCGCTCACTCTCTGCGCAGCGCTGCCGAAACAGTTCTTGGTTTTGAGCGTCCTCCCCTCAGAAACCAATGGTACGATGAAGAGTGCCGTGAGGCCACTGCAGCAAAGAACGCTGCCTATAGACGAACATTGCAGTCCATCACTACAAGAGCGACGGTGGAGGTGTACAGAGAAAAGAGGAGGGAAGAGAGATACCTATTTAGAAAGAAGAAAAGAGAGCAAGAAAGGCGTGATCGTGAGGAAATCGAGATGTGCAGGAGTAGAAATGATGCTCGAAATTTTTATAAAAAGATAAGGCGTCTTACTACTGGTTTTAAACCCGGAGCAACCTCCTGCAGAGACGAACATGGTAACCTGCTTACAGATGCACAAGGAACACTAAGATTATGGAGACAGCACTTCTCTAATCTACTGCAGGGCGATGGCGACACAAATTCCGCCTCTAGAGATGCTGTGCCGGACCCAATCATTAACGACAACGTCGAGATCCCGTCTCCCAGCCTTGAAGAGTTCAAGGTTGCCATATGGCGACTGAAGAACAACAAAGCAGCTGGACCTGATGGTTTGCCAGCCGAACTCTTCAAGTATGGAGGCGATGAGTTGGTTAGGTGCATGCACCAGCTCATTTGCAGAGTATGGCTGGAGGAAAGTATGCCCAACGATTGGAATCTTAGTGCTCTCTGTCCCATCCTGAAAAAGGGAGATCCCACGATATGCACCAACTACAGGGGTATAAGCCTCCTCCCTATCGCATATAAGGTTCTTACGAGCGTATTGTGTGAACGACTGAAGCCATTCGCCATCTCACTGATTGGACCTTATCAGTGCGGCTTCAGACCTGGTAAGTCCACCATTGACCAGATATTCACACTGCGCCAAATCCTGGAGAAGACCCATGAAAGTCAAGTCGACACACACCATCTTTTTGTCGACTATAAGGCAGCCTTCGATAGCCCAATAAGGGATCGCGTTTATGCCGCAATGTCTGAGCTCGGTATTCCTGCTAAGCTGATAAGGCTATGCAGAATGACGCTGAGTAACTCCTGCAGCTCCGTCAAGGTAGGAAGAAACCTCTCCGAGCCTTTTAATATCGTGCGAGGTTTCAGACAAGGTGATCCCTTATCCTGCGACCTCTTCAACTTCGTCATGGAGAGTGTTTTGCGAAAGGCGGGTGTACATCGTAATGGCACTATTTTTAATGAAAGTGTCCAGCTCCTTGCGTATGCCGACGACATAGACATCATTGGGCATACCAAACGAGATGTCACCGCAGCCTTTAATGCTATTGAACGAGAGTCTGCTAAAATGGGTCTGGCGGTAAATGAGAGCAAGACGAGGTACATGTTGTCGACGAGTAGGGATGTTGAACGTATCGGCTCCCAGGTTACAGCCGGCAACTATACATTCGATGTGGTCAAGGAATTTATGTAACTTGGCACTGCCTTTACCAGCAAGAATGATGTCAGTCTGGAGATCAAGCGAAAAATGACACTGGCCAACAGGTGCTACTACGGTCTCGGTAGGAAGTTTAGTAACAGAGACCTCTCTCGTGCGACGAAGTTAACACTCTACAAGTCGCTTATTCTTCCAATGATTCTCTATGGTGCGGAAGCATGGACGCTGTCTTGTGCAAATGCAGCGGTCCTGGGAGTGTTTGAGAGAAAAGTTCTTCGCAAGATATTTGGTCCACTAAAGCAAGGCGATGAGTTTCGCATTAGAACCAACCATAGTTGGTCCTCAAGAGCTTCTCGGCGACGTAGACGTTGTCCAGCGCATTAACATCCAGCGGCTGCGATGGCTCGGCCATGTTGTTCGGATGGAAGAATCTGCTCCAGCGTCTACGTCAGCGTAGAGGACGTCCATGTTTACGTTGAAAAGACCAGGTAGATGAAGCCCTGTCATTAATTGGTGTGACCAACTGGAGAAGGCGTGGGCTTAGCAGCGACGCTTGGAGACTAGTGTTGAGGCAGTCCAAAACCCGTTAACGGGTTGTTATGGCCAGCTAAGTAAGTAAGTAAGTAAAAATATGGTATGGGAGATATTTGTAACCGACAAAAAAAGTGCTTTAGAAATAATATACATATATATATGATGATGATGACTATTTGGTAAAAAATAAAACATTCCAGATCTTTAATATAACGTAAGAAAAAAATGAAAAATTTTGAAAAAAACGTAAAAAATAGACAAATTTTGAGGTGCCATATCTCAGCCATTTCTTATCAGCATATCGACGGAAAAGGCACTCAATTACCTTTCCACCGATATGCCACTTATCTCGATCGGACTTTTCGGTTGGACTCCACAAGGGTTTGAATAGGACCACACACCGAAAAACACAAAAGTACCGTTATCTAAAAAACTTTACTTAGAAAAATAAAATAAAAGCGTTTTTCGTGTTTAGGAGGTCCTAATTAACTTATCTAGGAACGTGACGTTCTTGGTATTTTTTGGCTGTAAACCAGTGTAATTAATATTGAATAGTCTGTAAGGATAAATAATCTACAGACTCAAATAAATAAATGAATTCTCTGCTAGTGGATAAAATTTCCATAGTTACATAAGTTATTAGTGATATATAAATAAAATAAAATTCCCAGAAGTATTCTTTACACAATTAATTTTAAATTTTTTTTTCCAAAATTTTATTTTATATTTTTCAAAACACTGAATTTTTATAACAACTATAAACATATACAAATTTGACATTTCAGCCAACCAAAGGAATGGAAACCAGCTGCTCTTGTGAGGCTACCTGTTATTCTTGTACCATGATTTCAGGTCCTTCATAGTATGCACCACAATGAATGGGGATAAGCAAAATCGTTTTCCATCACATACCAGAATGAAACAATTAATACAAACTTTAATTTGTTAAGAAAACTGATTATATTGGCCACGTAGGTATCAATTTCATCTAGTCTTTCTGAAATTGTCAATTCCAATTTCCTGACAAGTCTATTAGGCAGACGAAATGGACATAGATACATGCTTATCCCCATAAGCAATACATTTCACATTATATTGAATCTTTTAAAATATTTATATGAAACTTACTTGGGTGTATAGCCATTGTCTTGATGCTTTTTCCATGATGTTACTCAAATTCAACAGCATTTTTCATGCATGCCTCCAACGCCTCTAAAGCTTTGTTATTTTAAACTGGAGTTAATATGTTTTCCAAGCACATATTTAGGTTTAACTCCAACGGGTAATTAACAAATAAATAGACATTATTTTTAGCTGCAAATAGAAATTAAATTTATAAAAAAAAAGATATAAGTTTGATAAAATTATTCCTACTTACCAATGCAAAAATTTAACCACATTTTACAAATAAATAAAAATACTTATGTATACACAATTTTTTGCTTTGTTTTTCTATTAAAAAAGCATGTATCGTCTTGCTCTTTTAACTCATTTATTTTCTCATGCTTAAAAAAATCATGCTTTTTTGTCGAATTTTTCACGATGTAAAATAATGTAAACAAATAAAACAGCTGATTTTTACTTTTTCAGCTGTCATTTCTTTCATCACTGTATACATTGTGGTATGAACCCAGTCTTAACAAACAAAAAAAACGCAACGGCATCTCTAGTTTGTTTTGGAAAGAAAAAGGAGATACGGTAACATTAGAACAGAAATATTGATAATTTTATTGAAATTGCAAAAAACTTTTTCATTTCTACGTGTACTAAAAGTGAAATAATAAAATACATGAAAATGCCGCAAACAAAAATAAAACAAGAAAATTTAATGAAAGATTCTACTCAGAAATTTAATGAGACACATGCCAGAAATATACAAGTGGCCAAAAAAATTGTTGAAAATTATGTTTCGTCTTCCGAAGATGAGGATGAATTGGATGAGAAAACAATCTTAAGTAGGTTTTATTGGTATAATTATTCTTGTACATACAAATATATTGTTAGAAAAAAATTGAAAAACAATGAATTTATTTACCGATTTTACTAGAATCTTTATATAAAAATTATAAGGCACGTAAAGAAGACGAGCATTTACTTGCAAAAACAGCCGGCTTTTTGGAAAATATTCTACAATCGGGGGCAGCTACATGTCTCATTTGCATTGGAAGCATCAAACGTTCCAATGCAATATGGTCTTGCAAGTATTGCTACTGTTTTTTCCATTTGAACTGTATACGAAGGTGGGCCAACGACAGCATGGCTCAGGCAAAGGCTCAAACACAAAATGATCAAGGCTATTATAACCATATGGGAGAATATGTTCCACCAAAAAACACTAAATCTTTGCATTGGTGTTGTCCACAGTGTAGACAAGAATTTCAGCCGGAGGAAAAGCCTGTGGAATATGAGTGTTTTTGTGGGAAAGAAGCAAATCCACCTTTACAGCCTTGGTTAATTCCACATTCTTGCGGTGAGATATGTGGCAAATCTTTACAACCAAATTGTGGCCATAAATGTACTATACTGTGTCATCCTGGACCATGTCCACCATGTGCTCAGTACGCCGTGACTTCTTGCAAATGTGGCAAATCAGCGCCAAAATCTATGCGCTGTGCTGAAAAATTTTGGCAATGTCAAGAAGAATGTAAGCTGCTTCTTCCGTGTAAAGAACATAATTGTAAAAGCATATGCCATAAAGCAGGACAATGTCCACCATGTCAACAAACAAGCATGCAGCGTTGTGAATGTGGTAGAGAAATAGCAAAACGGAAATGTTGTGAACTGAAGTGGCATTGCAAAAAAAACTGTGGCAAAATGTATAACTGTGGGTTGCACATTTGTAGAGAGGTTTGCCATTCCGGTGAATGTGGGGATTGTCCATTAAGCTTGCCGCGATCATGTCCATGTGGTAAAACAGTAAGTACTTACATATAAAATTTAGAAAGCAGAATAACTAGAAAAATGAACTCGTTAGAAAAAAACTGGTCCTTGTTCGGAAGTAATTGATACTTGTGGTGATACTTGTCAAAAGTTATTGGCTTGTGGTACACATACTTGCAGCCAACGGTGCCACAAGGGAAATTGCAATACAGTAAGTAAAAATTAAAAAAACCATTTAAAGAGTTTCTGCCTTAGATAACTGTAATTTAAAAATCCTTTAGTGTTTAATTATTACAAAAAAGAAATGTCGTTGCGGATTGCACGAAAAAGAATTACCATGTTCTAAAGATTTTGCCTGTGAAACCAAATGCAAACAATTAAGAGATTGCGGTAAACATCCATGTAATCGCAAGGTAAATTAAAACGTTAAGTCGAAGAATTAAAATTAATGTTCCTTTGCAAAACTAACATTTTTAGTGCTGCGATAGAAACTGTCCACCATGCGATAAAGTTTGTGGAAAGCCATTATCGTGTGGCAAACATAAATGCCAATCGATTTGCCACAAAGGTCCCTGTTACCCATGTCAGCAGCAATCGCAAATTAATTGTCGTTGTGGCAAAACCAAAAAAAATGTACCCTGTGGTAGAGAGCGTTCTGCGCGTGTTATATGCTTAGAATCATGCCGGTGAGTATTTGAAACGATGTCTTTAAATTAAAAAAAAAATTACAAAATTATTCTTAGAATACCATCAAAATGTCATCATTATAATAAACATCGTTGTCATAAAAATGAGTGTCCACCTTGTTCTCAACCCTGTGGTTTGCCAAACGATACCTCACAATGCGGCCATATATGTATGGTTAAATGTCACACTTCAGTTAAGGTAGCAAAAAAATCAAATCCAAGCACCACAAATATATGGGAGCCTACTAAGCAGGTAAATATTAGATCTACATACACATAATCACACATTTATAATTATTTCCTTTTAAGTTTGAATTTAAACAATTGCCTCATCCACGTTGTGAGCAAAAAGTTAGCGTAACATGTATTGGTGGCCATGAAACATCTGAATGGCCTTGCTGGAATTCGAAGCCTTCTTCTTGTCAACGCATGTGCAATCGTTCCTTGCGTTGTGGAAACCACAAGTGTTCTTTAGTTTGTCATTCTGTACCGGATTTAAAAGACATGAAGGTAATATGATGATACCTCTTTCAAAGAAAGTATATGAAATAATAATTTCAGGAACAACCTGGTTGTGCTACTTGCGAAGAGGGTTGCTCTATTCCACGACCTAAAGGTTGCTCACATAATTGTGCTAGACCATGTCATCTACCCCCATGTCCCCCCTGCAATGTTGCTATTAAAACTAAATGTCACTGCAGCTTAATGCCTATTGTCTATAAATGCAGTGATTATTTTAACACTGAAGGTACTGAAGGTGAAATTTTAGAAAGACAAGAAAATCTAAAAAGCTGTGGAAATAGATGTTTAAAAAATGTATAATTCTTAAACACTTCTCTGTTGCCTTAAATTAATCGTAATCTATTTTTAGTATTCTTGTGGTCATCGTTGCTTAGCTAATTGTCATTCTGGTCCATGTCCATATCCAGAATCCTGCCGAAAAAAGTTGCGAATTTATTGCGATTGCAAATGCTTGAAATCCGAAATTTCTTGCGACAAACACCGTGCTGGCTTGCACAAATTGCAATGCAATGAAAATTGTGTTGAAAATAAAAAGAATATTGAAGAAGCTCGTAAAAGGGAAGAGGAAATGCGACGCAAGGAAGAAGACGAACGTAATCGTTTGGAAGTTGAGCAATTCGAGAAGAAGTTTAGTAAACGAAAGCCTAAAGAACGCAAAACAGTAGATGTGAAACAGAAAAATTCAATTAACTGGAAAATTATTGGTGTATACGTTAGTATTCTATTTGCTCTCTTATTAGCAGTCGCTTTAGCCGTCTATGAAGAGAATTAATGAAATTGCATTTGCATATGATTTTTAATTTTTATACAATTAAAAATAGTATTTTTTTAAATAAATATTTTAAATACACATATTTGAATATAACGATATATTGGGTCCTTTATTTATTAGATATTAAATATTGGATATTATGTCAAATATGCAGCAGCATACTGTATGTAAATTGTTTTATTTATGTATGTAAATTGTTTTGCATTTTTTAAGAATTTAAAATCTGCGGTTTCCACCGCCGCCTCCAAAACGACCCCAATTGCTGGTGCCTCCACGGTTATAACCTCCTCCACGTCCACCATAGCCTCCACTAATGCCGCTACCACCAAATCTACTACCACCGCCAAAACCACCACCATCGAATCTTCCTCTTTTATTAGGTATTCCACTACCACCAGGGCCTCCTCGACTTTGATATGGCATTACACCTTTTTCCCGCTGTATTTGAAAATCACCGGCCGTTAAAGTACACAAATTTTTAACAACTTGTACAAGCTTTGCTTGAGCTTCATTCAGTTGCAAAATTTCTGAAGGCTCGTCACAAGCAATTGATATCAAATCTTCTAAGGCTGGTTTAAGTGCAGCAATCATAGCAGCTAAATAGGGATCCATTTTAAAATTGAGCCAGTTATCCAAACGCACAATATCGCCTTTAACTAGATCGATTTTGCGACATCCAAAGAGCAACAAATGCAAAGGAGCAACCATTGTCATTTGCTTACATGATACTGCTCGTGTACGTATTTTCTCACCGAAAACGAAGAATGGATATGGAAAAGTTACAGCCAAATTGCTACAATTTACCGAAGTTTTGTGAATAAGAGCAGCTTTTGATTCAGTAGTTAGAACTTTACGTTTCTCTTTGTGATAACATACGTTCGGATATAGACCCATACAAAGCAAAGCTGTAGCCATGTCTAACACAGGATCATCAGAGTTTGCATCAATACGTCCAGATATCATAGATTCTTCGGGAAAGCCAGCTTGTTGCAAGAGATCCAAAAGTTGACTTTTAGCCTCAGCCATGACACGCATCGTTGAAAGTTGAAGTCCTTTCCATTCGCAAAAACGAATCTCTTCATCCTCGCCCTTGTGACGAGCGCTTTCCCACATCTGTGTAGCTACAATCATAGCAACGTGATCAGAGCATTTATTACCACCCAGGGCCTTTTGGTGATTTTGTAATCGCCTTTGACCCAAGTCTAATGCAAAGATCTCGGAAAATGTACTGGAATACGATGCCATGCTGGCGGCAATATCTACACAACCAAATACTGTACTCAATACCAGCATTTTTCCTAACCTTGGCTCTATTGGCAACCTTGCCAATATACGGCCTAAAGGTGTAAGATCATCATTATTATCCAAACAACGCATGTCCCGCAAAAGAACTTCTGCTTCAATCACAGCATCCAATGGTGGAGGCTCCAAAGCTTTCGATAAAAATTGATGTATAGACCCTAAACGCAACAGTTTGATGCTCAAAGCCATTTCGTGTAATGGTGTTCGGAACATTTCTGGTGTTAAATGGCTTTCCAAAGCTTGAAAACGTGCTTTGGAACAAAGTGTAAAACAGAAACCAGGTCTGACACGTCCAGCACGACCTTTACGTTGCTCTAAATTGGTTTTACTGGCCCATACAGTAGCATAACTTGTGAGATTGTTGTGGGAGGTAAACATTTTCATACGAGCTTTGCACAAATCGATAACAAATACAATATCATCGATTGTAATAGATGTTTCAGCAATATTTGTAGAAAGGATTATCTACAAGTTGTAAAATAAATTCATTAATAAACATATGGAAAGTTGTTTTTAAAAATAAAAATTTTTTGTTATTTTTTAATTAGCCTTGGGGATTACAACAAAATATTTGCTGTATTCAGGGTGAAGCAAAATGTAAAAAAATTTTGTAATCCTTTTCATCTGATAACAAATAGTTTCAAAAACTAAATGAATAAGGAATAAGAATCACTGGAAACATAATTTGCTATATAAACTTCTTCTAGCCCATTGAAAAATATATATTGTAAATATATGACGACAAAGTAATAAATAAATAAGCGAGTTCTAAGTAATTTTTAGCGAAATAAATTTACATCGTATGTACATATTCTTCAGTTCTAGTAGTCCTCAAAGCTAATTAAAAAAATTCAAAAACGAACATTCATATTGACAAGAAATTTAACTCTTAGTAGCACCTTCTTACCTTTGTAACGCCGTCCGGTACTGGTTCAAAAACTTTTCTCTGATCTTCTCTTGGTATTTGGGAATGGCATGGTAATATTCTATACTGTGGTCCACCAAATTGGGAATTTTGTAAAAATTTCATTAAAGCAAAAATTAAGTTCCAACCCGGTAAGAAAATTAAAACAGCACCAGGAATATTTTTCGACTTTATATGAATCAGTAAGGACTCAATAAGTTCAAAAGAGCATTCTGACTCTGATAGCATTGCCATAGCATTTTTAGTTTGTGGAGAGTATGATCCATCAATAACCTTATTTAGATTTTGATCTCCTGCATCTTCGCCATTCTCCTTAATTACTGCATTTTCTTCATCATCTTTATCTTTGTTCTTTTTACGTGACTCAGGTGTAGGTACGAACTTTGTCATTTCAAGACAATCTTCGAGGAAAAATTGTTGAACCGGATATGCTCTGCCTGGAATTTCTAAAACAGGGCAACGACCAAAATATTCAGAGAAAAGGGTAGTATCTATTGTAGCTGACATAAGTATAATACGTATATCTGGATAGGTATGAACCATATCACGTAAAATAACCAATAAAAAGTCACTATTCACATCACGCTCATGAATTTCATCAACAATTATATGAGAAATACCACGAAGACCTGCTTCTAACTTCCGTAATAGGACTCCCACAGTACAAAACAATATTGCTCCATAAGGTCGGGGCATTATTGACTCAAAACGTACCGAATAGCCTACAGATTCTCCAAGATTTTCACATTGTTCATTTGCTACACGTTCGGCTACCGACACAGCCGATATACGACGAGGCTGTGTAACATAAATGTTACAATATGCTCCTTGACCTGATGATACATAATCTTCAAGAATATATTGAGCTATCTGTGTAGTTTTACCACAACCCGTGTTACCACGTATAATAACCACAGGGTTCTCATTGATTGTTTCCATAATTTCTGAGCGCATAGCGGCAATTGGTAGCTTGTCTCGAAACTCTAAAAAGTTCTGGTATTCTGAATTACCTAAACGCTTTTCTTTCGTCGAATTCTCAAGATCATTACACAAATCATCCAAAGAAGCAGTAGCCAAATAACCTTCATCAATATTACAAGCATTCCAAGCGTTCCAATTTGGCTGAGGTGGTGCCCAGGGTATAATTGATGCCACCATTTGTTGATTATCCATTCGTAAACGATTATTATCTTTACCAGTATTTACCTGCATTTCGTGAAATGAAAATATGATATGATATAAGAAATCTACAGTCTAATTCTACAATTGAAAACAATTGTTTTCTAAACTCACCTGTAAACTAATGGGATCCCCTTCTGGATCTGACTTAACGTTATTTACATTAACAATTGGTAAATCTAATTGTTGTATGACCTCTTCGATAGTTTGAACAGTTTCGGGAGCCACTTTCACTTCATATGGTGCTAGCTCTTCATCATCTTTCTTTTGCTTAAGAGTACCAGTAAAAGCCTCAATTACACCCAAATGATAAAGCTGGCGAACAAGTGAAAGAGCACAAGATTTACTTGCAGATTGCTTGTTAGAGCCAGTTTCTCTTGCAGTTATATTCCTCTTTAAATCACGAACGAAAATGTGCATTTCAGCCATGAAACTCCTACAAGAAAATATTGTTTTAGAAAAATGGTTAACAAATGAAAGAATAAAATGCAATTTAATTTCAAAATCAAACTCTTACCATCATACGATATTTAAGCATCTTTTAGAAAGACAATCCTACCATAGAAACAGGCTGTGGTTTTATATAAAACAAAATCCTCTTACCACTACAATTTATAAATAAAGAAATGCCCAATTAGTAAATCAATTCAAAACAATGACTTAATATTACAATTGATGAACCTTGTTTTGCAACTTTATTCCATAAACGTTCCTCTTATGAAAAGAACATTTATGGAACAAAAAAATCTCAAATACAACATATTTGATATCTCTTTGGTAACATCGAGAGTCATTTGTAATGAATTGAATTTAAATTTCCTTTATGCTTCGATGATAAAATTTTAACGTTTATAAACCCACAGCCTGCACACAAACCTTCCACACATAGAAACTTTTTGTACATACATACATATGTATATATATTCGCATGTACATAAGTATGTATGTATCTTATTAAAAATCAAATACAATTAGGATTTCCTTTAATGTGTTAACAATCTTTACTACTTATTAGCACATTAAATTAATTCCATTTTAACGAGATTTCAAAGAACCATAATCCATAGATATTCTGTAATACTCAAATGGCAGAGTACGACAGATTATCATCAAGTAATTCTTTCTTTGTATGTATATAGTACACCTAATAGTACGATTATAAGTCTTAATATTTTTTGTGAAAGCTCTTACAAAACACATTCTAAATCATACCAACCAAAATGACATTTTAAAAATCTTACTGCACCATATAATTTTTTCTTACCTGAAAATTTAATTAACAGTTAAAAAATGCATAAACAAACATACATACGTGTTATAATCAATTGCTAAATAAAAAATGTTAAGCTGTGGGCATTAATTAGAATGTTAATTAAATTGAAGCAGTATTAAAATATCTCTAAATCTACCCAATAAAATATTACACGAGACATTGATTGATGGGTTAAATGGATGTCTTATTGGTGAATTTTAGGTGAGATTTAAATGATTTTAATAATAGTGTACTATTGAAGAAATTCGGATATGTTATGAAAAACGAATTCGAGTAAAAATAAGATCGAATGTTTTTACAAAAGCATATAAACCTTAATTGCGCCAATAAATCATCATTAAAACTGGTTTTACACTATCCCACTGTGTGTAACGACATGTCAAAAACTCACATAAAATGAGAAAATATAATAGTGTAAAAACAATATGTGTATGTATGTACAGTGGTGGAAAAAATAATAAGAACGGGTAAAAAATTGCATATTTTCTTAAATTTTTATTTACTCTTACATAAATAAAACAAAGTAATTACGTTAAATGAAACATATTCAATTCGGCTATCTAAAAATAAAAAAACAAGTAGCAGCTCTGCATAATTCTTTTAGTTAATTGGGTTTTTTTTTTTTTAAATGCCTGGAAAAAACAATAAGAACTTTTTATATTTTGCAAAATATAAATAACTTATTGTTTAAAAAATACCATAAAATCCTAATATTATTTCAATATTTGGTTGAAGATCCTTTCAATTTTATCAACTCTTGGCATCTACTCGACATAGAGCCCTCAAGGTTTGAGCAAACACCCGGCGAAATGGAATTTCGTCCCTACTTTTATTTTAAAAGCCTCCAATTTGTTTTTTTAGGACTCCCCAGAGGTGTTCAATAGGGTTTAGGTCTGTTGACTGCGATGTCATTTTCGACAAACCACGATTTAACACTTCTAGCATGGTGTTTGAGATCATTGTCCTGCATAAATTCCCATTTTAAGGGCATTTCCTCCTCCGCAAATGGAAGCATTTTAATTTTGAGGATCTCTAAATAACCACTGGAGGCCAATTTTCCCTGTGTTATTGAAATTAGACTAACGACAGACGCAGAAAAATAGCCCCAAATCACTAAGGAACCACCACCGTGTTTGGCGGTCTTTTTTTTTTTGTATTTTGGGTTGTATTCCTTGTTTGCAGGACGTCGAACATATGTTTTTCCGTCCGATCCAAACAAATTCATTTTTGTTTCATCTGACCACAATACATTTTTCCATGGTTGGCGTTTCAGATGTTGTTTGGCAAATTGTACTCTTTTTTGTACATTTATTTTTGCTTAAAAGAGGTACATTTCTTGGCGTACGACCCATAAGCCCAGCTTCCTGCAATCTGTTTCGTATTGTGCGACACGTTACAGGTGCACACAACTTACTTTTAATTGAACTTGACCATTAAAATGGTTGTTTTTAGAGTACCGCACTAAAAGTTGGTCGAACCGTGGCGAAGTTTTACGTTTTCCTTCACGGTTTTCTGGGGTTTTATTGTAATAAAGAGCGTTTATAACTTTACACTTGGAACAGTTTAGGACCTGAGCAATTTTTCCTATGGAAAATCCGTCAATTTTTAATTATAAGATCAATTTTCGTTCGGAATCTATAATATGAACACCACGCCCCATTTTTTGAAAATTTTTTATAACACGATGGAAAATTAAAAAGTTTTGAATAAGGCAAAAGTTCTTTATTAGCCTAGATTTATTAAATTTTAATTTTACCGTAAAAAATTCGGCGATTTTAAAGCATTTCATTCAATTTTATATACGTTCTTATTATTTTTTCCAAGGAGTATTTTACTTTTCTTTGAATAAAAAATAATTAAAGAGGAACACAGTGGAAAAGTAAACAAATTATGAAATACCGTTAGATTTAAAAGAATTCGACACTAATTTCCAACAATAAAAGTCTAGCGAGAAAAAGCTTGAAGCATGTTAACAGAGGATATAAATTCGTTCTTATTATTTTTTCCACAACTGTATATAGAAAAGTCAAAAATGAATTTTAAAAGATTGGAACTTCAGATCCTTTTTTAAAATTTCATTAATAAACGCTCTTGGAAGTCCCAGTAAGGCTGCTCTTTTCCATATTGAAAGTCGCGGATTTTAACGTAAACTGCTTTCAAACAGTTCAATATTTTCGGGAGTCCTTGAAGATCGACTGGGCCCTGGCCGAGGGACATTCATAGCCGAAGCAGCTGCGCGAAATCTCTACACCCACGAATGAATTAAATTTCCACTAGGTCCATTACGTATTCGCCGAATAAAACTTTGAACGAAATTGTCGACAAACAATTATATACGTAAGAATCATTACTTTTAAAAAATGTCTCCACAACGAACGCGCGATACTCATTCGACCACTGCGATATCGTGACTGACAAATCCACAAAATCAATAATTCCAACGGCACCACCCTCTCTTCGTACCGTTTATTACTTTTTGAAATAATCGTATTTAAAAATATAAATCTGCTACAAGACACCCTGTATAACGTACATACCGTCGATGGAATTAAAGAACGCTGTAACTAAAAAAACCTTAAATATTTACCATAGCCAAAAAACCTGTATGAAAGTAGAACAAAGACACTGGTATTTTTCAAAACGCAGACGGCGTAAGTGAATTTATTTTCATCGTAGAAATCTGGGACTTCTGATAAAAATGATGCAAAAAACGTATTTTTGATTTTTTGTGAGTTACAGCGTTCTTTAATTCTTGCGATGATATGTATGTACTTATATGTACAGTGGCACAGTAAAGTCTGCATACCCCCTTAAAAAACGATGTTTTGAGCTATCTACGAACAATGCAACAGCAAAATACATTTTAAACAATTTCATACTAACAACAACAACAAAATTTTGAGAAAAAGTTTGTTTTCCAAAAGCATTTATTATTAAAAATAAAAAAAGGACATTTTTTAAACACAGAAAAGTCTACATACTTTGTACAAAAAATTAATTTTACATAAAAATAAAAGCAAAAGTAAACAAAATTAATATTTTGTGGGCCCGCCTTGGCTTTGTATGACAGCATTTAATCTATTTTTCAAAGAATTTACTAAAATTTTTGTGTAATTATTTGAAATTAAATTCCATTTTTCAAGCAGAGCGTTTTTAAGGTCCTGTTTATTTTTAATGTTCCTTTTTCTAACCTGAAGGTCTAGTTCATCCCATAAATTCTCAACGGGGTTCAAATACGTTGACTGGAGATAAAATGAAGTTGATGAGACATGTTATAGAGTAACCATTCTTTAACAACACCAGCGGTATGCTTTGGGTCATTGTCTTGTTGAAAGTACTAACCTTCTGTAGGACACAATTTATCCGTGGATTGCCTTGGATTATCTTTGAAAATATTCAAATATACCATGCGATCCATATTAATATCGATAAATGCACACCCATACCATAACGGAGCCTCGACCGTGTTTCACTGTAGGAAACAAGTTTTTGGGTAATAGTGCTTCATTATTCCGACGCCATACTTTTTATTTTCAGTCTAAAGGCCCAACCATAATGTGCTTAGGCTAGCTTAAACAACTATGTGAATGCATGCAATCAAATGTGTATAACCATAATGTACATAACAAACGTTTCGTTGAGTTTCGTTCAATTTTATTTGTTTGCGTTTGGAGCGAAGCCGATTGCACCAAACGTACATAAACAGCTGTTCTTGTGATTGTGTAAACAATAATAAACAAAAGACTGGAGTGTGCAATGGAAGCGGAGGATAATTTTATAGAAAATTTGATTGAAAATGTAAAAACACAACGATGTGCTATTACAAAATGTGTATCTCAAATTATTGAGATATTTTTCTTTTCTCTTCTTTTTGTAGCACATTAGTAACAAAATTTAAGCATACATATGTAAACGTGTTTAAATTTGGAATGCGCGCAAGGTTGTATATTTTAGTACTATTTTTTATTTATGATTTATTTATTTTGTTTAATTAACAAAAACAAATATAATTAACTAGTTATCGGTAAAATATTAAACGTTATAGAAATTAAATAATATTTTGTGATAAAAATCTATATATTTTTGAAATATAGAGAGAAATCAAGTTTTACACAAGTACTAATGATTGCAACTAAGAGCAGTTTGCATTTAAGTTCAAAAAGTACAATATAGCCACTCAAAAGATTCGTTAGACTTTTGGCAGACGTTTCGTTGATTTTTGACATTAGCGTACGTCAACAAAAGGACATTATGGTTGGGCCTTAAATCAAACAAGTTGAACTTGCTTTCGTCAGTAAATAAAACATTTGCCCAAAAACCTTCATCTTTATCAATGTATTTCTTAGCAAATTCGACAAGTTTTTGCATATTTATTTTATTTATAAAGGGTTTCTTTCGAGATACACGGTTATGAAGTCTATTACTTTTCAATAGATGTCTCACCGTTTCTGGATGCACTGAAGCAATATCCTGGCCTTCCAAAGTATTTGCAATATCTATTGCAGTAATTTTAGGGTTTTCTTCAACATAAAACAAAATTTGGCGCCTTGCACGCGGAGTCAGTTTAGGTGGGCGACCACTTCTTGGTTTGGTTGCCTCACTTTTTGTTTGTTTATACTTTCGAATTATTGTCTGAATGCTTGATTTTAGATGCCCAACTAGTTTTCCAATCTCTTTTAATGACTTATTTTCTTTATGATACTTTACAATAAGCTCACGTACTTGAACACAGATCTCTTTACCCATTTTGGTTAAATAAGAAAAAGTACAACGTTAACATCGTACACAAGAACTTCATTTCTACTAATAGTATTTAGTAAAGACGCCTGAAGGGTTATCAGCACTGTTTGAGAACAGAGTTGTATTATATCTACTTTTCGACATAGCCGTAAGCAGACTTTTCTGTGTTTAAAAAATTAATTTTTTTAATTTTTGTTAATAAATGTTTTTGGCATAAAATTTTTTTCTCAAAATTTTGTTGTTGTTGTTAGTTTGAATTTGTTTGGAATGTATGTTACTGCTGCCTTGTTCGCAGATAAATCAAAACATCGTTTTTCAAGGGGGTATGCAGACTTTACTGTGCAACTGTATATCTGTGGCAAAATGGACGAATAACTTAAGTTGACATAAGCTCAAGTTAATATAGTATTTTTAGCGCTTCTTAAAAAAAGTCATTATACATACAAAAAATATGTATAATGTTGTTGTGCATTAACGGCCGTATGTATGTCTTTTAACGTTGGGTCATGTTACAGAGTTTTTTTAAGAACTAATTATAATAATATTCACATACACAAATTTAGGAGCAGTTCAGAATTTCAATTAATGACTTAAGGAGCAGTTCAGAATTTCAATTAATGACTTACTATGTTCTTCCATATCGACACAGATGAACGTAAACTTGTATAACATGTAATACTTAGGGATAGATCAAATGAAGTAGGTCCGGTTAAATGCTGCCAGCGGGGAATGGAAGATGTCCCAAACCGAACAATGAACTATAGTTCCAAACCGAGTTTTTTTTTTTGGTAAACATTGAAAAAAAATTTATTATAATTTATCTTCTTAATGGCAACTCTCAAATATGTTGGGTTGAATTTATTTAAACAACTAAAAATAATTACAATAATATTTGTAGCCTTAAAAAATATAAAAGCTACATGGTGATATATGTCATAGACAATTTACATACTAGATACAATTAAATATAATAAAGTGCAGGAGAAATACAGTTACAATACATAAATATTCATTCTCAACAAAATATACATAGCATGATGCAATTATAAGGTGGTATAAACTTTCCGGCTGACTGTTTATTTTATGTGCGGCTAAAATTTCAAATATTTTTCTTAAACAGCAAAAGCAAAGTAAATAGCACCAACATAGTTTTATATTACTAAACGTGAAAACAGTTATTTTCAATAGAAAAAAATTACATTATTAATTATATTACATATTTTACTTTCAACGATGTAAGATTTCTTTCAACGGTCATAGTTTTTTTCTTTTTTTAATGTTTTCATAATATAAATGTGTTACTAACCAGTAACCCTCAAATAAATTGAGTCTTTCTTGGATAGAGTATGAGTTATTTTTATATTAAAATTTTTGACATTTTACATGTACCTTGTACAAAAACAATACCTGGGGGTCAATTCTTGAGAATTGAGTCTTTCTTGGATAGAGTTTGAGTTATTTTTATATTAAAATTTTTGACATTTTACATGTACCTTGTACAAAAACAATACCTGGGGGTCAATTCTTGTTCTGTGAAACGGTGAAATGTAAAGTTTTTTCACTGTTTTACAGCGTTTTTGATTCTTGTTTTGTGCAAAACTTAAAAGATACACATCATTTTTTCATGTAACAACAAGTGGAATGAAACAAAATATTTTCACAGTTTCACAAGAGTGCTGATTCGTGTTTTGTGTAACTATGAAATTAACTGTCAAAATTGTTTCATATGTGTAACAAGTTTGCACAAAAAATGTTTATGTGAAAAAATAACATAGAGGTTTAAAACCATGAAAAACCTACAAAAGGAAAGCGTGCTAGCAAAAATAAAAAAGAATATTTAATAAAATCGAATAAAATAATTGCACCCATCATATTTTTATTTTAATATAGTACAGTTGTTTTCGGTTAATTGAGCCCCGCTTTATTGAGTTTCCCGCTTAATTGTACTAAAAATCATGAAACGAAATCATTCCGTATAACCTCCTATGCAAAAGTACCCGTTTAATTGAGTTCCGCTTAATTGTGCCTCCCGTTTAATTGATTCATAAAATGAGACCGCATTGCGAAAAACACAAACAAATGTTTCAGTTAATTGATTTCGTCTGCTTAATTTTTTCTCCACAAACTTAAAACCATTTACGTTGCACCAAAAAAATTTTTGTCATGTTTCTGTTCACCATGTAAATGGAACGATATAGAAAAACGAATCATCGAAAGCCTCAACAAATCTAAAATTCAAATGTTGATGACTGATTTTTTTAATCATAGTTTTACTTATGTATGTATAATGTTTTTTTATAACATTTAATGTACACTCGCATGCACATACATATGTAATGTAATTATTTTAAATTTTGATCTCTTTTTATATAGAATTTTGAAATTTTTGTTGCTTTTCAAATACTGTACGATGAACGTACCTGATTTTTGTTTTGTTTTGTTTTAATAAACTAACACTATTTTTTAACCTAATAAATAAAAAAATGAACTTCTTTTTCTCTGGCTTAATTAAGTGATTTTCGTTTTAATTGCGTCGGCGAATCAATTAACCGAGTATCGCTTAATTGAGTTTCCCGTATAATTGCACCAAAAATCGTGCATTTTTAGAGACTCAATTAAGCGGAAATAACTGTATTTAATAATCGTATATTTATATCAAAAACCAAAACAAATATGGCGTCACATTGGTGTTTTGTTTGTACTAGAACACTGAGCCAAATAAATATAGTTGACGGCGGTAGTGGCGAAACCGGCAGCACAAAAAATCAATCGGCGATAGTTGCAATTATTTTTAATATAAATTTTGTATCCAGCAAAAATCTGATTAATTTTTTTTAACAGAAAAAACAGTACAAAACATATCTTATCAATTTATATTTATGGTAACAATTAGATAAACAAATATACAAATGCTATGTATGCAATTGCGGTTGTTAAAATAAACATATGTACATACATACATACATATTTCATATTGAAAAAGATTGGCATACATACAACTACAAACTTTTTCAAAAAAAAAAGAAAAAAAAATTGTTTCAAAACGAACTTAAGTATGTACATACATATGTAGAGGGTGTCCGCCAGTTCATATTTCTCCATAATAAATTTGCCACGTCTCTACTTCACGATTGCCAAAAATGAACTGTCAAGACTAATCTTTACCAAAATGGCGGCAAAACAAAGTCGTATACCTTCCCGGCAGACGCTCTGTTTTAAATGTTTATGCAACACAAAGTCATTTAAATTTTTCTTGTATGTACATATACTTATACATTTAGGTAAATACTTTGAGTACCACGAGCGAATAGCAACAATTATCGCAACTTTTTTATGAATATGTCCTTAGTGTGCGACTATACTTTTAGGTACATAAAAATAGTCCCTTAATTTACCATCATTTCATGTACGCTGATAAATTAGTGCAGGCAAAAAAGTACACATTACAAGTCGGTGTTGATTTAATTTATTTTTCGGTTTGAAAGTGATATACATAAACGCATGTATTTGCGAATGTGTAAAACTGAAAGTGGTGTCAATGAAATACATATTTATTTGTTACATTACAGTGAACTCGCGAAAACGTGAATACCCGGAAGCATGAACGACTCGGAAACGTGAACACTTATGTTTGCATTGACTACTCTAAAACGTGAACAATTTTTTTGAATTGTTTTTTAAATTTTTTTCGTTTTATTTCTTGAATTCGTTTAAATTTGGGGAATCCCAGCATAAGACAGCATACAAACATATTTAGCTATCTATTTCAACAATACCTGCACATGTGTAGTTAAGAAATCTTAAGGAAAAGGTCATACTTAAGATGGTTGAAAAAAATACATATCAAAAAAAGATAAGTGATTTCTTCCAATAAAAGTACTATTTAGGAAAAAATCCGTTTTTTAAAAGGAGTTTATTGAATACTGAATTCTTTTGCTACACCCTAATAAGTATTCCTAACCCTTTTAGTATTTTACATATTTTTTTTAATTATAGAAACTTTAGTAGATGAAAACTTTACATGTATTTACATACATGGTATACAATTCGTTTGAATTACAATTTTTTTTCATATTCACGAAAATGTAAAAAATGGCAAAAAGGTTTGAATAAAATTTTATAAAATATTTTTTTTAATAAAATTTCCAAATCTGATTGAGTTTTAGCCAATATCTATTGCTAAAACGCATATTTTTGTTCTAAAATATTACCGATCGAAAAGGCGAACAAATTTGAAAATGTGAACACCCTTGGTAAAAATTAGTTCACGTTTCCGCGAGTTCACTGTATTATCATTTTATTAATATCTAAAAACAGTATCAGTAAAATTTGAAGCAGTTAAAAAAAATATATGGCGGGTAAGCCGCTTCCTTAAATCGGTTGGCTTCGTACTCTTGCTTTGACATTTTGACATAAAATTTCAATAACATACAAGCAAAACTTTTACGACTATGGTTGGAATGAAACAATTTTTTCATAACATGCACCAGAATCGCAAATAGTGTAATTGTGATATGATAATGCGAAAAGTGCTCATGAAAACGAAAATGATAAAAAACTTTTCGTTTCACTGTTTCACAGAACCAGAATTGACCCCCTGTTGTTTTTGGAAAAATATTAGTTGTAGAATTAACATCAGCTTATTACAGCATGTTTCCAGGAGACAGTTACAATACCATACAAACGATTCTCACACTAACAATAACGTAACAAATTGGGTTTCTGTAACACTACAGACTATTTTTGTCTGGCTTACGTTATACAAGTTGGCTTCATCAAAACCAATATTGCCATTACTTTATACTTTATGTTATAAAATGGTAACCCTCTCAGTCAGCCGATAAAATATTGTCTATACCTACGGAGACCATATTTTTAAACGAAAAAGTAAGGACATTTAGAAAATAAATAAAAATGTTTAGTATTTACACTAAGTTTACGTTTTATTTTATATATTACACATAAGTTATATAATATTATATAATATAAAATTACTAGTGACTAGTACAAGTTTTAACATACTTATTTTAATGTTTATAAAAATAAAATATGCTCAGAAATTCACACGGCTTTGAAAAAATTGTCTATATTTAACCTTTAACTACGGAAGTGAAATATTTTTTCATAGCTATTGACGTGGGGTAAATTTTACCACCTTTTGTTTTACCAAAAAAATTAGTCAAAAAAAAAATTTTTTTTTTTTAATAATTTATTTTTAAAAGAACAAGAAAATACATTTTTATATAAATATGATTATAAAAATAAAAAAATTAAAGATTTAGTATAACAAATCAGGGACTCAACAGCGCTCAACCGAAGAAAATATATTAAAAAATCTAAGGAGGGGGTAAAATTTACCACCACCTCAGTAGTTAAAGGTTAAAAATAGTTAATTCAATTATTTTAAAAACTATGATTGATAATTTTCTGTAGAATGTATTTTTTTAATATATCACTTTTATTCGTTAAGAACAAATTAAATTCAGGAGTTCATTTGAAAATTGCTGACAAGTTAAAGCATTGAACATACCTCATTCGGTGTTGCCAGGTAGTTCACGCTGATTATAATTTCTATTGCATTTGATGTTTAAGTTTTGGGAATTTGGGGAAAATAAAACTTATAATTTGAAGTTTAAAGAAATAATAAAATAGCGATTAAAAAAGGACAATTTAATTAAAAAAAGGACAATTCAATTGCAAAGAAGGACAAATTCTTTTTGTTTAATTTTTAAGGACAGCGTGTCAAAATAAAGGACTGTCCTCTAAAAATAAGGACGAATGGTCACCGTATCTTTACCCAATTTTTTGGTTAAATTATTTTTGTTTGTATATGAAAGCATGCATATGTATCTCTAAATAGTGTTTTGTGAATATAGTGCTTTAATAAGAAAATATCTTTTTTAATGTCATTATCACTAGATATATCCATTCTTTTTAATTATTTTAAGAAAAACAATTTTTTTTTTAATAAAACAAACTTTTAGAGCAAACAAATGAGTTTTTTCTGATCGTCTATTTTTGACATTTCATATTGTGTAAGACAATTACTTTTGCTATACAGAAACCAATTTACACACAGAAAAATTGACAGTCTTACGTTGTTTGTGTAAAACAATTACGTTTGTCTTATAGAACCCCAAAATGATTATTGTTTGTTGTTTTGACAATTTAAAAACAATAATTGTCTCCTGGAAACATGCTGTTAGATGCGTCTTGGTACTGTTTTTTTTTAATAATTTTTTCTTCTGGTAATATCACTGAATTTTTTATATTTTTTTATAATAAAATATAAAATGTACGAATATTCACCCTTATTCTGCGTTTCGATTCGGATCGTAAATTGCTCAGTTTGGCAAATTTGGTATTCTGCGTTCCGTTCCCCGTAACAATTCAATTTGTTTTTCGATTGTATGTATTCTGCGTTACGATCGTAGCTACGTTTTTTCAAGTTGTTTATTTACTAACGGATAGTTTTTCGATTTTTGTTTTTGTAGATAAAAAAGTGTATAATTAAATAAAATGTGAGTATAAAATGCTATAAATTTATTTTGTAATAAATTTTGTTTTTTTTAACCTTAAAGCTTTATTTAATTTATTTCAGGTCAAAAAACACAACACCTGAACAGTATGAAAAGCTGGTGAGTTTAATGGCAACGAAGGATGATATTGCGTCTGGGTATCATAAGCGTCCCAAGGAAGAAGTAGAGGCATTCTGGGAAGAAGTTGCAAATGCACTTAACGCAATAGGTCCACCAATAAAAACTGACGCTGCATGGAAGAAAGTATGAAGTTTTAGTTGCATATGTATGCATATTAAAAATATTTTTTAAGGTGTGGATTGACTGGAAAAGTTATATAAAACGCAAGTTGACAACAAACAAAAAGGTAATGATGAGCACCGGAGGAGGCAACTGTCGCTTACAGCGCATTAGCCACCTTGAGGAAAAAGTAATTCAGCTGACGGGCTTGGTAACAAGTACAAGTGGCATTAGCGGTACAGTGGATTTTGGAGTGGCCAGCGAGATGCCAGATGATACGCGACCTACCGAAATGGATATTTCCGCTCAGTCTGAAGATCTTGCTGATGTAGCTACTACTTCGAAAAGGCGTCAGCAGCTTAGTACAAAAGAAAACACTTCGTCTTTGCTGAAAGAGCAAAACTGCCCAGAAAGAATTTCACAACGATGTCAGGAAATTCAATGAAACCATTTTGAAAAGGTATGACGAGATGTCTACGCATTTACGGCGCATAAATCGCTCTTTAGAGAAGCAGTCTGACATTGCTGCACAACAGTTAGAAGAACAGCGGCGCCACAATAAAATTAAAGAGGAATTGCTAAAAAAGAAGGTAGAAATCAAGCTGCGAATGTTAAAACTGGAGCATACATCTAGTGATTTAGATTCAGATTAGAAGATGATGATGAGCCAGCCAATCTTTCCTGTTAGCCTAAGTATATTTTATTTTATATAAAAATGTGATAATTTTTATTTGACCTTTATTAGTTGTTAAATAAAAAATTTAACGACCTAAAGCTAAAATATTTTATTTTTTTTTATTTATTATTCATCAAATTTTATTTTTTATAGTTTGGCAATTACATTGTTTACAAAATTTTTTATTTTTATGTTTCTATTTCATACGTTTCATAACAAAGCAGCTGGTTTGAACATACTCTTCTCTTCTTCTTTTTCTTTCGATTAGGTTTTTTTTTAGAATACCTATTTTCGATTCGAGCGTAACTGAATGCGGGAACGTAATCGAAACGCAGAATAAGGGTGATTTACATATTTGAAGATCATATGTATATGTCACACGCTTTGAAATGTTCTATAATTGTACAAACATTCGAAGCATGGCGTATTGATTATAAGGTGCATTTGAATGACATACCAGATGAGTAGTTTTTTTAGACAATAGGTGTGTTTCTTTACTTTTTGGTTAAAGTTCGGTAAAGAGAGAGTAAGCAATAATTTCTCTCAATAAGAGACAAATTTACCCAAAAGTACGGGAACGCAAAAAAGCAAATATTTTACCCATTCACATAAAAATGTGAAAAAGGCAACTTTATGTCACACACACAAGTATATTTAACATGTACTTTCGCAAATATAAACGACAATAATTCGACTTATACATGTTAACTAAGGCAAAGATAAACTTTTTCATATAAATATTTAATTAAATTATACTATAAACCTCTCACTGCAGGTTTATACATATTTTTTAATTCAACTTTTGAAATTTTTTTTAGTTTTCTGAACTTTTCATTTTTCTATTATTTTTTTAAGCAGCTGATTATTTGTGTACTTGCACAAACTAGCCCCAAGAAAAAGTACGGGCTATTTCGTGCATGAAGAAGAAGAATGTTACTCTCTCAAAAATTCTCTCATTTACCCAAATTTTGTGTACGGGAACGCTTTTTGGTAAAATTGGGATCCCGCGGTTGCCCACTGTAGAGTAAAGAAACAGACATAATTTGTGAAAAGAGTTGTCAGTTTTCTTTGTTTTAAATAAACTGTTTTTACACTTTTTGTCATGGTTTCTATGACAGATTTTTAACACAACCAGCATTAGGTTCATCAAAATCGTTACGCAATATTTACACCACCTAAGTTCTCATCTGATTATAACGGTTACAACTCAGACGGCAATAATTTTGAAAATAGTAAATGTTCTACTTTCAACTGAGCTCACGCAAATACAATAAAAATTAAAAATAAGATTTGTAATTAAACTATCTGAGTCTAAGTGCGCTTCTGATATAAAACTCAGATGAGAACTTTAGGTGGTGTAAATATAGCTTGAATAAATAAAAAAACAAATAAGTTTCTCGATTTTGGTCATTGTGAAAATGGCTGCTTTTCTAAACCCAAGTTGCTTTGCAGTGTGACAATGTCATGTATATTTAAACGCAACCATATATATACATACATACATACATACATACATAACTGGCCTTTACAACCCTGTGTCAGGATTACGGCCTAGCTTCTCGCAGCACTCATATTGTGTGTGTCAATTTTTATCCATGAGTACCGGGACCTACAGTTTAATGTCGACTCCGAACGACAGACTTGAGAAGCTTTTTCATTGCAATTAGTTACTCTCAGAGCTTTTGCCAGAAGACTGCTGAGAGGTAGTCGCCGAAAGAAATATTTTTTTCATATTTCTCTTTTTGAAGATGTCGGAGCCTGGAGTCGAACCCAGGGCCCATGTCTTAGTAAGCCAACACACTAACCACTAGACCACGGCGACTATAACGCAACCATATAAACTCTGATAATGTATGGTATTCCTAAACTCACTTGTTTCTCAGTTGATACGAAAACAAAAGCATAAGCATAGCAAATTCATGCACAATTTAAATTGACAATGCATTTGATTTACAATGTATAGTAGTTGCTTGGTTTGGCGTTGCATACCGACGTTTGGGAAGGCAGCCAATATCATTAGTGGATTAAACTCATAATGTTTTGTGTGTATTAATTGAACTCTGCTATATTGTCATTTTTTATTACGCATGTATACATACATATGCATGTATATATAACAGTGTTATCGATTTTTCTTTATTGCTTCAACAATAAAAACTTTTAATGGTGCTTTTAAGCACAATTGTTTTAAACTCACCTTGCATGATCGGGACCCACAGGAGTATATTTATAATCCGCTGAAATTTTATTCATCTGCATAAACTGATGAAGTTTAGCTTTAGCGTTTTCTATAGTCCAATTGCCGTGAATAGCTGCATTTACGTCAATGGACTCAGCTTCTTTCATATCCAATTGTTCTTGAGCACGATCTATAAAATTATATTGCTCCCGACTATTTCCACGGTCCATGGGTCGATAAGCTTGGCCCAAATCTTGCGGCCCAGCATTACCATCGAAGAAACGTCTTTGCTGATTATCGGAAGTGCCCAAATTGCTACCACCAGATCCGTCACTATTTGGTGCCACTGCTGCAACTCCGGCATCAGCAGGAACTTCACTCGGTGGAATTCTGCCAGTACGAACTAAGAAATTTATAAAATCTCGTGCTGCATTGCGTTCAGCATCTTTTTTGTTGGTAGAATTGCCAACAGCAACATAAGGATAATTTGGTATACGAACTTCGCACAAAAACCGCTGTCTATGCTTAGGTCCTAAATTTTTAAATTATGCAAATAACGTGGACAAATATTAAATTCACTAATTATGGATTCAAATCATAGGATGTTGGAAAGAAAAGATACAAGTAACATCTTACCGGTTGGACGGACTTCAAACTTAGGATCAACTTTGGTTTTTGAACACCATTCGTGAAAAAATGATTTTATATCAGTCATTTTTAAGCGATTTCTTTATGTTGATACTTTATAAAACTTGAAATTATTACTATTAATAACAACAATTTTTTTTATATATACTTCTTTTTACAAATGTCTGCAGCACAATGAAAATTTTTCCCGAAAATTATGAACGAAGCTCACTCATGATGGGATGCCAGATTAATAAACTACTAACAATATTGTATATACCAAACAGTGTGACCAGATTCTAAAATATTATTAAGCTAAGTCATGTTAAAAAAAGCTAAAAAAGAGTAAAAAGGAAGATTGATGCTATAAACATGTAGTGTATTAATATAAATAAACAATTATTATTAGTAAATTAAGCTAATATTACAAAACTAAATTAATTATTGTTAATATACAAAATTTGTTATTATAAGTACTACCCTAATTATTATTTTATTCCTACTGGAAACCCATTGTATTCCATAAATATTATTTTTATTCCTACTGGAAACCTATTGTTATTCCAGTTATTTTGTAGTTTGATTATACCGTTAGTTCTGTATATAAACGGAAGAAAAATCAATAAAGAAATCATTATGATCTAAGCCTCATCATCTTTTTATTTTTTTGGCATATAAAGCTGCCAGTAAAAAACCTTTTTGTACCCGTGGCGTTTATTAGCGCCGGTACACTATGCGTTAGGCAGGGACAATATATATATATATATATTTTTTATTTTTACCCACAACATCACTACATGGCGATCCTGCCAAATAAAATAAAAACATCCTTTACATAATTAAAACATCACTACATGGCGATCCCTGCCTAACGCATAGTGTCTGAAAAAAACTTATAAAAATTTAAGACACTAAAAAGGCAATTAAATAATAAATTAAAAATAAAATAAAAACTGATGTATATAAATGAAATAAGTAAATGAAAACTAAACAAAAAATGTAAACAAATGATTATTTATTTTCAGTGGTGCAACTCAAATTTTTTTCGCATTTTTAATGCATATATTTCATATATTGCGTTTTTTAAATACCTTTTTCATGCATCTTATTGTATTGGCAGCACTAAACTGTTTATTGTCGCCAAGAAAAATAGAAATTAGCCTAAGTTGGCTACGGGCTACAAAAGTAGTCGTGTGTTCGGTAGTCGTGTAGCCGTTAAAATAATTATTCTCATATGCACACATGCATTCTATTTTTGACAGCTTGTAGTCGATGGTCGGTAGCCTTTGTTGTGTTTATAGCATAAAGATAAGAAACTAAATGATTAAACAGAATACGACCGCAACTTCAGGCAAAAACGTCTCTCAGAGAAAACGTGCCCAAAATTAAACGACGGCCGCAACTTCACGAACTGTCATTTATTATTTTTACATTTCTTGCTTGTAAAGCTATTAAAAATTAAGATTATGAGAGTTTTTGCAAAGAATTGAACTTATATTTTATAATTTAATCATCTTTACGCACTTTTTCAATTGTTTTTACTAAAATATCACTCATTTTATTTAACAAACTCCAAAATTTATTAATTTATTTCAACTTTCAAATGTTTTTTCGATTTTCTTTTGTTCTTATTTTTCTTTGCGCCAACAACAAAAACCAATGGGATTGTTTACAAAATGTTTGATGTTTAATAAAAGTGTGGTAACATTGTTGAGAGAATTTGTTTATAAAAATGAGAGCATAAGAAAAATCGCTGTCAAAATAAAATAGATTCTATTTCACGACTGCATTCTCCAGCGTTTTTATCTGTCAATTTGTATAGAAAAAAACGTCATGCCCCAGTTCTGTTTAATCATTAAATCTAAAATTTTCCATGATTCTTTTCCAAGAAAATATTGAGGAAAGCGTATAGAGGTAAATCAACAAATTCATTTAATTTATTATATTTATGAAGAAAAGATATTCATAAAAAATATTGGCATTTTTTATTAAAGTCTATATACATACACTGCCGATCACTTGAATAGGTTTAATAATTTTTGCTCTTATATTTTAATTTTTCTTCATAAAAACTTTAGGAGAATAATTTTTTTTCACTTAAATTAAGAGATATTATGAATAATCATATTTTAGGAAGAAAAGAATAACGGTACAATAAATAAAAATAAATTATTTTTTGATTTTACTTCAAAATGCTGCAAAAACAGGTGTAGATTTTGGGTCACTTGAATAGGTTCACTAGGAATAAAATTAGTTTGCTTTTGACCATCGACAGTATAATTAAAATTTTAAATATTTGTGAGTTACTGCAATAATTTTTTATATTTTTTATGTAAAATGGGGCGCAGCAAGCGATTAAATGAAGAAGGAAGAGGAAAAATTAAAGCATTCAATGAAAGTGGCTTAAGCCGTAGGAATATCGACAAAAAATTGGTCGCAGCCAGAATGTTGTAAGTAATTTTTTAAGAAATCTGTCCGATTAGTATAGAAACATGAAAGGGCTGACGAAAAAAGCCACAACAGAAGCGGACAGAAGAGTTATTGTAAGAGCTGCCTCAAATTTGAGCGATTCTGCTGCAAAAATTATACAAAAATTGGGTATCACAGCTATCATAAGCACTGTAAGATGTGTTATTCGACGTTCTAAACATTTAAGGAGATTAAAAATTAAAAAAAAACCATCTCTTATTGCTGCTCGTAAAGCGACACGGTCTCATTTTGCACGAGAACACATGAACGATAAAAATTAGTTGTATCGTGTTGCCTTCTCAGACGAAAAAAATGTTTAATTTGGAAGGTCCCGATGGATACAACTACTATTTCCACGACCTACATAAGGAGGAACGCTGCCTTAGTCGTCTCGTCTCTGTGAGGGAAGTGTAATTTTATGGGGGGCGATTTCATATTATGGTACATTTGTGCTTCAATTTCTCACATCAAAAATGAACGCGAATAACTACAAAACAGTACTTGAAAAGGTGTTTCCATATTTTTCTACTATTTTTAGACCAATTCTTTAGATATTTAAACAAAATAATGCCCCGATACCCAATGCCAGGTTTGTAAAAGTGTGGATTTAAAGCCAAAATGTCGATATGTTGATGGGGCCACTATATTCCCCTGTCTTAAATATTATAGAAAATGTATAGGGCTTGCTTTCTCGCAAAGTCTACGAGTCCGGCAGATAATACGAAACCAAATAGGCTTTTATTGGAGGAATTAAAAAAGCTTGGTCCAAAAATTTTATTATCATTAATTGAAAACCTTTATAGCTCCCTCCCAAATGGTATTCTTAAAGTTATATCGAATAAAGGAGGATATACTCCTTAATAAATCATCAAGCATTGTAAGAAATCTTAAAAAATTAAAAAAGGTTTAGAAAAAAATCATTTTTTTCTTTAATTTTTTAAATTAATGATAGTAAACCTATTCAAATGACCCAAAAAATTGTGCTGAAAATCATAATCGTTTTGGGGAAAAAATTACTAAAATTCAGTTATTAATTATTGAAACAATTTTTTTTGTTGTAAACACACATAATCGAATATTTTAGCATTTTAGAAAATAATATAACTAAAAACTTAATTACTTTTAGGAAAAAATTAATTTGAATGTAATGAAAATAGTAAACCTATTCAAGTGAGCGGCAGTGTATCTGTGGCATTTTGACAAAACACCTTAAGTCGAGATAAGATAGCAAAAAAGTTTTTCAAAAAAACTCGGGGAAAAAATTATTTTTATTAAAAAATAAAATAAACCGAAATTAAAGAAAATTTTCTTCTATAATACAAAATTGTAAAAATGTACACAAAATGTTTTTTGAATAAAAATTTGTATCATTAATAACATTTTATTCAACTTTTTAAATTTGACTTAAGATGTTTTGTCAAAATGCCACAGATATGTATGTAGGTTTTTTTTAAATACATGTAAATACACATTTAAAATATTTTTGAAACAAAATATTCAGAAAAATAAAAACTTAAATCACTTTAAAAGTATTTAACAATTTACTGTCATTAAATATGGACCACCATGTACTACGCTTCAAGCAATTCAGTTACTTAGTTTAATAAATATATAAGTACTTAGAGAAGTGTATTCTACTTGCTTTTGTCTATTGGCGTTGTAAGGTGAAGATGCTATTAAGTGCTTACTAAAGTAGACTTCCAATTCGCCAACTTATTTAATTTTCACTTCAACGTGCAGATGCAATACTTGTAACGACAAAAGGCGGCTACCTTGTTTTTGTCCACACCGTACCTATTTCCACCTACTCGTCCAGAAGATTTGATTATTTTTACTTTACTGGTAGTATTATTGCATTATATGTACTACTATCCTTAGCATTATTATTATTTTTATTTGGAATTATTGTATTATTATTATTTCCTATTGTAATTATTATTTAGTTTGATTATTGAATTTACAAGTCCCATTGTGCAAAAGGATTTTCGTATAAAATTGTTATGAAGAGTTATTGTATTTTATTTATTTGTTTTTATTAACGGTTGTTGTATGACATATAATTTGCATACAAAGCCTCTCTGCTCAGTGGTGGTTGCTTACTCTCTTAATGATGTCGTGTACATAGAGTATGATACAACATGTTTGATATGGGCGAATGTTCAAACACATTTGCTTGCATTTGTCTGTTAGTATTTTTGCATTAATAAGCAAGCGCAACTGAGTAGAAAGTTTGTTGGTGATGAGCTGCTGGCAAGTAAGGTCGGTTTTATTTTTTAATAACATTGACTTTCGCTTAGAGAAAAATAAATTCATGGCGTATTGATTATAAGGTGGATTTGACATGGCAGCTGAGCTACTCTTTTTTCAGCCAATTTGTGAATATAGTTGTCAATTTTTGCTTTGTTTTATGTACATTGTTATTGTTTTCATACTTTTTGTTTTGGTTTTTTTGACAGTTAACTATTCTAACAAGCATCAAAATGCTGTGTTGTTTTTGTTACTGTTTTACTTGTTGTAATCTCAAAGGCACCTTATGATAATTGCGCCGTGAATAAATTAATATACTAGTGGCATGGTAGACAACACTGGTGTAAAATTTACTTATCAGCGGCGCATTGACAGCTAACTGGGAGAGCCTGTACAGCAATTGTTCTGTGCGTATGCCGTACAATTGTTGTTCGGGAAAATCTTTCCTGAGTTAAATAAAACGTGGAGGCTAAGGAACAGTAGTCATCCTGTGCGTATGCCGTTTGGCTGTTGTTCTGGCACCTCCACTGATTTAATTGGACAATTTAATCTGACGTCCGTTATTATGACATCAAGAATTACAGTCATCCTGTGCGTATGCCGTTTGACTGTTTTTCTGATCTTCCAATAGATTGGACAAATTTGGTCTGACGTCCGTTATTGGGACATTAAGAATTACAGTCATCCTGTGTGTATGCCGTTTGATTGTTATTCTGACACTCCCAATAGACTGGACAAATTTAACTGACGTATATTAAGAGGCTGTTGGAACAGCGGTCATCCTGTGCGTATGCCGTTTGATCGTTGTTCGGACACCCTTTTGATTCATTGGACAGTCGTACTTGACGAATATTAATTTGGCCGGCTTAGGGCATATAATTAATTTCTTATTATTATTTTCTTAATTTAAGCTCTATAATAGTTTAGTAAATAGAACTATGTTTTTTTTTTTTGTAAATAAATATTTAAACAAACGTCAACGAAGTGTGTTTTTATGTAACCACTGGACACCGCTGAACTGACCCAGCAACCAGCGAGAACGTGTCGTTACATACTTTTACTTGGTTATTATTTACTTTAATAATCCAGTCTGAAAGTCTCTTATTATTGAACCAACTTTTTCTAAATTTTTTTGAATATTTTCTGAAATACAAAATATATTTTACTTAAACACTTTATGAAGTTTACCTTTTGCTTTGTGTAGGATAACATATAACAATATGCATACATACTTACTTACTTAGCTGGCCATAACAACCCGTTAACGGGTTTCGGCCTGCTTCAGCACTAGTCTCCAGGCGCTTCTGCTTAGCGCGCGCCTTCTCCAGTTGGTCACACCAATCTATGACAGGGCTTCATCAACCTGGTCCTTCCAACGTAAACAGGGTCGTCCTCTACGCCGACGTCCAGTGACCTTCGCATCGAAAACTTCCTTCGCTGGAGCAGATTCTTCCATCCAAACAATGTGGCCGAGCCAGCGCAGCCCCTGGATGTTAATACGCTGGACAACGCCCACATCGCCGAGGAGCTCATACAGCTCATGGTTGGTTCTAATGCGAAACTCATCGCCATGCCTTAGAGGACCAAAAATCTTACGAAGAACTTTTCTCTCGAACACCCCCAGGACCGCTGCATCGGCACAAGACAGCGTCCATGCTTCCGCACCATAGAGAAGCACCGGAAGAATAAGCGACTTGTAGAGTGTTAATTTCGTCGCACGAGAGAGGTCTCTATTACTAAACTGCCTACCGAGACCGTAGCAGCACCTGTTGGCCAGTGTAATTCTTCGCCTGATCTCTAGACTGACATCATTCTTGCTGGTAATGGCGGTGCCAAGGTAGATGAACTCCTTGACCACATCGAATGTGTAGTTGCCGGCTGTAACCTGGGAGCCGATACGATCAACGTCCCTACTCGTCGACAACATGTACTTCGTCTTGCTCTTATTTACCGCCAGACCCATTTTAGCAGACTCCCGTTCAATAGCATTAAAGGCTGCGGTGACATCTCGCTTGGTATGCCCAATGATGTCTATATCGTCTGCATACGCAAGGAGATGGACACTTTTGTTAAAAATAGTGCCATTACGATGCACACCCGCCTTTCGCAAAACACTCTCCATGACGAAATTGAAGAGGTCGCAGATTAAGGGATCGCCCTGTCTGAAACCTCGCACGGTATTAAAAGGCTCGGAGAGGTCTCTTCCTACCTTGACGGAGCTGCGGGAATTTCTGAACGTCATACTGCACAGTCTTATCAATTTTGCAGGAATACCGAGCTCAGACATTGCTGCATATACGCGATCCCTTATCGGGCTATCGAACGCTGCCTTATAGTCGACAAAGAGGTGGTGTGTGTCGACTTGACTTTCATGGGTCTTCTCCAGGATTTGGCGCAGTGTGAATATCTGGTCAATGGTGGACTTACCAGGTCTGAAGCCGCACTGATAAGGTCCAATCAGTGAGATGGCGAATGGCTTCAGTCGTTCTTCACACAATACGCTCGTAAGAACCTTATATGCGATAGGGAGAAGGCTTATACTCCTGTAGTTGGTGCATATTGTGGGGTCTCCCTTTTTCAGGATCGGACAGAGGACACTGAGATTCCAATCATCGGGCATACTTTCCTCCAGCCATATTCTGCACATGAGCTGGTGCATGCACCTAACCAGCTCATCACCTCCATACTTGAAGAGTTCAGCGGGCAGACCATCAGGTCCGGCTACTTTGTTGTTCTTCAGTCGCCATATAGCAACCTTGACCTCTTCATGGCTGGGAGACGGGATCTCGACGTCGTCGTTAATGATTGGGTCCGGCACAGCATCTCTAGAGACCAATATACATACATACATAGATATTATTTGGGCATTATGGCATCCATTCATAAGGATGGATGGGATACTTCGGAAAAGTTTCTGAATGGTGCCAACCTGGCGCCTCCAGAACGCCTCTTCTTCCCGTTGTATTCAAGTCGACATAGATCGTCCTCGTGATTCCGCTAGCATCCGTTAGCATGTTAACTAATGTATGCGTTGTCCAATCCCCTGGACTTTTAATTTGGGTTGTGCGTAGCGCTTGAAATCCACCACATAAAAACATCATTCAATGAAAATCCATGCAAATCGTCTCTAAGTGGTCATTTATTTTTGTACTTCTTGAGAACGGTTAAAGGTTAAGTTTTTGAATTAAGTCTGAAAGACCCTTAAAAACTAGGCGGAATTGGACAAATGGGCGTGGTACTTCCCATACAAACTAAATATTAATTTTTGGCTATCTGGGGCACGGTTGAAGGTAAAGTTTCTGAATTTGTTCTGGATGACTTTACAATCAATGAAAATCTTTAGTCAGCAAATGGGCGGAATACAAACTGAATTTTGGCATGCCGCAATGGCTATTTCATCTTTGCTTAACAGGCTCGTCAGGAGACTTATCTAGTATTAATTTGGACAAGTTTACTTGTTACCTAAAGAATAAGGTATAAGGTAAGTATTATAAAAAACTATAATAAAACAATGGAAAACGTATTTTTTCATTTATTTTGGTGCTATTCTCAGTACGTTATTATTTAAAACTTATTATTTTATGAGTTATCGACATATTTTGTCTGACTACCTTTAGCTACAATTGAGCCATCCGATTTCTTTTTAAGAACACATTCAATAAAAGCAAGTTTTTTTCCAACTTTTAATGTATTGGCATCCACAACAATTTCTTCTCCCTCTTTTGCACCAGTTAAATAACTAACATGCAGATCGATCGTAACTCCAGGATGAGAATTGGCTGACATTAATGCATAAGTAGTTACATTATCTACTATTGTAGCTGTATATCCGCCATGTAAACCTCCACCAGCATTTAAGTGTTCTTTGGCTACAGTAAATTCACCAGTACAGCGACCTTCTCCACCAGCAGTTATATGGAACTGTAATAAAGTTTAGTATTTAGATTTATTGTTATGTAACTAATTTAAAAATTACCATTGCAAGTTTATTCATTATTCTACATGCATGCTATTAATTTAAAATCCATTCGGATTTTTATAAAGCTTCCAGCATTGTACAGAAAATTAGATTTCTTTTTACCTTTCTTTTGTTATAAAATATTTTATTTATATTTTGCTATTTAAAGTTCTGATGTCTATTATTACCATGTTAATTTCATTACCCCAAAAAGTTCTAAAAATTTTAAGTTCTAGTATATTAAAATAAATCCCCGAATAATTTTTCTTAATTTGAATTCAAAGGCTATGTTTGAAACAGTACCAAAAAACTGCTAAAATGTTACTAACAAGATAACTTTGCTACCGTTTCAAACACAGCTAAATCATGGTATAATCATCATAAGGTAGTCCCGCTTTACCAAAACAATTACAGCTGCTTACTTGGGATTGTCAAAATCTTATTCTTCTTCTTTGTTATTTATTTTGACGTTAAACAAATTTTAAATTAAGTTTTTTCTTTGACAACAAATTAGAAATTAAAATGTAATTAATGATGAAATGCAATACCAAATTATCAATACCAAATTTAGTTTTTTATTTTTGTTTTCAATATAAATTGCAAAAATAAAATAAATTTTTTACAATAACATTTATATATTTATTTAGAGCTACTGTTGATGCAACCATCCAATACGCCATGAGGATAATTATATTTTACAACGGGCGAATGTATTATATTGTTTATAAACAATTTTTAGAGAACAAAACCAAAATTTTCAACTTTTAAAAAAATTTTCCACAAAAAAAGAGGAAGAGCTTGTTTACAATAATATATTTATTTGTGTACAACCGTCAACCACAGTGTTGCTTTTATTTGACAATTCTAAGAGCAGCAGGGTTGCAAAACCACAGGGTTCTATGCTATTTCAAGCTGGGACTACCTTATGATGATTATACCATGAGCTAAATTCTTGAATAAATATGTATGGATTGTTAAAGAATGGCAGCACTAAGCAAAAAAAAATGGCAACTCTTATAATCTTACAGCTGCTTTTCTCCCAGAATTTGTAAATATACATTATGTAGCTGGAGATTATTTTCCATTTAATCATTAAATATAAATATCAAAAGTTTATTGCTAAAACATATAAACAAATTAACCTTACCATTTTTGTTATTGAGTCATGACCAACGTGCTTAATAGTCATATGCTCTGCTATAGCTTTTAAGAACTCAACACCGCGTTTCGCCGACATTGTTCGATTTAATATAATTGCATAAATTTTTAAAATAAAAAGTTCAAGATTTTTTTCAAATGGTAAGTTCGCAGTCTAGAAGCTAATCTATGTATATTGAGTTATGTGATATGACTGTTAATAATAATATATAGGTTTTTGTAAATAATTATTAATTTTTGTTTTTATTCTTTTGTTCGCAGCTTTTTGAAAATTGAGAACACGTAGGAAAAAGAGAGGTACCCATAGTTGTATTTTTGTGGAGGAGATATAGAATTCGTAAATATGAAATTAACACAGTTAGCAACCAGTGAATTTAAATTGGAATCTCCCTTAAATTTAAGTTTAAATTCTAAAGCAAATTGCATGTTATTAGCAGGCAATTCCTTTGAAGTAGTAATTTTTGAATTAATGCATAATTGTAGTGCATTCATATTTATGCCATATGGTAATAAACAAATAACTGTCCCTCAGGATAAACCATTAAATAAGCTATTAAGAAATATTAATTTAGAATCGATTTACGAACAAAGTAATGTTTTAGAAAATCAGGAATTGGCCTTAGATCCAATTTATGTTGCAGAATGTTCAATTGATCCACTTAAAGCACGAGTTTTACAAGCAGATTTTATATCTAAGATAAATGGAAACTTACTATGTCTGCTAACGACTTACGGACTTTGTGAGATTTATCAAAAAAGTAATTTAACCGGAGAATGGCATATAGCTCAAAGTAATCTTTCGAATATACTCTATGATGATATATTTCCATTTAATGAATTATCACATAATATAAAAACTTTAAATGATTTTAAAAGTTTTATTAATAAATATATAATAACAAGCTTTAGTTCTACAATAATATCAAATAATATTATTGTATATCTTGGTACCGGAGCTGGTTATGTTGTAGCCCTTAAGTATAAAGAATCATGTGGAAACTTTGAAAAATATTGCACTCTAAAAACAAATTTAGAACGTATAGCATACATTGCAAATTGTCAAAATTTATTACTACTAGCGTGTGATCAAGGACAGGTTTACTTGGTAAAACTGAACAATGAAAATAAATCTTTTGAACAAATTGGATTTTTATGGAATAAGGCTGATCGTATGGCTTGTAAAAAAGTCATATTTAATTATTGCGATGACTTGAACTCATACTTAATAGTATTTTGTAAATCTGCACATGTATTGGTGTTTCGTATAGATGTGAATGGTGCTATTGTAGCAAAATCAAGGCTTTACATAAATGGTATTAAAATATCTGGTGTGTGTCATTTTTAATCCTATTTAGAAATTTTATTATGAATGTGTAAAATGATAAAAATAATCGTATTTTATTTTAGGTCTTGAATCAATAAGTAAAAATGAGTTCATTATTACAACCATTACTGGTAGTATAAAAATCATAAAGGTTGAGTGTTCCAGCCAAGAGGAACTCCGTATCGAACAACATGATATTCAACACGATCTTGATACACTAAACTATCAAATATTAGGCGTTGCAACTACTTTATCCAAAAATCTATGGTCCTTTTTGCTTTATCGCAATAAAGAATATGTTCATCAGTCAAAATTATTCCCAAATTCTGTATTTATTAATGTGTGCAAACTGAGCTCTCAAGACAGTTTTGAAAAATTAACCAATTTAAATTTGACACATATGAATATTGCTCAAGATTTAATTATGGCCATTAATTTAGATATTTTTAATAACATAGATGCGGATAAATATGCTCAATTTTTGCCTTTAGAAGAATTAAGCTTTCCTAAACGATTTAATGATGCATTTCTCCAAAGACTACAAATTAAACTAATAATTTTACGTAAATTTTCCGAATACCAAAAGTAAGTATATGTATGTATATTACCAGAGTTGGGTTTATTGCATTGAATTTAATTTTCCACTAAATTTAGTGCATTATCGCCTCTTATATTTAGTGATAGTGGAAATGTAATGCATTAAATAAAACGATTTTAGTGCTAGTGAAAAATTAGTGCATTAAATATAAAAATTTTAGTGGCAATGGAAATTTAGTGCACTAATTTTGAATGACTAGTGGTAATGGAATTGAACTCCATTGGCACTATAGTGGAATGGAAATTTAGTTCCACTACCTCAATTCCACTATCGTTCTACTTTCATACATGGGTATAATATTATTATATGCATACATAGCTTAAGCCAATGTCCAAATAAATTGTAGCGAATGTTATTTCTTTAATTTACTTTATTTCCGCCTGTATAAAGTGAATAATTGTTGTTATAGTTTTAATAAGAATTTTAGTACTTTCAAATGTAATAAATTATTCAATTCACCATAGGACAGATTTAAATGGCGTGGATTGTTAATATTGCCAGCCACTAATCATTCAGAATTAGTGCGCTAAATTTCCATTACCACAAGAATCGATTCATTTACGAGTAGTGCACTAAATTTACACTACCACTAAATTCGTTTTATTTAATGCATTAATTTTCCACTACCACTAAAATGGTTTTATTTAGTGGTTAATTATTTCCATCTGCATTTAGTGGTGGCTGCAATATAGCTACATTAATACTAAGTCGTTTAGTGGTAGTGGAAGCGATAATGCATTATAATTTTCAATGCAATAAACCCAACTCTGTATATTACAATAAAAAATTCTAATTTAAAAAAAATTTTTAACCTCTTATTTTAGGATAAAATGCAGTAAAATCAAAAGTCGAACTTTAAATGAACTTCATTTCGTAGAAGCAAGTGTACAATTACTTTACATTTTGAGTCGTCTACAGTATTTAAAAAAAATTCATTTAAGTGACCACAAATTTTCACCATTTCAAGAATTGTCAATTGTGTGCATGCAATATCAGTTCACAAACTTAACAAAGAAAATGGCTACAATTGAAAACAGTGGTGAGGAAAATCATATACAAAAAACCGTTGAAGATTTTATGTTACTGATTACGGATGAATATGAAATAATAAAATTTAATTTGGATAATTTTGAGTATAAGAAGGAATATTGCATAATGTGCAATGAAGCTATAAATAATTTTGAAGTATGTGACAATGAGCATAATGTAAAAAGATGTAGTATTTCATATACGCAGGTTGGTATTTTTAAATTATATGTTTTAATAATAATATAATAAAATATATAATCTGTTATGTGAAGGAAAACGATTTTGATCGAAATTGAAATCAACTTAAATTTTAAGTTGCTTAACTTCCAAATCTGCAAAGAATAAGAGGGCAGAAACAAAAAAAAAAGTTGTAATTCTGTTTCATCCAAATAAGATGGCAATTACAAAAACTGCAATGATGGTGAGGAAAGGATGATAAAAACTATTGTTTGACTTTACTTCGACTAACTCATACAAGTGTATGTACATATCGAAAAGAAAAAGTAATTTCAGTATGTGATTTCTTAAAAAAGTGTGAGCTAAATATTTGATGTTTGGTCATGAATATGTACAGACACAAAGAACTCTGATGAGGTTACCGTAGCTGGAGTCGAAAACATGTTCAGTTCGGCTAGTGTACTATGCCTTCATGGACATCATTTTCTCCTTTGATTATCAAAAAATTCATTGCAAAAATGTAAATCCTTTATGGAATTAAACTTCAATCTAATTAAAGCATTTCTGACGAAACAAAATTAATTTTAAAAAATTATGACTCTTCCTAAGGTTCGAACTCGCGCCTCCAGTATATCATATTAAATTAACAATGCTTTTTATATACAATGCAGTAAAGTATGATTGCATAATTTAGACACTGCTTTGACGTTGCATACATACGTTTGGGAATTCTTTTGTTGCTGGTTGAACCTCTCAAAATATACTGCAGAATAAGGCAATGGGAAGTCCATAAGCAATCTCACTTTATTTTTAGAATTAAAGATAAATATAATAAATAATAGTTTCTATAAAATAGTAATTATGCTATTGTTCGTCAATAATAGCCTAATGTGACATTAAATTTAGTTTACACCCAACTTTTCATTATACTCTATTTTAAGTATTCTTAATATTAAGACCCAAGCTGCATTTAAAAATAATAATCAAAAAAATTTTTTTTGCAGATTTCGGTATACAAAACCATATATTGTCCACATTGTTATTCTTTAGCTAGAAATGATGAAGACGCAAAATTAGATGAATTATTTCCATCTGATGAAAGTATCAAGTGTACCTTCTGCAGATTTTTATTAAATCAAGATGACTTTTAACACTACGAAATAAGTTTATTTAAATATATAATATGTGCATATTTATCAAAATAATTTTTTTTTTACATTTGACAAAAATTTGTAAAAAAAGAGAGTGCTAGAAAACGTTAATATTCTGAAACGTATATTTCAGGATTATGTTCTATTAAATAAATATCCTGTTCCAATTGACGTAAATCATTTTCAATCTTACTTTTATGAAGTTTTTTAGCGACAGTATCGGTATACAATGATAACCCTTGATAAGTTTTAAATAACTCGGCAAAATTCGCTTTAAGACCCTAGAAGTGAAGTATTCATATTTTTAAGTATTAAAGTTATATATACATATGTATGTATATGAAATTAATTCTACTTACTTTTAAAATGGATTGTCTTTCGTCGAGATTTAATTTTTGTAACCCTGGTATCGCTTGTGCGTATGGAGTACATGCATTTTCAGTTTCAAAACGTGTATTTTCACACTTTGCATTTAATTTGGTTAGAAATTCTTTTCTAATATTTAAATAATTTGGCACTTTTGCAAATGTTTTTAAACATATATATTGCGGCACTAAACCAGTGTTTAGTAAATTATGCCTGTCGCCTTTAGGAGTATCTATGTAACGCGGTGGAGGCTTTTTAGATTTTAATTTTTTTACTAAATCTATATTAAGAGCTACAAAATTTGCTCTATGCTCGTGTCCTTTAAAATATTTTGTATGAGGGCATAATAGATTTTCTTTCTCTTTTTTCCCTACATCCTTTTTGACCTCCATTATTGGTTTACCCATAGTTCTCTTAAACTGAGGAATGGGAGGAATTTCTTTTCTTGGTGGACATTTATGTTCATTAAGTCTTTGCCATTTAACACCATGATTCTTCTTTAAAAAGTTACATGGCAATTCTACTGGCGTCTCAGCATAGCCCATGGTTTGATGATTATTTTTAACGGCACTTGTTAGAAGCTTTTTCCTATTCGGTAATTCTATAATATGTTTGGCGTATTTTTCTTGCTTTACTAGTTTTCTGAATTTAGAAGTGTATTTTAGTTTTTCACGGCTTGTAAAATAATCTTTTTCTTTATCTACGTCAAATATATTTTCATCGTGATGTGTAATATAGACCAACGACATTTTGAAAATTGTTTTAATTCAAAAAAGTTTTTTCAGATGGATATGCGGGTTGTTTAAAATTGAAATAAATAAATTGTTAAAACAATTTTAGTGTTGCTACGATTTTAGAAAAAATAATAAAATAATTTGTAACCATGGAATCACCATGCTAAAAATGTATAAAGCACATTTCAAATACTAAGGGTGTTATTCAAGGATGTCGCCAAGTCACAATTTTTATCTATCAGAAGTGCTAATCGATTCGAATATGAATTGGCTTTATTCCCAAAAAAGCATAACATTTGTTTAATTCGGCCCATTTTGATTTTATTTACAACTGCTGACCCGACAGACGCTCTTCTGTCCAAATTAGAAAAGGTGTTTGCATTCGATTTTTAAAATGCGTTAAAAAGAGAGGAAATAAACTATTTTTAAATTAAAATTTTATTCATATACATACATATGTATGTATGTAGGTTTGGAGTATGTTTGATTTACATTTGATTTGAAAATACATATACATATATTAGGGTGGATCAAATTGTATGGATGACAAAAAACTGAAAAATCGTATAGCAAAAATAAAATCTACGTGAAATTCTAAGAAACTTTTCAGAAGAAACCATAGGTCTAAAATCAATTTCGATCCCGCGGAAATTTGAGAGATTTGAATGGAAATTATAATTATCAAGTTCTTAAAACTTTTGTATTTGTAAAAAAAGTACCATAACTTTGTTAACTTTCAACGGATTTTAACAAAATCATTATCTTTAAGAATATTGTTGCTTTAAAATAAGCCTTTAAACAAATCCTTTTAGAAAACGAAAAAGTTTAAAAAGAATAGACAATTTTAAATTTTGTTGACAAAATCTCTAAAAGTTTATAGTCTTTTTATTATTTTTTTTTAATATAAAGTAATATTTGGAAAGACCAAGTAACTTGTTTTCAAATGCCGTTTATAGATTCAAATTCGGTTAAAATATGACCGAGTTACAAATGTTTAAATGTGCCCGTTGAAAAAAATACACTGTAGCACATTTTATTAAATATTTACCGCAAGCATTCCGTATGAACACTTCTTTGATTATATGGAGTGTGATGATCCACCACTGCCTGACCCAGGAATTCCATCACACATTCAAGGAACTGAACGATGTGTGCAACTGCTAACCTCTGTTTAACGACGAGTTGTTGTAAAGAATAGAGATGATGTTATGGCAGTGACTATAGAAAGTCGCACTAGATTACCGCGAATGGAGAGTAAACAAGATTTCAAAATGTGATTTAACTTAAATTCACTAAGAGCACTTCTGCATTACTTTTTTTTGTTATTTGAAGTAAAAAAACCATTAATTTGTGCAAGTAAATTGATTTTAAAAATTGTAAGTTATTAAAAATAGCATTAAAGTACTTTTAATAATATTAGTTTTTCTCAAAAAAACTGTTACCGAAATATAGTACTGTTCGAAACCCAAGCAACTTTTTCTAATGAAAGTCTCATATTTTTGGTTTTATTGTATTTATTGGAAACAGAGTAGGAAAATAAACAAAACTGAACGTTTGATCTCATTTTGTTGTATTCTTTACAATGAGTAAAACAAAAATAAAACAGAAACAGTGAGAAAGATTGTCCCATTTAATTTTGTATATTGTTCTTGTTTTGAGTTCTACAAATACACTTACTCAAATGTGCGTAGGTACAACAAAAAATGAATGAGAAGAAAAAGGAGAGAAGAAGAGAAAAAGAAAAGAAGAAGAGAAAAAAAGCAAATTATACGAATGTGACGGAATAACAAAGCAAGGACAAGAGCGAACAGATAATTGTTTCATTTGCGCTCTTTCTCATTTAGAAAGTATTTGTTTTGGTTTTGCTCATGTACAATACCATTAAAAAATTTTTGAAAAGTGTATGACTTTGTTGTAACTTTTACGAAATGTTTTGTTTGTTTGCCCACTCTGATTGGAAACAATGATTATAATTATTATTGCATTATGTGCTTATATTCTAATAATAATAAAATAAATTAAATTGTTCTTCTTTAAAAAAATAAAAAAAAACTGTAGCTGTTCGAAACGTAAGCAACTTTTTTATTGTTGTACTCCTGTTTTTTGTTTTTGCAAATATTAATAAAAATTGTAAAACAGTTAATATATTTTAGTTGATTTAGTTAATTTATAATTAGTTCTATTTAGAAGAAAGAAAAGGGAGCAAGAAAGGCGTGATCGTGAGGAAATCGAGATGTGCAGGAGTAGACATGATGCTCGAAATTTTTATAAAAAGATAAGGCGTCTTACTACTGGTTTTAAACCCGGAGCAACCTCCTGCAGAGACGAAAATGGTAATCTGGTTACAGATGCACAAGGGACACTGAGATTATGGAGACAGCATTTTTCTAATCTACTGCAAGGCGATGACGACACAAATTCCGCCTCTAGAGATGCTGTGCCGCTCCCAATCAATGACGACGTTGAGATCCTGTCGCCCAGCTATGAAGAGATCAAAATTGCCATACAGCGACTAAGAAGCAACAAAGCGGCCGGACCGGATGGTCTGCCCGCTGAGCTTTTCAAGTATGGAGGCGATGAGCTGGTTAGGTGCATGCACCAACTCATTTGCAGAATATGGCTGGAGGAAAGTATGCCCAATGATTGGAATCTCAGTGCCCTCTGTCCCATCCTGAAAAAGGGAGACCCCACGATATGCACCAACTACAGGGGTATAAGCCTTCTCCCTATCGCATATAAGGTTCTTACGAGCGTATTGTGTGAACGACTGAAGCCATTCGCAATCTCACTGATTGGACCTTATCAGTGCGGCTTCAGACCTGGTAAGTCCACCATTGACCAGATATTCACACTGCGCCAAATCCTGGAGAAGACCCATGAAAGTCAAGTCGACACACACCATCTTTTTGTCGACTATAAGGCAGCGTTCGATAGCCCGATAAGAGATCGCGTATATGCCGCAATGTCTGAGCTCGGTATTCCTGCAAAGCTGATAAGACTGTGCAGAATGACGTTGAGCAACTCCTGCAGCTCCGTCAAGGTAGGAAAAGACCTCTCCGAACCTTTTAATACCGTGCGAGGTTTCAGACAGGGCGATCCCTTATCCTGCGACCTCTTCAATTTCGTCATGGAGAGTGTTTTGCGAAAGGCGGGTGTTCATCGAAGTGGCACTATATTTAACAAAAGTGTCCAGCTCCTAGCGTATGCAGACGACATAGACATCATTGGGCATACCAAGCGAGATGTCACCGCAGCCTTTAATGCTATTGAACGGGAGTCTGCAAAAATGGGTCTGGCGGTAAATGAGAGCAAGACGAAGTACATGTTGTCGACGAGTAGGGATGTTAAACGTATCGGCTCCCAGGTTACAGCCGGCAACTATACATTCGATGTTGTTAAGGAGTTTATCTACCTTGGCACCGCCATTACCAGCAAGAATGATGTCAGTCTGGAGATCAAACGAAGAATCACACTGGCCAACAGGTGCTACTACGGTCTCAGTAGGCAGTTTAGTAATAGAGACCTCTCTCGTGCGACGAAACTGACACTCTACAAGTCGCTTATTCTTCCGGTGCTTCTCTATGGTGCGGAAGCATGGACGCTGTCTTGTGCCGATGCAGCGGTCTTGGGAGTATTTGAGAGAAAAGTTCTTCGTAAGATCTTTGGTCCTCGAAGGCATGGCGATGAGTTTCGCATTAGAACCAACCATGAGCTGTATGAGCTCCTCGGCGATGTGGGCGTTGTTCAGCGCATTAACATCCAGCGGCTACGCTGGCTCGGCCATATTGTTCGGATGGATGAATCCGCTCCAGCGAGAAAAGTTTTCGATGCGAAGGTCACTGGACGTCGGCGTAGAGGACGACCGTGTTTACGTTGGAAGGACCAAGTTGATGAAGCCCTGTCGTCAATTGGTGTGACCAACTGGAGAAGGCGCGCGCTTAGCAGAGACGCCTGGAGACTAGTGTTAAGGCAGGCCGAAACCCGTTAACGGGTTGTTATGGCCATCTAAGTAAGTAAGTAAGTAAGTAAGTATAATTAGTTCTTCAGAAGTATAGCTATGGCACGTACACGCTTCGATAAAGCTTTTAAATCAAAAATCATAGGACATTTTAATAACGGTGAATCCCAAATTTCTATTGCGAAAAGGTTTGGGATTAATAAATCAATAGTTTAACGTTTTCTGCCAATGGAGTTGGCCCTTTTGTTGAAATATGTACAAAAATTAACCGTTTCACTTACAGAGACATTTTAGCCAACCACATGCTAGAATATGCAGAACATGATAACGACCCGAAACACACGTCGAAGTTGTTTAAGAGTTTTTATCTGAAAATGGGGTTCAAAGATTGGATTGGCCGTCACAATCCCCTGATTTGAACCCTATAGAAAACCTGTTTGGGATCTTAAAGCGAAGAATTGGATCTCGCCTTTTTGGTAACAAACAGGAGCTTTTCAATTGCCTTAAACATGCGTGGGAATCGATAACCACATCAGTTTTAACAAGCCTTATAGAATCTATGCCAAAAATATGTGCTGAGGTCCCAAAAAATAAGGGATACCATACAAAGTATTGAAAGTTGCTTACATTTTGAACAGCTATATTTGCATTTGTTTTATTTTATTTTTTTAAAGAAGAATAATTTATTTTATTATTATTAGAATGTCAGCACATAATGCAATAATACTTACAATCATTGTTTCCAATAAATGCAATAAAAACAAAAATATGAGACTTTGATTACTTCGTTAGAAAAAGTAGCTTAGGTTTCGAACAGTCATTTGGAAATTTTCCCCACGAACTTGGGCTCCGAAAGTGGTGAACAAGGTGAAAGATTCTACCAGGAAATGGAAGAAATCCAGAGACATTACACAGGCTAGTGGGATGAACAAATGATGGCGGACTATTGTTGCTTCCTCATTCGCGAAGATCCATCCGAAAAAAAACGCAAAAGTTCAAGTCGCTCGTCATTTTAATTAAAATTTTTTGAAAATATTTTCACTGCGTGGGCAATAAAAATATTGTCGTTCCACAAAATCCTTAATAAAAACTTTATTTTTCATCCGATTTTTTTCAAAATGCGCTTAAAATATTGGTAATTAAATAAACTATTTGGTAAAAAAATAAAACATTCCAGATCTACAATATAACGTAGGAAAAAATTTAAATGAAAAATTAAAAAAAAGGTAAAAAATAGGCAAATTTTGAACTTTGAGGTGCCATATCTCAGCGATTTTTTATTAGATAGAATTTTCCAGCATATCAACGGAAAAGGCATTCAATTACCTTTCCATCGATATGCCACTTACCTCGATCGAACTTTTCCGTTGGACACCACAAGGGTTTGAGTGGGGCCATACACCGAAAAACACAAAAGTACCGTTATCTAAAAAATGGTACTTAGAAAAAAATAATAACTGCGTTTTTCGTGCTCAGGAGGTCCCAATTAACTTATCTAGACATGTGGCGTTCTTGGTATTTTTCCAAATTAAAAATTTTTAAACCTGAGTAATGCATTATCGTTTCCACTACCACTAAACGACTTGGTATTAATGCAGCAATATTGCAGCCACCACTAAATGCAGATGGAAATAGTTAACCACTAAATAAAACCATTTTAGTTGTAGTGAAAATTCAGTGCATGAAATAAAACGAATTTAATGCATTAGGCCTAGAAAGTCATGCTTCATCGAATCAAGGACGCATGTTTATATTTTGTATATATTTGTCAAAATTTGTTTTTTTTCTTTCTTCATTTTACGTGCAGCAGCCGTCCCTGCTATCCTCTTGATGTGTGCGCAAGAATAACTCTACGTATTGGGTAAATTTGGTTTTTATTGCAATGGCGTCGTCAAAATGACGAAGTATGAACTTTTTGTAAATTTTTGGAAGTTTGTTCTATTCATAGTCTTTATCGCCCATGTGCTGGAAATCGCATGAAATAGGCGAACTCGATATGAAATCGCAAAAGAGGTGTGCTAGAGTTCACAATCGCCAGAAATTAGGCGTTTTCAAATCACAAACTTTTACGCATGTGATCTATAAGTGAAATTACTTATTTTCTTAAAAATTTCATATAACTTAACATAAAAGCATACATGAATAAAATCTAATATGTTTTTTATAAATACAAAGTAAAAAAGTAATATTTTACAATTAATTTTAATAGAAAATGTAAAATAAAAAGTATGTTCTTTTTCATTGCTCATCTCTAAGAAAACGCTTTCTACGTTGTTTTCTTTCATATTGTTTTTTAAATTAAACTTAACAATGACGCAGCTGGCATTTTTATTAATTTTATTTAATACTTACTTACTTACTTAGCTGGCCATAACAACCCGTTAACGGGTTTCGGTCTGCTTCAGCACTAGTCTCCAGGCGCTTCTGCTTAGCGCGCGCCTTCTCCAGTTGGTCACACCAATCGATGACAGGGCTTCATCAACCTGGTCCTTCCAACGTAAACAGGGTCGTCCTCTACGCCGACGTCCAGTGACCTTCGCATCGAAAACTTTCTTCGCTGGAGCAGATTCTTCCATCCGAACAATGTAGCCGAGCCAGCGTAGCCGCTGGGTGTTAATACGCTGGACAACACCTACATCGCCGAGGAGCTCATACAGCTCATGGTTGGTTCTAATGCGAAACTCATCGCCATGCCTTAGAGGACCAAAGATCTTACGAAGAACTTTTCTCTCGAACACCCCCAGGACCGCTGCATCAGCACAAGACAGCGTCCATGCTTCCGCACCATAGAGAAGCACCGGGAGAATAAGCGACTTGAAGAGTGTTAATTTCGTCGCACGAGAGAGGTCTCTATTACTAAACTGCCTACCGAGACCGTAGTAGCACCTGTTGGCAAGTGTGATTCTTCGCCTGATCTCTAGACTGACATCATTTTTGCTGGTAATGGCGGTGCCAAGGTAGATGAATTCCTTGACCACATCGAATGTATAGTTGCCGGCTGTAACCTGGGGGCCGATACGATCAACATCCCTACTCGTCGACAACATGTACTTCGTCTTGCTCTCATTTACCGCCAGACCCATTTTAGCAGACTCACGTTCAATAGCATTAAAGGCTGCGGTGACATCTCGCTTGGTATGCCCAATGATGTCAATATCGTCTGCATACGCAAGGAGCTGGACACTTTTGTTAAAAATAGTGCCATTACGATGGACACCCGCCTTTCGCCAAACACTATCCATGACGAAATTGAAGAGGTCGCAGGATAAGGGATCGCCCTGTCTGAAACTTCGCACGGTATTAAAAGGCTCGGAGAGGTCTCTTCCTACCTTGACGGAGCTGCGGGAATTGCTCAACGTCATTCTGCACAGTTTTATCAATTTTGCAGGAATACCGAGCTCAGACATTGCTGCATATACGCGATCCCTTATCGGGCTATCGAACGCTGCCTTATAGTCGACAAAGAGGTGGTGTGTGTCGGTCTTCTCCAGGATTTGGCGCATTGTGAATATCTGGTCAATGGTGGACTTACCAGGTCTGAAGCCGCACTGATAAGGTCCAATCAGTGAGATGGCGAATGGCTTCAGTCGTTCACACAATACGCTCGAAAGAACCTTATATACGATAGGGAGAAGGCTTATACCCCTGTAGTTGGTGCATATTGTGGGGTCTCCCTTTTTCAGGATCGGATAGAGGGCACTGAGATTCCAATCATCGGGCATACTTTCCTCGAGCCATATTCTGCAAATGAGCTGCTGCATGCACCTAACCAGCTCATCGCCTCCATACTTGAAGAGTTCAGCGGGCAGACCGTCAGGTCCGGTTGCTTTGTTGTTCTTCAGTCGCCATATGGCAACCTTGACCTCTTCATGGCTGGGGGACGGGATCACAACGTCATCATTGATTGGGTCCGGCACAGCATCTCTAGCAGCGGAATTTGTATCATCATCGCTTTGCAGTAGATTACAGAAATGCTGTCTCCATAATCTCAGTGCACCATGTGCATCTGTAACCAGATTACCATGTTCGTCTCTGCAGGAGGTTGCTCCGGGTTTAAAACCAGTAGTAAGACGCCTTATCTTCTTATAAAAATTTCGAGCATCATGTCTACTCCTGCACATCTCGATTTCCTCACGATCACGCCTTTCTTGCTCCCTTTTCTTTCTTCTAAATAGGCGTCTCTCTTCCCTCCTCTTCCTTCTCCACAGTTGCTCTTGTAGTGGTGGACTGCAACGTTCTTCTGTAGGCAGCATTCTTTGCCGCAGTGGCCTCACGACACTCTTCATCGTACCATTGGTTTCTGCGGGGAGGACGCTCAAAACCAAGGACTGTTTCGGCAGCGTTGCGCAGAGAGTGAGCAATGTGAGACCACTGTCCACCAATACTTTCGAGAGAGGACGGGATGCAATGGAGCTCATTAGAAAGACGATCGGAGAACGACCTGGCTGTCTCTTGTGATCGCAGCTTTTTGATGTCCAGCTTCCCTCGAAAACTAGAACGTGCCATATTCGCTGCGCATATGCGCAGTCGCATCTTGGCTGCGACAAGATAATGGTCCGAGTCGACATTCGGACCTCTAAATGTGCGCACGTCTAGTATACTGGATACATGCCTTCCATCAATCACAATGTGATCGATCTGGTTGGTAGTTGATCGATCGGGAGAGAGCCAGGTGGCCTTATGGATATCGAGATGCTGGAACCTGGTGCTACAAACTACCATGTTTGGCGCCGCGGCGAAATCGATCAGTCTCATGCCGTTCGGCGAGGTGGAAGAATGGAGACTGAACTGCCCGACAGTGGGGCCAAAGATACCTTCACGTCCAACTTTCGCATTGAAATCGCCGAGGAAAATTTTGGCGTTATGTGCCGGACACTTATCGTATACATCCTCGAGCTTTGCGTAGAAAGCATCTTTGACCGCATCATCCTTCTCTTCCGTCGGGGCGTGAGCGCAAATGAGGCTGATGTTATAAGATTTCGCCTTCATTCTTTCGTTCACGGGGGTGAACTCTGAGACAAGATGGCGAAGTCTCTTGCTAACTACGAATCCGCAGCCAAATTCACTTCTGTTATCATGGCAGCTGTAGTAGATGTCACATGTTGCTTGCCTTGTACAACCCTGTCCTATCCATCGCATTTCCTGGATGGCGGTGATGTCAGCCCTACATTTTTTGAGAGCATCCGCGAATTGGATAGAGGCACCTTCCCTATAAAGGGTTCTCACGTTCCAGGTGCATATCCTTAAATCATAGTCCTTAAAACGTTTGCCATGGTCGTCAACATAAAAGGGGGTCCGTTTAGAGGCTTTTGCTGAAGTTTTCATTGAGATTTAGTTTTTACGTGGTGGGTTTCAAGTCCTACGCACAACCCAAATTTAAAGTCCAGGGGATTGGACAATCGCCGCATACATTAGTTAACAGGCTAGCGGGTGCTAGAATGTTATCCAGGAGGGCCGCGTGGAGGCTGTATGTCGACTTGAATACAACGGGAACAAGGATCGTTCTGGAGGCCGCCAGGTTGACCCCAATCAGAGACTTTGCCTTGTCCGAAGTATCCCATCCATCCCAATTTTATTTAATAATTTGTTTATATTATGTTTGTTTTTATTAGAGTAAGTAAAAACGCAGCGCAGCGCCTCTCTTTTGGCTCTTTTTTGCTCTTTGCGCAAAGAGCAGAGCAAACTTTTTGTTGCTCTTGCTCTGCGCCATTTTTTTTGCTCTGCGCATTACAAGCGCTGCGCATAGAAGGCGCATTTGAATTTTGAGCTTTCTTACGCCACTCTTTTTTTTGCGCAATGCGCAAAAGAGCCAAAAGAGTGCGCAATTGCGCATTGCTCATTTACTGTGGTGTAAAATACCTTTGAAGTCAGTAATTTTAATATGAAAAAAGAAGAAATAATTAAATGTAAATAGAATTTATCGCCCATGTGCTGGAAAACGTGCGATTTCAAATCACTTGTGATTTTAAAATCGCCAATTTTAGTTTTTCATGTGTTGGAAATCGTGCGTTTCATTTATTTTTCAAAGTTATGTTCGAAAAATGAAAACATGTTTTAAGTGTCAAAAGTAATAAAAACAAACATAATATAAACAAATTATTAAATAAAATTAATAAAAATGTCAGCTGAGTCATTGTTAAGTTTAATTAAAAAAAAAAACAATAAGAAAGAAAACAACGTATTAGAAAGCGTTTTCTTGGAGATGAGCAATGAAAAAGAACATACTTTTTATTTTACATTTTCTATTAAAATTAATTGTAAAATATTACTTTTTTTACTTTGTATTTATAAAAAACATATTAGATTTTTATCAGAAAACGCTTTAATTAGATCAAAGTTAACTGCAATGAATATTTTTTGGTAATTAAAGAAGAAATGATGTCCGTGAAGGAATAGTACACTAGCCAAACTGAACAATTGTTTTCGACTCCAGCTATGGTAGTCTCATCAGAGTTCTTTGTGTCCTGTGTATATTCGAGACCAAACATCAACTACTTAACTCACACTTTTTTGGAAATCGCATACTGAAATTATTACCGTATGTACATACACTTGTATGAGTTAGTCGAAGTAAAGTCACACAACAGTTTCTATCATATTCTCCTTTTCTTACCATCATTGCTGTTCTTGTAATTGTCATCTTATTTGGATAAAACAGAATTACAAATTTATTTTGTTTTTGCCTTTTGATCACACCTTTCCTGGGGCTCGAACCCGAGTCCTCAGCACTTAACATATTAGATTTTATTCATGTATGCTTTTATGTTAAATTATATGCAAATTTTTAAGAAAATATGCAATTTCACTTATAGATCACATGCGTAAAAGTTTGTGATTTGAAAACGCCTAATTTCTGGCGATTGTGAACTCTGGCACACCTCTTTTGCGATTTCATATCGAGTTCGCCTATTTCATGCGATTTGCGATTTCCAGCACATGGGCGTATATTAGTATTTTCATATACTTTAGAGTAAAATAATAAAACAATTTTTCTTTTTTTTATTAAACTGGAGCCTTATTCTGTAATTCTCTTAAGCTCAAATGCATAAAATTTTGGGTTTTTGAAACAGGCTGGGCGTTAGAATATATAAAATTAAAAAGCGTACACGTAATACGCATGAAGTTTTTAAATTACAATAAGCGCTAAAAATATAAAAACTAGATTTAGGACTTTTTGGTTACGAATAGAATTCTTGAACGCTTATTGTAATTTAAGAACTTCATGCGTATTACGTCTACGCTTTTTAATTTTATAAAATACATACATACATAACTGGCCTTTACAACCCTGTGTCAGGATTACGGCCTAGCTTCTCGCAGAACTCATGTTGTGTGAGTCAATTTTTATCCATGAGTACCGGGACCTACAGTTTAATGTCGACTCCGAACGACAGACTTGAGAAGCTTGTTCATGGCAATTAGTTACTCTCAGAGCTTTTGCCAGAAGACTGCTGAGAGGTAGTCGCCGAAAGAAATATTTTTTCCATATTTCTTTTTTTTTGAAGATATCAGAGCCTGGAGTCGAACCCAGGGCACATGTGTTAGTAAGCCAACACACTAACCACTAGACCACGGCGACTACAGGATTAATAAAATTTTAATTATTTTACAAACATAATTCATGTAAAGTATAATGAAAACACTAGAACTTAAATACAGTAGAATTCGGATATAAGCACACCGTTTAAAAGAAAAAATCGAATATAAGCACAATAAATGTATTTACTTTTGTTTTCTATTAAATTCAAAGGTATTTAACTCCGTTTAAAAGAAAATTCGTTTTAACCTTCATCTGCTCCTAAAAATAAATTACATTGTCTACCTTTGCGTCGTTTTCGACGCATAATATATTTCTTGTGGGTTTTAGTAGAAAAAAGTGAAACACCCATGATAAGAAAATACAAAACTGGTAGTATTTATATTTGCTTAATAATAAAACTTTGCTTTTACTTTTATTATATATTAGAGTGGTTTGTTTTCAATGCACTTAACATGTCGAATATAATGCATGCAGCCATGTCGAATATATTCGCCAATACAGCCGTCGGCCTCTTGCAACTGTAGCAAGAAAGTATCTAATCGACCCTATCGGTACAGTATATATTGAAGAAACAAAACTAATCAAAATAGTGGTTTTGTTATAATAACTCATAATTGTTGGCAACCTTTTAATCCCCGGGTTCAAATTTTTTAGAGTTATGCAAATATTTTGTAAAATTTTACACTCATTTTTTCTACCACTATATCAAACAAGTATTGTATTGGTTGTAAATGCAAATGTTGATTTGTGCGAAGGTAAAAGCTAATATCATCATCCAAAGGAATAACTTCATTGACATCTTCAAAAGTGTTTTTCGATATAATTTCCCTTAACATAATACGACTATACTCTGAATCGAATAAATCAGCATTTGTCTGATTTTTTTATCTAAAAAAATATACAACATTCATGTATAACGAGTAGTTATATCAAAACACCCATAGGAGCTGGCAACAAACTGGAATCAATTCGCAAAAAATCGTCGCCATACTAAGCTTTGGCAAATGCATTTGTATACCTTAGAAATGCGCTTTCAAGATGCAATTCGTGTGACGGCGGGCAGAAGATTGATAACATTTTCAGTTCTAAACCTACCACCTTGTGGCTGACTACTCTACTACTAACTACAGGATTTCTGACATCAGAAAAACTGTAGTTATCTTCAGCTTCACTTTCATTTAGAAGAGCTTCTATTTCTTCACTTGAAAAATATTTTATTAACTTCTTTTTAATTATTTGATATATTTTGTGTACAAAAATGACTTTATCACCTATAAAAAGCACAATGACTGGTAAAAAAACAAAGTTACCCGCCAAAAAACATACGCTTTCCCATATGTGTCGAAAACGATGCACGAGGGTAGGCAAAGTAACTTTTTAGATACAATACAAAAAAATAAAAAATTTATAATACGAAAATAAGTCTAAATGTGCACATTTATGTGTTCTACAAAGTCAGGAAATTTTACGAACTTTTAGCTAATCATATTAATAAAAATTCAAAAATTGTATTGGGTATGCGTCGTTTTCGACGCAAAGAGCAGATGAAGGTTAAAGAAAAACCGCTTAAAAGATACAGATTCCGCTTAAAAGAAAAAGAACTCCGCTTAATTGCAAATACGACTTAGCATCGGCTCATTTCTTTTTTATTTTGTGCATACCTACATTAGTTGTGTTCATTTACTTTACTTGCAAAAACTAGTAACGAGAGAGTAAAAAGAAATTATGCTCAATTGCTCTCAAAAATACTAAAAAGTAAATGAACACTTTACCAGTAAAAATTTGCAAGCAAAAATAGTGGTGTAATATTTAGAATTACATGAGTAGTTAAATAGCTACTCCTGGGAAAATTGTATTCATTGCTATAAAAAGAATGCGATTTTAGGCATTTATCAATGTTTATTTTTAATAATATTAATAAAGAATTTAAGAAAAAACAGAAAAGGTTTTCGATTTATGTACATATATTAAAAGTATAAATTCCTTAAGATAAAAGTACATACCACTGTTTTGAACGTTAGGGGTTTGATAATTCTGTTAAAAAAAAGTTGGAACAGTGTATTTTCGTAAAGCAAAAACAAATTTGATTGAAAAGGTTAAAAAGATAAAGACATAAAAAGTTATATACACAATTATTTCGAACGCTAGCCTCAAAAGTCTGGTGTGTAATATAACGTTTTTAAAGTGTTCCAAGTATCAAACGCCTAACGTTCAAGACGCGTGTTAATTACTCTTCATTCGTAAAAGACCTCTGATTCATAAAAAATGCTTCTGTTTTTTTTTTCAACAAAATTTAATACACAGTGTTAATTTAGAAATGTATTCGCAAAAGAGTTAAAAAAAATGAATTTGTATAAACTCAAAATGTCTAGCAAAATTTTATTCAATTTGTTAATTCAGAAATGTTTTTTTAAAAAATATAAGTTATATGTATAAATCTACATTGTATAGAAGATTTTTATTTAAAAAATTCTTTTATTTTGCATATTTTGTTTGTGATATATTTCTGAACTAATTGGGTTGTCTACCGGCATAATGCAAAGTATCGGGTATCTAGGTACTTATAATATTTACAATACTAAAACCATCAGCTGGTCTGTGAAAAGTGACCAAAATAAATACATACATAAATCGAAAAAATTCCTTTGGAAAAATTCTCTAAATTTTAGACATAAATGTTTATATATATCTTTTGAAATCCTAAAGTGCCTCTTAAACCTCTCATCTGGGTATGTTGGTATTACATCTTCAAAATACTTTTTTATGCAGTTTCTTAATTTTTTTCAAAGAATTTTTATATTCTTTCATTATATTTAACTACAAATTCAGAGCTTTTTGAGCTGGAACCAAACACTCAATTGTTTCAACATCGTTATCACAGTCCGAATCACTTGATGAAGATTCTACTACTGCAAAAATTAGCTGGTAAACATATTAAAAACAATTAATTCTAAAATTGGAAGCCACCTCCATTTCCTGCAACATCCGCTGACGTTAATGTTCTAGACCCTGTGTTACTTAATTCAATTCCTTTAGACATCTTATTTTGGTGCTGCTGATCCCAACCTAAACAAATACTGATTTTTTATGGAATAAATACATTATATCCGTTTACAAATTTACATTTATTTACAATTTCTTAAATTTCATAAAATATTTCTTTATTTTCAGCTTTTGTTTTTAATTAATTTGTAAACATAAACAGAAAACAGCTGTTTGAAAAATTCTTACAAGTTAAAATTTTACTAGTAACAATTTGCAAAAATTTTTTTCTCTCTCAATTTCTTACTCTCTTTCGACGCTCTCTCGTTGCAAATTTTTTGAGTTAATGAACACTTTCCAGTAACAATTGTTACAAATTTGTAACAATTTTAACTTGTTGAACACACCTATTTTCAAAGGTATTTTTTATGGCAAGAATATTCATTATTGCTAAAATTGTATGTAATTTGTCTGTTAACTTTGTCAGAATTTAAATTTTTCTAGAACATATCGATTTTGTTTTCTTTTTATTTCAATAATATTTAAGGAGTTCGTTTAAACGAAATAATTTTGCATTTATCTGAAGTCCTTTTAAAGGAAAATTCCGGTTATAAGAAAAACAAATGCTGTTTTTTTTACATTTTCTTATAACCGAATTCGACTCTATTTCAAATAATATCGGTATGTACATTAGGGTGATAACTTTTTTTGGACAATATTCTCCGCAGGGGTTTTCTAATGGCAAATATTGTATTAATGATAAAAAAAACTATTTCAGTTCAATTTGGTAAAAAAAAACCTTACGCACCGACAGCGATTTCTAAAATGTCTTTAATATATTTTTTTAATTTTTTTTAATAAAATTTTTTTTTAAAATATGGTTTATACATATGTAAGTATATAAACAGATAATAACAATAAATGATTAAAAGTAGGTATTGTAAGATATAAACTTTAGGTTCAAAGTACGCGATGTTTTACAAAGCGGATATATATCTTGTATTATTTTTATTCCACGTTCCGCACAAATATTACTGCGTTGTTGATTTGGAATTGTAGATGTGGGCTTTCGTAAAATTTATTAATGACTTGTTTAAATGAAAATGACAAGAATTGCCATGAATTTTTATTAAAAAAAATGAGATAAAATATGTGAAAACAGATTTTTTTATATAAAAAACTGCAAAAAAATAGCGGAAATTAAAAGCAAATTTGGAAGAAAACTATTCCATTGACTCGAAAACGGACTTTACTATTGAAATCAGCATGCCTTAATTATATAGATGTGATGGTCAGACGTTAAGGCATCAAAAGTTTTTTTTTTAACTTTGTTTGATTCAAAACTTTAACGCGTTTGGTGCGTAACCTTTTTTAACGATAGCAAAAAACTAAAAACGCAGTTCTTAATATTTGTCCATGCCGTACACCATTTTATCTGGGGAGATTTGATATTTGCAAAAAATGCAAAAAGTTATGACCCTAATGTACATACATTGGTGAAAAAAAATATATTTCATGTTCGGTAAAAATAACAAATAATAATGTAACGTAAACTTCGACAACAATCAGATATTGCACCACTCCCACTGATTAATATAAAAAAATGCTTTACAAAATTCAACATGCTTTTGTCTGTGTTTATATAAAGTCAAAGCTTCTTGAATGAAAGAAATCTGTTAAAACTTTTTATTTATTTTATTAATGAAAAGAATATATATCAAGAAATATAAAAAGCACTTGTTCAGAGAAAGTTATACATATTTTATACATATGTATATACTATTAAAGCGCTCTAATAGAACTACAATTCTAATACGATACTTTTTTATATAATTCAAAGTAGGTTTTTCTTGTACTTATACTTATTATATGTATACGTAAATTACTAATTATATTTACTAGTTATTATCATTCTTAATAAATATGCCTTAAATAAAATAAAGATTATTTCGATAAATATTTATTGCTCGCTAAAAAATAAGATGCGTATATATGTACATATGTGAAACTAATTTTGAACTCTGCTTAAAATTAATATTGTTTAAATATTCGTGAGTTAGTCGCTTTGCAAAAGCATTCGATTTAGGCACAGATTTTAATTGGAAACCATTTATTGTTTTACGTCTGCTGTACTTGTGTGCACGACAATAATTGTTTGTTTATAATTTTTTAAGAAAATGGCACTAATATAGTTTTTAACTATTATTATAATTTGATTATATAAATATTCTTTGATAAGCTTCAGAAAGCAACAAATTGGTGTACTTAGACTTTTGCTTAAATCACTTATTAAAAAAAAAGTTTATTGCACTTTGGTTAGGGAAGATTATATAAGAGTATACCAGTCGATATGAAAAATTGTAAACTAGTTTAAATTTTTGTTCTATATTTTTTCAACGAAAAATAAATAAATACAACTTTAATAATACAGCAAAAGACGTTTATAATAGACATGATTTTTCATATAAATTACTATACTTACAACGATCACGGTTATAGCGAACTTTTCTCATAGCGAACATAATATTTTTCTCAACTCCTTAATTACTACATTACGTCACATCGCGTTAGTTATAACTAGGGCAACCAAAAATATGCATTAGCATCTTTTTATCTAAATGTTACTGACAAAACAAACGAAATATTAATTCATTTTAGGAAAAACTACGACGTTTAACCCCTATTTGTTACGAAATATTTTTGCTTATTTCGTCATAAATGCATACTTTTGCATTTTTCAAATTTTTTCATATTATTATTTGGCATATTTTACAAATTTTTACATATGTTAGAAGAATTTACGTGTATTACCAAATTTTATTTTTTCAAAATAATGACCATATACTGACATATTACTTAAGTATAATCTATTAAATAATAAGGGTACTTATGAAAACGCTTAAAACTTACATTGGGAAAACTGGCGAAGCTCCTTTTAAAACTATTGTGCAATAGTTAATGTCAATTTGATAAAAACGTCAAACCAAGAACAAATTAAATACAAAGCTTACAAATTTAAATACATTTATGGGAATTATCGTTTAAAAAAATTTCTTAATAATGAATTGTCAATTAAAAGTAACGTATTTTTCAACGTTGTACCTATTGGAGAAAAATTGCCATAATTGCATGATATAAAAAATTAAATTAAAAGTTAGTTTTTAAATTAATTAAATTTTCGTAAAAATATGCAGAAAATCAAGCAATCTGTGTCATTCAGACTAAATAATATATTAGCGAATACTGAGTTTTTAAAACTAATAGGAGTATTCTGTTTTGTAAAGTTTGCAATAAGCCAGTGTCAGCAAAGAAAAATATTTACCATAAAATAACACTTCGGAAGTCAAAAACATATTGAGCTCAACGCAAGAAATTAAAATTTTAATTAGGAAACGTTTGCTTTCAAAATTGCACCAATTACTTCCGTTGATGTCGAAAGAAGTTTCTCGATGTACAAGAGCGTTTTACAACAAAGCTTCATGTTTCAAAATTTTAGCGATATGATTGTTATTTATTGCAAAAATAATTTAAATTAATTTTTACTCTTTTATTTTGTATTCTTGTCAGTATGAATTTTTTGACATTATTTTTAAAATTAACAAAAAATTTTGGAATTGAAATTAATATATCGCTCATTTGCGAGAAGAGTGGCATAATTTAAAAAAGCGATTCTGACATAAATGTATTTAAACATTTTAATTTAGCCAAACTGATAAGAAAAGTACAAGACACTTTTGGTCGCCACTCAGTGAAAAAAAGAGATAAAAATGCAATTTTAGATAATATTTTAAATTACAGTTCGTCTCATATTTCTGCATTAATAACTCAAAAAACACATTTTTTGAGTTATGTCACTCTTCTCGCAAATGAAAGATATGTAAATACAAAGGAAATTTATTTTATCTGGTTGGTGGCTAATTCTTACTCTTCATGTTTTAAAATTGTTGAAAAATATACGTAATTTTACATAAACATATTTATGTATTATGAGTTTTATAGAGCATATTTTTAACGCTTAAAACTGTTTTTTCAATGCATATTTTAGGCGCTTAAAACTAATTTTATAGAGCATATTTTTGGTTGCCCTAGTTATAACCATATTTTACAGTTTAAGAAAATACATACATACATACATACATAACTGGCCTTTACAACCCTGTGTCAGGATTACGGCCTAGCTTCTCGCAGCACTCATGTTGTGTGTGTAAATTTTTATCCATGAGTACCGGAACCTACAGTTTAATGTCTAGGCCTCATGTCTTAGTAAGCCAACACACTAACCACTAGACCACAGCGAATCTATTAAGAAAATAGTTTCATGAAATTATAATTGTTCAACAAAAAATGCACTTATAAAAGCCAATGTACGCACATGTACTAAATTTGGACAAATTTTTTTAGTTACGCGCGGTAACCATCTACATCAAATATATGTATATACTATGTATAAATGTCGAATGCTACAACTTTATACATAGCTATAAATATTTATATATTTAACGTTATTTAACATTATAAGATATTAATTTTTTAAGAAGACATTTATATAATTACGCTATAATTTATGTATGTATATATTTTAAAAATTTTTTAAAATCAAAAAGATAAAAAATATATTTTAATTAATTTAATTTATAGAACCTTATTTTAAACTGAATAAAATAAATGCTAAAAAGCACTTTAAAATTTTAATTAATTTAATTTATAGAACCTTATTTTAAACTGAATAAAATAAATGCTAAAAAGCACTTTAAAATTTCTTAAAATCCTAAATATGTATAAATATACATTTATGCCCGTATTCATAAAAACTAAAACAGTTTTATAATTAGCTTATTTGACAATAACTCCATAGAAATATGTCAAATAGGCACTCTATAAACCAATTTTATTTTTTATGAATACGGGCATTAGACTATTGTCCGTATTCATAAAAACTATTTTAAGTTTATTGAAGACTTATTTGACAAATTTCTTTGCAATACTTGTCAAATAAACCCTCAATAAACCTAAAATAGTTTTTATGAATACGGGCATAAATATTTAGACTATGCTATATAAAAAAAATGGAATTAGTCAATCTGATCTCTTTAATTTATAAAAGATAATAAATTTAGAGATTTATTTTAACTCTAATATCTATTAATAATTTAATAATATCTACTTATTTGCATTTACACCTTCGCTCTCTTTTTTTCTTTCTTCACGTATACGTTTAAATGCTTCCGTTTTAACAAAGTCCACTGAATTGTAAACTACTGTACTTTGCATGGGAACTCTGGCAGAAGGATCAGCTGATAAGCCCAACCGACCTGCTGCTGAGTTAGTTAGATTACTAACACTAGTACTTTGTCGATTTATAGTTGGAGCATTAGCTACATCTAAATCGAAATACTGTAACTTGTGTTCATTTTTTGGCGGCAGCTGCAATTGAGTGGAATTTGTATTTACTAACGTGGTAGGCATTTGCTGCATTGTCGCATTAGCTGATGCAGTACGCTGATGTTGTATTGCAAATACTATTGGTGGTGCATTGATTGCAGTAGGCGTATTGCACAATGAAGCATTTGATGTATTAAAAGCATAGTTAGGTCTTGGCTGCCGCGGTAATGTGCGTGTTTCGGTAATATATGTTGATGAATCATTGTCATTTGAAAGAACCATTGACAGAGGAGCACCTGAAGTTCGTCGATTAATGTTGCCTAATGTATTGGAATTTCCAATCTAAAATTTTTAAAGTTTTTAATTTTTAAAGTTAAATGGAAGCGTTTTTTTTTACCTTATAAGCATTTGGTTTGTTTTTTCTATCCACCGAAGGTGGTTTCAAAGGCGTTTTTTCACTGCCAATCAGACCAATTGGTGTTTGTATTTGTGCAGATTGTAAACGATTAGCTAAATTGTCTAATTGTTGTACTGTTAGCTGTGGCGGTTTTGCTGGTAATTCTTCTGGCGGTTTATCAGCTTCAATACTTAGCTTTGGTTTTAACTTTCTATTGACAGGTGGCAAGTTTGCTTGCTCAATAAAATCGTAACGAAATACGTTGCCCTCTACTTTACTAGGAGCCGCATTTGTATAACAATGAGGTCTAGATAATGTTCGTATATTTGATGTTTGCGGACCTAGAGAATGAGTCACTGAAATAACCGATGAAGGTGAACCTGGAACATTCTCCAAATCAGTGATCAAATTTGGAGTTGATGAAGCTATAGGATTAGCTTCTGTACAGGTTACTTTTTCTTTTAAATTTGTCATATTGTAGTAGGGCAGTTGATGTGAACGTGGAATGTCATAACTTTCATCAACTACAGATCTTGCATCTCGGGGTCCTATAATAGCCGGGGAAGTATTTTCTGTATCCGAAAATTGGGGTAGGTCGCGAGTTAATCTAAAAATTTTATATTTTGATATTATGATTAGTAACAAAATTACTAATAATATAGATATTTTCTCATAATTCTTACTTTTCATTTTCTTGAAAGTCTAATATTAAGTTGTTTTTATTTTTTAATACTTTTGCTAGCTTTTCCAAGCAATCGGTAGTATTATTTTGAGTCGATGAATTTTGTTGGTCTTTTTTTACTTCATCTGGTAATTTAGAAAAACGTTGTGCATATGTCAAAACAAATGATTCATTTTCTACCGAACTATCGGACGGTCTTGTATTACGATCTATATAATAAAAAAAAAATTTAAAATATTTTTGTTTTGAAATAATCCTATTTTGAAAATATTAATTTATCTTATTGGTTAATAAAAGGTTTAAATTTTTAATTTCAAAATGTTGTTTTTTTTAAATCGTGACTTTTTGAATTTAGAATACAGCTCAGAGACGACCATATTGTACTACATACCCATATTTTCCCTTAAGGGCATGGGATGAGCCCAGTCATCATCATCAGTAAAAACACTTTCTGAATCCGAATCAGATTTTTGACTGCGATTTTTTGAAATATTTAAAGGTTGTTGCTAAAATGATTAATATAAATTTAAGGTAATCATTAAAATGAAAACATATATGTAGTTTACCGTTCCACAATTTGTAATTTTAGGAGAGTATGATTGATCATTGGTTAAATTTAAACCAATATTGTTATGACTTCTTGGGGTATCATAGAATTTGGGATCCAAATTATTTAAAGGTGTTGAGGGGTTTTCTCCATCCATCTAATAATAATAATAATCAAGTAAAGAAAATATTTACAATAAAAAATTCACTTTGTATAAAAAAAAGAACTGAATACCATGAATTTTGGGCTTCCAGAATAACATTCACTAATGGGTATATATGGTCCTGATGCAGTACTTAATGCCGGAGAAGGTTGTACGCTGTGCTGTTGAGATTCTGGCAAAGGAGTATTATTTAAAACCAGGTTTTCTGGAATTTTACGAACAACTCCATTTGAATTAACGGATATACGTGAATTGTCTTGAAATGCTGCCGTATTTAAATATAAAGCCGATGATCCTGTTTGTGCTACTTGCTGTGTACTGTTTTTAGTCATTGTTGACGCTACATTAGCAAGTTGCTGTTTATCAAAATGAGCATCACATAACAGTGTTTCGCGATTTGTATATTCAGTATTGACATAAGCGCCATCATTGCACGAAATTGCAGCACTTGTTGCATTTGCAATTGCTGCAGTTAGAGGTTGCTGTTCCACAACGCCCAAAGGCCTTCTAAGAATGTCATTGTTAAAACTCTGATGAGTATGAGTTGCATTAGTACCACCAGAAGTATTAATAGTAATCGCTGAACCTTCATTTGATGTGTTCCTATGTACTGTAGCAGCAATACTTTGGGCACGATTTTCATCTATTAAAGGCTTATGTTTAAGTATTCTTGTATTTTGTATACATTTTTTTATTTACCTTGTGATTGTTTAGTATCATGAAGATGGCACACCTGACATATACAATTTACCCAGTCACGCATATCTGCTTCCGTATCCGCTGCCAAATAATACGTACGTTTAGGTGTTTTAATATCAAACATAAATTGAAACTTTTGTTTGCGATTTTCCAAACGTAAACCACAATCCACCTGTTCACATTGATCCAAATCGATTACACCTTTCAATTTGCGACATTTACGATCGGCATAGTATTCAAGGCAAAACTGTTCGGGTATCTCGCCTTGTTTTAAAGTAAACCAACGTCTACGCCAACGCTACAAAGGAATTAAATATAAAATGTGTTTTTTTTTCTTATTAGACCGCAATACGTTGTAAAAAACTAAACTTATGTATGTATGGATATGTATACATAAATATAATTCTTACATACTTATATTGATTATGATATACTTAATAAAATAAAAAACACATAAAAAGTGTCCTATTGTTTTCATGAGCATACGTAGAACGCAAATTATGAAGTCAACAAAAATTATAGAAAAGATAAAAAGTTCTTAACAATTAAAAAAAACATGTGTTAATAAACACATGTTATACAACAATACTAGTGGCTTATTTTTATATATACATACATATGTATATCAGTTTAGGTTATTGAAATTATAGTTGTTAGAGAGGGGAAGTTTGTTTTAAATATTATTATACATATAAGTAATTTTAAAAGTAATGTTCTGTTCCAATTAAATTAATCATAAATTTAATTTCTAATCGTAAGATTTAACCATTACCAGAGTGAGTTTTTAAGAAAATTTGTTGTTTGAAACGCTTCTTTGAAGCAGTGGCACAAAACTAAAATGGATTTAAAAGCATATTACACTTTTAAAAATCCTTATTATAATCCACAGTTTATGCAAAAAGAATGTAATTTTCACAACTACTGAATCATTACATGATTTGAATGCAGTTTTAAAGATGTGTGTGAAGGTAAATATGCCAAGTTAAATATGTTTTTGCTAACTCGTTACTTAAAACATATTTAACTCAAAACTAAATGTTTTTGAAGTAGCGAGTCAGTAAATTATATTTAATTGGAAAATTATTATTAAAGTGGAAAATAAATATTTTTGTAGATATTAATTAAAAATATAAAAGAACAGATAACAGCTCAATTAACAAGATAAAAAAGTTTAATATTTTTTTTTAAGTATTTATTACTTAATTGCTTCATTAATGGCCCTCTAAGGGATTTTAGAGACATATTTGGCCATCGCTAGGAATACCACTATATGGAATGCACAGCTTAAGACATCTACTATGACGTGGTAAAGGCAGAATTACAGAATTGGGTGTGTGAATTTTAAAAAATTCATTTTTCAGCAGTGTCTCTGGAGGATTTTTGGCATATTTGGCCAAACGAAGCCATTGCTAGGAATACCACTATATGGAATGCACAGCTATGTGAATTAAGAATTGAATTTTTGAAAATTAATAACAAAATTCACAAACTCAATTCAGTAATACTGCCTTTACCACATTATAGTGGAGGTCTTAGGCTATGTTTTCCATATACTGGTATGCCTAGCGTAGTCGCCGTGGTCTAGTGGTTAGTGTGTTGGCTTACTAAGACATGAGACCTGGGTTCGACACCCAGCTCCGACATCTTCAAAAAAAAAAAAAAAGAAAAGAAATACGAAAATAATATTTCTTCCGGCGACTACCTCTCAGCAGTCTTCTGACAAAAGCTCTGAGAGTAACTGATTGCCATGAAAAAGCTTCTCAAATCTGTCGTTCGGAGTCGACATTAAATTGTAGATCCCGGTACTCATGGGTAAAAATTGACACACACAACATGAGTTCTGCGAGAAGCTAGGCCGTAATCCTGACACAGGGTTGTAAAGGCCAGTTATGTATGTATGTATGCCTAGCGAACAACAAGACTCTATTCATTCCATTTTAACTCTTATGTTTCATGTCTCTCATGTCTCCATACTCTCTTGGCGCTGTTCCCTCATTATTAACATTCTAAAGGTAGAATTAGCCACACGTAACGTAACGTATCTTAACGTTGACAAGTCAGCTGATCATTTATTTTACATGCAAAGTAATGGCAGCACTTACCGAATAAAAAATGTAACGTAACGGCACGTATCAATCTGTAGAAAATAGAAATTCTCTACGTTTTTACGGGACATTTGCAAACAGCTGGTTTATTTAGGCTTCCCAAGCGTACTTTTTTAAACAGTAAGGGTAATTTTTTTTTGTTCAATGTACTTATTTCTGCATAACACCTAAAAAAGTACGCTAATGTACTTTTTTTAATCTTTTGTATTTCTTTTTTGTTCTGAACACTTGAAATTAACATAAATAATATTAAAGAACATTTGTCACTAAAGTATAATAATTTTGAAGAGGTCTATGTTTTCAGTCTCAATTCAAAAATTTCATTTCGTTATTCTACAGTCAATAACATTGACATGGATCTACTGTTTGATTAATTTATTTATTTCAGAATTGGGGTTATTGCAATAGATTTAATTTTCCACTAAATTTAGTGGTAGTGGAAAAAATAGTGCATTTAATGAACTAAATTTCCACTACCACAAAAATGGTTTAATTTAGTGGTTAATTATTTCCCTCTGCATTTAGTGGATGCTGCAATATCGTTTAGAACAGTTTAGACGATAATACTTTTTGTACGTAAAACCATAGAAAAAATATTATGACATTCCATCCGTACTTTAAAAATAAGAGTAAAATTTCTACGGCAGATTTTTTTACGTTTACACGGCTGGTAAAATACCAAAACAAAGTAAAATGAAAACATAAAATGCACATATAGTATGTCCACACAAAATTTACATACATTGTAAACACATTTAACATAAACAAAAAATAAAATAAAAGTGCATCTCTGATCCAACGAAATGTTTGTTTTTTTAAAAATTGAAAAAAAGCGAGACTTACTAGTGTCAAATTTTCATCCGTATTTGCTCTCAATGTCGTACGTTCTCATTATATATAAAGTTAACACGATACTATTGTATTCATTCTCTTCTACACAAAAATTTGGCATGTATTACCGTCTAAACCCGAATTTAGGGGTAGTGCAAACGGTAATGCATTATGAATTCAATACAATAAACCCAACTCTGATTTATTTAAAATCATTTACTTCAGTCCGAGTTTTGCCCTTTTGAAATAAGGAAATGAACAAACAAACTTTTAATAGAAAGTTTGGAATGTGAATTTATATTTGAAACTAATTTTAACACACTTCTGCCAAGTTTTACAATTTTCTAAAAACTAACATTGGTAAAAATAGCTTTGTAAACCAAGTTCAAAAAAACTTGTAAGTATGTATTTGTAAAAGTTTTTACAAAAAAATATGTAAAATATACAATAATTATAGAAAGAAAATATTAAATATTAATATGTTAGGTTTATTGAATAAATAAGCCTTTTATAAGCGCAAAGAATAAAAAGTTCGCCACAGATTACCTCATAAAGCCAGATTCGTTCTGAGATACCGTTATTTTCTCTGATGAGAGTAAATATAACCTGTTTGGGTCTGACGAAAAGGTTTGTGTGGAGGAAACCAAATACGGAGCTCCAAACTCAAAATTTACGTGGTACTGTTAAGCATGACGGTGGTCACGTGATAGTTGGGGATGCATGTCGTCATCAGGAGTTGGAGGTTTGCACTTTATTGAAGGGAATATGGATAAAATCCAATATCTAAGTATTTTGAAGGCAAATTTACTTCAAAGTGCGGAAAAATTGGGCATAAGAAAGAATTTCAGCTTCTATCAAGACAAAGACCCAAAGCACAAGTCGAGAGTAGTAAAAATATGGTTGATTTGGAATTGTCCACATGTGCTCCAAAGCCACCCCAATCACCAGACATAAATGTAACTGAGAATTTATGGCATTTGCTTGAAGCAAAAATCAGCCTTCATAACATATCCAGCGTAAACGACCTAAAAGAGGCTCTAAGAACTGAATGGTACAAGATTTCCCCTGATTACACGAAAAAATTGATTTCTTCGATGAATTCTCGTTTAAGAAGTGTGATTAAGCAAAAACATTACCCCACCAAATATTAATTAACCCTTTTTTAATTTTTAGATAAGAATTGTTTTTAAGATTTGTATATACACGAAATAAGCTGTGACTAGTATTGATAGTTCTATTTTTATTGGACTATCGATGTTATTTTTTCGATAGCGATACTATCGTTAAATGTTGCATTTAACTGACTTATGCAGATTTCTATAGCTTAAAACCATCGCCAATTCCAACAGGCTAGATTTTTTTAAGTTGCAATAACTTAACTCGCATTGTACGTATTTTTAATTGCATTTTCTTATAGAAACAAGCAAGAAAAATCGGACGTTTGGAAATTTTGTCTAAAAGCAAAAGATAAGGAAAATGCACAATGTCTTCTGTGTTCGCAAATTTACAACACTAGAGGCAACACATCAAACTTATTTGACAACCTAAAACGTTCCCATCCATCTCAAAACCAACTGCCGAAACAACTGTATAGGGTGTAACGTGCGCACCGTCCGTAGACATATCACACGCCGCCCGTTGCCGGAGCGGTAGTTGAGTTCAATGCGCCCAACCACCGCCACTCGATGCCGGTATCCTCTAATCTCACCATGACCGAAGGCACAGCGCTCAGAAGAGAGCCCATAACACCGAGTTGGCAATTTAGCACCACCACTGTCTGGGTAGTGACACCCCCCTTGCTGAGGGGTTTCTAACTAGCAGTACCGCAGCCACTACGTGTACTTCCCGAAGGACCGCACCCAAACCATCAGGCCGGCTAGCCTCACTTCCCGAATGACAAGGAGTCTCAGACTAGCCGGAGGCTCCTGATGCCCGTAGTACCAGATTAAGGCACCTCTGGTCAGTCCGTGAGAACGCCAGATAATGCCAGCTACGCGCACAAAGTACGCGTGGCAATAAAGGCTGTGCACCACCATTACCGACAAACTTTGCCTATATCGAGTGCCAGACCACTCAGGGCTAGGTCGAACCCGATATTCCCCGGAGAAAACAGGCTATTGGCGTGAGTACTCACCAGCAGCCATAACTGTATCCCCGGGGGGGACCAACTGCTGAAACAATCAAACACAATCCAATATTTTGTCAAAGTGTCTAAAACCTATAAAAGGGATTCCGAATAGAAAAAACTACTACATACTTTGGTCGCCAATGATTACAGGCTACATGTTTCCGAGATTTTATTAAATGCTTAAATCCCCGTTACATGCCTCCTTTAAGAAACACTCTGAAAAAAGTGATGATGGTAAATTTGTTCAATACAACCAAGAGTAAATTGCAAAATATGCTTAATGAAGTGCAAATCTGAGCTATTACAACAGACTTGTGGACTTCAAGCGAAAAGGATGGCTAACTTACCGTAACGTGTCACTTTATATGAAACAAGTTTGTTCTTCGTATGACTGTCTATGTGCTAACAGGAACGTGAAATTTAACATTTCTAAAATAATTCGATACTATCGACAATATCAATAGTTTTTGAACCAACTAACGAAAACATCGAATGGCGCGAATATCGATAGTTTGCCAGCTCTAGTTGTGACTTTAATTTTGTATGAATTTTTGTTTTTGTTATATTTTTTTCTTTTTAAACATTTTTCAAATATTGTTTTTGTAGTTTTTTCTTCAATAAGAAGTAAAAATAATGTCTCACACGAAATAAGCTGTGAGCCACTGTAAGTATATGGATACATACAATAACCTTTAAATAATTATAAATAATACAATTTGCTAAAACATCTTAACATTAACTATTTTAAATTTAATACCGTTTTTAATACCGCACTAAATTGAAATTATTCTACTTATACAATGTTATCTTGAACCTTTATTACTTTTGTTATAACATAAAAAATCACGCTGTACATGTAAATATAAGTACATAATTGATTAATAGCAAGATAGGAAATATATTATGACTAATATTTTTTCCATGAATTAAAAAAATTATTGTAGTTGCTTTTTATTTTATTTTAAATTTCCACGCAAAGTACTGTTGCAATTTTAATAGTAGTATGTAAACGTGATTAAATGTCTAATTTGTATATGTATGTATGTATGCACAAGTAATAAAAAACGAGCAATACAATGTGTTGTGTTAGTTGCTAATGCAATTTTATACAAACAGTTATTAAAGCGAAAAATTAAAATACATGTTGGGAGGAGTGATCGATAAATTTGTTGTAGTCTTTTCCACGAAAGTTTTGTAAAACAGAAGACAAATAGTGAAATATAGTCATCAAAAGAAGTTGTCTACCTTCGACCAGTACCAGGCTAAATAAAAGTATTCAAATGTACATATTTATTTATTGTAAGCTAACATTTAAAATTTTTTTATTATTAAGAAGTATTTAAAATACTATAAAAATTATGATTACAATAGTATTACTTAAAAACAGTGTTCGAAAATAAACTGTACATTATTTTTATGTACGGTTCACAAATCCAAAAACGATATAATTTATTTTAGTGTTTGTGTATTCTACACAACCAGAATAAGTGGTTCTGTTTTTTGTTTTAAAACAGTACAGTTTTAGTGTTTGTGTACATTATTTTCTTTTGTAATATTTTTTTATCAATCAGTTAAAAAAATCTCCATCTATCAACCATCTTCACATCCCAATACAATGCACAGCATGAGTAGGGGGTTTACAACTCAGTATTGGTCTTAAAAAAATTGGAAAAATGACAATAAAAAATAGTTTTCCTTTGTTTTTTTCTTTTTTTATTTTGTATAGGTTAAGAACAGTATATTCGTTATGTAGAAAATTTAAAAATATTACACTCAATTCACATCATGATTTTTTTCATGCTTCAGTTGCATAAACATTGTACATGACTTTGTTTGTGGGCGAGAGGTGTAGAATAGGCAGAGGGGATGAAAAAATCACGAATTCTGTTTTTTGCATGCTTTTGTATTTCTTTTTTTTAATTTTTGTATTCTTTTAAAGTGGCAATAATTGTGCTTTTTTAATATGAAAAAAAAAAATAAAAATAAAATAAAAAAAAAAATTAATGCATTAAAAAGCATGATGTGAATGCCAGAGATTTTTCAAAAAAGTGTAAGAGATAATCTTGCTTCTAAAAATTCATCATTGTGAATGATTTTTGTTTGTTTGTTTTGAATTTCGTATGCACACACTTTTAGTGTTTGTGTACTTAATATCAGAGTAAGAATTTGCTCACTCTTTTGCTCATTGCGCACTCTTTTCTTGCGCCTCGAAAAATTGAGCATGCGCAAAGAGCGGAGCAGACAAAAAAGAGCAGTTGTTTGCTCTTTTGGCTCATGCTCTTTTTTGTAAGCGCTGCTCTTTGCGCTATGCGCATTTAAATTTTTTATTTGGCGCTTTGCTCTGCACATTGAGCAAAATGAGTAGCGCATTGCGCATGCGCTTTTTATATCTACAGTGTCATGTCAGCAACAAATTTTTTTAATTTTGCCATTCGAAAAAATTTTTATGTGCAGTCAATCATTGCGTTACAGAAAATCACTTTATGCAGAATTACTGATGGAAACTTCCATCATAAATATACTTAAAAAAGATGAATGGGACATTTGCGTGCTTTTAAGAAAAAAAATTTATGATACTCCTTTATTTGCATGAAGAAAATTAAATTTTTTTCACTCATTCTTCACATATGTATACTTAGAAAAAATTTGAATGCATATATTCGCGTGTGTATTTAGAAACAATTTTGTTGTATGTACTAATTTTTGTGCGTGAAGCAAATAAAATAAACAGAGGCCTTATTCAGTAACTCTTCTAAGCTAAAATTCTATCGTTAAAAATATATAAACTAGATTTAGGACTTTTTGGCTACGAATAGAATTCTTGAATTAAAAACTTCATGCCTTTTACCTCTACACTTTTTAATTTTATATATTCTAACGCTCAGCCTGTTTCAAAAACCCAACATTTAAGCATTTTAGCATAAGAGAATTACAGAATAAGGCCCCAGTTTAATATAAAAAATAAAAAATTGTTTTATTATTTTACTCTAAAGTATATGAAAATACTGATATAAATTCTATTTATATTTAATTTTTTCTTTTTTCATATTAAAATTACTGACTTCAAAGGTATTTTACACCACAGTAAATGAGCAATGCGCAATTGCGCACTCTTTTGGCTCTTTTGCGCATTGCGCAAAAAGAATGTGGCGCAAGAAAGCTCAAAATTCAAATGCGCCCTCTATGCGCAGCGCTTGTAATGCGCAGAGCAAAAAATGGCGCAGAGCAAGAGCAACATAAAGTTTGCTCTGCTCTTTGCGCAAAGAGCGAAAAAAGAGCCAAAAGAGTGGCGCTGCGCTGCGTTTTACTTACTCTGCTTAATATTCTACAGTCAGGGACCGTAACGGTTATAAGTTATATCGAAAAACTTATTTTTTTATGGTTATTTTGAGAGCTTTTCCAAAAAAGGTCAGCAGAAAAAGTTATTTTTCAACAATTGTTGATTGTTCCTTGTTTTGACCCAAAGGTCAAATTTTGCAATCATAGTTTCGCCAGAAGACTGCTAAAAGGTAGTCGCCGAAAGAAATATTTTTTTTTTATATATTTCTTTTATTCAAGATGTGAGAGCTGGGGTTGGAACGCGGCGCTCATGACTTAGTAAGCCTACACACTAACCACTAGACCATGGAGATTACATCCTGATGGATGGCAAAAAAACTTCAAAATCAAGTTTTGTGTTTCACTCAATTATTTTAAAATTTGAGACTGTACAAAAGTACACTTCTTTCATATAGGTTTTAGGTAGGAAATATTAAACTATTCAAAATAACTATGTAAATTCAGGCAAAAAGGAATTTGGAAAACCCAATGTAGTTACATACATATATTTTTTCAAAAAACAAAAATAAAAAACAAAAACGAACATAAGAAATTGTTGCATATACGAGTATTAAATTTCCAAAATTACATCAATGCGTATGAGTTATATTTATTTTGTTATAAAATAAATATAAAGTATACCCGCTTTTATTTTATTTATATTTTGTTTGTTTGCTAGCATTAGGGATGACGAACGGGACTGATTTAAAAATATCCGGGGATTTGGGATTTCGGAAATCCGGATTCTGGGACTAATTGGTAATTGTTAATTAGTAAAAATTTCTATAAATTCTTTATATTTTTAATGTTTTTTTATTTATTTAAAACGAATATATAATAGTATCCACAAACATATCGCCGATGGAATTAAAGAACGCTGTAACTGCCAAAACCTTAAATGTTCACCAGAGCCAAAAAACTTTTATAAAAGTAGAATAAATACACTGGTATTTTTCATTTCGCAGACGGCGTAAGTGGATTTATTTTCATCGTAGAAATCTGGGACCTGGACCAATCGACGCGTATTTTTCTGATAATAATGATGCAAAAAACGTATTTTCGATTTTTTGTCAGTTACAGCGTTCTTTAATTCCATTGACGATATGTATATACGAGGTCTGATCATCGTGAGTTGTGTACGTATGTTCGATTTTCGCATTTTTTTTTTGTTATGTTGGTACACATGTCTGTTATATATGTATGTTGGTAATAGCCACCATTTTGGATTGTCAGTTTGTTTTTAACGGGTAAAAAGCTTAGTCGTGTGCTCTTCGATTTTTTCCTATTCGAAAAAATGGATCAAAGTAACTGTATTAAGTTTTGTGTAAAAAATGAAATTAAATGCGCAAGGACATTTGAAATGTTGACTATGAGCAGAACACAAGTTCAATCGTGGTATAACCGACTTAATCCAGCTGTTAGGTTTGGACCATGTTGGTCAATTTTTGTTTTTGCCTTGACTAAGAAATGGTGGAACATATCAACTTAAAACGTTTGCTATTGGGGTATTTTTATATTTTATTACTCCTGAAAAATTTTCAACCAGAAATAATAAAATGGAAGTTAAAAAAATAAAAAATTACGAATCTTGGGTTCAGGACAATTTTGGTCCGTTATTGTTTTTTTTTTATTTAATCTTCTCACTCATAATGAGCAAATGATCTTTCGTTGCAATTTGCATATAAATTTGTTGCATATGGTGCATTTGCTATCGCACTTAGTTTTGCAGCAGCTGCAAATTCCACGTTTTCTAGTTGCTGTTAATCGTCGATTTTCCATTGTTTTAGCAAAATAAACAAGTCAGACACTGAATATAAACTAAACTTAACTACCGCGAATGATATGTAAAAAAAAAAAAAAACTTACCAGAAATAAAGGTAACTAATTAAAACACTTTAAAGACAAATTCGGTTCATCATATACATATACATATGTATATGTATTTCGACATTATAACAGGCAATTATTACAAGAAAAGAATAATATCGAAACAGGAGCTGTTGGCGATATTAAAAAGCGCGTTTCAGAAGTGTTTCGAGGATTGGAAAAAACGCTGGCATAAGTGTATTATATCTGAGGGGAAATTCTTTGAAGAGTTCAAGATTGAAAAAATTGAAAATAACGGTTATTTTTTATCATACCTCGTATGTTATTAAACTAATAAAAAAGGTACGAAATTTGATTCCTACCAAATACTCTTTGTATAAAATATACTCCTTAAATTGTAAATGCAAATACTAAAATATGTATGTTTCATTAAAGCAATATAAAGGCACCCTTACACGATATGTTTTTTACACGTGCTTTTTAAATTTAAAATACATAAGTTTTTTGTTGTGTTTGTCAAAATTAGTCAATTTACATAAGGTTTATAATTTTTACTCACAAACGTATATGTACAATTACATATGTAAATAAATAATAAATTTTAAGGCACACAATTAATAAAAAAAAAACTATTTTACAAATAATTCATTGCCGACTAATGTTTGTATAGGCATAGAAATTTAATATCATATGTGTGTACATACGAAATTAGAGCATGCTCTAATTGAAATTTTGTCATAAGACTTTCCTTGTGTTTTTTACACAAGCAATGTTTTAAAAGTCACACACGACATGTAGCTGTTTACTCATGTAAAAGTTGACAGTAACAGTGTAAAAAACATGTCGTGTAAGGGTGCCTTAAGTATACATACAGTGGTGGACACGAATTTAAGACATGTCTTGTAACGATCTTAGTTATGATAATTTTTCAGAGTAGGAAAATAAACAAAACTGAACGTTTGATCTCATTTTGTTGTATTCTTTACAATGAGTAAAACAAAAATAAAACAGTAACAGTGAGAAAGATTGTCCCATTTAATTTTGTATACATATTGCTTTTGTTTTGAGTACTACAAATACACTAACTGAAATGTGCGTAGATACAACAAAAAATGAATGAGAAGAAAAAGGAAAGAAGAAGAGAAAAAGAAAAGAAGAAGAGAAAAAAGAGCAAATTATAAGAATATGACGGAATAACAAAGCAAGCACAAGAGCGAAAAGCTAATTGTTCATTTGCGCTCTTTCTCATTTACAAAGTATTTGCTTTGGTTTTGCTCATGTACAATACCATTAAAAAATTTTTGAAAAGTGTATGACTTCGTTGTAACTTTTGCGAATTGTTTTGTTTGTTTGCTCACTCTGTAATTTTTACAACCCTGTAATATCAAATTAGATATTATTTATTTTTCAGTGTACCCTGTAATGTTATGAAAAATTACCGTTATTAAGCTTTGTTTATTTTTAAGTTGTTTTGCCATTTATATTATATTCGGCCTTATTCCAGTTGGCGACGTCGTTTTATATTAAATTCTATAACTGATTTAATTTAATTTGAAAAGAGTTTCGTTTAATTTGAAAAAGGTCTCGTTTAATTGAAAAAGGTTTCGTTCATGTTGAAAAAGGTTTCATTAATTTTGAAAAAGGTTTAATTTAAACTGAAAATGCTATATTATTGAAATTTTATGTTAAAATGTCAAAGTAAAAGTACGAAGCCAACCGATTGAAGGAAGCGGTTTACCCGCCATATATATTTTTTTAACTGCTTCGAATTTTACTGATTCTGTTTTTAGATATTAATAAAATGATAATTTTTTTTTAAGACCAATACTCAGGGGTAAACCCCTACTCATGCAGTGCATTGTATTGGAATGTGAAGATGGTTGGTAGAAGGTTTTCTTTTTCAAAGATGTTTGTATATTTTGCGCCTTTTTTTTTTTTTTTGTTGATGAAACATGTTGCTGTCAAATTGTCCACTCAAGAGCCAGTGTTATACCTTCACCCTCGAATGATCAAACAGCAATTGCCTCATCTGCCGGTGGATGTTTAAATGTGAATGGTGAGCGTCTTCAGTAGATTAGCTGTTATTTTCCCAGAAGGTGGCGCTGTACTCCTGACCATTGGTTTCTGGTGGAAGGGATTAGAAATGTCAGGGGGCGGTTTCTTGCAGATGGTCTTGTTGGAGGGAGGGGGTCTTTTATAATTTTGTCCTTCGCTGGGATTGAACCTTTGTCGTGTGAGTTTCTGTGCGAGCGCTCTACCACTATAATAATATAATATAACAAACAAATATGTATTTCATTGATACCACTTTCAGTTTTTCACATTCGCAAAAACCATGCGTTTATGTACAGGGTGTTTTTTACAGGTATAGAACTTCGAATTGAAATAAAATACAAGAAAATCGTTTTAATGTCCATCAATTTGGCTTTATTGGAAGGATAACTTTATGCCATTAATGTTTAAATATGATTTCGGGCATGTGGCCGCCGCGGCTAGCTCGAATAAAGCCAATTCTACAGGTCCAATTTTCAACCACTTTTTCGAGCATATGGGGCCGTATGTAGGCAATAACGCCACGAATGTTGGCTTCCAAGTCCCCTAACGTTTGTGGTTTGTTGGCGTAGACGAGCGACTTCACATATCCCCAAAGAAAATAATCCAATGGTGTCAAATCACACGATCTTGGTGGCCAATTGACAGGTCCATTCCGCGAAATTATGAGCTCATCGAATGTTTAATTTAATAAATCGATTGTGACGTGCGCTGTGTGGCATGTAGCGCCGTCTTGTTGGAACCACAACTCATCCACATTCATGCCATCCAATTCAGGAACAAAATAGTCGGTTATCATGGCTCTATACCGGTCTCCATTAATGGTAACTGACTCTCCAGCATTACTTACTTAGATGGCCATAACAACCCGTTAACGGGTTTCGGCCTGCCTTAACACTAGTCTCCAGGCGTCTCTGCTAAGCGCGCTCTATAATCTTGTATATATAACTAAGCCTTATTTATAATACCTACAGTGTTTCTAGTAATTGTTATTGTCTCTATTGCTTAGTATTAACTAATTCCACAGCAATAATAAATCTTTTATAATTTAAAAATTTACTCTCACTTTATTTTACAGTTTATATCATAGAACGTATGTTGAAATTGAATTTTATATGTATAAAATTAGTTTAGTTTTAATTTATTGAATTTTCTTATTCAAACTTGGTTACTAAATTGTACGGACTGTGGCAACACTGATTTTAGTTTCTTTTCCACCATTTTCTACAAAAACTTTTTATAATTTTGACAGATATGGGTAGATCACGCGACACAAAATACGTGTGGTTTTTTCTATAGTTGTATTGTTGTAGAGATGCAATGACCTGTATTAATGGGCCTTGTGCTGATTAATGTTTTATTGATTGTGTTTGAATTATGTTTCATTTCCTTATATAGCAATTTTGTCTTATTTCATTTTTCTCTTAAATCCTTTGTATTATTTTCTATAAGAGTTTTGATGTTTTTGATTTTGTTTGAAGTTTAAAATATTTTCTCTTTAAAACAATTTTATAATAAAGAAAAAGTACTTGACATGAAATATTTAAAAAATCTATGATTGCTTGTAAGACATTTAAGCTGTGCTTGCGCAGCCCTCTAGTTTATATTGCTTTGAATAAAAAATACCCGATAAAAGAATACATAGAAAGGGAGCAAACTCACAAAAGAGAAATATATGCTCTTTTTGGATTGGTTTTTTTTGCCGGAATTTTTAAAGGTGCAACACAGCCGGTGAAATAATTGTGGGAACCATATCGTCACGATGTCGGAAAAATGATTCATTTTACTAATGAGTTTCATCCGTTTTGACATCGCAAACACTAGGCCAATTCGCCAAGAATTTAACAAATCAGAAGCAATAGACCATATAGACATACATACATATATAGATAGTTGAAAACTGTACCAATCTCAACCTCTTCTAAAAATTATCGGCCATTATGCGTTAACAACAAAAACAAAATACAAATCTCGTTTCAGCTGTGGTTTATGCATGTGAAAATCCAATGTGTTTGCAGCTAAATGAAAACTAAAAACAATATTTGTGACGACTGTAATATAGAATAATATAAAAATAATAAATTTTTATAATAACAAAAATGAAAAATAAATTCATTTGGTTAAAAAAAATTAATATCTCTTAATTAAAAATACACTTATTTACTTATTTTTTTGCGTTTTTTATTTATTCTCATTGTGGTCTGGTCAGACCAAGAGGTTAGCTTAGTGAAAAAAAGTTACCGACAATCCTAGGGTTAATTATGTAAACATGCGTGTTGTTGCCACTTAGCGTCTTTTAAACAAATTTAATTCTAAAAGTAATCGGTTCTTTTTCTGGTATTGCCGTATTTTAAAAAAATTAACTTTTATATTAAAGGTAAGTTCATGGTGAATTTATTTACAGGTAGTGGCAGGTGAATATAGTACAAAAACAACAGGGAATTTGTTTTTGTTTTTTCAGCTCTTCAATGGCAAAAGCAGGTATGGTGAATTAAAAATGCACATGTCAGAAGTATGTGTGTGTATTTTTAACAACATATATGTATCTACACCAGCGTCCGGCAAAAGCCAGCTCCGAGCTACATTTCTCTATTGCTCTCACATGTACGTACTCACACGTATAGGCAGAAACAGTTTATTTTATGTATATTACAGTGAGAGAAAATATTTAACGGAATGTATGAATATAAATTTATATTTTCAGAAATTTTTTTTTTGGTAAAGTGGAATGCTTGGTGTGTCAATGCTCGTTGTCACAATCAACAAAATTTAATATGGAAAGGCATTTTCAATTATGTCACAAGAAATATGAAAATATTATTATTATGAAATTAACATTGATGATGTCATTTAAAATTCTAAGATGTGCGTCACTATAAAGTGTAACACCCATTTTTCTTAATAACTTTTTTCACCTTTAATCAAAATTATTTTTCTTAATCACAATATCTTTGAAAAATGTGTCAGATTTTAAAATGTATCAGTTTGTCAAATTTGACTTGTTAGTTAATCAGAATGGATAATCAAAGACAAGTGCATACAAAAATTATTCAAATAATTAAAAAAAAACCATATTGGAGTTATACAAAAGTTGCTAGGGAAGTCCACGTGACCAGGCAATGTGTTTCCAGAGTGGTCAAAAAGTTCAACAATGACCTAAAAATTGAAAGAAAGCCTGGAACAGGTAAAGTAAAACTGGTAACGAACGACGCGAAAGCCAAAAAGGTTGAGAAGCTTTTGTTGACTCTTCCAAACATTTCTGGTCGCGAAGTGGCCCGGCGCGTGCAATGTTCGGAAAGTTTTGTGCGCCGAGTTAAAGCTAAAGCTGGCCTTAAAACATTTAAAGTCCAAAAAGTTCCGGATAGAAATGCTAAGAAGAATATTGAAGCAAAAAAAAAAAGAGCAAAACTCCTCAAAAAAGAATTTTTTCAAAAGTTCGAATGTTGTGTAATGGATGATGAAACTTACGTTTTTGCAGACTTTGCGCAGCTTCCTGGCCAAGAGTTTTATGTAGCGGATAGTAGAGTTTCTGAAGAGTTCCGAACTAAAAAACTATCAAAATTTCCCAAAAAGTTCCTAGTTTGGCAGGCTATTTGTAGCTGCGGCAACAGAAGTGCATCGTTTGTTACATTGGGATCAATAAACTCAGATATTTATATCAAAGAGTGTCTTCAAAAGAGGTTGCTCCCATTTCTAAGACAGCACAACATATCAACATTCTTCTGGCCAGATTTGGCAACATGTCACTACAGTAAAAGCGCAATAGACTGGTATAATAAAAATAATGTTATTTTTGTTCCAAAAGAGGCTAACCCACCAAACTGCCCAGAGCTGCCGCCTATTGAAAGATATTGGGCTCTGGTCAAAAGAGAACTAAAGAAGAGTACATCTGTTCCCAAAACCACTACTAGTTTCCGATATAAATGGACAGCTGGTACCAAAAAAATCACCGAAAACACTATAACATTGCTTATGGATGGCATAATGAATAAAATAAAAAATTTTATAAAATTAAATTAATTTTTAAATAAAATAATACAGAATATAAATCTGTAATAAAAATGCAAAATAAATCTGTTTTATTTTTAACTCTAGCTTACTCCAGTCAGTTTTTATTTTACTTTTGATGTGTTACAGTTCATAGTGACGCACATCTTATTTAATATTTATGCTTAATTTATATTGGGTTTTTATTTTAATTTCTCGTTTTTAATAGTTTTCCGTTATTTTCTTCGTTATACCTTTTTCACTGGTGAATTTTGTTATTGTTTTTTTCGTCGATATTTGTTACTGTTTTTGTTGTTAATTATTGCTATTATTTTTTGTTGATAATAGTTCTATTTTTTTTTCCTATTTTTCGTTATATTTTTTTAGCTGTTGCATTTCGTTATTAGCCTTTTCTTTATTTTAAGAATTAATTTTAAAATATGCATGCATATACATATGTATGTACACTTAAGATATACAACATTCTTTCCACTGTACGTAGTGATTTATGTAAAAAAAGTGTAATTTTTTCTTGCAGTGTCGTATAAAAAATAAGACTCTGAAATTACTCATACAACTGCAAATGCGTTAGTATATGTGTGCCGGTCGCTGATCTACACCAAAACAAAAACACGAATACATACAAAGCTGTGACGGTCACTCGACAATTTTATTTAGATCATAGGTCGGCATTTCATAGCTGAATTCAGCCGGGAGAGTTCACATGTATTCTTACGCTCTTTCATTTTGTCCTCTCTTTGCATTAGTTTTTTGCAAAAACACTTAAAGAAATGTATCATGTTACGAGACAAATGTTGTTTTATGTTTTAGTCGTCAATGAACTGCTGACGAGTGCACATATATATCAGATGTTTTAATTATTTTTTATGAAAATAAAATTATTTTTTAGATAAATTGGAAAAAAATTTATGAAACTCTAAATGTATTAGATTATTATTATTAATTCAAGATATTTGAATGAATTTTTTTTTTTCTTTTTAATAAAATCACACAAAATTTCTTAAATTATTATAATAAATGTGACTAGTAAGCTAAAAAACAATGTACAGGTATCCCTTGTATAACGCGATAGTTACGTTCCAGGGAAACTCCGCGTTATGTGTTTTCGCGGTATATAAGACTTAGTTTTCATATAAATTTGGGGGTTAAGTTCCAATAAGTTTTTTTACAAAATAAGTTACACATTTAATAAGAAATAATATATATTCTCAACTCAAAACTAAAATTCAGATCACACGTCTTGAAAACAAAAATGGGAAATTCCCGGTTACTCACACATGTCTTAAAAGCAGAAATGGGAAATTCCCGGTTTACATTCAAAAGAAATATGAATACACATGTTTTAAACTTCGCGTTATAAAAGTCTAAATTTCGCGTTCTACTGAAACCGATTATTTTTTCAAATCGCGTTATATTGAAACCGCGTTTTACAAGTACCGCGTTATGCAAGGGATACCTGTATTATAATTTTTTTTTAAGATCTTCCTTCAGCAAACGGTTAGAACTACCGAATTTCACGTTCCCGAATTATATATACCCGATATGTTTCCTTCAGACGGAAAAGAAAGTTCCTAGTTCACGCCTAGTGATATGTAAGTTAATAACATATGTACATATATATGAATTCACAAATTTTTTTGTTCAGTGCAGTTCTCTTCCATGCTCACTAACACAATTACAAATCAATTTTGCCGACCTATGATTTAGATTCTTTTTATATGTAATAATTTATTTCTGCCTGGTGTTGACAGAACCATATATTTTGGTTTGTTTTGAGCGGGCGAGAAGATAACAAGGTTTTTTTTGACAACGTTTTTCTGCAAAGTGTGTGAGAGAGAGAAATAATTTTGAGAGAGATAATGTTGTGCAGAAAAATGAGTATTATTGTATTCTCTAGCAGTGCCACGAAATTTTTTTTCTTTTATGTGGAGTATTTTTTAGAAAAGAAGAAGAATACATGGACTCAAAATTTATTAGTTAACAACGTTTTCAGTGCTGCCAAGACGAACAAGGTTTTTTGTTCAATACTTAAAAATTATTTAATTATTTCATATTATAATTCATTGAAATTAATTATTTAATTAATAAATTTAAAGAACATACTATATATTTTGTAAACTATAAATAAATACATAACAAATCACTCCCACCATACGTTTTTAACAAGTTTTAGGAAACAATACTTTTCGCCCACTTAGGCCCATTGCGTAAGTTGCGCTAAAAATTGGAAAGTAGTGTGTTTTATATACATTTTTCCCCTACATGTATATTTGTTTTTGTAATGATTTATAATTTTATTAAAAAACAAAAAATATTTTTCGCCTTATTGGCAAAATACATTCAATATAATTTGAAATGTATGCTTTTGGGGATAAGCATGTCTCTATGGCCATTTCGTCTCTGCTTAAGAGACTCGTCAGGAGACTTTTTCCCAAAGGTGTTATTCAAAACTATAAATACTTATGTTAAATACATAGATGGCCATAACAACCCGTTAACGGGTTTCGGCCTGCCTTAACACTAGTCTCCAGGCGTCTCTGCTAAGCGCGCGCCTTCTCCAGTTGGTCACACCAATTGACGACAGGGCTTCATCAACTTGGTCCTTCCAACGTAAACACGGTCGTCCTCTACGCCGACGTCCAGTGACCTTCGCATCGAAAACTTTTCTCGCTGGAGCGGATTCATCCATCCGAACAATATGGCCGAGCCAGCGTAGCCGCTGGATGTTAATGCGCTGAACAACGCCCACATCGCCGAGGAGCTCATACAGCTCATGGTTGGTTCTAATGCGAAACTCATCGCCATGCCTTCGAGGACCAAAGATCTTACGAAGAACTTTTCTCTCAAATACTCCCAAGACCGCTGCATCGGCACAAGACAGCGTCCATGCTTCCGCACCATAGAGAAGCACCGGAAGAATAAGCGACTTATAAAGTGTTAATTTCGTCGCACGAGAGAGGTCTCTATTACTAAACTGCCTACTGAGACCGTAGTAGCACCTGTTGGCCAGTGTGATTCTTCGTTTGATCTCCAGAATGACATCATTCTTGCTGGTAATGGCGGTGCCAAGGTAGATGAACTCCTTAACAACATCGAATGTATAGTTGCCGGCTGTAACCTGGGAGCCGATACGTTCAACATCCCTACTCGTCGACAACATGTACTTCGTCTTGCTCTCATTTACCGCCAGACCCACTTTTGCAGACTCCCGTTCAATAGCATTAAAGGCTGCGGTGACATCTCGCTTGGTATGCCCAATGATGTCTATGTCGTCTGCATACGCAAGGAGTTGGACACTTCTGTTAAATATAGTGCCATTTCGATGTACACCCGCCTTTCGCAAAACACTCTCCATGACGAAATTGAAGAGGTCGCAGGATAAGGGATCGCCCTGTCTGAAACCTCGCACGGTATTTAAAGGTTCGGAGAGGTCTTTTCCTACCTTGACGGAGCTGCAGGAGTTGCTCAACGTCATTCTGCACAGTCTTATCAGCTTTGCAGGAATACCGAGCTCAGACATTGCGGCATATACGCGATCTCTTATCGGGCTATCGAACGCTGCCTTATAGTCGACAAAAAGGTGGTGTGTGTCGACTTGACTTTCATGGGTCTTCTCCAGGATTTGGCGCAGTGTGAATATCTGGTCAATGGTGGACTTACCAGCCGCACTGATAAGGTCCAATCAGTGAGATTGCGAATGGCTTCAGTCGTTCACACAATACGCTCGTAAGAACCTTATATGCGATAGGGAGAAGGCTTATACCCCTGTAGTTGGAGCATATTGTGGGATCTCCCTTTTTCAGGATGGGACAGAGCGCACTGAAATTCCAATCATTTGGCATACTTTCCTCCAGCCATATTCTGCAAATGAGTTGGTGCATGCACCTAACCAGCTCATCGCCTCCATACTTGAAGAGCTCAGCGGGCAGACCATCCGGTCCGGCCGCTTTGTTGCTTCTTAGTCGCTGTATGGCAATCTTTATCTCTTCATAGCTGGGCGACAGGATCTCAACGTCGTCATCATTGATTGGGAGCGGCACAGCATCTCTAGAGGCGGAATTTGTGTCGTCATCGCCTTGCAGTAGATTAGAAAAATGCTGTCTCCATAATCTCAGTGTCCCTTGTGCATCTGTAACCAGATTAGCATTTTTGTCTCTGCAGGAGGTTGCTCCGGGTTTAAAACCAGTAGTAAGACGCCTTATCTTTTTATAAAAATTTCGAGCATCATGTCTACTCCTGCACATCTCGATTTCCTCACGATCACGCCTTTCTTGCTCCCTTTTCTTTCTTCTAAATAGGCGTCTCTCTTCCCTCCTCTTCTCTCTGTACACCTCCACAGTTGCTCTTGTAGTGGTGGACTGCAACGTTCTACTGTAGGCGGCATTCTTTGCCGCAGTGGCCTCACGACAGTCTTCATCGTACCATTGGTTTCTGCGGGGAGGACGCTCAAAACCAAGAACTGTTTCGGCAGCGCTGCGCAGAGAGTGAGCGATGTGAGACCACTGTCCACCAATACTTTCGAGAGAGGATGGGATGTAATTGAGCTCGTTACAAAGACGATCGGAAAACGACCTGGCTGTCTCTTGTGATCGCAGCTTTTTGATGTCCAGCTTCCCTTGCACACTAGAACGTGTCGTATTCGACGCGCATATACGCAGTCGCATCTTGGCTGCGACAAGATAATGGTCCGAGTCGACATTGGGCCTCTAAATGTGCGCACGTCTAGTATGCTGGATACATGCCTTCCATCAATCACAATGTGATCGATCTGGTTGTTGGTAGATCGGTCAGGAGAGAGCCAGGTGGCCTTATGGATATCGAGATGCTGAAACCTGGTGCTACAAACTACCATGTTTCGCGCCGCGGCGAAATCGATCAGTCTTAAGCCGTTCGGCGAGGTGGAATTATGGAGACTGAACTGTCCGACAGTTGGGCCAAAGATATCTTCACGTCCAACTTTCGTATTGAAATCGCCGAGGACAATTTTGGCGTCATGTGCCGGACATCCATCGTACACTTCCTCGAGCTTTGCGTAAAAAGCATCCTTGACCACATCATCCTTCTCTTCCGTCGGGGCGTGAACACAAATAAGGCTGATGTTATAAAATTTCGCTTTTATGCGGATCGTAGCAATTCTTTCTTTCACAGGGGTGAACTCCGAGACGTGATGGCGAAGTCTCTTGCTAACTACGAATCCGCAACCAAATTCGTGTTTTTTCTCATGGCAGCTGTAGTAGATGTCACATGTTGCTTGCCTTGTACAACCTTGCCCTATCCATCGCATTTCCTGGATGGCGGTGATGTCAGCCCTACATTTCGTGAGAGCATCCGCCAACTGGATAGAGGCACCTTCCCTATAAAGGGTTCTCACGTTCCAGGTGCATAACCTTAAATCATAGTCCTTAAAACGTTTGCCAAGTTCGTCAACATAAAAGGGGGTCCGTTTAGAGGCTATTGTATTGGTTTTCATTGAGTAAAATTTTTACGTGGTGGGTTTCAAGCCCTACGCACAACCTAAATTTAAAGTCCAGGGGATTGGACAATCGCCGCATACATTAGTTAACAAGCTAGCGGGTGCTAGAATGTTATCCAGGAGGGCCACGTGGAGGCTGTATGTCGACTTGAATACAACGGGAACAAGGATCGTTCTGGAGGCCGCCAGGTTGACCCCAATCAGAGACTTTGCCTTGTCCGAAGTATCCCATCCAATTCCCATCATCACTGAACAAAATTTTGCGATGAAAATCAGCATCGAGATCAATCTCATTTTCGGCCCATACACTAAAATCACGACGCATTGCATGGTCTCGCGGCTTTAATTCTTGCACAAGCTGGATCTTGTAAGGTCGCAAGCCAAGATCTTTGCGCAAAATCTTCCATAAAGTTGATGGACAAAGCTCTAATTGCTGTGCACCGTGGCGAATCGATTCATTCGGGTTCTCTTCAACACTTTGCTCTACAGCGGCAATTGTTTCTTCGGTGCGCACTGCTCGACGTCTCTGCGGATGCGTATTATCACATAAAGTAAACGTAGTGCGAAAACGATCCATGGTTAACCGAATTAATTGCTCTGATGGACGATTATGTCGACCATAAAATGGACGGAGCTTGCGGTAAACTTCGCGAACTGAACCATTATTTTCGAAATAAATTTGCACGATTTGCAAGCGTTGTTCTTTTGTCAACCTGTTCATGATGAAATGGCAAACCAAACTAAATATTAATCACTTGACAGCTGACAAAATGGCCGCCAGTTAAAAAAGTGATGCCAACTTAAAGTTCTATACCTCAATAAAAAAACACCCTTTACGACTTTGTTTTTCCGCCATTTTGGTAAAGATTAGCCTTGACAGTTCATATTTGGCAATCGTGAAGTAGAGACGTGGCGAATTTATTATGGAGAAATATGAACTGGCGGACACCATCTACATATGTATGTATGTACATACTTAATTTCGTTTTGTGACCAATTTTTTTTGGAAAAAGTTTTTAGTTGTAGGTATGTAAATCTTTTTCAATATGAAATGTGTATATATGTATGTACGTTTACATATGTTTATTTTAACAACCGCAATTGCATACATAGCATTTGTATATTTGTTCATCTAATTGTTATCATAAATATAAATTGATAAGATATGTTTCGTACTGTTTTTTCTGTTAAAAAAAATTAATCAGATTTTTGCTGGACACAAAATTATTATTAAAAATAATTGCAACTATCGCCGATTGATTTTTTGTGCTGCCAATTTCGCCGCTATTGCCGTCCATTATATTTATTTTGCTCTGTGTTCTAGTACAAACAAAACACCAATGTGACGCCATACTTGTTTTGGTTTTTGAAATAAATATATGTACGAGTATTAAATATCATATTAAAATAAAAATATGACGAGTGCAATTATTTTAATCGATTTTATTAAATATTCTTTTTTATTTTTGCTAGCACGCTTTCCTTTTGTTGGTTCTTTTTTCATGGTTTTAAACCTCTATGTTATTTTTTCACATAAACATTTTCTGTGCAAACTTGTTACACATATGAAACAATTTTGACAGTTAATTTCACAGTTACATATAGCACGAATCAGCACTCTTGTGAAACTGTGAAAATATTTTGTTTCATTCCACTTGTTGTTACATAAAAAAATGATGTGTATCATTTAAGTTTTGCACAAAACAAGAATCAAAAACGCTGTGTAACAGTGAGAAAACTTTTCATTTCACCGTTTCACAGAACAAGAATTGACCCCCTGGTTTCATTTTAACCATACATACATACATAACTGGCCTTTACAACCCTGTGTCAGGATTACGGCCTAGCTTCTCGCAGCACTCATGTTGTGTGTGTCAATTTTTATCCATGAGTACCGGGACCTACAGTTTAATGTCGACTCCGAACGACAGGCTTGAGAAGCTTGTGTATGGCAATTAGTTACGCTCAGAGCTTTTGCCAGAAGACTGCTGAGAGGTTGTCGCAGAAAGAAATATTTTTTTTATATTTCTTTTTTTTTTTTTGAAGATGTCAGAGCCTGGAGTCGAACCCAGGGCCCATGTCTTAGTAAGCCAACACACTAGACCATGGCGACTACAATTTATTTATTTTCATTTTAATCAGAATATATAATTTTCGTTTCAATATTGTAAATAGTTCCAATTTTATAACGTTTTATCTCCCTCCTGTAAAATTTAAAAAACTGCTGATAGGTTGTTTGATATTTAAGGTGACGATATGTTAATTCATAATCCCGAAAATCCCAAGACAAGTTTTTTAAAATCCGAAAATCCTGGGATTCGTGAATCCCGATCGTTATCCCTAGTTAACACAACGTCTGCAGACCTTTGGCAAAAGAAAAACATTTAATTTTATAGGACTTTTAACTGGTTTTTACGTATGAAATGTTGTATATTTCGAAGTTAGTGGGGGTCGGTTATACCCATACATTTGGATTGGGTTAGTTTAAATGGGTCGAAGTAGGATGTTTTAAAATTTGACCTTTGGGTCAACATAAGCAATATAAGAATTCATTTTAGAGGAATGTTTCCTAGGCCCAAGTTTCTTATTTTGATCCCTAGAATACTACTTTCCTTGTCACTTGGGCGTTTTTTTTTTGCGTCCCTACAAATCGACCCGCCCTACTGTATATACATATGTATGTATGTATATACTGTGTAGGTACATAGTATTCTATATAAGGATCTGAACAACTTTTAGTGAGAAAGCGCTTTTATTTAGTTGTATTTAGATGAATTAAATTCCAAATACAATATATTGTGACATTTTATAATCATGTCATACAATATAACAGTACAACAAGATTTTTTCAATAATTATATACAATACAGTCGAATTACATACATACATAACTGGCCTTTACAACCCTGTGCCAGGATTACGGCCTAGCTTCTCGTGACTGTACATAAATATGTACACACATTCATACTTACGTTAAATTCTTTCAGTATTAAAAACAAAAAACTTTGTATTATTGTTGTTTATTCAACAGAATCAGAATTGTTTGCAACAATTAAAAAATTAACTTGTGATTAAAGTAAGCAAACAAATTATTATAATGCAGGAATATAACGAATAAATAATAATTAAATTTTATACATTGTATATACTATGTACTATGTACCTACTAAAAAACACATTTTTTGAGTTAATAATGCAGATATATGAGACGAACTGCAATTTAAAACATATCTAAAAATTGTATTTTTATCTCTTTTTTCACCAAGTGCCGACCAAAAGTGTCTTGTACTTTTCCAATCAGTTTGGCTATATTAATATGTTTAAATGCATTTATCTCAGAATCGCTTCTTTGAGTTATGCCACTCTTTTCGCATATGAGCGATATGTATGTAGGTATGTACATATCCCGGTTGGCACAATTGTTTTACATGACATTGTCGTCAAGGATGTCTTTAAGACAGTCACTAACCGTTGTCGACAACTTCGTGGAGGTGTTCGTGCACGATATTTTGTAGTATATTTCCTTGAAGTTGTGGATGATAAACAAAATATTGACGACAAGCTTGCATAATTTATACTATGTGTGGTCAATGACAAGCTCAGTGAGAATGTCGCTTAGCCAGTCGTTCATGATTTTTGCGACAGGTTTTTGAAAATGTCGCTGATGAATTGTTCTGGCTGTCGTCTATGCGTCGTGCAGGATAGTCTATTGTCGTGCACCCATCCTCGAGGATGTCTTTAAGGCCAACTGGGATGTCATTTAATACAAACATTACATATACATATAATTTGTAATTGTAATTTATTACTGATGCTTCACAGAGTTATGAATTTTATCAAAATTTAAATCTTGCGATTAGTTATATAATAAACTCAAGTTAGTTTATTTTATATATTTTCTAAAATACATACATACATATGTATGTATATATTTGCTTAAAATTTTTTATATTGTTATTGAACATTGTTAATTAGGAACGAATATAAATGTATGGAAATAAAGTAAAAACGTAATAAAACGAAAGGAATTTGATACTTACCGCACGCCATATACGCTTCGTGGGCGGTGATTTTATCAGCCAGCCCTCATAGTAAATTTCTTTGTTCATATCGATTTTATTATGTTTCCACAATTTTAGATCAATCTTGTCGCGATTTTATCTTCTATTTAAAATTACAAGCAGAATATGTGTGTTATTAAAATCTATTATTTTACTATCTCCACCCAAAAAAAATAAAAGAAACTTGTCACGTCGTATTTCTGTCCAAAATTTTTCTTTGTTTTTCTGACACAGGAAGTTACTAAAATTCACTATTTTTCTTTTAAATTGTGTAAATTTACATACGCATAAACTTAGAAACAATTGTACTTATTGACTGGTAAATTATACTATTTTCTGTCTTTAAATAATAAAACAGCAATTAGAACTTTCATCCAACACAAAATAAAAAAAGACAAATTCTGGAATACAAACGAAAAACAACTGAAGAAAATAGACAAAATATTGCCCAGAGTTACCAATAAAAGTTTAAAATAAATTTTTTTTTGTAAAAAAAGGTACTATTTGAAGCAGGAGTTTGTCAAATATATGTTCATTGATATTTGGCTTGAAATTAACATTGGGTAATCTCTTGCATTGATTTCTATATATCAAAACGGTACAGCTGATACATTACATTATGGGAGCGTTTGGTTGATTTTACCGTAATTGTTTACTAAAAACTAATTTTTAATTATTATAGTAAGAATTTAAAAGTATAAATTTTACCAAAAAATCAATTTATTCCGAATTTTACAGCGTGTTCATAGAAGAAAAAACAACAACAAAAACATTCAAATTTGTTAGTGTTTTCATATAAAGTATTTCATGTAATTTGCAGATTATTTTCTTTCATCAAACAGTATTAAAATAATTGTACTATAAACTAGTACACAATATTACAACTCTGTATGATTTACAAGACTGTCAACCGGCATTATACCTTTTCCAAATCTTCGTTTTTATTTTTTCAGCTCTTGGTGTTCACAAGGAAAAAGTGTAAATTGAAAAGGAATAGTTTTAAATAATTAAAAACTTAAAAAATAGTATTTCCAACTTTTTCTAAACATAATTATTTATTAAAAGCTATAGCAAATAAATTTGTATTATAAATATAAAAAAAACTTCATAGAAAAAGTGTGTATAAGGAAAATAACAACATGGCGGCACAAGTAAAAAATAAAACTGGAACTGGCTGGCCATGCCGCAGCAGCCAAGGCCAGTTGGATAATGGTACACAAAAGTTTAGTCCCAGCCAATCCTTAACAATTAATCGAACAATTAATTTGTAAGTAAACAGGAAATAATTCCTTTTAAGTTATTTTTGCAAAAGTTTACCTACATACCACACATTGAACCAAACCCAGAAGTAAAACACAATACACATGTTACCAGATTTTTGTTTATTGAAGTTTATCGATAACTGAAAGCTGTAGTTGGTATCAGTGATGCACTTAATGCTATAATGGCTTCTTTGGGGAAATTCTTCCAAAGAGTCCAGCTTCTCGCAATCGACGTTTTACTGTGTCTACAGATGGTTTTGCCAAAGACTGTAGTCCAAATCTCATTTGCTGATTTATGAGAATTTTTTTTTTTTTGACTTGCACACAATCAGAATATCTTCACGAGCTGTCGTAATTCGGCTTCTTTGTTTACGGGTCACCTTTTCTCTACTTGAATGTTTGCTAAATTATTTCACAGCTTGGAAAACTATTGTCTTAGAGACTTTTAGAACTGGTGCGAATTCCTGATAAGTGATTCCATCCTGATGCATTTGAACAATAATCTTTCGAGTACTGACATCACAGGATTTGCCTTTACACATGGTAACCAAGTGTTAAGAGCTTTTAAAGTACTGGAAAACACTCTGCGTAATCACAGTTAATTGAATCTAGCTTTTTAAACTTACTTAAATTTTAAAAATTGAAAAATTTGTCACTATCCTTAATTTAGTGTCTATCAGAATCGGAATTAAGAAAGTGCAAAGATTTAAGTATAAATCAACTCTGGAAAAGATTTCATTGATTAAAAATTGTTTAGATAAACCTTTATATACGAATTTGTACAGAATTTCTCAAGGAACCCTTTCTATTTCACACTCCCCAGCATATGTAGAAAGAATTATTTCTTCCCAAAATTTCATTAAAACAAATATAAGAAATCGTCGTATGGTAAATACTGTTTCATCTTTAATACAAACAAAAGATTTAAAAAAAACTGACTCATGTTTTAAGTCGAATAACATAAAAATCTGTTGCAAACAGTAATATTATAAATAAATAAATATCATATGTTTTATATAAGCACAATGATTCCGCCAGGTCTGATCTGAATTCCACCAATGTAATGTTTGTATTGTTTCTGTTATAGAGTACCCATGAATTTATTACAGCCATGTCTGACATATGGTAAAATAACCTCATGTACCACTTTCGAATTTTTATTCTAATTTTATACCTGCCCAAAAAGCTATATATAAGATCAACTTCACCCATATCGGCATTATAGTCTTTTGCTTTTTTTGCATTTTGTCATATCTATTTGCAGTTTCAACCGGTTCCGCGCCTACATAATTTGAAGCTAACGTAACAAGCTTATTGTCTTTCCAATATGTTACAGAAATGTCCATACCTTCATAATTAGCAACAAATTCCTCATAGGAACCCCGTGCATAGACTGTTTCATAAATTCTTTAACAGCAGGTAATTTGCAGTTCTTTCCAAGTCGATTTCTTTGAATTGTGCCCAAAGACTATATTCCCTGAGTCCATAGGTAATACATACATTAATAAAAACAGACGTATAATAATTATCGAAATAAATTACGTAATTAATTTTGCGGGGAATTGAACGGCACAGTCTAACCTACTACACCAATGTCAGGCTCATCCGATAAGTTTTCATCACATTGTTTTCCGAAATAAATTTCAAAATTGTATGCATATCCAGATAATGAGCATAATACAAATAGCTTGAAACCCCATTTATGGGATTTGTTAGGTAGGTATTGTTTCATAAAATGCGATACCTTTGTGGAACACATTCATCTAAGGAGAGCCTTTGATCAAATGGTGCACTATTCACAAATATTTTATTTAAATGATCAATTAAAGGTCTAATTTTATGCAAACGATCATGGTTTGGGTGACCTCGAAACTTGTGTTGAAAATTGCCGTTAAAATGTATAACTATTTGTTCTTCATTGCCTAGTTCTTTATCATCTTCACTAATGTCTTTCGATTCTTTTAATAGATCTCTGTCCGAAAAAATTTCAATTTCGTTTACGTCACCAATATCCTCTTCATCCTCAGAAATATCACCATCCTCAAGATAAGAGAGAAAATCCTCTATATCTTTGTCTTCTAATCTTTATGGCATTTTTAAAATCAAAGTAAATAAGCTTTAAAAAATAAAAAACAAACTCTAATCCTATATTATTACTTATATCACAAACGCATATTGTAGACATTTGGCAACATACAGTATTTTTCAAAAATATTGTATTTATTCAATAAAGTTATTGAAATAAAAATCACCAGGCAATAGCTTACCTATCAACAGATGCGAAATAATTTTTTTCCAATTTGATAATTCACAACTCAAAGAAATCACAAAAATTCAAAATTTGATTTTAAATAAAACACTGATCTCTATGACTTGCCGCAATGAAATGCCAAATAAATATAAAACCAAACAGCTAGGCACAAAGTAACGGTTTTTTTTTTATTCACATTGCCTGTGGGAGCTTAGCAATGAACTTTTATGAATGTACACACATAGGAACATACGAAAAATTAACTAGAACTGATATGTAGACAATTGGCAACAGTATGCATTTAAGGGTTAAACTTTGCCAAATTATTTTACTTTTATAAAGTTATATCATATAGGCTAGAATTAAAAACAAAGCTAAACAATGCTTACGATGTAACTTTTATAATTTTTTTTTTGTTATTTTATGTTTTCTAATGAATTGTAAATAAGTTTTCAATTAAAACACAACGTACATACTTGTTTTTTACTTAAATGTACCGTTTGTTTTTTCTCAATTCAATATATGGCTACCTTACTCATGGTCAATACAAATCATCAGATAAAAACTGGACAATTTTCGATTTCTAAAATTAAATTTATCCACACTTTTTTATATTAAAGTACTTTATTTAATTCGAATTTTAATAAAATTACTTTGAAAATATGTATGTATCTACACAAACGAATTAACTCATTTCTTACATATTATACTATTACTATGTTTTTGACATTTCACAACTGAAAAGCAAAAACAAAAAGCACTGTTATTTTTGTATTGTTGCACCTTGTCATCACCTCTATTTTTTTTCACCATAGTAAAAATTTATTGCTCGTTCTTTATTTTAGATATCCTCTAACAAACTATACATTTGGAACAAAAGAACCTTTATTTGAGAAAGACCCCTCTGTACCTTCTCGATTTCAACGAATGCGCGAAGAATTTGATCGTATCGGTATGAGGCGCTCTGTTGAAGGAGTGCTTTTGGTCCACGAACATGGTTTACCCCACGTTTTATTACTACAACTGGGAACTACATTCTTTAAACTGCCAGGTGGTGAACTAAATGCTGGCGAAGATGAAGTAGAGGGTCTAAAACGACTACTAACGGAAGTAAGTATTAAAAGTATATTTTATGTCAAATGGATTTAAATATCAATGATTGCAATGCCAGTCGATAAAGAGAAAATTGTAAAAATAAATATTTAAAACCTTTTAACACTATTATTGTTAATTAGTTTAAATAACTAAATATTATTTGGAGAGAATAAAAAACAATGATGAACACGCAAATGTATAAGTGATGTTGTTATGGATGTTGTTTTGTAATTTAACCCAACTTATATTACGTCAAAATCTAATGAGTAGATAATGTATTAATTCAACAGCTGTTTTTATAAAAATCACATTGTTATTGTTGTATTCGAATTGTAATTTATTTAGACTTTAGGCAGTCAAGATGGCGTTAAGCAAGAATGGATTGTTGAAGATACAATTGGAAATTGGTGGCGACCGAATTTTGAACCCCCTCAGTATCCCTACATACCACCACACATTACAAAACCTAAGGAACATAAACGTTTGTTTTTAGTACAACTACACGAAAAGGGTAATGTTTTAAAATTGTATTAATATTTATTTTCTTATTATTGCTTGTTAATGTTTATAATATAAGTGGAGGCAATCGGCCCCATTCCATTTGGCGTTGTAGTTTTAATTGTAGTTGTCTTTATTGTCCTTTCGTTCCTAAATTGGTGTTCTTAAAATACATTGAAACGAAGACACAAGTGATCAAAAGTATACCAAAAAACTTTATAATGTTGGCAGCACTGCAATATTTTAGAATTTAATTTTTTTTTATACTTTTGTTATTTAAAAGAAAAATTAAAGAATGGCAAGTACTAAGGTTTTAATTTACCTGTTCAAGTGATGATGAAATAATAAATTTAAATATACATCAGAAGACTTTACGTCAGAGCATACATACAGTGTCTCAAAGTAATAATGGGACACACGCTTACGTCGACAGTTCTTGTAATAATTTAGTCAATATAACAACTCCAGGAAAAAATTGTATATGGAATTGAAAAGCATATATGGTACTTTATTTAAAACGGAAACTTTGAATTCAATTAATGCTGGCAAAACAAAATAATGCAAAATAGACTTCATAATACGTTAATTAGACCTCAAAGTAATAATGGGACAAATTAAAAGAACAATTCATAAGGTATTAAATCTAATATTACGGATAAAGATTAATATTTTGTTGGCAGCCCTTTTTGTCGTATTACTGACTTCAATCGATTTGGCATCGATCCAACAAGTTTACGGCAGAACTCAGGTGATATCCTTTCCCATTCCTCCTTTAGAGCAATTATTAAGTCGTTTTTGGAATTTATGTGACGAACTTTTAATTTTTCCTCCAAATGGCTCCACACGTGCTCTATTGGATTAATATCCGGCGATTGTGGTGGTTTTTCAAGCACATGCGGGCAGTTATAGAGCAGCCAGCTTCTGACATTGTATGCCTTGTGCTTTGGGTCATTGTCTTGGTAAAAGTAATAATCGTTTGTAAGAAACAATTTCTCCGCTGATTCTGCAAGATTTGCACGTAAAATATCTAAATAGTATTTGTGGTCCATAATTCCTTCAACAATGTGGAGATTACCCGGTCCAGCTGCTGATATTGCGCCCCATACCATGACAGATCCCATACCGTGTTTTACCGATGGTCTTAAATTTTCTTTGGCGAGCTCTGTATTCGGTTTTCTCCACACGTAAGAACGTCCATCCGACCGGAAAACATTAAATTTACTTTCGTCGGTAAAGATCACTTTATTCCAGAATGAGGAGTCCTTATTTTTATGTTCTTCAGCAAAGCTAACACGTTTACGTCTGTTTACATCATTTATATAGGGCTTTTTTCTAGCTACCCGGGCATTATAACCATGCTTTCTCAAAATATTTCTTACAGTTTCAGGGTTAGCTTTCTTTTTTAGATATTTTTCTGCTTCAGCAGTTAATTTAGGGGCGCTTATATGAGGTTTTTTCTTAACTTCTCTTAATAACCACCGTTCATCTGCATCGGAAAATATATTTCTTTTGCTTGGCTTTGAAGCATTTTCGAAACTTTTTGCATCCGAATAACGTTTTATAATATTACACACTGTAGATTTCGGTTTATTGACTATTTCTGCAATATTTCGAACAGATTTTCCGGATTTTGAGTGTTCAATTATTAATCTTCTAATTTCAGGCGTTGTTTGTAAACCCCGATTCGCCATAATGAATAATGTATTTAAAATGGTTAAAAAACACTTGTAAAAGAACTCTTAGACCATGTAAATAAAAAATATTTACAAATTGTTCCGTTATAAAGCGCATTCAAAACGAAGTTGCCAGCTGTCCCATTATTACTTTGTGATCTAAAAATGTGTTATTGTGAATTATCCCTTGTAACTTTTTTTGTTCAAAACAAAAAGCGATAAAATTATGTCATAGCAAAATCAAGAACAAAAGTAACATAAAAACATAAAAAACATAAACATTAACGTAACTGTGAGAAAAAAATATGTTAAATAAAAAGTACTTTGGTTGTGTCCCATTATTACTTTGAGCCACTGTACATCCATAAATATTTTTTAATGCCAGATGCAATGCAAGAAATTAAATTGTTTTTAACATTTCCAAGTATATGTACATACATGCATATATGTATGTATACAAAGCCCAATAATATTATACAAGCAATAATACTGGCAACAGCTTTGTGCTACAATTTACTAATTTTTTCTTGGAACAATTCTTAATGTGTAATAATTGGATAAACTTTAAATTTTTGGTTTTCCAGGAATAATAGAATGTGTAGACGGAATGCTTATAAATATAATTAGTCCATGCAAAAGATGAATAATATGAACATTTAAGGGTTTTATTCTGTTCAGAAACTACAGTTTTAACTTGTCACATTTAATTGTTATTTATTTTCTTTTTTGATCTTGTCGTTTCAACTTTGTTTCTAAAATGATAACCACAGAGAATGTATTTATTCGTTGTAAAACTGAGAATACCAATATATGTATGTACATATTTTCGATAACGTCATTGGTAATATGAATATTTTGTTTTTAAACAACAGCGACAAATGTAATAGGGCCGAATAAACTATATTATTTTCAAAAAGGTCATTTTTTATTGTAAATTCATTTTAAAATTTATACAATTCTGAAAAATTTAATGTAAATTCTAAATTGTTAAAACATATTTCATCAAAATGAAAGTTTTCTGAAAAGTGAAAAATTTCAATTGAAATATATACTAACTAGGAAACTTGTATAAAATAAAATTGCTAGGCATATTTAATAAATAAAAAGTCGTAAAATTTTTGTCATTTGTGTATTAATTTTTTTCAGATTAATTTTCTTTGTATTTTTCTAAATAACTTGTAATATAATGACATTTAAGAAATTATGTATTGTTTGAAAGTGTTTATATACTTTCTTTGGCCAATCAAATTCTTCTGCTCTTTTATCAAATGTTTGAATATTGTTAATTGTCTTCAAATTCATATACGTATAAGATTCTATAAGTTTTCTTTTTATTTTGTAATAATTCTGTTCAAGGATTTGTATTGGCTCACGTTTTTTATAGTCGTTTATTTATAAAAATGTTACAGTTTGTATGGGTACCATTAAAATGTAATGTGACTTGAAATTGTTTGTCACATATACATAAAAATATTTTTTTGTTTTTTTTTTTAGAAAAATATACACACATATTTATTTAAAGAAAAAACCATGGTATAATCATCATAAGGTAGTCCCGCTTTACCAAAACAATTACAGCTGCTTACTTGGAATTGTCAAAATCTTATTCTTCTCCTTTTTCATGGTACAATCATTGACAATGATTGTTATTTATTTTGACGTTAAGCGAATTTGAAATTAAATTTTTTCTTTGACAGCCAATTAGAAATTAAAATTTAAAATGATGAAATGCAATCCCAAATTATCAATACCAAATTTAGCTTTTTATTTTTGTTTTCAATATAAATTGCAACACGTTTATATTTTTATTTATTTATTTATGTATATTTTTAGACATACACACACATATACTCAATACAAATGGTTTTTTTTTAATACAAGTTGCATATTTAATAAAATATAAATTTTTACAATAAAATTTATCTATTCATTCAGGGCTACTGTTGATGCAACCATCCAATGCGCCATGAGGTATCCTCTGGATAATTATATTTTACAACGGGCGAATGTTTATAAACTATTTTCACACAGAACAGAAGTAAAATTTTTAAAACTTTTTAAAAAAATTTTCTACAAAATAAAAAAAAGAAGAGGAAGAGCTTGTTTACAATAATATATTTATTTGTGTATAACGGCCAACTACAGTGTTGCTTTTATTTGACAATTCTAAGAGCAACAGGGTTGCAAAACTACAGGGTTCTGTGCTATTTCAAACTGGGACTACCTTATGATGATTATACCATGGAAAAAACAAAATAAATATGCGAATTTTACAAATGTATTTCAAAATGACTTTTTACATAAAATATTAAATTTATAGTATAATAGCCGTATTCATAAAAACTATTTTAGGTTTATTGAGGAATTATTTGACAAATTTCTATGCAATACTTGTCAAATAAACCCTCAATAAACCTAAAATAGTTTTTATGAATACGGGCATAAGGCTATAAGTTTTGTTAAAATATTCCTTTATAATTTTTCGACCTTTATTTCTTATAAAACTTGTCAAATTATTTAAGCTGGCGGTATGTTTTAATAATAATCTTCATAATATCAATTCCAATATTTTGCTAATCCCTTGTGTAGCTTCCTCAGGAACAATTATAATGTATATTAGTTAAATTAAGTTTTAAATAATAATTTTTAAGAATAGTAACAATAATATTTAAAAATTATTACTAGATTGGAAAAACGTAGTAGCCATATATTGGAAATGAAATAATACAGATTATTATTTAGGAGAAAGCGAAATCTCAAATAACTTGACAAGTTTTATAAGATAAAAATATACATAAAAAAATTTTACTGTATATATTGAATGTATTCATGTTTAATTTAAACAATGTTGTAAAAATAAAACGTACATATGTATGTACATACATATTTCTTATGGATTAAGCTTGTTTCAATACATCATTCGTTGTATTATCAATGACATGATGAATATTATATTGGAACTGATAAAAATTCATCATTCTTTGTCAGCACTTTTGGAATGTAAAAGTTATTAAAAAATCAATAGAATAAAATTCTGTTGGAATAGTATAAAGAAAAACATTCAAATACTATAATTAAAGATTTAAGTAAAAAAGGTAGCGCTCTGAAGTATAAAATTAATGACCAAAATCATTTGACGATTTCTCACGCCCCATTTCTCCAAATAGGAGACAAAAAAGTCGAAATACTTTGATGAATAATCATTTATTTTTTTTTTTTAATAAAATATTCCATAACCGAAAACGATTTGTTTCTAAGCAAATATACACAGTCAATTTTGCTTAATGATTTTTTGATCCAAATTAAGCAAAGTGAGGCAAATTTCTAATGTATATATATACGTTTTTCACATTTCTTGGAAAAAAACAAGTGTAGTTTTACACGCATTGTAGAGTTTGCACTATCCTTTACAAATCAAAACTTTGATGATGTTTTTGAAATTTCAAAGGTTCATTTGTGAATACTGAACCAAATCTACAACCAATATAAAGTTATTTTACAAGATGTATATTTTCACCATACTACTACGCAATGTTTTTTTTTGTTTAACTTCGAATACAGTTAATACATATGTACATTTTTATTTTTTACATTTGAAGATCCAAATGGCAAAAAACATATAGATATGTATTGATCTATGTTGTCAAAATCGATAAATGCTAATTTGTGTCAACTTATATTTCTTTTATATTTATTAATTCATACTGATAACTTTAAAATAGTTAAAAAATTTTTAACTTTTTAACATATTTAACATATTCTAAGCTTTATTGAAAAAAAAAATTAAGTTCGAGAAAAAATGATTCATATTTAGTTTATCAAACACAATATTCTAAGCAATTGATCTTATCGAATTCAATTTTTTTATGTTAAAAGTTCTATGAATATAACAAATGGATTTTAAAATTCTTAGAACTTCAAAGATAAATTATATCGCCTTATATTTAAATGATTTGTTTCTATTCAATTAATAGAAAACATAATTTCTCAAGGATAAATTGGTTATTGAAAAATATTAAAATTGTATTATTTGTTTTTTTTTTTTAATTAAAGTAAAAAGTTATTTTTTATAAAAGCAATAAAGTTTTGTAAATATAAATTTTGAATATTTATAGTTTATGGAAAAAGTATTAATAACCTTGTTAAAATAAGTTACATATTGTAGACTAGTTAATATTTTTCAAAAATGCAAACTTAAAATAAAAAATTTACAAAATTATTATTAATGTTCATGACTTACAATTTAAATATTAATTAATTGCAATATTTCGCTTCTAAAAGTAATTTTTATTTACTTTAATTATGTAGCATTATTTGCGGTGCCAAAAAATTACAAACTCGTAGCTGCTCCACTTTTTGAACTTTATGATAATTCACAAGGATATGGTCCAATTATATCGTCATTACCACAAGCGTTATGCAGGTAAGTTAAATAAATATTATTCGAGTTAAATAAATATTATTATTAATTAAATTAATATTTTATAAGGACAAAATCTTCCGTCTTTGTAGCTACTGTTACACCCCACCCCACCCCACAGTCACAATTACAACCATTGCACAGTGGTCGATCCCATTGGCCAAAAATAAAAAAATAAAAGTAAAAAATTATTCACCAAATGTGGATCACCGTTTCTTATAAAAACAAGGTTTTGAAATCTGTAGTTGTTTGTTTTATTCTAACCTGTAGTCTTTAGTCTATGTCCACACTCGGCGAGAAGAGTTGGGCAATTCTTCAACAATTCTCTTTTAAACTTGTCTTCGTGTCCACACTCGAAGAGTTTAGTTGCCCAACTTTTTGTTGTTGTTCAGCAATTTTTGTGTTTTCTTTTGCTTGTTTTTCTTAAGCTGGCTACAGACAACGCAATCTGTTTCTGAAATCTGTTGCATTTCATTACAGATTGCGTCGTCTGAATTCGTGCTTCGTGTTTCACTTCGGATTGCAATCCAGGTTTCATTAGCATCAAAATGTTTTGATATTTTTTGGTTGCATTGAAACAGATTGCATTGTTTGTATCGCTGTTTCATTATATTATGTGTTTAGTACATTAACAACAAGCAAGCTGTAAACATCTATGTAATTAAGAAAGAACAAAATGATAATCGAAAGAAATGAACACTGAGTAAATTTTATTAACTTATACAAAAGTTTACCTGAATTATGGGATGTGAAAAGTGATAAATAGGGCAACCAAAAATATGCATTAGCATCTTTTTTTTCTGAATATTATTGACAAAACAACCAAAATATTATTTCATTTTAGGAAAACCTACGACGTTTAACCCCTATTTGTTACCGCATATTTTTGCATATTTCGTCATAAATGCATTCTTTTGCATTTTTCAAATTTTTTCATATTTGTATGGCATATTTTACAAATTTTTACATATGTATGTTAGAAGAATTTATGTGTATTACCAAATTTTACTTTTTCAAAATAATGACCATATACTGACACATTACTTAAGTATATATAATCTATGAAATAATATCGGTACTCATGAAAACTCCTTTTTAAACTATTGCTCAATAGTTAATGTCAATTTGATGAAAACGTCAATGCAAAAAACAAATTAAATACAAAGCATAGAAATTTTACATACATTTATTGCATAATAATGAATTCTGAATTAAAAGTTACGATTTTTTCAACGTTGTTCCTATTGGGAAAAAATGGCCATAATTGCATGACATAAAAAAAAACTTCAATTAAAAGTTTATTTTTAAATTAATAAAATTTTCATAAGAATATGCAGAAAATCTCGCAAATGAGCGTTATGTAAATATAAAGGAAATTTATTTTATCTGGTTGGTGGCTAATTGTTACTCTTCATGTTTTAAAATGTTTGAAAAAAAAATATACGTAATTTTATATTTATTTATATTTATGTATTAAGAGTTTTTTGAGCATATTTTTAACGCTTAAAACTTTTTTTTGCATATTTTAGGCGCTTAAAACTAATTTTATAGAGCATATTTTTTTTAGTTGCCCTAGTAATACATATAAAAATAAAATTATAAGAGCAGCAGCATTTGAAAAATTATTAATTGAATATAAAAATATTGATATAAACGCAAGCATTGAAAAAGTTAAAAACGGGATAAGGGACATGCGAATATCATATAGAAGAGAATTAAAGAAAAAGTGACAAGGTGAAAAAGTGGAGCACTTCATCAATAACAACACTTGCTGCTAATTGAATTACTTCACGATTAATTTTCGCATCCGCTCTTCCGCGCGAGAATAATGTTATAATATAATATAACAGAACTGAGATTGCGTTTATTGTTTCACTGTTGGTTTCAGTGTTTGTTTTAAAACATGAAACCTGAATGTGAAACGTGTTGCAGAAACAGATTGCGTTGTCTATAGCCGGCATTACAATTTGACATTATGCCGTGTTGCCACAGAAATACTTACAAATTACACAAAATTTTATAGATTGCCTGAAATATATTTCATACATAGAATATAATGCTTTTTATTTTTGTATATCATTTTAATATATGAATAAATATTAGTGTATTTATAAATTTCCCTGTAGGAGACAAAACCTTAAAGTTATTACTAGAGCTATTGGAACAGCCCAAAACAATATTAAAGTATTTATAGTTGAATACTAGTGCTAATGAGAACTAGTACTTGAAATAGTTCGGGAGCACCGCTTAAATTTTGAAGAAGTTTAGAGGATAAGACATATTTTATATTTTTATAATTTATCCTAAAATTAAGGTATGTTACATATAAAATAAGCTGCAAATAATGAAAATCAGTTGATATAAACAAAATATTTTCTTTTAATGTAATGCTACACAATTAAATTTTCTATTAATGAAAAATAATAATGTTTCTCTTCCCTTCTCTTATAATGATAGCATATTTTAACCAAATACCTTTTCAGATACAAAATGAATGTCTTTTAACAGTTTGATTATGTATTCACGTATTATGTGTCGATTAGACATTCAGCAGTTTAACAGTCATATACAAAATAACAAAGTAAATTTGCAGTCTTTATTTTCCATTAGAATTTTGAATTAAAATCTATTTTAATTTTTTTGCATACGGGCAGAAGAATTTACATTTCATTATGATTCTTAATATTTAAAAAATATTGTCCCCACTGAAAGACAATTTACTTATAGTTTAATAATTTCCTAAAATGTTTGCTTTAGCTCACCAGTGGACATATTTTAAAATTGGTATAAATTTTGATAGTCAGCTTGAAAATATTTAAATGTTTTACTATTAATGCGTAAAGAATTTTTTTGTTTTTGTTTTTTATTATTATTATTCATTCCTTTATATTATTAGCATATCAAATTTTGATTGCCTCAGCATCACATAGTCATTATTGAGGCGAGCCGGTAAAATATTTACAGCTTTGAATTACACATGTACAATATATAATTGGCATATTCAAACGGGGTCCTATCAAGTCATATTGTCATAATACCATACAATTTTAAAATAGTTTAAACAATTTGTTGTTGGTCTTTGAATAAAAAAGTCATAAAACAATAATACTTTTCAACCTATGTTTACCATTTTGTCATAAATTGAAAAATAAAAAATAACAAAATAATAAAATTAAAAATAATATACTAAACTATGACGGGTTGTTTACAGCAATCATATTTTTTCGTTTAATGATATATGACTTTAAAACGAGCATTTGAATACCCCAAATATTTTATTTTAAGATATTTAATTCTATATATTTATATAATTTACAAAAGAAAGGAAATAAATAAAAGAAGTAAAAAAATAGTAATATATACACACAAAATTTAATTATTAATTTATAGGATATTGTATACGAAACTACAAAAGTTGCCGACTCGCCTCGCCGAGTGTGGACATACACTTAAGAACAGCTTCGAAAAGTGAGCAAGTTAACATTTGGTTTTTGCAGTGTGAAAAAGTGGAAAAAAAGTGTAACTTTTAATTAATTAAAACAAAAGAAAAAGCATTTGTGTTAAAAAAAATCAGAATGAATATTGAATATAAAGGTATTAACTAAGTTTTAAAATAATTACAATGCGTTTTGCTTATTGTGAATTTGTTATATAATTAATATTTTTGTAGTGTCATTGTTCATTCTAATTAATTCATGTATATACATTTCAACTGGAGTTTTAGTTGAGTTCCCCCCTGAAATCTCCAACGAGGTTTTTTTTGTTAATTGTTTAATACTCCAAGAATAAAAAATTGGCAATATCAGCTGCTCCTTTTTGCCCGATTTTTTATTATCTCCTACAGACCAAACCGACCTCTTTGTTTTTATGTCCAACTTTGAATTTTTTTGTGGTGTTTTGTCAATTTGTGTTCGTTCGTGCTACTTTGTTATTGCTATGCATGCAAAGAAATGTGTTGGTTTTTTCCACGGACTTTTAATTTTATTTTTGCCTAATTTTTTCCTTGTTATAAATTGTTTTTCCAATAGACTCACGTTATACTTGCACAATTTCGCGCTCATATATTTTTGACATTTGGCTTTTAGAAAAAGGTGGAAATGCTGAAAAAGCTAGGAAAGTGAAGGATATTGTGAAAAGCTATATTAGAAATGAGAGCTACACATACGAAGGAAGTCAATTAGAAACATGTTTAAATTATAATTGCAAAAAAATAGAATTTTGGCAAAAATGCCATCGCATAAAAATAAGACTTCAAAATAGATATTCAGATTGGCTGGCCCAAATGGAGTCGATTTTATTAAACTCAGAAACATCTAACTTGAATAAAGATCGGCTACGTCCTAGATTAAGTTTCGGAGAGTGTTCAAGCAGGACAAAGCGACGACGAATAGCAGAAATAGCAGAAATCGATGTCTCTGCTGCTGATGATTTGCGATTTGCTAGTAAAAAAAATAATTCATCACTTTTACAAGCAAATGTTAGTGAAGTTATATCGCTTATAACTGAAGCAGATTTAACAAAACATCAATATTTGACAATAAGAAGCTTTATAAACAGTAAACTTAATAGTCATTTTTTACCTTGCTACGATAACATTTTGAAAGAAAAAAAGAAAAGTTACCCAGACAAAATAACAGTCAGCGAATCTCACGCTGAAGTTGAACTTCAATGTCTATTAGACCATACCGCTACTCGGATATTAGAACTACAGAGAGATGTTATTAAAGAAGTTTTGGATGACTCTGTAAACGGCCTTACATTAATAGGAAAATGGGGGTTTGATGGCATTTCGGGACACAGCGAGTATAAACAGAAAGTTGAAAATAATAGTTTGGATGATAGCAACATATTTGTTACGTCATATGTCCCGCTTCAAGTTGTGAGAAAACCAGATGACGCTCAAATTACCAAAATAATTTGGAAAAATCCTCGCCCATCGTCCACCCGCTATTGTCGTCCTATCAGGTTCCAATTTAAAAAGGAGACAGTTCAATTGGCCATCGTCGAAGAGACGTATTTCAAGAAGAAGATTGAACAGTTATCTCCCACAAAATTCAAAATTGATCAGAAGACGATATATATTGACCACATTCTGCAACTAGCAATGGTAGACGGTAAAGTATGTAATGCCTTAACTCAAACTTCATCTGCAAAATGCTACATACATATATAATGCAAAACCCACCGAAATGTACGATATTGCAAAATGCCTGCAAAAAGAAGTTAAAATAGAACACTATGAATTTGGACTGTCACCTTTACACGCATATATAAGATTTTTTGAGTATTTTCTTCATATATCGTATAGGCTTCAACAAAAACAATGGCAAATTAGGTCCCTAGAAGGAAAAGCAGAATATCTCAAAAGAAAACAGAATATTCAACTACAATTCCGAGAAAAAATGGGACTAATAGTCGACAAGCCAAAAACTGGAGGGAGTGGATCTTCCAATGATGGAAATACAGCACGACATTTCTTTAACGATGCTGACTTGTCTGCAGAAATAACAGGCATTGATAAAGAAGTAATTGAGAGATGTGCAATATTATTGCAAACTTTGTCTTCAGGGTATAATATTAATGTCCAAAAATTTAGGCAATACGCGCTGGACACTGCTAAGCAGCTGACCAATAAATATTCATGGTACTATCTTCCCCCCACAGTCCATAAAATTTTAATTCATTCTTCAGACGTTATTAAACATGCGCTGGTATCAATTGGAGAGCTCTCCGAAGAAGCTGCAGAATCCAGAAACAAAGATATAAAGAAATTTCGACTTAAACACACGCGCAAAATTTCACGCATTTCAACAAATACAGATTTGTTTAACCGTTTACTTTTAACTTCGGATCCTTTTATAACAGGTCAACGAAAGTTACCATGCAAGGAGAAAACAATTTTAATAAAAGCAGTTTTTGAATTGTTAGAATAATTTTGAAGTCAATTTTCATTTAAGGGGGTGTTACTAAAAAAGCAGTTTTTAAACTGCTATGGGTCCTAAACTATTCCCAATTTATCATTAACTAATTCTGACATATTTATAAAGCCGTGCATGAAGTTTCACGATGATACCTATACTGGAAATATTTTTGGCCGCCGACTCCATACAGCTCCGACCACTGTGCATTGGTTTGAAAAAAAAAACTTTTTTTACAACTTTAAATAATTTAAAACTATTTGTTGTACAAAATAATTAAATGCCGTCCGCAATGTTAAAAAATTAAAAAAAGTCAAATCGTATCAATTTGTCCATTCTTGACAAAAAAAAAAAACTATAAGAAACGTGGCCTCTCCACAAACGTGTAAATTCTACTATATAGGAGACTATAACCAGTCCAATGTCGTTGTCTAAACACATATATGTATGTATATGGGCAATTTCAAAAATTTTCAACATTTGTTGAAACTGAGTTCAGATGCTTATTATTTCTCCAGTTTTTCGAATTGACCAAAACGGTCAAAAGGGAATGGTAGGCCACACTAGAAAACTGGGAAATTCAAAATTTCAGACCATCAGTTCTTTATCTCTAAAAGTTATGGGCATTCAAATATTGAAAAACTCAAAAACAGGCTTGAAATTTACAAGAGTTTTTTCATATTTCATCACTTTTCTACTTTTAGTTTTAAACTTCCGATGCCCACTGATATAAAATAAAGTCACTAGACTTAGTAGATATTTACACTATAAAAGTTATGCCCATACTACTATTTGGGAAAAAGTTGTACAGCGGTTCATTTTTGAAACCAAAATTTTCCGATTTTTCAATTTTCGCAGTTTTTTCTATAGCGTTTTTGCGCCGTTCAAGAAAATTGCATTTCGTCAACAGTATTTAAAAGATGGTATAATTTGCTAAAATTTGCGCCATATCACGTCGATGTCAGGCTGCTAGTTGCTGAGAATGATGACCTCAAACTTTTATAGAATTGGCGTAAATTTTTCAAAAATGACAGTTTTTCGCGCCTGACATTTGCAATCTTATTTAAAACTGGTTTATGTATTGCGTGATCTAAACTTCTTAGTAAATGGCACCTCAACGTCAAGAAGGCGTTAAAATATTTTGAAACGCAAAAATTTTATAAAGAAAATAAAACTTTTGCGAAATTTCATGATTTTGTTTCGCGTTTCTTTTAGTTAATCCGTGGTTTAAAATCAATGTAAAGTATTGGAAATGAAGTGCGGCGGTGAACTAAAGATCATATATAAATACGGTTGAATTCGGTCCATATTTAGCGGGTACAGCGGCATTTTTCTTCAAACACATTTTGCTTTGTGACATCTGCAGTTATGTATAGATTCCGCCGCGATTAACAGCAAATGATAGGTTTTTTTAAGCTTGATAATAAAACCGAATAGGCATTTAAAAATTTTTATGATTTTAAATTTTACAGATCAAAAAAAAAATCCTAACCTCAAAAATAATTCTTATATAATTTTTTTATTTTTTAAATTTGCAAGTTAAAACATTGTTTTTCTGTAAATTAGTTATGCGTTATATAAACGCGTATTATAACAATCGGTGAAACATTCACATTTTTGCAAAAATTCGCCTTTTTTAATGTTAAGAAATTTTAATTATAATTGATATTTTTTATGTATTTTATCAGTGCGTGCATTGATGAATTTTGACTGCACTGATGAATTTGAAATGAGTTTCATGCATCCATACAACATTTATTAAAATAAACCAATAAATTTAACTTTAAATTTTTTTTTAAGAGATTTTAACTTAAAACCTCCATAACTTTCGCGCCGTTTGCAATAAATGATTAACGCGAACTGTTTTGGTATGCTAAAATATCACCCTTCACGTGACCAAAGCGTCATTCGTGTCATCCAAAAAAAAAAATTCGAAAAAAAAAAAATATCAAAATGTCGAAAATTTTTGAAATTGCCCATATGCATATCTGTAATTGGTAAATTTGTGTGGAAAAAGTTATTTCAAAATTTTGTGGATATACATATGTATGTACATACAGTGTATCAATAAAGTTTAGGGTACAACAATTTTCAAGAAAGATCTCTTAATACTTTTTTACATTCTCAAGTTACAACATAATTTTGTATTTTTTTTTAACAAAAAAAATACTGTTAATTTATTTAAGTGAAAGTTTAGGCTTATAATAATTTTCATCTCTTAATTCTGGGTTATAACCACCACATTTCAATCGGGAGAATGTATCGGAATTTTGAATTTATTTTATATATATTATAAATAAGATGACAATTACAAAAATGCAATGACCGAGGAAAAAAGAGAATAGGATAGATTGTGTTGTGACAAGACTTCGACTAACTCATTGCTAAGTATGGATAACAACGGCGAAACTGACACGGACGTCAGACATTTGCCATTTGGGCAGATATCATATTCAATGCCATAGGTGTGCTATGGGATTCTCTGAAGTAATGGTGGACCTTTGAGAATTTTGAATTGGAAATAGTGATTTGAACTTCATAGGTTGTGAAGGGAAAAAGTTTACAGACTGAATGATTTAAGACGGTCGTCTTTTTATATGAAAAACCCTAACAAATTTTAGGTTTTTTTTTGTTGTTGTTTCACATATAAAAAGACGAACGAACGTCTTAAACCATTCGTTTTCTATGTACAGCCTCTTAGAGTCATTCACAAGACTTCTGATTGCCCGTTTCACAGCTTTATTATCCCAATTCTACAGGTTCTGCAGGTTCTGATATTCGACAAATTCAGGCAGAACTAGTAGCACATTTCTTTGTATCTGTATATTGATTGCCATTGAATTAACTGGTATATTTTTAGAAACTATTAGGGACTTACTTATATATTTTTATTTCCAAACTTGTATTAATTTAATTATGTACATGCACATACATACATACATATTGCTCATTTTTTGAGATAATAATGCAGAAATATGAGGTGAACTGTAATTTAAAACATATCTAAAAATTGTGTTTTTATCTCTTATTTTCATTGAGTGGCGACCAAAAGTGTCTTCTACTTTTCATATAAGTTTGCCTGAACTAAAATGTTTAAACGTATTTATCTCAAAATCGCTTTTTTGAGTTATGCCACTCTTCTCGCAAATAAGCGATATGTGTATTTTTAGTGCAGAATAAATATTAAGTTTAAAATTTATTATACGTTATGAAATACATTCGCTTAATAAATATATTTTTTCTTTCAGGTTCAATTTTATCTATATGTGAGTAGAGTGGGAGTCTTCCTCTACAGTGGTGAATGCGGAAGAATTTTATAATAAAGATAAATCTATACATCTACAACAAAATCAAATATATAATGATGACTATATAAATAATATGGAAACAGATTTTTATCATCAATCGACATATAACAAATCTTATTAAACATTTCCATTTAAGAATATGTATTACAAAAAATTAAAAAGTCAACAAACAAGCGAAAAAAAGAAACCAAACATTTATCAAATTAAAGTTTTTATTGAAAGAAGGGAATGAATTAAAAATTGAACACAGTTTATAATTAATTATAATAAATACTGATAATATGAATACATTGTGCAAAAAAAATGTTATTTGATTCATGATTTTAAATACAAATATATTATACTTACATATTTATTTTCTGTTTACACACTCCATCATACAAACCAATGTATTTATTAATTTAAAACAACTCATCGACAATTTTTTATTCTATGTTGATTTATTTATTATATATATGTATGTATGTATAATTATAGTACATTAAAAAATGTTTCCTTAAATTTTCCTTAAGTGCAAGATTTTAATTCAATATAACATATAGATAATAGATGAAAATATTCTCGATACATTTTGATTTGTTTTGATTCTCAATTAGAGCATATAATCTTCAAATAATTTTGCATATGACTGACGTCTGTAAATGGAAGAAGTTTGTTTTATGTGGTAGTTTAGTTTTTATTTATGTGTAGGGGTGTGTTTAAACTTAACAACTAATAACTAATTATGCAATTTGTACGTTTTAAGCATGTATTTAAACATAACAATACATAGTAGGTATTATTTTAATAACAATTATTTTACACAAATCTGTTTTGTAATTTTATATATTAACATCTATTGAAAGTATTCGGACAGTTAGGACAGTCCCAATGGAAGAGCCAAGATAAACAAAAAAAAAAACAACATGCCAAGTTCGATCAATGTCAAGGCTTAAGTGTTGGCTATGTTGTCACGTACGAAAAAAATATGTTTCAGAAACTTGTTGCAGTTAGGAAAAAATTTTGATATGTAGATTACACATGTTTTTCACAACAAGAACAGAGTACTACTTTAGCAATATTATTTCCAGAGTAGGAAAATAAACAAAACTGAACGTTTGATTTCATTTTGTTGTATTCTTTACAATGAGTAAAACAAAAATAAAACAGACAGTGAGAAAGATTGTCCCATTTAATTTTGTAGTTTGCTTTTGTTTTGAGTATTACAAATACACTAAATGTGCGTAGGTACAACAAAAAATGAATGAGAAGAAAAAAGATAGAAGAAGAGAAAAAGAAAAGAAGAAGAAAAAAACAACAAAAAACAAAGCAAGCACAAGAGCGAAAAGCTAATTGTTTCATTTGTGCTCTTTCTCATTTAGAAAGTATTTGTATTGGTTTTGCTCATGTACAATACCATTAAAAAATTTTGAAAAGTGTATGACTTTGTTGTAACTTTTGCGAAATGTTTTGTTTGTTTGCCCACTCTGATTAATTTAATTTTTTCATCGTTGTTCAATTTACAAAACAGATTTCTTTCTGTGTATAATTGTTATATTTTACATACTATATTATAAAATAATGTGCGTTATTTTATTGCTTTTTGTTTTGCTAAAAAGAAATAACAAGAAACGCTTACAACTAAATTAAACAAAAGTAGAGGAGCTGCAAGTTTTAAGCAAAAAAAGAAAAAAAAAAATATAAATAAATCATAATATACATTAAAAAAAATAAGGAACCTTTAAGTATTATATTCACATTTTTGTTTATATATCGTCACCTTAAAGACAAAACAAGGTATCAGCAAAAATTTCAAAATTTAGTTTTTTATTTAACATTATTCGCTATATCAGAACGCATATGCATGCAAAATTTTGAACGTCTAATATTACAAATAATCAAACTATTACCCAATTACCAAATACCCTATCAGCAAGTGTACAATTTTCTGAAACCAAATAACCTATCAGCACTCATAGGAAAGATGAAATAAGAGTAACTTTATGTTTTTCCAGCAGACTGTCATTACTTTTATGACAATATACCTTTTAAGTAATTTTTGTGGTACTTTTTTTTAAAGGAATGCTTTTTTTTAATATAATTTAACTTTTTATTTAGTTATTAACATTACAATAAACAAATGGAGTTTTTGTAAAAAACAGAGTTGGAAAATAAACAAAACTGAACGTTTGGTCTCATTTTGTTGTGTTCTTTACAATGAGTAAAACAAAAATAAAACAGAAACAGTGAGAACGATTGTCCCATTTAATTTTGTATATTGTTTTTATTTTGAGTACTATAAATACACTAACTCAAATGTGCGTAGATACAACAAAAAATTAATGAGAAGAAAAAGGAAAGAAGAGAAAAAGAGCAAAATATACAAATGTAACGGAATAACAAAGCAAGTACAAGAGCGAAAAGCTAATTGTTTCATTTGCGCTCTTTCTCATTTAGAAAGTATTTGTTTTGGTTTTGCTCATGTATAATACCATTAAAAAATTTTGAAAAGTGTATGACTTTGTTGTAACGTTTGCGAAATGTTTTGTTTGTTTGCCCACTCTGGTAAAAACACATATAACTATATAAAAATTAAAAATTTTAGGAAAAATAAAAAAAATTTATACTTTAGAAGGCTGTGACGTACTAAAAAAGAGGAAAATAAATCATCAAAAATCATGACAAAATTTTAATTTTGTTGCATAGTGTAATATAAGCAAACATTAAGCGCTTTTTTGTTTAAACAAGTAAAAGAAACTATTGCCCGTATTCATAAAAACTATTTTAGATTTATTGAGGGTTTATTTGACAAGTATTGCATAGAAATTTGTCAAATAAGTCCTCAATAAACCTAAAATAGTTTTTATGAATACGGACAATATATCTTTTGTTTTTTAATATAAAAAATATTCATGTTTTCAGAGGAATGCTTAATTGTTCATACTAATTTGTCGCCGTGGTCTAGTGGTTAGTGTGTTGGCTTACTAAGGCATTAGCCCTGGGTTCGACACCAGGTTCTGACATCTTCAAAAAAGAAATATGAAAAAATATTTCTTTCGGCGACTACCTCCCAGCAGTCTTCTGGCAAAAGCTCTGAGAGTAACTAATTGCCATGAACAAGCTTCTCAAGTCTGTCGTTCGGAGTCGGCATTAAACTGTAGGTCCCAGTACTTATGGATAAAAATTGACACACACAACATGAGTGCTGCGAGAAGCTAGGCCGTAATCCTGCCACAGGGTTGTAAAGGCCAGTTATGTATTTATGTAATTTGTATTGCTGATAGGTTGTTTGGTTTCAGATTTTTACAATTCCAAGTAACCTAAGCGCCATATCATAAGCTGTGTATAGAAAAACAAAACTTTCTCAACCGATATTTACTTCTGGTTTCATTTTAATCAGAATATAAAATTTTCGTTTCAATATTGTAAATAGTTAAAAATTTTTAATGTTTGTTCTCTCTTCTGTAAACTTTTGAAAACTGCTGATAGGTTGTTTAGTCTTTAAGATGTATACTCGAATCCTTGGCGGCCAAACAGACACCTGCGAACCAAAGTTTAAACGACTCTGCATACAACCGGATAAAGAAAATATTTCTTCTGTCCCACCTTAATTTTTATGCTTCTATATAAACTTATTCTTTTAGCCATAATTTTATGTAATGGGTCAATCATGGATGGCAACTATACAACCAGCTGGTAACGCAACTGAATTATAAATTCATATGTACGGCAACTGTTTCCAGTTGCTGTTTCTATTTTGATATTAGGCACTATGAAAAGTAAACAATTCGTCGTGCGGGAGCTTATGTGCTATATCCGTCATTTCATATTTTTTATAAATGTATCTCCAGTTAATGAAGCCACTTTAGGTTTTCGACCACAAATTTTTCAAGTCTGCAATCCGTTTTCGGATATCTGGTCCAGTTTTCGAGATATATAACCGAAAACGGTTTGCAGATTTAAAAAACTCGAGATATATAAAACGGGGGATAGAGCACATAAACTCCCGCACGGCGAATTGAGTTAATTTTTGTGGCGTGGATCGGTGGATCTATTTTTTATGATAACGAATAAGAAATGAAGGCTGTATCTATTAAGCGGCATTTAAGTATCTATACTAAACTAAATTACTGCCTGCACTTTAAATATGGAAATGTCTAGTTTGTTTAAAGTATGGACCCTGCAGGCAAATTCAGTTAACTTTCAACTAATTTAAAACTATTTCTCAAGTAGTGGTGGTTGACACTTGGATTACTTTTATATGAAAACAACAACTATTTTAACATTGCGATGTCCTAGGAAGTAGTCAATTGTCCGACTCTGCATTACTTTCAATTAACTTTAAAGTTAGTTACCTAGCCGTTAACTTAAAGTTAACTTTTTGTAGCTAGCTATAAACACTTTGATTTTGGTAAGTTCTGGATTACAATGTAGTTAGCTTATAGTCAGCCCATAAAAGTGAATTATAAGTTAGCTTTATTTGTAGTCGACCATCAATTTGCTAATAGTATATAGTATAGTTAATAGTATACTTATGTATGTGTATGTACATCTTATAGCTTTAAGAAGTATTTTTGTCTTAAAGATGGTGTCAGCTACATACTAGAAATTTTATATAAAGACACAAGACAAAATTGGTCTACTGCAATACCGCCAGTTTAAAAAGTTTTTGTGGCTCTAAGACAATTTTCAGAAATCCCACGGCAACGATTTTAACTTGGAAATGGCTCAATCCACGTTGTCTTTGGTATAATTTCTTAAATGAAATCAAAAAATATACTTATTTTTAAATTTTTGGCGCCTTATGACTTCAAATACCTACACAGCAACCACAAATATACAGTTGCCAATAAATTCACTATTTAGCAACTGAGTTGACAGCTGCCATCTGTAATACCATTTGGGCAACTGGTAACGCAACTCAACTTCGGTTGCCATCCATAATAGACACATTAATTGAAGTTTATGCATATGCATGTATGTATATTAAACATGTATGTATGTATGTAAGAATATTTACTCAATGGCTCAAACTAAGAATTCGAACGTTCGCAATTTTGTATGAAAAACACAAACAATAAATTGTGTGTATGTGTTTGTGTATGACGTATTAGGATTTGAAAACAATTTACATAGAATAAATTTCACATAGAAGCCTTTATATTTGTAGGGAACTTGAAAAATGGAATTATAAATTAATTTTGTAAATTTTTTTTTAACCTAAACCTATAAAATAAAATCACAACTTACCAGAGACCGTAAATAATGATTATTGTTCGTTTTTTTAAATCAAAAAATCAATCATTTAGAACAGACATAAATAAAAATTTTTTGCACCATTATTATTATTTTTTAACAATCTTTGCATATCCGTCATGATTTTTAAATTTTTGATTTTTAAAGTTTTCTTCAATGGTAATGATTATTTTTGAGTAATATTAATAAAAATCAGCCATAATCATTATTTTTGAGCAAAAGAAATAAAACTCAAAAATAATTATTATTTATGATTTTTATTTTTTTCGCTCAAAATAAAACTCACTTTTAATTTACTTTATATATGATGTATGAAAAAAAAATAATTTTTGCGCAAAAGAATGATATTTTATATAACAAAATGAACAAGCATGTCTTAATATTTTTTCTTTTATTAGTTCTGACCAAATTTTTATATGTAAAAAACCTCAAAAAAGTCATAAATTGAAAGTGAGTTTTATTTTGAGCGAAAAAAATAAAAATCATAAATAATGATTATTTTTGAGTTTTATTTCTTTTGCTCAAAAATAATGATAATGGCTGATTTTTATTAATATTGCTCAAAAATAATCATTACCATTGAAGAAAATCTTTAAAACTCACAATATAATCATTATTGTGTAATTTTTATTATAAAACTCATAATGATTACGGTCCCTGCAACTTACACTTAAAGGAATTTTAAACGTCAAAGTTAATTCATATTCTTTGCTCAATAGTAATCGAAAATTTCGCTAAGCAACTTTAATCAAGTTTCATGTTATAAGTGAGTATAAATGAATAACAATTTTTTTGTTGGCCGATATCAAAATGTTTGAGCGTGTATATGTCCATATACACATGTACATGCATATGTATGTATGTTCTAAAAGTTATGATTAAATATTGTTTTGTGTATTTTTATCAATACTTGTTTACGTATCTATATATTTATGTATATACGTATGTATGTCTATTAATAATTTAAATATGCATTTATTTTCATTACGGCTACAAGAAAAATTAAATTACCACAATTTATTATGATAAAACTTTAAATCATAATAGCCTTGATCGGTTAAACCCTCTCCAGATGAAGACACAGTAGACATTGTTTCATCATTAGCATTTGGTGATAATGGTTCTTTGCCAATGGGACGATTAATTTTAACCACACCAAAATCTTCCATTGTTTCTTGGTTAAACTCCATTTTTGAAGAAGGAGTTACAGCCATACCTACACCATATGAACGATTTTTCATTCCAGTATGCTGCTTACTCAAATGAAATGTAGGCGCCGTCTTGCGATTTTCCATTTCAAAAATGGATGTGGATTTTGATGGTTGTGAGGGTGTATTTTCTATGGAATTGTTAGAATCATGAGACTGTTCATTTTCATTACCGCTATTATCTGTTGTATTTAATTCAAGTTCAGGCGTGACATCAATAGATACAGACAGTTCATTATCTGCTGACGTTTGTAAATCTTGTTCTTGCCCCTGTTCTTGCTGGATGTCTACTATTGGCTCTTGGTCAACTAATTCGTGATCGTTTACATTCAAGTTTTGTAAGTTATCATTAACATTTTCGATTGTTTGCTGATTACTAAAATTAATATATTAATAAAGTTATATTATATAAGTTAAAAGTTAAGTTATTAGTTTGGAATACAAAATTATACATTCGAATTTATGTAAAATACATATACATATGTACATTCGTGTATACATATCGTTGGTCTCAGGTAGAAAGGCCCTAACTCAAATAATTTAAAATTTACAGGAGGCGGTAAAAATACAACAGATACTGTAATTATTAATATATAACTTTTTATTAAATGCTGTACAATTGCTTGTAATAACGTTATTTTTAATAATATTGTAAACATTCTTTGTGAGGAGCGGAATATTTCTAAAATGCATTGGATTTACTGAAAAAAAGTAAGTTTTGAAAAAATGCGAGTTAGGGCCTTTCTACCTGAGACCAACGATATATAAATGTATGCGATTTAAAATAAAATTGTGTAACTTGATAATAGGACAACAAAAATTAATTTAATATTTTAGTAGACAGGCTCTATTTTTGAAGTACGAGTACTCTATTGATGAAGATGCAGATCAAAGTTTTTTACAAATTAATATTTTATTCCGATTAATGAATCAGTTTGTTTTAGATAATTGTCATGTAATTGGGGCCTGTGTGTAGATTTTCTGCATAAATAAATTGTTTCTTTATAACTGCAAATATGTATTTTGGAAAACGAGTCTTAATAAGTGCAACATACATATTTTATTTTTATTCATTTGCATTCATTTCTTTTTTGGATTTCTTATTCACCCACGTAGTTGTATTAAATCGTCGTACATAAGAACAAATAACCGAATTACGACGACAAAAATGGAATTTTTTATTTTGTTAAATGTGACCATTATTGCACTTAATATGTTCTATATACCAGTAGGAAATCAACCTATAAGTATTGATTTGTTTAACACATTACATTAGCCTGTACGTGCATGCGAAGTATTATAACTTGTTACACTCACTTATACCTGTCAGCTGCATCTGCAACGTTTATTGTTGCTCAACTTGACAATTTCTTGTAAACTTACAGGTTAACGTTTTTTAAGTATATTTTTATGCATCAGGTATCAATTTTGACTTACAGTTATTATTAAAATAGTAATTATATGTAGTGCACATATAGCATAATGTTTTTATTATGAAATATGCTGAAAAATTTACTTTAGCAAGAGCTATAAAAAAAGTTCCAAACAGTTCCACGACTTTTCCTTATAAATTCAAAAATAAAACTACTAATAAGTGTAAAAAAGTAGAGTTGTGATCACCCCGTTTCCCCCTTCAATAAATAGAGCATATTTTCCTTAGGTCGTACACCCAATGACGGTAATACAGCACGAACATTTTTTAAGAATCCTTCGCTTGTTTCAGAAATAACTGGAATTGATAAAGTCTTAATAGAAAGATTTGCAAATATATTATCAATAATTTCTTGTGGACATTACATCAAGGAAGAAGTATTTAAAAACTATTGCTTTGAAACAGCAGAAATGGCCATTAAACTTTATGGCTGGTAAAATATGAGTGCCACTGTTCATAAAATTTTATTTCATGGAGCTGATATTATAAAATCTTTACTTTTACCGGTAGGCCAACTATCAGAAGATGTAATTGAAGCAAGTCATAAAGAATATAAAAATTTAAGACAATACCAATCCAGAAAAACTTCAAAAGCCAATACTAACAGTGTGGCCCTGTTGTGGCCGACAAAAGAAAAAAGGCTAAAAAAAACAAGGCAAAATTAAATGAAATTGTACTAAGTATGCTAAGGCTACCAACTTTCTGTGGCAACGAAGAAGATAATTATGAACAGGAGCTTGATGACATTCAAGACTATGAAGATATTAATATAGAGTAAAATAAAAATTTTCGTATTGATAATAAAAAAAATGTGAAACAATTAATTATAATTTTTACTGTTTTAAGTAGTATCATACAAGCTGATAAATTTAAATAAAAACTTTTAAAAAATATAATTATTATTTCCGCTTTTATTAGTATTATCGATTTATGTTTTTCATTAGGCCTAATGTTTTGAATTTGGATTTTTAGTTTATAAAAAATTGACATACAAAATCCCGTGTAATAAGTTTTAATTGAATTCGATAAATTCTTTAAAAATTGTCCGCCATATTGGATCCGCTATTTTAAATTTTTAAAAACTGACCTCAGATTCGTAGTCAACAAACTTAAAAACCATAAGGTACCTAGTTTTATTAAAATTTATTGAATCCATATGCAGTAAATAATTTTGTCGCACTAAATTTTCAATTCGTCCCTGTGTGCGTCGTGCAGGAGTTTTTGTGCTCTATCCGCCATTTCATATTTATTATATATCTCAAGTTAATGATGCCACTTTAGGTTTTCGACCCCAAATTTTTCGAGTCTGCAATCCGTTTTCGGATATCTCGTCTAGTTTCGGAGATAAATAGCCGAAAATGGATTGCAGATTTTAAAAATGTTGGTGTCAAAAACCGAAAGTGGCATCATTAACTCGTGATATATAAATTGGCGGATAGAGCACATAAACTCCCGCACGATGAAATCGATCATATTATCCAAAGAATCCCATTTAAAAAAAATTCTTACCCTTTAGTGATGTCGTTAAATTCATTTTACTACTTCTTCAATAACACCGCGTTTCACACATTCTGTCCTATGAACAAAATATACTTTTTCGGAAAGAGGAGAAAAAATAAAAAGACACGTGTATCGGCGATTTTCATGTACACGTCAGAATTTTTTTTTATGTATAAATATAAAGCTCGTAGTATCCGCCTGTCTGCCTGTGTAAAAGGCTTTGGATCAATTCTTAACCCTTTTTCCGTGATCCAATCGAGCTAAATTTTTGCAGTAAAGTAAAGTTGTTGTTGATGGATTTGCATTAAAAAAAATTTTATCTCAACTTTATAGAAGAAAGTAAATTTTGTATCTAAATTTTTTACTTTTAAATATGCGAGTAAATGTGTGCGTATGTTGGCAAAAACTTAACCGAATCAAAAAACATGTATTGATTCTAATTCATTTCTTTTGGTGTAAAGCAAATTATTCAAACTTTCACAAAAACAAATGATCTCCAATGACACACTTGGTCATGAGTTGAACCCATAGTATCATTAAATTTTTGTCTTGTTATAGTTTTTAGGGTTGTACGGTCGTAGCTGAATAAAAGCGTACAATAGAAAAAACAAAACCAACATCAAAAACATAATAAATAATAATATATTTCTCTAAAAAACTTGAAATTGTGTAATAAATACATACATATGTATGTATATACAAATATAAAACAAAAGTAAAAACCTGACTGTGGTATGTATAATCATCATAACACCCCGTCTATACGAGATATGGATTTGGTATATCGTGAACAAAACGTCGGCAGTGCAAATGTCGAAATTTTATTCTAATTTGTGTATGTGGTGATAATGTTTTACCAACGATGGTCGACAAAGAACATGACATAGATTTAGAGAGTCTACACGAGTCAAAACGATGATCGGCCAAAAATTTGTTCATGACATACCAAATCTGTGGCTCGTATAGACGGGGTATAAGGATCTTCTAGCTTCAAATGGCATGCAGCTCTGTGGTTTTGAAACTCTGTTTCTCTGCCGATTGTCAAATGAATGCTAAACTGTGGTTGACTGTTGTAAACAAATACATAAATATATTATTGTAGACAAGTTCTTCTTCTTGCTTTTTGGAAAAATTTTTTTCAATCTTCAAAATATTGCGCACCTTCTGTATAAACGTTTTGCAATTAATATTGAAAGCAAAAATAAAAAATTACATTTATTTTTCTTTTAAATACAAATTTTCAAACGTTCTGAAAAGAACGTTCTTTTTACAGAAAAATGCTATGAGTCTCCAGAACAACAGAATAATATCCAATTTCAAAAATGTGGTGCAGTGTAACCAGAATTTCGTCACTACTATTATAGAGAAACCAAAGTTTTAATATGTAGCTGGCAATTAGGTTTCTAAAACATTAAATTCTCTTTAAGGAAAAGCTATCATTTCTTGTTCAAATAATTAATAAATAGTAAGTATACAGCTGTTATTGTTTTGGTATAGCGAGACTACCTTATGATGATTGTGCCATGAATTTGACAAAATTTTATTTTTGTTTTCCTTTCATTTATTGCGTCTTTCGGTAATACGGACGTATACGAATACCAATTAAACTTCTTATACGTCGTACGGTATACGCTTTTATTCAAGGGCCCTATTCTGTAGTTGTCTTAAGCTAAAATGCTAAAAATTCGGGTTTTTAAAACAGGCTGAGCTTAAAATTTTTAAAGATGATGGCCATCAAGCTTTTAAATAAAAATACGCGTTTAAGAAATGTATTTGCAGCCAAAAAGTCCTGAATCAAGTTTAGAAATATTCAGCGATAGGGTTTTAGCTTAGGAAAGTTACAGGTAAATGCCTTAAAGGAAATAAAAGTTTAATAATACATAATAATTTTAGCTAACAAGAAAATATATATTTATTTTTTGTATAGAATAAAAGGAGGCTGAATCCATATAACACATAATTAACAAATAATAGTAATAATAAGAAAATTAACTAAAATAAGTATGTATATCGATCACGAAAAATAAGCTGCCTTTTAAATGCTATTTGAGTAACAATTTTATTATTTAATAATTCTATAATTAAAAATAAAACAAAAAGAAAACAAGAAAAATAATAAATTGTTATAAAATTAGAAATAAATTATTAATTTAATTTAAAAACAAATAAACAGCTACCAAAAATTATACAAAATGTCCAGTTGCAATTATGATATTCTGAAATAATAAAAGAATCAACATAAAATTAAATAAATCAACATTATGTACGAAAATATATGTACAAGTATATACATATGTATATAAGACCGTACCTCAAAAAAAAGTTTCTCCTCACCGCCTCTAATATAAAGAATTTTTGCAAGGAGATTTCGAAAAAAAAAACATTTTTTTAGGCGAACGTAGGGGTCTTTTTTCAGTTTTTTGATCTTATCATAGGCATTTACAATCCAATCTTAAAGTGTGATATATCAAATGTTTTTGTCTCGTTGAAGAATGCCAAAGATATACGGGTATGTTCTGAAAACCGAATTCGAGTGAAATTGAAAACGAAAGTTTTTTCAAAGGCAAATAAAATTTAAATGCGCGAATTACTTTACAACTTTGGTATTCAAAAAAGTTACATTAATGGGTACATACATACATACATACATACAAACATAATTGGCCATTACAACCCTGTGTCAGGGCTACGGCCTAGCTATTCGCAGCACTCATGTTGTGTGTGTTAATTTTTATTCATGAGTACCGGGACCTACAGTTTAAAGTCGACTCCGAACGACAGATTTGAGAAACTTTTTCATGGCAATCAGTTACTCTCAGAGCTTTTGCCAGAAGACTGCTGGGAGGTAGTCACCGAAAGAAATAATTTTTTTCATATTTCTTTTTTTTTCAAGATGTCAGAGCTGAGATTTGAACCTAGCGCTATTGTCTTAGTAAGCCAACACTCTAACCACTAGACCACGGCGACTACTACTACTACTACATTAATGGTTATTAAACGAATAAATAGAAAAAATTTTAAAACAGTTTAACATTCTAAAATTATAGCAGTTTAAAATTTCATTCGATTTTAATTTAACTCTAATTCATTTTTCAGAACATAATGAAAAAACTAAAAAATCGACTCCTATGTTCGGCAAAAACTTCGATATTTCAGTGTTTTTGCCTCGAAAAGACCATTGTTAAGCTCAATAGCCCTTAAGGGCAAAACATTAGTCTTCTCGAGACAAAAAATTTTGATATACTATCGCACTTTAAGACCGGACTGTAAATGACTAAGATACATATAACGGAAAAACTGAAAAGAAGACCCCACGTTCGTCTAAAATAAGAAAAAATTGTTTTCGGAATCTCCTTGCAAAAATTCTTCATATTAGAGGCGGTACGGAGAAACATTTTTTTCTTTGAAAGGTGGTACGCTTTAATGTATATGCTTAGTTAAAAAGAATAAATAAAAGCGGGCGTGAGTATAATGTAAAAGAATTTTTATAAATTTAAAGAGAGAAATCAGCGTGTTCAGAGTTGTAAATGATTTTTTGATTTCAATTCAATACGAATTGGCTAAATTTTGAATTAATTCTTTTCGCCAAAAAAAGGAATTGAATGAAATTTGAATCAATTCATTTGAATTCAGCAAACATGAGATGCAATTCATTTGAATTACTTAAATTGATTTTGAATTAATTCAAATGAGTTAGAAAAACGAATTGCAGTTCATTTCCAATTCTAAACCTAAAACAAAAGCAAATACGTAACACAAAATAATACATATATCGACAAAAAAATTTTTCCAGAGAGTTTATTAGCTTTTGTATAGACATTTGATATTCTGACTCTGAAAATAACAACCATTTTCATGCATCAGCTTTAATTTTTAAGATATAGCATACAGTCTGTCTGCACATTAAAAATAACTAGCATTTATTTACAATCATATGTAATTTAACGGTACTTTTATTACCAAAAATGTATTTTTTTTATATGTATACCAAATTTATAGGTGAAGAAGAAAATCTTGGAATCAGTTTAAAACAAGAAAGAAATACAACAAAAACAAATGTTTACTTCATTTTACACTTTCAAGAAGCTCTATACAAAAATGATTTCTTTCATTTGATGTTAATAGGGAGTTAATAACTTGTAGGTGTTACAACTAAACGGTGATTTACCGTTATAATTTTTTATAAGAATCACTTTTTAAATTAATTTGCACTGTATTTTTGTATCATACACCTCTTATATTTACAATATTTGAAATTTTAAAAATGATGGGAAGAAAATTATCTTATAGTACTATTCCATCGCTTTATTATAATCGTCAACTGGGAACGAGTGCGATTGTGTTGTCGGGAATGTTTTTAGTTTCACGGAGTACAATTTACGTTATAAATCGAGTCGAAAAAGAGAATAGATTGGAATTAATGTCAGGAGGTGGGCGAAAAAAAATATAATAAGCAAAGGTGCCGAGCGTTTTATTATAAGAAAAGTGGCTCAAAATTCCAGAAATTCGAATAAACCACTAGCGGCAGAGTTAAAGTAAGAGCTTGGTGTTATTATTCTTCAAGAGACAGCTCGTCAGACCACGATAAAAAATAAATATTCAGCGAGGAAAAAAGCACTACTGTTAACAGCAAATATAGAAAAGAGATTTTTTTCATTCGTTATTCTTAACTTTTCACAGAAAAATTATTATTAGAACGATGTGATATTTTGTGACGAAACGAAAAAACGTTATACTACAATGATAGACCGTCTAGGGTGTGTCGCAAGCCTTTAGCAACTCTAAAATAGCAAAACATTATCCCAACCGTAAAATTTGAAAAATATCAATTATGACATGTGGCTGTATCTCAAGTCAAGGATTGGATAATCTTCCTGTTATAGTCTCAACAATGGATGGGCATCAATATTCATACATTTTGCGGTCCCATTTATTTAGGATTTCACAGAAATGTGGACTTAAAGGTGGCACAAACCAGAACTGAAGTTTTAACAAGATATTGGCGCAAAAAATAAGCTACACCTGGTACACATGTGGCTGTTATATAACTGCGGACAGGTCATTGATACATCAGCTCAAAGCCCCGCTCTCAATCCTACTGAGATTCCATGGGTGTTATAGAAAAAACAAGTCACTAAACGACAGAAAAAATATGATTTCGCTTAAAAAAGCAGTATTAGAAGAGTGGCAAAAAATACCAGAGAATTATGGCCTAAAGAAATGAATAATAATAATGAAATGAATGAAAAATCGTTTATAGTATGCTATAGATGCTATAGCTTTCCATACAAAGTATTTAAATAGTCTAAAACAAAATTTAAAATGTTTTTACTAAAGCCAAAATTTAAAAATCCTTTTTGTGCAGAGTTTCTTGACAGTGTAAAATGAGGTAAAAATTTGTTTTTGTTGTATTTCTTTCTTGTTTTAAACTGATTCCAAAATTTGTTTCTACACGATCCCTGTAAACACCTATAAATTTGGTATACATATAAAAAAAATAAATTTTTGGTAATAAAAGTACCGTTAAATTACATATGAATGTAAATACATAAATGCTAGTTATTCTTAATGTGCAAACTCATTATTGACATACTGTATATATGTATATTTTGAAGGAAAAACATGAAAGAAAATTACCAAAGAAGAATTCAGTTTTCGAAAATAGCCGAAAAGCCGAAGTTTTTCATTACTTCCACAAATGGTTTCCATATCTTGAACTCTTTTTTATTCATTGATGTTACAAAATTTTTGTGGTTAACTAGCACACAGCAACACATGTGCATTATAGTGTTGTAAACTCATATTTTGTATAAATGCTCCGACATCTTCACAGAAATGTTTCTTGTGAGAAATGTTTTAATAAATCCTTTTCGTGAGTACGGTATATCGTTTTTTAATGTCTAGTGTTAGCATGTTTTTTTCTTTCAATCTAGAAGCGAATAACTCGAACTGTAGTTTTGTTAAATAAAGGTCTCTCACTAGGTCATTCAAGTTATTTTGGTTAAAAAGTTCTGTTATTGGGACATTGGAAATAAAATCTGTATCATATGAGTTATCAAAATCCATTATGTTATCTGATTCGACTTCGGAAGACGATAGAAGATTCGGGATCACTGAACACGGGACCGGTTGTGGCTACACACACTTCCGGGTCGGGCGGCTTACGGGAATGAGCTGCTACCTCACTCCTAGCGACAATATGGAACAGTTTCGAATGAAACTTAATGGCATTGTGAATAGGGTTAACGAAATAGGCGGACCCTTTGTAGTTGCTGGAGATTTTAATGCCAGAGCTGTCGAGTGAGGTGACGCAACGACGAACACAAGGGGAAGATACGTCCTGGACATGGCTGCCAAGTTGGGTTTGATAGTGGCGAACACCGGAAATGCCACGACCTTCAGAAGACCGGGGTGTGAATACACAACGCCGGACATCACTCTGGTAACCAAGAGGTGGATCGGGTCTATTGAGGAGTGGCGCGTTCTGGAGGATTACACTGGTAGTGATCACCAGTATATTACTTTTCGGATTGCGGAGATAACGGACCTCTCAGAGCTTCTGTATTTAGAGGCACGCGTAAATGGAACGTGGCTAAGCTGAATCCTGATACTTTTTTTTGGCAAATTTTGATAGACTGTCTTCCACAGACACCAGGGGAAATGTGGACACCCTGGTGCACACAATGACACGACGCATTGTTCAAAGCTGCAACGCATCAATGCCCCGCATGGCGCATCATTCGAGAAGGCGCCCTGTGTATTGGTCGATACCTGAGATCGTTGAACTCAGGCGAACCTGCCTACGTGAGAGAAGAAGACACACTCGCGCTAGGCGGAACGACGATGACGTGTTGGAAGCTGAAGTTGTCAGACGACCCCGTAGCATCTTGAGGCGTGCTATTTTTGAGAATAAGAAGGCAAAATGGGAGGAACTCCGGAACGATCTGAATCAGTAAGGGCAGAGGGCATCCGATGGAACCGACGGCATATCGTGCGCTTTGCATGCTGGACAGTGCCGGTAAGCTGTTTGAGAAGCTATTGCAGCTCAGGCTGGCAGATTCCGTTGAGAGAGTCGGGGGACTGTCAGAGAGACAGTATGGTTTGAGACCCGGCAAGTCGACTCTGGGTGCCATAGGAAATGTGGTCGAAAGTGTCGAGCGGAAGTAAAAGCGGGCGCTGCTACCCCAAGCGTATAATTGTCAAAGCTGGACGTACGGAACGCTTTAAATAGCTTGCGATGCTCTGATATTATGGGGGCACTACGTACCCTCGGATACCTGCTGGGTATTCTCCAGAGCTATTTGGAGGATCGTCAGCTTCGCTACGATACTCCGGAGGCCTATTCAGATCACCTCTGGTGCAGCCCAGGGATCTATACTGTGCCCTGATCTCTGGAACCTGAGTTATGATGATATTCTGAGAATTGAGATGCCTGAAGAGACACACCTCGTAGGATATGCTGATGATATAGTGGCGGTCATATCGGCACGGGACGTGGATGACGCCAGGAGGAAGCTCAATCAGGTAATGATAAGGACCCGCATATGGCTTGAGGACCATGGGCTAACGCTTGTGGGAGAAAAGACCGAAGTTATTCTGATGACGAGGGCTCACATACCACTCGAGATCAATATGCAGGTTGACAATATATCCCTTGTAATCCGGAAATCGTTGAAATACTTGGGAGTGCAACTTGACTGTAGACTTACCTACTGGGCACAGATACAACATGCTACTGCCAAAGCGGCAAAGGTGACGGGCATACATACATACATAATTGGCCATTACAACCCTGCGTCAGGATTACGGCCTAGCTTCTCGCAGCACTCATGTTGTTTGTGTTAATTTTTTTTTTATCCATGAGTACCGGGACCTACAGTTCAAAGTCGACTCTGAACGACAGATTTAAGAAGCTTTTTAATGGCAATCAATTACTCCTAGAGCTTTTGCCAGAAGACTGCTAAGAGGTAGTCGCCGAAAGAAATAATTTTTTCATATTGCTTTTTTTTTAAGAAACGGGCATGCTGAGCAGATTAATGGCGAATATAGTGTCAGTGGGGGCTTATTATGGCGGCCACAAACTCGATACTGCTGTATGGCAGCGAGATCTGGAGCAATGCCCTAGAGAACGGAACGAAGCGCAAAGTGCTGGAGGCAGTGCAGCGAACAGCGGCACTTAGAGTTACTTCAGCCTACCGTACGGTATCGGGGGCGGCGGTCTTTGTGATAAGTGGCCAAGTCCCAGTGGCCATCTACAGGCGCGCGAGCGAAAAAGGGCTTGGACCGCAAGAAGGGCGAACGTCCCCAGACATGGGGCGGAAAGCGGTTCCGGGAAGGTATTCTCACCAGAGGAGGAGGAGGGATTGTGTTAATGGATTCACCACTCGAAGCAGCTGGTGATGATCAGCTGTAAGTGCGAAGGCATTTTAACCTTACCTCACACGCCAAAAAAAAAAAAAAAAACTTCGAAAGAAGCTTCGGCATATTCTGAAAGTAAAACTGGTGGCTCCCGCCAGATCATCGGTGTTATAAGTTTTAGTGAACTTTTTTACACTTTTCCTATGTCGGAAACTTACAACACATTTTTGAGAAACAGCTTATTTAAATTCCACATTTGCACTTTAAAATATTCAGTATATGGGCATTTTCAGAAAAAAGTCCACCTTGATCAAAAAATGAAAAGTTAACCAACAGATTTTTTCCGAATGTTTTATAAAAGAGAAACCTCTAAAATAATTTAAATGTAAATACTGAGCTATAAATTTGAAGTTCTCGTTTTGGTAAATGTTTTTTAACTTCAAGGGCATTTTCTCTTTATAATTAACATTCCTAAGAGAAATTGCATAATACTATTATTGCAAAACTCTCATATATAATAATTACATATGTTTGTACCTATATGTATATATGTACATAAATAACAAATGTAGTTTTTTTATATAATTTTCTAATATTTATGCCTTTTTCGTATTTTTTAACAAAATAAATATTAAGTGGAAATTTTTGTAAGGTAACGGCAGCAACGTAACGCCAGATCTTTTTTCCTAGAAGAAAAAAGGATAATGGAATTTTTCATTTGATAAAATGAAAAACGTATATTCGTCCAAACGTATATTCGTCCAAATGCTACAAAAAAAGTTTTGATTAAAAAGACTTGCCCAATCCGCAAAGTATTATCAAAGTAAAATTGCACTTCCGTTTTTTGTAACGTAACGCCAGGTCATTTTTTTGAGTATACTATCTTGAAATATTTAGGCTCAATTATTTGAATTTTTTCACTAAATATAAAAGTATCCAATCACTTTTCGAATGTGAGAATAAAAAAACTCTGGTTAAAATCTGGTTTTTAAAGTTTTTTTTTAAAATATTGCCGTACAAAAGTAACGTAAGGCCAAAATGGAAATGCCCATAAGCGGTTTAATAAGATATTTAATTGATTTTCTATAATTTCTGATCACAGAAGAAGCAACAACACTTCGGATCGATTAAACAACTTCCTGATGTAGAAGTTACGATAACTTTATACTAACTTGTGCCAAAGCTATGTAAAACCCGAAAAAGCAGTTCTAATATCACTTAAATACAAAAATCAAAATGCTGCATCAAAGTTTAAAAGAAAATCGAAAAATGTTTCCGGAAAATTTCAAAAAGTCAAATTTTGTAACTATGTGATATTGAAATTGAGAATAGACAAAAAAAAACAGGTAAATCATTTTGGCGAAACAAATAGATGTACATATTAAAAAAATGTCAAAATGTTTATTTCAAATTAATTGGAAATGAATTGCAATTCATGTCTGCTAAATTCAAATCAATTGATTAAAATTTCATTCAATTCCTTTTTTTTGGCGAAAAGAATTAATTCAAAATTTTACCAATTCAGTGCATGAATGATTTACGAATTAATTAAAAAATGAATGATTCGTTTACAACTCTGAGCATGTTTATGTTTAAACTTACCTTCCAGATTCAGCACCGCTTTTATTTGGTGTCACGCCGCAATGAATTATCTGCAAAAAAAGAAACAATACATGCATACATAAATCGAAAATTGTTATGTCATATTTATTTATTTGTTCGGTTATTTGCCCTAAAAAATGAATTCTAAAACTTAATCTAATTAAAGAGCACTAACTTAGTACTTTGACTATTACCTCTGATCACAACTCCATATGTACATTGTTTGCATAAATGTACTCGTCGTATATGCAGAAAATGCAGATACTACGTACACGCATATAAAGAGTAGTACATACAAGGCTAGGACTAGTCCAAATGTAACCCACATGTATGAAAAAAACGTGTTCCATTTAACTTTCCAATGTCCTAGGCGAAGACTACCTAAACCAGCTATGCATTACATAAGAATAATCTCAAAACTACTCTATGTTACTACTCCATGTATTATACACATATGCCGAATTCACAAAACCCTTGTATTCATTGTATTCGTTGTTTTATTGTACGGCACTACAATAGTTGTACACTTGTTGTTGGTAATTTGCATATAAACATTTCATACAAGTCATACACTTTTTTTTTCATATGTTTTAAAAAAGTTGTATTGGTTTCTGTGTTATTGTGAATGAAAAATATTGACAAGAAAAATTTAATAAAATAAATTAAATAAATAAATATAAAAATGGAAGAAAAATGAATTTTGCTTGTAAAAATCAACTTTTTAATACAGTTTTTCTTCTTCTTATTTGTTTTTTGACGTTTAATACACAAAACACTTTCATATACATACAATAGATGTTCACAAGCAAAAATTATATTCAATAGATGAAACAACGATACAAAACTTTGTGAATTCGGCAATAAAGTTAATTTCGTAATTATTGCGTGTTAGTATACTCCATGAAATACACTTGGTTGCTAGTTGTAAAACTAGTTTATATTAATACTCTACGGAATAGTTTAAACTATGCAATCTTGTGTTTATTATTTCTTTTTTTTTTTTTTTTGAGGTGGCTAGTAAATTACGTTTTTGTATAAAATCTGGGTTCGTAAATAAACGAACGCTCTTCGCGCAAGCAATTCCTACTTCTTTTCAAATGACATGGTTCATGTCTGCATTACAATGGACTATGGTGTAACTACTCCCTATAATTTTAAATGATGGATTACGTACTTCAATATTTTATGCTGGGATATGTACAATATTAAGTATTTCATACATTACAAATATTCAGCTTATAAATAAACAATAAACATACGAACACAAAAAAAAATTTTTTAATTTTTTTCAATTCTAAGGAAATTGTGTTTTAGTTTTTTCATCGTAGAATAAATACAATTTGTCACTTTAAATAAATGAGCAACAAAATTGTGCTCTAAATAAAATCCAAATAGAACCAGAAGACAAAAAACAACCAAATTGTCAGGCCAGCCAACTTAAAGTACTTACAACTTAACATAGTGCAACAAGTAGCCATTAGAAAGTGTTACAGATACAAATTCATGCAAAATGTTTTTTTCTATGTAAGTGTACTTTAAATAATAGTTTTCGTTTGTTAACTAAAAGGATTCAATGTTTTAGTTTACATTTCTTCATAGGTTTTATCACAGATTGTGTGTATTTTCTAAAAAAAACAAATAAATAAGAACATCAACAGCCAAGGAAAAGGAAACAAAAAATATATGTACAATAAAACTTCCTGTTGAGTTTACATATGTACACACATACATACTGATACATGCATATTATGCATGTATATATATGTATGTAAGTATATGTGCATTTCTGTTTGTTCTCATTCTTTGTTGATAGCCAACAATAAAAAAATCTAGAAGAGCTCACTTTATTAAGTGGCTGGTTTATTGGTCGGTTGACTGCTGTATGTATGTATGTATGTGACATGCTTACTTATGCAACAAAAACTCTTAACAAAAGTGAAAGTGGTTAAACTATACAAATAATTTTAGCATATAGGAAAACTATTTGGCTGTAATCCAAAAAAAAGTGAAAAATCTGTAGGACATTTTTATTGTTTCATTGTTTGTTGAAAGTATATCGCCGATGGAATTAAAGAACGCTGTAACTGACAAAACCTTAAATGTTCACCAGAGCCAAAAAACTTTCATAAAAGTAGAACAAATACACTGGTATTTTTCATTTCGCAGACGGCGTAAGTGAATTTATTTTCATCGTAGAAATCTGGGACCGGGACCAAATGACACGTATTTTTTTTTTTTTTTTTTTTGATAAAAATGATGCAAAAAACGTATTTTCGGTTTTATGTCAGTTATAGCGTTCTTTAATTCTTGCGACAATATGTAAAGCAGAAAATAAAAAGCAAATATAAATACATATATACATATACATATGTATGTATACAAAAAATTGAAATATTTTAACATATACGAAAGCCAGGCAAAAAGAGAACAACACAATTAAAATGACAATGCGTTTTGTAAAAAAAAAATGTTAGCAAACAATTTTAATCTCTTAGTTTTATTGTTCGTATTTGACGAAATACTCGCAGAAAAAATTATAAAAATATAATAACGGAAATGTCATTTGAATGATAAATAAAAAAATAAAATACTCGGCAGGTTTCCATATGTATACACTAAAACAGTATGGGGGTTACTTTGTATTCCGATGTTTTCGAAAGAAATTTCCCATTTGAAAAATCAATAATAATGAATAAAAAATTTTTTCGAAAATTCGTAATTTTTTGCGGATTCGTAAGATTTTCGATTTGAATCGAAATACAAAGTAACCCCCCAGGATAATAATCCGAAACATAAAATGAGATTGGGTAATACAGTTTTTAGAAGAGAGTAGTTTACCAATCAAACTTAATTCAACTATCGAAAATTCGAGGGGTGCGTTCGCATAAAAACTCGAACAGCACGGGTTCAAATCCCAGCAAAGCTGAAAAATGAAAAAGTTTTCGGTGTTTCGTAATTTATATTAAAAAAAATAAGAGGTTCCCCCCACGTGATGATGATGATTGGTGATTTCAATCAAAATTGAAATCGTCTGTATTTTCATTTTCATTTTTATTTTTAAAAAACGTATTTAAAGCTTCTCAAGTTTGGAAGATATAACAGCTTGAAATTTCAGTCGATTTCCATATTGATCGAAATCGATTACCATGCTATCGCCCATGTGCTGGAAAACATGCGATTTCAAATCACTTGTGATTTCAAAATCGCCAATGTTTTAAGTGTCAAAAGTAATAAAAACAAACATAATCAGGGCAGTCATAGAAACCATGTCGGTTTTAGTAATTGTCATTTTTGCAAACCAATGTTGGTTTTATTTGGTGTCATGAAACCATATTGGTTTTGTCATTTTCGAGTGTAAATAAAACCAATGTTCGAATCAGCTGTTGCTTACATGTGTTGATTTGTTTACAGTTTTATTTTACTTGTGTTATTGAAATACATAAGTGAAAAATTAATTGCATTACACTAAAAAATATAAAAAAAGGAAAAAGTCGCTATAAATAAAATAAGATGGCATCAGCAGTTGTAGTTTTTTTGTTGTTAGATGAAGAACGATCAGAAAAGGTGATGAGAAAACTTCCTAGAGATAGCAGCAACCCACTTGAGTTGCCGGAGGCAGCGTAAGTAATTTTTTTTTATTGTGAGCTTACTTTTAAAGCTGCTTTGCTGATTTGTATCTAATTATAGGTTGAACAAAGAAGCATTTCGTATGGTCCTTGACACTATCGAAAGGCATTTGTCGCGTTCTAAAATACTTCCGATTTTGCAACTTGCTACTTCGTTGCGATTTTTAGCGGAAGGATCTTATCAGAGATCAGTCGGTAACGATTCAAATATAAGTGTCTGAAGAAGCACCGTATCAACAATTTTAAGTGATGTGCTCAAGGTTATGGAGCGGTACATTTGTCGTCAGTGGGTCCAACTGGAAATGGACAACAATGAAAAAAGCAGATCAAGAGACCATTATTATTGCATAGACGGGACACACATAAAAATTATAAAGCCTAGCATTGACGACCATTTGTACTTTACTCGAAAGGGGTATTATAGTATGAATGCAATGATTGTAAGTTTAAATGAATTTTCGTTCCATATTTTATAATAAAATTCGTTCTTATTAATACTCAGATTTGTGATGGTGAAATGAAAATTCGAGCTGTGGATGCACGGTATCCCGGCTCCAACCATGACGCTTTTGTGTGGAATATAAGTACAGCCAGGCAACATTTTATTAGGTCGCATAAGTCGGGTGACCGAACATCGAAGCTTCTGGGAGATTGTGGATATGGAATTGAACCCTTTTTGTTGACACCGTACAGAGATCCGTGTTACAACTCCAAAGAATATAAGTTCAATATGGCTCATTCTTCAGCTCGTAATATCGTTGAACGAACTATTGGAGTTTTAAAAAACCGGTTTCGATGCTTAATGAGCACATTGCATTATCAGCCACAAAAAGTGGTGAAAATTATAAATGTCAGCTGCGCTTTACACAACATCTGCCGGTACTACAAATTGGAATGCAACGAAAATGATACACTTTTATCATCCAATGATATAGAGGCGGATGTTACATTGCCGTCCAACAATATAGAGGAGAACGTAACATTGCTATCATCAGCATCACAACAAAGTGAAGGTCGAAGAGTCAGGGATGAAATAGCTAACAGTTTATAGTTAAATAAAAAATATGTATAACTTTCATTTACTAAATTCAGTCTTTTACTCATTGTTTAACAAATATAAAATACATATTCATGTTTAAAACATTACAACTTAAATCTTAAGTAATTTTTTTAGGGTAGGTACAGGTTTAAAAAAATTCTACTTCATTCTTTGTACATAAAACTAACATAAAGGAACTAAATTCATTTTCTTTCAGATAATCGGCTTTCTCTTCTGTTTTTTTTCAAATTCAAACTTTTGCGTTTCTAACTCCAATTGTCTCTTCATTAATTAAATTTTTTCCTGTTTACACTTCAGGATGCCTGCACTAAACCGGGCAAATTCATTTTTTAAATCATTAACTGCACTCGCGACAGACTCGTTTCCTTTTTCAATAGCCCTATAAGAGCGTCTTAGGCTGCTTGTGTTTTCTTGCTCTATTTTAATTAATTCCTCAAGCTTTTGATTTAATTCCAACTTCATTTTAATTTCATCGTCCAAAAATTGCTTTAAGCGGTCGCTGGTATTTTCGGTTCTAAACCTTTTAGGGGTACTCGTGGGTAGAGCTGCAGGCAGTGGCCGTTTTAAAGATGTTGAGGGCATTTCTTCTTCAATTGAAACCTCAGCATCTTCGTCGAGACCAAGTGCTACGCCCGACAAACCTTCTATGATGGTATTTTGGGTCCTATTTTTATGCTTTCCCCTAAAATATAAAAATAAAAATGCAAAAATATATCTTTTTATTAAGCAAATATTAATATAAATCTATTCACTTACATTTTTAAAAAATATCCCGGAGAAAACAAATTTGAAAACAAACGCGCGCAAATGAAAACTGACAGCTGTTAGCTGCTTGGTTTATTTCCAATAACAAAACCAATAACGGTGGTTTCTGTGACACCTAAAACCGATATAAATTCTAATTGGAACATAAAACCAATAACATTGGTTTTCATGACACCAAAGTATTTTTTTTTATCGTTTTCAAAACCAATAGTGACAAGATTGGTTTCTATGACAGCCCTGAATATAAACGAATTATTAAATAAAATTAATAAAAATGCCAGCTGCGTCATTGTTAAGTTTAATTTAATTAAAAAAAAACAATATGAAAGAAAACAACGTATTAGAATGCGTTTTCTTAGAGATGAGCAATAAAAAAGAACATACTTTTTATTTTACATTTTCTATTAAAATTAATTGTAAAATATTACTTTGTTTACTTTGTATTTATAAAAAACATATTAGATTTTATTCATGTATGATTTTATGTTAAATTATCAGGCATGTTCTGAAAATCACGTGATTTCAAATCACATGTAAGTTTAAAATTACGCAAGAAATTCTTAGGTGTTCTGAAAATCACGAGCTTTTTTGTTTTTAGAAGTGTTTTTCATTGTTCTAAACCACAAACTTTAAGCTCTTTTGTGTCGTTTATAGAGCTGCCAGATTCATTGCTGGCATTTGCATTAAAATCGCACATTTATATTTCAAAAATTAACCAATCTATGTAAACTATTTTACATTATATTAATTTTTATGAACAAATTTTATAAATTTTAGTTTTTAATAATTAATTTAATTGGCAAATTTGGTCAAATTATACATAAAATAAAATAACATGTTGTAAATCTGGCAACTCCAAAAATCGTTTTGAAAAATAAAAGCAAATTGTGAAAAATGTAAACAAATCAAAAGATTTTATGAAAATTGTAATGTGTTTTAAAATTTGCAAATTTTAGAATTTTTCTGCATGAAATTATAATTTTTTTTCTAAAAATAAATAAAGAACAAATGATGTTATATGTTTGTTTTACTTTTTTCGCCCAATTGTAAGTAAAATAGTGTTTAAAAAGGCAAGTGATTTAATATCGACAAGAATTTACCTGACGATTTCAAATCACAAAATTTCAAAAAATTTTGTGCTCAGAACACCTTTCTCGTGATTTGAAATCACTCCTACAAAAAGTGATTTTCAGAACATACCTGTATATGCAAATTTTTAAGAAAATATGCAATTTCACTTATAGATCAAATGCGTAAAAGTTTGTGATTTGAAAACGCCTAATTTCTGGAGATTGTGAACTCTAGCACACCTCTTTTGCGATTTCATATCGAGTTCGCCTATTTCATGCGATTTGCGATTTCCAGCACATGAACGTATTGTTATTTCTTCCGGTTCTCAAATCCAATTCCGACAACATTGAATTCTATGACACTTAATCGATTTTTTTTTGGCACTTAAACAAAACTACCACTCACTGTTTAAATTAACAAAATACCTGTTGGGTTTTGGATTTTGAAATCATACAACCATATTATTATTACAATATGCATCATGTATCAAACAATTTTATATAGACGATAAGATTTCAAAATTTAGTAAGATTTTGAATGTTATCAGAAAAAAAAATACATTTAAGGATTTAGTTGTACGTTAATAATTTTACTTTAATCACTATTTGTGGATTTTTAAATAGACCCGGACTTTGCAGTATCAGAAACCATTTGTTGACCCACACTGTTCAGTGCTTGAGGAGGCATATCTTGAGGCATTTCAGCACCACGTACTAAATAAATTGTTGTTTGGCAATTGGGACAAGTTGTACACATTTCTGGTTCTGGAGTAGCGGGCATAGCTAGATTATGATTTGTTGTCACTGTTGACGGTTGACCAGACTGTTGAACGGGATTCCCCTGATTATTTGTTGAATGCTCTTGAATCATTTGTTTTTGAAAATCTTGCTGAGCGGAAACGGGATTCTGTGTTTAACAAATGTTTTACAACAACAACAAAACATTAAATTAATATAATTTCTAGCTTTATTTATTTGTAAATAAGTAAATAGAAATATGCTGAGCTATTTACATGGTTAATTGGAGTTGTTGCTTGTTGGTATTGAACCGGTACTGCTCCAGACGACATTTGCACTTGTGGCTGAATTTGATTATACGATGCTGGTAAATTATTTGAGTTCTGATGATAGCTCGGCTGTTGACTTCGTATGGAAGACTGATTTGTTGGCTGGTTTGGCATGCTTGGTGGAACCGCTTGGGTAGGAGGCTAATTTTATATAAAAATTAAAAAAAGAACATAATGGGGTTAAGAAACCTGCATCTTATTTACTTACAATTGAGGGTTGTCCAGCTGCTTGCGGATTCAACTGACTTTGTGTAGCGTTTACATCATTAAGTCCCTATTTAAAAAAATTTCAGTTCTTTTTTTATTCATTGCAACATTTTAATAAATAAAGAAACAGTTTTGCGTACCGAATTGCCGGGATAAACTGGTTTTCTAAATAAGTTTTGTTTTAAATATTCCTCGTCTACCTCTTGCAGACCCTTAAGAAAATAATAAACATATAAAGAAGGATAGTATAAAATGTTAAATATGGGCACCTCACCGATCTGCGTTCTATGGTTGGTTGTCTTGAAGGCAATTTACTTAGCGCATCTAAAGGATGTTTTCTTCCCTATATAAAAAAAAATATGACTCTTGCATCCATTTTATAAAATATTTGTACTTACATTTAATTTAGTTTGTTCAGCCGCCTTGCTAGGAGTCAAACTGATTTCACTCATTTGTTTCTAAATACAATTACAAATATGCGTAAAATTTTTTAAGTTTAAAGAAATTCCATCAATATAAAAACAAAAAGTTTTCCAATACATTCAATATTAAGAGTAAAGGAATAATTTGTTTTAAAAAACAAATATTTATATGAACACCCACCGTAACTTGAGGTTTTGATGATCCGGTAGTAATGCGGTGACCATTACTAGTATATTGTGTAGTATGTTGCATATTACTACGTTTAGCTTCCATTGTAAATTGAGAAAATATTCAAAAAATATATGTATATGTGTTGTATTACAAAATTTCTTATTTTTATATGTATCGACTTCAAATTATTTTCAATTATGAAAATTCGTTTAATTATGTTCAAGACTTTTTGAATACATTCCAGTTTAAATAATGAAAGTTTTTACAAAAGTAACTTTTTGAAAAATATATAAAAAAATATCCAGTATATGGCGAATTGATTATAAGGTGTGGGCAAGTTTACAATAAACAATAATAATAGTGGTGTTTTTTTCGAACCGAATATAAATAGTCCATACAGATTTTTATTTATATCCGCTTATATAAGCGGTTAATTTTAAAACTGCTTAAAAATTAAGCACATATAAAAATGTTGCCAAGTTGGATTTTTTTTATCTTGACGTTATCTTTTTAAAATTTTATGACATTTCATAAATTAATAAAAGAATAAACGTTGTAAATATGGCTGAGGCGAAGGAATGTAATTATTTTTATATTGTTTGAATTGTTTTTAAAAAAATAATTACATATTTTTTTATAAAAATTGTAAGCAATGCCCAATTTAATTACTTATGTCGTTTTTTTGGAAGCAGTTTATCTAAGCGGCTATAGGTATCGAAAAAAACACCACTAATATACGTTTTGACAATTTTCTCTTCAATATATAAGTAGTGTAATATATTTTGATAGCTTCATGTTATCAAAAAGGATAGAAAGCTTATTGAGTAACTACACCTTATAATTAATCCGCTTTGATCCAGTAAGTACTGACACACTCTTAGAAAAGGATAATTCATTATTTGTTTTTTCCCCAAAAAACAACAGACATTGCTTTTGTAAAATTTGTAATTAAAACGTAAAGAAAAAAAAAGTAATAATAATAATTTGAAGTAAGAAAAATCATCAAAGCAAATAATATATAGAAATAAGATATGTTATAAAATATATTTATGAAACATATTTTCATTGAAAATTTTTTATATTAAAGCCTTATCATTTAGCAATAAAAATATTAGTTTCCTTTGTCTGCTTAAGAAAAATGTATATTACTTTCGAGAATAGAAAATGAATATATAATATACCGGGTTATCCATTTCGAGGTTTCAAAAGTACGGGACTGGAATTTTTTTTTTTTTTTTTTTTAAGACCAATACTCAGGGGTAAACCCCTACTCATGCAGTGTGCATTGTATTGGAATTTGACATCTGTTAAACTAAGTTGTTAAACCAATTTTTTTCTTTTCCGTTGAAAGTCTGACATTAACGAAAATGGATCGCTTAACTATCACACAACGCATAAAAATTATCAAAACTTACCACAAAAATGGTGATTCTGCCACAAGCAAGCAATTGGCAAAATTGTAAAGAAATTTGAAGAGACTGGAGCGGTTACAAATATTGTAAGGCCTGTGCATCATCGTTTCGCTCGTTCCGCTAAAACATCGCTGCTGTAAGTGAAAGTGTTGCCGACGACCCGAATGTGTCGATTCCTCGTTGTTTTCAGGAATTAGGACTGAATTACGACACATTATTGAAGCATACGATTTGGAGAGTATGTGGTTTCAACAAGACGGTGCCACATGCCACACAACTCGAGCGAATATGGCCTTATTGCAAAAGACATTTCCTGGCCGCGTAATTTATCGTCGTGGCGATATCAACTGGCCACCAAGATCATACGATTTGACACCATTAGAGTTTTTTTTTTGTGGGGCCACGCGAAATACCGTGTTTATGCAGATAAACCTTCAACTCTTGAGCACTTAAAAACCAACATTCGTCAAGTTATGGCTGAGATACTTCCTAATATGTATCAAAAAGTGACCAAAAATTATCTCAAAAGAATCAATGCTTGCAACACTTCGTGTGGAGGTCATTTAATTGATTTAGTGTTTCACACGTAATGTCAACGTTCAAACTTTATAATAATAAAAAAAAATCATGAAAAAAATATTTTATGTGTTTTATTTACGTTTGCTTTTGAAACCGCAAAATGGATAACCCTTTACTAGCCCAAACCCGACGTGCTTCGCTACACCTACCACTACCATTTGTCCACTTTTTGCGACTGATGATTTTTATTGACTACAAAACTAATTACACTAAATTCAGAAACTGCAGCATTAACACGTCTCAAGATATAAAGAAATTAATATTTAACTTGTATGGGAAGTACCACGACCACTTGTCCAACTCCTTCCACCTTCTGACTGATGATTTTTCATTTACGGAAAGTCGTTCATACCAAATTTAGGGGGTCGTGGCGTACTGGTAGAGCGCTTGCACAGAAACTCACACGACCAAGGTTCAATTCCAGCGAAGGACAAAATTATAAAAATAAATATTTGCGGTTTTCTAAAATTACAATTTAAAATTAAATTTAAATAAAGTAAGAGGTTCCCCCACCCCCCCCCCCCCCCCTCCGTCAAGACCATCTGCAAGAAACCGCCCCCTGACATTTCTAATCTATTCCACCAGAAACCAATGATCAGGAGTACAGCGCCACCTTCTGGGAAGATAACAGATAATCTACTGAAGACGCTCACCATTCACATGTAAACATCCACCGACAGATGAGGCCATTGCTGTTTGATCATTTGAGGGTGAAGGTATAACACTGGCTCTTGAGTGGACAAATTACCAGCAACTTGTTTCATCAACAAATAAAGGCGCAAAAAATACAAAATCTATGGAAAAAAAAAAAAAAACTTCTATCAACCATCTTCACATTCCAATACAATGCACACTGAAGTAGGGGTTTACCCCTGAGTATTGGTCTTAAAAAAAAAAAAAAAAAAAAAAAAAAAAATTTTGCTTAAAACGTTCTTAAGTTGAACAAAAATCAGTATTTAGTTTGTGTGGGAGGTGCCACGCCCCAAAAAAATAATAATAAAAAACATATCCTATTGCACTTTCGACAGTTAAGTCTATCTATGTTCCAATATGCAACAAAATCGGTTCAATGTTTTAGGCGTGAATGACCGACAAACAAAAAGATAAACAGATTTATAATACTTATATGCATATGGTTTACAAATATATGTATGTATAACGTCTCTGATCACTAAAGCCGAATGTTGGAATATAAGAACACCAATACCCCGGTTTGCATCCCTAATTGGGACTGAAAAAATGAGACGCAAGCCGAAACGACGCAAACTGAAGCAGAATTTTCAATTGTTTACGTATATGATTTTCGTTTAGTCAATACAGGTTTTAAACATTTTAGCTTAGAAAAATTGTTTTTAAATCAATATATTTTCTTATTAGTTTTTGAATAACAGATTTTATTAAAATACAAATATAACAATTGTGAAGATCACTGATATAATTCGAAACTAATAACTACGCTTAACATGTAAACAACGCACACCTGCAAATTTGCTTTCTACTAAACGGGAAATCCCCTTTTTTGCTTTAACTTTGTAAAAATATTTTCATATCAACCACGCAAATCGAAGCATTTACGACGCAACTTCGAAGCCGTGCGACGCAAACTGAAACAAAAACGACGCAACATTGAAATTCCAGAAACTTAAAAAAAGACGCAACTTCGAAGCGACGCAAACTGAAGCGACGCAAATCGGGGTATTGGTGTAATAAAAACCTAAAACTAGCATGTAGATAGTCATCGTGTTAGAGTCGACAGACAACATATATGATGTTATACACCAAATTAATCGTCTTTGTGAGCTCTCACAGAATCTGTGGTGATCTTGCAAAAATGATCATTAATCGGATTTTAACTGTTACTTTTTGACGGAAAAATAAAATGTTGAGTAAAACCTTTAATAATGGAGTTTTATTTTTTCGTCATAAGTAGCCTGTTTCTGTATGACAAACAATTTTAAGCAATTGAAAATTTATATGAAAAGTGCTCAAAATTATTTGAAAAATTTAGTGTTTTTCATACAAATTTTCAATCGTTTGAAATTGTTTGTCATACAGAAACAGGCCATAAAGCGGAAAAAATTCAAAATTTGAATTATTTTTTATTGAATATAAAATAATAAGAAAAAAATTTGTTTTATTTATTTATTTATTTTTTGTTGGCTGTTATTTTTATGAAAATAAAAATAAAAATTTAAAGACAGAAGTTTGTAAAAATATATGGTTGTTTGTTCAGGACATTTTTCCTTTTTCTTTTCAACTTTTCCTAATTCTTCCTTATTCTGTGTGCCTTCTAAGTTCTACATTGTAAAAGTTTTACGCCAGAACAAATGAGAATTGAAAAATATCTGCCTTCTAATTTCTACATTGTAAATCCCGACATACTGTAGCTTTGTATTTTTCAGTACAACTTACAAAAAATACAGAGTTGCATCGGAAAGTATAGTTGCATCAACTAGAAATCTAGTAGCGAAGTTGATTTAGTTTTATATGAGAAATCTAGAAATAATAACTAGATTTCAATTGAAATCTCGTAATTAGTTGATTTGAGTTTGATGTAAATGCACTATTACACAACATTTTAACCGGTAATTGCCGAAACTTGCTAAAAATGTTACAAATATTTGACAAGGAGGATGAAAACGGGTTCGATAACTGCGTCTTCTACGACGCAAATGTGAAATATGATAGAAATGATATTTGTAATAATTTGCAGAGGATAATGTGTAAAATCAGGATTAGGTGTAAAAAAAATTGTTCATAAAAACGAGTTTTATTTTATTACAGAAGAAATTATGCACCTAAATAGAGTTTTACTTTATGACGAAAAAATAAAACTCCATTTTTAAAGGTTTTATTCAAAATTTAATTTTTCCGTTAAAAAATAACTTTTTCTGCCGACGTTTTTTGGAAAAATTCTCAAAACAACCACAAAAAGTAAGTTATGCACACGTGTCGTACAATAGAAAAAAGAACGTTTAAATTGTGTATTAATGAATATGCGAGAAATATGAATCTGGGGATTCATAAAGGATTTAGTGAAATAAATTATTTGTACGATACGAATAAATTTTCAGTTTCATTTTAAAAATCTCTTCCGGCAGCCAGGGATATGCTCAATGGACTCAATTCCATTAACAAATCTTAAAGTCTTATCAGCAATACGAGTAGATTTAATCCTTATCCTACATCTCAAATGGCAGCCTTATAAACTTCAATAAAGTAATCACTCTGCGACATGAGCAACAAATTTTCTAACACGCATCCATAAAAAAGATTCAACTGGTACAATCTATAAAAAGTAGATTGATTATCTCAACACATTTCATAATACTCGTCACGTAATAGACCTGCCAGATATTCTTAAATCCTAACCATTTATATCCCATCTATTAGCTTTGGGGGGGTCGTGGTATAATGGTTAGAACGCTCGCACAGAAACTCAAACGACCGAAGTTCAATCCCAACGAAGAACAAAAATTTTAAAATAAAATTTTCGGTTTTTATAAAATTATAATTTAAAAATAAAAGGTCCCCCTCCAACAAGTCCATCTTCAAGAAACTGCTCCCTGACATTACCAGTCTATTCCACCAAAAACGAATGATCAGGAGTACAGCGCCGCCACCTTCTGGGACAATAATAGCTAACCTACTGAAGATGCTCGCCCCACATATTCAACATCCAATGACAGATGGGGCAATTGCTGGTGATCACTCATGGGTGAAGGTATAACACTGGCTTTAGAGTGGTCAAATTGACTTCAACTTCTCTCATTATGTTATCCAGATCAGAATTAATCGGTGACCGTATTTGTGCAATTTTTCTTTACTCCAATGAAATTAATACTAGAAAAATTGCAAGAAAATAAAAAATGTCGCCAAGCAGAAAATTAGCACATCAAATAAGTTTTAAAATCGTCATGTTAGGCGATAAATCGCCAAATCTAACAATCGTGATCTATTGTAAAAATATTATATCCGCAAAAACAATCATAAAGTAAATAAACCCCTAATCTGATCTAAGAAAGAAATATTATCGCAATAAAGGCTTAATAGAGAAGATACTTTAAATTAACTAATCAGAATAAATTTCTCACTTAAATAGTGTGCAGTGTATTGTAGCATGATTTTTAGTTATTAATACTGACACACAAAAGCATGTCATTATTGTCGTTTTTACCGTACAATGCGATAAAACAAAAAGGATATCAAATTACATATAAGCAGCGAGTATATCATACAGTGTTATTGATCGTCGTTGCAATACACATTCCGTGAGGCGAATGCAAGCGAGCAACGATCACTTGAAGCTATGATTTTATGTCGCTGACGATGTTTGATATTTACATTGAAAAAATGCAAGTTAACTGAAACACAGTTAACAACCTCTCTCCAGCTCAATTAACGACAATTCTGTGTTCACACGTAGAGATGCTTATTTTTGAGATTGCATGTTTATAGGCGAAGGTGAACACAGACAAAGGAGATTTTTTGCAAAATACTAAATCAGAGTCTTGAATTAATTAGGACACAATTTAATTATTATTAAACGCCCCAATAATTTAAATAATTGCAAGAGTGCAATAATTGCTATAGTACAATTTTAATTATGAGCGGTCACTTCGACTTTAAAATTGACAAATTTTTTTAGAACTTTCTATAAGGACGTTCTTTGCATAGCTATGGTTCCAAATCGATTTTTTTTGCATAATTTAAAATAATCAAGCGAGAAACTTTAATTTTTGCACATTTAATGACCATGGCATATAAATAAATTAGAAAAGAATAGTCAATTGGACCACACTCACTAAAAAGGAAGGTACTTCCTGGTTTCTTTAAAATAAAATAAGATGTTTTATTTGCTTTTTTCCTTTTTGTTCCTATTCTGATTTTTCTTGATTTTTTGAATAACCCTCTTTATTAGTACAGTCGGGCATCGATTATTCGTGATCGGGTTAACCGATAACCCCGATTAACCATGATAGCTAAATATCCTTATTTGCATACGATGAGTTAGAAGCATTTGCAAGCAATAAACTTAATTTTGAAATTTGAGCAGCGCGGGTGGTTAGATCTAAATTTATTCAGTATGGAATCGTTACCAGTGGTAAAAAGACATTAAAAACATTAAAAAGTATGAAGTTGGGATACAGACCGTTTATGACATTGCTATCTTGAGTTAATTTTTTTAGTGTAAATATGTATGTACTTGTTAAATAATAAAAATATTAAAAAAATCTATAATCAAAATTGTTATTCGATAACTGTGAAAATCGATTATCCGTAATATTTGTGGTCTGACTGTACATCGTACTTGGGCCCGTTTGTTTTTCAAACCGAAAGCATTTCGGTATTGTGTCTGTGTTTGAAGCGATAGCAAAGATCTCGTGTTAGTAAAATGTTTACAGTTTTATTGTGAATAAAATTTCACTATGGCTAGGGGCTAGTAAAATTGTTGACATAAGCATAGAAATATTTGACAATTAAAAAACAGAACAAACTAAATCAAATATAAAATAATTATTAAAATATTTTAGAAATGTAAAGAAATATAAAAATTTTAGTAAAATTATTAAAAAAGAAACTAAAATGGAAGGAGAACCCGTAAAATAAAAATAATAAAGTAAAACAAAAACTAAAACATCAAATAAATGCGATCTTCTCCTCTTCTCAATCCTGTAGGTGTAAGTGGTGATGAGGTGAATATAATTAATAGTCACAGACATCACCAGAATCTTTGTACAGAAACATAACTTTTGGTCCATGGATCTTATAGGTTATGTTTAGAGTACAAAACTACACAGCCACAATATCAAGAATGTCGACAAGGGCTTAAAAATACGCCATAAACCTTAGGCTGAATATCCCATTTTTGAAATACATGTTATTCAGCCCAATTATAAATAAAAGTTCCCCGGCAGTTTTTTTCCGTTTCCTAATTTTATAATCGACTTTATTTAGAAAAAAATGGGAGAGGGAAAAAACTCCCGGGGAATTTTTATTTAAAATTGGCCTGATAAATTATTTTTTTGAGGTTTTCTCGTTGTACAATTGTAACACTCTTTTAACACTTATTTAAGAACACGTATTTAAACTTTCTCAACTTTAGAAACCTAGTAGACCGGCAGTGTAGTTTTTTAAAATTGAATTAATAAAAATATTGTTCTCTCGGTTTAGAACTGTAGTGCATGGTATGCATTGATAAAAAGAGAATTCAAAAACCCAGTATTCGACGAAAAAATTAAGATTTATTTGATATTCGAAAAGTAAAGATTTCAAAAAATCGCCACCGACATACACCAAAAAAAAAAAAAACTGAGAGAAACCAATTTCTAAAATCCGTTTCGATCACCTTAGTATAAACATAATAATAACAATAAAAGACGAAATTAAATAATTACTTTCAGCATATACTTATAATTGCATAAATAGTATTTTATACTATTAACCCTTTACTACATAAAGAGTTAAGTTTTAAGTTTTTTTTTTTTTTTTAAGAATATCAAATTAGAAACGCTACGTACGCTTTATTAAGTATAAACGGTATTTCCAACATAAAATATTAACTGATGTTTTGCTTAAAAGCAAAAATTGTCCAAAGATGTTATTTCTCTTAGGAAATGTTTGTTATTTACTTTTGTCCGATTTATCGGACGTTATGCTGGAATGGGTTAAAGTTACATATTAAAAAAGTTACATATTAAACACTTAAGCTACGGCCACATTAGACAAATATTTGCTCAAAAAAGAGTAACCGAATATTTGATGCCAAAAATTTCATTGTATGTAAGCATTTCTGTAAGGATTGTTCAAAAACAAATAAGAATAAGAAAGAATATTTAGACACTAGATTGAGTGACCGGAAATAACAAAAATCATATTTTAAAAAAATAATGGTTACGTCCTTTTGATCAAATATTTGTCTAATTTGGCCATAGCTGTTCAAGATATTATTTTAATATTAATTAACAGTTTTAATGAGATATTAGAAGGAAGTATATTTACAAAAGTAGAAATGTTATTAATGGGTCTTAAAATATTTTTGGTTTTTTTGTATCAAACCTTTAACCTTTTTTAAATCTATAAAATATAATTAATTAATAGTGATTAAATACCTCAGCCATACTGCAAGTTGGTCTTCTAGCACCATAACGTCCCACTGGCGAAATTTGTGTTATCTGTGCAGCTAAATTAGAAGGTTCTAATTGACGTTGTAAGCGTTTTTTATTATTTTCATCACCCAAATACGTAGCACCAAAAAGTTGTGTGTTAGGACTTTAATTGAAATATTGTTTTTTTTTTATTTATTCGATTGAAGGTTAGTGATAGTTGTTGTAGGCAGTTTTTAATAATTATGATGAGTACACATATGAAAAATATAAAATTACAAAATATGAGTTAATTTATGGTTAAGTAGTATGTTCTAAAAATTAAATTAAATCTATGAATTGCATAAATTTTTGGGTGTGTTATGAAATGTTTCTAAAATAAATATTATTTTTGCATGTTATGGTTACTTATGTAAATTAGTTATTTTATTTACTTTCATCAAATGTCTTTTATTATTTCTTTTTATGCATAAATTAAACTTAAATACACACGCATACAATTATAGCAGTCTAACATACAAATAATTCCTTTTGTAAAAATATGTATTTAAATATATACGCCCATGTTCTGAAAATCGCAAAACGCTTGAATTTTGCGTTTTTGATTTGAAATCGCCAAATAGGTGTTCTGCAAAACGAAAACGCTAAAACTTTGGCGATTTCAAATCCCTAATGTACCCTGAAGCGTTTTGGTCAATTGTATTAAATGTAAACTTTAAAAAATTAAAACAATTATGCAATATATAAATTTAATATGATTTCTTCTAATTTGAAAGGATCTTGTACGTTTTCTTTTAAGATTTATACAGGGTGTTTTTTTTAGAGGTATAGAACTTCGAATTGAAATAAAACACAAGAAAATCGTTTTAATGTCCATCAATTTGGCTTTATTGAAAGGATAATTTTATGCCATTAATGTTTAAATATGATTTGTTGACGTAGCCATTCAACCAAAAATGAGCCTCATCACTGAACAAAATTTTGCGATGAAAACCAGCATCGAGATCAATCTCATTTTCGGCTCATACACCAAAATCACGACGCATTGCATGGTCTCGCGGCTTTAACTCTTGCACAAGCTGGATCTTGTAAGGTCGCAAGCCAAGATCTTTGCGCAAAATCTTCCATACAGTTGATGGACAAAGCTCCAATTGCTTTGCACGGTGGCGAATCGATTCATTCGGGTTCTCTTCAACACTTTGCTCTACAGCGGCAATTGTTTCTTCGGTGCGCACTGTTCGACGTCTCTGCGGATGTGTATTATCACATAGAGTAAACGTAGTGCGAAAACGATCCATGGTTAACCGAATTAATTGCTCTGATGGACGATTATGTCGACCATAAAATGGACGGAGCTTGCGGTAAACTTCGCGAACTGAACCATTATTTTCGAAATAAATTTGCACGATTTGCAAGCGTTGTTCTTTTGTCAACCTGTTCATGATGAAATGGCAAACCAAACTAAATATCACTTGACAGCTGACAAAATGGCCGCCAGTTAAAAAAGTGATGCCAACTTAAAGTTCTATACCTCAATAAAAAACACCCTTTATTAAAAATTTATAATTTAAAAATTAGCTTTTTTAATACCACTTGTCTGTTTCAATTGCTTAGTTATTTATGATCAACTAAGTACACAATTTTGTACTAATTCACAAAGAAAACTCTTAATTTGAGTTCAAAAACAATTTTAAAGATGAGTATTCACATCCAAACATCGCCATTTGCGTTTATTTAGCTAATATTTCCATTTGTGTTAAAATCGAAAAAAAGCAAATCGCGCGTTTGTCAGAACATGCTCAAATGCGTTTTGAAAACGCAGCGTTTTTCAGAACATGGGAGATAAGTAAATACAGTATTCCACGGATAATTATTTTTTTTTATTATTTTTTTTTATTTGAGACCAATACTCAGGGGTAAACCCCTACTAAATGCTGTGCACTGTATTGGAATTTTGGAAAGGACAGTGCATATATTATTATTAATTATTATATTATTATTACTCGTAAGCGCCTTAGGAATGAGACAAATTGCTGTGAATTGATCATTCAAAGGTCAGTGTTATACCTTCACCCTTGAATGATCAAGAGCAATTGCCTCATCGTTGCATGTTGATTGTGTGGTGAGTGTTGCCTTCGCTGAGTAGGTTTAGCTGTTATCTGCTACTTCCCAATAGGTGGCGCTTTTTTCCCTGATCATTCGTTTTTTTTTTTTTTTTTGTTGACATTGGTTAAGGTGGAATAGAGTAGAATGTCGGGCAGCGGTTTCTTTGTAGATGGTCTTCTTGGAGTGGGGGAACCTCTTATTTTTAAATTGGGGGTGCGTGGTATAGTGGTTAGAGCGCTCGCACAAAAACTCAATGAACCCAGGTTCAAATCGCAGCAAAGGTGAAAAAATTAAAAAGTTAGTTTGCGGTTTTTTTCAAAATTATAACTTAAAAATAAGAGGTCCCCCCCTCCAAAAAGAGCATCTACAAAGGAACCGCTCCCCGACATTCCACTAAATACCACCTTAACCAATGTCATCAGGAGAAAAGCGCCACTTATTGGGAAGTAACAGATAACAGCTAAACCTACTTGGCGAAGACACTCACCACACAATCAACATGCAACGATGAGGCAATTGCTGCTGATCATTCAAGGGTGAAGGTATAACACTGGCTTTTGAATGATCAATTCACAGCAATTTGTCTCATTCCTAAGGCGTTTAATAGTAATAAAGAAAAACAAAAAAATGTACGTTCTGTCATAAATGTATTGTCCTTTCCAAAAATTCCAATACAATGCACTGCATTTAGTAGGGGTTTACCTCTGAGTATTGGTCTCAAAATAAAAAAAAATTAAAAAAAATAGTATGGCCGACCCCCACTAGCTTTAAAATATACAATATTCACGCTTAAAAATCAGTTAAAAGTCCTATCATATTAAATTTTTTGGTAGAAACGAAAACGCCATTAGACTCGATAGGGCACTTTAAATGGGTCAAAGTGGGATTTTCAAAATTAGACCTTTGAGTCAAAATAAGGAATATCAGAATTCATTTCAAATGTATGGTTCCTTCGGCAAAGTTTCTTATATTGATCCCTAGAATACGATTTTTTTGTCACTTGGGCGATTTTTAATTCGATCCTCCCTAATATATACCTATATATTAGACTGGTCCTTATATGCCCCAAAAATTTTTGTATCACATAAATAAATAAACAAATATATGCTTAATGAAGACTTTTAATAATATACAATAGCTGTAAAAAAAGTTAATCTAGTTGGAGACATATGCTATATACACTCCGGTTCACTTACTTAAAGGCACAAAAAATCTCATATTCAGGAGCCGGTATCTTTTGCAATTTTTAACCGATTCCAGAATTTTAAAATAGAAATGGAAGCTAGACATCTTGAGATATAAACAAAATCATGACAATGGTGGTTTCTTAACTAAGGAACCTTTTTTTGAGGAATTTATAAAAAAAATCTAAAAATGTGGTATTTTTTTTTTTGGTTCACTTATTTTTTAAGTTATTATTACTTTATTTGCTTTATTAAAGAACTATTAGTAATGGGTACAACCCCCTTTGTTTTTAATAACTTCAAATATACCGGTTTTCATTGACAGATAAAGAGAATTGATGTAATCCAACGAAATTTCATTCCAAGCATCCTTAATGGCCTGAATTAGTGACTGCTTGTCATCAAATTGTCTACCTCCTTAATAGACCTTACGAGATAACCAATCCCACACATTTTCGATAATGTTTAGATCTGGCGAATAGGGTGGACAGTCAAGAATGTTAACATTTTGGCTTGCAATGTACTCCTTTACTACTCTGGCGTTGTGTATAGGGGCATTATCCTGTTGCAATATCCAAGGTATTGAACCAAATAGTTCATTGAGCTTCGGAAAAGCCGACTCCATTAACGTTCTATAGGTTGCACCAGTCATTTTTGCACTTTGAAGTGCCATAGTAGTACACTTCGATGGTGCCATAGTAAGTAATAGCACCTCACACCATAACGCCGCCCTCTCGGCTGTGATGTAGGTTCAAAAATCGCTTTTCTTTACGCAGGTCATTGAAAAAATAGTTGTAGCCATCAGGCCCATCCAAATTAAACTTCTTTTCATCCGTAAATACAACGGTTTTCCAGTCATTTACATAGCCTCTTTGCTGCACATCCCATACCATGTAGTCTTTTGCGAATTGAAGACGCTTTTCGTTACGAGAACCATTAAGTGGCGGCTTTTTTTGTAATTTCTTGTATTTAAGATACTCACAGCTATTAATAACTGTGCGTACTGATGACTTGCTCGCTTGCACTCCAGCTTGAGCTCTTATTTTTGACAAGGATAAGGCAGAATTAGAAGCAATTATGATGATTTTTCTTTTCCCATAAGTAAATAAAGACAACGAAACCCTTCCTTTAAAATTTTTTCTATACCCCTCGGGGTCCTTGATGTAATTGTCGACAACTTTTTTAGCTATTGCGCGGTTAGAATATCCTTCAAAAGGGTAAACATCGATTTTAGCCCTTTTCGATAGATTTAAAATTTTTTGTTTTGCCATTTTCACCCGTAAATCGACTAAGATGTAATAAATTGCAATAAACAAATGCCCCCAACAAAAAATTACCGCTTACTTTAAAAATAATACAAAAAAAAAAAACAAAGTGCCTTTATTCAAGTGAACCAAAAAAAAAAAAAATACCACATTTTTAGATTTTTTTTTATAAATTCCTCAAAAAAGGTTCCTTAGTTAAGAAACCACCATTGTCATGATTTTGTTTATATCTCAAGATGTCTAGCTTCCATTTCTATTTTAAAATTCTGGAATCGGTTAAAAATTGCAAAAGATACCGGCTCCTGAATATGGGATTTTTTGTGCTTTTAAATAAGTGAACCGGAGTTTACATACATATGTACATACATGCAACGTTCGTACATTGCACCTATAGGTATAAAGTTCAACTTCAATGTGGCACGTGTTAAAATTAAGATATCGATTTCAAATTTCTACAGAATACTTTATTTTACTGAAAAGAACATTTTAAGAGGTTCCCCATTAAAAAATTTTGATTTTAGATAGAAGGACCAGTCTACTATATATACTTACATATACATATGTATATAGTATAGTATAAAGAGTATATTCGTTCGTTTTTTTATTTTTTTTTTTAAGTAAAGGTGCCCACACACTAGTGATTTGTGACTATGATTTGTTGTGTTCGACGTCTTTTTACATGTTAATGGGGCTGTATGACAACAAATCACAAAAATTTGAAATTTTTCAATTTATTGTGATTTGTTACAAAGTGTATGGGGTTGTGCGCGAACATTTGAAAAAATTTTTAAATTAGTTCACAATAAAACGCCAAAATATTCATATTAAAATATAAAAATAAAAATACGAAAAGTGAAAATATTTTTTGTGGTTGCGGAGATGGCTAGCAACCAATTTTTTGTAGAATTAATTGAAATTTTACAAAATGAAAATGCCATTTAGAAAAGTAAAAGTGATGTCTTGTTGTTGACGTTTAAACTTTTTGTGATTTTTTATAGTGTGTGGAGAAATGACAACCGAACAAATCACAGTCACAAATCACCAGTGTGTGGCCACCTTAAACGATTCATTTTATATATTTGAAAGGATTTTCATAAATTTTCGAATTTAATATTTTTTTATAAAAATCTTTTGGAAACAAAAAAATTTGTAATGAATTAAGATTTAAGTTTTTGTATTCGAAAATTATAATTAAGTTAATAATTCTAAAACTGATTTTTTATCAAGATTTTTATCAAAATTGTGTAATTTATTTTGTTTTAAAATTGTAGTTGTAAATATTTTACTTGAAGCACTATATTTTATTCCTTTACCTAATTGTTTTGTTTTCTTTTTTATTTCTTCGTTTTTCTTAGGTTTATGACTACTATAGAAAATATGTATGTACGAGTATGTATTGCATGTAACAAATATAAATTAGTTTTAGTAAAACTTAAATAAATTGAGGCATAAATAAAAATGAGTACGAAGTTTAGGGGTTTGTTCTGCGAGTTTTCATGACACTTTAACTTTCTTTTATAGATATTCATATATGAAAATGTAGGTAATTTAACGTGCAACACTTGACATGAAACGTGGTTTTCAAAAAAAACAATATTCTAAAAGCACGTCAAATTTATATTTTCTTGCCCTCATTTGTTTTACTATTGTTGGTAATAGTGAAATAAATATTAAAACTTCATTTATTATTAAGAAAAAAAAAAAACAAAACCAAAAATGACGCATAGAAAAGCGCTAAAGCACACATTTTAACAAAAACACACATTTTAGCTTACCTGTTTGTGATATGCATGCTACCATTTGTCTGTTGTTGCTGTTGTCGTTTATTGTTATCATCAAAGAAACCCTCATATAACACAAAGTTATTGGCTTGCGGTATAGTTCGTACTAAGCCGTAATGTTTTTTTAAGAACCCCAACAGCTTTTCTGATGGTCTGTCTACTGAGCATTTGACAGGTGTCCACTTTTCATCCGACAACATTGTTTCGAAGAGATCTTTGCCCAATCCAGCTCTTTGTCGTGATTCATGTATATAGAAATCTAAAATAGATGGCGCATTTTCAACTTTGCGTGTTTGACCCGTTTCATCGAACAGATACAAGTCTTTGGTGCCCACCTTTAGTAAACCTATGACACAGCCACTAAATAAAAACAAACAAGTAAATAAAGCAAAATTAACAAATTTTGAGTAATGTTTTGTAATGGGTAAGGAGAGTTCAATTAAAAATCGTGTTTATTTAAGAACAAGGCACACTTAAACCTTTCGTGTGGTTAATGCTCTAATAATATTACTTAATTGGTTAAATAAAAAAACATTAAATAGGAAGGAACGTGTTGAAAAAATAAATTAGTTCAAAGCAGCAAAAGGGTGCATTAATTTCGAAGAGATTGCTTTTTGTTTTTTAACTTGCTACATAAAAACTTCCCAAACACTGAAAATTTGAAATAAAAGAAAAGCAAAAAATTAAAAAAAAAATTATTTTTCTGTGGTTATGGTTTAATGTGTGGTTATATCACGACAACAGCTCCGGGTTCAAACCCCAGCTCTGTCTGACATCTTGAAAGAAAGAAATATGAAAGAATATATCTTTTGGCGACCACCTCTTAGCAGTCTTTTGGCAAAAACTCTGAGAGTAACTGATTGCCATGAAAAAGCTTCTCAAGTCTGTCGTACGGATTCGATGTTAAACTGTAAGTCACGGTATTCATGAATAAAAACATGACACACACAATATGAGTGATGTGAAAAGCTAGTAGGTATGTATTTAGAATCTATTTTGCTCGCAAGTTTGTTTCTTATAAAAAAAATTATTTATAAAAATACTATATACGATATGCATTCATTTAATTGAAAATGTGTATTGGCCACAAAGTTGTTTTGTTTTCAAATTTCAAAATTTTCAATTATTTAATATTTTCAAGATACATATCTGTGGAAGTTTGAAAAAACGTCTTCTCTCGAAATAAGACAATTTTCCAAGATTTTTATAGTAAATATAGAATTTCCTTGTCCTTCTTTTGCTCTAATCCCCATATTTCTACGTACTTTGGAACGCAAGATATGCAGTTGACTAATCGATCTCTTTCAGATTTTCTCCAATTTCAATTTGACAAAACGACTTCGTTCAGAGAATTAAATATAATTTGAAAAATTGAATGTCTATAAAAAAATTTTATTTAATTTTTATTGTTATTTTTTATAGAAGTTTTTTTTAATAAAACCGAAATATATTGTATTTTCCAGATCAACTTTTTCATATTCCATTTTAACAAAACAACCTGTCTTGACTTAAGCGATTCAGATAATTTTCAAATTTAATCAAAAAAATTTTGACAAAACGACCTGTATGGTGGAAGCTAATTTTTTTCTTTAAAATCTTTTCTTAAAGAAAACTATTGCTTCTAGAGGTAAAAAAGGTCGCATAATGTTCATTAAGTATTTATGTATAATATCCAAGTTCAAAATTTCTTTAATTTTCTAAGCAATAACTTCGATTAGCCTTTTTAACTGTTTTTTGCTGTACTGAAAAGTTGTTGATTTAGAAAGAAGACGTTTTGTCAAATGTCCTCAGATATGTAGTTACACAAAATATCAACATTTCTACTAAGTTCATTTATTCAACTCTTTGACTGTTGATCTCTATTGACCGAATTTGGAAAATTTGCTCTAACCGTTCTTAAGAAATACAAAAATCATTTGCCCAATTCACAAGCTTCTGTATCGTTGTATGCTGTATTGAAAAGAGATTTTGTTTACTTGCTTGTGAACATCTAGTGTATCATTGTATTCATGTATGTTGTATTGAACACGTCAAAAATCACATAAGAAGAAGAAAAGCACTATTCATAAAAGAAAATATTTTTAATATACATTTTTATCACTTTATCAATAGTAATTTCATTTTTATTTTATGTACTTCGTTATATTTTTCTTTTAATAAATTTGCTGCTGACAATAAATAATTTTTTTTGTATTTAACATAGAAATCAATACAACTTTTAAAAATAAAAGCACATGAAAAACAAATATATGAGTGAATCGAATTTTTTCATGAAAACGACCAACAGCGAGCATATACTGTTGTAATCTAAAACAACAATACAACAATACAAGGGTCTTGTGAATTCGACAATTATTTACTATGTATAGAAGTTATGTATGTATAGAAATTGGTTGGAGTTTTGTAACATGTAAAATGTAAAAACATATTTAACCTTAGAAGTTTTAACCATTTTAAAAAACGAAAAATTTTTAAATATAATTAAAGGAATATAAGTAATAATTTTGATATGAAATGGAAAGAATTAAATTGACATCTACTGCATACATTTATGATATGCTACCATACATAGTAGTACGTTTCATTCACAAGAAAATCTTATCGATTTCTGTCACACTTTTAAAAGTCGCATTAGTACCACACCATTACACAAAATAAGATGCAAAGCCTGTGTTCACACGTAGGGATTCTTATTTTTAAGATTGCATGTTTACAGGCGAAGGCGGTGAGAAGTAAAGAAAGGAGTACACTATCTTGTACTAGCAATACGCTTTACTCTCTCATTCTTAATTGCATACACACAATTTTAAATAAAATACATGGCGTCAAATAAGAATCTGAACGCCGAAGATAGTTCAAAGAAAAATAAACCATAATCTTAAAAATAAGAATATCTACGTGTGAACACAGATAAAGCATATGCAGAGTTGTGTTATAAAATACAACCCTGATCGCATGGAGAAAAAATGTTTATGAATTTTTTCAAAAGTCGGACAGACTTGTTAAAAAATTTGTCATTTTTATATCACACTGTTATACTTTTTTAACACACACGATTTTTTTGACAAATCGTACGACTCGATAGGATAGTGTATCACGGCCTGTAGTATGTAGATAAAATAATTACTTACTTTTTTCCCTCATTTACATCAGCCATCAGATAAATCGTTTGATTTTCAGACATTCGTAAACGTTGGGCTGTTGTAACTGGCTTGCTGAGTTTTTGAGCACTGGCCGATAGCTGACCTAAATGGTCAATAATCTCCGACATTTTTGATGTGGCATCTCTGCAATGTATAAAGAAATGATCATCTAAACTTTACAAGCAAAATCCACAAATATCACATCTGAAAAATAATGCATTATAAAAACTCACAAGCATTGCCGACGATCTCCGCGAAAAGTATGCGGTAATAAGTTTGATGTAACCTTGACAATTGGTTGAGTAAATAGAGGTCTAAGATCAAAACGAAACTCCACCATGATTGTTTAAGTATGCTTTCTTCCGAATCGATAAACTGAAACGAAATAAAAAAATTATTTACTAAAAGCAATAAATTTTTCAAAGAACGAAAAAATAATATAAAAACAAATTTCGTTTTAAAAATACTTAAAAAGATGTATGAAATAATTGTTTTCAAATTACCCATAAAAAATCATTTTATTTTTCAGAAAAAAAAAGAGAAAATTGGAATGCATAAAATACAACTTCAGCATTAAAACGAAAACCAAAGGTGAGGTAGGTATGTACACATATACATGTATACATGAAAACGATTACACTGGTTGACAAAATGAAAGTTTTTTGTGATAAAAGCAAAAATCTTGAATTTCTTTTTGTTTTTTTAATTTTTCGACATTGGATTCGGAATAACCCCAAAGCTGTTAACAGATATTAAAATTGAATTAAAAATATTTATAGGTAATTTTCTGCAGTACCTTCTGCCGTTTCATTTTGTAAAATCCGATAAGCCCTTAAGCTATATTTACACTACCTAAGTTTCTCATCTGAGTTTTACATCAGAAGCGCACTCAGATAGTTTAATTACAAATCTAATTTAATTTTTATTGTTTTTGCCTGAGCTCAGTTTAAAATAGAACATTTTTTACTTTCAAAATTATTGCCGTCTGAGTTGTAAATGTTATAATCAGATGAGAAACTTAGTGTAAATATAGTTTTATCGAATTATCATGTATTACAGGAGTGCAGTCGTCTTATTAAGGTGGCAAAATTTGCCACGTCCATTACAAAAGAACCAAAAATGCCGTTTTGTTCAAACATCAAATACTTTATATTTTTACTACCTTTGTTCTTGTAACGCAAAAAACCAAGAGTAATTATGAATGGATTTAAAGATAGTTAGATTTTTTACTTAAGTGTGAATAAAATCAGCATTTGTTTATCAATTTTATTGAAATATAGGTTAGTTTGTTTAAAATACAATTATCTTTAGAAAAAACTATGAAAAGTTAATATCTTTGTTGTGTTTAAGTTTTTATGGGCTTAAAAAAAGTAAAAATTTTTAAGTTTTTTATGTGTTGTCTTAATTTTTCGATGTTAGATTCGGAGTCGCCGTAGGCTCGTGGTAAGTGTGTTGACTTACTAGACAAGATCTCCGGGTTTAAATCCCAGCTCGGACATCTTGAAAAACAGAAATATGAAAAAAATTATTTCTTTCGGCTAATACCTCTTTGCAAATGACAAAAGCTCTGAGAGTAATTGATTGCCATAAATAAGCTTCTCAAATCTTTAGTTCGGAGTCGACTTTAAACTATATGCTAGTAGTAATTGATAAAAATTGACACACACAAGGGTGCTGCGAGAAGCTAGGCCAATTATGTATGTATGTAGATTCGAAATAAGTCTAAAACTGTTAACAGGTAATTTCCTGCAATATTTTTTACCGCTTTTTTCAAATTCGCTAAATCGTTCTCGAGTTATGATGTAATATAGGACAGTAGTCGCCTTATAAAAGGGGCAAAATTTGCCACGCCTATTACCAAAAATCTCGACGTGTTAGAGAAAAGCTTATTAAAGATTCGAATTCAGTTAACCAAATTACCTTAGAAAAGATATGTGTTTGTTTGCTCCAGTTCAAAACTTTTTTGGCTAGTGTTATTATTTTTTTGATTTTAAAAAACTCAAATATATAATACAATTCTGGCATAAACCAGAAGTACTTATGTTGACGTCATTTTCACTTTAATATTATTAAATTGTATAAAATTTTTAGCATGTTAAAAAGCATACCCCGTAACGCGTAAGCAAATAGAAACTGTATGATTAACATAATATACTCCAATACAATTTTGAATATAAATGCTGCTATTAAAAGTTAGTAAGATACATGGTTTAGTCGCTGTTATTATTTCTGTATAATTTAGAGTTTGGTTCCTCTATACGAGTAGCATAATGTATTGTAGTGTTGCATATTGGTATAAACGCACATCACTTTTTTAAAACTGAATTAGGGAATGCAAGTAAAAACGTTTATTTCAAAAAATAAAAATAAAATTAATGCTTCATAAAAACATTCCTATTAGAACTTAATGTGCTGGAGGCTCGAAGTTCGAGCCCCAGGAAAGGTCTGATCAATATTTTTATAATTTAATTTTTTGTTTCGTCAGAAACGCTTTAATTAGATCAAAGTTAACGGCAATGAATATTTTTGGTAATTAAAGAAGAAATGATGTCCGTGAAGGAATAGTACACTAGCCAAACTGAACAATTGTTTTCGACTCCAGCTACGGTAGTCTCATCAGAGTTCTTTGTGTCCTGTGCATATTCAAGACCAAACATCAACTATTTAACTCACACTTTTCTGGAAATCGCATACTGAAATTATATTCTTTCATATGTATGTACATAAAGGGTGGAAACGAAAAAAATTTTACATTTTCCAGTTAAAATTCCTTGAACTGTGTAAACCCTATTTAAAGATACCGTTACTTTTCTACTTCTGCCCTTTGTGAAAAATACAAAACAACAAACGTTTTTAGTTTATTCTTACAAGTAATGGCGTCCACATCAAAATTAGAAAAAATGAGAAAAAACATTTTGGACATATTTATAAATAATCCTAATGCCTCCTACGCATATATTGCTAGGATGGCTGGTGCGTCTCGAGCAACCGCAAGAAATGTCATAATAAAGTTCAAGGAGACCAAATCTGTCGACCGAAAACCTGAGTCTGGTAGACCAGCTGGATTTATGGATAAAAAATTAGCTGGGAAGATTAAAAAGTCTTTGCTCTCAAATCCCAATGCTTCATTGAGAGACTTAGCAAAAAAATTCCACGTGTCTTATACGTATGTGCGAAAGGTAAAAAGAATTAATAAGCTGAGATCATACGCTGTCATAAAAGTACCAAACAGAAATGACGAACAAAACATTAGAGCAAAAGGAAGAGCAAGAAAACTTGTAAAAACAATGCTGAACAATTTTAATGGCTGCATTATAATGGATGATGAAACATATGTTAAGGCTGACCTTAAACAACTTCTAGGCAAACTGTATTATATCGCATATACAAGAGGAGGTGTAAAGAAAATATTTAAGTTTAAGAAAGTGGATAAATTTGCAAAAAAATATCTAGTCTGGCAAGCTATTTGCAGTTGTAACCAAATCTCAAAACCACTGGTCGTTCAAGGCACATTAGATCAAAATTTATACATAAAAGATTGCCTTCAGAAAATATTGCTACCAATATATAAGCGGCACGAAACTACGTCTTTATTCTGGCCCGACTTGGCTTCCATTAATTACTCCAGTAAAACTATGGATTGATTTAAAAATAATAATATAAATAAAACGATAAGGTAGTTTAAGATGCTGGACAAATTTGAAGTTAAAGTTGTTCATTTAACACGTAAAAGTAAAAACTTTTTGGCTTTTGTATTAAGTAATTTCTTAAATTCTTGTTTTTTTCTGTTTCCTATTTTATTACCTCTGAACTTAAGCTACTTATAAATACAGCTTATTATACATCAATCATTACCACAATAGTGAGAAATTGAAGGTATTGAAAAGTACACGAAAACTGCAAGCTTCATATCCTACAAAACATCATAATACTGCCAAATAAACTTTTGGTATAATTTGAATGTCAAGCTGAATATTTATGTATATATTCGGACTCCTCAAGCTTGTTTGACAAATTATTAAACAATTCTTTAGAGATACGGAAATGTTGTCGAAAACTTCTTCTTTCGTATATATCTGTACCATTTTTTCAATTCTCCCAACAAATATGCTAAAAGATATTCCGCAGAGTTTTTATCAATTAACTGCAAAATTTCACCATAATCATCATCCGATTCAGTTGATATCGTCATTAGCTCATCATTATTTTAATTGAGTTTCATTTATAGAAACTGCTGGGGCATTGTCACTAACATTAGAATTTATCCTGCGAGCAGCTAGGCCGTAACCCTGAAACAGGGTAGTAATGGCCAATTATGTTTGTATATATATGTATGTACGTATACAAATTTCTCCTTTAGACGAGATGCCAATAGTTTGGACTGCTCTTCCCACAGATTTAATCCCTTCCTAAGTCATTTTACTCACTCTAATTGTATGATTGAGCATTTTTTACTGGGTTAGGAGTGGAATCAGAGTCAAATTTTGTTTTCCTCTTTAATGTCTATCTCCTCCGGTTCAAGCACATTGGAACAAAAAACTGTTAAAGTGCTGCAGTCTTTTTCACTTACATATGATTGTGCAAATATAAATTTAAAATATGCCATAATAAGAAGTAAGATAATCCTAATTCTTGAGAAAGTTGTGAAATCAAAAAATTCGTTCAGTCAGCCACACTTTCACTTACAGAATCGATGTGTTCGGTAGTGCGTGCATGTGATAATTCAAATTTCTTTATACTTTTGAAATTCCTTGCACGAAGAGTTAATTAGGATGACCTTAATCACTATGTAATGTGATGTTTTATTTTTATATATGTATGTATATAGCATTTTCAGTTTAAATTAAACCTTTTTCAAAATAAATGAAACCTTTTTCAAAATGTACGCAACCTTTTACAAATTGAACGAAACCTTTTTCAAATTAAACGAAACTCTTTTCAAAATAAATTAATCTTTATTCAAAATAAATAAAACTTTATTCAAATTCATTTAAACATTTTTCAAATTAAATGAAACCAGTTATATGCCCGTATTCATAAAAACTATTTTAGGTTTATTGATGGTTTATTTGACAAGTATTGCATAGAAATTTGTCAAATAAGTCCTCAATAAACCTAAAATAGTTTTTATGAATACGGGCAATAGAATTTAATAGAAAACAAAAGAAAAAAAATAAAACATATTAAACATATTTATTTTTAATATAATACTTGTTAAAATTAATGAAGAATTTGTCCACTGACCGCTTTAGGAATTAACATGATCATATCCATAACATAGTTCGAACAATCATTTTGATTAATTTGAATATAGTTTTATTTATTTTGAAAAAAGTTTCATTTATGTATTTTGAAAAGAGTTTCGTTTAATTTGAAAAAGGTTTCGTTTAGTATGAAAACGGTTGCGTTCCTTTTGAAAAAGGTTTCATTTATTTTGAAAAAGGTTTAATTTAAACTGAAAATGCTATATATGTTGTTCATAACGTAAGGTTACGACCTCTTGAGTTTTAGTTTTAAGGACATGTTGGCTGATGCGATAATAAGGGTTATAATATGTTTTTAAAATTTTATTTCACATATAGAAATATATGTACGACTAAATTAGGCATTAAAAGAGCACTAAACTTACATACAACAGTTTAGAACATGAAACGTTAGTAACAGTTTTTTCTTATAGTTTTATATATGTATGTACTCGTACATTGCTTTCATTTAATGAGAAAGCCATTGTTCTACTTATGATAATTAAAAATAATTTTGACTCTGTTTGTGTTGCAGACTATGAGCAACCAAAACTACATTCGTAAAGGAAATTAATAATAAATAATAAATTAATATAAATTTGCAGCCTTAACCAGAACCGGAAAAACGGATGATTAAATGTATTTGTTTTAAGCAATCAGGGACAAAAATTTCCTGCTAAACAAATTTTATCGTTTTATGAATAAAAACGTCCTTAACAAAGGAATTTAATAAGCCCATTAGATGTTCAGATATTATTGCAATCAGGTACCAAAGTCTTTAAAATACGCATCAAGCTCGATACATACATGTTGGTTTTTTCATCGTTTCTCTATGTTATTTTTTCCCATATACATTTTCTGTGAAAACTTGTTACAGATATGAAAAAATTTTGACAGTTAATTTCACAGTTACACAAAACACGAATCAGCACTCTTGTGGAACTGTGAAAATATTTTGTTTCATTCCAGTTGTTGTTACATGAAAAAATGATGAGTATCTTTTAATTTTTGCACAAAACAGGAATCAAAAACGCTGTGTAACAGTGAAAACACTTTTCATTTTACCGTTTCACAGAATAAGAATTGACCCCCAGTACTAAGCTTAGACTCTCTTCATTACAAAACTGCCCCAATTTTTATTGTTTAGCGCTTTTTAAAGTATTTTAAATTAATAATTTACATTTATATGTATATGTAATTTATTTACTTTTCTTGTATACCATTATAAAAAAAAAAGTTTTTTAAGGTCTTTCTTTGTATAGAACCTGAACATGGTATAGTTTCGAATTAAAAAGAAAATTAACAATGCAAACTATAATTAATTGTATCGAAAGTTATTGCAGCAAATAAAAAGAACAGTTTGAAAATTTCTCACACATTTGGTGTTTTTAAAACAATATGTAGAACAGCTGCACATTTTTTTTTAACCTACGAAAACTAGCTTATAAAGTTTTTCAACTTGTTTTAATAACACTTATGATTTAACACTATTATATATAATTATATGTTCAATTAGAAAAAAATACAATTTGGTATGTAATGCTTGAGTAGTCGCCGTGGTCTAGTGGTTAGTGTGTTGGCTTACTAAGACATGAGCCCTGGGTTCGACACCCAGCTCTAACACTTTTAAAAAAAAAAAAGAAATATGAAAAAAATATTTCTTTCGGCGACTACCTCTCAGCAGTTTTCTGGCAAAAGCTCTGAGAGTAATTGATTGCCATGAACAAGCTTCTCAAGTCTGTCGTTCGGAGTCGACATTAAACTGTAGGTCCCGGTACTCATGGATAAAAATTGACACACACAACATGAGTGCTGCGAGAAGCTAGGCCGTAATCCTGACACAGGGTTGTAAAGGCCAGTTATGTATGTATGTATGTAATGCTTGAAGTTAGATTGCATGATAAAACGTACAAGCTTAATAAGAAATGAGTTTTGATTAGGGTTTACTAAAAATCGATAAAATGAAAGATTTCGGTTTCGGTTTAAAATTTATTAAAACCGACTGGTTCCGGTTCGGTTTTTTAATTTGGTATGATAAATGTTTGAATAAAATTAAAAAATAATATTTAAAAAACTAACATTTAGTATTATAAAAAGCTTATGGTTAGAAACAATACATATTTATATTTTATTTAATAACTGTCATAAAATTTAAGATACACTAGGGGCCCCACGTGCCCACCCGTGGACATTTTTTTTTTCTGCACCGGTGGACCGCATGCTGACGAGTTGTTATTTCTTAGTTGACAAGCGGGGACCAAAATTTGTTTACATAGTTTTATTGATTTTTTGCAATTGGTGTGACTTTGTGATATATATTTTGGATAAACCAAATGTATTTCTGTTGTTTTTTTCTGTTTTTTTTTTTTTGTGACCAGCGGTGATCACGTTGTCCCAGAATGTCAAAATTCAACTAGGGCCCAAGTGGCCACAAGTGGGCATATTCTAATTTTATATTTCTATCTTTTTTCTTTTTATCTCTTTGAGTTATTATATTTTTTCCACATATGTACATATAAGATTTATAGATTTAATTTAAGATGTCTAGAAATCGAGTGAAGACGAAATTACAGAATTTTCAGATGATTCATTTGTTGATATTGAGCCAGATTTTGAAAGTTCTGGTTCAGAATTTGATGGCGGGCACTTAGACGATAGTGATGAAGACATAGCAATGGACTTGTATGAAGATCCTGACGAAGATCTTGGTAAATAGTCGAACATGGGGGCCTGTTGGTGGAGATCGATTGGCATTTGTTGAATCTCAGACGAGTACAGACGTGAATTCTAATGTTGCTGACGCTTTAAGAGGAAAAATTCCTGTAGATTTTTTCAACTATTTTATATCCGAAGTTTTGATAAATCTCTTTGTTACACAACATATTATTGAAGCCGAAAGCTTCTCCAATAAGTCACAGGCAAAAAGGCTAGCAAAATGGGTTGATACCGATTATTCAGAAATTCATAAATTTCTTGGTATAACACAACAAAGGTATTATTGGTTCAGGAACATACTGTATAAAAATCAAATTCCTACATTTATGATGTCTTCTTACCTAAATTTAACTCACTATTTTGTTTTTGGGTATTGGGAGACCAAATTACAAAGTCCAAGTCAAATATGTTTACATTCTGGGACCGAACTAATTTTATTTCAATGGTAGATGTATGCAGAACGTTTCCACCGGTGATCACAATGTTGGGATTTTGTGGTTTTGTTGCTAGCATTTTCTATAAAGCATAAACTCTTGTTTTAAAACATTAAAGCTCTCACCTTTAGGTTTGACATCTATAAGAGCTTCTTTAATAGCATATTCTAATTCTTCTTACAATGAATTGCTATCTTTTTTTTCACTGTCGGAAATTTTTTAACATTCGTTATTACGATATAATCGCTTTAATTAGGCTGTTGGGAAATTAATAACATTTACGCTAGCTTTTGTAGATGGATTTAATTTGTACTCGCTCTTTGCGAGATCAAGAATATTCTTATTTTTTCTTTGATACGTTCTAATTTTAATGGATGGAAGTAGTTTTCTACTTATCTATATCTGTGTCCAAATTGTTTAACTTCACATAAAGAAATTCTAAAGCTCCTTGGGCAGGTATTATATTTAAATCTGATCTACAAATACTCGTAGTCTCTATAGTCATTTTTATAAATATCAGTGATTCTTTAAAAGAAGTTACAAATTCATAATCTATACCCTCAATGAATTTTAAATTCGATAACTCTAACAAACTTTTTTAAATGTATTCTTTTAATAACAAAAATCTTTTCAATATTGGGAATTCCACCTAATTGGTCAGTCTAATAATAAATTTAATTCACTACCATTGCTGCTTTTAAACATTTATTTGTAATATATTGCTAAAAATGAAATTTCGATAATATTAATATGTCTATATGCCTTAATGAAATAAAAAAAGTATTAAAATAATAAGAAGTTAAAAAAGTTTCGATTAATGGTAAAAAAACCGCGGTGTCGGTGTCGGTTAAAACCGAAGAGCAAACCATAAATTTGATATTGTCAGTTTATTGAAATCAGTCGATATTAAAAATTTATGAACCTAAACAGGGGAAAAGGAGGTAAAAAGATAGATTTTTTGAGTTTTTTGGTTGAGGCCCCTAATATTTGGGGGCCCAAAAAAAAATTTCATGACTTTGGACAAAAGTGGGAGACACGGGTCTTCTTTTTTTGGCCTTTTATCACGTAGTGGTGTCCGTATATGGCTATTTTTTCGTATTGCACTGTGTATGTTTTTGTTTATAATATTTGAAAGCATTTAATTTTTTTATTTTACACAATTTGAAACAAATATAAAATCAAATATTTTTTACAAATATTTAATGCATGTGAACATACCTTAAGAAGTATTTATAAAATTATATTTTATTCAATACGAGTAGTTTGCAATGTCCCTAAAGGAAATTTTATCGGTCATAAGACTTCATAGCAGAATCTACTAAAACATATATAAAAATAATGGCTATATGTCAGGCTGCAAAAGTGATACTTCAGAGTGGCACTCCCACTGCTAGTATCACCATATTATCTGACAGGCAGGCGGCTGTTAGATCCCTGTCGAGTTTGACCACAAACTCTAAAATTGTCAGCTACTGTCGCGATGTCCTTGTGATACTCTCGAGACAGTGCGACGTTAATCTGATTTGGGTTCCTGGTCACAGGAACATCGCGAGTAATTGTACTGCGAATGAATTGGTTAGGGCGGGTACGTCTCTGCCGGACGTTCATCCTCATGTAGAATCGGGTATACCTCTTTCCTCCGTTAGACTACTTATTAGAAGGAAATATTTATTGGACGCGGACCGGTCCTGGTCGGGGGAGGAGTCTTGTCAAGTTGTTAGACTTACCTGGCCTAAACTGGACTTGAGGCGTACCAATCAACTCTTTAAACTGGACCGCAGGGATATCTCTTCCGTTGAATCTATCCTCACAGGTCACTGCGTGATGGGCAGGCATGCGACAAGACTGCGCTTACCTGTGAATGACTTCTGTCGTGGCTGTGGGTCGATTGAGGAAGAGGAGACTGTAGTTCACTATATTTGCCAGTGCCCATCTCTGGCTCGACGCAGATTTCTTACATTGGGATCTTCTTTTCTCGATGGCTTAACTGACCTATCGATCCTGGACATTCGATCAATTGCCAAATTCATTAGGCTCTCTGGCTGGTATCCAGCATAATTTTCTGGGGAAGTAGTGCCTCTTGTGTGAAGCCTCTGGCTATCAGGGCTCCCTACATCATGTGGTATCACAACGGGCCGCTATGCATGATCAAGTGTGCCTTGTTATTACAAGGCTGCCACTTCCTCCTATTCTATCCTACTAAAACATCTTAAATTTTTGCTTTTTTACTGACCGATTACCCGTATACTAACGAATTTTATTTGTGCATAAGAAATCTTAATACAATAATTAATGTTTTACTCACTTAGACCAAATTCAGTTTTGATCTTAAAAATTAATTACAAAAAGAAAATATGATATTGTATTGTACATTCTTTATTTCAATCACTATAATTATTTTATACACTTTATAATCGATATACAAATTCAAATATACATATACTGCTAAAGAAATATTAACCTTGAAATATACAAAATTGGCTTTAATTGGCGTATCCTATGTGTTTGTGTTAAGGCAAATAAAATTCAAAATATTGGCACAACAGCAATTAAATCTTCAACGAAATTCTTTTACTAACTACATCAAATTATTGGCAATATACGAGTAGTGATAATTAAAGATGTGCGTTGGTTCAAGCAGATACTCGTAAGCGTAAGTCAAAGTTACACTATACTATACATGTGTAGTACATATGCATTTTTAAAGGATAAATTTATTTTAATTGATTTAATTTCTGAAGGGTATAATATATTTTATACTTTGCACAAATTTTATGTACCTTTTAAACATATGTACATATATGGATAAGTACAATGTACATTCTTTGTAATAAAAACAAAAGAAAACATAAGAATCGAAGCGGTTCTGCAAATCAAAACACTTTTAAGTTTGCAGTTGTTTAGTCTTAACCATATTTAGAAAGGGAGCTACAATGGATGCCGTATGCTATACGAATATTTTAAACGACATCATGACATTTTGTGCTGAATATGAAATGCCACTTTGATTGATGTTTCAACGAGATAACGACGCGAAACACTTTGATGTGTTGGTTTGAAAATAAGGCAAAATTTGTTATTTTAACAATATTTATGAATATCTGTTTTTTTAAGTTTTTATCTTGGGAATTTTTGTATTTTTTATATTATTTACTTCATTATTGAACCAAGACAAAACAAAGAAAAGTATTAATCTCGCTTTTCTAATTTTCTTTAGGCCTTAAAGATGTTACATCAGAGAGAGTCGATTTTATTGCACACCAGTGTATATGTTTATTTATTGTTTTTTTTTTTTTTTTAATTTTACTATCAGCCGTTTTTATTAATTCTCACTATATTTCCGTTTGTTTACTTTGTGAGATATTCGTATTTTTACCAGAGTGGGCAAACAAACAAAACATTTCGCAAAAGTTTTAACAAAGTCATACACTTTTCAAAATTTTTTTAATAGTATTGTACATGAGCAAAACAAACACAAATACTTTCTAAATGAAAAAGAGCGCAAATGAAACAATTAGCTTTTCGCTCTTGTGCTTGCTTTGTTTTTTGTTGTTTTTTTTCTCTTCTTCTTCTCTTTTACTCTTCTATCCTTTTTCTTCTCATTCATTTTTTGTTGTACCTACGCACATTTGAGTTAGTGTATTTGTAGTACTCAAAACAAAAAGAATATACAAAATTAAATGGGACAATCTTTCTCACTGTTTCTGTTTTATTTTTGTTTTACTTATTGTACAGAATACAACAAAATGAGATCAAACGTTCAGTTTTGTTTATTTTCCTACTCTGATTTTTATTATTGAATGTAAATTTCCTACTAAAATTAATGTTATTATATGTATGTATGTATGTACACAAATACAGTGGTGCCCATATATTTAGAAACGACTTAGTAGCATACATTTCTCTTAAGTACTTTACTTCAAAAATTAAGTTCACAATACTATAAATTGTAAAGTAATAGATCGACATCGAATTTATAATAGAAAAATTTATTTTAAACAAAATACATCATTTTCATGTTGATCATACATATAATTACTCGTAGAAACAACACAAATGTTTACAACACAAACTTTTTTTTTTTTTATTTATTCATTTAAATTACAATATATGTCTGTACAATTTTAATTTAGCCTCAGCGCCTTATAGGCATTTTTGAGGCAAGTTGGCAATTTCCCAAACTTCAAAATATTATTTACAGCTTATAAACTATAAAACAATATAATATTTATATATATAAAAAAATTCTTATTTTTATTAATATGTATATATTAATATAAGTATATAAAATCTTGTTTTTTTTTTTTTTCTTTTGAATGACAAAAATTATTTTTGGCGTTATTAATCTACAAAAGACTTTCTAAATTTTCAAATATATATTCTTTTATTTCCTTTTTAAAAGATGATATTCTAGTAATTGATTTAAGTCTCAAAGGCAATTTATTGTATTCAAGACTACCAATATAATCAATACGCTGCCTGGTTGTTTCTAACCTGCATCTAGCAATATATAAATTATTTTGATTTCTTGTATTGAAAAAAACTTGATTCTGAGAGAAACCAATCGATATATATCCTATGTTACGAGTGGACTTAAACATATATATTAAGAGCTGATATTTATATTGGCCGCAAATGGGCAAAATGGGTTTACAAATTTCCCTATATAGCAGTAGAGTTGGATATCGCAACGGTAAATTATAAATACTTTTCAATGCTTTATTTTGCATGACTTGCAGTGTCTTTAATTCATTTGTATTCCTGAATGCATACATTATTGCCATATAATTTATATGACTTTGTATCATGGACTGATAAATTAATAGTTTTGTTTTAAGATTGAGTTTATTTTTCATTTTATATAATATTCCAAGAACTGGTGCAATTTTATCTTTTATCTTATTAATGTGCAGATTCCATGCCAAATTACTTTGCAGTATTGTTCCTAGATATTTTACCTCATTTGCTTCCTAAATTAAATTTCCATCAATCTGAATCGCAAAGCTATTAGTCTGCATATTTGAGCGTGGTCTAAATCTGACTAACTTGGTTTTGTTTCCGTTCAGTTTCAGTTTATTTATACGAACATATTCAAGAATTAGAGCAACATCTCGTTCCATATAAGTTTTCAAGCTCAAGTCATATTTGTATGGATAAAATAGGCAAACATCATCGGCAAACATATACAATTTACCCGTAAGTTGTAAATTAGATAGATCATTTAAATAAATAGAAAAAAGCAACGGCCCTAAACAACACCCTGAGGTACCCCGCTTTGTACATTTAATATGTCACTTCTTACGTTGCCTACCTGAACAAATTGTTTCCTATCTTTAAGGAAACTTTCAAAAAGTCTGTATTCCTTTCCTATAATTCCATAAAATTTCAATTTCTGTAGCATTATTTCATGATCAACAAGATCAAAAGCCTTACTAAAATCCAAAAAGAGTCCTGCTACTCCAGTTGAACCCTTGTCTAACTCACTACAAATTAAATGTACAGCATTCAACACAGCCTCTTCAGTACCACATCCTTTCCTAAATCCAAACTGATATTCGTACATAAAATTATTATCATTCAAATAAGGGCTGTCTTCCTAAATGTATATTTACAATGTATCAATACAGTATTAAAACCAAGTTGATACATCGTATTGTTACTTTATTAATACGTTGCATACTAATACTTTGCAACTCCGTAATCGTTTAGGAATATTTTATATGCATTGTAACGTATCAATAATACATAATAAAGCGAATGACGAAAGAGCATATTTTATTGCAAAATTGTTTAGATATGTGCGAACAAGGTAACTCCATCTCCGGTATACATATGTATTTCGTTCCCTTAAAGGTAAATGTATCATCTATGAACTTAATATTTTGTAAAGTTCGTTCTCATAGAACAAAACGTGTCTTTTTTTAACAAAATATTTTCCACATACAATCTTGCATTAATTATTAAGTTTTTATAATTCTGTGTCAATTTTTTACTGTAATAAATAATAAGGAGATTAGTAAACAAAATACATTTTAAATTATAAAAAAAACGCTTTCTTATCTTCCTGCGCCGCCATAGTGCTATGTGTTGTATTTCTTTTGCATCTAATTTTTTTGGATGCCTTTCTTGCTTTTTCTTGCGTATTAACTACAACAATGTTGCAAAACGGAACATAATACATTGTAAAATTTTTTTGGGTTGCATTTACAAATACGCTACAATGTATTACTACAAAGCAACATGCATTTAGGAAGTCAGCCAAGCTAATAGCCTCTCATGAATAACTTTTTCAAAAATTTTATCAATAATTGGAAGTAGTGACACTGGACGAATATCACTTGGTTCAGAAGCATTTAAAACTTTTGCTATGGGTACAATTTTGCTTATTTTTAAGCAATCGGGATATCTGGATGAATTAATTATTTTATTAAAAAGACACGTCAACATGGGACTTAAAAGTTTTTCCACAAAAGTAACCAAAATCGACATTACCTCCAATATATTGCTCTATATTTTGTTTTTGACAATCAGGTATGTGATTTAAAACGATTTTGATCGAAATTGAAATCATGTTTGCTAGTCTTCTCCGTAAATTTTGTATAAAGTGCTGGCATTTTTACAGAGACATGTTTCCCTAGCTTTGCTGAATCATTTAAAACTATTCGTATTAATGTTTTTTGGTGGTGGTGTGATCACTTCTTACAATTGCCGATAAGTTTTCAATTGGGTTTAGATAAGAATTTTACGATTTTAAAATGTCAATATTTTTGTACAAAATCCAGTACATAATTAACTTTGAATTTTAATTTGAGTCGTTGTGATGCTGGAAAATATTGAGAACGCGCAAATTCTTATAGGACATATTAAGTGTGTTTCTTTACTTTTTGGGTAAAGTTCGGGAAATAGAGAGTAAACAATAATTTCTCTCTATAAGAGACAAATTTGCCCAAAAGTACGGGAACGCAAAAAAGCAAATATTTTACCCATTCACATAAAAATATGAAAACAAACAATTTTATGTCACACACACACGCATATTGAACATGTACTTTCGCATAAACAAACGACAATAATTAGACTTATACATGTTAACTAAGGCAAACATAAACTTTTTTATATAAATATTGAATTAAATTATACTATAAGCCTTTCACTGCAGATTTATAAATATTTTTTAATTCAACTTTGAAATTTTTTTTAGTTTTTGAACCTTTCATTTTTCTATTATTTTTTAAACAGCTGATTATTTGTTTACTTGCACAAACTAGCCCGAAGAAAAAGTACGGGCTATTTCGTGCATGAAGAAGAAGAATGTTACTCTCTCAAAAATTCTCTCATTTACCCAAATTTTGTGTACGGGAACGCTTTTTGGTAAAATTGGGATCCCGCGGGCGCTCAATGTAGAGTAAAGAAACAGACCTATTATTCTATTACATTTCTTAAATTATTTTTTATATTGATGTTGATCTACTATTCCCTTAATTCTAAGAATTAACAAATAGCATTCTAAGTTCTAATACACCGACCACTATTTCAACAAAATATGGAGTTTTCTAGGTGACGTCTCACGTAAAATTTTTGGTCAGATTGGAACAAGGTAAGGTTGTATTCGTTGCTCCAGAGCATTGTTGAGCTTTGTCCTTACAAAGCATAACCACTTCTAAATATATACTTTTGTGACATGCGGTTTTTTATACAATATATCTATGAAAGCCCAAATTCTATAAGGGCTTTGTTATTGTTTGTGTGAATAATTCTTCTTGTATTTGTTGCCCAATTTCATCCCTTAATTTTATGTTCTACTTTTTTTTTATTTTTATTTTTGGGACCAATACTCAGAGGTAAACCCCAACTAAATACATTGCATTGTATTGGAATTTTTTTTTTGGAAGGGACAGTACATTTATGACAGAACATACATTTTTTTTTCTTATATTACTAAAGCGCCTAGGAATGAGGCAAATTGCTGTGAGTTGATCATTCAAAAGCCAGTGTTAAACCTTCACCCTTGAGTGATCAACAGCAATTGCTCCACCGTTGCATGTTGATTGTGTGGTGATGAGTGTCTTCGCTAAGTAAGTTTAGATGTTATCTCCTATTTTCCAATAGGTGGCGCTTTTACTTAAGGAGTTTTTCTAATTCTGGGCTTAATGCCTGGGAGTACAAACTTCTTTTATTTAATTTTACAAGTTAACTGCACCAAATTTCAGTTTTCTTGATTATGAAAACCTTTGTGCGATAGCCAACATTGACATTGCATACGCCTTGTACACGCCCTTTCGTATTTTTGGAGCGTATGATTTATTTTTTCCCGTTTTAAAAACTAAAACGTATTAAACTTATTTAAATACGATCTACTGGCTTTTAAAATACACTAAATTTATGGCTTATAATAAGAAAAATTCAATAACTGAAGAAAAAACTGAACGTTTCTAATTACGTGACCAGCCAAAAACCAACGACTTTAAAATTAATCAAACTTTTTTTAAAGTGCAAGCTTTAAATTCAAATTTTTTGGCAGTGGCAATAATGTGGATTGTGCACTCTTCGAACAGCTGTGCTTGTAATTTATAGCGATAGTCTCTAAAGAAGTTATACTTATAGTACTTTTACTTCATTTTGAATAAACCTTTTCTAATTATAAGGCCACCATTGTATGTATGTGAATTTAACCATGTTTTTTTTTCTTACCTGGGGGCTAATTCTGGCAGTCGTGATCGAAATTACATTCGAATAGAGAATAATTTCGACAACGACCAATTTTCTAATTCTGTTATTCGATACGATGCGAATCGAATTTTTGTTTAGTGTTGTAAAACATGCAAAAAAAGTCATTTTACAATACTGACAAAAATACAACAAATAGTAAACAAAAAACATATATACATACATACATACATACATATGTAAAAAAATTAAAAAAGGAAAAAAAAATTTAAATCAAAGTAAAAAAAAAAATAAAGCAAGTTTACAAGGAATCCATCATTATTTTTTTACTCGTCATCTTCCGATACTGATGTGAATTTAAATATGAATCTTGTTCGGCAAAAATGCGGAGTACCAGTGATCCCTTAAGTCTGCCAAGCAATGCGTAAATCTTGATATAAGCATTTTGAATGTGTATTATGTTTCGAGAATGTAAGTATATCAAACACCACTAGAAATAATAAATAAAACAGAGTATGACACTGAAACCAACACAACAAATATTGGAAAAAAAATCCGCAAAAATATTAAAATAAATTTATGTAGGGACTGAAAATTCCTTTAAATTCATATTTTTTATTTAAATTCGTATTGGTGGACTAGAAGCATTCAATTTTAACGCTATTTGTTCCTAAAGATGGTAAAGTCTTGCCTTTCCTTGCTAAGTATTCGGCAATATGTTCTTTGCCAAGTCCGTAAGTTATGCCATGAAATTTCCTAGAATTTCTTTGTGCATAATTTATTTTTTACCTGAAATATATTTTATAATTTGAAGAAATTAAAAAAAATTTAACTTACATGTTTATTTTTTGTCTTTACTTATTGTATGTATATAGAAAAACGTTAACTCGAATGGCTTTTTGTTTGCGAGTAAAAACTCGCAAGACTGCATTCGAACAAACATTCGTTATCGAATGGCATCATTAGAAATTTCGATACATGTTATTCGATAACGACTCATAGAATCCCAAAAGTAAAAAAACTCGTATATACGAGTAAGAATTCGATCGTAAACGAATGACAGAATTAGCCCCCTGAACAAACAACTGTGACCCTCGTAGTCTAGTAGGTAGTGTGTTGGCCCACTAGACGATAGGTCAAAACACCAGCTCTGGAAAAAAGAAATACAGAGTATATATTTCCTTTTGCGACCACCTCTTTGCAGTCTTTTGGCAAAAGCTCTAGGAGTAACTGATTTCAAGTCTATCGTTCGGACTCGACGTTTAACTATGGGTACCGGTACTCATAAAAAAATGGACGCACAATATCATATGGGTACTGTGAGAAGGTAGGCCGTAACTCTGAAAAAGGGTTGTAATGGCCAATTCTGTATGAATAAACAAACCCACTTTAATATACTTATATAATATTTTAATTAACGTGTGTAACCGTCCGTAGACACAACCACTCGCTACCCAGTTATATGGGTAGAGGTGAGATACAACGCGTCAGACCAGCGCCACACAATGCCAACTATCGGACATGCCGAAACCAAGCCTCTCCAATCGAGAACCCTATGACAAAGGATTAGCAATCTTGATACTACCATTGCCTAGAATAGTATCACCTCCGCAGCAAGGATACATGTACTCAACGAAGGGCTGCACCCAATCACCAGGCAAGAATACCGCACACCCCTAATGACATGTATGGTATACGGACAATCTTGGGGCTCCTGATGCACGTAGTACCAGATTAAGGCGGCTCTAGTTAGTCCTTAGGAGCGCCAGTGAGTTGCACAGACCAACAACTCTGTTCCTATCAGAGAATGACATGAATCGCACTCAAATGGCAATTTTTCGATTTTTTAAAAATGAATATTGAGCTAGCAATACACACTAACTAAATGAATGCTGCTATTGCATGATTCAATTCAGTATGCCTTTTGTTACAAAATGCTTGTAGTTGCTTGCAAATTCTAAACACTCCAACCAATCACAAAAGCAGTAAGTATGTTTGAGTATTTCACTGTTTAAATGTGAATAAACCAACTACGAACAAAAGAAAAGTAATAACACGATTGTAATGAAAAATAATGCAGTTTCTCTTATATTTTTAATAAAATATTCTACTTGTTTTTTATTTGCTTATTATTATTTATTTCCTTTGTTTTTTATTTATTAGTACTAAAACACATGTATAACAAGTAATAAATATTATTAATTTGTTAAAAAAAATAGTTTACAAAATATCAGCTATACTTCAAAAGTTAAGAAACAAAACTAAATTTTATTGCCCGTATTCATAAAAAATAAATTTGGTTTATAGAGTGCTTATTTGACATATTTCTATGGAGTAATTGTCAAATAAACAATTAATAAAACTGTTTTATTTTTTATAAATACGGGCAATAATTTCTTAAAAATAAACAATTTCTATTTCTAAAGTTCTAAAAATAAAAAATCAGGTAATGTTTATTTAATTTCAAATAAAAAGATAATTAAATAATTTTTCTCTCATTTTTATTTGAAACATTTGTTAAGAAACGAATTACTGCGGTTAGAAATAAAAGCATTAAACACATAGACAACAGCAAGCAGCATGACAGAAAGCAGCAAATGTAGCCGACATTATTTGCTGCCATGCTATCGGCTACGTAATTATTTTGAAAGCAGCAGCAGCAAAACAATAAAAAAACAAATAAAATAATTAACATGTGTTTGTTGTTGAAAAAAATATTTCAGTGATACCACTTTCAAGTGCACAAAATCGCAAAAATAAAATCGCTTGTTTGAAATGTACATATGTGAATATATTTTTTTTTTATTTTAATTTTTTTATATATTATTAGTATTAAAAAACTTTACAAAACTCATTAACAAAATATATTTCTCGGTAATTTTACACATACTCTTAAAAAAAATAAAATTTTGCTCTCATCTCAAATTATTTGGCAATGTTGCCCGTTGAATTTTGAAATGCTGTGTATTTCTCAATTGGTACGGCTGAATATTCGTCAAATATGTTTGAAGTTTAATAATCTTTATCATTTAATTGATCTTTCTGAGAGTAATGATTCCTTGAAGAGAATAATTAGTTTGTATTTAAATCATTATGTAATTATTAAATATTGTTTGTGAATTTTATTTTAGTCTGTAAGAAACTATTATACATAGACATAAATAAATAAAAAGATATTTGAAAATAAATCTCCTGTTCACAAAGATATTCCGATGCATCAAAACGTGTTTAGTTCTTTGTTTTACATTCAGCTACTTTATCGCATTTCGCATCATACTATACAAGCATTTTTAACAACAATGCATATTGATCCCTGTAGATCACCAAACATAACTTTAAAATTTTAAATTTGATTAAATAAATACCAACTTGTAATGTTAAAAGTGTTTGTTATTATCTTTATTAATAAATAAATTTTTTTAATTGTAGTAAAAAATATTTTTTAGGTCGTATTTATTTAACATTTTATGTTGTATTAGCATCACTAATTAGTTTTTGCTGCCTCAAAAAATAGAAATTATTCTAAGTTGGGCAGCAGCAGCAAAGGTTTTTGTCTGGGGTTTTGCTGTGCTGCCTTTAAAATAATCGTTTCCATATAAACGTGTGTATTCTAATTTTGACAACTTGCTGCCTGCTGCTTGCTGTCGTCTATGTGTTTAATGCTAAAAAAATAATAAAAAACACTGTTTCAGTCAAACGATTTAACCTCTTATTTGAACTTTAATGAATCATTTGAGTGTTTTGTATACAAAGTAGTGTTTTGTGTATTGTTATTGCTATCGGTATCTAAAAAAAGATTAAGAATAAACAATGCATTTACAAAAGTAAACTCTACAAGCAATACAGTTGCCACTGTTGATGAATAAAAACAAACCAAAAGCAGTAATAACAGGAATAGGCAGTAAAATCGAATCAACTCATGTCATTCTCTGGTTCCTATAAGGAGTGCCAGGCCACCCAGAGCTGGGTGAACTTCATATTTCCCGAGAGCTCAGGCCTCTGTCGGGAAAATTAACCAGAAGCTTAAACCTTGGGGGGGGAGTGGAATATACTTCTACAATGAAAGGTTGATTTTATATACGCACCGTCCATAGACATATCACATGCCGCCTGTTGCCTGTGCGGTAGTCAAATACAATGCGTCTGACTACCGCCACCCAAAGCCGGTACTCTCTAATTTGGGACATGTCTAAGACACGCCGGTCAGAAGAGAGCCCATGGACAATGAGTTAACAATTTCGTCACTGCCATTTCCTGGATAGCAGCAACCCCCTTGTTGAGGAGGTTAAAACTACTATCCAGAATATACCACTGCCACTACGTGTACTTCCCGAAGGGCCGCACCCAAACCATCAGGTTGATTTGCCTCACTCCCCGAATGACAGGGGAGCACAGGCAAACCTCGGGCTCCTGATGCCCGTAGTACCAGATTAAGGCATCTCTGGTCAGTCCTTGAGAACGCCAGAAACTGCCAGCCAGGCACACTTACAGAACTCAGACCAACACCAACCAGGAAACAAACCTCCGTACCCCCTAATTTCATGTAAGCCCAGTCTCCATGCATCACTCTCTGTCTATAGCGAACGCTAGGCCACTCAGAGCTAGGTTGAACACCATATGCCGCGGGAGTTTTGTGCTACTGGCGTGAGAATCCCCAGCAGCGTGTTGTCCCTACCTCCCGGGGGAACGTACTTATACAGTACATACTATTTTAAAATGTTAACTTTTTGAAAGTTAAAACAGTAACCGCCATGAATAAAACAATTGTGAGTAACCTGAGATGAATACAATAACCACTTATTGCATTAAAATTTTTTAATTCTGTTTATTCGGTTCAAAATGCTTTCTGTTCCATTCGTTTCTTAGCTGTATATATAAGTATCAGAGTTGTAAATGAATCATTCTTTTTTGATTTCAATTCATTTGAATTAGCTAAATTTTGAATTAATTCTTTTCAACAAAAAAAAGAATTGAATTAAATTTGAATCAATTCATTTGAATTTAGCGAACATGAATTGCAATTCATTTCCAATTCAAATGAATTAGGCAAAATGAGTTGCAATTCATTTGAATTAGGCAAAATGAATTGCAATTCATTTTTTAATTCAAAAGAATTGGTAAAAAGAATCGCAATTCATTTCTAATTCATTTGAATTGAAATGATTTGGAATTAATTCAAATGAATTAGAAAAGTAACTTGTAATTCAAATTTATCAAATCAAAAATGAATTGCATTCAATTGAAGTAAACTTGGTGTTTGGAGTTTGGTCCTTCAAGTACTACTTATGTCGCTTTTGATATACGCTGAATAACAAGACTTTCAGTATTTAAAACCTATTAATAATTTATGAAATTTTGTGACGCACGAACATTAAAGGACAAACACTTTAGTAATACTTATGAGAGTTATTATAATTATTATATTATTATTATATTATTAAGAGAATTATTATAAATAAGTAATAAATACTTGGATTAAAAGTAATAGAAAATGGGTGATTCATTATTGGTAGTGGATATATTTTTATTATAAAGTACAGAATAGAAGTACTTGGAAAAAGGGTGATGCTTTTGCATTGCAGTCTTTTTTTCAGAATCAATTCAATTCAAGTAAATTGGAAATGTATAACAAAATCATTTTTCGAGTTAATTTAAATGAATTGGTAAAATGAATTGCAATTCATATTTTAACTCATTTGAATTAATTCAAAATCAATTCAAATGAATTGGGAATGAATTGCAATTCATTTTTTCTAACTCATTTATATTAATTCAAAATCAATTCAATTCAAATGAATTGGAAATGAATTGCAATTCTTTTTACCAATTCATTTGAATTGAAAATGAATTGCAATTCATGTTCGCTTAATTCAAATGAATTGATTCAAATTTAATTCAATTCGTTTTTTGGAGAAAAGAATTAATTCAAAATTTTTCCAATTCATTGCATGAATGATTCACGAATTAATTCAAAAATGAATGATTCGTTTACAACTCTGATAAGTATGTATATACGTATTTTATATTGCAAACATGTTTGTATTATATACTCGTCCGTATACAATATTTACAAGCACAAACTTTATATCATATTTAATTTATAATGTAGACATCATTATTATTTTTGCCAATTTTGTAAACTGATAACATTAAGATTTACAATTTATTTATATTTACGAGTATTATTGTTTAAGTGATCAAATAAATACGTGATGCTTTTCTAGTACCAGTATATTGACTGACGTTTAAAACCCCCCATGAAGTAAACATATTATTTTATTTGTGTTATTTGTAATGATCGATGAGAAAAAAAAAACAAAAACTAACATTACTATATAAACATTCGTCACAATAAAATCAGCTGTATATAACTACTATAATAAATATACATACACATACATATGTGAGGTTAAGAAATATGATGCAAGAAAGAATGATTCGAATATCATTATTTGTATCAATATTAAACACAGTTTTATTAATATATGTGCATACATACATATGTACATCTCACATATGCATGTATTTGAATAAAAAGATGATTTCTTATAACTTGCAAATTGAAAAACAATGTGAATTTCAAAATTTTCATTCAATGTGTGTCAGACAAATTCGTAATAATTGTCAGTGGACGACTTTGATTAAAAGTTGAATACGAACATTTACATACATATGTATATATCGTCATATTAAATGCAAACGGACGTAACTACACAAAATTTCGAAATTGAGTTTTTTATTAATTTTGGTTCGTTTTATTAAAATACATGTTCGTGCAAAGTTTTAGATTCCTACGATCAAAAATGGCGATTTTATTAACGAAATTTAAACGGACGTAGCTACAAGTGCGTGTATTTTTAAATGCAAGAAAACATAACTACGTACATATTTATATGAAAAAGTGTAGTTACGTCCGTTTGCATTTAATATGACGATATGTATGTGTTTACATACATATTTGTATACAAATAAGGCTGGATGCACTACGGTAAATCGTACACTGAAGCATAAAACACATAGACAACAGCAAGCAGCATGACAGCAAGCAGCAAATGTAGCCGACATTAAACATTAAACAATAAAAAAACAAATAAAATAATTAACATGTGTTTGTTGTTGAAAAAAATATTTCAGTGATACCACTTTCAAGTGTACAAAATCGCAAAAATAAAATCGCTTGTTTGAAATGTACATATGTGAATATATTTTTTTTTATTTTAATTTTTGTATATATTATTAGTATTAAAAAACTTTACAAAACTCATTAGCAAAATATATTTCTCGCTAATTTTACACATACTCTTTAAAAAAAATTAAAATTTTGCTCTCATCTCAAATTATTTGGCAATGTTGCCCGTTGAATTTTGAAACGATGTGTATTTCTCAATTGGTACGGCTGAATATTCGTCAAATATGTTTGAAGTTTAATAATCTTTATCATTTAATTGATCTTTCTGAGAGTAATGATTCCTTGAAGAGAAAAATTATTTTGTATTTAAATCATTATGTAATTATTAAATATTGTTTGTAAATTTTACTTTAGTCTGTAAGAAACTATTATCCATAGACATAAATAAATAAATAAAAAGGTATTTGAAAATAAATCTCCTGTTCACAAAGATATTTCGATGCATCAAAACGTATTTAGTTCTTTGTTTTACATTCAGCTACTTTATCGCATTTCGCACCATACTATACAAGCATTTTTAACAACAATGCATATTGAACCCTGTGGATCACCAAACATAACTTTAAAATCTTAAACTTGATTAAATAAATACCGACTTGTAATGTTAAAAGTGTTTAATTGTTATTATCTTTATTAATAAATAAATTTTTTTAATTGAAACAAAAAATATTTTTTAGGTCGTATTTATTTAACATTTTATATTGTATTAGCATCACTAATTAGTTTTTGCTGCCTCAAAAAATAGAAATTATTCTAAGTTGGGCAGCAGCAGCAAAGGTTTTTGTCTGGGGTTTTGCTGTGCTGCCTTTAAAATAATCGTTTCCATATAAACGTGTGTATTCTTATTTTGACAACTTGCTGCCTGCTGCTTGCTGTTGTCTATGTGTTTAATGCTTTAATTTTTAAACAATAAGATTACTTTTAAGCAAATACTAATATAATAATATACACATGTACATTAGACCGTCCCTCAAAAACAAGTTTCACCGTACCGCCTCTAATATAAAGTATTTTTGCAAGCAGATTTCCAAAAAAAAAAAAAAAATTTTTATCCGAACGTATGGATCTCCTCTTCAGTTTTTTCGTTATTCTTAGGCATTTAAACTTCGATGTTAAAGTGTGATATAACAAATTTATTAATTAAAACTCCAGGCTTGACTACGTCCGAGGTAGCAGTGTCGGTCATATGTATGCCAGAAGTGATTTAAAATTTTAATACCAGAAGACTATGTTTCAAATAAAGTGTAGTGGTATTGTGTAGCGTGGTGGCGTTTAAAGCCGACAACCTCTAAGATGGAAGTATTGCCTGATCATTGGACAGTCCAGCTATTGGCATGGCATGGCATGCTGGCGTTTGCCGGGCTGTGGCTTGTCGGATGGGTGGGTTTTTGCCAATCCTGCTGGCCGTCCTTGTCTTACCACTACAAGAAAATCATGCCAGCCTTTTTGATGGTGAAAATAAAAATGAAGGTAGTATGTTTATGCTGGGGCCCGAAGTATTCGACGTCCTGTGGGTGCGGCAGTATACACCACTCTTTTTTCTGTCCTTTTTTTCAGCTTAATTGCTTGTGAAGGTTTGTACAGGTAAGTATTTATCAGTTCTACATGCCTTTTTTCAGGTCTTGAGTATATCTTTTCGTTTTCTTTGTCTTTTTATTTTTTTTTTTTTAATTTTTAAGAATTATATATACTTTTTAACTTTATTTGCTAAGTTTTTGTGTAACTCTTTTCTTTTCTTAGAATTAAACACATATAAAAAAAAATTTAAAAATAAAATAAAAGACACTTTTATAAAAAATTAACGTTTTTTCTTTTTTTATTTCTATTTTTTGTTTTATGTCTATCTATGTATAATTTTTTTTTCACACACCACCTTTTACCACGTCACTTTACTGATCTTTTTTCTTCCAAATCCAAAACTCAACCGTTTTACTTGTTAACCATCCTTTTTCCGTTACCAATCTTTCAGCCATTAATTTGTTTTTGGCCCGTTTCCACTAACAAAATATCCCTCCACTCACACAGCTGTTTATGGAGTTGCCAGCATAGAGTATGATTATTTATTTATTTATTTCATATCAGGTTAAAAAAAAAATCCTAGACCTACTACCTAGATTCTCACAGTACCCTTGTTGTGTGTGTAAATTTTTAACCATGGATATCGGGACCTACAGTTTGAAGTCGAATCCAAACGACAGACTTGCGAAGCTTTTTCATGGCAATCAATTACTCTGAGAGCTTTTGCCAGAAGACTGCTAAGAGGTAGTCGCCGAAAGAAATATGTACATATATTTTATTTAATATTTCTTTTTTTTCAAGATGTCAGATCTGGGGTATAAAGTCTATGATATTGTCGCTCACGTGTTTGGAGACATAGACATTATTGCTAAAAAAAAAATACATATTAATCCGAACTATTGAAGTTTTTTTTTTTTTTTTAAATCAAATCCATTATACGCTTAAATTTTCTAATGTTTCCAATAGTTTACTTATATTTTTCTTAGAAGTATTATATGTACTTAGAAATATGTAGAGAAGGTATGTCAGTTTCTTTGTTTTTTTTAAGTGTTGATAATTCTGAAAAACAACAATCGTAAACTATTTTTATTACAAATTATGTGCATAAAAATATAATGAAATTTAAAAAATAAACTTTAAATATTCGTATGTTGTCAAGCGTTTAGACTTATCATTGAGTAGATATTGTTTTCAGTAAAATATTTCCATGTAAACAGCTTAATCTCAAACGAAATATTGATTATACGTTAAATATTTTTAGTTTGATCACATTGATTAAAACTATAAAAATGCATATACATATATACATACATACATACTTGTATACATACACACTTAATATGTACAGTGTGTCACTAAAGTGGCCGCAGTGGTCTAGTGGTTATTGTTGGCTTACTAAGACGATAGCTCTGGGTTTAAATCTCAGCTCTGACATCTTGAAAAAAAACATATATGAAAAAATTATTTCTTTCGGCGACTACATCTTAGCAGCCTTCTGGCAAAAACTCTGGGAGTAATTGATTGCCATGAAAAAGCTTCTTAAATCTGTCGTTCAGAGTCGACTTTAAACTGTAGGTCCCGATATCCATGGTTAAAAATTTACACACACAACAAGGGTACTGTGAGAATCCAAGTCGTAGGTCTAGGATACTTTTTTAACCTGACATGAAATTTACTTTTGTGATGGGCGCATGGAGGGTTAATCATACTCTATGCTGGCAACTCCATAATTAATGAAATCTTTATTTGAATCGATAGTACGGTAATTTAATGTTTGAAATTATTTGATGCAAATGTTGACCGTGACTGCGCCTCAAATGGTCCATCCGCTTAGTCCAATTTTGGCATACTCTTTCCAACATTTCGGCCGATGTCTTACTAATAAATGCTTCAATGTTGTCTTCCAATGCGTCAATTGAAGCGGGCTTAGCTGTATAGACATGAGCTTTAACATAGCCCCACAAAAATTAGTCTAAAGGCGTTAAATCGCACGATCTAGGCGGGCAATTGACCGGTCCCGAACGTGAAATAAAATGTTAACCGAACTCACCTCTCAATAAGTCCATTGTTACGCGTGCTGTGTGGCATGTGGCACCGTCTTGTTGGAACCAGCATGTCATGCAAGTCAAGCTCTTGCATTTTGGGCAAAAAAAAGTTGAATATCATCTCACCGTAGCGCGCACCATTCACAGTTAAGTTACGATTCGCATCATCTTTGAAGAAGTACGGTCCAATGATGTCCAATGATAATGGGGTCGTGGCATAGTGGTAGAGGGCTTGCACAGAAACTCACACGACCAAGGTTCAATCCCAGCGAAGGACAAAATTATAAAAAATACAAATTTGCGGTTTTCTAAAATTACAATTTAAATTAAAAATAAAATTTAAATAAAATAAGAGATTCCCCCCCCCCTTCATCCAGCAAGACCATCTGCAAGAAACCGCCCCCTGACATTTCTAATCTATTCCATCAGAAACCAATGATCAGGAGTACAGCGCCACCTTCTGGGAAGATAACAGCTAATCTACTGAAGACGCTCACATTTAAAACATCCACCGACAGACGAGGCAATTGCTGTTTGATCATTTGAGAGTGAAGATATAACACTGGCTCTTGAGTGGGCAAATTGACAGCAACTTGTTTCATCAACAAATAAAGGCGCAAAATATACAAACATCTATTAACAATCTTCACATTCCAATACAATGCACTGCATGAGTAGGGGTATTGGTCTTAAATAAAAAAAAAAAAAAAACAGGCTCATAAACCGCACCAAACTGTGGCCATTTCTGGATACATTGGTAGCTCTTGCAATTATTCTGGCTGGTCTTTACTACAAAATCGACAATTCTGCTTATTTACGTACCCATTGAGCCGCTCAGTGGGTCGATTAAACTGACCATAAAATGAAAGAAGCGCGCGATGAACTTTCTTAACAAAGCAAGCATTTTGATAATAAAATTCAATAATTTGCAAACGTTGTTCGTTTGTAAGACGATTCATGGTTAAATTATAGACCAAACTGAAGATATTTGACCGTGAAACAAAACACGATACAAGCTTCAGCTGTTTAAACCAGTGTTGCCAAAAAGATAATAGCTAAAAAATCACCCTTTATAAAAAGTTAAAAAAATTCACTCTACCACCATGACATATTAATTTAAGAACATACACAGGTAATAAATTATAGCTATAAGTTTATTGGTAAGAACACATATTGAAAAAAATTTTCACTTTACATTCTATATTCCTCGTTGTTGAAACTAGAGACCTGCAATGAATGTGAAAAAACCTAAAATTGTGCACATGCTTTTAAATGACTCATTGTTGTGCTCTCACTCATCATTCACAATCTGTGAAAATGTGGATATCTCTTCAACAGACTAAAGAGTGTACCAAATTCATTTTTTACTGCATTCATTAATTTTGAGTGAGTGAGTCATAATCACAGTAACTCAAAATAACAATGAATACCACATTCTTAACAGTAAGCATTCACTGTGCTGTGGTTGTGTTTTTGTTGTTTTTACAAACATAGTTTAACATTCCTAAAAAAGAGCAAAGCAGAGGGCAAATACATAGTATGTATGTATTTACATTTTAAACATATTCTCTCTCTCAATGACGACAGAATTTTTCAAAGCTGTCTTTGTACAAAAGGCGTCTGGCAAGAAAACAAAAACCAATTTCTTAATGAGTGCTAGTTTTTTAAGTGGATGTATATTTTTTTCAGTGAATTCATACTTTTGATTTGGTGGTCTCTTTTGTTTTTTATTGATATGCTGTATGGTGTGTACTACACAAGCTGTTATGAGTGACACATTGTTGAATGACATTTTCTTCCTCTGTTACTCACATTCTTTATTTAGTGTGTGGATACATAAAGTATTGTAACAGTGTTAAGCTTCATTCACTGTGTTTTAAAGAGATGAATTGAGTCATGCAGGTCTCTAGTTGAAACCCAACCTCTAATAATCTTCTCCATATTATCTTTATGCGCCTAACCTTCTTCTTTTCCTTGAACAATTTAAATTTGCTATGTTGGGGTTGTTCTTACGGAATGTGTGACCAATTTAAATCTACTTTCGACAACGGATGTCGTAAGTGCTGGGTATTTGGTTGTTAGCTGATAACAGACTTTCAGCCATGTCACAGAATCCGTTCGAAATGGTTTTGATTCCGTAATTGCATTCCGTTCGATTTATTTTTTTGGCGTTTGGATTCCGAACGTTTTCATCAATCCGAAAAATGTGGTTAAGTTCTTTTTTTATAAATAATTTGGCAACATTATAAAATGTTAAAGCATAATGTGGCAACATGCAATCGGTTTTGAAAACTTTTTATTACATTTGGGTAAATATTAAATCACAAATTACATTTTAACTGGCAATAAAAATAAATTGAAATTATGAAAATGATATTCTTTTATTTATTTTCCTTTATATGTTTTCTTTTGTTTATGTGCTGCCACTGTAGAATTTTGAGAAAATTAAAAAAGAGATATGGCAATGCTGTATAAACTGTCCAAATATAAGTAGTTTCAATCCGTGAAATTATTTTCGTTTTCTAAAGAACCAATTCCGTTTCCGAATGGTATTGAACTCTGTGACATGGCTGATTGCTTGTCATAATAACTTTACGCTTGAAGATGTTAAATTTATTCCTTATCTGTAAAGGATTTCGGACTTTACTCAGAATGGTATTTGCTCCGTCATCCTTAATTATGATGCTTACAAGATACTTAATCTTCGGAAAGATGTAGTGGGTTTGTGATAGTCCTGGCTCTTAGCGATTTATATGATTTTTAGAAAATAAAGTGAGGTAAATATATATGTACATAGTTGACGTTTGTCATGAATATGTACAGTACTGTTCGAAACCTAAGCAACTTTTTCTAACGAAGTAATCAAAGTCTCATATTTTTGTTTTTCTTGTATTTATTGGAAACAATGATTGTACATAATTATTATTGCATTATGTGCTTACATTCTAATAATAATAAAATTAAATTCTTCTTCTTTAAAAAAATAAAAAAAAAAACAAAACCAATAGTAAGTGCAAATATAGCTGTTCAAAACGTAAGCAACTTTCAATACTTTGTATGGTATCCCTTATTTTTTGTGGTCTTAGCACATCTTTTTGGCATAGATTCTACAAGGCTTATTAACACTGATGTGGATATCGATTGCCACACTTGTTTAAGGCAATTGAAAAGCACGTGTTTGTTACCAAAAAGGCGAGTTCCAATTTTTCGCTTTAAGATCCCAAACAGGATTTCTATTGTGTTCAAATTCGAGGATTGTGCCGGCCAATCTAATATTTGAACCCCATTTTCAGATAAAAACTCTTTAACCAACTTCGACGTGTATTTCGGGTCGCTATCATGTTGAAATACCCATCGAAGTGGCATTTTCCGTTCTGCATATTCTAGCATGTGGTTGGGCAAAATGTCTCTGTAAGTGAAACGGTTCATTTTTGTACATATTTCAACAAAAGGGCCAACTCCATTGCAAGAAAAGCAGGTCCACACCATTATACTTCCTCCCCCATGATTGATAGTACCTTTGGTATAGCGTGGATCTAGACGCTTTCCCTTTGGTCTTCGAACGTGCCATACACCATCCGAATTTAACAAGTTAGATTTAGACTCATCGCTAAATAAAACTGTCTGCCATTTCTCCAGGGCCCAATTAGAGTGAGTTTTTGCAAATTCTAGCCTAAAATTTCAGAAAATATATAAAAACTTACGATTAAGTTTGAAAAATTTACACAAACCAATTTTTTATACGTTTTTTTCTTAGGACGGGTTTTTTAGACGGCATGAAGCTTCTCAAATCATTTTCTAAGGTCCGTTTCCTTACAGTGCTAGCACTAATATTAAGATCAAGCTTTTTTACAACATTTCGGAAAGTAATAAAGGGATCATTTTTAAACAAACGAACGAGTGCTCGCTGAAGTTTTTCTTTTTCGCCCGCCTTTATTTACAACTTCTATTGTTCCAATTAATTTATACGTTTTAATTAGACGTGAAACTATTAATTAATTAATCCCACACCTTTCCGCAATAGAAATTTGGGATTCACCATTATTAGAATGTTCTATGATTTTTGATTTGAAAGCTTAATGGTAGCGTATACATGCCATAGCTATACTTCTGGAAAACTAATTAACCCTTTCGACCCCAACGTTGCTTGAGAGCAATTTCATATGTTTGACGACTAACGGCCAGCGTTGCTTGTGCTTTTGATCATGTAAACGTATCGATATTGAAAGCTACAAGTGTTTTCTTTATGTTGAAAAAAAATAACAGTTAATTTAATTGTCAATTAACAAAGTTATTTTCATTAGTACGCGCGTGTGTCAAGACAAAAATATTTGCGAATTTGGAAAGAGGTTTTTGTACATGTAACTTTTTTTCAAAATTATAACAAAAATTCAAAAAACGTTTATTGAATCTTTTTAAGTAAATAACAAGTAAAATATTAATAGAAATCAAATCCTAGAATTGCAAACAAACAACAGGTGAGTAATTTTCAAAGTTGTCAAGTTGCTTATGAGCAAATAAGACGGTATATTGGCGTTTTGTTATAATTAGGTGTTTTTAAACTGCCCCAGTTTAAAATGGCATGGTCCCAAAACTTAAAGCTTTCGGCTATATCAGAAGCAATGCCCCGCGGCCGATTTGAAAAGATTAAGCAGTGCTTACATTTCAACGAAAATAGCCAACAACCAAAAAAGGATGATTTAAATTATGACAAGCTGTACAAGATACGCCCTTTGTTTAATATCGTCAAGGAAAACTTCAATAATCTACCTCAGGAAGAGCATCAAAGTGTTGATGAACAGATAGTTGCATTCAAAGATATACATTGATATAAATTCATATATTCATTAATTTATTCTGTTACTCTTGGTTATAGGACGGTCCACTTATAAACAATATAATCCAGCTAAGCCTCACAAATGGGGCTTGAAAATGTTTACTCGTGCTGAAAGTATTGGCATGGTATATGATTTTACAATGTACACTGCCGCTCACTTGAATAGGTTTACTATTTTCATTACATTCAAATTAATTTTTTTCTAAAAGTAATTAAGTTTTTAGTTATATTATTTTCTAAAATGGTAAAATATTGGATTATGTGTGTTTACAATAAAAAAAAATGTTTCAATAATTAATAACTGAATTTTAGTAATTTTTTCCCCAAAACGATTATGATTTTCAGCACAATTTTTTGGGTCATTTGAATAGGTTTACTATCATTAATTTAAAAAATTAAATAAAAAAATGATTTTTTTGTAAACCTTTATTAATTTTTTAAGATTTCTTACAATGCTTGATGATTTTTTAAGGAGTATATCCTCCTTTATTCGATATAACTTCAAGAATACCATTTTGGAGGGAGCTATAAAGGTTTTCAATTAATGATAACAAAATTTTTGGACCAAGCTTTTTTAATTCCTCCAATGAAAGCCTATTTGGTTTCGTATTGTCTGCCGGACTCGTAGACTTTGCGAGAAAGCAAGCCCCATACATTTTCTATAATATTTAAGACAGGGGAATATAGTGGCCCCATCAACATATCGACATTTTGGCTTTAAATCCACACTTTTACAAACCTGGCATTGGGTATCGGGGCATTATTTTGTTTAAATATCCAAAGAATTGGTCTAAAAATAGTAGAAAAATATGGAAACACCTTCTCAAGTACTGTTTTGTAATTATTCGCGTTCATTTTTGATGTGAGGAATTGAAGCACAAATGTACCATAATATGAAATCGCCCCCCACACCATTACACTTCCCTCACAGAGACGAAACGACTAAGGTAGTGTTCCTCCTTATGTTGGTCGTGGAAATAGTAGTTGTATCCATCCGGACCTTCCAAAAGTTAAACATTTTTTTCGTCTGAGAAGGCAACACGATACCACTCATTTTTGTCGTTCATGTGTTCTCGTGAAAAATGAGACCGTGTCGCTTTACGAGCAGCAATAAAAGATGTTTTTTTTTAATTTTTAATCTCCTTAAATGTTTAGAACGTCGAATAACACATCTTACAGTGCCTATGATAGCTGTGATACCCAATTTTTGTCTAATTTTTGCAGCAAAATCGCTCGAATTTGAGGCAGCTCTTACATTAACTCTTCTGTCCGCTTCTGTTGTGGCTTTTTTCGTCAGCCCTTTCATGTTTTTATACTAATCGGACAGATTTCTTAAAAAATTACTTACAACATTCTGGCTGCGATAAATTTTTTTGTCGATATTTCTATGGCTTAAGCCAGTTTCATTGAATGCTTTAATTTTACCTCTTCCTTCTTCAGTTAATCCCTTGCTACGCCCCATTTTACGTAAAATATATAAAATATTATTGCAGTAACTCACAAATATTTAAAATTTAAATTATACTGTCGATGGTCAAAAGCAAACTAATTTTATTCCTATTAAACCTATTCAAGTGACCCAAAATCTACACCTGTTTTCGTAGCATTTTGAAGTAAAATCAAAAAATAACAAATTTTTATTTATTGTACCTTTATTCTTTTCTTCCTAAAATATGATTATTCATAATATCTCTTAATTTAAGTGAAAAAAAAATTATTTTCCTAAAGTTTATATGAAGAAAAATTAAAATATAAGAGCAAAAATTATTAAACCTATTCAAGTGATCGGCAGTGTATGTTGGTGAAGAAACCTGCCCGTCATACGGATTAGGATTATCTTCGGATGTTGTCCTTTATCTGGTTCAAAACCTTCCAAAACAAGAATTTTAAACTCTATTTCGACAACTGGTTTACATCAGTAAATCTTCTTATTGCGTTGAAGGAAATGGGCATATTGGCAACAGGTACTATACGTAAAAATCGGGTAAACAGCTGCTTTCAGATGCTGAATTAAAAAAACGGGGAAGATGATATTTTGACGTGAAATGTGAAGCTAATTATAATATAGTATGTCTAAAGTGGTATGATAACAAATCAGTTCTGCTGGATCTTCGTTTATAGACCAACAACCTGTTGATGTTTGTAAACGTTGGAGCCCGAAGGATAAAGCTTATATTGATGTTCCCAAGACCTGCTATTGTTGCTTCCTATAATAAAGGAATGGGAGGGGTTGACTTGGCTGATATGCTTATGGAGCTGTACAAGGTTAACCACTGCCCAAGAAAATCGTACATAAGAATATTTTATTGGTGCCTAGGAACATTCGTTACAAATGCCTGGTTGCTTTCTAGAAAACATCTTTGCCTACTTCAATCCAAGCGGAAACATATTCCACTAATACAGTTTCAATTGGAAATTGCTAATGCACTCTGCAATATAGTTCAGTTTCTGAGGAGTCCATCCCAAGAAAAAGGGGTCGACCATCGAATTTGGAAAATAATAATCCAACATCTTCTGATGGTATATCTCCCTTGAGCAGTGTGTCTTCGCAAAGTAGCAAAAAGTATAGGTTCCAACCGAACCCTCCAGATGCAAAGCGGTATGATAAAGTGGATCATTGGGTAGTATTTGGCGAAAAAGGTCGCTGCAGATTGTGCAAAACTGGAACTCCAATGTCCAAATGTCTTAAATGTAAAGTTCATCTTTGCTGTAATAATAACAAAAATTGTTTTTTGTCCTTTTATACTTAATACGGCTATAATAACAAAACAAAATTTTTTTATATACCACATTTGCCCAACGTTGCTCACAAGCAACTTTCTCTACCGCCCAAACGAATAGGCGTGGCGACATGAAATTTTGGCCAGACACTCCTTAAATGACTGAAAAATGATTAAAACTAAAACAAAATTTTTATGGATACAGAAAAAAAGTTGGGGTCGAAAGGGTTAAAAATTATTTAAATCAACCAAAATATATTTTTTCTTCGTTACAATTAACGGGACTTAAATAATTATTTTAAAATTTTTATTAATTTTTGCAAAAATAAAAAACAGGAGTACAACAATTAAAAAGTTGCTTACGTTTCGAACAGCTATATTTGCATTTACTTTTGCTTTTGTTTTTTTTTTTTTATTTTTTTAAAGAAGAAGACCCTTCCTTGTACCTGGACCTTGATGCGGTGGGAGGGCTTGAGAGCATCAGTGATGAGTCAGGCTATGTCGACGGAGTGACTGATTGTTGCTCTGGTAGGGTCTCCCATGTCGAACAGGTTGACTTTGAGATGTCAGACTAAGACAGGTACAGACACGTTAAGCTAAGGTGTTGAGGCACCTGTGCCGAGAGCTGAATGGCTGGTGGTGTCTTTAAACAACCAGTCCCTAACGGTCCCCTCCGACGCCCGGGCAAGGTCGGTTGTATTTAGTGCCTTACCCCGGTATGCCGGCTCTGCCGGGGTGGACCACCCCTTCCGTGCATACTCGTGGGACCTACATTTGTATATGAACAGAGTACAGAAACTAAGAGTGTACTGGGCACGCTCTCCGTCTGTCTGGGACGGACGGAAACTCGGAGTCAGCTGGGCAATCCAAGGTAGGTTTGCACTTAGTTTACTCCTACGATGATGAAGGTGCATACATACATAACTGGCCTTTACAACCCTGTGTCAGGATTACGGCCTAGCTTCTCGCAGCACTCATGTTGTGTGTGTCAATTTTTATCCATGAGTACCGGGACCTACAGTTTAATGTCGACTCCGAACGACAGACTTGAGAAGCTTGTTCATGGCAATTAGTTACTCTCAGAGCTTTTGCCAGAAGACTGCTGAGAGGTAGTCGCCGAAAGAAATATTTTTTTCATATTTCTTTTTTTGAAGATGTCAGACCCTGGAGTCGAACCCAGGACCCATGTCTTAGTAGGCCAACACACTAACCACTAGACCACGGCGACTACTCAAGCATTATACCAAATTGTATTTTTTTCTAATTGAACATATAATTATATATAATAGTGTTAAATCATAAGTGTTATTAAAACAAGTTGAAAAACTTTATAAGCTAGTTTTCGTAGGTTAAAAAAAAATGTGCAGCTGTTCTACATATTGTTTTAAAAACACCAAATGTGTGAGAAATTTTCAAACTGTTCTTTTTATTTGCTGCAATAACTTTCGATACAATTAATTATAGTTTGCATTGTTAATTTTCTTTTTAATTCGAAACTATACCATGTTCAGGTTCTATACAAAGAAAGACCTTAAAAAACTTTTTTTTTTATAATGGTATACAAGAAAAGTAAATAAATTACATATACATATAAATGTAAATTATTAATTTAAAATACTTTAAAAAGCGCTAAACAATAAAAATTGGGGCAGTTTTGTAATGAAGAGAGTCTAAGCTTAGTACTGGGGGTCAATTCTTATTCTGTGAAACGGTAAAATGAAAAGTGTTTTCACTGTTACACAGCGTTTTTGATTCCTGTTTTGTGCAAAAATTAAAAGATACTCATCATTTTTTCATGTAACAACAACTGGAATGAAACAAAATATTTTCACAGTTCCACAAGAGTGCTGATTCGTGTTTTGTGTAACTGTGAAATTAACTGTCAAAATTTTTTCATATCTGTAACAAGTTTTCACAGAAAATGTATATGGGAAAAAATAACATAGAGAAACGATGAAAAAACCAACATGTATGTATCGAGCTTGATGCGTATTTTAAAGACTTTGGTACCTGATTGCAATAATATCTGAACATCTAATGGGCTTATTAAATTCCTTTGTTAAGGACGTTTTTATTCATAAAACGATAAAATTTGTTTAGCAGGAAATTTTTGTCCCTGATTGCTTAAAACAAATACATTTAATCATCCGTTTTTCCGGTTCTGGTTAAGGCTGCAAATTTATATTAATTTATTATTTATTATTAATTTCCTTTACGAATGTAGTTTTGGTTGCTCATAGTCTGCAACACAAACAGAGTCAAAATTATTTTTAATTATCATAAGTAGAACAATGGCTTTCTCATTAAATGAAAGCAATGTACGAGTACATACATATATAAAACTATAAGAAAAAACTGTTACTAACGTTTCATGTTCTAAACTGTTGTATGTAAGTTTAGTGCTCTTTTAATGCCTAATTTAGTCGTACATATATTTCTATATGTGAAATAAAATTTTAAAAACATATTATAACCCTTATTATCGCATCAGCCAACATGTCCTTAAAACTAAAACTCAAGAGGTCGTAACCTTACGTTATGAACAACATATATAGCATTTTCAGTTTAAATTAAACCTTTTTCAAAATAAATGAAACCTTTTTCAAAAGGAACGCAACCGTTTTCATACTAAACGAAACCTTTTTCAAATTAAACGAAACTCTTTTCAAAATACAGTTAAGGAAAAAACTGATGAAGGTGGCTCAAATTAATTTGAGGCATACCAAATTAGCCACAGATAACCACCGTGTCGTCCTCCGTGAGGAAGACATCGATATCTGCCTAATTCAGGAGCCATGGATCTGGCAGTCTAAAATTATGGGTTTGCAGGATAGATCCTTTAACCTATTTTACGTTCAACATGCAGGTAGGCCTAGGGCCTATGTTCTTGTTAAGAGAACTATTAATGCCTTCTTGTTGTCTAACTTTAGCTCTCCCGATGTAGCGGTTGTTAGGGTGGAACCATCAGGTAGCCGTTGCTTTTTCTTGGTCTCCGCTTATATGGCTCATGACCGTGCAGCGCCTCCTGACGAAGTGCTCCGACTGGCGGAGTCTCTTTTACCCAAAAAAGAGAACATACTTTTCGGCTGCGACGGAAATGCCAGACATACCATTTGGGGAAGCAGCGAAATCAACGAACGGGGCGAGTCTCTTTTCGATTTTATTATTAGCCAAGATTTATCTATTTGTAACAGGGGCAAGACCCCTGTGCTTAAGGTGCTGGAAAGGGTGATAGACAGTCATCTCCGTCAGAACCTGGAGAGCAAGCTCTCGGCTGCCCAGCATGCCTATGTGAGGGGAAAGTCCACCGAGACGGCACTACATGAGGTGGTGGGTTCGGTGGAAAAATCCTTGGAGTGTAAGCAGTTCACTCTTGCTGCCTTCATTGATATTGAAGGTGCCTTCAACAATGTAAGGACTGGGTCTATTACTAGGGCTTTAAGGGACTTAGGGGTGGAGAGATATATTTATCTTTGGGTCGCTTCTCTGCTCAGATGCAGGGAAATTAATGCGGTGCTAGCTGGGGCCAAGGTCACAAGATTTGTGAGCAGGGGAACACCCCAGGGTGGTGTTCTTTCACCCCTTTTATGGCTAGTCACCGTTAATGAGATCCTATCCGTAATTAATGGCGGTGGGGTCAAGGTGGTTGCTTATGCTGATGACCTGGTCCTGCTGGTTTCGGGACCATTCCCTTCAGTTATGAGTGAGATCTTGGAGGGTGCTTTAGGTAAGCTGGGTGATTGGGCCGCCAGGTGTGGTCTTCGGGTTAATCCTTCTAAAACTCAGCTAATGCTATTCACCAGAAGATACAAACCTCCGCTGTTTAGACTGCCCAGAATGGGTAGTCAGACTCTGGAGCTCTCATCCAGGGTCAAGTATCTGGGTGTAATACTGGACCCCAAGCTCCATTGGGGGCTTCATGTAGAGGAGCGGGTGAAAAAGGCCTGTGTGGCCTTTTACTCCTGTAAATCTATGTTTGGTCGAAGATGGGGACTCAGACCTCATATGGTGCTCTGGATGTACAACCAGGTGGTCTTGCCAATTTTAACCTATGGTTGCTTGGTGTGGTGGGTAGCCCTTCGCAAGGGCTATATTGTCACTAAGCTGGAAAGAGTGCAGAGGACTGCGTGTATAGGTATCACTGGGGCCTGCAGGACTTGCCCCAATGCTGCTCTGAACGTCATTCTGCACCTACTGCCTGTGGACCTTCAGGCTATGTCGATTTCAACTCAGAGTGCGATCAGATTGAGAGAGCTGGGCCTCTGGGGACGATTTTCAGGGGGCCATAGTAATATTCTAGGGCTACTCCCTCCTCATATACGGGATATACGTACTGACCTTGCCCTCCGGAAGTTGGATTTTGGGGGGTGTGCCAAGGTTGTCTTCCCCAGTAGGGAAGAATGGGCATTAGGAAAGGTTGGTATGGGTCCCGGTTTTTCGGTCTTCACGGATGGCTCTAAGATGGATTCCGGCGTGGGGGCTGGTATTTACTCCGAGTCTGCCAAACTGGCAGAGTCTTTTAGATTGCCGGACACATGCAGTGTTTTCCAGGCCGAGGTGTTTGCAATCATGCAAGCACTGAGGATTCTAAGGGAACGGTGTATAGGGGGTGAAGTTAGGGTTTTTTCTGATAGCCAGGCTGCTATCAGAGCCCTGGCTTCGCCCATGGGAAACTCTTCCCTCGTCCTTCGTTGTAAAAAGGAGCTGAAGCGTCTTGGGGACGTTTGTGGCATCTCCTTGGTCTGGGTTCCTGGTCATAGGGATATCCTGGGAAATGAGAGGGCAGATGAGCTCGCTAGGGGAGCTTCTGCCGGAGGGGAGCATGTTGCTTCCTACCTGGATGTCCACTGCCCTATGACCACCATTAAGGAAAGGATATCCAAGTTTTTCCTTGGGAAAGCACAGAGCAGGTGGAATTCCATCACTACCTGTGCTGTTTCTAGGACACTTTGGCCACGGTATAACCGGGGTAAGACTCTGGGAATCTTGGGGATTCCCCGTCAGTCCTTGTCCAGACTCATAGCGGTGTATACGGGTCACTGGCTGATCGGTAGACACGCAGAGAGGCTGGGCCTCCCCTTTAATCCGCACTGCAGAAGTTGCGAGGATTCTTCTAAGAGGGAGACTGTGGAACATTTTCTTTGTGACTGTCCAGGTCTGGCGGTCAGACGTTTGAAGTTTTTTGGGGTGCCCTTTTTCGACGGCTTGGCGCAATGTGCGAACCTGGACCCCCTTGCTTTACTTCACTTTATAGACAGCTCTGGTTGGCTGTAGTTATATTCTCTTCTTTTTCTACTTTTAGGTAACTTTAGTTTGGTCCTGCAATGGTATCAAAACGGCATCTTGTGCTAATTGTAGTTGATCAGAGTTTCGGATCAACTGGCCATTTGACCTACCTACCTACCTAAAGAAGAAGAATTTAATTTTTTTTATTATTATTAGAATGTAAGCACATAATGCAATAATAATTACAATCATTGTTTCCAATAAATACAAGAAAAACAAAAATATGAGACTTTGATTACTTCGTTAGAAAAAGTTGCTTAGGTTTCGAACAGTACTGTATATGTCACAAAGAACTCTGATAAGACAAGCGTACCTGGGGTCGAAAATATATTCAGGGGGTCTACTCGATTTGAAAAGCAAAAACATACGTATGTAGCTTGCGAATTGTTTGATAAGTCTGGATGCATGGTCATGACCTCGTATTGTTTTTGTTTTGTATACAATTTTTGTTTGTTTTCCTTTTAGTGTTTAGCAAAGCGTTATAATAGGAATTATACATAGATATTATCTACACTATAAAAATAAAATATTAGCGATAATTAATCTTTGTTGCAAACGCCCATGCTAGTCCAGGAAATGTAGAAATTCTAGCATATCTGTCTACATTTTGTTGTTTGTTTGCCGTTTTCAATGAAGATTGATTACCGTTGTTATTTTCATTAGAATTATATAAAAACGTAATTTTTAGTTTTGAAAAGGAATACCAATTTTTAAATTGATTTAAATTACTCACATTTTGCTTTCTTTCGTTTACTTGTCTCTATGAAAATGGTTTTCCTAACACTTCTTGCATAACAAGCTTCCGTCCGAATTCGTATTACAAAACATCTAATAAACTTTTTTCTGATCTAACAAGGCATTTCATCGTGAATAACATCGAATAAACTGACATTAAATTTTTCTGTTTTAATTAGCACATACACTTTCTGTAATGTATAGATTAAGTAGCAGCATATTTACTTTAATGACACACTGTTATACGTCAATCCATATAAATTTGCATGCATGATTATTATATACACATACATACCTACATACATACATACATATATATTTACTATTTACATAAACAACCGCATATAAAACTCAGTTGCTATCGTTCTAGAGCTGTTATATAGAAATGATGGTCAACAACAAGCCCCTTTTGTTTACTGGAGAAATATAAATAACAACACGTGATCGTGCTAACCGCAGGTGCACAACCTAAGTTTCTTCGCTACTCTTGCAGTCTATAGACAATAACTAAAACAATATTGAATGGCAGCAAATACAACAAAATTTAATATGTATAATATTTTTACACATAACACATAAAATATTGGAGTACGTAATCCATCATTTAAATTTATAGGGAGTAGTTACAACATAGGCCATTGTAATTTGGACCATGTCATTTTAAAACAAATACTAATTGCCTTTGCCAAAACCGTTCGTTTATTTACGAACGCAATTTTTATGCAAAAACGTAACTTACTTGGCAACAACAAAAAAAGAGCACAATTTAAACTATTCCGTAGAGTATTAACATAAACTAGTTTTAAAACTAGCAACCGACTGTATTCCATAGAGAACTAACGCCAAGGTTGCGTTTATTGCACTAGAATTAATCTTCCACTAAATTTAGTGGTAGTGAAAAAAATAGCGCATTATCGCCTCTAACAAGGCCCATTAATACAGGTCATTGCATCTCTCAGGCTGATTTTATGTAAACCTATCTATAAACGTCAAAGTTTGTTTACATTTTTATCTTTTTTGTTTTTATTTGAATGTTTATGTTTTCAATCAGGGTTGCCATACTGGCTATATCTAACAAAAGTTGGGTACTTTTTTCCTACATATTTATTTTCTTTTTGTGTTTTTTCTTTCTTTAAGAAGAAAATGGTATTTTTATTTTAAATGAATAATAATAGTTTTAACTAAACATTGTAATATTTTAGGTTCAAGGAGGATAATATTGTTATGAATTGTCCTTTATAGTTCGTTTTGTATACTAGGGCTCTTTACTGCAAACTAAAAATACAGATACTTTATTTACAATCTATAATCTTGTATATATATTATAATGTTAAATTTTATATAATTTTAAACGTACTTGATTTTCCGACATATATTTTCTTATTGTAATAATTTCTTTATATAGCCCAAATGCTAGAAATAGTGAAAATACTAATTTAAGGGAATGGAATTATGATTTTGTTTTACAAAGTTATTTCTTCGTAACAATATGTTTTATATGGGAGACTTTCACTTTATTTTACAGTTTATATCATAGAACGTATGTTTAAATTGAATTTTTTATGTATAAAATTAGCCGACTTTTAAATGTTTAGTTTTAATTTATTGAATTTTCTTATAGAAATTTGGTTACTAAATTTTATGGACTGTGGCAACACTGATTTTAGTTTCTTTTCCACCATTTTCTACAAAAACTTTTTATAATTTTGACAGCTATGGGAGGATCACGCGACACAAAATGCGTGTGGTTTTTTCTATAGTTGTATTGTTGTAGAGATGCAATGACCTGTATTAATGGGCCTTGGCCTCTAATATTTAGTGGTAGTGGATATTTTTTTTGCATTAAATAAAACGATTTTAGTGGTAGTGGAAATTTAGTGCACTAATTCTGAATGATTAGGGGCTGGCATAAGCTTCACTTATTTCATCAATGCAGCGCCGAATTTCATCTTTCAGAGTTGTTTGTGGCTGGTTCACGTAAGCCCGGTCTTTCAAATAGCCCCAGAAAAAATAGTCCAACAGCGAAAGTTTTTCCTGCCAATTACGATATCAATGGGTTTAAATCAAATGTCCACAAACACTACTCCCTCTTTCCCCCTTCCCACAACATATTTTCTTAGACCAGCACAATGTACTGCATGAGTAGGGGCCGTCCCCTGAGTGCTGGCCTTCAAAATAAAAAAAAAATAAAAAAAAAAATCACAAAAACGAGGAGGCTAATTGACATAGCTAAATCAAGTAAATCAAAATAATACACCATCGGGAAATTACTCATGCAATAACTGAATTGTTTGGCCCGCTGTGTGGTTTGTAGTGCCGTCCTACTGAAACCAAAGGTCACTGATGTCAACATTAGCCAGTTGTGGCCACAATAATTGGTTATCATGGTTTTGTACATACATACATACATACATAATTGGCCATAACAACACTCTGTCAGGGTTACGGCCTAGCTTCTGGCAGCACCATTGTGGTGTGTGTTAATATTTAATCCATGAGTATCATGGTTTTGTAGCGCAAAGAATTTATGGTGACGGTTTTATCTTGCTAATACAGGCCGATGATACCGCCTAACCACAAACCGAACTATCCTTAGATATAATGGTTTTTCGAGGACTATTTGTGGATTTTGTGAGCCTCATATGCGACAATTTTGTTTGTTTACATAACAACCTAATTGAAAATGGGCCTCATCACTAAAGATGATTTTGTTAAAAAAAATGCTTTGTTCTTATTCAGTTTTTCAAACAGCCAATTTACAAACGTTCGACACAAACAATGTTCGGCCGGCTTTAATTTTTGAATGAGTTGAACTTTAAAAGCGTGCTGATGAAGATCTAATTGTTGCAACGTCGACGAGCTGATGTTCCAGGCTAATTTTCAACACTTTGCTGTACATCGGTTATGTTTGCTTTACTACAGTCACTACGAACGTATTGTTTTCGTCTATTGTCAGCAACAATACCGTGAGCTTCGTATTTAGCGATTAATTACGAACAGCTGTCTCAGAATTTACGAAGTGATATACAGTAAAACTCGTTTATAACGAACTCGGTTATAGCGAATTCTCGGTTGTAACGAACTAATTCTAAAGTCCCACGATTTTTTTCGCCATTTTCATATAAAAATCCTTCATTATAACGAACTCGGTTATAACGAATTCTCGGTTCTAACGAACAACTTTTCATGGTCCCAACAATTAAATTTCATACATTTTGCGTTTTTTATAACGAACTCATCAAAAACATTTGCACCAATCTATGGCAACGACGTTTTTTGCGTTTATATTTTTATTCTATGGCAACATTTCTTATCAGCTGATACATATGTATGTATGTACATGTTAACAAAAACGGCCGGTTCAAATATTACAAACGAATTTAAAATGTCGGAGAAAAAACGAATTTCTTTGTCTGTGAATCAAAAAATAAAAATTATAAATGAAGTAGACACAAATATCAAAACAAAAACACAAATTTGTGAGGAAAATAATATTTCAAAGTCAACATTATCCACTATTTTAAAAAACAGAAAAAAACTTGAAACTTTTTACACAAAAAATCTGAAGTCATCAATAAAGAAAATTCGTGGCTCAAAGCACCATATGCTGGAAAGGGTTCTACTGCTCTGGTTTAAACATGTTCGAGCTGAAAACTTACCGGTTTCTGGTCCATTGATGGCAGAAAAGGCGAACCAATTTGCAAAAAAACCTAACATTGAGTTTACGGCAACAAATGGCGTAAATAGTTTTTAAAAAAATTTGTGGAGAATCTAATAGTGTACGACAAGAAATGACAACCGATTGGACAACTGTGATCGCTTTTGTCCAAATATGATTTGAGTAAAATTTATAATTGTGATGGCTTTGGGTTATTTTATCGTTGTTTACCTGACAAAACATTAGCTTTTAAAAAGCACAACTGCTTTCGAGGTAAAAGCTCAAAAATAAGGTTGACTGTTTTAGTTGGATGTAATGCTGATGGATCCGATAAACTTCCTTTACTTGTTATAAGGAAATATAAAAATCCCAGATGTTTTAAAAACGTTTATAAACTTCCTATACAGTACGAAGCAAACAAAAAGGCTTGGATGAAATCTAAGTTATTTTTGACGGGACTTAAAGATTTGGATCGCCTTTTCTGTAAGCAAAATCGTAAAGCTGCACTTATTCTTGATAATTACACGGCTCATCTAACGGTGAGCTTATATTTTTGCCCCCAAACACAACAAGCGTTTTGCAGCCATGCGATCAAGGCATTATATGTGTGTAACACTAGTCACTATGCTTATAACGAACTTTCCTTATAACGAACTGTTTTCGTTGGTCCCATGGAGTTCGTTATAACCGAGTTTTACTGTAGTAAAATGATCACCAATTTGATAGTAAATTTTCACAATTAAAATTCTTTGTTCAAAAGTGTAGCGTTCCTTGGCTAAAATTTACAAACTTTTTACTAAATGTCAAAGGATGACAGCTCAACTCTTGACATTTCATCATTTCACAGCCAATCTCGGACATATCTAAATTTTAATATTAACAAGTCAAAACAATGCATAAAATCAAGCAGTCCGTTTGATTTTAAACAAACAACAAAATAATTGTTGTTATTTTGTTATTGCTACTGTTAGTATATGTATGTATATCCGTTCACAGTACATACATACATACATACATACATACATACATACATACATACATATATACATACATATATATATACAGTAAGGGACAAAATTGTTCACAAAAATACTAAAATTTATAATATATCCAAAAAAGTATGTTTTATTCAAATATATTTAATTTTTTTTTACCTATATAGAATAATGTACATCTAAAAAACATAAAAAGAACAAAATTTTAAAAGAATGTGTGTTAAGAGTAAAAAAAATAAATATTAATTTAAAAATTCACATGTGAACAATTATGACCGTTGTTGAATATTGCATTGATTTTAGGTCCTAATATTTGGTATGTCTACCGTTTGCTTTTTTAACTGCCTTAATTCTTTTTGGCATACTTTTCACTAAATTCGTCAAGACATTAGGGTCAATACTTTCCCAAGCTTTAACAGCACGCTCCCAGAGTTCGTGTACGGTCTTTGGAGGGTCTTTTTGAGCAAAAATTTGTCTCTTTAATATGGACCACAGGTGTTCTATCGGGTTTAGATCCGGCGACTGAGGAGGCCAATCCAAAAGCTTGATCCCATTTTCTTCAAACCAACGTTTTGTTATCTTCGCGGTATGCTTAGGATCGTTGTCCTGCATAAAGATGCTATTCTGTCCCGGATCTAAACCAAATATGTCGAGACTTGGAATGTATGAGTCTTCTAAAATGTCTATATAATCTTTAGCACACATTTTGCCTCTAATTCGGCGAAGTACTCCAAGTTGATTCCCGCGAAAACAGCCCCAAGCCATTAATGAGCCAACTCCAAATTTAATTTAAGACGCCTAGAGTTCGCGAAAAAATATGAAATATTCACTTTTGAAGACTGGATGAGTGTAAGATGGTCCGATGAAACAAAAATTAATAGAATCGGGTCAGACGGACGACAATGGACATGGGTGGATAAAAGTGTTGGTGTCAAAGAAAGAAATATTTGCCAAACACTTAAATTTGGAGGTGGCTCATTAATGGCTTGGGGCTGTTTTAGAGGGAATCAACTTGGAGTACGTCGCCGAATTAAAGGCAAAATGTGTGATAAAGATTATATAGACATTTTAGAAGACTCATTTAAAGATTTAAATTAAAATATATAAAAGCTCCAAGAAGTCCATCCTAAAGAAAGCCGCCCCGTAACATTCCACTTTAATCACCTTTAAGCCATCAAATGAATGATCAGCAGAAAACGCCACCTACTGCGTAAACGGACAGAACTAAAACGCAAGGACCCAAACCTATGAACATCACCTTAGCCAGGATTCTCACCACTCCACAACAAACAAACAAAAAATAACATCAACAGATGGGGCACTTGCTGTTGATCATTTTCAAGGTAGAAGGTTGAGTTATCAACTGACAGCAACTTGTCTCATTGATACATATAAGGCGCTTAATAGAAAAAGAGAATCTATCAATCTATCTTCCATTTCAGTACAATGCTGCACAGCATTAGTAGTGTATACTAGCGGACTATGAAATTTTCAAGCTAAAAAGTGGACCACATTGATTTTTAACGAAATTCATTTTGTGGCTAATATTTATTCTACTTATACTTTTGATTTCTACTTGTTTGCAATATAAATCATATGATTTAACTTAACCAAACGCAGAGCTTTTTACTATTTTTGTTGCTTTGTCTTGATTCGTATTGTAAATAAAGAGTACTGATACTTATACAAAATTAGTTTCACATAACGCCAACGCTTTATTTATTATCGTAGAAAACGTACGACGTATCGTAAATTGTAAAAGCAAAATATTAGATCTTGTGGAATCATAGGAATGCGCGTAATCAATACAACTTCCCTTTTCAAATGGTTACTACAATGAGGTAATACATAAATCTTTTGACTACAATCGATGCTGATTTAAATTTTGATTTATACTAATGGGAGCAGCAAGTTTTAATTGAAAACGATAAGTTAGAAATCCCGGTAAATTTAAGAAATTCAAACATTTTGTAGGATAACTAACTGTTTAATATGTTATAATATCGTCAAGAACATAAGCGAAAAAAATAGCACTCAATACAGTTTCTCGGAGAAAATTATACCACTTTTTTATCACACCTGTTTCGTTTACTAATCTGGCTCTTCCATGGCTCCAAGTCAAAAATTACTCACAATTTTTGATTACGTTTAGTTCGGAGCATAATGGTAACAAAATTGGTTCCATATTGAACACACTGATAAAAGAAACTTCACAAAATAAGCAGGTTCTTATAAATGAAAGCAGCCCTTTTGGGTGTTTCTTTTTATGGGATTTCTTGTTCAAATATTTAGTTAAAATTGTACAATTATAAGTAAGTTTTTAATATGATTATCAGTTTTCTTTTCATCAGATTAAATAAAAGGTTTTATTTTGCATCTACACGAAGAAAGTTGTGAGCCACTGTATGTTTGTTTTATTTTATTTTATTCGCTTTTTTTATTTATAAAAAAATGAAAACAGCTGATATCCGCACACTCTTGTGTAGTTGTTTTGTTTTTTTATGAATCAAAAATTAAAAAAAATTAAGTAATCGGGTATTTTCCACTACAAAGCTGTTGGTCAGCAACATAAAAACTCATCCAAATACATACATACATACATACATACATACATACATACATACATACATACATACATACATACATACATAAAAGGTTTATTGACATTATCAAATTCTTAGCTTTCTTTTATAAACAATTTTTATTATGTACGAACAATAAAAAACACCTGGGGCAAATTACGGCATTCGATATCGAACGAAATTTATATTTAAACTGTTTTTAAATTGTATGAAATTTCGATCGATATCGAATGCCGTAATTTGCCCCCTGAGCCCAATATGATTAACGAAAAAACCAAAATTTTTTTTAACATTAAAAAGTACTTCGGCAATATGAAAGGGTTGTATAAAATACATATGTACATACATATGGATGTATATCATTGGTGGCCATATAAACGACTTAGCAGCAACGACTATTGTGCATACTCATAACATAAAAAAATCACTCGAACTAAAATTAGTTTTATTATTTTATATTGATAAAATGATTGTTTATTAACACCAGTCATAAAGAGCATATAAACATTTTTAAATCAAAATTTTTTCTATAAAATTCAAAAAAACCTCTGTTTTGAATGCGACAAAACAAAAGCACCAAATTGTTGGTATTAATATTTCTTATTATTTGCAAATAACTTTCCAACAACAAGAACAGTTAATTACAAAAACACTTTTTTACAAAATTTTAAGAACAAATGGAAAGTATTTTTATGTGTTCAGAGTTGTTCTTTATTTGTCAAAGTCGTGGGTCATATTTTTCAATATTCAATTTAAAAAGTGGCTAATAGTGAACATTCTGCGCAAATAAAAGAAAGGATAATTGATGATTATAATAAAGGCGAATCAGTGACATCTATTGCAAACAAATTTGGAATCCATTATTGTGTTATTTCACGTATACTAAGCCGTTTTCGCTTGTCAGGCTCATTGTCAACCATACATAGGGGTGGTAGACCCCGAAAAACAAGCAAACGAGACGATCAGGCCATACTACGTTTAATAAAAAAGGACCCCTTTATGTCAGCTAGATCTGTATCAAACCAATTGAACCTTGATATATCGATTAGATCTATTCAAAGACGATCTGTTGAAGGTGGATTAAAATCCTACCGAAGCGTAAAAAAACCGTTTATTTCACATAAAAACAGACTAGCTAAAATAGCGTTTGCAAAGGAACATGTGAATTGGAGTGTTATGCAATGGAAGACCGTACTCTTCTCCGATGAATCCAAATTTAATTTAAAATCTTCCGATGGATTCAGGCTGGTACGCAGACCAAAAGAGCAACGTCTTAACCCTCGGTATACCAACGGTACAGTAAAACATGGAGGAGAAAATATTTAAGTCTGGGGATGCTTTTCTGGTAATAGAATTGGCCCAATTCACAGAATAAACGGTGTGATTGATCGTTTTGTGTATAAAGATATCCTCGAAAATATAATGCTGCCACATGCAGAGGAAGAAATGCCACTTAAATGGAGGTACCAACATGACAACGATCCAAAACATACATTTAAATGTGTGAAGGAGTGGCTTTTAAATAATAATGTCGACGTTTTGAAATGGCCAGCGAAATCGCTTGATCTCAATCCCATAGAAAATCTATGGGATATTGTAAATCGTAAAATAAATCGTGATATTTGCAGAAACACGGATAAACTTTTTCGCCAAGCGGAAATCGCATGGAATGAAATTTCTGGAGGAAATTTTCCTGAATTTAATCGAGTCCATGCCACGAAGATGTAAAGCAGTTCTGAGAAATGAGGGTTATCCAACTAAATATTAATTGAATAAGAATTGTTATTGAATTAATTAAAGACGTGCTTTTGTTTTGTCGCACAAAAAAATACTTTGTTCAGTAAATTACTGTATATTTTTGAGTTTAATAGAGATAATCTTTTATTTTCCTCTTATTTTAGTTTATTTAGCTTATAAATTTAAAAAATAATACAATAGTTTTGAATTCAAATGTTTTCGTTATAGTTACTAAGCCATATCTTATAATACCCAAGTTCGTGCTTATGTTTTGTCGCATACTGTATATGACTATCCTCTGCTCCAGTTTCAAGCATTAGTGCATAGTTTGGCGTAAAATTTGGCAATCTAAGAATTTTCTTCATATAATATCGTTGAAACCGATTTACTTCTTCGAAACATCCAAAACCCCACACTTGAGCTGCATACGACTGTATTGCTCTACAAACTGCGAGATACACTTTCCATTTCATCCATAAGCTTATTTCATATTTTTCTAAACAATTTTTCCATGTTGTGTTTATGGCATATTTTGCTTGTGCTGTTCTGTTTTCCACATGTTTTGCAAATTTCATTTTTGTTGTCAGTTTCACTCCTAAGTAGTTGTATTCTGTGGATATTTTAATTTCCTTTTCCATAAAGTACCATTTCTCCTCCATTTCTAAATACAACTATTTCGGATTTTGATAAATTTACTTCCAGATTCCAATTCATACTATAGTTTTCTAAATTATTTATCATCGACTGTAATATTACAGCATCATCCGATAATATCACATATAACTTCTATATAATATACTTCTAAAATAACATAACAACTTTTCTTATGTTACATCTCCCTTTTTTTTCATTTTTAAGTGCTATTGGATATTGAGTGACTTTTTCTTAAACTTTTATTTTTCAAAAACCAACTATTTCTTCGGTACTCTTTGCCTTCATCATCTTTAACAACTTGATAACTTCCAAACCCATTTTATGTTGTTTATTTTTCAGATAAATTTCATAAGATTTCATATTCTCCTAATTTTTTTATATATACAAAAATTTAGTTTACAATATATTATAATCACAATTTTCATTAGCTGTTTCATTCTTTCTTATGTATTTCCTAGGGTTATAGTGTTAGTAAAAAAATTTCATATGGTTAGTTTCAGTCATCTATTTCCTGTAGGGCATTTGTTTTGATCGTTTTCGCATGAGAATACAGAAACACTTTTTAAACGACGATTCGATTTGGATGGGATTTTTGTTTCATTCCACATGTGAGAAATTTCACGAGTCAAGATATTGCCCCGCCCACTTTTTTTGATTTACCTTAAATTAGAAAACGGCTCCACCGATTTGACTAATTTTTCTTTCAAATGTTTGTATTAATCCTGTAGGGTATTTCCCTATATTCCAACTCTGCATATTTATTTGTTTTTTTTATGTTACACTTCTTTCTTTTATTATTTTTAATACATATACAATTCTTATATTCCGGTATTCTTAAATTCCGGTAAAAAAATCTAAAATTTTGCACGAACATGTATTTTGATAAAACGAAACATAATCAATAAAAACTCGATTTCGAAATTATGTGTAGTTACGTCTTTTAGTTAATTAATTTACAAAAAGAAATATTTAGCAAAAGAACCGCAAAAAACACGTCTATCTACTCATAGCGTTGCCGTACCAAAAAACGTATTTTCGATTTTTTGTCAGTTACAGCGTTCTTCAATTCTTGCGACGATTTGAATAAAATTTTAATTTAAAAATAATTTTTTTCCTCTTTTAAACGCATTTTCAAAATCGAATGAAAAAATTTTTTCTAATTTGGACAGGACAGCATCTGTCGGGTCAGCTACATATTTATTTTTAATAAAAAAGCCAGACAATATTATTTAAAAAAGGCAAAAAATACAAAAATAGTTTTTTTTTTGTTTGCAAAACACTTTTCGCACCACTTTAATATGCGGTTTATTTTGACAGTTCATTCGGTTCACTTTCACAAAAAAAAGATACAGAAACACTTTTACTCACATTTTTTTAATAATAATTGGAAAATGACATAAATAACAGATATTTCTCGCATTGTTTTACATACAGAAACACGTACATATCGTCGATGGAATTAAAGAACGCTGTAACTGACAAAACATTTAATGTTCACCAGAGCCAAAAAACTTTTATAAAAGTAGAACAAATACACTGATATTTTTCATTTCGCAGACGGCGTAAGTTAATTTATTTTCATCGCAGAAATCTGGGACCGGGACCAATCGACGCGTTTTTTTTTGCCTGATAAAAATGATGCAAAAAACTTATTTTCGATTTTTTGTCAGTTACATCATTCTTTAATTCCATTGACGATATGTATGTCAGAAACAGCACTTTTAGTGTCAATTCAGAGAGGGCGGTACAGAGGCTATTTCTTTCTCTCTATCCCCAACTACCAAACTGAAGTAGCGAAAACGGCGGATAATAGTTCATTAAAACTTTCAGTAAAAAAGTTGGAAAACGTTCCGCTTGGCGCTTTTATTTAGGGATGGCTCTAACGCAGACATTGGCGTTGATAATCGTTGGATGGTACCATATTTATCTCTGCTGAGCAAAACATTCAATGCTCTTATCAATATTGAGTTTGGCAGTTCAGGGAAGAGTAACAATTATATTTGAACTAAAAAAATATTTCCTAGAAATAGTTAGTATGGCAAAACAACGTTTGCCGGGTCAACGAGTATTTTATGAAATAATATTGTATTAAATTAAATAATATTATATTAAATTTTCAGTTTTCTTTTATGGTTTTTATTGCGCCATTTTTAACGTGCCATTCTTCATTTACTCTGCCGATAATCAGTAATAAGTATATGTTATTGTTCTTAATTTAATCTTATTTCAGACACTGAACATAAATTATCAGCCACATTTATTCTTTCATTCTTGAATATGAGAATTTAATAATGAGGCGATCCGATATTGCCCTCGCATGCTTTTCTGAACCAGTTAGAACAAGTATTATTAACATTATTTTTAATATTTTAAAAGTTTAAAAATAAACTTCTATAGATAATTGTTTAATAAATTGAACTTGTATATACTTCCCTTTGTCTTGGAACATTAGTTAATTTGGAAAAAAAAATAGTGATGGTTTTAAACGGGTACTGTATAATTTCTGTAGGTATGTACTGTATCTGTTTACATATAAATTCAAACAAGCAAAAGATGTTAAAGAGAAAAGAGACTATCATTAGTTTGTAACTACCTATATACATACAGTACTGTTTAAAACCTAAGCAACTTTTTCTAACAAAGTAATCAAAGTCTTATATTTTTGTTTTTATTGTATTTGCTGGAAACAATGATTGTAAATATTATTGCATTATGTGCTTACATTCTAATAATAATAAAATAAATTAAATTCTTCTTCTTTAAAAAAATAAAAAAAACAAAAGCAAAAGTAAATGCAAATATAGCTGTTCGAAACGTAAGCAACTTTTTAATAGTTGTACTCCTGTTTTTTATTTTTGCAAAAATTAATAAATATTTTAAAACAATTATATAAGTCCCGTTAATTGTAACAAAGAAAAAATATATTTTGGTTGATTTAAATAATTTTTAATTAGTTTTTCAGAAGTATAGCTATGGCACGTACACGCTACCATAAAGCTTTCAAATCAAAAATCATAGAACATTTTAATAACGGTGAATTCCAAATTTCTATTGCGAAAAGGTTTGGGATTAAAAAATCAATAGTTTCACGTTTAATTAAAAAGTATAAAATAAATAGAACAATAGAAGTTATAAAAAAATGCGGGCGAAAAAGAAAAACTTCAGCGAGCACTCGTTAGTTTGTTTAAAAATAATATCTTTATTACTTCCCGAAATGTTATAAAAAAGCTTGATCTTAATATTAGTGCTAGCACTGTAAAAACTCACTCCAATTGGGCCGTGGAGAAATGGAAAGCAGTTTTATTTAGCGATGAGTCTAAATTTAACTTGTTAAATTCGGATGGTGTATGGCACGTTCGAAAACCAAAGGGAAAGCGTCTAGATCCACGCTATACCAAAGGTACTATCAAGCATGGGGGCGGAAGTATCAACGTGTGGACCTGCTTTTCTGGCAATGAAGTTGGCTCTTTTGTTGAAATATGTAAAAAAAATGGACTGTTTCACTTACAGAGACATTTTAGCCAACCACATGCTACAATATGCAGAACGGAAAATGCCACTTCGATGGGTGTTTCAACAACCGAAATACACGTCGAAGTTGGTTAAAGAGATTTTTTCTGAAAATGGGGTTCAAACATTAGATTGGCCGGCACAATCCCCTGATTTAAACCTAATAGAAAACCTGTTTAGGATCTTAAAGCGAAAAATTGGAACTCGCCTTTTTGGTAACAAACAGCGCTTTTCAATTGCCTTAAACAAGAGTGGGAATCGATATCCACATCAGTTTTAACAAGCCTTGTAGAATCTATGTTAAAAAGATGTGCTGAGGTCACAAAAAATAAGGGATACCATACAAAGTATTGAAAGTTGCTTACGTTTCGAACAGCTATATTTGTATTTACTTTTGCTTTTGTTTTTGTTTATATTTTAAAGAAGAAGAATTTAATTTATTTTATTATTATTAGAATGTTAGCACATAACGCAATAATAATTACAATCATTGTTTCCAATAAATACAAGAAAAACAAAAATATGAGACTTTGATTACTTCGTTAGAAAAAGTTGCTTAGGTTTCGAACAGTACTGTATGTATGTATATCAAATAACAAAAACAAAGCAAATGAGTAAGCAGATCAGTGTTGTCAGATTAGGGGATTTATCCCAAAAATGGGGATTTTTTTTCTGAAATGGGGATGAAAAAATTCATTTGGGGATGGGGATTTTATTGGGGATGATTGACAAGTTTTCGGCGATTTTTAAAATTTGTTTGCTTGTTTAATTATATATTATAGACTTCTTACATTCGGATCACACGATGAACGAATTTAAATTTGCAAGACTTGCTTGTTTAAAACTCATAAAATAACGACCCGAAACACACATCGATGCAAGCAAGAGGTTGGTTTAAAAATAATGGCCTCAAAATTTTAAGTTGATCTGCACAGTCTCCAATTTAAATCCTATTAAACATTTATTGCAAATTGGCAAAGCGGCACTTCGAGGAAATAGAAAAGTTGCTTCTAATAAGAAACGATGCTTGGATCTTATAAAAAATATTGGTATGTAATTGCACTAAGTACAGAAGTAAATACATGGTAATTGAAAGAAATAATTTGTTTTAATTAATAAAGCAATTATCTATTAGTCCAAAAAGTTTGGTGAATTATTTTTTTTTGAACATCTTAACAATATATTTGAATACATGATGTTTTTTAATTTTGATCCTAAGAAGTTTTGTGTTTTTTATATTATTTAGTTTATAATTAAAATAAAATGAAAGCAATCAAAAATATTAATGACGTTTTTCTAATGTTTTTTCGGCCTCAAAGATGTTAGATCAGAGTTATCCTATTCTATTGAACATGAATACATAAATATTAAATAAAATATATATTTACATATCAAATAAAACATATGTACATGCAAAATTATTGATGCAGTTTATGTGGGGATTTTTGGGGATGAACTATTGTAGGTTTTTGGGATTTTTGGGGATATGAATTTCGAAATTGGGGATAAAAATTGAAAACTATCTGACAGCCCTGAAGCAGATCAATTTTCAGGGCTACACAGAGAAATACTACTTGCACACGTGCCCGTTTTAAAAATAACAATAAAAAAATTAATATACATATGTGTATGTATAAATATGTTCATACATAACATTTATTGTTGAACTAAATAAGTATACATGCATACATACATATACACCCATATTTATGTCCAAAGTATAATCACACGCCCTGTTCTAATGTTGTGTGCATACCTACTATATAAACATAGATATTATAATACTGATGATTTTAAAAAATTTCAAAATTGATCCTTTTAATGAAATTAATATAAAAGTATTGGTATATACAATGTATGCCACTTGCTAATATTTAGTTACATTATGTATGAAATCATTTCCTAAATTTGATGCGGCAGCTAGGTACATACTTAAAGTTACTTCAACTTATAACATATTTTAATTTTCATAATAACAAGTTAAGGGGGGTTTAGACGGTAATACAAGTCGTACGACATGTCAAATTTTTGTGTAGAAGAGAATAAATAGTATCGTGTAAACTTGATATGTAATGAGACCGTACGACATTGAGAGAAAATACGGATGAAAATTTGACAGTCGTACGGCTCTCTTTGTTTTTTGAAATTTTTTAAAAAACCATCACATTTCATTAGATCAGGGATGCATTTTTATGTTTTTGTTTGCTTATGTTAAATGTATTCACAATGCATGTAAATTTTGTGTGCATGTGTATGTGCATTTTATGTTTTCATTTTACTTTGTTTTGGTATTTTACCAACCGTGTAAACGCAAAAAATATCTGTCGTAACATTTTTACTCTCATTTTTAAAATACGGATGGAATTTCATAATATTTTCTCTTTGATTTTACGTACGACTTGTATTACCGTCTAAACCCCCCTTTACAGAGACTATAATAACAGGGGTGGTGTAGTGTAGTGGTTAGAGCATACATACATACATAATTGGCCATTACAACCCTGTGTCAGGATTACGGCCTAGCTTCTCGCAGCACTCGTGTGTGTTAATTTTTATCCTTGAGTACCGGGACCTACAGTTTAAAGTCGACTCCGAACGACAGATTTTTTTTTATTTTTAAAGTTTACTTTCTTCCTTTCATCGTGGCTTAAACTCACGAATTCATTAAAAATATTTCCTTATTTTTAAAATAAACAATATGTTTAACAGTTGTTATTTACTTCTTGTCACTAGAGACAGAGCTCTTTGACTCGCGTATGGAAGCGGAACGGCGTCTCTTGGCTTCTTCACGTTTGGCTTTGTTTTCCTTCTTACGTTGGGCCAACAATTTAGCGTAATCAGCTGCAGCTTCCTTGGAGGCAACTTGACGTTTCTTCTTAAGGGCAATACGTCTGCGTTTACGTTGCAAAACAACAGGGGTAATGAGACGTTGGATCTTCGGAGCTTTGGAGGTGGCTTTTTTGCCATCCTTAGCTGGCAATGGGCGACGTACAACATAACGACGGACATCGTCTTCCTTATTTAAGTTGTACAATTTGCGGATCTTACTGGCCCTCTTTGGACCCAAACGACGAGGAATGGTAGTGTCGGTGAGACCTTCGATTTCACTTTGGCCTTTCTTGACAACAACTAAAGCCAAAACAGACATATTGGATTCAACAATGCAACCACGGACTGATTTCCTTTTACGTTCACCAGTACGACGAGGACGATAGCATTAGGTATTACACAAAATCTCAACAAAAATAATGTTAATAATGTTTTTCAGCAGGTAGGTACATATTTATTTAACAAACTAAGGACAAATTTGAAGACTTGATAATACCAGTAAAATGGGTACAGTGTTTAACAAGTTTTTAGAGAAATCAATATTAAAACATACATACTACATACATATACACATGCTTACATGCTATAAACCTAGCGTACTATTAAAACATTATACAATAGTTTTATATTGTCTGAAATAAAAAAATTTTTGATAACAAAATACATAAACACACATATGTATACAACTATTTTACACAATAACAAAGCCAGACGACAAATCGTCAAGTAGCAAAAAAAATATGTGATGCCGATGTAAATTAACAATTTTAGCGTTTTTATATCGTGCATAAAATTACAAAAACGAAGTACATCTAATTCTGTTTTTACAATGTAGGTACGTAGCTTGAAAACTCGCGTAAAAAAACACGGTGTGTATTCATATAAAATAAAAGCATTGGTTCCACGCAATAAAAACCCTAGCAAAATGAGAAAACTATGCACATAAAAAATTATTTATCTTATTAAAAGGGGGTTTAGACGGTAATACAAGTCACACGTAAAATCAAAGAGAAAATATTATGAAATATCATCCGTATTTTAAAAATGAGGAAATTCCTATTTTTATTGTGGGAAATTTTCGTACCACATCATTTGCACTGCTGCCAACTATTCATGTATTAAATTTAAAATTTTATAAACTCAATATAAAAATACGTTTTTCTGTTCAAAATACAATACATTTTTAAAAGTTAAATTATTGCCTTGGCCACCGTACTCCCCAAACCTTAATTGTTGCAATACAGTCGGCACTGTCGAAATTTTTCCTGCAATATTTATCGAAACTCTATAATGCCCTTTTAAGCAAAATTTATGAGGTAATTTTGCTGAAAGGCGAAAGTACGCATTATTAAAAATTAAGACGAGGAAAACTAAAATTATACTTTTTATGTCCGAGTTTTTTTTTCTGTTTTCTTTTGCTTTTCTTTCATTATGCACCTATTCAACTGAGGCAAAAATAATTCTGCTTTCTTAACAATTATAAAAAAGCAGAGAATAAAACTAACGGAACTTTTTTGACTTTGTTTAGTTTAAGCTTTTTCTCTCAATCGTTAAATTTATATAAATAAAATTTATTATATATATAAATGATATGCCGAATGTAATAAATCATTGTGAGATAACTTTATATGCGGATGATCCACTTATTTATATTGAAGGTGATACAGATAAACAATGCTATGAGAGACTCGAAGAGGATATGGGAAACTTAAACAAATGGCTGAAAATGAATAAACTTAAATTAAATGAGAATAAAACGAAAATAATGGAAATTAAAACGAAGACAAACATTATCTTTAAAATTAATAATGAAGAAATAGAAAAAGTAAATCAAATAAAATACTTGGGCTTTATAATAGACAACAAGTTAAATTTAAAAAGTCATATCGACTATATTTGCAAAAAAATAGGAAAAAAAATTAATTTCTTCAAAAGATTAAGAAAACAAATAAATACATTAACAGCAATCAGGATCTACAACACAATGATTAAGCCTCACTTTGAATTCGGGTCAACAATTCTTTTTTCATGTTGCACGAATCAACAAATTCATAGATTGCAGAAATTACAAAATAAATCAATGCGCATTATATTAAGATACAACAGATACACACCAATAAACTTTATGCTTGACTCTCTAAAATGGCTAGATATAAAACAAAGACTGAAGTTAAACACTGTAAACTTTATTCAGAAAATCAAAATTGAAATGGTACCACAATATATAAGGGATCGGATAATATATGTCGAAGAAACGCAACCATACCACTTAAGGAATAATGATGACTTTCGAATTCAACGAACTACAACAACCGCAATGCAACGCTCGCTTTTTTACAAGGGTCTGCAGCTGTTCAATAGATTGCCCAATGGCGTTAAAAATGAACGCAATCCAAATGTATTTCGGAGAAATGCTGTATATTTTGTTAAAAACAATGTAATTTAAAACTGAAATGTGATATTTAAATTTTTTTTATTTTTAATTTAGAACTAAAATGTGATATTTAAATTTTTATTTTTTACTTTTTATTTTAATTTAAATTGTATAAATGTAAACTTAAAGTATTATTGATACTAATAAAGAATGAATGAATGAAAAAAAAAAAAATCAGTGTTGTTCGTTGGTCATCGCATCAGTTGAGAACGGCTGGACCGATTTTGACGATTTTTTCTATCTAATGATAGCCGTGATCCAACTTAGGTTTTTACTGAAAGAGAATTTTGATCCGCCCACTTTTTTGATTTACCTAAAATCAGAAAACGGCTCCATCTATTTGAGGAATTTTTCTTTCAAATATTTGTATGAATCCATTTTAAGTTTTCATCGAAAGAAAAATTTGCCACGCCTACTTTTACGCCCACTTTTTTCTATTTACCTCTAAATACTAATTTTATATATCTTTAGAACGGTTAAAGCTAAAGTTTCGGAATTGGGTCTGAATGACTTCATGGCCAAGGCAAATCATCAGTCAGAAAGTGGCCGAAAATGGACAAGATGGCGTGACCCCTCCCGTACAAGTTAAAAATAGATTTCTTAATACATACGTATTTTTAGAAGTGTTGAAGCTAAAGTTTCTGAATTTGATGTGATTGATTTCGTCGTCATTAAAAATTATCAGTAGAAAAAAAGGGCTTCCAGGTAAACTAGTTATTGAGTTCAGTATATCATGAAATTAGTAACAGTTAAAGTTTTTGAATTTGGTCTGAATTACTCCGTCGTCATCAGTCGAAAAATGTGAACAAATCGAAATGATAGCGGCAGGTGTAACGAAGCCCGCCGGGTTTAAGCTAGTCTTTAATAAAAAGTATAACATAATCCTTTCCATGAATTATCTTCAGAGCAGCTCATTTAAATTGATTACTTTAACACTGCACCTATTAATGTGAAGTAAAGTGCACGTACAACCATGTACAGACGTCGATTCGACTAAAACTTTTAGTACTAACTTAGAGTTGTCAAGACCGTTTTTCGAATTAATCGAAAAACCGAGTTTTTCCTATTTTTCCGGTTTTTTTATGCCGGTTTTAAAAATGTGGCGGTTTTCGAGTTATTGGAAAAACCGGGTTTTTAGTGTCGAACTATTCGACATTTTCGAATATTTTTAATTTTAGGTGTATTACATTTTACTGATTTTTTTCTAACAAATTTAGGTTACGTATGCAACACTTCTTATTTTCTAAAAGATCTAAAAAACAAAATCAGATATATACAGCGCTACTCACAATTAACCCAACTTCTACAATAAGTGAACGTGTAAGCTCAACAATAAAAACAAAGCTAAGAAACAGTATGTTATCTAAACTTTTAAACTACAGTGAACTCGCGAAAACGTGAATACCCGGAAGCATGAACTACTCGGAGACGTGAACACTTTTTTATGTTTGCACTGACTACTCTAAAACGTGAACAAGGTGAAATAGCTCTAAAATGTGAACAATTTTTTTTGAATTGTTTTTTAAATTTTTTTCGTTTTATTTCTTGAATTCGTTTAAATTTGGGGAATCCCAACATAAGACAACATACATATACATATTTAGCTATCTATTTCAACAAAACATGCACATGTGTAGTTAAGAAATCTTAAGGAAAAGGCCATACTTAAGATGGTTGAAAATAACACATATCAAAAAAGTGATTTCTTCCAATAAAAGTACTATTTAGGAAAAAATCCGTCTTTTAAAAGGAGTTTATTAAGGACTGGATTCTTTTGCTACACCCATATAAGTATTCCTAACCCTTTTTTTTATTATATTTATTTTTTAATTATAGAAACTTTAGTAGTAGAAAACTTTATATGTACATACATATGTATATCGTCAATGGAATTAAAGAACGCTGTAACTGACAAAAAATCTAAAATACGTTTTTTCCATCATTTTATCAGAAAAAAAATACGCGTCGATTGGTCCCGGTCCCAGATTTCTACGATGAAAATAAGTTCACTTACGCCGTCTGCGAAATGAAAAATACCAGTGTATTTGTTCTACTTTCATACAGGTTTTTTGGCTCTGGTGAACATTTAGGGTTTTGTCAGTTACAGCGTTCTTTAATTCCATCGACGATATGTATGTATACAATTCGTTTGAATTACGATTTTTTTTTTGTAAATGTAAAAAATGGCAAAAAAGTTTGAATAAAATTTTATATAATATTTTTTTTAATAAAATTTCCAAATCTGATTGAGTTTTAGCCAATATCTATTGCTAAAATGCATATTTTTATTCTAAAATCTTACCGATCGAAAAGGTGAACAATTTTGAAAATGTGAACACCCTTGGTAAAAATTAGTTCACGTTTCCGCGATTTCACTGTACATCCTATATTAGAAATGCTATAAGTTTTTTAAGGAAATAAGTAATAATAATAATATATAAAATGTTGAAATCTTGAATAATTATTATTTGTGATGTATGTATATGTATGTTTCTTTCTATATATGTATGTAAATATATGTATATGTACAATATATATCCATACATACATACATACATACATACAAACATACATACATATGTTCTACTTTATAATTTTCAAAATTATAAATTATTTTAGATTAATGTTAAGAACGAAATGTGATGAATGTATTTTTTCTATTTATAGTTATAAAAACCAAAAAAAAATATTATATGTATATGTAGTATATTGTATATATTTTTATTAATGGAGAACCCGAAAAACCGGCTTATTCGAACCGGTTTTTAAATAAAAAAACCGAAAACCGGTTTTAAAAAAGTGCGGTTTTTTAAACTATTCGAAAACCGGTTTTTGGATTTCATCGAATAGTTGACAACTCTAGTGCTAACACGTAAAAAAGGTAATTATTCTAGGGTAAAGTTCATAGAAGACGAATGGTTTCAGATTGTCGTCTTTTTATATGAAAAACACTAACAAATTTTAGAGTTTTTTTTGTTGTTTCACATATAAAAGGGCGAACGTCTTAGATTCGCCTTCTATGAACAAGCTGTAAGTCAATTGGTAAGAGAAAACTGAATGTTATAATTGTAGAACGATATTGAAACAACGGTTTATCTAATTAAAATAAAGAAAAGTTGATAACACTGCTAACTATAAAACAACGAATGAGTTGTTTATATAGTTTTTTTTTAATCGTATCTTTTGTTGTGTTACTACGCGCGATCAGCAGGCAAGCAGTCACTCAGTTAGGCGACAGACGGACGGCAGCAGTGATATTCACACACCGTATAATGTGAGCATATTTTCTACAAACGTTGTTATTGTTTGTTGTTGTGAATTGTTTTTTTGCCTTTATTTATTATTGAAAGCAAAATATACAGACCATATGTACATTGGAAAAAAACAGATTTAGTACTCGTATATAAAAGAGTTTTCCTATACAATATTTACATTAAAATAAAATCAGTTACAAATCGGCAGTCCCATTGAGAACATCGTCGTCGATTTGTGTTTTAAATATATTAATTATTTAAATAAAACTATTACTTGAAAATAAAAGTGGAAAAAAACATTGAAAATACAAATAAAAACAATTTTAACAAATTGCGAAAGTGATTTTGTGCTTAAATAGGAAAACAAACAAATTATACGAGAAGAGCTGATCTAATAAAATCTTGAATCTTGCTTCATCATTGTTTATCTCAATTCACTTTATTAAATAAATTTATATTCATAATGAATTCTACAATCGGAATAAGTCTTAGACGTACAACAGCTACAAATGGTTGTGCGACTGCTACCATTAATGGTGCCGCCACTTGCCATGCTGTTGCAGCAGCTTCTCAACTAAATGCCAGTAACCTTCATACTACAGACGCATCACATCATCAAAGCAAAAGTAAAAATCCCGAATTGGCTGCAAAAATCATCAAACAATCTCACATTGTTTGTTTTGATGTAGACTCTACAGTTATTGAGGAGGAGGGTATCGATGAGTTGGCAGACTTTTGTGGCAAGGGTTCGGAAGTGGCCAAAGTTACTAAGGAGGCTATGGGTGGTACAATGACATTTCAAGATGCTCTTCAAATACGTCTCAATATTATAAGGCCCAGTCAGCAACAGATTAGAGACTTTGTCAAATTACGTCCCAGTACTCTAACACGTAATGTCAAACGTTTTGTAGAACAGCTTAAAGCAGAAGGTAAACAGGTATATCTTATTTCGGGTGGATTTGACTGTCTTATAGAACCAGTTGCCAATGAACTGAGTATTCCTATTTCACATTTGTATGCCAACAAATTATTGTTTGACTTTAAAGGCGAATATGCTGCATTCGACACCACCCAACCCACTTCTAAATCAGGTGGTAAGGCGGAGGCTATTGCCCGTATACGTCAACAGTACAAGGCTGATACTGTGATAACAATGGTAGGTGATGGTGCTACCGACCTTGAAGCTGTTCCACCAGCAAATTATTTTATTGGTTTCGGTGGTAATGTATTACGTCCTGAAGTTCAAAAGCGTGCCCAGTATTACGTAACGGATTTTGAACAATTAATACATTTGTGAAGCAGAATACGTATGTATAAGAACAACAAATGATAAGCAAAGAAAAGCAATCTAGGAAAAATTTAAGAAACAAATTGTTTATAGGGTACTTATTGTTTTTTCCTCATCCGTAGTAGTTAACAACTTAGTAAATTAATTGCCGAATTCACAAAACCCTTGTATTCATTGTATTCGTTGTTTGATTTCACGGCAATTCAATAGTTGTACCCTTGCTATTGGTAATTTTCATATAAAAATTTTTTTCATATGTTTTTAAAGAATTGTAAACACAAAGAAAATATTTTTGTCAGCAGCAAATTAAATTTAATAAACTTTTGGTTCACAAGCAAAAATTGTTTTCAATACATGAAACAACAATACAAAACCTAGTGAATTCGGTAAATATGTATGCTCAGAAGTGTATTTATGAATTATTAGTTTTTATTTACATAAACAATATTAAAAAGCATACAAATAGTAAATAAGGTCTTTAGTTTTTATTTTAATTATAAACTGTATAAATTAAATTATAAAATTCTATAATAAAAATATTTACAAGATAAACAATATGTTATTACTTTTATTTTGGATTGTTTAACATGTTAACAACAGTAACGGAGAATTTACAAAAATGTAGTCAAAAGAGAGAGAGAGAGAGAGATATTGTTATCAATCAGGGTTGTCAGATAGTTCTCAATATTTATCCCCCGATTTTGAAATTCTTATTCCAAAAAATTTCCCACAGAAACTGCATCAATAATTTTGCATGCACGTGTACGTACATATGTTGTATTTGATATGTATGTATATACAAGCATACATATTTTATATGTTTACAATGGTGTTCAATAAAATATATCTGTGGCAATATGGAAGAGTAGCTTAAGTCGAAAATTGAAGTTTTGAGATATCATCAATTTTGTGTAATTTTTATTCTGTATGTTTTTTGCGAATAATTTATAAGTTAATATATTGGTAACATGTTCATTAGAGAAGAAGGATGCATATTTTAAAAAAATATGGTTGATTTTAGAAGATTTTACGCCTTTTCTACTTAAGCGCTTTTTCGAAACTGAAATCTGCGTTAGACAAGTCCTTAAGTAACTTAAGCGCTTCTGTTGAAATAAAAAGTACGTATTGTGTAGTTTTAAGTAAATATAAGAGGATTTATTCAAGAACTTATATTCACTTAAGATAACTGTATACAAGAATCACATTTTATTAAAAAAACTAATGTAAATATAAGTTATATGATAAATTGAAAATCTGAATATGTAAACAAACCTATGTGTACATAAGTTGTTTTGTTCAATGCATTTTTGATTTAAAAAACTTAGGCTAAAAAGTAAACGTACATAACATTGATAAAAAATAGAATTTTTCAAAACGGACTAAACACATTTAAGCGCCTTTGCTTCTGTAATGCCCCAAACGCCTTAACTCAATTCTCTCTTATGTCGACTTAAGCTACTCTTCCAAATTGCCACAGATATTCACTATGATCTAGCACCTTTGTGACAAAAGAACAAGTAAAAAAAGTGATTAATATATTTTTCTTTTGTTTCTGTTTTATATCAATTATAAAGTAAATAATATGAAAGACATGAAACCTCCAAAGATCAAAACATAAAAATCCATGTATTCAAAAATATTGTTAAAATGAACTAATCTTGACTGTTCAAAAAAATAAATTCATCAAATTTGATGGCCTAAAATAAACATTTTTTTATTAATTCAACCAAAATATTTCTTTTAGTTACCATTTATTTACCAATGGCATTGAGTCTGCAAGCCTTTAAAACACATCGATTTCAATGTTCTTCCACACAACTTTAACAAATTCCCACAACTATTCCTTATTAGAAGGATTTTTTACTTGAGGAGCTGCATTGACAATTTGCCATACATTTTCAAAAGGATTAAAATCTGAAGTGGAGAAGTAATTTATGGTCGGACGAAACTAAAATTGGTTTGTTTATCTCCGAAAGAAGTAGTTAAACTATAAGAAGACCCTCTAATACTGAATTCCTTCGCAATAAAACGATTAAAATCGGTGCCGGAAACAATGGTATGGATACTTTTTTATTTATTTGAAACTAAAACCAGAAGCACAAATTGCCATAATTTTATATGAAAGTATGATTTTTAAACAAGTTTATAGGCAAACCTTGATTATAAACACGTACTTTCATTTATATACTTATAATTAAATAAGCAAAAAAATGTTAAAAATCGTCGAAAACTTGTCGATTATCTCCAATAAAATCCCTATCCCTAAATGAATTTTTTTATCCCCATTTTAGAACAAAAATCTCCATTTTAGGGGTAAATCCCCTAATATGACGACACTATTATCAATCTCTTCAGTAAGAGCGGATATTCAATAGGCAGTGTTGCCACAGCTTTTATTATTTTGTAACCAAACTTTAATAAAAAAGTAACCAAATTGGAAAAAAGTAACCAAAAATATTAAAACCATTCGTAAAACAATTTTTTACTTTTTTTCAGTTTAACGTTCGCATTTAAATTTACCAAAATTGATCAATTAGTTTACTAGAATGTGTAAAAAATTACTAACAAAAAATAATGCTACATGTTTCAGATTAAATTAAAATATGTATTGGGGTTCAAAACGGCACCTTGTGCTAATTGTGGTTGATCACGTTTTTTGGATTAACTGGCCACTTGACCTACTTTGATCACGTATTGTATTGTAATATGTTTTAAAGCAACTGCATCAATGGTTTTAAGAATTGTGCTGGACTTCAGTCTGACATTAACACACCATTGTAAAATACGTATCAAGAACTATTTGTGGATCAGAGATCAGCAATGAGTACTGAAAAAGTGAGTATACTCGAATCATGATTCATAATTTCTTGTACTTATACGCATTCATACTCTTGTTAATGTAATGGATACTCTACTCATCTCAAAAGTTTGAAGTACTCATCGCATTTATATTTAATAATACGTATGATGTTGTTGACTTCAACTCTCCTTAACTCAGTGCATACAGATGAGAAAAAATAAGAATGATTCGAATGCAAACTGTTGTGTGTTTGCTCTGCTTACTGCGTTAGTACAAGAGTAAATTAATGCTATAAACACATTCTTAGCTACCAACCATTTACCACACGACTGCAAAAGAAAAAGTTTTAGGTTAAATCATGAATCGTGTTAAATAAATACTATGTTTTTGACTATGTAATTTATTATCTTTTTATTATTTTTCGTCAATAAAAAGAAAATAGATATGATGTATATAATAATAAACATTCAAAATGTAACAATGTACATAAGCGAAAAAGTTAATGTGCATAGGAAATATTTTAAAGAAATTAAACAATTTTTAATTAATTTTTATTTTTTTTTATTTTTATAAGCAGGTTATAAAGAAAGGGATTGCAAGAGTGAGATTAAGGAGAAAATCAGTGTCGGAGGTCTCCGGTTAGTTCGGAAACATAAAGGCAATAGCCCAATATGGGCAATTTTCGTTCCAATAATCTATTTTAAAAATATTGATTATAAAGATGTAGTTTGTTAAGTATACTATAAGTTTGTGCAATGTAAAATTTAGAAAAAATTTAAAAATATTTTTTTTTTGTTATGAATTTCTTTAGAACCTATTTATAAAAAATTAAAAAATAATCACGGTATAAATAATAATTATGATATAATTGTGAGTATCATAATATATTCTTTTTATCTTCTTTAATACATTTCTTATAAACTTACACTTTTTCGCTTATTTTTGTTTATTATTTGCATGTTTATTTTTGTATACACCATATAAACTTCCTTTTGTATTGTATACGTCTATCGACTAAAACGGTAAATTTTTTTTCGTATGATTCGAGTCACTCGAATCAATTGTGAGTATTATAAGTATTATTATAAAATTATGAATCCAAGTGAGTATGAGTTTGATGTTAACATTGGACTTATATTTATTGCAACCTTAATAATGAATCAACGTTGTGTGAGTATGAGTGAGTCAGAGTAGTTAAGTTTCAACTACTTGTACTCACTTATACTTAAAATTTCATAAGTGCTTATGAATCGCTAAAAAGCGACTCAATGCTGATCTCTGTTGTGGATGACGACGATTCCCGTGAAAATAAACAACCATTTCATATATGTATGTATAGCACATGTACTATATTTATTATTCCTTTAAAATATGCTATACTTATTAAATAGAAACTATATTTTTTAATCACATTTGAACATTTTGAGCAAGTGGACATTTTAATCAGAATATTACATTTCTACGCAGTTTTCCTTTCATTAGTCGATTATACGGATTCTACGCTAGTCAAAAAAGTATCACAGAAGTGTACCAACATAGTTATATATTGTGTCTTTAACCAATAAATAATCACAGTTGTACATCTGTTTTATTTTTTACATCTACAATTGTCTTTAACTTTATGATACCATAGGTATATACTAATAATAAATATTAAACAAAATAAATATGTTTGTTGAAGAGGATTTATATTTATTAATACTTCGAGTATTCCTCTAAATATTTAATTTTTTCTTTGAGAAAAAAATAACCAAAATAAGAAAAAAGTCCACATGTACACATTAAAAAAAAAGTAACCAATTTTGGTTAAAAATAACTAAAACGGCAATACAATATAGGCTAATATGTAATAGGGATAGCAAAAATAGTACACTTGTATTTTTTTGTTTTGGAACTATGTAATCCTAAATAGTACCACTATATACCAATGAATTATTAATTACAATTACAGTCGAACTTTCATAACTCGAATTGCTATTATCCAAAAAAACTTCGACTTACGGAGACTTCGAGTTAGAGATTTTTTTTTTTGTTCTTGTGTATTTTTATTTAAGTTGGTATGTACAGTCAACGGTTAAAAGAAAATGTAAAAAACAGCATTTGTATTTCTTTTAAGCAGAATTTTCCTATAAAAGAACTTCGGATAAATGCAAAATTATTTCGTTTAAACGAACTTATAAAATATTATTGCATTAAAAATAAAACAAATCGATATTGTTTATATAAATTCAAATTCTGACAAATAAAAACTAAACAAACAATTTTAGCAATAAACAAATGAACATTGTTGCAATAAAAATTACTTTTAAAAATGTAAGTACATATGCACAAAACAGAAAAGAAGTGAGTCGGTGCTAAGCATTTTGTTGTTTTTAACCCAAAATTTGTTTCTTTAAGCGGCTTTTCTTTAAAACTGATTTTATTAGACGAAGTTAAATACCTTTGAATTTAATAGTAAACAAAAGTAAATACATTTATTTTGCAATTATGCGGTTTTTTATTTAAACGGTGTGCTTATATCCGAATTCGACTGTATACACTGCGCGTCATCTGGTTAGCGCCCCCTAACTTCTCATTTACTTTTTACGTTTTCTATTTTAATATTGGGCACAACTTCTTAATTTTTGTTTTGTTTTTGCAATCATCATATACGTTTTCTCTCACAAGAAAATTGAGCTCAATAAAAGAACCGTTATATATTATTTTATATTTTGTTTTATTTACGTCAAAATACTTTGCACTTATTTTGTTTCACCAGATTAGAGCCCTCAAATTAAATTTAAGTTATCTAGTTTGCCTTTGCAATAACTGTCATCAAATTCAATATCTTCAAACAATTGCAAAATATGGGAAGAGGAACAGTTTTATCTTTGGAGGAAAAATCGAAAATTGAAGCTTATTGGGAGGCAGGACTATCCTTCTATAAAATTGCAGAAAAAACTGGAAGGCACAGGAAAACAATAGCCAATTTTCTTAAAAATAAGGAAAACTATGGAAAAAATTTTAAAGGCGGCAACAAACGAGTGGTTTCTGAAGCAGATAGGAGAGCCATACTGAGGGAAGCATCAAATTCGCATGACTCGTCTACCAAAATTAAGGAAAAAACTGGTGTTAAAGCGAGCTTATCAACGGTGCAAAGAGTTATAAGAAAAGCAAGATATTTACATACACAGAAATTGAAAAAAAACACCTCAATGCGCTAAGAAAAGAAATGCGCTTAGATTTTGCTCAAGTACACACGACATGGTCTGCTGAGTGGAAGTACGTAGTTTTTTCAGATGAAAAGAAATTTAATTTATTGGACCGCTTGCACAGCCGAGAGGGAGGTGTGATGATGTGGGGAGCTATATCCTACTATGGCACCTGCGAATTGCAGTTTTTAACGTCACGTATGAATGGGGAAAACTATAAAAACGTTTTAGAAATAGCTTTTCCTCACTTCCAAAACATGTTTGGGGGTCTAGAGTGGCATTTCTAACACGACAATGCCCTAATTCACACTGCCAGATCCGTAAAACCGTGGATTCAAACCCAAAAAGTTGACGTCCTTAAGTGGCCACCATACTCGCCCAACCTTAATATAATCGAGAACGTCTGGGGATGGTTGGCTAGAAAAGTATACGAGTCCGGAAAGCAATACAGCACAAAAAAAAAAACTAATTGAAGGCATCATCATCAAGCTCAACGATTTCGTTGAATTACATTGAAAGTCTGTACAATTCCATTCCCAATCGAATTTTCGAGGTGATTTCAAATAAGGGCGGAACCACACATTACTAATTTTATTTAAAAGTTTTCAAAATATCATAAACTGGCAATAAAAAGCATTCTGTTTGCTTAAAAAACTAAATACATTGAAATTATCGCAAATAGCGCTATCCTGATGACCAATTTTTGGTTACTTTTTTCAATATACTTTTTCCAAAACTTAAAAATAAAATAGTAACTTCAACATTACAGTAGCCATTATTGTTTTATTTTAAGAAGAATTGATAGAAGTCAAATACATAAATATTGCAAGTCCATAGCACAAGTAGTTTAGGTAGTATTTAACATTAACGGAGAGTGTAAAGAGGGGCTCTAACCTGATGACGCGCAGTGTATGTAATAAACAAGTTACAACGAATGTTTTCTTTTTTTTTTATTATTTTCGCTACAACATGACTCTCATTTGTGTAAAACCTTATAATGCTCATCTGTTTTAGTGCCATTCGTTTGCAAATATGTATATGTATGTAAGTTCAAAGTTCACAAAGAATTTTCTACTTTGTTTCTAAAAAACTGATGAATAATTCCTTCCACCGAAACCTCTCCATCACTCTCTGTTCCACTTAAGGCTGTATCATATGATTTACGGCGGTAATGCTCAACAATATCATCATCTGTAAGAAACCCAGTTATGTAAAGTACATTATCTACACACTTTAATATAATTTTGAACAGTAGTATTAGAAGTTATTTTGTTTACTATTAACCAGGCTTGGTAATCAGCTTCAAATACAATTTGATTTTCATAAAGTACAGGATGGGGATTTCACCTAAATAAAAAATACAAAATATACAAGCAAAAAAAAAAAAACAACAAAGCAAGCAAGCAAAATACTTTGAGTTCTAAAATTCCATATATCTATAGATATGGACTTTGAAGCCCATCTTGGTCCAGAAAGTATGTGACAAGTTACACAGCAAAACGCATAAAATGCATAGACGTATCAATGCAACAAAGTAGGCATGGTGAAATTACTTACAAGGTGGTGGCAGGTGAATATAGTACAAAAACAAAAGGGAATTTGTTCTTGTTTTTTCAGCTCTTTAATGTCAAAAGCAGGTATGGTGAATTAAAAAAGCACATGTGAGAAGTGTGTGTGTGTATTGTTAACAACATACATGTCTCTACACCAAAACAAAAACACGAATACACACAAAGCAAAATTTAAACAAAACATAAATACAAACAAAACTTTTGACAGGAGCGGCATGACCAAAAAAAACCCAGCTGGGTTGGTAACACCACCTTGTAAGTAATTCCACCATGAAAGTAGGTTTAGTTTCTACCATGGTGAAATTACTTACAAGGTGGTGGCAGGTGAATATAGTACAAAAACAACAGGGAATTTGTTTTTGTTTTTTCAGCTCTTTAATGTCAAAAGCAGGTATGGTGAATTAAAAAAGCACATGTGAGAAGTGTGTGTGTGTATTGTTAACAACATACATGTCTCTACACCAAAACAAAAACACGAATACACACAAAGCAAAATGTAAACAAAACATAAATACAAACAAAACTTTTGACAGGAGCGGTATGACCAAAAAAAAACCCAGCTGGGTTGGTAACACCACCTTGTAAGTAATTCCACCATGCTTTCTACTTTTGTATCCGTCGCATGAGGGGTGAAAAATGTCAGCTGTTTTTGCAGTGTTGTCAGATTAAGGGATTTATCCCCAAAATGGGGATTTTTTTTCTGAAATGGGGATAGAAAAATTCATTTGGGGATGGGGATTTAATTGCGGATGATCGACCAGTATTCGGCGATTTTTAAAATTTGTTTGCTTGCTTAATTAATTATTTATTGTATTATAAAATTCTTACATTCGAAACACACGATGAAAGAATTTCAATAGAAATTCAATTTTCAAGATTTGCTTATAAACTTGTTTAAAAATTTTTGCAACGTGTGCTCTTGGTTTTAGTTTGATTTTTTTTCTCATATAAATAATAGCATCCCCATATCATTATGTTTCCCCCACCTTTTTTAATTGTTTTTATTGCGGAGGAATTGAGTATTACAGGGTCTTCTTACAACTGAATTACTTCTTTCGTAGATAAACAAACCAATATTAGTTTCGTCCGACCACAATTACTTCTCCACTTATACTTACTTTATGGTATGGGAATGCTTTCCGTAATATGGCACAGGACATCTATTTAGAATTGAGGTAAAATAGATGCCGTATACTATACAAATATTTCCAACGACATCATGATGTCTTATGCTGAATATGAAGTGGCACAGCGATCAGTATTTCAACAAAATAACCACCTGAAGCACACATCGAAGCGAGATTGGTTTAAAAGAGGTTGGTTTAAAAAGAATGTTGTCAAGATTTTTAGTTGATCTGCACAATCTCCAAATTTAAAACTTACATATCAAATAAAAAATATGTACATACATCCAAAATTATTGATGCAGTTTATATGGGGATTTTTGGGGATGTGAATTTCGAAATTGGGGATAAAAATTGAAAACTATCTGACAACCCTGTGTTTTTGATAGTCATGGATGAGAAATGTATTTTTTACTTTAGATGTTATTGATAAATATGTTTGTATGGCAGGCCTGTGCAAAAGTAAAAATGTAGTTGTGTTGGTGAGAAAATGAGAATTATAATGCTGTACGTGTAAGTAGCAGTTTCTGCAACTGTATGAATTTTTTTTAAGTAAAATTTATATGTAATATTTCATCTAAAAATTTAATTACTTTAAGAGCAATTTATAAATACTAATCTGCTATAAAGAAATAAAAAGTACTTTTAATTTTTGAAAAAAAAAAATTAAGTTTCGTTTTTTTTCATTAAATTTATTACAAATTTTATAAAAATAATGAAAATGTCGCTGAAAAAGTTTTAAACTATATTTTTAAATGTTCTATGATAAATAAGGTATTGGATTTACAAATTCATTTATAATAGAAAATATTTGTGTACATTGCTATTAATTTTGTTCCCACTGCAAATAATAAATCAGCGTACATCCACCACCAGCGTTACCGCTGGGATTTTTCAAATAGTGGCACAAAAAGGGGATTTTTTTTTTAAAGTCGCACAATTTTTTTAACATTTCATCTAAACAAAAGTTCATAGTACAAAAACAAAAATAATTCAATAGTTTTAAGAAATAAATAACAATTCATTTACAATGTCAAAATCACATTTTTTATAATATATACTCTTATAATATAATTATAACATATACAATGTATTAAAGTAAAAGCAGATGCATTTTATTAAAATTATACTTTTTACTATTACCAGGACTCCAATTTTCGATTTCTTTATCAAGTAAATTTAGTGCCGATGACATGGAGTTACAAGTTTCTACCTTCAATTTATTTGTAAAATTATTTTTTATTAAACTTAATTTGGAAAAAACCCGTTCAGCCCATGCACTACTGTGAGGTAAAGTTAATACAAGCGCAGCCAGTTCGTATAAGTTCAGGTAATACCCATTGTGTTCCAAAAACTTTCACAAAAAATGTGTTCATATGATTTGTCATTTGTTTTACGTTCTAGTAATTTATAATCACTAATAACAGCCTCTGGATTACTTATAATATAATTAAATTGTGATATGAGATTTATGTAATTAATATTTTCATTGTAAGTAAAAGAAATTGGTTGGAAAAACCTTAAGGCACAAAATTTTTATCAGTAATATCAATGCGCAAAAATATTTTGTGGCAGAGTTTTTAATAAAACTTTAAAATATTGTATTTTGTTTGATTGCTATGCAATATGTATCATATATTTTATCAGAATTTTTTGTTGCTTCAGCTTAATGGCCTATATACATATGTATATATCTTTAATATTTTTTTGCTTAAAGTAAAAGGAAAATATTAGAAATGCCAAATTAAAAAAGGGGAAAAAGTCGCATAAACTTAAGAAAAGTGGCAAAATTAAGTGGCTTTTCAAAAGTCGCACAAAAAGTCGCCGGCCGCAAAAAAAGTTGCAAATTGCGACTTTAGTCGACCAACGGTAACACTGTCCACCACGCATGTTAACTCTTCGCTGTTTCAGTGACGACCAGCGTTGCCGTTTTGGTCTGATCGGACCAAAAGTTGTAGTTTTTCGTGTTTTTAAAACCGCTTGGTAGTTTGGTTGGTTTGCTGCAGCTTTTCTAGGTTTTTGGTAGATTTTCATGTTAAAAACAATATTTATGATTTTTAAGTAAGTAAAAAAATTTTTTTCAAGTAAACAAATTACATTACTGTGAAAGCTGCTTAAACATTTTCACAAGTGAGGCAGCTATGTACTAAACATCTCTGTTCTATTGCATGCATAGGGATGATTTAGGGTAGAAGTACATACCTATACATACCATGCGTTATGCCAACTGGGTGTTTTACACTGCTGTCAAAAAAGAATTTTGAGAAAGCAAATTACTGGCAACGTAACGTAACGTATAAAAGTTAAACAATTTTTATATTTTAGATTCGTTGATAGTTGAACAGTTGATTGCACTGTAGATTGTAACCTTCCTAGCAATGATCTTTAATACCGTTCAGGCAGCGCTTAGGTAGTCGCAAAAGTAAAAATTTCCCGAAAATTACTTAAGCGCTAACTGAACGGTGTTAAGTCTCATTCCGAGGTAGTTCATATATTTTAAAAAGTTGTTTATTGAAATCTTATGGAAACTTTTGTAGTTCATTGTTTTCTTAAATTTTGAACAGTTTGCTACTTAGGGAAAAAAGGTAAAAAATATCGAATTTTTGAAATTTTTTTGCGATTTTGGTCTTGAAGGTGAAATTTTTTGTTTTTTATGACAAGAGCAACGAATTTGCCTCAGAAAGTAAATAAGAATTCCGAACAGTTTGCAAGATATGAGTAAAAATGACACCAAGGCCCCAAGCGTTTTTTAGTCTTTTATCACGTACTGCAGCCTAATTCTGTAAGTCGCTAAAGCTAAATTTCCATCGCTAAAAATCCATAAAATTGATTTAGCGATTTTTGGCAACATATTCAATGCTGTAACTTTTAATGCTAAATTTGGCATACCGTTAAAACTGAATTCGCCGCAATTTTAGCGTGTATTTCTCTCATCGCTAAAATCCATTATTTTGTATTCTCTAACTTTAAATAAGCTTCAACGTCTCCAAAAATTATAAAATTTTAGCTACGAAAATTTTTAAGTGCCAAAAGGTAAGCTAAATATAAATTTTGTTTTAATTGATGTTTTGTTATGTATTTAAATATATATTTTTTAACTTTTGCAGAATAATGGAAGACACAACTAAAAGGGTGACAAAAGAGCAAAAAAACATGCTTATCCAGTATTTGAAGGATCATAGAGAATTTGCACATGACAGGTAAAAAAGTCATGTATAATTTCTTTTAAGCAAATATATTAATTTTTTTTTAGATTTGTAAATTCAACGGGAGCAAAAAGCCTTGCTGAGCAATAGGAGCATTTAGCCGAGAAGCTTAACTCATTGGGAGGTGCATTCATAAGTGGAGAGGATTGGAAGAGTACTTGGACAAATATGCGGTAAGTTATAGTACAAAACTTTTATGTTTAAGCATTTTACTCCATTTTTTTCATTTAACAGAAGCAAGGCAAAACAAAAGTTCCAAGAGCATAAAAGCTCTTTAGAGAGAAGTGGCATAAATTGCCCTCAAAAATTCAAGTTAACTGAAATGGATGATCGCATAATTGCCATCATGAGGAAGGAAACTGTGGTGGGACAAGAAGTCGGCGGACCTATGGTAGGTTTTTAACAATTTTTTTTTTATTAATTTTTAAATAAATAAATTTTTTATTGTGTAGAGAGACGCAGAACTTACAGCAAATGTTTCTTTAACATCAGAATTTAATGATTCCACACCATCTTGCTCTAATGGAACCATAAGAAGACTCTACAATATTTATTAATTTTAAATTTAAAATTAGATAAATTATTAAAACCTTAAGTTATTTTATAAGAATTATATTCAAAACTAATACAATACAATTTTTATAAAACAATTTCATACTTTCTTATTTTTTGAAATTGTAGGGAAAACAACATTCGGCATTTACCCAAAAGTAAGCAAATTCTTTGTAGTGTTACCATCTTTCAACAAATAAAAAAATTCACACTTGTAGTAGCGAAATGCCTCACATACATAGATTATATTTTTAAATATCATTTATGTATACATATGCATATGCATGTTGCATAACTATAATACAATTTAGATAAATATTTTAAAAATATCATTAAAATTCACGTTTGAATCCAAAATAAATTACAAAAAAAATAAAAATCTATTTAGAGAAAAAAAAAATTTAAACATAGGCAACTCTAATAAGAAATAACAATGAGAGAAGAGAATAGTATAGTGATAGCAAATAAGCTACGGCGAAAAACTTATATTTTGGCTAAGCTGTTAGACTTACAGAATACAAATTTAGCGACTTCGCTAAAATATTTGCTGTAAGTTTCCCAGCGGGAAATGGTAATCAATGAGAAACGAGAAGGTAATACAAGGAATGTATAATCTATTGATTACGGAAAGCATTACGCTTAACACAGATCATGTCCTACGAAAGTAATAAATTCTTTTACTGTCCCCCCGTAATAAGTATTAGAATTTATTATTGGTAATGCATAAAGTTATTATTTATTAATAATTTGAAGGTATAAATTCTATGATGCATTATTTTTAATGCATTATATTATAAATGTATTTATACTATATTAAATTATGCATTAAATTATTAATAATAAATTAATTTCCCCCATTATAAATAAAATAATAGTAGCTATTCGGGAATATTTGTTTTACTATTTACCATGTTCATGTTAAAAACATTTTGCAAACATTTAAGTTTTAAAATAATCCCGAATAGCTACTAATATACATATTAATTAATATTAAATATTAATTTGGTGTCTGCACTTCTGCGCATTTAAACACAAACTGCATTTTTTAATAAAATACATTTCTTTTTGCGTAAAAAATAACGGAGTTTTTAACTATGAAAAAAAAAAAAAACAAAAAAATCCACAAACAAATACACGCAGAAACAATAACTTCTTACTTCTATATATGGGCTAATCCTGCGTTGCGGACGTTACGTTCGTACGCATACTTTTGAATACTGTTGGCGCTCTGAGCATTAAATTCTTAAGTAACCTACATTAGTACGTTGGCCTTTGAGAGTACTTTCAAATGGCAGTTACAAATATTTTCTGAGTTTTATCAGTTACGATATAATTGTACTTAAATTGCCGTTGCGGACGTTACACAATACAGAAGTCGTTGTGGAGATCAATGCAAATTTTCATAAATTTTAGCGAATTTTACAGTATAAACAAAAAAACTCCAAATACATTAAAGAAAGAGGAATGCTTAAGCATATCAAACCCACTTTCGAGGCTAAAAAATAATTGTTAGTTTATTCACAATTTTGTCTTATATTTGTTGCGGACGTTACGTTGCGGACGTTGCATTTTTAACCACTGTCCTACTCATATAAATAAAAAATATTTTTGTGTTTATTTTCAAAAAATATAGATTTTATTTTTCTTTTTAAACTTGCAGTTTATATTTAGGAGATGCTGCAGTGCGTGCCATTTCGATAAAATTTTCATTAAGTGAGGAAAAGTGATGATGAGATTTTACGCCTGTAATATTTTTTATATTTAGCCATTTCTCACCTAGATATTGAGTTGTAGTTTTTATATCGTTTTCTGTAACGTATATTAGTTTAACCCCATCGATATTACTTTTGGCCAGTCTGTAAAAATCGTGTGCATCCTTCAGAATAAGATTTTGAGCTCTTACTAACTGCCAATCTTTACGTTTCACGATAGCTCCGTCTACTGCACCTTTGCCATGAGAAGTAGCGAAGAAATTCCACTCAAAATGGTTAACACCAAATTCATTCTTAAATTGTGGAATGCTACGTAAAATAAATTTGTTTTTAAACTGACTACTGCATCCATTGGAAAAAACACGGATTTTAGATACTGAATGATGCTTTTGAATATTAATTATAATTATAATAATTATAATTATTGATGTATGTGATTTCAATTATAGATTTGTGAAAACAAAACAACTTTTAGCAGAACTTGATTTTAGGACAGATCGATACCGTTGCGGACGTTACAAAATTTGATATTAAGAAATGAAACATACTTTTGTATATTTTAGAATTTTTTTTTTCTTACTTTAAAGAACAGTTTTAGTTTTGTTTGGAATGTTAATGTGGTGTCAAAAAAATTTTTAGTTTCTTCGTTATATATAAAAACCCTTATTTTCCGTTGCGGACGTTACAAAGCGTGGTCGTAACTTTACTCAATTTTATTTAGTATGTTCCAATAGAACATTTAAAGCGCTTCTTTCATAAAGTTGCAGAAAATTAATTAAAAAAACACTTTTTCGAAGATGGAGCAGACGTGTTTTGGATAAAGCTTGTTTAACAGCAGCCAAAAAACAAGCATATTTTGGCCAAATATTAAAAATGTAAGGTTGCTGAACCTTAAGTCCTGACTTTCGTAAAATGGACTGCCAGAAAAATATTTTATGATGATATTTGTAAGAGTACAAATATAGTCTATTACTCTAAATAATCAAGAATAATTTTTGATCAACTTTAAAAATTGTTTGTTGGTTGACATTTTTTCGGATATGCCCATATGTGGGAATGTACATGGTAATCGATATGTAAAATAGAAGAAAAAAACCAAATTACAGTTTTTTTCAACAAAATATACGAAAAAGACAAAAACCAACAAACAATAACTTCTTGCTTCGTAGATGTTGGAATACACATGGTAATCAATATTTACTTGTGTGCCACGTGAAATTACCTTCTCGATTCCAAAAGTAATTTATTCTGAAGTAATATATTATATAATTGATTATAAAAAAAGGTAATCAATCTTTTCCCGCTGGGTTATTTTAGCATTTTAGCGTAAGCTTTAGCTAAGAGATTTACAGAATTAGGCTGCTGGTGTCCTTATATGGTTATTTTTTCGTATTGCTATGTGTGTTTTATATTATTGTCTTTTGGTAGGCTGTAAAGGATTTTGGTAGGTTTTTTGAAATTTTTTGGTAGGAAAAAAATTTCTTCTGTGGCAACGCTGGTGACGACTGAAAGCAAGAGCGTAAGAATACATGTGAGTTTAGCTAAAGCACAATTGTGTATGAAAATTTTATTTTTGCACAGGCCTGTTGTATGGTGAATTCTCTTTAACATTTTTTTTTTTTTGCATAAAAAAACGTTTTAATAAAAGAAAAAGCTGTCATTAAAAAGGTTGCAATCATAGCTGCCAGATAAAATGACCATGAAATCGTCAAAGATCGACAAAGACATCATTGGGCATACCAAGCAGAGTGGGCAAACAAACAAAACATTTCGCAAAAGTTTCAACAAAGTCATACACTTTTCAAAATTTTTTTAATAGTATTGTACATGAGCAAAACAAACACAAATACTTTCTAAATGAGAAAGAGCGCAAATGAAACAATTAGCTTTTCGCTCTTGTGCTTGCTTTGTTTTTTGTTGTTTTTTTTTTTTTTTCTTCTTTTTCTCTTTTACTCTTCTATCCTTTTTCTTCTCATTCATTTTTTGTTGTACCTACGCACATTTGAGTTAGTGTATTTGTAGTACTCAAAACAAAAACAATATACAAAATTAAATGGGACAATCTTTCTCACTGCTTCTGTTTTATTTTTGTTTTACTTATTGTAAAGGATACAACAAAATAAGATCAAAGAGTTCAGTTTTGTTTATTTTCCTACTCTGATACCAAGCGAGATGTCACCGCAGCCTTTAACCTTTAACTACGGAGGTGAAATATTTTTTCATAATTATTGACGTGGGGTAAATTTTACCACCTTTTGTTTTACCAAAAAATTAGTCAAAAAAATTTTTTTTTAATAATTAAATTTAAAAAAAAACAAGAAAATACATTTTTATAAAAATAGGATTAATCGGCCTTATTCCCGTTGGCGTTTTTATTTTAAAACGAAATAAAAACGACAACTTGGTATCACCGTTGTCGTTATCGACAATAATCGAAAAATGTTGGTATTCTCTATTTAAAAACGAAGATAGAAACGATAAAGAAACGCCTGTTTTTTGTCGCTTTCATTTTTAGTAGCGACATTAAAACGAGAGGTTTGAAAAATAGAAAATTAAAATTACAACGTTGCAATAATTTGAATTTTTAGTATCAGAAATTGAAAAAAATCGTGATGGTTTCAAAAAAGGCATGAAACCCGTAAATTTTAATAGTTTTTGGAAGGAAGTGGCTGCAAAAATAAATCCATTTGGACTTCCATTCCGCGACGGAGATGGTTGGCACAAAATAAGTATAACTAAATTAACAACAAAATATTACTAAAAAATTTTAAAATATGTATATAATTGATTTGACGCCACTTTCTATACGGATGTTATTGCCCAAAACAGACCTACTTCCATCACTCCTATATGGATGTGAATTATTTGCAAACTGTGACAGAATTGACTTACGTAAACTTACGGTAACTTATAATAACATTGCTCGATATATTTTCCGCAGTTTTATCAGTTTTGAATATTTAATGAAATACAAGTGTCTGACCTTTCTGCACAAAATTATTGTTTCATAAAATCCTCCCTACATTTATAACAGAATTGTATTTGCAAGGTCAAATCGTGGAACAAAAATTATTGTGCCGAAATATAAGAGCCTTTTGTCTCAACGGCAATTCCATACATATACTATTCTTTGGAATAGTCTTCCTAATAACCTTCAGAAAACGCGCAATGCTACCACATTTAAAAAGGAGTTACTCAAATATTTTAATTCTTTTTTTTAAATTCAGCAACAAATCTAACACCATTTCATTTGATTTTTAATTAAAAAAAAAACGAAATTATTTGGTAAACAAAACCACATAATATTACAGGATTTTTTTCTAGTGCTACCAAGTTTTTCTTTGGTTTTATAGTAGTTTTCGATAACTTTTTATCGTCGTCTTCGTTTTATTTCAGGAATACCATTTTAGAAACGAAGCGACATAAAAACGACAACCAAATAGAAACGACATTTATAATAAGAACGCCAACGGGAATAGGGCCGATTATCAAAGATTTAGTATAACAAAACAGGGACTCAACAGCGCTCAACCGAAGAAAATAAATTAAAAAATCTAAGGAGGGGGTAAAATTTACCACCACCTCAGTAGTTAAAGGTTAATGCTATTGAATGCGAGTCTTCGAATGGGTCTGTCGGTGAATTAGAGCAAGACGAAGTACTTGTTGTCGACGAGTATCTGTGCAACCTTACGTGACATTTGTTAAGCAGTGATGGACTATTTGTTTGTTGAATGTTTTCGACGTATTTTAGCTCCTTTTTTTACTTTTTTTAATTACATTTGTAAAAAAAGTAACTTAAATAGTTTTTTAAAATTTTTAAAATGGCTTGAACGATTTGTTTGTCTTTCAAAAACTTAGTAATTTTTTTTAATATGGAGAAACTAAAGGTGTAATTAAAAAAACAAATTCTTGGTAGTTATTCGGGACTACAAGTTTCATTATTGAGTGTACATAATTTTAATAGTTCTAACATATCCTATTTTAATTATTTCATGTTTTACTTATTGGATTTTTAAAGAAGTTTACATATAAATTAAATAAGTTAAGATACAAATTATTAAGAAATGATTAACAAATGGGGTAAAAAAAGCAGAGAGTGGAGAGAGTACAGCTGAATAGCTACAAATTTGATCTCTTTGTAATGTATACGAATGCAACTTGCAACTCACTCGGTTGAATTCAATAATTATATATTGTAATTCATATCTATGTACGCGGTAGGAAAAGTCACACTGAATCAACGTGACAAACGTTACCAATGCTAAATCATCGATAACAGTTGCTGAATTTTATTTGGGGAAATACATGGATTCTTAAAGCTTTTGTCCAAACCTTCATATACATACATATGTATGACTAAAGTTGATTTTGTCTCGTAGAAGTCCGGGTATTGGTGAGTTCTAACAGACATTATCATCGAAAGTCATAGTGAATTTTTACACAATATGTCTCTAATGTAGAGACCCGTATCGAAAAATATCACTTTAATTCACCTATGAACCTCTTATTTTTAAATTATAATTTTTGAAAAACCGCAAATTTAATTTTCCTCCTTTGCTTAATTAATTTAATTTATTATCCTTTTTATTTCGGAACACACGATGAAAGAATTTCATATGAAAGTATGAGTTCATAAGCAAAACACCCCATACCATTATGTTTCCGCCACTGTTTTAAATGGTTTTTATTGGGGAGGAATTCAGTATTAAAGGGTCTTTTTATAGTTAAATTACTTCATTCGAATATAAATAAACTAATTTTTGTTTCATCCGACCACAAATTATTTCTTCACAAAACACACAACCCGAAACACACATCAAAGCGAACAAAAGGTTGGTTTCAAAATAATAAAGTCGAGGATTTAAGCTGGCCTGCACAGTCACCAGATTTAAATCCAATGGAAAATTTTTGCCAAATTGTAAAAACACTTCTAATAAAAAACAGTTGTGGGAATTTGTTAAAGATGCGTTGAAGAACATTCCATTCGCAACGTTTCAAAGATTTGTGGACTCAATGACAAAACGCTGCTTGGACTTTATTTAAAATATGGATTATTCCACTAAGTATAGAGGTAATAAACAGCAATTGAAAAGAATAATTTTGTTTAATTAATAAAAGAAAAGTTTCTTTTAGGCCTTCAAATTTGGTGAATTTATTTTTTTGAACAGGAGAAATTAGTTCATTTTAACAACATTTTTGAATACATGGTTTTATAAGTTTTGATCTCGGGAAGTGTTGTATTTTTCGTATTACATATTTACTTTATAATTGATATAATTTAGAAACAAACAAAAATATTAATCTGTTTTTTTTAACATTTTTCGGTCAGTAAAATTCTAGATCAATGTGAATCTATTTTATTAAACACATACATATATATTATTGATGCAGTTTCTGTGGGGATTTTTGGGGATGAACTTATCAGAGTTTTGGGGATATGAATTTCGAAATCGGGAATAAAAAATTAAAACTATCTGACAACCCTGTGTAAGGAAAACAAACGATATATGTACATATACTCGTATGTATGTATGTACATATTTATAATTATAAGTACGGTGACCATCCGTTCTGTATTATACAGAACAGTTCTGTATTTGAAACCCGTGTTCTGTATAAATTATTCATTAGGGAAAAACATAAAAATGTTCTGTATTTTCATTCCTCAGAGTAGTATTTGTAGTTTTGATTAACACCTTTGTTAAGAGAAGACTCTTAAGCAGAGACATTCTTCTTCTCATAAGCTACACATAAGTATGTATGTACATTTTAGAGAAAGAAACATAAATTTTAAAAATATTTTGACGGTTGTCGAGTTCAGTTTGTGTTTACCTGATTTAAATGCTCCAACAGAAATATATGGACCAATGAAAAAACTCAAATGAAACTGGAAACCATCGGAACCATTTTGGTCACTAAATTAAACTATAATATGAATTGTATAGAGTTCAAAATAATATTTTAAAAATTATGTACAGACATAGTACTACGTACTTATTTAATGATCTCACGAAACGTTAGTTATTTTTGAATTTTTGGTTAACCCTTCTGTTAGGTCAAGAAAAACTTACGAATCTTAGGTATAGGACCGTTTTGGTAAATAATATTCTTTTTTTTTGTAATAGTTGCCTGTTATAATGTCGAAATATATATGTATGTGCTGCACCTAGTTTGACTTTGAAGTGTTTTAATAAGTTACCTTTATTTCTGGGATTCCCCTTTGTAAATTTACAAATCATTTGCGGTAGTTAACTTTAGTGTCTGATTTGTTTACTTTTCTAAAATAATGGAAAATTGACGATAGACTGCATTGATATGAGATGTAAAACTTTGATAATTTGTTTTTCAATAGGTGTTGATACCGTCGATCAAATGATTGGATACTACAGTGTAAAACGAAAAACAAATCGATGGCCAAATATTGTGTTCTCAAAAATGATTGACATATTGTTTTCTGAAATTAATGGTTCCTAAGCGCCAGTGGACAAAAATCGTAAGAGGGCAGAATTTTTGCAGCAGTTACTTTATCTTTAACTCAAGACTACATGACAGAAAGATCTAAGCTCCTTACAAATAAATTTTCAGCTGAACTTTTTACCAAAATAAGAACATTAGCTTCTGATTGTAGAGTACCTACAAGCAGTTTACCAAAATTACAACAACTAGAAACCGTGAAATCTGCAGCTGTTGCAAAATTAAGTGCGATAGCAAATGCGCCATATGCAACAAATTTATATGTAAATTGCAACGGAAGATCATTTGCTCATCATATCGTCGATAGAATTAAAGAACGCTGTAACTGACAAAAAATATAAAATACGTTTTTTGCAACATTTTTATCAGGAAAAAATACGTGTCGATTGGTCCTGGTCCCAGAATTCTACGATGAAAATAAATTCACTTACGCCGTCTGCGAAATGAAAAATACCAGTGTATTTGTTCTACTTTCATGCAGGTTTTTTGGCTCTGGTGAACATTTAAGGTTTTGTCAGTTACAGCGTTCTTTAATTCCATCGACAATATAGTGAGCAGATTAAAAAAAAGAATAACGGACCAAAATGGTCCTAAGCCCAAGATTCGTAATTTTTTATTATTCTAATTTCTATTTTATTATTTTTGGTTGAAAGTTTTCCAGGAGTAATAAAATATAAAAATATCCCAATAGCAAACGTTTTATATTGGTATGTTGCACCATTTCTTAGTCAAGGCAAAAACAAAACAAAAATTGACCAAAATGGTCCAAACCTAACAGCAGTGTTAATTTAATTAATTTTTTTTTTTAAATTTGGTAATTTTGCATTTATATAATAAGTACAATAAATATATGCCTATGTAGGTTACTTGTTTGCATTTTATAGTTGCTATTGGTCAAATATTTCCTTGTTCTGTATTTTGGTTTAAAAAATATGGTCACCGTAATTATAGGTCAGTGAAGTAACATGATATCGTAGAAAGTAAGTAATAACGAATAAAGCGTTCCGAAAAAAAGTAGATGTTTCCTAAATATTATACAAGAACCAGAAAAGGAGCGTCAAGATGAAGGCAGAGAATTTCAATTCCTAGTCGTGTTAACAATGAAAGAACAGTTGAAAAACGTAATTATTAAATTTAATATTGATATCAATTATTAATTTTAATTTGGAATGAGGATTATTATTAATTACAATTTTTGTAATACATATAAAAAAAGAAATATCAGGTTTTTCCATAAGAGCGCTACAAAAGTTATTTAAATAAAACAAAAATGGTTTTGGATATCAATGAAAGTCTTTATTCCTGTAAAAGTACGTTCGATGACATTATGTATGGAACTCGTGCTACCACAGGCACGCTTGCAGAAGTCAAGACGCTGAACCCAATTTTCGACGGTTTTTAAGCATAAGGTAGATACTGCTGCAATTTCACGTTCGATATTCGTACGATGTTCATCAATCGTCGCTGGCTTGTTGGCATAGACCATTAGGGTGGGTCAATTTGTTCGGGACCGAAAAACATGACAAAGCGTATAGTAAAATCGTAATCTATGGGAAATTCTAAGAACTTTTCCCAAAGAAACCATGGTTCTAAAATCAAAATCGAGCTTCCGGTTTTTTAAGAGAAAATTTGGTGCTCAGGTCATCCGAAAATAATGCTATTTTTTTGGAAATATTCATTACAATTGGTGAATGGTTGACCTGTAACGCTGGAAGAGGGCTTATTTTAAAGGAAATTATCTCAGCTTTCTATATCTGTGTTCATTATTAGAAAATTATTTACTTAAATAATGGTTTTGGAGGTTTATGTCAAAATAATAATAGTCAAACTGTTAAAATACTTAAAATAGTCTAACGGCGTCAAATCGCACGACCGAGGCGGCTAATCGGCTGGACCATTTCGTGAGATAACACGTTCTCCAAACTTGGCCTCCAATAAATTGATTGTGACATTGGCTGTGTGTCTTGTGGCGTCCTCCTGTTGGAACCACATGTCCTTCAAGTCCATATCATCCAATTGGGGCCAAAAATATTCGGTTATCATTGAACGGTAGCGATTCCCATTCACACTAACGTGCCGGTCTTGATCATCACAGAAGAAGTACGGCCCAATGATGCCGCCGGCCCATAAACCGCACAAAACCGTATTTTTTTCGGGATGCAATGATGACTCATGGAGTACGTGTGAATCGCTGCCTGACCAATAACGCATATTTTGTTTAGTGACTAAGCCATTCGGTCAGAAATGAGCCTCATCGCTGAAGACGATTTTTCAATTAAAATCCGAATCATTTTTAAGTCGTTGTTCAGCCCAATTCACGAACATACGACATTTCTGGATGTAGGCCAAGATCTTTTCGCAAAATTCGCCCCAACGACGTCACAGAGATGCACAACGCTTAAGAACGGCGTGTGAGAGACACATTTGGGCTTTCTTCAACTGAAGCCTCAGCGGCAGCAATAACACTACGGGCACTTCTTTGTCTCACTGGCACGGGAACATTTTGTACTATGCCTGTGGATTCACATTTTTCCACTAGACGCTCAATTGTTCATCTGCTAGCACGATTATGATGACCATAAATTGGATGTAGCGCTCTTAACGTTGAGGCCACTGACTCCGAATTTCGGTAGTGAATTTTAATTATTTCGACTAGTTGTTGGCTCGTATATCTTTCCATCATGAAATGGCAAACCTTACTAAAGAAAAATGTCAAAAGAGCAACAAGAAATATGGCGTCGTTTGCTGTCCCTGTCGCTCTACTTTTGTGGCGTCCCTGTTGAAAACCCCTTTATATCATTCACCCTTATTCCATTTGGCGACGGCACCAGCAACAACAATTTTAAGGCAACAGCAATTTGAAACAACGGCAATAGCAATATAATGTTAATTTGGTATTATACAAAGGCATTATGACAACGTTGCCAACTTATTGATAACATCAATAATATACAGTACACATACATACATATCTAATGTTAAATTAGATATTTGTTTATTGTTTTTGAAATGAAAGTTGTGTTAGGCAAAAATATAAAATTAAAATAAAAATTTATTATGTATGTATACTAGTGTGTCCCAAAAAAAATTTTTTTTTGGGGATCAAGCTTATTTTGGACCACTATGAGGCAAAGTATTTTTGAGAATTTTTTCAAATTTTTCGGAAGTGGTTTAGAGGTCGCGCAAATTGATTTTTAATCAAAAATCGAGCTTTTTGATCTCTATTTAATTTTTGGTTATGAATTGGTAAAAAATCGGTATTTTCTCGGCTTCTGAGTCAATATTGTTAAAGAAAATATTCCGATCTTTAATTTCATGTGCATAAATAATAAGTTTCGGCAATGATTTTGCACATTTTGGTACATTATATAACAGTTTTTCAAATATTTTCAACAAATATCGAAAACAATGGTTTATAACTTTTAAAATTTGTATAAAGACTAAAAAAACTAATGATGCAGTTTTAAAGATTATTAAGTTTTAAATAATAAAGCAGAAAAAAAAAATAAATTTTCTTTTACCGTTCTCGAGTTCTACCCCTTTAAAGCTTTGTACCCATTTTTAATAGTATAAAGTGTGAACTAGGTTGGCATCGGAATAAATATACAACAATTTTATAAACAACAATAAAAAATTAGATTTGTTATAAATCATTTATTTGGGTTCTTGTGATGTTGCTCTATGCCCTGAAGTAAATTCTGAAAGTCTGTTTCTGAAGGCATCAATTTCTGAACTTTGAATAAAAGGTTGTAGCTGCTTTCGAAAAAACAGAGAGAGAGAGTATATAATTTTCATCATCCAGCGAGCTCGGTTAATAGCTCCAGGAGATTTTATTGTTGGATGTTGCTCAGGTCTATCACTCAAAAAAATAAGGCTCAGTTGTGCATTCCTTTATAATCTTCCCTTAGTTGCATATTCTCCAGCTTCCCTTTTACAAAAATTATTAGATCTTTTCGTATCAATAATAATTAATTGGGATAATTTTTCCAACAATGTCGTGGTTCACACAATCCGAAAAATTGTTTTTAGCCCCCACTGGCTGATGAGTGACGAAAATTTTAATTTGTGGGGATGTAATTTGATCCTCAATATTAAGGGCGTTAAACGCTGATCCAACATTTTGTTCCAACATATGATGGCGACATGCCAAAAATATGACGTCTTTTTTTAATTTCTGGGGAAGTAAAACGCATGCCCCGATCCGTCGTCCTGTATTGGAGCTTGTCGTTTCCGCACAAATAAATTGAACATTTTTAGTTAGATTCCAGCATAAAACCTTTTATCTCAAGCCGTAAAATTTATCTCAAGCACTAGTCAAAAATCGCTATTTTACCGTCTTGCACTTATCTGTTCAATAATTGCAAGTTGTAAATGATGTCGCAGATCGTGGTGTAGCCTTGGCTAGTAGTTATTTTAATATCACAACTTCTGAAACAGACTTTCAGCATTTACTGCAGAGCATAGAGCAGCATCGCATGAACCCAAATAAATGATTTATAACAAATCTAATTTTTTATTGTTGTTTATAAAATTGTTGTATATTTATTCCGATGCCAAACTAGTTCACACTTTATACTATTAAAAATGGGTACAAAGCTTTAAAGGGGTAGAACTCGAGAACGGTAAAAGAAAATTTATTTTTTTTTCTGCTTTCTTATTTAAAACTTAATAATCTTTAAAACTGCGTCATTAGTTTTTTTAGTCTTTATACAAATTTTAAAAGTTATAAACCATTGTTTTCGATATTTGTTGAAAATTTTTGAAAAACTGTTATATAATGTACCAAAATGTGCAAAATCATTGCCGAAACTTATTATTTATGCACATGAAATTAAAGATCGGAATATTTTCTTTAACAATATTGACTCAGAAGCCGAGAAAATACCGATTTTTTACCAATTCATAACCAAAAATTAAATAGAGATCAAAAAGCTCGATTTTTGATTAAAAATCAATTTGCGCGACCTCTAAACCACTTCCGAAAAATTTGAAAAAATTCTTAAAAGTACCTTATCTTATGAGTATCCAAATTAAGAATGATCTTCCCACGAATTCCAATTTTTAATTTTATTTGGGACACCCTAATGTATACATACATGTATTATTATTATTTTTCTTCACCTTTTTATTAATTTTATTATTTCTTAAATTCTTTGATCTTAAGGTCGAATAAATATTTGAAATATCTGTCGATATTTCGCATAGCACCATCAGGAAATATACACTTATTTTCTAGCACAAAATTAGCAGATGACATTGGTTATAACCTGAACAAGTATGACCACGTGCGTGTTAAAATAGGTTTCCTTTCTTGTAAAATTACAGCAAACAAAAAACGATGCTTTCAGTATAAGCTTTTAATTATAAAGACAAACTTAAGAACAAAAATACAAGATAAAAAAAAAGAAATTGTTACATGAATAACACACAGTGGTTTTATATAAGTGATACTTGAATTGAGTAATCGATTAAAACAATTCATACTCAAACAAAACAAACCTCAAATGTCATCTTACAGGACAAAAACCTAATGCACACCGTGACAACTTTATAGACTCACTATAGAACATGTGGGGTAGGATGACATAAAGATTAATTAAACTCCACCCTTCCATCAAATTTATACAGAAAAAGGCTTTAAAGCATAGGTCGGCATTTCATAGCTGAATTCAGCCGGGAGAGTTCACATGTATTCTTACGCTCTTTCATTTTGTCCTCTCTTTGCATTAGTTTTTTTGCAAAAACACTTAAAGAAATGTATCATGTTACGAGACAAATGTTGTTTTATGTTTTAGTCGTCAATGAACTAGTCTTGGGTTTTTTAGCTCTTTTGAGTGAGCGCTCTTCTTAGTTCAGCTCACTTTAATGAACTAGGTCGCTCATTTAGTTCAATAACTCATTTAGTTCAATAGATCATTTAGTTCAATATTTTCATTTGAATCATATTAAACTTTTTTTCCACTGGTACTGCTCATGTTGTGGACATCAATTGTATACGTAGCTTTTGTATACGTAGTTTGCCTTTAAATTCAAACTCAAGCGATTTTGTTTTACAGTAATCGGTTATCAATTATCATACTCTAGTGAAATTCAGGTATACAAATTAATTTTAGCCTTACAGAAAAATTTAAAGAATTTTGTAATTAATATACAATTTTATTTTCGATCTCAAAAATTACGCATGTATGTACATACATGTACGAATTTATTATTATTGTAATTGCAAGTTTGGTCATTATCTAATTATTTAAAATATTTTATTAAAAATGCTAATTTTTATTCAAATTCGACAGTAAAAAATAAATATAATTTTCTTTTATATTGCTTCTAAAATTATCATAAAAATCGTTAAATTTCCAAAAATGTAACGTCCTATAAAGTTTCTGGCAGCTACGTATATTATTTGCAGCTGGCATTACCAATTAGTATGTACCTTCAACATGAAATGTCAAAGAATAAAAAAGATTCAAGAAAGAAAGAGAACGAACTAATAAGAAAGATGAGCGAAAAGAAACGTGGATTCACAAGAAAGAAAGAAAGAAACATGAACTATTGAGCTAAAAGAGCATATTGTAATGAACGGCTCTTTTAGCTCACTTGAGTGAATAGCTCAGTTGAACCAGTTCGTTCTTGAGCTACACAACTCTACAATGAACTGCTGACGAGTGCACATATGTATCGGTTATTTTAATTATTTTTTATGAAAATAAAATTATTTTTTAGATAAATTGGAAAAAAATTTATGAAACTCTAAATATATTAGATTATTATTATTAATTCAAGATATTTGGGTGCATTTCTTTTTAATAAAATCACACAAAATTTCTTAAACTATTATAATAAATGTGACTTGTAAACTAAAAAACAAGATATTAAAATTATTTTAAGATCTTCCTTCAGAAAACGGTTAGAACTACTGAATTTCACGTACCCGAATTAGATATACCCGATATGTTTCCTTCAGACGTAAAAAAAAATTCCTAGTTTACGCCTAGCGATATGTAAGTTAATAACATACATATGTATAAATTCACACATTTTTTGTTCAGTGCAGTTCTCTTTCATGCTCACTAACCCAATTGCAAATTAATTTTGCCGACCTATGCTTTAAAGAAAGTCTGTTCGGAAACAAGCCTAACCAAAACAAAAAAATTTATCCTCTCCATGGCACGACATCTACAATTAGTTATCATAGTAAAGACTGTCTAACAAAATAAACGTTAAACGTTTTTTTTTCTTCATTACAACTAAGTATGTTTGATGTTAAACTACTCGTATTATTAAGAATAAATAAATCCGCGTATTTAAAATTTGGCTTTCTTTAATCTTAATATTTTACCTCTGTATTTAAACTTTAGTCTTTAACTGTATAAGTATATTAATTCTTTTTCATTTCACCGTCAAAAAAGAGCGTTTAACTGAAAGTACGCATTAATTTTAAACCTACTTTTGTTATACTTTCTAGTTATTAAATTTAAAAATAATTAAGTTCTTATAATTTTATGTAAAAACAAAACTGAAAAATTGTTCATACATATGAGCATATGGACATATGTATGTATATACTTAAACTAGATTAAGCAAAGAAAGCGTGCTGGATGAATAAGAAAAGACAAATACGAAAAGAAAAATTATTGTACAAATAAGTACATGATACTAAACAACAGCTTAAGTAGAAATAAAATTTACCTCGAAAACATACTTAATTAAGATCAAAGAAAAAATAAAACTAACAGTACAATAACAATACCAACGCTTAACAGCACATAAAACAACAAAACACTTTAAAAATAAACGCCAACATTATAGGTATATGAACAACGAAAAAAAAAATTGTTAGCCATGTACACACATGCATACATACATACATATGTACATACGTGCATATATTCAAAAGTTTATATTCGTGAATGTTCATTTGATAGTGTTGTTATTAAGAAAATGTCAATAACAAAAGCAAAGTGTTGGCGTTTTGTTCAATCTTTAAAAGCAGACTTGGAACAGAAAAATTATAAAACTAGAATTAAATAAAAAAAAAAATTTACAGAATATTTACAAGACTTAAAAAGGTTCTAAACAAATGTTGAATGTCATCCGAAAGCAAAATACACAATTTGTTTGCGATCTTGCCTAAAACTCCCACATACACGTAAAAAAATCTTACCATAAATGGAAAAACAGATAGAGTTAAACACTGGTGAGTAAGTCAATGACGCCAACGTTTTCTAAACGTCATCAATAAACTGTTCTTAAACAAAGGTCGACGTGTGCCAATCGAGAAATACATATGTATGTATGTTCTCGTAACTTTAAAAAGAACAAATTTATTTCTTGTTTATTATTAAGTATACCATATACATACATTAGGGCGGGTCGATTTGCCCAAATGACAAGGAAACCCGTATTGTAGAGATCAAAATGAAAAACTTTGCCTAAGGAACCATACCTCTAAAATGAATCCTGATGTTCCTTATTTTGACCCAAAGGTCAAATTTTGAAAAATCCCGCTTTGACCCATTTAAATGTGTGACCGACCCCCACTAACTTTGGAGGGTCGACCCACCCAAGCTGGTGACAAAGCCCAAGCTCTTGGGCAAAGCTTCTTATTTTGATCCCTAGCATACGATTTTCTTTGTAACTTGCGCGATTTTTAAATCGACCCGCCCTAATATATAAATATATGTATATTGATGTACATATCGTCGCAAGAATTAAAGAACGCTGTAACTGACAAAGAATCGAAAATACGTTTTTTGCATAATTTTTATCAGAAAATAAAATTAGTGTCGATTGGTCCTGGTCCCAGATTTCTGCGATGAAAATAAATTCACTTACGCCGTCTGCGTTTTGAAAAATACCAGTGTCTTTGTTTTGTTTTGTCAGTTACAGCGTTCTTTAATTCCATCGACGATATGTACATATGTATGTATGTATACAGCATTCTCTGTTCTCATATGAAAAAAATCCTATAAGAGAGGTCTACATATGTATGTAGGAATCAAGTTGATTTTATTGGTTCAGCACATGACAGGTAGACCTACGTCGTCATAGAGGACAACCTATTTATGTTGGAAGCACCAGGTTGATGAAGCCCTGTCATCAATTGGTGTGTCCAACTGCGCTAAACAGAGGTGCCGGGAGATTAATGTTGAGACAGGCCGAAACCCGTTAACGGGTTGTTATGGTCCGCTAAGCAAGTAAGTAAACAAAAATTAGCATTTTAACGTCTGCTTATTTTTTAAATTCAAATTTAATTTTCAATTTTTTTTATTTGATTATTAAACATTTCTAACAAAATTAAATGAAAGTGGTTCGAAAAGAATATTACCATATAATCTACTCTAAGCTCCTGCAGCAATTTCTGTTCTCATGTCTAAAAATCCTGTAAGAGATATGTAGATTTTAACGATTACAGTGATAAAGAGAATATTCGAAAGAACATAGGGCTATGCTTTAAGAACAAGTAAAAGCAAGGAGAACGCTTTAAAAATAACAAACTACGTATTGATAAAAAAAAAATAGATAATGTTTGGGAAATGTTAAAAAATCTCTTTATTTCACAAAATAATTAATAAATGTAGGGTATTTGAAATTCGGTTGTATTAAAAAGTAAAACATACATTTTAAACAATAGTGGTGACTCATATTAAATAAAAACTTTTGGTTAAAAATTGTTTTTCTTAAAATAACAGGAAATACAACGAATGCTGGATAGTCTTCTATGACTAAATATACAACAAAAATTGGTACTGAGTTCACTAAACTTCATTTTAAAAATTAAAATTGGAAATATCCCAACATACGAGTACATAATCGAACAACTGCAACATATTAGGAATATACAACATTATAATCTGAGAAACATTGAGAATTTTAGACCCAAAAAATTCACAGAATACGCAATGCAGAAATCTCTCTTTTATTAAGAATTAAAGTTATATACGTTGCTACCTAATTATGTTAAAATTAAGGGTAATACCAATATGGTTAAAATAGAATTTGTAAAATTTGTTCCAAATAATCAAAATTTATGAGAAACAGTGTAATAATTGTGTTTATTAAATAAGTACATAGTATGTTAAATTTTTGAAAGTGCTTGATTTACTACTAAAAACAAAATAAAAAAAGAAATAAAAAATTCATTAGCGATACACACATACATATGTATATGTAAATAATACTTTTTCAAAGTTAGTTTTTAATTTTTCTCAGCTTTCTGTATTAAGCTTTCTTCTGTTTACAATTTCTTGCTACCTTGCTCTCCTGTGGAATTAGTGTTTTTGACACAAATTCATTTGTCAAAAGCCCACAGATATGTAATGATTATAAGGTGAATTTGACACACCACCTGAGCTACTTTTTGAAGAGAACTGTTAATTTTAACAATAACATTATGGTTTAAATCAATGTAATCCAAATCTTCATTTTCTGTACACAATTGTGCCACAAAACAAAAAAATTTTTGAGTTTTGGTTAACTACGAGTATGGTTTAAAATTTACTAAATTAAACTCATACACTCGTGATGATACACAAGAAGAAAAGTATGAACTTGTCTGACTTAGTACATAAAATTATCAGCAAACATTTTCCGTTATATTGTTTTTATTTTGCTTTTGTGCTGCTGCTTGCAATTTACCGTTACAAAAATATTACGCTATCAAAACAAGCAATTCTTTTCGTCCTGGGATTTATGTTGAGCAAGAGTGTTTGAAAACCACATGGCATTATCATTAAGAAAGAAAAATAATATTCATTTGGTTGGAGGTATTGATTATGCATAATAGGATCAAAATTACCATCCAATAGACAAGTACTCTCAGTTTTTTTTACAGTATCAGAATAGTAAAATTAAATACTCGTGATAGTGCGAGCTTGGTGATACGTAAAGTAAAGATTATCTGGGAGAATGCCCGAATAAGAAGCAAACAAAATCAACATTCCATATCTAAACTTTAAAAATATATGATGAATGGCATTATCTGCAAAAAAAATAATAAAAAATATGGAAATGTTTTTCGTGAAAGAGAAAACACATTCAAAACTAATGTGGACAACCTTTTTGATGTTGTTCATGCTGATGCTTTGTCAATGCTCAAAATAGAAAAGGACAGGCGATTTCTCATTTTTCTGAGACCACCAGTTCGAGTAGGTTGTATGGATGAGGTTAACTACAAGTATTCAGAAGCTGAGAATGAAAGAGAAAAGCTGAAACAAGAAGAGCTCAACCGTGAGTTTTAGGATCTCAAGACCGATATTATAAATATAAATACATATGTACATACATACATACATAATTGGCCATTACAACCCTGTGTCAGGGTTACGGCCTAGCTTCTCGCAGCACCCATGTTGTGTGTGTTAATTTCTATCCCTGAGTACCGGGACCTATAGTTTAAAGTCGACTCCGAATGACAGACTTGAGTAGCATGTTCATGGCAATCAGTTACTCTCAGAGCTTTTGCCAGAAGACTATTGAGAGGTAGTCGCCGAAAGAAATAATTTTTTCATATTTCTTTTTTTCTTAATATGTCAGAACTTGGGTTTGAACCCTGAGCTCATGGCTTAGTAATCCAACCCACTAACCACTAGACCACGGCGACTACATATAATTATAAAAACATATACATAAGTAATAAAGATCCACTAATTCATTCCAATTAGGAGTTCAAGAAATCAAATAATTATTAACAAATATTCTATAAATAATTTTTCAAACAGTGACATTAATTACATTACATTCAGAGTTGGGTTTATTGCATTGAATTTATAATGCATTATCGCTTCCACTACCACTAAACGACTTATTTATTTTATTTATTTTATTTTATTCATTCTCATATGAAAAATCTAGCCTTATGGCCATAATCGGTCTCATTATACAACTCAAAAAACTTATAAAATAACATATGTATTATTAGCTTTAAAATAATTAACAATTTTTCAATAAATAAATATACATCTCAACATATAAACGACAAATAAACAACCAAGAAACAACAATTAAATAAAAATTAAACGAAGGAAAATTCCTCCTGAAGCTTTCTTTTATAAGTAGCTACCGAAAAATTAAATACTTTTAAGGAAGTAGGTAACCTGTTATAGACCCTGGCCACTCTTACAGGAAACGAACGTTCTAAAATAGGAGTAATTTTTGGAATTATCAACTGCCTATTTCTAATAGAGCTTCCAAATTGAAATAATTCTGTTATATATACAGGCACATGTAACTCAAACGACCTTTAAAAATATAGCAAGTTCCTAAACTTAACAAAATCAACAAAAGACATACCCAAAGTGCTATGGACAAACGGAGTTACATGTTGTCTAACCCTAAGTGAATAAATATATCTAATAACTCTATTAAAAGCAAGCCTCATTTTTCTAAATAGATATCCCCAAGTACCACAATACACTTCCAACCCATATAAAAATATTGGCATAATCAATCCGAAGATAACCCTTTTCATAATATACAAAGGCAAGACTAAATCCAAGTTATAAAGCTTAGGCAAAGTAAAACAGACTCTAGATACAACTGAATCTATATGATTTTCAAAATTTAATTTAGAATCAATAATCAGACCGAGGCATTTAATTTTTTCAACAAACTGAATGTGCTTATGATCCATAACGATAGAACAATTACTAGAGTTATTACCAAAAAACATAGCTTTGGTTTTACTTGCATTAATAGCAAGACCATTATCAGACATCCAATTACATAACAATCCAACAGTGTAGTATTAATGCAGAAATATTAAAGCCACCACTGAATGCAGATGGAAATAATTAACCACTAAATAAAACCATTTTAGTGATAGTGGAAAATTAATTTTCACTACCACTAAATATAAGAGGCGATAATGCACTATTTTGTTCACTACCACTAAATTTAATGGAAAATGAAATATAATGCAATAAACCCAACTCTGATTACATTACATTACATTACATTTTTTTTATTTTCGAGAAACCCAATTGAATTGTTTATTACAAGTACAAGCATGTATTTTTTTCACGGTTCAAAATAGATTCCTCTTTTGTAAAAGAAGACCCTGGGAAATTACACAATGAGGAACCTTATATCAAGGGAAAAAATTTACTTAAGAATTTGAAGATGGTGAATGATGAAGAGCGATGAAGTTAGTGGAAGACTATCATGGCCTCAGAACAGAGAATGAATATCAAATGGCATATGGAATGCAATGTGTTGGTGAGCATCGACAACTTTACCCTATTTGCACAAAAATTATCGAATCGATTATTGTTCACAAGAGTTGTAAATTTCATGTTGTTTATGATTTACAACACCTATAACTTGACTATCGTTTACAACATTTATTTCGATATGTCGTAGCCAATACAACACAACATTTAGATGTTGTGAGCGATAATCGAGGCCTATATTGAATAAAAATTATGAAACTTAAATACTTTTAAAATTATACATTTTGGTTGCAGAGAATGAAGTTTCTGTGTAGTTTTTCTCTTCTTGTAGGTCATCATGACGTATAAATGCAATTGAATAAAATTTCAACCGTAAGTCGGCACGGTAAGGCGTGGTCTTAGGAGCGTAGAATTTTTGGAGAGTCATTTTTGTATCTACGCTCAACTTTTTGAGGGGTGAGACTTAAACATTTTCATTAAAAAAATTGTTTATACAAATAACGAACACTCTAATGAACATTTATACATACATACATGCATACATACATACGATATAAACGATTGTTTTGTTACTCTGTAAGGTCGAAGTTTTATAATAATACATTTTGAATAGTAAATACTTCACAAGTAATGATGACATAATTTTTATCAATTTCTTATTGTTTCAATTACTTTCAACAATTACATGAAATTTATATCTGCTAATTGACATCCATCAATTCAAAATTACATATCATTGGTAGTTGGTAATAAAAAAAATTACGAGTAATAAAAAAATGCAATAGGTAAAGCCAATAGGTAAACTGAAGTAATCGTAGGCAGAACTATGTAAACCATAGCATTTTGTTTTTTTTTTCAATTTCAATTGCACAATTTCAACTGTTAAAACATAAGGAAATTATTTATTTACTTTCTCATAAATCATTACAAACACAAGAAAATTTAAAATATTAATCAGAAATGTTAAAAAACCCTATAACATAGTGAATGACGTAGCAAACGATACAAAACTTGATGATGAGATCACCAAAACGCTAAACAAGTAATTTTGTATGTATAGTTTAAATTATTTGCCATATCAAAAAAGACTATAAATCAGACTATGCATATGGATAAGTATACTGATTATTCGCTATATTAAAATAATTTAGACCTTAAATGTCTTCCTCAAAATATTACACCCAAATTGAAAAATATTCGTATATGGAGCGACTAATTATTTAATTTCATAGCATTTAACTTTTGAATAAAACAGTTGTTGTTTAACGAATAAAACATCATTTGACACTTAAAATCTGTTTATAAAACCCACACATTTAAGCCCTTGTTAAATCAATAATGCATAGCTTACTATTGTAGTATTGCAACACACACGCATATGTATGTATATATAACGTTTACTATTAATACCCAACTGAAGTGCAATAAATTCATTTTAATTTATGCTCTGCTTTATTATGCTGTTATTGTGATTTATCTTTATCTGCTAAAAAGTGAATGGATTTAATATCAATCTGACAAAAGTTAACACGAAACATTTTCAAACATTAAGCACGTAATGTCTTTCAAACTGTGTAGAACTTAAAGTTATAATCATATTGCAGCAGAATATTACTAATAAAGATACTTGTAATTATAAGCGTTCAAAAATTACAACAGCCTAAGTCTGGATTTATAATTGTTTAGGAAAGCGCTGATAATTATCACGTAATAGAGGATTTGCAAGGCTTATTGGAAATAGATTTAGAAACGATAAGTTTAACACATATATTACAAATAGCGTAAGCAATATAAGAGAATCAATTGAAAAGGTGCAATATTTTAATGAAATAACATATAATGAAAATGAATTATTCAGAATCCGCAAGATAAACATTCTAGAACTAGAGAGCATTGTAAAGCAAATGAAAAACTAGTCTGATCATGAGGGAATATCTAATAAAATCGTCCTTGATAATTGGAGTGTTATAGGTAATGTTCTACTGAAAATAGTAAATACATCTTTAGATACAGGTATTTTTCCTGAAAATTGGAAAAAATCAATGATAACGCCTATTGAAAAGGTTCACAAAACAAAAAAATGTGAAGAATTTAGACCCATAAGCACACTTAAAACATATGAGAAAATAATTGAAAAGGTAGTAAAGGGCAACGTGAAAAATATATAGAAACCCAAGATATATTATCAAAATATCAATCAGGTGTTCGTAGAAAACATTCATTTATAAAACTACTGTAAACTACGTATAATTAGTACATGGAAGACCATAGGAGGAGACAAAAAGTTTATGGCTATATTTTTAGATTTTAGAAGAGCTTTCGAGACTATAGATAGAGATATAATGTTAAAAAAATTATATAGTATGTATGGAATTAGAGGTACTGAGCTCGAATGGTTCAAATCTTATCTCGAAAACAGAAAACAAACAACGAAATTAAATAATATAGTATCTGGTGAAATCATAAATGACTTCGGAGTACCACAGGGTTCCATATTGGGCGTCTTATTGTTTATTATTTATTATAAACGACATGCCAAGTATATTAGAAAGATGTAAAATTGTATTGTACGCTGACGACACGCTCGTATACACAATTACAGATCACGAAGAAGAATGTCGAGACAACATAAAAGTTGATACACAGAAAATAGAGAAATGGCTTAAAATGAATAAGCTTAAACTTAATGAAAACAAAACAAAAATAATGGAGATAAACATAAACTCAGATGAAGTTTTTAAAATTAAATTTCAACGAACATGTAGAGTACATATGCAAAAAAATTGGTTTTCTTAAAAGAATAAGAAACAACATATCAAAATACACAGTCAAAACTGTATATAACACATAATAAAACCTCATTTCGAATATGGACCAACTATTTTGTATACATGCAGTAGCACAAATCAATTGACAAGGATGCAAAAACTACAAAACAAGGCTATGAGAGTAATATAAAAATGCAATCGGTTAAATTAATTTAAAGTATTTTGAATACTAATTAAAAAAAAAACATTAACCATTGTGGTTAAAACCAATTAATTAAGTAAAAAATTCTGTCAAACATAAATTTTTTGATTATTTTAGTATTTTAATTGATTATTGCCGTAGATGTCTTATTTATTTATTTATAAAGCAACAGTAATATATGTATGTATGTATATATGTATGTATGTATGTATGTACATATGTATTAAGACGCTCTTGGCCAATTAAATCATATATTACAAGTAAACTAATTTTAATTTTAAAACTTTAACATGTTATACTTATAGTATATAGGTCATAGCTGTTCAACGTGAATGAAATAAAAAATAAAAATAGTTTTATTTTTGTTTCAGACTCTTTTTTAACGAAAAATGATATTAAGTCAAACTACAACTTTTTGAATTAAACATTAAATAAATTTATTGATTTAAAAAAAATTTTAAATTTTAAAATTCATACAATGTTTGAAGGAATATTTTACAAGTTCAATCAATTTATTACATTCTAAATGAAATATTTTTCTACAAAAATATTAAAAGTAAATATGTGCCCATAATTATGAAAGTGGTCTAAGTCAAAATTTAAAAAAATGAGTTTATCAGTTATTTCATACCACATTAGTTTAAACTAAATGTATTCAATGTAATTTTTACGAAATTGTCAAAAATGAACCATTAGATAGTGGTTGTAATTTCAACATTATATGGAATGTCGAATGTCGCAGCCGGATTTTATTTCAACGAAATCACTAGAAGAATCAATAACAAGAAGAGAAAAAAAAATACCGCGGACGAATCTGTCTCTTTGGCTACAAATTCAATAGATGAGATTCTTGAAAAATGAACCTTATAAAATGTTTTATAAAACTTCTTTAGATGATTCTAAATTTCACGTTTTGGATCTTTCACCTAAAAGAGGAAGACCAAAAATATTAAATTACGTCTATTGTACACCACCATTAGACCAGTAAGAATAAAGAAAAACATAAAGATACAGTGCGAGCTCGATTTTCGCAACTTGGAAAAATCTGGTCTGTTGCAATTACCGAAAAAGTTGCAATTATCGACCACTTTTTATTGTACCTGAAAGTACCCCATTTTTAATAAAAAGAAACAAATTAATTATTAAATGCTAAAAAACAGTCTTCTTGTTGAAACATTGGCGTAGCGAGCAATTTTTTGTTTTAAAAAGTGAAATTATACAAATATGTTAGCCTACGCATCTGTGTAAACATACATATTCTGCAAAACAGAAAACTGATGCGTTTGTATTTGTGTTTTTAAACGTGTTACAGCACTAACGTAAGAGAAATGCTATTGAAATGGGATTCTTGATTTAAATATTATTACTTTTATAAAACTACTTTTCTGAACAAGAAATACAAACAGAAATCATTGTAAATATATATAAAAAAATATATATTGTAAATATATAAATAAAAAGTTGCACTTATTGAGACTAATTTTTGAAAATCGTTGCGCTTATAAAGACTGTAATGTAAAAAATTTGCCTGTTGCGCTAATCGGGGTGTTGCGTTAATCGGGGGTTGCGAAAATCGAGCTCGCACTGTATTATGAGTTTACTACCGTACATCCCAGCAGTTTTTCAGGAACATTTTAAGAATCTTAAATACTCGAAATAATTATAAAAATGAATTACTTTTTAAAAATAAATTAAATAAAACTTAAAGTTCTTTATTGCTTTAAGTAATTTATAGGACACTCAGCTAATTTTGAAAATGGTCTAAGTCAATGCAAACTTTAAAAACAATATTATCGTATGAAATTCGCACAAAATTTCATATTCATAATAAATTTCCATTACTTGAGACTAATAAAATTATAAATAAAAATGTTGCATAATGTAAAAATATTTTTTAATTTATTTAAATGCAATTCATTAAATATCTCGAAACAAAAAATATATGTATGACTTAGACCACATTCATAATTATGGGCACATATAATACATTTAAATTTGAAAAACTTAAATTAAATTTATTTCAATATCATTTAAATAAATAAAAATTAAATTAATTCTAAAAACAATATTATCGTATGAAATTCGCACAAAATTTCATATTCATAATAAATTTCCATTACTTGAGACTAATAAAATTATAAATAAAAATGTTGCATAATGTAAAAATATTTTTTAATTTATTTAAATGCAATTCATTAAATATCTCGAAACTAAAAATATATGTATGACTTAGACCACATTCATAATTATGGGCACATATAATACATTTAAATTTGAAAAACTTGAATTAAATTTATTTCAATATCATTTAAATAAATAAAAATTAAATTAATTCTATACGGTTTGAATGAAAAAATAAATGAAAAATCATAAAAACATTTTTGAATAACAACTATTCATAAACAATTAAACTAATTACTTTATATTTTATTACAGTGAACTCGCGGAAACGTGAACTAATTTTTAACAAGGGTGTTCACATTTTCAAATTTGTACACCTTTTCGATCGGTAAGATTTTAGAACAAAAATATGCATTTTAGCAATAGATATTGGCTAAAACTCAATCAGATTTGGAAATTTTATTAAAAAAAATATTATATAAAATTTTATTCAAACTTTTTTGCCATTTTTAAATTTTCGTGAAATGATATGATATGATATAAAACAAAAAAAAAGAATTGTAATTCAAACGAATTGTATACATACATAGTATCTGTGGACATTTGACAAAATTTCTCCTTTCTAAATCAACAACTTTTCAGTAGAGCAAAAAAAAAAAACAGTTAAAAGGGCGAATAGAAGTTATTGCTTAAAAAATTACAAGAAATTTCGAACTTGGATATTATACACAAATACTTAAGGATCATTATGCGACCTTTTTTTCCCTCTGGAAGCAATAGTTTTCTTTAAAACGACAAAAAATTAATTTAAGTCTTTTTATTAAATAAATTTTAAAGAAAAAAATTAGCTTCCACAATTACAGGTCGTTTTGTCAAAATTTTTTTGATTAAATTTGAAAATTATCTTAATCGCTTAAGTCAAGACAAGTTGTTTTGTTAAAATTTAATATGAAAAAAGGGTTGAAAGAAGTTGATCTGAAAAATATATTTCGGTTTTATTAAAAAAAATACTTCTATTTTTCCCTGCAATATGCAAGTAATTAAAAAATAATAATAAAAAATTAAATAAAATTTTTTATAGACATTAAATTTTTCAAATTATACTTAATTCTCTGAAAGAAGTCGTTTTGTCAAATTGAAATTGGGGGAAAGTCTGAAGAAGGTCGGTTAGTCAACTGCATATCTTGCGTTCCAAAGGACGTAGAAATACGGGGATTAGAGCAAACGAAGGACTAGGAAATTCTATATTTACTATAAAAATCTTGGAAAATTGTCTTATTTCGAGACAAGACGTTTTTTAAAAATTCCACAGATATGTATACGTATGTATGTATGTACGTATAAAGTTTTCTACTACTAAAGTTTCTATAATTAAAAAATATATAAGTATAATACAAAAAAGGGTTAGGAATACTTATATGGGTGTAGCAAAAGAATTCAGTCTTCAATAAACTCCTTTTAAAAGACGGATTTTTTCCTAAATAGTACTTTTATTGGAAGAAATCATTTATCTTTTTTTGATATCTGTTTTTTTTTTCAACCATCTTAAGTATGCCTTTTCCTTAAGATTTCTTAACTACACATGTGCATGTTTTGTTGAAATAGATAGCTAAATATGTATGTATGTTGTCTTATGCTGGGATTCCCCAAATTTAAACGAATTCAAGAAATAAATCGAAAAAAATTTTAAAAACAATTCAAAAAAATTGTTCACGTTTTAGAACTATTTCACCTTGTTCACGTTTCCGAGTCCTTCATGCTTCCGGGTATTCACGTTTTCGCAAGTTTTCGCTCTATACATGTATTCTTTTTGAAAACAGTTTTCAAAATTAAAGTAGCTCAAAATTTACATCAGATAGCGTACATCGTCTTGGACTATTTAAAATACCAGTTAGAGAAAATAGTCTCTCAACTGGCGACGATGATGTAATTGGCGTATTTTATTTAGGAAAAATAACGTAAATACGCAGATATTTTTAAAGTTTTAACAGTTATATTGATATCGCTAAGATATAATAAATATTTATATTTTGATGGTGCGGTACCGCTTTCCCTTTCATCTGGAATAAATTCAGTAATATACCTTGTTTATACTTTACTATAATGTTTGTTTGTTGTGTGTATCGTAGTTTTTGAACATTTTCTACTTGAGATACAATATGTATATACAATATGTATGTATATACTACTTGAGATACAATATGTATGTGTGTATATAAAACTTTTATATATCTGCACATACATATGTAAATAATAGCTTCATCTCATACTCCAAAAATGTGTTCATATTTTGCACTGTACTCTGTTCTATGAAGCTTGTGGCAACTTCTACCTTATTCATTTCGGAAATTAATATTTCTTGCACATCAACTTTTTTAACGAGATATCTCAGAAATAATATTGACCCATTTGAGTTTTATTTCTGGATGGCTCGAAGATGCCATTATAGCGTGATAAAACACTTCGCTTAAAGTGAAATAATTTCTAAAGCGACGTTCTACAAATGCTAGGATTTTAACACAATTTTCTTTTTTATAATGCTACTGTCAGTAAGTAGAATTTTTCAGTACTTTAATTTTATTGTAACTAAAGCAGGTAACAAAGAGCCAAAAAATATTCCCTCAGATTGCAGAAAGTCGATTGCCAGAGAAATCGGCTCAATTATTAAAAGATACTCCTTCAAATATTGGATGCCAATACTTCTGAAAGAGAATGTATTGAGCTTTTCACATACATCTTCAAGTTTTTTTTCCATGGAGAACAGCTTTCTATCGTACAGACAATTCCATCTTGTAATAGTTGGCGTCAAAAAATTTGCTTTTCCTAAATTTGCAAAATTATTTCAGATGTTTTTGGCCTATTGCACTTGTTCCATATTTCTTTGCATTTGGCACTCTCATCATTTATATAGAAATATTTTCCAATTGTATTTGGGCCGTGCTTGCGTTTTTCCACTGAAAAAGTAGAATCATTTTCGATGTCGTCACAGGAAAAATCTCTCTCACTTGAGATCATTACATGTTTAGTTGCATGTACATATGTATGTATGTATGTATAAAATATGTTTAAACAATTTTTTTTAATTTTAAATATCTTTTAAAATATTTAACTATTTCAAACGAAAAACTATGAATTGGAAATAATCAGAACACTTTTTTGTTGAATAATTTCATTTGAAGTTACATACTTATTTAAAAAAAATTCTTCGTTTCAAAAAAAAAAAAAATAAAATTAAATGAAACAAGGTAATATTCTATTTATAAGAAAAATGAATAAAATTAAGAAAATTTGTATTAAAATTTTAGGAGACTAATTTAAAAATATTTGTATAACTATGCCTGATTGCAACTATAATTCAAAATGTGATCATTTGAAATTTTTTTGTGGAAATATGTTGAATTCAATTTTGAAAAAATGAACACACAATTACAATAGTTTTTACCAAATGTGAGCTAACTAAATTTATTTTATTTTGCGAGATACATGAAATGAATATAATCGATTTATATTTCTTAAAAATGAATATAATCTCAATTATATTAAATTTTGTTCAATATTTTGAATAAAATTATTCAAGTTGAACAGCTATGATATAGGTACATACATATATTTTTTTGAAAATAACTTTAATAATCTTGTATTTTTTTTCTGCATCAGGTATCTGAATCACCCCTGAGTATTGGTCTTAAAAAAATCACAACTATGACTGCAACAGGGGATCAAAGTGACATCAGTATATGTACTTAGATTTTTTTAAACGATAAAACAATATTTCAGCAATTAGAAAAAAACAACGAATTTCTTTAATGCCTAAATGAGGAAAGTTGTTTTTTTTTTCAAAAGGTATTTTCTCTCGATCTCGTTTTGAAATCGCTAAAGTGAACAATTTCGCTAACATGAACTTCCTTGGTTTTAACTAGTTCACGTTACAGCGAACGCAAAGTACATATGTAAGTTGTATGAATATTTTTGTAAAATTAATTATTTCATTAAAACTTAAAACAACTGAAAGAATACATGTGTGAGATGTTTGCATTTCTGAATGTAATTTTTCTTTAAATGTTATCAACAGAGCGAGCTATTATTTTAATTATCAAATATGTATTTCCATTAAATACTACTTACATACAAACATACATATCGTCATATTAAATGCAAACCGACGTAACTGCACTTTTTGTTTTTTTACGGGAGAAGCAAAGAACCTTAAAATCAAAAATTTTGTAAATATTGAAAATCATATAATTTTCAGGATCAAGATATAGGGTTTGGTATCCCTATATATGTACAACAAATGAGTTTGTATGCGAGGTTTTCATATAAATACATATGTACGTAGGTATGTCTTCTTGCATTTAAAAATACACGCACTTGTAGTTACGTCCGTTTGAATTTCGTTAATAAAATCGTAATTTTTGATCGTAGGAATCTATTTTGATAAAACGGATCATAATTAATAAAAAACTGAATTTCGAAATTTTGTGTAGTTACGTCCGTTTGCATTTAATATGACGATATGTATGTAAATTCTTGAAAATTAAAAATATAAAATGTAATAAATAGAAAACTTTCATAAAAACTTACCTTGATATAACAGTATGTGTTTGTTAATCTGTGTTATTTACTTGATGTATAATTTTGATGCAAAATTGAGCTAAATTTTTTATAAATTTTAAAATCTTTTTAATGTTTAGCAGCTACTCTGTAAAAAGGATTAAAACGTGAATACAATACAATGTAAACATTGGGCGTTTTTAGAATTTTTTTAGCAGTAAAAACAGATGGAAATATATGGCACACACACACACACAAAAGGAGATGTTAAAGATGCAAAATGTTATACATATGTATGTACATATGTATGTATGTACGAGTAGTTTATTTCATAAGAAGGGTAGTTGAACTTTATCGATTTAAGGAAAAATATATACAAATTTCGATAGTTTTTACCCGTATAACAATTATTTATGGTGATTTTATTTATTTTATTTTTTATCTTTTTTTTAATCAAATTTTGAATATATAAAAGAAAAAAGAAAAATTAAACCTTTTCTTTTCAAATAAATTTCAAAAAACAGGGCGTTAAAAATGGAATTTTATTTAAGTATAAATTTTCAACAATTAAAAGCATTATTTAAATATACAAAAAATCCGCTTAGAATAAAGATTTCAAATCCTTTCGAGCGTAAAATATTTATTAGTTTTTTAAGTACATGCATACATATAAGTATACGTACATACATATATATATATAGTATGTATTTTGTTTGTATTTTTATGCACAATCACTCACAAACCCTTAACTAATATTATACTTCTTTATATATTTTTTTTATTTTATTTTTATGTTTATTACACGATTGCTTTAATTTTATTATATTTATAGCGAAGCTTTTACTTGTGAATACACCCGAAACGTTTGGTTAGCACTTAACAACTGAATTGTTTATTGAGCGTACTCTTGCGCATTTACTATTGAAAAAGAATCTGATTTTGTATTTTCTGGCAATAATAACTGCTATACTGCTACAACTTACAGACTTTTTCCGTCTATGGCTTTAGATGGCCTAATACATTTATATTTTATTTTTTCTCCTTTTTTCTGTTACTATTACGAGTATTGATGTGCATAGGTATGTAGGTATCAATTCTTCCACCGGTAAATGTAGTACATACATACTTAGTTTTTGTTGGGGCACAGTTCTTTTAATGAAGACTACACGTTTTTTATTATTTAATAATTTATTTTAGATGGATGACACAAAAGAAAAAGTCAGTATAGTAGTAAAATATTTGCATTGTACGTACCATGGTAAGTACAGTGATATATGTATACAGTACATTTCAACAGTTTTCTTTTGTCAATATAGTATGTAGATTTTCTTATACTTGTTTCGTTTAAAATTTGTTCCCTTATTAGTAATTACTCTAATATTCAAAAAAGAATTTTATAAGAGAGAGAAATTTTAAAATTACGTCCGTCAAAGCCGGCTATATAGTACGCTTTATTTATTTATTACTCATAATCCGGCATAAATAAATATAGACTTAAGCTACGTTCACGTTAGGTAAATATTTGGCGAAAAACCGTAACCTTTATTTTATGAAGAGTTATTTTTTAACTTTTCATTCCTTCATATCTAATTAATTAAATATCAATATATTTTTTCTTATTAATAGAGTTTTTAGATAATTGTTTAAAAAATGCTTATACGTAAAATGTTACGCTTTTTCCATCAAATATTTGCCTAATATGACCGCAGCTTTAATACCTATATTTACTTCGATATTTGGCTACCTCTTTGTGTATAACCTAGCACAAAGTGTTAGCGAAATATCAAGAGAAAAGAAAAAAGAGGTTGAGCGCTTGCACAGAAACTCACACGACCAAGGTTCAATCTCAGCGAAGAGCAAAATTATAAAAATTTAAATTTGCGGTTTTCTAAAATTATAATTTAAATTAAAAATTAATTCTAAAAAATAATAGGTTCCCTCCCCTCCCCCTCCAATAAGTCCATCTTGGAGAAACCGATCCCAGACACATCCAATCTATTCCACCAGAAACCAATGATCAGGAGTACAGCGCCACCTTCTGGGAAGATCACAGCTAATTTACTGAAGACGCTCACCATTCACATCCACCGACAGATGAGGCAATTGCTGTTTCATTCAAGGGTAAAGGTATAACACTGGCCCTTGACCACTCAAGCAACTTATCTCATCAACAAAAAAAAAGGCGCATAATATACAAATATCTATGAAAAAAAAAATCTATCTATCAACTATCTTCACATTCCAATACGTCCTTGCCTTGTATACAAGGTGAGGGTTTCATACAACAATTACAATAGTTTGCATATATCGTCGATGGAATTAAAGAACGCTGTAACTGACAAAAAATTGAAAATACGTTTTTTGCATCATATTTATCAGAAAAAAATACGCGTCGATTGGTCCCGGTCCCAGATTTCTACGATGAAAATAAATTCATTTATGCCGTCTGCGAAATGAAAAATACCAGTGTACTTATTTGTTCTACATTTATGAAAGTTTTTTGGCTCTTGTGAACATTTAAGGTTTTGTCAGTTACAGCGTTCCTTAATTCCATCGACGATATGTAGGTATGTAACTATTTCCATATAAAAGGATTTTATGGGGCAAAGTCTTTTGATCAATATACTGGAGTTCGTAATCCTTGTGCTCGGCCGAGTGCCGTTAACATAAAGTAATCTCTTTAAATAAAAGTACTTTACAGGGCGCACAGAAGTGGCCCGCATTCCTTTGAAAATTGTAATCCAAAACTAAGCTTACATTTAAAGATACAAAACTTTAAATTCCACGCTGTTACAAATATTTCCATGGTACATGATGTACATACATACATACCCATGAATGAATACCACACCATTATAATATAGTAATGTAGAGTGAAATTAATGTTTGTATATTTTTGTGTAATTGGAAATGTTTACATTACGGTGCATACAAAATTGTATGTATTAAGAAAGTATATATTGAGCACATTTGCCTCCCCCATTATTTATTTTTTTGCGTTTACTGATTGTACATTAACATTCGCGCCAAGTTTTTTTATAAAAGTTTCAGGCTTCTTACCTGGTAGTTAATTTGTTCCAATTGGAAATGTTCACTTAATTACTTTTTATTATTTTTAAACACTAACTCGTTTTCATGAAATAAACACTATAAATTTGTAAATTATATTTAAGATTGTAATAACTTTATGGGAATTTTTATGTACAACTATTTTTCTCTTCTATTGTTGTTTTTTTATAATTGTTCTTCTTCTTGATCAGCTGTCTAGATTTTTAACTTTTTTTTTTGCTTTCATTTAGATAATTGCTAGATAATCTAATAAAACAGAATTGTTATACGTCAAACCAGTGATGTATTTATATTTCCAGCGGAAAATAAATCAACAGAGATGTAGTTTTCAAACAATTCAATATATTTTTGTATAATTTTTGGGGTTTGCTAATGGCTAGTTTTTAACTTCTTATTTAAATGTGAAATTAGATAATTCTAATTTAAACTTGAATGGCACTTAAATACATACATACAACCTTTACAACCCTGTGTCAGGATTACGGCCTAGCTTCTCGCAGCACTCATGTTGTGTGTGTCAATTTTTATCCATGAGTACCGGGACCCACAGTTTAATGTCGACTCCGAACGACAGACTTGAGAAGCTTGTTCATGGCAATTAGTTACTCTCAGAGCTTTTGCCAGAAGACTGCTGAGAGGTAGTCGCCGAAAGAAATATTTTTTTCATATTTCTATTTTTTTTGAAGATGTCAGAGCCTGGAGTCGAACCCAGTGCCCATGTCTTAGTAAGCCAACACACTAACCGCTAGACCACGGCGACATTTAAATACAGTTTCAGTTTTTCAGTCATAAATTTAAGTTTGTATTTAATTGTGACAAAAGTACGGTAACACCATCAAATGTAAACAAATTTACCATAATTCTTTCCAGAAACAGCTGTGATTGGCTTTACCTAAATAAAACACTGAAATAAAATAAAAATAATATTAATAAAATGAGTTATGCCACTCTTCTCGCAAATGAGCGATATGTTTGTATGCAAAACTTAAATGAAACTTAATTGTAGGAGAATCATCATTTAATGTTTTTTATTTGAATTACACAAAATCCTGGTTTAACACGGTACATACATACCATGGCGTATTGATTATAAGGTGCATTTGACATGGCAGCTGAGCTACTTTTTTTTCAGCCAATTTGTGAATATAGTTGTCAATTTTTGCTGTTGTCATACTTTTTGTTTTGGTTTTTTTGACAGTTAACTACCCTAACAAGCATCAAAATGCTGTGTTGTTTTTGTTACTGTTTTACTTGTTGTAATCTCAAAGGCACCTTATGATAATTGCGCCATGATACATACGTTCCAGAAATTACATACATACATACATATATAATTATATTACTGTATTAGATTAATTCAATTAAGGTCCAAAATGAAAAGATATTATGATATTTTTGTATAAATTTTACAAAATAAAAATTAAATTCCTACTTGTACTTAAAATAAAAAAGTAATTCACAATTTTTCCTAAAATAAATCATATTCTTAAAAATCAGTATCAGTTTCTGATAGTAGGCCCTTTTTTTCGCTGCGGTGGTTCAATATCAGTCGGAAGATATGTCTAGTACGTCCGAATTTTCATCTTCGCTGTCAATATCTGCTTCAGTTACAACTGGCCTTATTATTTTAACGGCGAATCCAGCTATGGAACACTGTGATCCCACTTTAGAGTTTTCTTTATAATACAGCTCCTTGCATGATTGCAGGTCCGATTGAAATTTTTTAGCTCTTTCGTGCTCAAGATCATTTGACAAAATATGTTCCCCTAATTTATCCGACATTTGAAGGCCATCCAGAATTGAACTGGCGGTTACTAAAGGCTGAATTATGCTACCACATAATAAGATTTTTAAGAGTTTATTTTAACCGTCATCTAAAGTATATATGTGGCAGCACTCATCTATGAATTTATGCACCACATACAATTATAATTTCTCTAATATGTTTTTATTCGTGTAAAAAAACTGATGATGATAAGATGACGATTACAAGAACAGCAATGATGGTAAGAAAAGGAGAATATGATATAAACTGTTGTGTGACTTTACTTCGACTAACTCATACAAATGTATGTACATACAGTAATAATTTCAGTATGCGATTTCCAGAAAAGTGTGAGTTAAATAGTTGATGTTTAGTCTTGAATATACACAGGACACAAAGAACTCTGATGAGACTACCGTAGCTGGAGTCGAAAACAATTGTTCAGTTTGGCTAGTGTACTATTCCTTCACGGACATCATTTCTTCTTTAATTACCAAAAAATAACATTGCAGTTAAATTTGATCTGATTAAAGCGTTTTCTGATAAAAACTGAATAAAATTTTTTTTTAAATAGTGTGTTATTTCAAAATCGTGCAAAAAACGACCGTGTAAAAACAGGATTGGGATATAATTTTCTTTAATCTTTGTTTATTATTTTTGAGGACCACAATCAACAAAAAAAATTAACAAAACTGATTACTAAAGTCCGTTTGAATATACAAGCGGGTAAATAGCCTTTTTACACTCACGAACATCTTATAGGCTTTTCACACTTATCAACATCTACCATCAATTTACGAAGATCTTGAAATTTTCCCATAAGAATTGTACAGGCGTTGATGAGTTTATTTAATCGTCTCCAGGGGGTCGATTCTGTTTGCGCGAAAAAGCAAAATGAAAGTTTCTCATAGAAAAAGCGATTCTAATTTCAAGTTTTTTAAAAACTATCTGTCAAATTCTTTTCATACGATATTTTTTTTTTTTTCATCTCAAATAGTCGATTATATCTAATCAGCGTTAAACACTTTACACAATATTGCATTGCTTATAAATACACAAATTATTTATTAAAACTTTTTTTTAATATTTCATTTAACATATTTAACTAAATTATCGCCCATGTGCTGGAAAACGTGCGATTTCAAATCACTTCTGATTTCAAAATCGCCAATTTTAGTTTTTCATGTGAGATTTTATTCATGTATGCTATTATGTTAAATTTAGTAAGTGCAATACCGGGATCCCGGGATTTCGAATACCGGGATTTTGGGGTATATTTTCTGGTATTCAGTACCGGTATTGAAGCATTAATACCGCGGTATTTCGGTGTTAATTGCTTATTTTCCAAAAAATGAAATAACATTAACAAAAACTTAAAATAATAGTAGACTTTGCAAATTCAATCATACCGTTTTTATACCCTCCATCCCAATGTGATGAGGGTATACTAAGTTTGTCATTCCGATCAACAAGTGGACTCCATACACATATGAAAAGCATTCACAATATTAATACTCTTAAGCGAGATGTTCCTACTACTAGTGGTGATGCTGAACCTAGTGTAGAAAACCCACGTGCAACTATAACGAAGTATTTTAAAACAACGAATAGTTCATTGGAGGTTGTATTAGCGAGAATGTGTGCTTATGATGGCTTATCGTTTAAAATATTTATAACATCAGAAGATCTTCGAAAAGCAATACAAGCGTTACGTATAGGCGAGCTTCCGAAATCTGCCAACACTATTCGAAAAATTGTTGTTGATTACAGTAACCAGATTCGAAATTTATTTGTTAAAACGCTAGCAGAACAGAAGAAAAATAAAATTGGATTTAGCTTGACATTCGACGAATGGTGTTCTGTTAAAAACCACCGATACATGAACATAAATATTCATTCAGAAAATAAAGTGTGGAACTTAGGATTAGTTAGAATGTTTGGAGGTGTGCCAGCAACTAAATGTGTAGAAGTTGTAGATAGTAAATTAAAACAATTTGGAATATCCTTAAAAAATGACATTGTATGCATAACAACAGACGGTGCAGCTGTCATGAAGAAAGTTGGCAGACTTATCAGTGCTGACCAACAATTATGCAATATTTTTCGCTATTTCTGCACTTCATCCAGTGAAAGCTTTGTGTAAGAAAGATTCAAATTTAATTTCAGCAGATGCAACGTTTTTTTTATTTGAAGAGCTGAGCAAAATAAATTCAACACTAAGCAATGAACTTTTAATTGCTTTAAAGGAACGCATCTATGAAAGACGAACAGAACTATCTGGAGTTATACATTATTTGCATAATGCATTCGAAGAAGAAGAAGCTACTACAGTTCATTCAAATGTACAATTTAATTTCCCAAAACCTAATAGCAACGCTATTATTAAATCTCTAGTAGACATAGCAACCAGAATGGAATTATTTAAACAAAAATATGTACAGCAAATCAATGATGATTCCGACTCCGACACTGATCAAGATGAAGTTTTAGAAATAGATAATCCACGAAATGAATGCGCCAACATGATGACAATGAAGCAAAAGTTAGACGAAGCTATTTCAAAACAAGTAAATTATATTATAGCTGGAAAAAAAACGCATACAGTTCAAGATAATGTGAAACTTATAAAAAGAGAAATGACACTATTCGAAGACGAGGGTACTAGGGGATTATATATTCAGCCAATTTATGACCTCCTTCTTTCAATACGTCCAACAAGCGTGGAATCGGAGCGAGCATTCTCTGCTGCGGGACAAATATGCACGAAAATCCGCTCCAACTTAAATGATGAGACTCTGGATGCATTATGCTTTTTAAGAGCATATTTCTAGTGGGCATTAAAACAATAATTTATTTATTTTTATAATGAAGTACATGTAATATCGTTTTGTTTTTATTTTATTTAAATATGTTACGAATGAATTTTATTTTATTTAAATATGTTACGAATGAATTGTTTTTATTAATCTTTTAGTTTAAAATAAACCAAATGTGTTTTTTTTTTCTTAATATAGATGTTTTTACTTATTTTTTGGTTTTCGGTATTCAATACCGGGATTCCGGTATTAAATTTTTCAGTACCGAAATACCGGTATTAATTTTTCGCTCCGGTATTGCACTCCCTAGTTAAATTATATGCAAATTTTTAAGAAAATATGCAACTTCACTTATAGATCACATGAGTAAAAGTTTGTGATTTGAAAACGCCTAATTTCTGGCGATTGTGAACTCTAGCACACCTCTTTTGCGATTTCATATCGAGTTCGCCTATTTCATGCGATTTGCGATTTCCAGCACATGGGCGTATAATTTTCAGGATTTACAAAATTTTTGATTTTAAGGTTTTTTACTTCTCCTGTAAAAAACAGGGTGTGGTTACGTCCGTTTGCATTAAATATGACGATATGTATGTATGTATCAGCGTTGTAAATGAATCTTTCTTTTTTAATTTCAATTCATAACGAATTAGCTAAATTTTGAATTAATTCTTTTCTCAAAAATGAATTGAATGAAATTTGAATCAATTCATTTGAATTCAGCAAACCTGAATTGCAATGCATTTCCAATTCAAAACCTAAAACAAAAGCAAATACATAACACAAAAAAATATTGAAATTGAGAATAGACCTAAAAACCCGGTAAATCAATTGTCAATTTGTTTTTTGGGAAAATTCTACCAATTAATTAAAAAATGATTGATTCCTTTACAACTCAGGTATGTATATACACGAACCATAAACGTGCTAAACAGTAAGTAGAAATGTGCTCCCAGCGCAAAGCAAAAAGGCAACCTAAAATGCTGGGAAAAAAAACATTTTCCAAAAAACATTACTGGTGGATTAATCATTCTATCAGATAAAATATTTTCAATTTAAAAAATCAGTTACTAATGTAACCCCTAGGAACATATCCTATGAAGAACATTTGGTTTTAATAATATTTATCAATTTACTTAAAATATGAATAGTTAGAATATCTAATACTAAAGTATTGCACATTTTGTTAGATTTCATAGATATGCACATATGTACGTAATAGCCTAATTAACGTCGATTTCAAACGAGACTTTAAGATTGTTTATGACAATCAGTTATTGTCTGAGCTTTTGCCATAAGTCTACTAAGTGGTCGCCGAAAAAAAACCTTGTTTTATATCCCTTACCTTTAAGACGCCAGAGCTGCGATTTGAACCTGGAGCTATTGTCTAAAAAAAATCCCAGTATTTCAATGTTACACACAACTTATTTTATAAAAGAAATAATTTCTGAATCATGCAATACCCTAAATAATCGTAATCATTACTTCGCCCTTAAAAAAATGTAATCTAATTAGTAAGCATTACGATTAGAAATCATAACTTCACAGGTATGGTTTAAAATTAAGAATCTCTCATTTTCCGTATAATATAATTTTGGTCATTTAACAGCGTTTCTTCGCTTTTTTGTTTTACGCTTAGGCTGCTAATAAAAAAATCTCGCAATAGTGTGACTTCCAACTATGCCAACATTGACAGCCACCTTTTCCAAAACAAAAGCAAACTTATACATAATTTCAGAAGTAAAACCATATAACTACAATGTATTTCGACTTTCTGAAACTCACCCAGCTTGTCAGTGTCTTTCTGTTTTAATGTACCAGCAAATTATTAGTCTTAAATCAATATCTTTTATTTATAATTATTAGCCAAACTCAAACTCTGCCCAAAAGCGTATTTGAATCATTCAATAATAAACAGAAATTCTTGTTTACGTATAAATTTCCTTTTTATTGATCCATGAAATAACAAAAAGACGTCACTCCATAAAACATGAATTTTTCTTCAGCTAAAACGTGAACTTAAACTCTTAATTTCTACGGCTGTAGTTGTTGGTGGAGGTTTGAGTCAATTGGAGACCACGTATGTTGTGGAAGTCCAAGAGCTTCAACATCTCCTTGGTATCAGGATCGATTTCGATGATATCTTGTTCCAAAGCCGAGACAGCAGGAACGTAGTTATCACGACGTTCACGTTCTTCTTCTTGCAATTTAATGGAAATACCGCGCACTTGCGAGTGGCGGAGACGGCCCATTAAATGTGTAACATAACTAAAATGTATAAATGGTAAATTATTAATAACTTCAAAATATTAAGCATATAGTGTTACAAAGACTTACCCTGCAATTTTGTTCCTCAAGGGTTTTGTAGGAATAATAGCGACTTCTTCACAGATACGCTTGTTGGTATGGAAATCCGAAGTCAAGCGGGTGTAGTATTTCTCAATGATGACCTTAGCGGCCTTTTTGACTGTCTTGGTTCTGACACGACCCTGTCATTTTTAATAAAAACAACGGCCAAGAAAAATATAAAGAAAAACAAAAGAAACCATTAAGTCAACATTTGCAACTAATTCGTGTCTTTTTTATAATTTAAGAAAAAACATTTTTATAACACTTAAAAATTTAAAAACATTTTTACAGATTCATTATAAAATTCCTTAGATTTTTTCACAGATGCTATTGAATTTTCACGATTTTTATTACAAATTTTATAAACGGACACCTACCATCGCAGACGATTTTACCGGAAAAGAACAGCTAGATGTTGTGTTTCATGAAATGTCATTTTGACAGTTATGACAGTTAATTTTCACTACCTTCAGCTTTAGCATATCTAACTAATGAGCTGTGATTAGTAAGTACTGCTGTTACAGTGGCTCAGTAGCCCTTTTCCGTAGTGGAAAATTTATGTGTAAAATGGATTTAAAATAATTTTTATAATAAAATCAGGTTTTTTAATTACTTGATCAAATGATTTATTTATTTATTTCGAATAAGTTCCACTTAGTAGTATTTTTACATCTTTTCATATGATTACAGTATTTACAGTGAAGTTTTATTATTTTTGAATTTAAAAAAATATTTTGCATATATTTTTAAACGACATATCTAATCTGAAGTTATATGAAAAGCTGATAATGTATGCGGATGACATAAGTCTCTTTTACCCCTACAACGACGAAATAATATTGAAGTCGCAAATGGAACATGATGCTGGTATTCTATCTGAATACGTAAGACTTAACAGGCTATCACTAAATAAAGATAAAACAACGCTAATAAGATTTCGGCCTAACGTATTAAGAAATACTCCAGCTTTTAAAATAACTGTTAGTGATACACCTACAGGGTAATTTATCCTGGAATAAGCACATTCAATCTTTAAAGGGCAAAATTGCTCCTGCTATTGGTATTCTATACAAGTTTAAAAACGTGTTTGATGAAAAAACTAAACTTTTGCTATACTATGCTTTAATCCATAGCCATTTAACTTACTTGCCTATGATTTATGCATATAAAAGGACAACAGACATTAAATCGCTTCAAAATGTCCAAAACAGGCCACTAAAAGCTGTATTTAATCTTCCGCGACTATATCCTACAATGTCCCTATATAAGGACATAGCAAAAGGTGTTTTGCCAATTTATGGCTTGTATAAAATGCAATTGCTAACACATATATTCAAAGCTGTACGTAAGATAGGATACCACACTATAGAATTTAGAGTAAATCAGACAAATATTAATACACGTATCAGTTCGTATCTGCTAGTAAAAAGATGTAGACTTGAAACTACTAAACAACGAATAGAATTCATTGGTTACTCTGAATATAACCGCCTACCTACAATTTTAAAGAATATGATGAGTATTTGTTTATTCAGGCTGTGTTTGAAACGGTAGCAAAGTTCTCTTGTTAGTAAAATTTTGACAGTCTTGAGGTGAATAAAATTTCACTAGCCTTAGGGGCTAGTAAAATTTTTGACATAAGCATAGAAATATTTGACAATGGAAGAAAAACAGAACAAACTAAAACAAATATAAAATAATTATTAAAATATTGCATAAAAGTAAAGAAATATACAAAGTTTACTAAAATTATTAAAAAAAAAAACTAAAATGGAAGGAGAAACCGTAAAATAAAAATAATAAAGTAAATTAAATACTTACATATCAAATAAATGTGATCTTCTGATCTCCCGAAAAATTGGAATGAGTAGTGGAATATACATTGTTAATTTATTCATTTTTGTATAATTTTTTAATTAACAAATTTAATAACAACAAGAGTTTTTTTTAATAATAAATGTCAAAATTGTATGCTGTCAAAAAAGTTTTCATTTCACACAGCAGAAAGAGAAAAATTTTTTACCACACAAAAATTTATTTTTACCATAGAACTTTGCTACCATTTCAAACACAGCCTCAAGACTAATCTGAAGCAATACTTATTGGAAGATGTGGAAATGCTTTTATGTAATCATTATAATTAACCAGTGCAATATTTATACACTTTTTTAAATAAATTTTATTATAATTAAATAAATAATAAAAAAAGATTATCAAAAGTGTATAAATATTGTACTGGTTATATATATATATATATATTTTTTTTTTTTATATTCAAATGTTTAAAACTATGTATATATGTAACTGTTTATTTATTATTACTACAAACTATAATTTTCTTTATATTGTTAAATAATTCATAGGATCTCATTTATTTAATGTTGCCAACTTGCCCTTTTATGTCCTATGGACGCTGGGCATCTATATGTTAAATTGATTATTGTTTTTTTCCTTGAATAAATAAATCTTGTAAATAAAAAAAAACCTATTTGAAGGCATTAAGATAACATTCTACACTACAATATACTACTGTTTGAAATTACAATGAGATCGTTTAATTAATGTGGGAGTATATATAATGTGATCAAGTGGGTCTTGCAGACATTATTTTGGTTTTTAACGCAATTCATTGTACAATGAATATTTGAATTTGTCGACTCGGAGTAGTCTTTGGTGTCAATCAAGTCCACAAAATTTACACCAGCAGATTATAACACTACCTCAAAGTTTACCAAGCACTGTTTTATTTGAAATAGGTAACTTATAAATGTTTTAATTCTTTCTTGTCTGTTGTTAAAAAGAGGTGTTATAAAAGTTCTTTGCATATGGAAAACTAGGGTTAATCTTTGCGGCCAGATACGATTTGCCTCCCAATTTTACATTTATACATGAGAATATTTCTGAAAACAAAAAAGGATCTCGAATTATTCATTATCTTTTACGAATTTATTCTTAGGTAATATAGAAACATTTTTCAAAAGGAAATATACATGCATATCTGTGACAATAAATAATAATGGCTCAAGATATACATACATACATATCACTCTGCTAAATTTCAAGAAAAAAATGTCATTATTAATAAAACTATACGCAATTTTATTTATTATTTTATATTTTAAGTTAAACACACCTAAACAATATGTATTTTAGAAAAAACCCTTAATAACTCAAAACACGAAATTTCGACTTAAGCTATTATTATTTATTGCCATAGTTATGTATATAACTTGGGGGTTACACTTTCAATTTCTGGCTTTCAATTTTCAATACATTCAGACTTTTCTACTAATACACTGACACTCTTAGAAATTGAAACGAACTGGATATCAAATTTGCTTTTTATGCGAGTGTGTCAATTTACTATCAATTCGCCATGTAACTTGGGGGTTACACTTTCAATTTCTGCCTTTCAATTTTCAATACATTCAAACTTTTTTACTAATCCACTGACACTTTTGGACATTGAAACGAACTGGATATCAAATTTGCTTTTCATGCGAGTGTTTCAATTTACTATCAATTCGCCATGTTATTTTTTCTTCTTCTTTTTTTTTTTTTTTTCTTTTTGTGCGACTGCCATAGTTATTTTGTTTTGTGTTATAAAAATCGTCAAATTAAGGGCAAAAATCGTCAAGATGCTATTTTTGTGTCATAAAATAGTCAAAATGACGTTAAATAGTCAAATCTGGCAGCTATGATTGCCAGTACAAGACAGACAGTGTTGTCACGGAAAAAATTTTAATTCTACCAAAATTTATTTCCAAATCTACCAAAATTGATCAAAATCTACCAAAAACCATTATTATATAACAACTATTTAAGAATACATTGTTGAGATAGAAAACAATTTTTATTAACACCTTTACATGTACATATAAATAACCAAAAATAAAAAATATAACGAAAATAATTCAGTTCATCGAAAATATATATAACAAAAAATACACATATAACAAAAACAATTCAATTACATACATACACATACATAACTGGCCTTTACAACCCTGTGTCAGGATTACGGCCTAGCTTCTCGCAGCACTCATGTTGTGTGTGTAAATTTCTATCCATGAGTACCGGGACCTACAGTTTAATGTCGACTCCGAACGACAGACTTGAGAAGCTCTTTCATGGCAATTAATTACTCTCAGAGCTTTTGCCAGAAGACTGCTGAGAGGTAGTCGCCGAAAGAAAAATTTTTTTTTATATTTCTTTTTTCAAGATGTCGGTGCTGAGATTTGAACCCGGCACTATCGACTTAGTAAGCCAACACACTAACCACTAGACCACGGCGACTACAAACAAACAATTCAATTTCTAAACAATAAAATCGAAAATACATTAATAAATACAAGAAATATAAAGAAATCAATTCGATTTTTCAAAAATAATCTAAATTTATATGTAGGTATAAAAATTTTAATTTTTGCTGACACATAGTGACCATAATTAGCTTTTACAAGCTCTTTACAGAGCATTATATTATTAATTGTATTTATTTTCAATTTGGTTTTGATTAAGGAAAGTGTTGAAAATTTGCGTTCAGCTGCTGAAGAACTATGCGGAAGAGAAAGTAAATTAAAAACAAAGTTTTTTAATCCACCAAAACTTTTCTCATTTAAACCGTTTCTAATTGAACTAACTTTAGCCCAAAATAATTCAATGTTTAATTCCGTTGAAAGATTTGTTTCTCTTAATCGCAACATAATAATATCAGGATCACAGTCTATAAGATTAGAAAATTTTAAAAGAAGGGACAGCATAAGCATAACAATTTAATATCTTCGTGATTAAAATTAAATCTAGAATTGCTTTGGTTTAGCAATTCAACGTAAAATTGCAAAATCTCATGTTTAACATCAAAAACTTCTTCCGATTAAGATTTTTGGTAGTATACATTTCGGCTTTTGTACCGATAACAATTTTTGAAACATCAATCAATTAGTATTTTTAAAATCAGTTTCAGTATTGAGTATTAAATATGTTTTGATAAAATTGCTTCATATGAGCAAAAAGTTAAATTTTATGCTTGAATATAAATACGCCAATCTTGAAATTTCCAACTGAAATTCCTTATGAATATTTTTTTTAGCTTCTGCTAAAATCTACCAAAATCATATTTAGCCTACCATCCTACCAAACGAAATATTTTCTATCAGTTTTGGTAGAATTCTACCAATAGTGGCAACGCTGAAGACAGAGTGTACTCGTTTCTTTACCCCTCGCCTCCTTCGCCCATAAAGCGGGGTTTAGACCAGTGATGTCCACAATTCTCTTTCCCTATCACGCGTGATAGGAAAACAAATTCTGCTTGCGTCGAAGTCAAACACGTACAGAATAAAAAGAAATATTGTTACTCTTGCTCTTTTAATATTTTAGCTTCTCTCCAACATAGTGCAGGGTTGGATAGTGCATATTTTTTGTATCATTTTTATTTAACTGAAATAATTATTCATTATTTATTCCTAATTTATGTGACCTCGGTACTCCTTTAATCTTAATAGATCGGTCACATGTCTATCGGACAATCGATTACGTTCTTTACATAGAATTATGAAGAAATATTTATGAAGTTATAAACAGAAAGTAATTCGAACATTCCCATTTCTGGTAGAAGTAAGCAGAGTCTTTTCTCTGCTTCATACACAAGCTCAAGTGTGTTTATGTAGTAGTGGACATCACTGGTTTAGACGGTAATACAAGTCGTACGACATGTCAAATTTTTGTGTAGAAGAGTATGAATAGTATCGTGTAAACTTGATATGTAATGAGAGCGTACGACATTGAGAGAAAATACGGATGAAAATTTGACAGTCGTACGGCTCTCTTTGTTTTTTGAAATTTTTTAAAAAACCATCACATTTCATTAGATCAGGGATGCATTTTTATATTTTTGTTTGTTTATGTTAAATGTATTCACAATGTCTGTAAATTTTGTGTGCATGTGTATGTGCATTTTATGTTTACATTTTACTTTGTTTTGGTATTTTACCAACCGTGTAAACGCAAAAAATATCTGTCGTAAGATTTTTACTCTCATTTTTAAAATACGGATGGAATTTCATAATATTTTCTCTTTGATTTTACGTACGACTTGTATTACCGTCTAAACCCCCCTTAAACATGCAATCTTAAAAATAAGAATCTCTACGTGTAAACACAGAGTTACATACCATACTTTACAGGCGCCACTTAAGGCGGGTTTAGACGGTAATACAAGTCGTACGTAAAATCAAAGAGAAAATATTATGGAATTCCATCCGTATTTTAAATATGAGAGTAAAAATATTACGACAGATATTTTTTGCGTTTACACGGTTGGTAAAATACCAAAACAAAGTAAAATGAAAACATAAAATGCACATACACATGCATACAAAATTTACATGCATTGTGAATACATTTAACATAAACAAACAAAAACATAAAAATGCATCCCTGATCTAATGAAATGTGATGGTTTTTTAAAAAATTTTAAAAAACAAAGAGAGCCGTACGACTGTCAAATTTTCATCCGTATTTTCTCTCAATGTCGTACGCTCTCATTACATATCAAGTTTACACGATACTATTCATTCTCTTCTACACAAAAATTTGACATGTCGTACGACTTGTATTACCGTCTAAACCCCCCTTTAAGAATGTATACTTATATATATACAGTATTTTTCGTTTAGCTGCACATTCAAGTTTGCATGAAAATTCGTGCACTTACGCAAAATGTTCTGCTACGCAGTATTCACTTAGCAGCATAAATAACGCTGCTAAGTGAATTCGCCTACCTGAATAAAAGTGCTCTTACGCAAAAGTTTTTTCTCTTTGCAAAAATGGATTTATATATGCAGCATCTTTTAATAATCAATAACTTCAGAGCTATATGTAAAAATATTTAAACAAAAAAAGTTAAAACAAAAACAATTTATTTAAAAATACAAGAGGTACATAAGTAATTTAAATTCAAATTTCATTAAAAGCAAAAAAAAAAAAAAAAACAAGAAACAAAAGTCAACAACTAATAAGTACTGCATATTAACCAAATAATATGTGCTTTTGAAAAATATTTAGTAATACTTGTTTGCTTTAAAGCACGTACTGATTGCTTAAGAATTGCATTTTCTATTTCATCCAAAGTGCCATCAATATTATTTAAAGAGCAATATTTTTGTAGCACATCTAAAACGGTTAAAGCCTCCATCATCGTCGAAACATTTTTCTATTGTTCCTCTGTTTGGTTGTCTCGTACAGCATCAATCAATAATATCTACGTCATTTAAACTTCCATAGCATTCGAAACTGTCATCACATCTTATATAGCTTTCATCGTTAGAAAATAATTCAAAAAATTCGTTACTCTACTATTTCTACCTCAGAACTTGACGCCTCATAGAATTTTGCCCAGAAATTATCAAAAAGAAGTATCACTTTAGTTTCTGTTATGCATTTTTACATAAATACTTGTACATATGTATATTTATAATTACCTTTTTAAGACAATTAGATATTGTTTCAGGTCGGTTGGTAAGACCAAGCTCTTTTTATAAAATACAGGGTATCCAAAAGCGAAATGGACTTATACAGTGCGAGTTCGTTTTTCGCAACACCCCGATTAGCGCAACAGGCACATTTTTTACATTACAGTCTTTATAAGTGCAACTATTTTCAAAAATTAGTCTCAATAAGTGCAACACTATTTTTTTTTTAATATATTTACAATGATTTCTGTTTGTATTTCTTGTTCAGAAACGTAGTTTTATAAAAGTAATAATATTTCATCAAAGAATCCCATTTCAATAGCATTTCTCCCACGTTAGTGCTGTCGCAAACACGTTTTAAAACACAAATACAAACGCATCAGTTTTCTGTTTTGCACTTTTTAAATCAAAAAATTGCTCTCTACGCCAATGTTTCAGCAAGAAGATTGTTTTTTAACATTTAATAATTAATTTCTTTCCTTTTATTAAAAATGGAGTATTTTCAGGTACAATAAAAAGTGGTCGATAATTGCAACTTTTTCGGTAATTGCAACATTCCAGATTTTTTCAAGTTGCGAAAATCGAGCTCGCACTGTATTTATATTTTTATATATTTATAATTTATTTATATATTTCTAATTCAGTGAATTGAGTTGCCACATAAACAAAGTTAATTTTTTGCCTTTTTTTTTTGTTCTTAAAAATAGCGATTGCCATAATAATTTTTTTGAGTTTATGAGGCACTTAAGAATAATATTTTGTATTAAAAATAAATATTGCTGACAAAAAATCGAATGCTCTTATTCAAAATATGCACTTAAGCAAAACGCACGTAAACGATATTTTTTCATACAACATTAAGCCATCATACACAATACTTTGTATTTTGTGCAGTTAGGCAAAAAATGCAGCTAAGCAAAATGCAGCTAAACGAAAAATACTGTATGTGTATTATTATTAAGTTTAACCCTTCATTACTAACCTCTGGGTCGAATCGACCCAGACGCGCAAATTTTTTAAATTAAAAAAAAACATGACGATATTTTAACTCAAGATATATGTGTAATCTAAATTTGTTTATATTTAAACGTTTATAAATAATAAACATAAGGAAAATTTATGATATTATGCATATAAAATTATTTTAAAAAACAGCCTGGGTCGATTATACCCATAGTTAGTAATAATGTAACAAAGATTATGGGTCGATTATACCCATAGTTAGCAATAATGTAACAAAGATTATGGGTCGATTAGACCCAGGTTAGTCATACCGTTATACAAAAAATATATGATCATTTATTCGCATTGTAATAAATTAAAACGCAAAACCAAAACCACGTGCTCTAAATGTGGAAAATATATTTGCCAGAAGCACTGTGCTCAAATTGCATTGCTTCTGCACAAGAGAAATCCATTTTTGATGATATGTTCGATGATGAAAATTCCGAATAAAAGGTACAGTACATAACTGAAAAATGTTTGCTTTAGCCGTACCAATTTTTTTTTCTAACATTTTACTATTATATTTCAGGTTTTAAATGCACTTTATTTGACGTCAATATCTTAAAAACTCTTAATTTTATGCGCAATTCGGCTGGATAACTTTTTTTTCACTTTTTTTAGCTATGTTGTAATGAATTCATACTTAATTTTAATTTAAATATTTTTTTTTAATTTTACACCATTGTATACTAAAATTAAACATTAAAAGACTAAAATCTACCAAAAGAAGTATACGTTGTATCAATTTATAAGTTGAGACGATTTCAATGGATAATACAATTCAGGGTCGATAAGACCCATGGTTAGTAACCATGCGACATGATTTAAGGTTAGTAATGCCGGGTTAAATATATTTTTTCACAAAAATTTTATATTTTTTTAAACAAAATGTTTTTCTCACAAGCCAATCATAAAACCACAACTAATTCTTTTATATTTTTCAAACAGTCTTCTTTTTTCTACATAAAAACGAAAACACGTTTTTTTTAATGTTTAGTGATTTAATTTTTTTTTCATTCATTCAGCTGTCAACGCTTGAAAAGTTAAAAGTTGGTAAACTTTCTCGCGTTAGCAGTGTTGCATACTTTGCTTGTAACTTGCTTTATGAAAATACACTATTTTAACTTTTTTGACATAAGCTTGAAACGCATGGCGTTCAGAACGCCTGTTATGTACTTCCACCTTAAGTTGAATAAAAATCGCTATAAATGTCGAAGCGAAGTGATAAATTGATGTGAAGTGCAAATGATAAATTTTTTTATCACTTCATTTTTTCATAAATTCAGAAGTGACCCCCAGGACCGTTATGTTTTAAAGCAAGTTATTTGTACATATATGCATATTAAAAGAATTTATAATAATACATAAATGTAAACAGTTATAATTGTAAATATTTCTCATTGTATATATGTTCAAGTATTTGCAAATTTAAGAATATTAATGGGAAGTATGCGCACATATGTAAATGACTCAAATTTATTAATTAACAAAATAATTTCTTTAAAGAGAAAAAGAATTGTTATAATAATTCAATAAAATAATAATAATTTAATATCGGCGGCAACAGCCATAGTTAGAATTGCTATCCAATTGAATGCAACCTACGTCACAGCTTTCAATTTTTAAAAATTTTGACAAGTGTGTGTGAAAAAGAAAAAATTGAAAGAAAACATTGAACGTGTGTCATCAACGTAAAACGTTTTGTAAAGGCCTCGTTACTCAAACGTAAACGTTGCGGATACGTAAACGTTGCGGCCGAGTTCAGCGAATGGTTTAGAATTGGCTTACAATTTCTAAACAGCTGATACGTAAAAACGAAGAAAAATTTTAAATTTATTGGATTCGCCCGCAACGCAACGTTACGTTTACGTATGACTAATCATTTACACATAGGTTTGATAAGCAAAACTGAACAGGTGTTCCGCAACGTTTACGTTTGAGTAACGAGGTCTTAAGTGTAGATGATGAACTATCTATCCATGGTTTATGGTAATTTTCGGCGGCAGAAATTCGAAATTGGGGATAAAACTTGAAAACGATCTGGCACTAATAACGTAATGTACATAAATGTCAAAAAAAGAATAATAAAAGTAGAAAAACTGTTTATTGTTTTCTCTCGCGTTACACAATGAGATTTGTTTTTCATTCTCTTGCATTTAGGCAACTGTGGTTTGCAAAGTGTTGTCAGCAAAAAAATTCTTTTAACGCAAAACGTCTTCTATCCATTCATAAATTAATTGAAATGACTGGAGAAACTAAAATTGAACAAATTAATTATCCCACTGCCCGTAAGGATGAAAGTATTGTAGAAAATTTACACGGCGTCGAAATAAAAGACGTCTATCGTTGGTTAGAGGATCCCGACTCTGAAGAGACGAAGAAGTTTGTCGATTTGCAGAATGAAATTAGTCAGCCGTTTTTGGAGAATTGCGAGGCCTGGAGAAAAATTAACGAGAAATTATCAAAACTTTGGAATTACGAGAAATACGGCTGTCCTGTTAAACATGGCAATTACTATTACTTTTATAAAAACACAGGTTTGCAGAATCAAAGCGTTTTGTATCAACAAGACAAGTTAGATGGTGAACCACGTCTGTTTTTCGACCCTAATGCTTTGTCAGCAGATGGCACTATAGCTTTGGCCCAGAAATCTTTTTCGGAAGATGGCAAATATATGGCATATGGTTTAAGTGAAAGTGGCTCGGATTGGGTAAAAATTCATATACGTGAAGTGGAGACCGGCAAAGATTTAAGTGAGGTTTTGGAAAAGGTGAAATTTTCTGATATATCATGGACTAAGGATAATAAGGGGTTCTTCTATGGTCGTTATCCAGGCCAGGAGGGAAAAACTGATGGGTCTGAAACCAAACAAAATGAGTTTCAGAAACTATATTATCACTATGTGGGCCAACCTCAAGAGAACGATATTTTAATAGCTGAATTTCCTGAAGAACCTACTTGGCGTATACAGTCTGAAGTTTCGGATTGTGGCAAATACTTGATAATGCCTATAGTAAAGGACTGTCGTGATAATATCGTTTACTATGCCAATCTAGAACAAGCCGGAGAAATTACTGGCAAATTAAAAGTATATAAGATTGTGGAAAAGTTTGAATCTGATTACCACTATGTTACAAACGTAGGTTCGAAGGTCTTCTTTAGAACAAATAAAAACGCTCCAAACTATCGTATTATAGAAATAGATTTTAATAATTACGCCGAAGAAAACTGGCAAACATTAGTCCCTGAACATGAAACTGATGTTCTAGATTGGGCTCGTTGTGTGCATGGTGACAAACTGGTATTGTGCTATATACAGGATGTTAAGAGTGCCTTACAAGTAAATTCATTAAGTGATGGTAAATTAATAAGTAAATTTGATTTGGATATTGGCACTGTTGTATCATTCTCAGGAGAAAAAAAATATTCTGAAATATTTTATAATTTTTCATCGTTTCTTAATCCTGGTACAATTTATCACTATGACTTTACATGGAACGATTTTAAACCAAAAGTATTACGTGAAATAAAATTAAATTTAGAGAATTTCTCGGCTGCCAAGTACAAGGTGGAACAAATATTTTATGTAAGCAAAGATGGCACTAAAGTGCCCATGTTCATAATATACAAAAATACCGACGTCATAAAACCTAGACCATGCCTTTTGTATGGCTATGGCGGTTTTAACATTAGCATGCAGCCTTCATTTAGTATTTCAGGTCTAATGTTTATTGACTCATTTGATGGCATTTTAGCTTATCCAAACTTACGTGGAGGTGGTGAATATGGTGAAAAATGGCATAATGCTGGACGTTTGTTAAACAAACAAAATGTATTTGACGATTTCCAAGCAGCAGCAAAATATTTGATGGACAATAACTATACCACAAAAGACCGTTTAGTTATACAAGGAGGTTCCAATGGTGGTCTTTTGGTAGGCGCTTGTATTAACCAGAGACCTGATTTATTTGGTGCGGCTGTAGCTCAAGTTGGTGTTTTGGACATGTTACGTTTCCATAAATTTACCATTGGCCACGCATGGTGTTCTGATTACGGAAATCCAAATGAAAAGGAACATTTCGATAATCTTTTAAAATATTCACCACTTCATAATGTGCGTACTCCTCTATCGGACAAAGAAGAATATCCTTCTACTCTTATACTAACTGCCGATCATGATGATCGTGTTAGTCCTTTGCATTCTCTAAAATTTACAGCTGCACTACAGGAAGCAGTGCGCAAATCAAAACATCAAAACAATCCCATTTTGTTGCGGGTATATAGTAAAGCTGGTCATGGTGCTGGTAAACCAACTTCAAAACGTATTGAAGAAGCCACCGATGTTCTTACATTTATGCTTAAAAGCCTTAAAGTAGAAAACATACATATTTAAGTATCAACTGCAAAGGACGATGGAGATTCACAAAGTACATCAAATTCTTAATAAATAAATTTTTTTATATATAAAATATTGTTACTAATTCGTATTATAACCAAATCTAAAGCCCCTTTTTAAATTCTTTGTTAATACACATATACAGTGGGAAGCATTTATTAACCGTAAAACATTTTTTATTTCTTAAAATGAGCCTACTACTAAAAACCATTAATATTAAGAAAAATATGTAAATTCATTACATCAATCGCAATCCGAATTAATTTTCCAGGAAAGTATGCAGATTTTCCTTTAAATTAAAATTAAGAAAGTGTTATGGTGCTTCCATAATACATATATTAGCAGTTACAACGTAAACATATTCGAATATTTTTCATTTTATTCGTAGGGTCACATTATCTGAATAAAAGTTTAAAATTTGGAAAATGTTATTTTTTTTTTTTTTTGTAATACGGATTCAAATTTTAATTAGAAAAATATATAATTGAGGAAAAACTGCGAGCAGCATTGATGCCTGGTTATTAAATTAAACCACTGTATATGTGTATACTTTTTAAAACTTAAAATTTCTCTCTGCATAGTTTTAACGAATTCATATTCAATAAAAAATAATTTTAAAAACAGATGAAAAATTATATGTAGACTTTTTTTTATTAATAAATCTTCAAGCGATACTATTCATCCGATCAAGTTCAGATAATTTTAATTACACTTGGTATTATAAAAAGTCTTCCAAATATTCAGAATCTGATAGCAAATTACGGCATTCGATATCAAGATATCGAAATTTCATACAATTTTAAAACAATTTACATAGAAATTTTATCCCATATCGAATGTCGGAATTCGCCCCCTGATTGTTGATAAAATTAGAATTGAAATTGATCAAGAAATGATTTGGTGTCGGAATTTAAAACTATTGATGTCATGTTCGAATCAGAAAATGGTGTTATAGAACCGGTTTTTATCCTTTTTTGTCAGAACTAATCTGATCAACTGACAGTTGTTAGATTTGCATTGTTTATTTATATTTGAGGTGGTTTATTATTGGCGCAAAATACACTTATGCAGTACATACTCGTATAATTTAAAGTTAAATAATTACAAGTAACGCAATAATGTAAAATACATAAACAATTGGTAAAGAATAATTGTTTAAACTGTCTATTTTTATAGAGATTTTGGTTTGTTATACAGATTATAACAATAAATTTTCGGCTAAAATCGCACATACTTACACAGACTCCTCTAGTAGTTCAAATGAATTGCTTTTATCTGTTAAAATTTTTCTTTTCATATTTTTACAACGTTCTAAATTCTTTCATACCTATGTAGATATGTTGCCGTACCACTTAAATTATAAATTTGCTAGAGTATTTGCACCACCAAACTTTACCAGTAAATTATTAGAATGTTACTTATGGTGTTTTCTTTTCTGGCTCAAGTTGGGTTGCCATTCATAATCGACCCATAAACTCTTTCTCATTATCCCTCTTAAAAGTGAATGGTTTCCACGAAGCATCTCCATTTTGATGTTTTTGTTTACTTGTAAAAAAGACTACAAACTTATTTTAAACAGGCTTTATTAAAAAAAAATTAAGGTAGAGATATTAGTAACAATTAGCGTTACCAAGAGACGAAAATCTGTTATTTCAAAAATAAAAAAAATTTAGTTGTTATGCATATAGCAACACCTACATACATATAAATAACAACATCTATTTTTTAAGATAGTCTTAAAAACAGTTTCCAATAAAACACTAATATTATGTCTTTAAAACGGAATTTTGTCAAAAATCTTTCAGAAAATAATCACAACTCAACAACACCTAATAACTCAAATATTAATGAAGGCAATGAAGAAAAGCCAATAAATTTAAATGAGTTTTTGGATTTTTTGAATTTGTCTTGTCATGTAAATGACATGATTTCACAGAATAGTGAAGACCAACAGCGTCAGTATAAAGAGCAATTTCTAAGAGCAAAATCTTTGGTTGGATCCAATAATTTAGAATGCGGAAATCGTTCGAAAACGTTCGAAACACCGAGCAGCATAGATTTTCAGAAATTATCTCAAAATCGTTTAGTGAATAATTTATATGGATTTAATAGAAATCGTAGATTGTTAGTGGATGACGTGAATAATAGTGTCGGTAGCCGTGTTGAGAGTAATCGTTCTGTTAGGAAGGGTTCGACAACAGACAATACAAGTATGGGGGAAACGCCACAAAAATCAAATATACCGAGCAATATTGAAGGAGGAGGTTTGCATTCTAAATTAAATGAAAAATTGGATTATGTTTTAAATGAAGGTATTTTGGATGCAGTGTTACCTTTTATATGTCCCATACCATTACCAGCTAACTATACTGGTCGATTGAAATTAAAACCACCACGAGAGGCAAAAGATTCAAAGACCATCAACTCGACAACTTTAACATGTGAGGTAGCAAATGATATTGAGTCAGATAGCAACAAGGATGGTAATAATATCCAAGTAAAATCAAAAACAAATGCGGTTCAAACAAAATCAGCATTTAACAATGTCTCGAAAACGGAGTACGTGATGCTATAGCACTCAAATTTTAATTCGAAATAAAACATTTTCTTTCAGCTCTGAAGTTGTAATACACGTATGTGATGAAGTTAAAAATACGTCCAAGGATTTCACGTGTCCTCAGAGTTTGCTTGTTAACAAAATGGGTTATTTTGCTGCTGTTACAGCCGGTCAAAAGCTGGAAGATATGGATATATCAGTGCACTGTGATATACAAATCTTTGAATGGCTTATGAAATGGGTTAAATCTGAAGATAGTAATTGCAGCAATAGAAATTCAGATCCCTCTAATGAAGCACCAAATTTAAATATTAACAATGTTATACCGATTTTAGTTTCAGCCAGTTTCTTACAGGTTTGTACAAAAAAAAAAAACAAATAAAATAATTCCAAAAATATTCTAGCATTTCTAAATTAATATACAATAAAATAAAATGTTATAGATGGAACCGTTGCTATTGGATTGTTTAACTTTTTGTCACTCTCGCTTGGGAGATGTGGTAAGAGTTTCAACGAATTTATCGTGCCTAAACGACGCAATTCTTACTCGTATGGCTGCCATGTTTACAAATGTGGAACTGGAAATGGTATGCGATAAAAAAGATCGTCTCTTACCCCGTCTTTGGACAAAACTTATATATAGCCTTTTTGAACCAGAAACAGAAGCACTAAGGGGACATTATTATAGCTTAGCGGGTTTATTTAAATGTGCCAAGTACGCCTTTGGAATATTTTTCTATAACTTGAAATTTATTAAAAAATTATTGTAATTTTACAGGTGCCAAAAATATTTAACCAATACTATGAAATCGTATATACAGTGTATACCAGGCAATGTGCGCTTAAACAGATGGGGTCAAATAGTCAGCCATCATGTACGCGAACCTTCATGGGATTTAAATTACTATATAACTCAGCTGTTTAAAGAGCTAAAATCGTGGAGACTAGTGTATTGGAAACTTTGGGGTCAAGCCCATTATTTATATTGTTGCTTGTGTGAAATGTACTTTCCCGTTTATCAGGTAGCGTACATGCAAAAATATTTAGTACATATGAATATTAAATTTCAGTGAAAAAATTGTTGTAACTATAATTACGAAGATGGCTTGGTGCCGTTATCATTCTGAAGCACCTAGTTTTTTGGGTCCTGTGGCAGAAGGTCGTACTACCGGACCAGCTGGTCGTTACGCTTGTTGTGGACAGCAAGCTTTTCGTTATGAAACGTTGCCGGGACCACATGTTTGTTGATTATCCTTACAGAAAAGAGTAGAGTTGTCATAAATTACACTTTATTTTAGGGCTGCCAGTTTCGGGAACATAGTGTACTGGTAGAAACAGATCGTGAGCGTTCAATTTTCACTATAGTTCAATTAGCAATCGAAGGTAGTGCTTTAGGAGATTCCCCACCACCCGGCATGCAAGAATCATTGTCTAATTCAAAAAGTGAACCTAGATGGATGGCAATTTCTTTAATGCCACAACGTTGTCGACAGGGATTGTTACCGGTTTTAAATACTGATGGTTATATAAATATGCATTCAATATAGTAATACTGTAATAATTTTTATATTTTTAAAATAAATTATCTTAGAATCTACATCCCGTTTAATTAAGCGCGTGAGACCAACGTCGTCAAGATTCTTTGTTGATTCTAGCACTAGCACAGAGACCGAAAGTACCGATACTTTAGAAAATATTCGCATGTTAAAATTTACCATGGGTTCTTATAATGATAGTTTTTCCACTAGCAGTAGTGACGGTTGTGAGTCTTCTGACAGTAAATCAATAGAAACGAAAAAAAGCTACCATCGCAAACAACAAACAAGAAAAAGGTACATCTAAAGCAATTCTAAAATCAAAATATTTTATTGTTACATACATATAATTATATCTATTATAAAGCAAAGCATATGAAAACCCTGGACGTTATTGGTCTGGTGAGCTATCGGCACGCAGTAATCAAGATCATCAACGTGAATTTGAAGAGAAGGTAATGAAGCAAGTTATATGCATGGTACAAAAGAAAACTGATATAGACTTGGGAGTAAGTCAACAAAATCGACCATTAGGAGGAACTTATATAAAATTAGAACAAGAATGGAAGGAGCTATTAAAACAGCGTACACATGCTTTAGGATCGGGTACATTCAACTCGCAACTAAATATGAGTTGTAATAATATCGCGTTAAATGTAAAATCGTCCAGAAAAAAACCAGACACATATTAATTGTCCATGAGATATTTGCTTTAACAAAAATATGTATGAAATTAAAAAAATTTATAAAAATTAAAATCTATTTTGTATTAAATAGTAACATTATTTAATAATAATTAGAAAGTTTCCGTAATTTTAATTAAATTGCAATTGGCTTAAAAAAATATTGAAGTTGTTGTTTTAAAAAGATCTTCAAGTGTCACAATGTGGATATAAATTCTTTGGGCTAATAAGAAAAGTGAAGCTGTTTAGTAAAAACTAGTTCACTTTTTTAACGTATTTTTTATTTTACTTTAAACTTAATGAAATTTTATGTTTTTAATCTTTACAATTTAATTTTGTTTATTTTAGATTTTATTTTTATAAAGTTCTATTGTATCCAAAAAAATCGTTAAGCAACAAATTTAAAACGATACAAAAAATTGAACACTTAATTACAAAAATAAAATAAAAAAAAAACTCAAGATGTGTTCAAAATAAGAACTTTAAAAATATGATTTCGAATTGAAATTTGTTTTGTTGCTCTTTTAAGTCTTATAGCAGCAAAAACAGTTCAACTGTTTTTCAATTTTTTAAACGTTAGTGTTCCTGTAGCATAATATAAGTAATGGAAACTAAGATTTTGAATTAGGATCAATATTAATAATAATAAAAAAAAACATAATTAAATGATTGTTGGAGAACATTATAAAAATATTTAAAATATAAATATAAGAGAAAAGAAAAAAGAAAACTATTAGGCGCTTTAGTGTAGATTGTTATCATTCAAATTTTAAGCGCGGCGAAAAATTTTCATTTCAATTTTCAAAACTTTAATATTCCCCACGAACTGCTACATATATGGGGCGTTGAACAATGAAGCTAACTGAATAAACTTTCAGTGGCCTTTTCTAGATCCCAATTTTCTTTTGACAATACGGCGCGAGCGTCATGCTCATCTATGCCCATATCTTTCAAACGTTGTATCTTGGCATCACAGTCTGGGTATTTATGAGGTCCTATTACAAATAAACAATATCCATGTTTAGGTAGTTACATTTTCTTATACGCTTGCTAAGTAAGATCACTTACCACCAGCGTACACATTTGTCCAATGCCGGGCAGTCATAACAAATAATTGATATTTATCTTTGTATTGATAAGCGACTACAGCATCTTGTGGATCATCTGGTTCAGCAGCTGCTAATAATGCTTGTAATGATAACAAAACTGTACGCAATGTCATAGCAGCAGCCCTATGAAATAAACATTTTACAATGATGTTATAAAAGCCATATCAATCGTAGAAGTACAACGTACCAATTGTCTTTTAAAATGTCCAAGCATATAGCACCAGTGACTGAAGATATATTTGGATGCCAAATTTTTGTTATAAAACGAACCTGACAAAATTAATACAAAAAACTGTCTTAAATACAATCAACGTTACAATAAAATTTGATAATAATTACCTTTGGAGGATTAAATGGATACGTTTCGGGTACTTTAATCTCTAGTATGAATTTGCCACCTTCATATGGTGTATCAGGTGGGCCAGCTATTTCTCCACGCAGTTCAGTCCAGCTGTCATTTATTAATTCAATTTTAATGGAGCATTGAACAATCTGTTAAGAAAATAAAAAAGATAAATAAAGCTCAGTTAAAGATAAACATACTTTATTATGTTGCATATGTATTTATGCACGTATAAAAATAGTTTTTCAAACAAAATTTATAATTATGGCGGTGATTACTTTTTGCTTTTGTTAACGAAGCCAATCACGTCAAATAACAATAAAACGTATGCAGATATGCTAGATCTGCTAAGTTTGAAAGACTTACAAGACCCTTTTGTGATGAAGAGTTATTACCGCTTAGCATACTAATTTTCTTCCAATTAAATTAAAAATTTTGATATGACCCAAATATATGTGTACATGTGTATATCATGTATACTACTGTATGCATCTATATGTAAATAGATACACAGTGTTGTGCCAAATAAAATTGTCAAACCATTTTAGCAATTAAGGGTCGTATCTGAATTAAAGCGTACAACGTACGACACGTAAAAAGAATAATTTGTATACGTCCGTATTACCGAAATACGCCATTAATAAAAGAAAGAAAACAATAGAGAAATACAAAAATATATACAGTCGAAACTCTCTATAACGAATTCCAAGGGACTGGATATTTACTTCGCTATAAAGAAAATTCGCTATATGGAAAAGAAAAACAATATTGTTCCTTTTAACATTTTTTATTTGTAGTAGTCAGTTATTTTGGTTTGAAGTACATTTTTTCACTTTTCTTCTTCAATGCAAAGGCAAATGGATAGCGACTGCAAGAAATGTGAGAGATGGTAATGATTCCAGTTGTCACTTGCATAGTTCGGTGGTTCCCCCACTTTTAATTTTATGGTAAATAAACGATTCAAAGCTTCAGACTCTGCTTGTGCGTTGTGAAAGCAACAAAGTGCACACAGAGCAACAATAACAACACCAATAACACAAAGCGACATCGATTTCTTTCGGTTTTACCTAATTCGTTATATGGAGATTGAAAACGCTTCAATCTTGAAGTTACGGTCGCAAAAATACTTTGTTATAAGGAAATATTCGCTATATGGAAATTCGTTATATGGAGATTAAAATACACTAAAAGTAGACCCAAAACACAGTGTTCTTATAATTTGTTCGCAATAAAGAAAACTTCGTTATACAGGAGTTCGTTATAGAGAGTTTCGACTGTATACAGTTACGAGCAGATAAATAGGTTCACATCAAAATGATAAATCAATTTTGTTTGACTATAGTTTACATTACAGCAATAAAAAATTAAAAGTCGCTAATTACTAAAGCAAATACCCACTTTTAATACTGCATCACAATAATTAAATTATTATGTAAAAAATTGCCCAAAATTAAAAAAAAAAAATAACCGTATAAAATCAAAGAGCAAATAAATAGGTTCACTTTGAAAAATTTGTTAGTTTAAAATGTTAAACGCCAAAATTATAAAAATTATTGTAGAAAACTTTAGATTCAGCCTTTTAATAGAGCTTATTAAAGCAAATACGTCTAAAAATTTAAAAAATGGGACGTTCTAAACATTGTAGTGAAGAGGAAAAAAAGATTATAAAGGATCTACACAGCCGAAGTTATAGCCAACGGAAAATTGCTGAAATTCTTGGGAGATCGCAGAATAGGATAAGAAATGCATTGCAGCCTCCAAAACAAAAACTTAAAAGAGGTCAACAGCGAAAAACCTCGAAAAGAGACGATGATCGCATTAAGATGTTGTCAACTCGTAATCCTTTTATGTCAGCAGTTCAGCTGAAAAATGAGTTAAAGCTTCCCGTATCAGAGTGGACCATTAGACGTCGTTTAAGAGAAAAAAATTTATTCGGAAGATCGGCCCAGAAGGTTCCAATGCTTAATAACAGACAAAGAAAAAAGCGCATTGAGTTTGCAAAAGTACATGCTGAATGGGTCGGCCCGGAAGGTATAAAAAAATGGAGAAACATACTATGGTCTGATGAATCCAAGATAAACTTAGTCGGACCTGATGGAAGAACATGGGTAAGGCGTCCAAAAAATAAAGCATATGATCCAAAGTACACCACGAAGACAATAAAGCATGGCGGCGGCAACATAATGATATGGGGTTGTTTTTCCTGGTACGGTGTTGGGCCAATATTCTGGATCAAGGAAAATATGGACAAACATCTTTATCTGCATATTCTTAAAGAAGTAATTCTTCCGTATGCCGAGTAGGAAATGCCTTTAAAGTATGAATTCCAGCAAGACAATGACCCCAAGCATACTTCTAAGATCGTAAAAGAATGGTTCCAAAAGAAAAATATAAAGTTAATGGAGTGGCCTTCACAATCGCCGGATTTAAATCCCATTGAGAATCTTTGGAGAATCGTTAAGGACAAAATTGCACCACTCAAGGCTAAAAATAAAGAAGATTTGTGGACAAAAGTGAAGGAAGCTTGGTACTCAATTCCATTAGAGACTTGTCAGTCACTTGTCGAATCAATGCCCCGGAGATGTTCGGCGGTGATTCAAAATAAGGGATTTCAACAAAATATTAGAAATTTTCTTGCAATTGCACTATTTTTGTATAAAAATGTCATTCTCTTTTCAATGAACCTATTTATTTGCTCGACAGGCATCAATTAATATATTAAATATATCAATTTTTCTCATTTTTTTTAATTATAATTAAATACATTTTATGTGATTATTTATGTTTAATGTAATAAATATCGCTTTATTGTATATTACCGCTGTTTAAGTTATTTGAAGGCGAATTTATCAAAAAATGTGATGTGAACCTATTTATCTGCTCGTAACTGTATATATAAATATATTATATATATTATTATCAGAATGGCTAGGCATAAATATTTTCAAACTTTATTAAATACATAATTGCGGACCACAAGAAAGGAGGCAGGCAGATGTTGCTGGAAAATACTTTTTAAAAAGATTTACAGCTTGCAGATTAAAAAAAAAGTTTAACTCTACAAAAAAATAATTGGGTGACGTCCGTGAAAATACAGTGGCCGACAAAAGTCTACATACGACCCCTCTTTTTGCGATTTTATCACTCCAAGTGAATAAATGAAAAAAATAATAATGCAGTTTCGTTACAAATCTATATTTATTAATATAAACCAAAATAATATTTATTCCAATATAAACTTAAAAAACTATTCAAGAATAACTATAAAAAACATTCGACAAAAGTCTCCATACGACAAGAGTGTTCACAGAAAAACTTAGCGTAAATGTAAAAAAATTCTTAACCTATTAATAAAATTAATATTTTGTCGGACCCTCACGAGAATCTATAACTGCCTGCAATCGCCGAGGCATCGAGTTCACCAAATTTTCTAATTCTAAGGGTGTTCTGTTCTGCTATTTTCTTGGAGCCTCTGTTTTAACATTTGGGCATTAGTAATTTGGTAGTTACGTATTTTTCGTTGCAATATCTCCCAAACGTGCTCAATAATATTTAAATCTGAGCTTTAAGGTGGCGTGTACAGCTGTCTGGAAGCATAGTATAGCAACCAATCTTTAACAATTTGAACAGTGTGCTTCGGGTCGTTGTCGTGTTGGAAGTACCAATTTTGATCCAGACTTGACATATCGACGGAGGGTTTTAGATTCTGTTCTAGAATGGACTTGCAAAGGTGCCGATCCATATTACCCTCAATGAACAATAACTTTCCTACGCCAGATGCAGCCATGGCACCCCAAACCATTACACAACCCCCAACATGCTTAACAGTAAAAATTAAGTTTTTAGGAGCAAGTGCTGTATTTCTTTTTCGCCACAACTTAGCTCTACCGTCACTACCAAAAATGTTATATTTAGATTCATCAGAAACAAGACTCTCTCCCAAAAATTAAAACCTTTGTCAATATGCTTTTAGGCAAATTCTATACGAAATTTGCATTTTTTTTCACTTATTAATAGCTTTTTTGAGCAGTTCTGCTAAAATAACCATTTCCATTCAATGTTCTTTGAATAGTAAGGGGATTTACAATCCCTTCTAATCTTGTTGCCAGCTCTTCGGACAATTTTGTTGTATTAATTTTAGGGTTTTTGATCACTTCTTTTAAAATAAAGCTTACATCTCTGCGAGTAAGTGCTTTTGGGCGTCCACTACGACGCTTATTTTTAACAGTTCCACTATTTTTATAATTATTAAATATTGTCTGAACTGTAGATTTACTCAAATTTAGTTTTGCTATTTCTCCAAAGGATTTCTCTTCAGATCTGTACTTAATCAATAAATTTCGGATATCAATTGAAATTTCTTTACGAGAAGACATTATTTTACTTAAATATTCACCGATGAAGACTAAATCACAACTTAAAGCTGTTTAACACAATCTATAAACTTAACAAAAAAAAAAAAATAAATAAAAAATCTGTAATAAATAACTGCGCTATCTCGTTATTTAATAGCAACAAACGCCAGGGTGTGCTGATCGAATGTACACTTTTCTCAATGCATTTTAAATGTTTTTCTTGAGTAATTTTCCCATGTTTATTGAAAAAACGTAAATTTTGGTCTGTTTTAATAAAAATGTATTTGAAACAAAACTGCATCATAACTTTTTTATTTAAATCTCTTGGGCTCTTAAAATTGCAAAAATATCGGTCGTATGTAGACTTTTGTCGGCCACTGTATATCACACCTTTAAAGAAAGGTGTGTGAGACAAGTTCTTGACAATTTGACCACTCAAAGGCCAGTATTATACCTTTACCCTTTAATGATCAACAGCAATTGCCCCATCTGACGGTGGATGTTGAATTTGAGTGGCGAGCGTCTTCAGTAAGTTAGCTGTTATTTACCCATAAGGTGGCGATCCTGATCATTCGTTTTTGGTGGAATAACTGGAAATGTGAGAAAGCCGGTTCTTTTTTTTTTCCTTTTCACGAAAAGCCTTGTGTATATACATAAATATAAACATATTACCGGAAGGAACTTTTTTGTGAATGAATTTCTTTCCAAAAAAAGACATTTTTAAATTTTAAAGAATATGTTGCTTTTATTTTGCATAGCACTGTATATGTACAGTTGCAAATATTAAAATAGCGGTATCACTCATTTATCTTTTTTCAAACGGTATGGCTTGTTATTAAAAATTGTACAATAAAAATTTTTGTACTTGAATAATCTGGCAAGTCCCATTTATTTCTTGTGAGAAAATATTTTGGAAAAAAGTTTTTTAATTCTGAAAATAACGGTGAATTATATTTGAAAGTCATTTCTTTTTAACATTAAAATAGCAGTGCCCGATGATTGTGTCATTTATCTCAAGTTAATGTTAAAGAAATCAAATATACTGTTAAGGGTTATATAAAAAAGAACTAAAAATTAAAAATTTACTGTTTATTTGATGTTAAATTTAAGTTCTCTCCTTAACTTTAAATACCGTGGGTGGTGCAAAGCATTGTACTATAAAATTGAAAGAAAATTTAATTTTAAAGCTTTAGAAACGAGGGCGAATCTTATTTAGACTTTTCTCATGCTGTGCAAAAATGATATATAATTCAATGAATAATACTTCAATACGATAGAAAAATAGAAAGGATTGCCAAACGTAATCCTTTTAAATAATTCAGTCAAAACAAAACAGAACTTAATTCAGTAGTTAGCAACATGATGGTTAAAAGAATACTACTAGATGAAAGTTTGTGTGCGCATTAGCCAAGAAAAAAGCCACTGCTTAAAAGAGGCATAGAGAATGCCGTTTGGCAATCACAAGTAAAGACGTCGACTGGACTGAGAGTAAGTGGCAAAACCTTTTATGAACTGATGAGTCTAAAAAGTCCTATATGGAAATTATAGGTGTAGAAAATATGTTCGGCATCCACCATCTTCGACTTGTCAACCATACTACACAGTGAAAAATATTAAGAACGGTGGATCAAAAGTTAACCCATGGCGTTGCTTTTCCTTTTCTGAAGAATGTTGAGTTGCCGTACAGTAGGTGAGAAATGCCGTTGAAATGGATCTTACAGCAAGACAACGACCCAAAACATACAAGTTGGAAGGTTAAATAATGGTTTCGTATCAATAAGATTGACGTTATGGAATGGCCAGCCTGTCATCCGACCCTCAATCCAATTGGGGGGTCATAAACAAAGCTCTACACAACTCAAAACCATTCAATAACGAGCTGATTTGGAATGTTGTTGAAAACGACTGGAAGGTGATCCCAGTAAGCCGTTGTCAGCATTTAGTCATCTCAATACCACGTCGCTGTATTGCTGTAATAAAAATAAAGATTTTCCAACAAAGTACTGGGCGGTCCATTCAAAATAAAAATATAAAAAAATTCTCTTGCGTGTATATTTTGTGTTAAAACAGACCGTACTTGTAGGCACTGCTATTTTTATATTAATTATGAATTACATTTTTTGTTGAATTCTGTTTCTATAAAGAAAAAGTTAATTTTCATATTTTTTATTTTTTGTTGTAACATACAAATTCTCAATAAAAAACTGTTTGATCTCGTGTATAAGTAACAAAATATATAAAAATTTAGTACACTGCTATTTTAATGTACGCAACTGTATATAGTGGTGTTCAATAAAATAGATTCATCATGATCTAACATCTTTGACACTAAGAAAATGTTAGGAAAACGTGATTATTACTTTTGTTTGTTTTTATTTTGGATCATTTATAAAGTAGAATAAAAAACACAAAAATCCACAATCCTTTGACACGTTTAGATTGGCATATTTTTTCACGTATCTTAAATATATCACCACAACTGTTCTTTATTAGAAGGGTTTTTTTCTACAAAAGTGTCTTTGACAATTTGGCATAAATTTTCAATAGGATTTAAGTCTAAAGAATGTGCTGGCCAGCTTGACACCTGGACACAATTATTTTGAAACCTCGCTTTGATTCATGCTTCGGGTCGTTATCTTGTTGAAACACCCATCCAAGCGGATATCAAAAAACTAATATTCATTCTAAAAATGAAAATTAAAAATTCAACCTACTACAACAATATAGTCTGGGAAATATTGAGAATTTTAGACCAAAAAAAGGCACAGCTTCCGCAATGCAGTAATCTCTCTTTTATCAAGAAATAAAGTTATGTAATTTGCTGCCTAATTATTTTAAAATTGAATGTAATATCAATATGGTTAAAATAGAATATGTAAAATTTTTTTGAAATAAACAACATAAAGAGAAAATAGTTTAATTTAATAATTTGTTAAATTTTTAAAAGTATTTAATTAACTATTAAAATATACCTACCTATAAATAAATAAAAATAAGTAATTCGAAACTTAAAATTATTTTACCAAATTAAAATTATTACTATCAATGACCAAAATCTTGCATTGACCATTGAATGGGTCTAAAAGGCCAAGCTTCGTTTCCAAAAAAGTCTGCCTGGTACAATGATTTAAAACAAAACAAATATTTACAAATAAAAATAAAATGTGCTTCCTTGAATTTGTTTAATTTTAAATCAGTATACCTACATTTAAATAAAAAAATAATAGCAAGATTATGAAAACACTTGAGAGTTTGTTAGCAATCGATAATTGAAATTGCTCAAGTGTGGCTTAGCTTAACCAATGTTTTTGAAGTCCTGTAAATTAAAATAACCAACAGTTTTTCCTACAAAAAATAACTAAAGCTTTTGGTAAAAGAAATCTTTTTTTAAATAATAGAAGAAACAAGGAATCTCATGGATTACTTAAAGAAAAAAAAAAGATACAACATAACAAAAAAAAATTAAGAATCAAACACAGGGCAATGTCATATAATCACAACAAAATCAAAGAAATCATTCGGGAAAAAAAACAAGGTTAGAAGCCATTACAATATCAAACAATTTGCGAATTTGTTGGACATACCTCTTCACTGCGCATAACTTCCTTGAATTCACGCTTAATACGCGACACTGCCATATTAGCCATGATGTTAAAAATTGTTTATTTTACTTCGTATTGTCTTTCGATTCAATTAAAAAATCTTTTCTCACAGTTTTTCTTTAAAGTAAATTTGACCGACCCCAGCAGCAATAGTAGCGACAGCTCATTAAACAGACGGGCACAGGGCAGAGGAGAAGCACAACACAAAAATATTAAATTTTGATTTCTTATTTTCTTTAATAATTTTTTTCTCTCAGTATTCTTTAGATGTCGTTTATTCTTATCAAATTAAAAAAAGACCAATTGTTAAATTAACACACTCATTTAGTACACATTTTAGGGAAAAGTCAAAGATAATAAAACACAATCAATTGGAAAGAATGCAAAAGGAAAAGCCTTTTGTTCTTTCTCTTGAAATAAAAATTATTTTGTTTTTAAAAAGATTGTTGTATCCTTGATTGTAAGTTAATTTTTTATTGCTCGATGTTCTTCTCACTTTAGAAATTTCCTTGTAGTTTTCATATCTCTCCAAACAGAAACTAAAATTTTCATTGTTGCTCGTATAAGAAGAATAAACGCAAAAAACGAAACGTCAAAGTTTTTATGAACAGGAATGTTAAATATGAAGCTGTAGCCAAAATTGATTTGGTAGCACTTTTCTACAAATATTTTTGACTTCTAAGCATAGCTGCCAGATTTGACTATTTATCGTCATTTTGACGTTTTTACGACACAAAAATAGCATATTGACGATTTGACGATTTTTGCCCTTAATTTGACGATTTCTGATTATTTTGACGATTTTTGAAAATTCAACATTTACAACGGTTATATTTTGCTTGTATTCTTAAACATTATTACGATTATTATTACACTATTTACAACTATTGCTTTAGAAATTCAAGTGTACAATATGACTCTATATCTGAAGGGATTTTTATGCCTCTTTTAAATAGTAATATCCAAAATTAGCAACTTTTATATCAACCAATTTAATACTCCAAATTTCAAAATATTAATTTTAGAAATAAATAAAATATTATTAGAAATAAATAAAATATTTTTAGAAATGAATAAAATATTATTATGTATTAAAAATAAAAAAACTAAAAAGAAAAATTTTACATCTACTTAATTCAAACACGGTGGTTGTTGCTAGAATTAGTTGTAGTCAGTATTCTAAAAATTTAAGTTTTCTTAAGTACATATGTTCCAATGTAAAACAGCGGAAATACAATTTGTATATAGTGAAATGAAAATCTTACTAAAATCGGTAATTTGTACTCGTAATTGTTTTAAAATCAATGTGCTAAAGACCGAACATTTTTATTTTGCAGATTGTAAAGCTGAATCAAATTTTTTAGACTTCGAAGAAAAGATATTTTTGCTAATGAAAGAATTGATGAAATAGAGTAGAAAAACTATTCTTACTTGCTTTTTTATTTTTATATGAACTGTGTGGTCGAATATTAGTAAGATTTGATTTTGAAAACGAATATATAGATTTAAGCAGGGACCGTAATCATTATGAGTTTTATAATAAAAATTACACAATAATGATTATATTGTGAGTTTTAAAGATTTTCTTCAAAGGTAATGATTATTTTTGAGCAATATTAATAAAAATCAGCCATAATCATTATTTTTGAGCAAATGAAATAAAACTCAAAAATAATCATTATTTATGATTTTTATTTTTTTCGCTCAAAATAAAACTCACTTTCAATTTATGACTTTTTTTGAGGTTTTTTACATATAAAAATTTGGTCAGAACTAATAAAAGAAAAAATATTAAGACATGCTTGTTCATTTTGTTATATAAAATATAATTTTTTTGCACAAAAATTATTTTTTTTCATACATCATATATAAAGTAAATTAAAAGTGAGTTTTATTTTAAACGAAAAAAATAAAAACCATAAATAATGATTATTTTTGAGTTTTATTTCTTTGGCTCAAAAATAATGATTATGGCTGATTTTGATTAATATTATTCAAAAATAATCATTACCATTGAAGAAAACTTTAAAAATCAAAAATTTAAAAATCATGACGGATATGCAAAGATTGTTAAAAAATAATAATACTGGTGCAAAAAAATTTATTTATGTCTGCTCTAAGTGCTTGATTTTTTTATTTAAAAAAACGAACAATAATCATTATTTACGGTCCCTGGATTTAAGTCCTTAATACATAATAACAGAAGAAACTATTTTGTTATATGAAAGAATTTAACAAATTTATTGAAAAAATGTGACAGGCAAGAATTAAAACATTTAAAACTATTCTATTTACAACAAATTTTTCTCTAAAATAACTTTAAACTATTAAAAAATATCAGAAGTGGAAATGAGAAACTCTACTCTTCTTTTCTAACTTTATCTAAATTTAATCCGAAACAAATTAGTTTCTGTACATTATTTTGAAAACGGAAAACGAATATTTAGTCAAGTAAATCTAAACAAAACATAACTTAAAAACTACTTACAAAAACCTTTTTTTTTGGGCCATTTCGTTTATAAAAAGAAATTGAGAATCTCTTGACTTCAAAATTGTACCTAAACTAACTAAAGTGTGTAATGGTAAAATATGTATGTATGTAGATAATAAAAGATGATGGCTATTTATGTTTTTTTTTTTTATTTAGGTTTTCAAATTTTATAAATTATTAATATACATACCCTTATACTGTGAATTCTAAACAAAAGTTTTTTTTAAAATATGTTGTTTTCGTATTTGAATTTTGGTGACGATTTGAAGGAATCATTTCTGTGGTAATTTGGAAGAGTAGCTTCAGTCGACATAAGAGAGAATTTAGTTAAGGCGTTTGGAGCATTACAGAAGCAAAGGCGCTTAAATGTGTTTAGTCCGTTTTGAAAAATTCTATTTTTTATCAATGTTATGTACGTTTACTTTTTAGCCTAAGTTTTTTAAATCAATAATGCATTTAACAAAACAACTTATGTACACATAGATTTGTTTACAATTCAGATTTTCGATTTATCATATAACTTATATTTACATTACCCCCCGTCTACACGCACAATAATTATGTCCAAACATAAGAACCAACGTCGGCAGAGTAACAGTAAAATATTTTTTATGTTCATGTTTATGTTTTTAGGTGGAGAACACGTATTGTAATAAAAATAAATAAATAAAATGTCTAAAAAACACACTATTTAATATTTTGTTCTTAGAACAGTTAAAACCCTCTTTTTAAATAATTTAGCGTAATTATAAACGAGAAAAGTTATTTTTTCAAGCAAAAATCGAGTTTAAAAGTCTAATTTGACAGCTTATGTTTAACATTATTTCTTTGCAAAATGTGCGAACAACTATGTTAACATACATGTGCAAATACATGTTTTTGCGGTCTACACTTGAACATTTGATGTTGGAAATAGAATTTGACAATTGAAAACATAATTATTTCCAAGTTTATGGCGCGTGTAGACTGGGGGTTAGTTTTTTTAATAAAATATGATTCTTGTATACAGTTATCTTAAGTGAATATAAGTTCTTGAATAAATCCTCTTATGTTTACTTAAAACTACACAATACGTACTTTTTATTTTAACAGAAGCGCTTAAGTTACTTAAGGACCTGTCCAACGCAGTGTTCAGTTTCGAAAAAGCGCTTAAGTAGAAAATCAACCATATTTTTTTAAAATATTCATCCTTCTTCTCTAATGAACATGTTACTAATATATTAACTCATAAATTATTCGCAAAAAACATACAGAATAAAAATTACACAAAATGGAAGATATCTCAAAACTTCAATTTTCGACTTAAGCTACTCTTCCATATTGCCACAGATTTTAACGATTTTGACGATTTTTTTGTCGAAGTTTGACGATTTCAAGGCCAATTTATCTGGCAGCTATGCTTCTAAGTCGGGATTTACAATGTAGAAATTAGTGATGTAAAAAGTGGTTACTTTTGACTACTCAATATTACTCGGTTCTTTTTAAATTGAGTACTCAATACTACTCAATACCTTGACGCCTTTCTTTTATTTGAAAATAAAAAACATGATAAGCTACACCAACCTGGGGGTCAATTCTTGTTCTGTGAAACGGTGAAATGTAAAGTTTTTTCACTGTTACACAGCGTTTTTGATTCTTGTTTTGTGCAAAACTTAAAAGATACACATCATTTTTTCATGTAACAACAAGTGGAATGAAACAAAATATTTTCACAGTTTCACAAGAGTGCTGATTCGTGTTTTGTGTAACTATGAAATTAACTGTCAAAATTGTTTCATATGTGTAACAAGTTTGCACAGAAAATGTTTATGTGAAAAAATTACATAGAGGCTTAAAACCATGAAAAAACCAACAAAAGGAAAGCGTGCTAGCAAATATAAAAAAGAATATTTAATAAAGTCGAATAAAATAATTGCAACCGTCATATTTTTATTTTAATATAATAGTTAATACTCGTGTATTTATTTCAAAGACCAAAACAAATATGGCGTCACATTGGTGTTTTGTTTGTACTAGAATACAGAGCCAAATAAATATAGTTGACGGCGGTAGCGGCGAAACCGGCATCACAAAAAATCAATCGGCGATAGTTGCAATTATTTTTATTATTAATTTTGTATCCAGCAAAAATCTGATTAATTTTTTTTAAGAGAAAAAACAGTACAAAACATATCTTATCAATTTATATTTATGATAACAATTAGAAATTTTCCATTAGTTGAAATGTATGCAATTGCGGTTGTTAAAATATACATATGTATATGTACTTACATACACATTTCACTAAAAACTTAAAAAAAAATTGGTTTCAAAACGCAATTAAGTATGTACATACATATGTAGAGGGTGTCCGCCAGTTCATATTTCTCCATAATAAATTTGCCACGTCTCTACTTCACGATTGCCAAATATGAACTGTTAAGACTAATGTTTACCAAAATTGCGGCAAAACAAAGTAGTATACCTTCCCAGCGGACGCCCTGTATGTATGTTTATGCAACACAAAGTCATTTAAATTTTTCTTGTATGTACGTATATTTATACATTTAGGTAATTTTTAAATACTTTGAGTACCATGAGCGAATAGCAACAATTATAAAAACCTTTTTTATGAATATGCTCTTACTGTGCGATCATACTTTTAGGTACATGCATTAAAACCAACCATTTACTTATCATCATTTCTTGTACGCTAACAAACTAGTGAATACAAAAAAATTCTATATTACAAGCCGGTGTTGATTTAATTTATTTTTAGATTTGAAAGTTATATACATAATTGTATTTGTGAACGTGTAAAACTGAAGGTGGTATCAACGAAATACATATTTGTATGTTATAATACCATAATTCTATTAATATCTAAAAACAGTATCAGTAAAAGTCGAAGCAGTTCAAAAAAGTATATGGCGGCTAAGCCGCTTCCTTCAGCCGGTTGGCTTCGTACTCTTGTTTTGACATTTTGACATAAAATTTTAGTAATATACAAGCAAAAGTTTCACGACTACGGTTGGAATGAAACAATTTTTTCATAACATGCACCAGAATCGCAAATTGTGTAATTGTGATATGATAATGCGTAAAGTGCTCATGAAAACGATAATGATAAAAAACTTTACGTTTCACTGTTTCACAGAACCAGAATTGACCCCCTGCAGTTTTCATAGTCAAAGTCAATAACATGTGTCGTTATAGATATACATATATTACGCATTTGCGAGAGATTTCCATACGTCTGTTATAGTGCATATACATATACAGAGAAATCTAGAAAAATCGAGATTTTGATGAAAATCTTGTTAAAATCTCTAGATTTCTCATACACATAAAATCTAGAAAATTTTGTAGATTTTCAAAAAATCTAACAAAATTTTCTTGATTTTCGAGAATACAGCACTGTTTTCTTAAAGATAGAACACTGTTTTTGGGACTATTGTGACTTACAGCCTGTTCATAGAACACGAATGATTTTTGACATTCGTCTTTTTATATGTGAAACAACAATAAAAACACTCAAATTTGTTAGTGTTTCTCATATAAGAAGACGAATGTCAAAAACCATTCGTGTTCTATGAACAGGCTGTTATTTTTTAATGTTTGACAGCTGTTTGATGTGTAGTGTATCTATCAATAATACAATATATCAACATACAAAATCATTTAAACATTTCACTCTTTCAAATAAATCGTTAGATTAAGTCAGGTCAGTATCTAAAGAATTGTGATACGTTTTGGCTATTCATTTTATTCTTTTTGATGTAACCTAATATTTTAAAATAAACAAACTCACTATTTTATTTTTTTGTAAATGTGAATTAAAATTTTGTTAACGTTGCATTTATATTTTTTTTATTACCGAAACCGTGTGAACTAATTTAACCAGATATTTTTTTGTATTCATATTTCTACTGACAAGCTAAATTGAGTTCAGTTAGAGAAGTCTCGTAAAAACACAAAAAGCGAACTTCTCATAAGTAGTAGATAAGGAAAAGAAATCAAAAATAAAGATTCATTTTTCTAATTTTGACAAGTACACTTCAGTCTTTTATTTTACAGATGTTTTTGCTTTAAAAAAAAAGAAAATCACACGTGATAAAAATTAAAACATTCTATTTGCATTTGTGTTGTATTAATTTGAGATACATATGGTATAAATAAAACTTGTCTTTTTTTATAATTATCCATTTTATAATATATTAAAAAAAATTTAATATGGCGCAGTAATTGACACAGCTGTTTAAAAAATTGTTTGTAAACCTAAATCAGCTGTTTCAGAGCAAACTCTAGTAATTTGTCGATATGTAAAGGATGCAGATTTCTGAGAAGATTTAAATGAAAATCTAGGAGATTTCATGACATATGTAAATTCACTATTATTAGGCAAACATGTTTAACGCTGGTGAAGACATTTTGAAATATTTAAAATTGTCTTAAAGTTCCGAATGTATAAGTTTTTTTAATTAAAATATACCTGGTTGGTACGCTTATGATGTGTTTAATATTTTAACAAGATGTTTCAATTCATCATGTACCACGATAGATAAAGGTTGCAAATCTATGGTAATCATTTTCACTATGGCTATATTTATTTGATTCTCTCTTTTTTTATAAATGCAGGTTTACATTGCAATTTTCAAGAATTTTTTGCAAATATTATTATCTGGATATTACAAAAAAAAATAAAAAAAAAAATTCTAAACTAAGCCCTATATTACTTTCCTAATGCTTCTTTAAATTAGAGCTACCTACTTATATAAACGTAATAATTTAAAACAAGAATTCTGCAAGAGCAGTCTTCTGAATAGAGCTCTAGGAGTAACTGATTGACATGAAAAAGCTTCTCAAATCTGTTGTTCGGAGTCGACTTTAAACTGTAGGTCCCGGTACTCATGGATTAAAATTAACACGCACAACATGAGTGCTGCGAGAAGCTAGGCCGTAGCCCTGACACAGGGTTGTAATGGCCAATTATGTATTTATGTAGTCTAAGAGATCACAACACATACATATGTGCCTTTATATGAAATCATCGCTTTGCTTCGGTGAAATAATTCCAAAGTTGACTTCTTTTTCTGCAGACCGTTTTATTAAAAACTTTTTAACACAATTTTTAAAAGGTAAATTAATCCGTTGCCACAAATATTTCTATTCTATCCTTTTTAATTTGATATTTTTTTTTATACACAAGCTGGTATTATTTCTGAGGATATTTAAGGAAAAATTGCAGTAACATACTACAAAATACAACTCTATAAATATTGAATACTTACCTTTGGATATTGAGTACCAGTAAAAATTTATGATATCGAGTTCTCAGTTCTCATATACTCAATACTTTCACATCACTAGTAGAAATTGAAAGACAGACAGACGAAATTTGTAGAAATAGTGACTAAAATGTGAAGAACGTAGTACACGAATGTTTGTACAAGACATTTTTCCCTTTGCTTTTCCACTTTTTGTAGTTTTTGCTTTTTCTGTTTGTCTTCTAAGTTCTATATTGTAAAAGTTTTAGGCAAGAGCAAAAGCGAATTGAAAAATGTTTGCCTCTCAATTTCCACATTGTAAATTCCGACTAATTGGCATATTTACACCAGCGTAATGTTAAAATACAAAATGTTTGTTCTTTTTGGTACACATGGGATGAATACTAATCTGCCATAAATGGTGATCAAAACTAAAGCAACTGACATTACACAGAGATGTTATTATTAACTTCACAGATTTAATATTAACCCTCCGATAGTCACATACGTAGCGCATTCATATGGCCAGATGCACTATGTATTTCAATACATTTATATGAAAAATATGCAATTTTAGTGATAATAACATTATTTTATATATTTTCATTTTTTGTCTTTTTTCAACTGAATCAAAAAATAATTCAACTGATGCAAATAGGAAAAAGTAACAGTTTTTTGGGATGGATGGGTTACTTCGGACAAGGCAAAGTCTCTGATTGGGGTCAACCTAGCGGCCTCCAGAACGATCCTTGTTCCCGTTGTATTCAAGTCGACATACAGCCTCCACGTGGCCCTCGTGGATAACATTCTAGCACCCGCCAGCTTGTTAACTAATGTATGCGGTGATTGTCTGACATCACCGCCATCCAGGAAATGCGATGGATAGGACAGGGTTGTACAAGGCAAGAAACATGTGACATCTACTACAGCTGCCATGGTAACAGACACGAATTTGGCTGCGGATTCGTAGTTAGCAAGAGACTTCGCCATCTTGTCTCAGAGTTCACCCCCGTGAACGAAAGGATAGCTACGATCCGGATGAAGACAAAGTTTTATAATATCAGCCTCATCTGCGTGAAGGATGATGCGGCCAAAGATGCTTTCTACGCAAAGCTCGAGGATGTATATGATAGGTGTCCGGCACATGACGCCAAAATTGTCCTCGGCGATTTCAATGCGAAAGTTGGACGTGAAGGTATCTTTGGCCCCACTGTCGGACAGTCCAGTCTCCATAATTCCACCTCGCCGAACGGCTTGAGACTGATCGATTTCGCCGCGGCGCGAAACATGGTAGTTTGTTGCACCAGGTTCCAGCATCTCGATATCCATAAGGCCACCTGGCTCTCTCCTGATCGATCTACCAACACCCAGATCGATCACATTGTGATTGATGGAAGGCATGTATCCAGCATACTAGACGTGCGCACATTTAGAGGTCCAAATATCGACTCGGACCATTATCTTGTCGCAGCCAAGATGCGACTGCGCATATGCGCAGCGAATATGGCACGTTCTAGTGTTCGAGGGAAGCTGGACATCAAAAAGCTGTGATCACAAGAGACAGCCAGGTCGTTTTCCGATCGTCTTTCTAATGAGCTCCATTGCATCCCGTCCTCTCTCGAAAGTATTGGTGGACAGTGGTCTCACATTGCTCACTCTCTGCGCAACGCTGCCGAAACAGTCCTTGGTTTTGAGCGTCCTCCCCGCAGAAACCAATGGTACGATGAAGAGTGTCGTGAGGCCACTGCGAGCAACTGTGGAGGTGTACAGAGAGAGGGAAGAGAGACGCCTATTTAGAAGAAAGAAAAGGGAGCAAGAAAGGCGTGATCGTGAGGAAATCGAGATGTGCAAGAGTAGACATGATGCTCGAAATTTTTATAAAAAGATAAGGCGTCTTACTACTGGTTTTAAACCCGGAGCAACCTCCTGCAGAGACGAACATGGTAATCTGGTTACAGATGCACATGGTGCACTGAGATTATGGAGACAGCATTTCTGTAATCTACTGCAAAGCGATGATGATACAAATTCCGCTGTTAGAGATGCTGTGCCGGACCCAATCAATGATGACGTTGTGATCCCGTCCCCCAGCCATGAAGAGGTCAAGGTTGCCATATGCCACTGAAGAGCAACAAAGCAGCCGGACCTGACGGTCTGCCCGCTGAACTCTTCAAGTATGGAGGCGATGAGCTGGTTAGGTGCATGCACCAGCTCATTTGCAGAATATGGCTGGAAGAAAGTATGCCCGATGATTGGAATCTCAGTGCCCTCTGTCCGATCCTGAAAAAGGTAGACCCCACAATATGCACCAACAACAGGGGTATAAGCCTTCTCCCTATCGCATATAAGGTTCTTCCTGGAGAAGACCCATGAAAGTCAAGTCGACACACACCACCTCTTTGTCGACTACAAGGCAGCGTTCGATAGCCCGATAAGGGATCGCGTATATGCCGCAATGTCTGAGCTCGGTATTCCTGCAAAGCTGATAAGACTGTGCAGAATGACGTTGAGCAACTCCTGCAGCTCCGTCAAGGTAGGAAAAGACCTCTCCGAACCTTTTAATACCGTGCGAGGTTTCAGACAGGGCGATCCCTTATCCTGCGACCTCTTCAATTTCGTCATGGAGAGTGTTTTGCGAAAGGCGGGTGTACATCGATATGGCACTGTATTTAACAAAAGTGTCCAGCTCCTTGCGTATGCAGGCGACATAGACATCATTGGGCATACCAAGCGAGATGTCACCGCATCCTTTAATGCTATTAAACGAGAGTCTGCAAAAATGGGTCTGGCGGCAAATGAGGGCAAGACGAAGTACATGTTGTCGACGAGTAGGGATGTTGATCGCATCGGCTCCCAGGTTACAGCCGGCAACTATACATTCGATGTGGTCAAGGAGTTCATCTACCTTGGCACTGCCATTACCAGCAAGAATGATGTCAGTCTGCAGATCAAACGAAGAATCACACTGGCCAACAGGTGCTACTACGGTCTCAGTAGGCAGTTTAGTAATAGAGACCTCTCTCCTGCGACGAAATTAACACTCCATAAGTCGCTTATTCTTCCGGTGCTTCTCTATGGTGCGGAAGCATGGACGCTGTCTTGTGCCGATGCAGCGGTCTTGGGAGTATTCGAGAGAAAAGTTCTTCGTAAGATCTTTGGTCCTCTAAGGCATGGCGATGAGTTTCGCATTAGAACCAACCATGAGCTGTATGAGCTCCTCGGCGATGTGGGCGTTGTTCAGCGCATTAACATCCATCGGCTACGCTGGCTCGGCCATATTGTTCGGATGGATGAATCTGCTCCAGCGAGAAAAGTTTTCGATGCGAAGGTCACTGGACGTCGGAGTAGAGGACGACCGTGTTTACGTTGGAAGGACCAAGTTGATGAAGCCCTGTCGTTAATTGGTGTGAACAACTGGAGAAGGCGCGCGCTTAGCATAGACGCCTGAAGACTAGTGTTAAGGCAGGCCGAAACCTGTTAACGGGTTGTTATGGCCATCTAACTAAGTAAGTAAGCAACAGTTTTTTGTATTTGATTTTATTGCTGCGAAAGTATTTACAGGGTGTTTTTTTTAGAGGTATAGAACTTCGAATTGAAATAAAACACAAGAAAATCGTTTTAATGTCCATCAATTTGGCTTTATTGGAAGGATAATTTTATGCCATTAACGTTTAAATATGATTTCGGGCATGTGGCCGCCGCGGCTAGCTCGAATAAAGCCAATTCTACAGGTCCAATTTTCAACCACTTTTTCGAGCATATGGGGCCGTATGTTGGCAATAACGCCACGAATGTTGGCTTCCAAGTCCACTAACGTTTCTTGTTTGTTGACGTAGACGAGCGACTTCATATATCCCCAAAGAAAATAATCCAATGGTGTCAAATCACACGATCTTGGTGGCCAATTGACAGGTCCATTCTGCAAAATTATGCGCTCATCGAATGTTTCCTTCAATAAATCGATTGGGACGTGCGCTGTGTGGCATGCAGCGCCGTCTTGTTGGAACCACAACTCATCCACATTCATGCCATCCAATTCGGGAACAAAATAGTCGGTTATCATGGCTCTATACCGGTCTCCATTAACGGTAACTGACTCTCCAGCATTATTTCGGAAGAAGTATGGCCCAATGACTCCACCAGCCCATAGAGCACACCAAACAGTCAGTTTTTGTGGATGTAATGGCGTCTCAAGGGTCTCATGTGGATTCTCTTCACTCCAAATGCGGCAATATTGCTTGTTGACGTAGCCATTCAACCAAAAATGAGCCTCATCACTGAACAAAATTTTGCGATGAAAATCAGCATCGAGATCAATCTCATTTGCGGCCCATACACCAAAATCACGACGCATTGCATGGTCTCGCGGCTTTAATTCTTGCACAAGCTGGAGTAAGGTCGCAAGCCAAGATCTTTGCGCAAAATCTTCCATAAAGTTGATGGACAAAGCTCCAATTGCTGTGCACGGTGGCGAATCGATTCATTCGGGTTCTCTTCAACACTTTGCTCTACAGCGGCAATTGTTTCTTCGGTGCGCACTGTTCGACGTCTCTGCGGATGCGTATTATCACATAGAGTAAACGTAGTGCGAAAACGATCCATGGTTAACCGAATTAATTGCTCTGATGGACGATTATGTCGACCATAAAATGTGGACGGAGCTTGCAGTAAACTTCGCGAACTGAACCATTATTTTCGAAATAAATTTGCACGATTTGCAAGCGTTGTTTTTTTGTCAACCTGTTCATGATGAAATGGCAAACCAAACTAAATATTAATCACTTGACAGCTGACAAAATGGCCGCCAGTTAAAAAAGTGATGCCAACTTAAAGTTCTATACCTCAATAAAAAACACCCTATACTATACACAAAATTCACTTTGAGTTGAATTGAGTAAACAATCGCAAAAAAATTAAACAAATGCAAATGAAGCTCATTTACTACGTATGTGATGTGTAGGTGAAGAAATCCACATAAATTGTTTTTGTTTTTTTTTTTTTTTTAATTTTCTTTTGCAAAAAACGATAGCTAACAATATTTGTAGAGGGTACCTAGAGACACAAACACCTAGCTAAATTAGAAATTTGTTTAAATCAGGGTTGAACTCGTAAAAGATCTAGCCAGATACATGCGCAGGACGGAGGGTTAACTCAATATTCTCAGTACACGGTAATGTAAAGAAATGATAATTCATATTTTAAGAGATTTTTTTAATTACTTACATAACAAGAAGAAAATACATATGACTGGCCCAAACTGAAGTAACTTTTGCATTCCTCTCATTTAACTTAAAAATAAAGTTAGTAGTCTATAGTGAAACCTTATTTTTAATAAAGGCAGCACATCTGCAGGAAATTGAATCAATAAGCTTTTCAATTTGATTTTTAAAAATGCTGTTTCTCTTAAGATTCCTTTTTATTTTGCGATCTACTGTACTCCAAAGCTTTCTAATAAGGGTTAAGATCCCTCCATTTGAAGGAATTTCGTGCGGATTTGGCCCTCCGAAAATTGGATTTTGGGGGTATTCTTCCCTAGTAGGGAAGAATGGGAATCTGGCAGGGTTTGTACAGACTCCGGTATCTCAGTCTTCACGGGTGGGTTTAAGATGGAATCCGGTGTGGGAGCTGATATTTTCTCCGAGTCTGGCGGCTTCGAAGAGTGTAGTGTTATTCAGACTGAGGTATTTGCAATTATGCAAGCTTTAAGGATACGGAGGAAGCGATGCTTTAAGGGTGAAATTAGGGTTTTTTCTGATAGTCAGGCTGCTATCAGGGCCCTGGTGTCTTCTATTGGCAACTCTTCATTTGTTCTTGGCTGTAAAGAGTCATAGAGTTCCGAGTCATAGGGCCATCATGGAGAATGAGAAGGCGGATTGGGTTTCTGGGAGTGTCTCTATGAAAGGGAAGTCTGCAACTTCCTTGTCACACGTTTGCTGCCCTATGACTGTCATTAAGAACATATTCAGTTTTTTTTTCGTGAAAAAGCACAGAACTGATGAAGTTCCATCACTTTCTAAGACACTTTGGCCTCAATATTATCTGAAAATTTTGGCGATCCCTCGTCAATCCTTGTCTAAGCTTATAGCGGTGTATACGGGTCATTAAATGATCGGTAAACACACTGAAAGGTTGGGTCTGCCCTTTAACCCTCACTGCAAAAGTTAGGGGAATACTTCGGAGAGGGAGACAATGTGTTGTTTTCTTTGTGATTGCTCAGAGGTTTGGCAGTTAGACGTTTGGTGCTTTTTAACTATAGCTTGGCACAGTGCTCGAACCTGGACGCCTTCCCCCGTTTTACTCTACTTTATAGACAGCTCTCGTTGGTTGTAGTTCTTTTTCCTACTGAGATGAGTTCAGTTCGGTCCAATAATGCTATCAAAATGGCACCTTATGATAATTGTAGTTGATCATGTTTTGGTTAGCTAGATATCTGACCTACCTCCCTAAGGTCAGGCCATTAAGTTGCCCATTTGACAACACTTACTTTTAATTTATCCAGCCATTATCTGGACATGTTTCGAAGCTTGTTTCATTATTTAAAACTCTATTATGCAAGTCGCCGGCTTACATACGCTATTATGAAAGTCAATGTCGGCATTTATCGATTACGTTTGTCGAGTATTTGGTATTATGTAAGTCGCATGACACCGTCACGCAGCCAAAATGTTACTTTAATTTCTCGGCACACTCTTTTGTGACGACTTAAACAACTTACACAAACAAGCTTGCCGTTACTATTTTTTAAGTGCTAATTTAAAGTAACATTCAATATTGAAATTTTTTCATAATGGAGCTATATTTGCTTTAAATATTACAATCATGTTAAACAGTTTTGTCTGTCCTGAAAATTTAAGTATTTTGAGTTGTGCCCCTTTTGTATTTAGGGTGCGATATGTATATTTAATATACCCAACTGGGGTATATTTACTAATTATCGCTTCCTCATACCCTCATTGTTGCGTTACTCATGTTATTTTTATTGATGATTCCGCGCTTGGTACACTCTGAAAATTTTACAAAGATGGTAAGTTACATTATTTTAGAACAGTGGTCTTCACCAGTATTACTCAGGTAAATAAATTGTTCGGATATTTTTTTAGTTTTTCTTACTCTCTTCGTTAATATTACAACCAGGGTTGCTTAATTCCACAAAAATTCTGGCAAACAGCTTCTTAAAATATACCAAAACTACCCGTATCGTTAATTCCTATTATATTATTTTAAAATTAAATGTATTGTACTTTATTAACAGATATCACTTTTAGAATTCCTGAAAACCAGTTTTTGTTTTATTTTCCTAACAAAAACTTAATTAATTATTAAAAAATTTGCAATGTTAAAAATCTTTCATAAAAAGAAATCCATACGCTTTGTTTTCATCATGCTAAACGACAACCACAATTATTACAAAAACATGTGTGTGAGACAAAAATTGCGTATGTGTTTATGTTTTTTTAGTTTTCAAGAGAGCTAAATTTGTTTGTCAGACACTGAGAAGATGTGATAATAAGCAACATAAACTTATTAATGTTTATATTTCTTTTAACTACATTTCAATTTGTTAATAGCATTTACAAACCATTTATTTCATGAATAATTTTAATAAATTAGTTTAAATTTTAAAATTAAAGATTTTTAAAACGAAAATTTTCACAAATTTCATTCAAGTTGTTAAAAACAATACAAATGAAGAAACCAATCTCATCTCTCAGTGTATTTTTGTGTGACTCTCTTTGTGAAGACCACTGTTTTAGAACAACATGAGGTTTCTATATTTTTTTAAGTTTAATCTTTAACTTACGGTGTAAATTTTACACCGCTCTATTTATTTCATTAAAAACTTCTTTCTGCTAAGCACTAATAATTTAAAACAATTAGAAATTTCATATAATACACATGTACATACCACGGATGGAAATCATGGTACAATTGTACTTTTTTTGGTACATTTTGGACCTTGTTGGTACCGTGGTACTACCGCGGCCTACTTGGTACAATTTAAAAATATCAACGTTTCGCTGTATGGCAACATTAATTTGTTCTACGTTTTTTTTCTTCTTTTTTATGGTCAGCTTTTGTGCTTTTGTTGCAACGTTGTTGTTCTAGGTATTTTTGTTAACTACATGTGTTGTTACTGCCGTCTTCATTAGACATAAAATGCTGTTAAAACACGATCTTATGAAAGCGTTGTTAGAACAAATGCTATAACAACCATGTTAAATTTTAACAAATCATACAAATTATTCAAGTATTTCCTGTTTTTATTCAAAGGTATCACAAATGAAAAATGAGTTAAATGAGTTAATGTTTCCAGATATTTCAAGAGTTGTAACAGGCATTCTATCTATTCCACATTCGTCGGCCAACGTCGAACGTGTTTTTTCTTTCCAAAACCTAATAAAAACAAAGGAAAGAAATAGACGTTTTCACTGTCTCCAATTTGATACAAACTAAAGATTTATTAAAGTCAACAAATTCATGTTGCTTCGATTTTAAAATAACAGAAAATTTATTATCTAAAAATATTTAATAACTGATCTCAAGAATTAAAAAGACTAATGTATGTACCTTTACGTATTTAATATTTATTATTTTTATGTTATTTTTTATTGTATACTTCTGAATTTTTATACACACTTTTGTTAAGTTTCTGTTTTTAATAAATATTAAAAAATGGTACCGTCATGGTATGAAAAGTACATTTTGTTTTTATAGTTGGTACAAAATCATAAAAGCCATTTTCCATCCCTGGTGCATACATATGTATATTGATAAAAACAGTTTGATCAGTGTGTAGAGAGCTCTGATATTCGTAGTTCATTAAATGTCCTTGTCTCTAAAACATAGGTCGGCATTTCATAGCTGAATTCAGCCGGGAGAGTTCACATGTATTCTTACGCTCTTTCATTTTGTCCTCTCTTTGCATTAGTTTTTTTGCAAAAACACTTAAAGAAATGTATCATGTTACGAGACAAATGTTGTTTTATGTTTTAGTCGTCAATGAACTGCTGACGAGTGCACATATGTATCGGATGTTTTAATTATTTTTTATGAAAATAAAATTATTTTTTTGATAAATTGGAAAAAAAATTTATGAAACTCTAATTATATTAGATTATTATTATTAATTCAAGATATTTGAGTGCATTTTTTTTTTCTTTTTAATAAAATCACACAAAATTTATTAAATTATTATAATAAATGTGACTCGTAAACTAAAAAACAAGATATTATAATTTTTTTAAGATCTTCCTTCAGCAAACGGTTAGAACTACCGAATTTCACGTACCCGAATTAGATATACCCGATATGTTTCCTTCAGACGTAAAAGAAAGTTCCTAGTTCACGTCTAGTGATATGTAAGTTAATAACATACATATATATGAATTCACACATTTTTTTGTTCAGTGCAGTTCTCTTCCATGCTCACTAACACAATTACAAATCAATTTTGCCGACCTATGCTCTAAAACAGTGATTACCATTTCATAGCACAATTGTGCAGAGAGCATTCACACCAGGGATGGAAAATGGCTTTTATGATTTTGTACCAACTATGAAAACAAAATGTACTTTTCATACCATGACGGTACCATTTTTTAATATTTATTAAAAACAGAAACTTATCAAACGTGTGTATAAAAATTCAGAAGTATACAATAAAAAATAACAAAAATAATAAATATTAAATACATAAAGGTACATACATTAGTCTTTTCAATTCTTGAGATCAGTTATTAAAATAATTATTTATAAAATATTTTTAGATAATAAATTTTCTGTTATTTTAAAATCGAAGTAACATGAATTTGTTGCAGGGACCGTAACGGTTATAAGTTATATCGAAAAACTTATTTTTGTATGGCTATTTTGAGAGTTTTTTCGAAAAAGGCCAGCAGAAAAAGTTATTTTTCAACGGAAAAAAAAGTTAAAAAAAAACTCTTAAAAAGAGTGTTTTATTTTTTCTTCATAAAATAAAACTTTTTTATGAGTTTTATTTTTTAGTCAGAGTCATAAAAACGAGTTTTATTTTAGGAGTTTTGTTTTTGCTATCATGAAATAAAACTCGTTTTTATGAAAAAAAATTTTTACACCTAATCCTGATTTGACAAATTATCCTCTGCAAACTATTACAAATGTCATTTCCATCATACTTTGTTGCTTGCAGAACGTCGCAGAAGACGCAGTTACCGAACCCGCTTTCATCCTCCTAGTCAGGTGCTTGTGACATTCTTAGCAAGTTCCGGTCATTATTGGTTATAATTGTGTAAATTTGTCTTTTATTAATATTGAAGCACCATAAAACTCGTTCAACTTGAGATTCTAGATATTTCTCTATAAAAAACAATAAAATAAAGATACCAAAAGCAACGGGATTATATTAAAAATTAAAAAAAAGTCATAAAATGAGTTTTATTTTATGACGAAAAAATAAGACTCTATTTTTAAAGGTTTCGTCTAACCTCTTATTTTTCCGTCAAAAAGTAACAGTTAAAATCTGATTAATGATCACTTTTGCAAGATCACCACAGATTCTGTGAGAGCTCTCCAAGACGATTAATTTGGTATATAACATCATATATGTCTGTCGAATCTAACACGATGATTTTTTTAGTTTAATTTTTAGGCAATAACTGTTATTTGCGGTCTCTGATTTGTTGACTTTAATAAATCTTTAGTTTGTATCAAATTGGAGACAGTGGAAACGTGTAGTCTATATCTTTCCTTTGTTTTTATTAGGTTTTGGAAACAAAAAACACGTTCGACGTTGGCCGACGAATGTGAAATAGATAGAATGCCTGTTACAACTCTTGAAATATCTGGAAACATGAACTCATTTAACTCATTTTTCATTTGTGGTACCTTTGACCAAAAATAGGAAATATATAGCATTTGTTCTAACAACGCTTTCATAAAATCGTGTTTTAACAGCATTACATGTCTAATGAAGACGGCAGTAACAACACATGTAGTTAACAAAAATACCTAGTACAACAACGTTGCAACAAAAGTACAAAACCTGACCATTAAAAAGAAGAAAAGAAAAAAAGTACAACAAATTAATGTTGCCATACAGTGAAACGTTGATATTTTTAAATTGTACCAAGTAAGCCGCGGTAGTACCACGGTACCAACAAGGTCCAAAATGTACCAAAAAAAGTACAATTGTACCATGATTTCCATCCGTGGTACAAATGAAATAATAAGTAATACAAATACATATCGTCGATGGAATTAAAGAACGCTGTAACTGACAAAACCTTAAATGTTCACCAGAGCCAAAAAACCTGTATGAAAGTAGAACAATTACACTGGTATTTTTCATTTCGCAGACGGCGTAAGTGAATTTATTTTCATCGTAGAAATCTGGGACCGGGACCAATCGACGCGCATTTTTTTTTTCTAATAAAAATGATGCAAAAAACGTATTTTCGATTTTTTGTCAGTTACAGCGTTCTTTAATTCCATCGACGATATACATATAAGTAATAACCCTGCAGGCAATTCAGTTAACTTTCAATTAATGTAAAACTAACTATTTCTCAAGTAGTGGTGTTTGACACTTGGATTACTTTTATATGAAAACAACTAACTATTTTAACATTGCGATGTCCTAGGAAGTAGTCAATTGTCCGACTCGCATTACTTTCAATTAACTTTAAAGTTAGTTACCTAGCCGTTAACTTAAAGTTAAGTAGCTAGCTATAAACACTTTGATTTTGGTAAGTTCTGGATTACAATGAAGTTAGCTTATAGTCAGCCCGTAAAAGTGAATTATAAGTTAGCTTTATTTGTAGTCGACTACCAATTTGCTGGCAGGGAAAGGTCTGCATAAATGTATTTTACTTAAACAAGTATATACTAAAGGTCTGCACGGGTATGTTTGAAACGATCTTCAAGACATTCTAAAAATTTCAAACACACTTCCAAGTCTAATTCGTAAAAGCGAAACGAATAAAACAAACATAAAAAGTGGTTGTTGTAGTTAGAATGTTAATAATGAGAGAATAGAGACAAGAGAGTATGGAGACATGAGAGACATGAAATATAATGCAATTTGTTGCTGCAACACGTTTCACATTCAGGTTTCATGATTTGACACAAACACTGAAACCATAAACGCAATCTCAGTTCTGTTATTTTATATTATAACATTATCATAAAATTTACCCAGTGTTCATTCCTTCCGATCGCCATTTTGTTCTTTCTTAATTACATAGATGTTTACAGCTTGCTTGTTGTCAATGTACTAAACACATAAAATAATGAAACAGCGATACAAACAATGCAATCTGTTTCAATGCAACCAAAAAAATATCAAAACATTTTGATGTTAATGAAACCTGGATTGCAACCCGAAGTGAAACACGAAACACGAATTCAGACGACGCAATCTGTAATGAAATGCAACAGATTTCAGAAACACATTGCGTTGTCTGTAGCCAGCTTAAGAGTTACAGCCTGTTTCTAGAACACGAACGGTTTATGACATTCGTCTTTTTATATGAGAAACACTAACAAATTTGAGTGTTTTTGTTGTTGTTTCACATATAAAAAGACGAATGTCAAAAACCATTCGTGTTCTAGAAACAGGCTGTTAGAATGGAATGAATAGAGTGAATAGAATGTCTTGTTTGTAATATGATAGAAAAGAATTTCTTGTACTGGTATTATAAGTACTAAAGAACTGAATAATAAAAGTAATGAACTGAATAAGTTTTTATGTTATTTTTCTTTATTTTTTTTATATTTTTGGCTTAATTTTTAAAAATACATACATACATATTTACAAAAACCATTAAAAAATTATAAATAAATTACATATTCAAAACGTGATTGTTTTTTTTTTTTTTGCCTTTAAATGCTTTAATATACACACAGACTATTCTTCTTGCTAGATTTCAATTTGTTTGTTTTCATTCGCTTGTTTGTACTACAAACTATTGCATTTACTTCAATACATGCTTTCATTCTCAATCGGAATTCAAATATTCAGCGATTTTTACAATTTGTTTGCTTGTTTAATTATATATTATAGACTTCTTACATTCTGATCACACGATGAGAGAATTTCAATTTTCAAGACTTGCTTGTTTAAAACTCATAAAATAACGACCCGAAACACACATCGATGCAAGCAAGAGGTTGGTTTAAAAATAATGGCCTCAAGATTTTAAGTTCTATTGAAAATTTATGGCAAATTGGCAAAGCGGCACTTCGAGGAAAAACCCCTTTGAATAAGAAACGTTGCTTGGATCTTATAAAAAATATTGATAATTGCACTAAGTACAAAAGTAAATTCATGGTAATTGAAAAGAATAATTTGTTTTAATTAATAAAAAAAATTATCTATTAGTCCAAAAAGTTTGGTGAATTATTTTTTTTGAACATCTTAACAATATATTTGAATACATGATGTTTTTTAATTTTAATCTTGAGAAGTTTTATGTTTTTTACATTATTTAGTTTATAATTGAAATAAAATGAAAGCAATCAAAAATATTACGTTTTTCTAATGTTTTTTCTGCCTCAAAGATGTTAGATCAGAGTTATCCTATTCTATTGAACATGAATACATAGATATTAAATAAAATATATATTTACATATCAAATAAAACATATGTACATGCAAAATTATTGATGCAGTTTAGGTGGGGATTTTTGGGGATATGAATTTCGAAATTGAGGATAAAAATTTAAAACTATCTGACAACCCTGCCGAAAAAGCACGTGCACTTATTTGAAATATAACTAGAAAAACAAATACCAAAAAAAGAAGAACAACAAACTGTCGAATAACTTCTTGTTGTTATTTGATTTTGTTGGCTGCCAACAAATACATGTTCTCTTTTCGGTAGTACTTGAAAATACTTGCTTCAAACGTATCGAGTATCGTGCGACCGTCAGACTACACCAGCGTCCGAGCTAATTTTCTCTTGTTCTTATGCTGGCTACAGACAACGCAATCTGTTTCTGCAACACGTTTCACATTCAGGTTTCATGTTTTAACACAAACACAGAAACCAACAGTGAAACCATAAACGCAATCTCAGTTCTATTATATTATATTATAACATTATCATCGCGCGGAAGAGCGGATGCGAAAATGAATCGTGAAGTAATTCAATTAGCAGCAAGTGTTGTTATTGATGAATTGCTCTACTTTTTCACCTTGTAACTTTTCCTTTAAAATAAAAAAAAAACATTAATATTCGCATGTTCCTTCTCCTTTTATTACCTTTTTCAATGCTTGCGTTTATATCAATATTTTTTATATTCAATTACTAATTTTTCAAATGCTGCTTCTCTTATAATTTTATATTTATCACTAGGGCAACTAAAAATATGCTCTATAAAATTAGTCTTAAGCGCCTAAAATATGCATTGAAGTTAATTAATTTAAAAATAAACTTTTAATTTAAGTTTTTTTTTATGTCATGCAATTATGGACATTTTTTCCCAATAGGAACAACGTTGAAAAATTCTTAACTTTTAATTGGGAATTCATTATTAAGCAATTTTTTTAAACGCTAATTCCCATATATATATATGTAAAATTTCTATGCTTTGTGTTTAATTTGTTTTTTGCTTTGACGTTTTTATCAAACTGACATTAACTATTGCACAATAGTTTAAAAAGGAGCTTCGCCAATTTTCCCAATGTTAGTTTTAAGCGTTTTAATGAGTACCGTTATTATTTAATAGATTATACTTAAGTAATGTGTCAGTATATGGTCATTATTTTGAAAAAATTAAATTTGGTAATACACATAAATTCTTTTAACATATGTAAAAATTTGTAAAATATGCGGTAACAAATAGGGGTTAAACGTCGTAGGTTTTCCTAAAATGAAATAATATTTTGGTTGTTTTGTCAATAACATTCAGAAAAAAAAGATGCTAATGCATATTTTTGGTTGCCCTATTTATCACTTTTCACATCCCATAATTCAGGTAAACTTTTGTATAAATTAATAAAGTTTACCCAGTGTTCATTTCTTTCGATTGTCATTTTGTTCTTTCTTAATTACATACATAGATGTTTACAGATTGCTTGTTGTCAATGTACTAAACACAAAAAATAATGAAACAGCGATACAAACAATGCAATCTGTTTCAATGCAACCAAAAAATATCAAAACATTTTGATGTTAATGAAACCTGGATTGCAACCCGAAGTGAAACACGAAATACGAATTTAGACGACGCAATCTGTAATGAAATGCAACAGATTTCAGAAACACATTGCGTTGTCTGTAGCCAGCTTTACATATACGTGCTCACACGTTTAGGCAGAAAATAAGTCTATGTCCACACTCGGCGAGAAGAGTCGGGCAATTCTTCATCAATTCTCTTTTAAGCTTGTCTTCGTGTCCACACTCGGAGATTTTAGTTGCCCAACTTTTTGTTGTTGTTCAGCAATTTTTGTGTTTTCTTTTATTTGCTTTTTCTTACAATTTGACATTTATGCCGTGTTGCCACAGAAATACTCACAAATTACACAAAATTTTATAGATTGCCCAAAATATATTTCATACATAGAATATAATGCTTTTTATTTTTGTAATTATTTTAATATATGAATAAATATTTGTGTATTTATAAATTTCCCTGTAGAAGACAAAGCCTTAAAGTTATTACTAGAGCTATTGGAACAGCCCAAAGAATATTAAAGTATTTATAGTTGAATACTAGTGCTAATGAGGACTAGTACTTGAAGTTCGGGAGCACCGCTTAAATTTTGAAGAAGTTTATAAGATAAGACATATTTTATCCTAAAATTAAGGTATGTTAGATACAAAATAAGCTGCAAATAATGAAAATCGGTTGATATAAACAAAATATTTTCTTTTAATGTAATATTGTTATGCTACACAATTAAATTTTCCCTTGTCTTTTAACAGCTAGATTATGTGTTCACGTATTATGTGTCGATTAGACATTCAGCAGTTTAACGGTCATATACAAAATAACGAAGTAAATTTGCTGTCTTTATTTTCCATTTTAATTTTGAATTAAAATCTATTTTAATTTTTTTTGCATACGGGCAGAAGAATTTACATTTCATTATGATTCTTAAAATTTAAAAAGCATGTTGTCCCCACTGAAAGGCAATTTACTTATAGTTTAATAAATCCCAAAAATGTTTGCTTTAGCTCACCAGTGCACATATTTTAAAATTGGTATAAATTTTGAAAAAGTCACCTTGAAAATATTCAAATGTTTTACTATTAATGCGTAAAGAATTTTTTTGTTTTTTTTTATTATTATTTATTCCTTTATATCATTAGCATATCAAATTAAGATTGTCTCAGCATCACTTAGTCATTATTGAGGCGAGCTGGTAAAATATTTACAGCTTTGAATTACACATGTACAATATATAATTGGGATATTCAAACGGGGTCCTATCAAGTCATATTGTCATAATATCATACAATTTTAAAATAGTTTAAAAAATTTGTTGTTGGTCTTTGAATAAAAAAGTCATAAAACAATAAAGCTACGGTCACATTGGGAAAATATTTGACGAAAAAAACGTAACCACTATTTTATTAAAATATTTATGTTTTAATTTTTCATTTCTTAAAGTTTAGTTAATTATATATCCAAATATTTTTTCTTATAAAATCTCGATTTTAAAAAATTTTTGAAGAAATGTTTACATAAAAAGAAATATTTTCATAATATATTTAAAAAAAATTGTGGTTACGTTTTTTTCGTCAAATATTTGAATAATGTGACCGTAGCTTAAGACTTTTCAACCTATGTTTACCATTTTGTCATAAATTGAAAAATGAAAAATAATAAAAAAAATTAAAAATAATATACTAAACCAGGGGTGAGCAACCTTTTGAATCAACGGGCCACTTTATATATTAAAATTTTTTGGTGGGCCGCACATAATGAAACACTTACTAATAATTTTCGAAACTTTATTTATAATAAAAATTAGAATAAAAAAATATAAAATTTAATATATTTATAAATTTTAATGCAAAAAAAAAACACGAACAAAAAAGAACAGAAAAAACGAAATTACTTGGAATTTTTAATGAGAAATTTGGCACTGTTTTTTCGATACAACCTGATCAATATCAGTCGGAATTGATGAGGTAGGTACACATACACAAGTTTCTAATCGTGCATTACTCAGTCTTGATCGGTGGTAATTGGTCAGTGGTCGGATTTATAAACATTCTCGATGTTTACTGAGAGAAATACATTTTTTACATCAGTATTATTCTGCATGTCCATCACTTCCATTTGAAAGTCTTCGGGAACTGTATCCACATCGATATTTAATGGTTAGGAAAACATCTTCATGGAAACTGCTGTCTTCTCAGTTTCTTCGTAATTGAAATTCGTTGATTAATGTGTCTATATATTGTGTGTATTTTTGAGAAGTAGTAACATTTGTTTGGCGGGCCGCATAAACATGTTAAAAGGGCCGCAAGCGGCCCGCGGGCCGCGTGTTGCTCATCCCTGTACTAAACTATGACGGGTTGTTTACAGCAATCATATTTTTTCGTTTTATTGTTTTATGATATATGATTTTAAAACGACCATTTGAATCCCCCAAATATTTTATTTTAAGATATTCATCTAAAGGTTTAATTCTATATATGTATATAATTTACAAAGAAAGAAAAGAAATAAAAGTAAAAAATATTAATATATACACATAAAATTTAATTAAGTATTAATTTATAGGATATTGTATACGATTGCTGTAAATCATATGAGAAGAGTTTCTAAGTCGTGAAGCAAATATTCCTTTATTCTTTTCGTGAAAATTTAAATTCTTTGTATATTTTTAATCTCTTGAGGGAGATTATTAAATTCTCTACTATCCGTATATTCAATCCGTTGCTTCGTAGTTTCTAACCGACATCTTGCTATCATAAGATTGATATTGTTTCTGTTATTGAATAATGTTTGATTTCTATGAAATCAAATTGTATGGTGACCAATTTTATGGGTTAACTTAAAAACATAAAGAATTGAATTAAATTATTATAAATAATTTGATTGAAATAATGGTGAAACAAAATTACATAAAAAATTTATGGTCTAAAAATAGTTAAAGAAAAATTGTTCTCTTCCATTTTTGTGTAATTACACATAAGCTGGCAACGCTGCACTTATTAAAAGAAAAAAACATAAAAAAACAAACGCTGCGATTGTACGAAAAAGACATGTACACCAAAAAGCGAAAAAAAATATGAAAGGAAATGTCAAATAATCAACTACAAAGAAAAAAACGAATGAGGGAATATAAAGAATCGCCGAGAACGGGCAAGTATTTTTCTTCTTTTATTCCCCTCACCGTAATCGTCCACAAACTACAATAGTTGCCGACTCGCCTCGCCGAGTGTGGACATAGACTAATCGTCTACAAACTACAAAAGTTGCCGACTCGCCTCGCCAAGTGTGGACATAGACTAACTAAACAAACATGTATTCTTACGCTCTTGCTTTCAGTCGTCACTGAAACAGCGACGAGTTAACATGCGTGGTGGGCGTACGCTGATTTATTGTTTGCAGTGGGAACAAAATTAATAGCAATGCACACAAATATTTTTTTATTATAAATGCATTTGTAAATCCAATACCTTATTTATCGTTTAAGAATAGTTAGAAGTTTTTCAGCGATATTTTCATTATTTTTATAAAATTGTTAATAAATTTTATGAAAAAAAAAACTTAAAATTTATTTTGTTGAGTAGTATTTATAAATTGTCTTTAAAGTAATTAAATTTTTAGATGAAATATTACATATAAATTTTAATTAAAAAAAATTCATACAGTTGCTGATACTGCTACTTACACGTTCAGCAGTGTAATTCTCATTTTCTCACCAACACAGATACATATTTACTTTTGCACAGGCCTGTTCTAAATACAACTAAATAAAAGCGCTTTCTCACTAAAAGTTACCCAACATACCATAAAGCAATCCTTCTACAATGCAACTTGAGAATAAGCTTACAAAAACAGGAAAATGCAAGCATTTCTTAAATTAATTTATAATATTATATATAAAATTTTAATTTACAAACGTTTTGTAACCATCCACAATTTAATTTAGGGGATTTCCTCAAATAAATCGAATGTGCTATGCATTAAATGTCAAAACGTTTTGTATTTTCATTTAGTTTAAAATTTGTGAGGGAAGTGCGTAAAAAACATATTAAAAGGTAATAAATATTTATTGTATTTTTTGTGTAATAAATAATATTAAAGAATTTTTCTTTAATTGTAATAAAACAATATATTGGTGTTTTAATGTTTATTATACTATTATGCTAAAAATGGTATGTAATATTGAGACGAATAAGCTTTTTTATACAATAATTAATATAATATTATTTTTGTAAGCTTATTCTACAATTGAAAAGTTAAGCTTTTAGTAAGCTTGAACATATAACATTACCATTAGGGTTCCGTTTTGATTTTTCTACAATTGTTACGATCTTTTTCAACAAATTAAAAAAATGGTATGTTCCCAACATACTAAATGGCTTCAGAATAATATTATAATAAGCTTACCAACACAAGCCTTAAGTTTGAAAAACATTTTAGAATACATTTTATAATATATTTCTTCGTATTTGCTTTTAATTTTCAAACTTTTATTTTATTTTATGCAGTCGCCGTGGTCTAGTGTGTTGGCTTACTAAGACCATAGTGCCGGGTTCAAATCTCAGCACCGACATCTTGAAAAAAGAAATATGAAAAAAATATTTCTTTCGGCGACTACCTCTCAGCAGTCTTCTGGCAAAAGCTCTGAGAGTAATTAATTGCCATGAACAAGCTTCTGAAGTCTGTCGTTCGGAGTCGACATTAAACTGTAGGTCCCGGTACTCATGGATAGAAATTTACACACACAACATGAGTGCTGCGAGAAGCTAGGCCGTAATCCTGACACAGGGTTGTAAAGGCCAGTTATGTATGTATGTATTCTCAAGTTGCATTGTAGGATTGCTTTTTGGTATGTTGGGATGTACAAACAATCACGTTTTTACACATACTTACGCATATACACATATAAATATATATACTATATGTATTTATACCAAAATTCGATAGAATTAAATATACATAAATAAACATATTTCTGGCTATAAACACCACATTAAAAAACATAAATTATCACTTTACTAAGTAACGCATGTTTCCAAATAATTCTAGGTATAAAAAATTAATAACTGGCCTACGCCAGTTTTTTTTTTAACCACGTGCATTAATAATCAAATCATCTACATAAGCTCAAAAATAATTCCATGGCAGTGGACACAATCGCAAACACACACTGTGCATTAGAAAATAATTATTCTATGAAATTTATATGTAATTAAATTGTAGTTGTTTTCTTTTTTTACATACATATGCATGCATATGTATGCACATATACATATTTAAAAAGTCACTCACTTATGGAACCAATAAAAATTGTTTTTTCTTTGCGCTTTTTTTGGAACCGAATTAAATTTGCTTTAAAATAACTTAATAAGCATTAATTCGAAAAGAAAATCTAAAAGATAACGCGTTTCAAATAGTTGATGTTTATCAAACCGAACACTTAAACCAATTAAACTTAAAAGCTAAACATTTAGTTGGTGTTGAAACAAATGCTAAATGCCTTATTTTTCTGCTGCTTAATAACTCCAGCCATATAGAACTCGCAGCGATACTTCACTACTACATTCTCATACATAGTATGTATATACTTTCGTGTCAGAGGTGGTATTATGAGTTTTAATGTTGTACCAACTAGATTTAAAATTATTACTTTTGGCCTTAATTGTACCCAATGATATGTTTTTTTCAATTATAAATAAGTATTACATATTTTTTGTATATGTATTTATTTTATAAAAAAAATCAGTGCTGTAATAAAAGAATTATTTATAATTAAAAAAAACATATCTTTTCACATGTTTTAAATTCGATTCCAAGATCAAAATTAGAGTTTTAAAAACGACTTTCATGAAGACATTGAAAATTTGTTTATCTAATAAATAGGCAATTGTTGTGCCTATGATTTGACTGCGGTAATAAATCGCCTTAAGGCGGATTCACCCATAAGTTTCTGAAACATTTTCTGTGCAAACGAATTTTTTGTTTACTGAGAGTTTTCTGCACCACGATTCACCCATTTCAGAAATTTTGTTCGTAAAATCAGTGTTGCCATATTCAATTGAAAATTACATAAATACATATGTGCATAACGAAAAAGAAAATTAATATGTGTCCAATTAAGCAAATAAAGAATTAATAATATTTATTAAAAAAGTAAATAAACAATTAATATTATTTGTGGTGAATTTTTATTTTATATTACTATATTTATATATTATATTATTATATTTATTTATTGCCGTTTTATGGCGTCTTCGCAAGCTTTTCCAGTGTGTTTGACATTAATTTCCTCTTGTAATAAAATTAATTTTTTGTTCGTCTTTATTAATTACAAAAACAAAGCAATAAAATATTTTATTGAATTCGTCTCAAATATATATCCATGGAAGGCAAGCAACAGAGTGCACGTTAATACTATTTATATTATTAAAAATATATTCCGGTATGTGATAAAAAACGATTTCGATCAAAATTGAAATGGAATGAAATTTCAAGTTGGTTTAACTTCCAAATCTTTTCATATTCGGGATTCCTCTTTTGTTCATTACTTTACTGACTGACTATTGCCACTACATCCGTGATTATCAAAATTTTAAAATAATTAAAACATATACATATATTTAATTTGATATATTTTCTTTTTAACTCTTTTTAAATTTATTTAAATTTCTGGTTTTACTTTTACAAATTTATTGTGCTTCTACTGGATATATGTATATATGTGTGTATATTTATACTATAATTTTAATTCTGGTTTTTCGACCTTTATTATTTAATGTAAAGAATTACTCAAGCTTAAGGTCTTTTTTAAATAAAAACATACCCGTGCAGACCTTTAATTAATATATATGTTTTAATATTTCGATCGTTTTTCATCACATACCGTATTATTTAAAAAATTAAAAAATATCGCATCACCCAAGGATGTAAATTTGTTTCTTGAATTCTATAAGCTATAAAAATAAATGCACTTACTGCCAATTCCAACTGCTTCTGCTACTTCTGCCCAAACAATTTGTTTTACATGATTGTTTTTATAAGAGCTGTTGCCCAAATCATATAAGCATTCCCTCCCCGGCTTTTTTATTTCGCTAATTAATTTTAGTGCAATAGCCTCTGACAAGTCCATCTTAAATTTATTCAGAAAGGGCAAAGAAAATGTAGGAATTATACAGTAAATTTCTTCAATATTACAACTTACTTTATATAATATTTTTAAATTTTATTTTTTTTATTTTTGGCGCGAATATTTTCTTTCTAATATGTTTTTTTTTCTTATTGGCCTTTTTATATTTGCTTTTCTTTACATTATTCACTGCACAATACTAATATTTTAATACGAATGCCAAGCAATATGGCATGACTCTTGTATAAATTTTGTATGATATGGCAACCTTTTTCAGTGTGGTTCGGACCAAATTTAAAATTAATTTAAATTAAGCTGAGAGCACTTCGCACAAAATCATTTCTCTCGCTCTCTGAGAGAAACGTCAAAGTACATATAAAAAAAATTTGGTCCGAACCAAGAAACTCATGGGTGAATCCGCCTTTAAAAAACTACTAGATCTGGAGATATCTTAGTCAATGTACTTTGCGAGACAGAATAGTACCAAAAATGTACAATTGTATTAATTTAACCAGTCTCAACCCAACTCATGAAACTTAATAAATATACTTATGTATGGGCATATGTATGGCGATGTATTTTATCTGCATAGGCATGAATACATTTTTAATCAATTGTTGTTGTTTTATAAAAGATTTAATATAAACGTAATGAAAATTAAACGAAATAGTGAACGAACAACAGAGCCGATAATAAAAATAATTACATACTATGCTCCACCATTAAAATTAATTGTAGTGTTAAAAATAAAATCCATAAATATATACATACATACATATTTATACAACATACATCCATATCAGGCCTGTGCAAAACTAAAAATTTCATAGACAATTGTTCCTTAGCTTAAATCACCTCGCCTCATATTTACATCAATCAAAAGCCGGTTGTAAACAAAACGTATATATATACATACTTATATATATGTACATATACAATATGTACAAGAATTTTAAAAATAAAGCAGAGGCGTAGTTAAATTTGACATAAAAGACCCATATTTATAATAAACATAATGATGTCATGGTTTCAGTACAACATTATATAAAAATGTGCGTGAAAGCTAAGGGCAATACCAAACCGATTCTTATTAAAAATAATCTAACAAATTTTTCCTGTTCTCTATATTCTGTACGAAAATAAAATTTTACGTCCTCTTCATGGTGAAATTACTTACAAGGTGGTGGCAGGTGAATATAGTACAAAAATAACAGGGAATTTGTTTTTTTAGCTCTTTAATGTCAAAAGGAGGTATGGTAAAATAAAAAAGCACATGTCAGAAGTGTGTGTGTGTATTTTTAACAACGTACATGTCTCTACACCAAAACAAAAACACGAATACACACAAAGCAAAATGTAAACAAAACATAAATATAAACAAAACTTTTGACAGGAGCGGTATGACCAAAAAAAACCCAGCTGGGTGTGTGTATTCGTAAGTGAAATTGTTTTCATCATAGAAATCTGGGACGGGGACCAATCGACGCGTATTTTTTTTTTCTGATAAAAATGATGTCAGTTACAGCCTTCTTTAATTCTTGCGACGATATATACATACATATATACGTATAGTATATATTTTTATTCTTCTTATACTGTATTTTATTTTATTATCTTAAAAAACCAGATGTTTCTTGTTCTTTAGTTATTATTATTGGGGTACATTAATCGCACGTTTTTTTCTTTTTTTGATTTGCATTTTATTTGTATAATAAAAATATTAAGTAGGCCAAACCTGAGCACCATACCTTACATTATAAGGTACTTCCTGGTATGTAAAGTTTTGTTTTAGAGCAGGCCTGTGCAAAAATAAAAATTTCATACACAATTGTGCCTTACAGTGTTGTCAGATTAGGGGATTTATCCCCAAATTGGGAATATTTCTTCTGAAATGGGGATAAAAAATTCATTTGGGGATGGGGATTTTATTGGGGATGATCGACAAGTTTGCGGCAATTTTTAAAATTTGTTTTCTTGCTTATTTATATATTATAAACATAGCTGCCAGATAAATTTACCTTGAAATCGTCAAACATCGACAAAAAAGATCGTCAAAATGATTCCTTCAAATCGTCACCAAAATTCAAATAAGAAAATATCATATTTAAAAAAAAACTTTTGTTTAGAATTTACAGTATAAAGGTATTTTAATAACTTATAAAGTTTGAAAACCTAAATAAAAAAAAAAACCCCAATAATCATCATCTTCTATTATCTACATACATATTTTACCATTACACACTTTAGTTAGTTTAGGTACAATTTCGAAGTCAAAGGATTCTCAATTCCTTTTTGTAAACGAAATTGTCCAATAGAACGGTTTTTGTTAGTGGTTTTTAAGTTATGTTTTGTTTAGATTTACTTGACTAAATATTCGTTTTCCATTTTCAAAATAAGATAGAAAAAAATAGTTTGTTTCAGATTAAATTTAGATAAAGTTAGAAAAAAAGACTCGAATTTCTCATTTCCACTTCTAATATTTGATGTAAATTGAATAGTTTTAAATGTTTCAATTCTTGCCTGTCACATTTTTCAATAAATTTGTTAAATTCTTTAATAAAACTAAATAGTTTCTTCGGTTATTTTGTATTAAGGACCTAAAGCTATATATTTGTTTTCAAAATCAAATCTTACTAATATTCGACCACACAGTTCATATAAAAATAAAAAAGTAAGTAATAATAGTTTTTCTACTCTATTTCATCAATTCTTTCATTAACAAAAATATCTTATCTTCGAAGTCTAAAAAAAATTGATTCAGCTTTACAATCTGCAAAATAAAAATGTTCGGTCTTTTGCACATTGATTTTTAAACAATTACTCATTACAGATTTTAGTAAGTTTTTGATTTCACAATATAAAAATTGTATTTCTGTTGTTTTACATTAAAACATATGTACTTAAGAAAACTTAAATACATTTTTAATCGTTGGAAAAATTCTAGAATACTGACTACAACTAATTCTAGCAACAAACAGCGTGTTTGAATTAGATGTAAATTTTTTCTTTTTAAAATTTTTATTTTTAATAATAATATTTTATTCATTTCTAAAAATACTTTGTTTAATCTTTTGAAATTTGGAGTATTAAATTGGTTGATATAACAGTTGCCAATTTTGGATTTTACGAAGGCATAAAAGCATAAAAATCCCTTCAGAAATAGAGTAATATTGTACACTTGAATTTCCAAAAGCAATAGTTGCAAATAGTGTAATAATAATCGTAATAATGTGTTAGAATTCCAACAAAATATACGCGTCGAAAATTTTGGATTTCCAAAAATCGTCAAAATAATCAAAAATCGTCAAATTAAGGGCAAAAATCGTCAATACGCTGTTTTTGTGTCGTAAAAACGTCAAAATGACGATAAATCGTCAAATCTGGCAGCTATGATTATAAACACGATGGAAGAATTTCAATTTTCAAATCTTGCTTATAAACTTGTTAAAAACTCATACTTTCATATAAAATTTTTGCAACATGTGCTCTTGGTGTGATTTATTTTCTCATATAAATAATAACATCCCCATATCATTATGTCTCCGCCACCTTCTTTAATGGTTTTTATTGAGGAGGAATTTAGTATTAGAGGGTCTTTTTACTAGTCTTGGGTTTTTTAGCTCTTTTGAGTGAGCGCTCTTCTTTGTTCAGCTCACTTTAATGAACTATGTCGCTCATTTAGTTCAATAGATCATTTAGTTCAATATTTTCATTTGAATCATATTAAACTTTTTTCCACTGGTACTGCTCATGTTGTGGGCATCAATTGTATACGTAGCTTTTGTATACGTAGTTTGCCTTTAAATTCAAACTCAATCGATTTTGTTTTACAGTAATCGGTTATCAATTATCATACTCTAGTGAAATTCAGGTATACAAATTAATTTTAGCCTAACAAAAAATTTAAAGAATTTTGTAATTAATATACAATTTTATTTTCGATCTCAAAAATTACGCATGTATGTACATACATGTGCGAATTTATTATTATTATTGTAATTGCAAGTTTGGTCATTATCTAATTCTTTAAAATATTTTATTAAAAATGCAAATTTTTATTCAAATTCGACAGTAAAAAATAAATATAATTTTCTTTTATATTGCTTCTAAAATTATCATAAAAATCGTTAAATTTCCAAAAATGTAACGTACTATAAAGTTTCTGGCAGCTACGTATATTATTTGCAGCTGGCATTACCAATTAGTATGTACCTTCAACATGAAATGTCAAAGAATAAAAAAGATTCAAGAAAGAAAGAGAACGAACTAATAAGAAAGATGAGCGAAAAGAAACGTGGATTCACAAGAAAGAAAGAAAGAAACATGAACTACTGAGCGAAAAGAAACGTGGATTCACAAGAAAGAAAGAAAGAAACATGAACTACTTAGCTAAAAGAGCATATTGTAATGAATGGCTCTTTTAGCTCACTTGAGTGAATAGCTCAGTTGAACTAGTTCGTTCATGAGCTACACAACTCTACTTTTTACAGATAAATTACTTCTTTAGTAGGTAAACAGGACATTTATTTAGAATTGAGGTATACGTATACTATACAAATATTTCAAACATCATTGTAGATAAACAAACTAATTTTAGTTTTGTCCGACCACAATTACTTCTCCACTTATACTTTATGGTAAGAGAATGTTTTCCATACTATGACATGGGACATCTAATAAGAATTAAGATACAATAGATGCCGTATACTATGCTGAATATGAAATGGCACAGCGATCAATATTTCAACAAAATAATGACCGGAAACACATATCGAAGCCAGCAAGAGGTTGGTTTAAAAAGAATGTCGTCAAGACTTTAAGTTGATCTGCACAGTTTCCAAATTTAAAATGTACATATCAAATAAAACATATGTACATACATAAAAATTTTTAATGCAGTGTGTGTGGGGATTTCGAAATTGGGGATAAAAACTGAAAACTATCTGACAACCCTGGTGCCTTAGCTAAACTCACATGTATTCTTATGCTTTAAACACAACAAAGGCTACCGACCATCGACTACAAGCTGTCAAAAATAGAATGCATGTGTGCATATGAGAATAATTATTTTAACGGCTACACGACTACCGAACACACGACTACTTTTGTAGCCCGTAGCCAACTTAGTCTAATTTCTATTTTTCTTGGCGACAATAAACAGTTTAGTGCTGCCAATATAATAAGATGCATGAAAAAGGTATTTAAAAAACGCAATATATGAAATATATGCATTAAAAATGCGAAAAAAATTTGAGTTGCACCACTGAAAATAAATAATCATTTGTTTACATTTTTTGTTTAGTTTTCATTTACTTATTTCATTTATATACATCAGTTTTTATTTTATTTTTAATTTATTATTTAATTGCCTTTTTAGTTTTTTAAATTTTTATAAGTTTTTTTCAGACATTTCTTGTTTTTTATTTCCTCACAATTTTACTTACAAAAGAAATATTTTTTGTTTAGGTTATGTTCAATGTGTCAAAACAGATGTTTACTTTGTAGCTGTAGTCGTTATTATAATTAAGTAGCTGGCTACTTGGCTACTTTCGTAGCCAGCGATTTTTGTAGTCGTGTGTTCGGTGTTCGATAGCCTTTGTTGTGTTTATAGCATTACGCTCTTGCTTTCATGATATAGATAGTTTTCAATTTATATCCCCAATTTCGAAATTCATATCCCCAAAAGTCCCCAAAATCTTGATTAGTTCATCCCCAAAAATCCCCACATAAACTGCATCAATAATTTTAAATGTATGTACATATGTTTCATTTGATATGTAAATTTTAAATTTGGAGACTGTTATCAACTTAAAATCTTGAGGACATTCTTTTTAAACCAACCTCTTGCTGGCTTCGATATGTGTTTCCGGTCATTATTTTGTTGAAATATTGATCGCTGTGCCATTTCATATTCAGCATAGTATACGGCATCTATTGTATCTTAATTCTTATTAGATGTCCCATGTCATAGTATGGAAAACATTCTCTTACCATAAAGTATAAGTGGAGAAGTAATTGTGGTCGGACAAAACTAAAATTAGTTTGTTTATCTACAAAATAAGTAATTTAGTTGTAAGAAGACCCTCTAATACTGAATTCCTCCGCAATAAAAACCATTAAAAAACGTGGCGGAAACATAATGATATGTGGATGTTATTATTTATATGAGAAAATTAATCAAACTAAAACCAAGAGCACACAAACCAATTTTAAAAATCGCCGAAAACTTGTCGATCATCCCCAATAAAATCCCCATCCCCAAATGAATTTTTTCATCCCCATTTCACAAAAAAAAATCCCCATTTTGGGGATAAATCCCCTAATCTGACAACACTGGATATACGCTATTATGATATTCATTTCATCAACATGTAAACATAAGCTCTGTTCAGACGGTTGTCAGATCTACCAATATTGTCAGAGCTGGCAATATGTTGACAATAACCTTACAATGAAAAATTGTCAGCACTAAATAAATTGTCTGTTTACACGATTGTAATAAAATTGTTAGAAAACTTACAATTTAATTGTCAGACAATTTTCTGACAATAACTGTTTCTGACAACGTTTGCAGGAAAAAAATTGTCAGTTCACACGGTAGTCAGATTTGCTATGTAGTAAAAATGTTCAACTTAATTAACAGACTAAACTTATTGTAAAATGTGTGTGAAAGAATATGGAAATTGTGATATAAGTACATATTTTATTAATTAAATTTAAATATACATATAAATTATGGATGTTTTTTTTTCTGACAATGATGCCGTTGTCAGGTGTTAAATATTCCCGCATCTGACAATGCCTGACAATGATATGACAATAACAAAGAAATGCGTTTACACGGCTGCCAGATGTCTGGCAATATTGTCAGTTTTTCCAATCTGACAATGCTCTGACAATGTTTTATCTAGCAATGTTGAAACAGAAAAATTGTAAGTTCACATGATTGTAAGAAATTTTCTGTACATTTTTCTACCAATATTGGTAGATCTGACAACCGTCTGAACAGAGCTATAAAGTTATAAATGATTGACTATATTTAGGGCATGTTTTTATATATTTGCTGGGAAATAAAAAATCCATTTATTCTTCTTAAAAAAAGTTTCGTAATTATAGAAGTAATTTGTTGTGTTGCTTGAACAAATATATTTTAAGTCGGAAACTATTTGTATTATAATTAGGCCTTTTCCAATTTTTTTTCAAAAATTGCTTAATAAAAACATAATCACTAAATGATCTACCCTATCTAACAATTTTTAAGCTTATTAAGCTTGAAATCGCGATTTTCAATTTAGGATCTAATTTTGTTTCATAACCTACTAACCAAATTGAAAAAAAATTGAATTTTTTAACATAAAATATTTTTTGAGTGTAATCGATCAGTTTTTTTTTAGTAAACCTGAAAAAAATTAAAGAGCGTAAGCAATACGTGTGAATCACGGATGGAAATCATGGTACAATTGTACTTTTTTTGGTACATTTTGGACCTTGTTGGTACCGTGGTACTACCGCGGCTTACTTGGTACAATTTAAAAATATCAACGTTTCACTGTATGGCAACATTAATTTGTTGTACTTTTTTTCTTTTCTTCTTTTTAATGGTCAGGTTTTGTACTTTTGTTGCAACGTTGTTGTACTAGGTATTTTTGTTAACTACATGTGTTGTTACTGCCGTCTTCATTAGACATGTAATGCTGTTAAAACACGATTTTATGAAAGCGTTGTTAGAACAAATGCTATATATTTCCTATTTTTGGTCAAAGGTACCACAAATGAAAAATGAGTTAAATGAGTTCATGTTTCCAGATATTTCAAGAGTTGTAACAGGCATTCTATCTATTTCACATTCGTCGGCCAACGTCGAACGTGTTTTTTGTTTCCAAAACCTAATAAAAACAAAGGAAAGATATAGACTACACGTTTCCACTGTCTCCAATTTGATACAAACTAAAGATTTATTAAAGTCAACAAATCAGAGACCGCAAATAACAGTTATTGCCTAAAAATTAAACTAAAAAAATCATCGTGTTAGATTCGACAGACATATATGATGTTATATACCAAATTAATCGTCTTGGAGAGCTCTCACAGAATCTGTGGTGATCTTGCAAAAGTGATCATTAATCAGATTTTAACTGTTACTTTTTGACGGAAAAATAAGAGGTTAGACGAAACCTTTAAAAATAGAGTCTTATTTTTTCGTCATAAAATAAAACTCATTTTATGACTTTTTTTTAATTTTTAATATAATCCCGTTGCTTTTGGTATCTTTATTTTATTGTTTTTTATAGAGAAATATCTAGAATCTCAAGTTGAACGAGTTTTATGGTGCTTCAATATTAATAAAAGACAAATTTACACAATTATAACCAATAATGACCGGAACTTGCTAAGAATGTCACAAGCACCTGACTAGGAGGATGAAAGCGGGTTCGGTAACTGCGTCTTCTGCGACGTTCTGCAAGCAACAAAGTATGATGGAAATGACATTTGTAATAGTTTGCAGAGGATAATTTGTCAAATCAGGATTAGGTGTAAAAATTTTTTTTCATAAAAACGAGTTTTATTTCATGATAGCAAAAACAAAACTCCTAAAATAAAACTCGTTTTTATGACTCTGACTAAAAAATAAAACTCATAAAAAAGTTTTATTTTATGAAGAAAAAATAAAACACTCTTTTTAAGAGTTTTTTTTTAACTTTTTTTTCCGTTGAAAAATAACTTTTTCTGCTGGCCTTTTTCGAAAAAACTCTCAAAATAGCCATACAAAAATAAGTTTTTCGATATAACTTATAACCGTTACGGTCCCTGCAACAAATTCATGTTACTTCGATTTTAAAATAACAGAAAATTTATTATCTAAAAATATTTTATAAATAATTATTTTAATAACTGATCTCAAGAATTGAAAAGACTAATGTATGTACCTTTATGTATTTAATATTTATTATTTTTGTTATTTTTTATTGTATACTTCTGAATTTTTATACACACGTTTGATAAGTTTCTGTTTTTAATAAATATTAAAAAATGGTACCGTCATGGTATGAAAAGTACATTTTGTTTTCATAGTTGGTACAAAATCATAAAAGCCATTTTCCATCCCTGGTGTGAATGCTCTCTGCACAATTGTGCTATGAAATGGTAATCACTGTTTTAGAGCATAGGTCGGCAAAATTGATTTGTAATTGTGTTAGTGAGCATGGAAGAGAACTGCACTGAACAAAAAAATGTGTGAATTCATATATATGTATGTTATTAACTTACATATCACTAGACGTGAACTAGGAACTTTCTTTTACGTCTGAAGGAAACATATCGGGTATATCTAATTCGGGTACGTGAAATTCGGTAGTTCTAACCGTTTGCTGAAGGAAGATCTTAAAAAAATTATAATATCTTGTTTTTTAGTTTACGAGTCACATTTATTATAATAATTTAATAAATTTTGTGTGATTTTATTAAAAAGAAAAAAAAAATGCACTCAAATATCTTGAATTAATAATAATAATCTAATATAATTAGAGTTTCATAAATTTTTTTTCCAATTTATCAAAAAAATAATTTTATTTTCATAAAAAATAATTAAAACATCCGATACATATGTGCACTCGTCAGCAGTTCATTGACGACTAAAACATAAAACAACATTTGTCTCGTAACATGATACATTTCTTTAAGTGTTTTTGCAAAAAAACTAATGCAAAGAGAGGACAAAATGAAAGAGCGTAAGAATACATGTGAACTCTCCCGGCTGAATTCAGCTATGAAATGCCGACCTATGTTTTAGAGACAAGGACATTTAATGAACTACGAATATCAGAGCTCTCTACACACTGATCAAACTGTTTTTATCAATATACATATGTATGCACCAGGGATGGAAAATGGCTTTTATGATTTTGTACCAACTATAAAAACAAAATGTACTTTTCATACCATGACGGTACCATTTTTTAATATTTATTAAAAACAGAAACTTAACAAAAGTGTGTATAAAAATTCAGAAGTATACAATAAAAAATAACATAAAAATAATAAATATTAAATACGTAAAGGTACATACATTAGTCTTTTTAATTCTTGAGATCAGTTATTAAATATTTTTAGATAATAAATTTTCTGTTATTTTAAAATCGAAGCAACATGAATTTGTTGACTTTAATAAATCTTTAGTTTGTATCAAATTGGAGACAGTGAAAACGTCTATTTCTTTCCTTTGTTTTTATTAGGTTTTGGAAAGAAAAAACACGTTCGACGTTGGCCGACGAATGTGGAATAGATAGAATGCCTGTTACAACTCTTGAAATATCTGGAAACATTAACTCATTTAACTCATTTTTCATTTGTGATACCTTTGAATAAAAACAGGAAATACTTGAATAATTTGTATGATTTGTTAAAATTTAACATGGTTGTTATAGCATTTGTTCTAACAACGCTTTCATAAGATCGTGTTTTAACAGCATTTTATGTCTAATGAAGACGGCAGTAACAACACATGTAGTTAACAAAAATACCTAGAACAACAACGTTGCAACAAAAGCACAAAAGCTGACCATAAAAAAGAAGAAAAAAAACGTAGAACAAATTAATGTTGCCATACAGCGAAACGTTGATATTTTTAAATTGTACCAAGTAGGCCGCGGTAGTACCACGGTACCAACAAGGTCCAAAATGTACCAAAAAAAGTACAATTGTACCATGATTTCCATCCGTGATTTGTACTAATGATACGTAAATATACATACATATGTATATACTATACTCTGTAGAAAAATATTTCTATATACATAGCTTTTAAGTTCTACTAATTAAAAAATCAAAAATTTTGACAATTTAATTCTTTATTATAAATTTCTGAGTTAAAATGATTTATCATTTCAGCAAATAGTTTAAAATATCTCAACATAATTCCTTGGCCTTTAAGTAGGTATTGGATTTTATTTTGTAAATATGTATGTATGTAGAAGATGTAATGAAAAATGTAAATAAATATTTAAACAATCATTCTCAGTAATATTTGGATTATCCCCAATAAAATCCCCATCCCTAAATGTTTGTTTTTATCCCCATTATGGAATGGGATAATTCTCTCAATATGACAGCACTGAATTAAACATTTCGAAAAAAAGCTCTATCTATACTCTTAACAAAAATATACTAAAATCTCTTAGTTTTGTACTCTCTTTTCTAATTTTTGCAATTGAAATTTATTTGTAAATATAATTTCCTTTTCACACGTACATACAGCATTATACCTACCTCATACAAACTAAACGTGAGAAAACATATTTAACACGCTTTTGCGCTTTTTAGTACCAGACAGTCAGACAAGCCATTATAATTAACCAAATTGTTGTTTCTATATCGCAGTGTTCGCAGTGCAAACATCCCAACCAATACAAAGAATTTTTTTTGTTCTCTTCGTGAAACAGATTAACAATTTTGCCAATGAATTCTTAGTAGAGGTCATGAACGGACACATTTTTTGATTAATAAGGCAATCTAACAGAAATAAATGTTAACTAAAGTGATTTATTAAAATCTATTAAAAGGATTATTTTTTTTTATTCTGTTACAAATTTACGAAATGCCTGGACGCATGGAAAATGATGATAATGGTTAGTGGAAATTTTTTCTTTTAATTTTTTGTAAAGTGGCTTAAACATATCCTACAGTTAGCTGATATATATGTATGTAATTTAATAGTTTTCGGTATGTGTATGCTAGTAGTTTGTACATATGTATATGTACATATATAAGCATTTGTTTAAATTAAATTATTGTCCTAGTGCATATGGCTCTTAAAAGCTTTTATGCAATTCTGTGTTCGTGGTAGCTACATATGTTACGCTGTAATTATATTGATTTTGTGCAATTTTGAGAGATTTTCTCTTAAAAAAGAATATAAAATGTGAATACGAGTAAAGAACAGCACAGCAAACGTAAACGTTGCGGCCGAGTTCAGCGAATGGTTTAGAATTGGTTTACAATTTTTAAACAGCTGATACGTAAAAAGGAAGAAAAATTTTAAATTTATTGGATTCGCCCGCAACGCAACGTTACGTTTACGTATGAGTAATCATTTACACATAGGCTTGATAAGCAAAACTAAACAGCTGTTCCGCAACGTTTACGTTTGAGTAACGAGGCCTTAACTCTTCAATTATTTGCGTTGCGGAAATGAAGATATAACAACACTTCCAGTATTGCCGCTTTGGTTATTTGTAACCAAAATTGGATATTATTTTCTGCAGTGTGTAAGTGTGTGAAGTTAGCTACGAAAGTTAAATTCGTTTTTTACAGCTTCGAAAAAATCTGTTAACTTAACAGTAAAAAGTGTGAAGTTAGCTACGAATTTTATATTCTTTTTTAACAACAGAATTAGTTAACAGAGTAATGTTAACATTACCTGCATATGAAACATATAGTGAATCAAAGCTAAAAAAATAAATAATTAAAATAAAATAAAAAAAAATAAATAAATAAAATTATTACAAAAACATTAAAAATATTTTTTTTTCAAATAAATATATAATTACGTTCATTTATAGAACATTAAAAACTATTATTTATTATTAGCAAAGAGTCGTATATATATAAAATCTGAAATATCGGACATATAAAGAAAGGTGGGGCAATTAGAGCTATAGTGCTGGATAGCCAACGGTCCAAGGTCTTAGAAAGTGTTTTCCGATTTTGGCCAGAACATTTCACATCGGAGATATATCACACGAAGCAAACTATTTTTTTATTTTCAGCAAAAAATGGTATATATATAAAATCTGAAATATCGGACATATAAAGAAAGGTGGGGCAATTAGAGCTATAGTGCTGGATAGCCAACGGTCCAAGGTCTTAGAAAGTGTTTTCCGATTTTGGCCAGAACATTTCAGATCGGAGATATATCACACGAAGCTAACTATTTTTTTATTTTCAGCAAAAAGTGGTATATATATAAAATCTGAAAAATCAGATATATCAGATATCACTATAGCTCTAATTGCACCACCTTTCTTTATATGTCCGATATTTCAGATTTTATATATATACCATTTTTTGCTGAAAATAAAAAAAATAGTTAGCTTCGTTTGATATATCTCCGATCTGAAATATTCTGGCCAAAATCGGAAAACACTTTCTAAGACCTTGGACCGTTGGCTATCCAGCACTATAGCTCTAATTGCCCCACCTTTCTTTATATGTCCGATATTTCAGATTTTATATATATACCACTTTTTGCTAAAAATAAAAAAATAGTTAGCTTCGTGTGATATATCTCCGATCTGAAATGTTCTGGCCAAAATCGGAAAACACTTTCTAAGACCTTGGACCGTTGGCTATCCAGCACTATAGCTCTAATTGCCCCACCTTTCTTTATATGTCCGATATTTCAGATTTTATATATATACCATTTTTTGCTGAAAATAAAAAAATAGTTAGCTTCGTGTGATAGATCTCCGATCTGAAATGTTCTGGCCAAAATCGGAAAACACTTTCTAAGACCTTGGACCGTTGGCTATCCAGCACTATAGCTCTAATTGCCCCACCTTTCTTTATATGTCCGATATTTCAGATTTTATATATATACCATTTTTTGCTGAAAATAAAAAAATAGTTAGCTTCGTGTGATATATCTCCGATCTGAAATGTTCTGGCGAAAATCGGAAAACACTTTCTAAGACCTTGGACCGTTGGCTATCCAGCACTATAGCTCTAATTGCCCCACCTTTCTTTATATGTCCGAAATTTCAGATTTTATATATATACCACTTTTTGCTAAAAATAAAAAAATAGTTAGCTTCGTGTGATATATCTCCGATCTGAAATGTTCTGGCGAAAATCGGAAAACACTTTCTAATACCTTGGACCGTTGGCTATCCAGCACTATAGCTCTAATTGCCCCACCTTTCTTTATATGTCCGATATTTCAGATTTTATATATATACCACTTTTTGCTAAAAATAAAAAAATAGTTAGCTTCGTGTGATATATCTCCGATCTGAAATGTTCTGGCCAAAATCGGAAAACACTTTCTAAGACCTTGGACCGTTGGCTTTCCAGCACTATAGCTCTAATTGCCCCACCTTTCTTTATATGTCCGATATTTCAGATTTTATATATATACCATTTTTTGCTGAAAATAAAAAAATAGTTAGCTTCGTGTGATATATCTCCGATCTGAAATGTTCTGGCCAAAATCGGAAAACACTTTCTAAGACCTTGGACCGTTGGCTATCCAGCACTATAGCTCTAATTGCCCCACCTTTCTTTATATGTCCGATATTTCAGATTTTATATATATACCATTTTTTGCTGAAAATAAAAAAATAGTTAGCTTCGTGTGATATATCTCCGATCTGAAATGTTCTGGCCAAAATCGGAAAACACTTTCTAAGACCTTGGACCATTGGCTATCCAGCACTATAGCTCTAATTGCCCCACCTTTCTTTATATGTCCGATATTTCAGATTTTATATATATACGACTCTTTGCTAATAATAAATAATAGTTTTTAATGTTCTATAAATGAACGTTATTATATATTTATTTGAAAAAAAAATATTTTTAATGTTTTTGTAATAATTTTATTTATTTATTTTATTTTAATTATTTATTTTTTTAGCTTTGATTCACTATATGTTTCATATGCAGGTAATGTTAACATTACTCTGTTAACTAATTCTGTTGTTAAAAAAGAATATAAAATTCGTAGCTAACTTCACACTTTTTACTGTTAAGTTAACAGATTTTTTCGAAGCTGTAAAAAACGAATTTAACTTTCGTAGCTAACTTCACACACTTGCAGTGTGTACATGTGGACTTTCCTTCGTTTTGCTTACTTTTTTCCATTAAGTCAATGAAAACTACTAAACAATTCCTATTTCAATGGAAAGGTAACAATAACAAAGTAGAATACAAAATTATATTTTGACCATTAAACCGGAAAAAGTATATTAAAAGTACATCATATGTATTGTAAAAAATTTAAAATGTGGATTGGTCCAATATTTGTGTAATGTAAACGTAGTATCTTAACTTTAAGAGAAGGATTTCGTCTCTCACCGAGCAATATAATTGGCTTTGTTTCCTGCTTTAAGGTCCCAATGTAAACGCTTACCGAATTTTTCGTCAAAATCAGTATAAAGTAAAAAACCAAAGTATGGGGGTAGTTCCACTTTTTTCTTTGTACTATTTTTAATTTGTGAACACCAACTTAAAACAATTATTAAACATTTCCAAAAATTAAACAAAAAATGTCTTAAAGAATTAAGTACATTTTCATTTAGTGTTATGTATGTATGTAATGAAACAATAAAATTTTGTTTTTTGTAACAGAAATACCTACCAACAATTTGATTTGTTTGTAATATATACCAAGAGTTCAGATTTTTCCATTTATGAATACTCAAAAACTAACATTTATGAATATTATCAAGAATGCGATTTTTAAAAATTTTTATTTTTCTTCACGCACATGAACGAGCAGCACAAATTTATTTTCTTAAAATCACACGCGAACGTGTGCATTCATTATTTTTTCTAAACGTACATACACATGAAGAATGAGTGAAAAAATATTTTTATTTTCTTCATGCACATAAACGAGAAGCACAATTTTTTTTCACACGCGAACGTCTGCATTCATATTTTTCTAAGCAAAATTGTTTCATGACGTTGTTGTTGTAATGCATTCATAAATTTTTTGAATTTTTGATGCCTGCCTGTCGCCAACACACAATACAACAGTTACATAAAAAATCCCAAATAGAAGAGTATTGTTGTTGTAAATATTTATCTGAATTTAATTTATTAAAAAAATTTTAATTGAAAACATTTCTTTACAAACTGTATGTAAGTATATGACGAAGAGTCATATATTCTCTTTTGAATGATATGACAGAGTTGGTAGAGATTTAGCCATTCTAGCCACTCAGGTTTCTGGGAAGCGCTGATTGAGTGCATTATCTACAATATTAACCATTCTTAAGTCAAAACTCTCAAAAAAATCTCCTTCTAATTTACTTATAGTAAATCTGAATTATGAGTTATTAAATTAATCGCACCTTAGTATTGAAGATAATATAATCAATTATAATTAATAATAAATGAGTTTTCTTCTTCTAATTTGCAAAACAGACATACATAAGAATGTTTTTTCTTATTTTTTGACAAACTGTAATAAGTACATCATACGTACAATTGTAAATTTGAATTTGTCACTTGAAAAGCAAAGCGAGTATACATGAGCGAGTGAGTGTGTGAAAAAAAAATATTCACTATTCGTCAAAATTTTAATTTTTTATACATGAATATTATGTGTCAAAAAAAAAAGCAATATTCATACATGAAGAAGAGCAAAGCAAAATATTTTCTGTTTTTTCAGACATGTGTGAGGAGAATAAAAATAAAAACTGAATGCACACGTTCACTCATAAGTGAAAAGGGAGTGAACGATTTAGTACTCTGATATATAGACTTTTTTTATTGGAAGTACACCAAGACATCACTTTGGGTGGTGGTTACGTTCCAAAAAAACACGACGCAAAGTGAATTATGATTTTATATAGCAAACCATGTAAAGATCGAAGATGGGCTCTAGGGTTACGAAAATACTACTTTTTAGAAAGCAAATTTAACAAAGTACGCAAAAACAAAACAAAGTAAATTTGCGCCGTCGTCGTCGTGTAACGACTTTTTTGTAATAGATTAAAGGCAAGATAAACATTTTTTCTTTATTCTGCTACAAAAATGTCGTCAGACGACAATGAATGGTTATAACAATGGTTATATAATTAGAAACGAATTATCAGTATAAATTTTTCTTACTTTATATTTAATCTAATACAGGGGTGAGCAACCTTTTTAATTAACGGGCCACTTATAAATTTTAAAATTTTTTGGCGGGCCGCACATAAATACTAATAATTTACAAAACTCTATTTATAATAAAAATTAGAATAAAAAAATATAAAATTTAATGCCAAAAAAAAAAGTATTTGCTTGAAATTTTTAATGAGAAATTTGGCACTGTTTTTTCGATACAACCTGATCAATATCAGCCGGAATTGATGAGGTAGGTACACATACACAAGTTTCTAATCGTGCATTACTCAATCTTGATCTGTGGTAACGGGTCGGTGGTCGGATTTATAAACATTCTCGATGTTTACTGAGAGAAATAAATTTTTTACATCAGTATTATTCTGCATGTCCATCACTTCCCTTTGAAAGTCTTCGGGAATTGTATTCACATCGATAATTAATGGTTAGGAAAACATTTTCATGGAAACTGCTCTCTCTCAGTTTCTTCGTAATTGAAATTCGTTGATTAATGTGTCTATATATTATGTGTATTTTTGAGAAGCAGCAACATTTGTTTGGCGGGCCGCATAAATAGGTTGAAAGAGCCGCAAGCGGCCCGCGGGCCGCGTGTTGATGGGTTGATAAAAATGTTGGGTTACAGGAAAGAAACATAAGTCAAACGATGAAATTTGGAGGTGCGTCATTAATGGCATGAGGATGTTTACGAGGAAACCAGCTTGGAGTTCTCCGCCGCATTAGAGGAAAGATGTCTGCAAAGGATTATATCACAATTTTGAAAGACTCCTACCTGCCAAGTCTTGATATATTTGGGCTGGAACCAGGGCAGAATGACATATTTATGCAGGACAACGACTCTAAACACAAGGCTAAAATTACAATGGGATGGTTTGAAGAGAATGGAATTAACCTTTTAGATTGGCCACCCCAGTCTGCAGATCTCAACCCGATCGAGCATCTTTGGTCCATACTAAAAAGAAAGATTTTTTCATAAAAGAACCTCCAAAAACGGTTGACGATCTTTGGGACCGCTGCATCGAAGCTTGGGAGAGTATTGATCCAGAAATTCTTAATAATCTTGCAGAAAGTATGCCAAAAAGGATAAAGGCAGTACAAAAGGCACGCGGAGGACATACAAAGTATTAAAGCCCGCAAAAGGTCGAAATTTTTATCAGTGGACATAACTGTTCACAATTGAATTTTTCTATAAGTTTGTCTTAAATCAGTACATTTATAGATTTACATGAAATATTTTTAATTTTGTATTAAGAACAATTAATGTATTCAATTTTGTTTAAAAGTTTTTTTAATATTTATTTATTAAATAAAAAGAAAATTAAATAAGTTCTCAATAAAAGTAATTTCATGAACAGTTTTGTCCCTTACTGTATTTTATTTTTGAGAATATTTGTTGGTTTTCTCCGTAAATTTTAAATTAAGTTTGGCATTTATGTATATAGAGACATGTCTTCCTAGCCATGCTGCATCATTGGAAACTATTCGTATTTTTTTTATTGTTGTTCATATGGTCTTTCTTCCTATAAGTTTAAATTGCGTTTAGATCAGAATTTTACGATGATAAGTACAAATTGTCAATATTTTATACGAAATTCAATACGTCATTAACCTTGAGTTTTGATTTGAATCGTTATCGTGCTGGAAAATATCGAGAACGAGCATATTCTCAAAGGAAATATTGTTCTACTAATTTTTTTAGATTGTTTTTATATACATGTTGATCCATCATTCTCTTAATTCTAAGAATTGGTTCACACCACACCACGAAATGACATCGTAAGTTATAATACACCCACCACTGTTTTCACAAAATACCTTAAGTCTAGAGGAATTTTTACTTAAGATTTTTCGTCAGATTAGAACAAGATAAGCTTGTATTTGTTGTTCGAAAGAACTCTTTTTCCGAAAACTTGCATCTTTGTTGATCACTTTGCTTGGAACCCATAACTGCTTCTTAATATTTGCTTGACACATGCGGTTTTATTTTTACAATACATATACGTACATAAGCCCAAATGCTATAAGCGCTTTGTTATTGTCCGATTTCACCACATATTTCGAGTGAATTAAGAAATTGATTGCTATTATCGATTCTACAAATAATCTCATCTTCTACTTGAGGAGTTTTTCTAGCTCTGGGCTTCCTAGTTGGGGTTGCAAACTTCGTTTGTTCATTTTACAAGTGAACTGCATCAAATTGTACTTTTTTGAATTATGAAAACCTTTGTGCGACAACATCGACAGTTTCTCCGTTGAATACGCCTTGTACACTCTCTCATTTATTTTTGGAGTGCATGTCTAATTTTTTGCCGTTTTAAAAACTAAGGCGTATTAAACTTATTTAAATACGATCTACTGGCTTTTAAATACATTGAATTTATGGCTTATGATAAGAAAAGTTCATTAAGTAAAAAAAAAAAACTGTGACCATCTAAAAACAAAACATTTTAGAAATTAATCAAAAATTTTTATAAGGGCAAATATAAATTCAAAGTTTTTTGTAGTAACCATAATGTAAATTGTGCGCCCATCGAATACCGGTGCTTGCACTTTATAGCGATGATCTTTAAAGAAGTTACAAATTTTAATTTTTCATACCAATGCCAGCAACCGTACGGCATGATTGATGCAGAATTGAACTGTATCTCTCTGTCTCACACCTTTTGCATTTCGGGTTTCTTTATAGAAGTCCAAATGCGGGAAGAAAGATAACCTTTTCTGGCTTTGACTCTCTTTCCGATTCTATTTCAAAAATACTAGAGAATTATCCGAACAGTGAAATTGTTGTTGCTGGTGGTTTTTCATAATTCATCTTGGCTCCACCATTCTCGCCGCATGACTCCGAAAAGCCAATATGTTGAGTTGTTTGCCGCACACAATCATCCTGTGCAACTGATGAATGGACCAACTCACATTTCGTATGTTGATGGGCACTAGATTAAAACACTCGACCTTTTCCTTACCTCACACCCTAACAAGTATGGAGTTACTACTCTTGCACCTCTCGCACCATTTCTTCCTTTCCGTTCTCCAGGCTTCATAAGGTTTCACCGACAGCTATGAAACGCTCTGTTTTTAATTACAGAAAAGCCCGTTGGGCTGAGCTTAACAAATTTTTTCGGCATTTCAACTGGAAACTTTGTTTTCTTGATTCAAATGTTAATGCCATGGCAGAAATGGTAGTGAATATAATAAAATTGGGGATGGAAATCCATATTCCGTCTTAAAACATTTCGGTTGAATCCTGGTTTAATCAGACGTGCAAATTGGCAGTCAGATCCAGAGAGAAGGCGTTCAGGAATTTGCGCATACTGATTCGCTACGCAAACAGGCGAGATCTTCGTGTGCCGCAGTACTAAGACGCTAAAACGCTTTACACGAGCAACGTCATCTTGCTAAAGTTCTTTCTTTTCCTCGGGGAAGTAGAAGCTTTTGGTCTTTCGTTAAAGGAATAAGAATTGGTAATACTAGTTCGATTTCAACCCTTATACAAAATGACCAAGCATTCACGAACCCGGTTGAAAAAGCGAACCTTTTAGCTTAATTATTTGCAAAAAAATTCACATTTGCCGGAAAGCAAACTGCGACTATGCCTGGTATATTCTTTCGAGCCCGTGCTGTCGAAAGGGTTCTTACACACCTCTACGTATACTTATATGTAAATCTTCTATGCCGGATGGTAGGTATATCAGCACTGGTATACCGGCTTATCGTGCCGGTGTGTTTCTATCAAATTGGAAGATTGCTAATGTAACGCCAATTCCTAAAAAGGGTGAGGCTACCAATCCCGAAAATTACCGCCCAACAGTAGTATGTTCAACACTCTTCAAAGTTATGGAGAGTATGATAAATCATCTCCTTATGAGGTATTTAGAGTCCAATAACTTTCTGAGCGACCGTTAGTATGGCTTTCGTCGCTGCCGCTCCACTGGTGATCTGCTGGCATTACTCTCCAAGAGATGGAGTGGATCTATTCACCGCTTTGGTGAAAGTAAAGTTGTTGCTCTGGATATGTCGAAGGCGTTTTATAGAATCTGGCATGATGCTCTTATCCGCAAAGTAGCTGTCTTTGGTGTCGGGACCGTTTTATAGGAGTAGTTATAGACAGTGTCTCTTCCAACGAGTTCAGGCTAAGTTCGGGAATACCGCAAGGCTCTGTTCTATCTCCTACCATCTACTCCTGCCTTTTGGAGATCGAGGTAAGAAGTCTGAATATGAATGACACATTCTCGAATGACCTGCAAAAAATCTCCGAGTGGGGTCTACGGAACAGGGTCGAATTTAATGCGCGCAAGACCCAATGTTGTTTTATCACACATAGACGTTGTGATGATTTTATCCTGCCATCTGTGACTATGGGTAATGTAAGCATTGAGGAGGCTGACGCTCTTAATGTTCTGACCTTGAGAATTAATTGTGATGTCCGTTGGAATGACCGCATATTTCGAGTGTCGAAAGAAGCATTCAAGTGCCTCGGTTTTTTAAATCGCTGCAAGAAATAATTCACTCCATCTGATCTTCTCAATATTTACAAGACCTATATTCCACCTAGGATGGAACACAACTCTTATATATGGGCCGGTGCTTCAAAGTCTATTTTGGGGCTTCCCGACCGCATACAGGAAAGGGCAAAGGTGCTCATCAGCGACGGTAGGGTATTCAACTCTATCGATTCGTTGGAACATCGGCGCAATGTGGCGTGCGGTTCATTGTTCTATCGATACTACCATGGGAGGTGCTCTGATGAAATAAGGGATTTGATTCCAGGTGGTCGCGTATTCTTGCGGACTACGCGTTCCTCTCTCAGAGCACATCCTTTTGTGGTTGATATTCCAGTGAATCGCACAATCGCCGAAAGAAATAATTTGTTCATATTTCTTTTTTTTTTTCAATATGTCAGAGTTGAGATTTGAACCCCAGCGCTATCGTCTTACTAACACAACACACTAACCACTAGACCACGGCGACTACACAACAGCCATAATATTGTTAGAAAAACTAGAAAAAAAATTGTTGTTCTTATTTTTATTATTAAAAATTTTCCGTCTATTATGATCTTAATGAATATTTTATTTTGTTTTGTTTTACTTCTCATGATACTCGTATGTTGCAATCTTCCTTATGACGTATGAAATATAAAATTGTAAATATTTGTCTCGTTATGCATCGCTCAATATTGATAATGCCGGTTCAAAGTTGATACCTATCAATGGAAGGCTATACATACTTATACAATTAAGATACATACTTAATTTAATAATATTTTGTTTTTAATTTTAAAATAATACAAACATAGTATATTTAAGTCAATGCACTTGGCGTTTGTTAAAATAAAATAACAATCAACTTTAAATAATGAAATCGTAATCAGTTTAAAGGTAAAATTACCGCAATTTTCAAGAAATTTATATTCATTTGAAAATAAGAAAATTTCAAATTGCTTCCCTGTTTAGAATTGAAATAGTTGTTTAAGCTACGGTGATATTAAGCAAATATTTGACACCAGCATAACCAAAATTTTGTTCAAACATTTTATTCCAATGTTTCGTTTTATAGAATTCTTTAAAACTTTTTTACTTATTTTCTAAACTACAATCATGACAAAAGTATATTACATTATTTTGTCATGATTACAATACAGTATTAAATTACACCTAATTCTGCGTTTACGCGATAGATAGATAGATACGATTCTCTAAAACTTGCCTGAAAAAAAAAGATATCGTGTATTCATATAAAAAGAAAGCATTGGTTCCAAGTAAAAAAAAAAAACTTAGCAATATGAAATAAATATATAACTAAATAATTTATGGCGCTTCATGCAGTTATTTTTTCAAACAAAAAGCAATTGAAAACCAAGGGAAATTCCCATTTTTATTGTGGTAAATTTTCGTAACACACGATATGCAGTACTGCCAACTATAAATGGTTTACGTTCCCATAACAATCGGGAACGCTTCGGAACAACTTGACTCCCAGTCGGCCAATGAATGTCAACTCAGCGGAAGCTGTCCTTATCGGAAGTTTTTTACCCAGAGAGAAACTTCCATCAACAGCAGAGCTGTTACAATAAAAAATAGGTTTTCTGTTCAAAATATAAAAAAAAAATTTAGATCGACTTATATCAAAGCAAATTGCGTAAGAAGAGAACGGAGTGTGTTTTTAAAATCACACAAAATCAAATTCGCATTAAAACAGAATTAGTGTATATTCTAATTATTATTACAAGCGGAATGACTAAAGCTACGGTCGGTCACATTATGAAATTATTTACCTCAAATTTGCTTCTAACTTTTCAATAATTTGTTTTTTATTTTCATATAAAATTCAAAATTTTTAAAAATAAAAATGTTTAGTCATTTAAGACCAAAATATTTAAATCGATTTCACAAAATTTGGTTGACTCCTAATAAAGACATATTAAATTGTACCTAATTTTCTGTGTGAGTTAGCAAACTCCGTGCCTTAGCACTATTCACTATTCTCGATAAGAAAATGAAATATTGCTATTTCGTTTATATATATACATACATATATACGTATGTATGTATGTGCTTAGTTTAAATACGGTACAAATATTGATCTTATACCAAAATATTTTTCCATCAATTATTTTCATAAAATACTGTGACCATAAAATATTTTAGAGGTGCAAACAAGAATTTGAGTATTTTTTTTATCCGCCGGCTATCGAATTAAAGAACCAGCAGAAAACACTTTATCATTTTTATACGTCATATTTTGCTTGTTTGAAATTTGTTTTCTTTCATTTTTTTATTTTCATATATGTAGTATTTCTTTTACGCTTTTTCTATATCTCCTAGATGAATATGAAAATAAAGAGATTAAATAAGTAATAAAAAAGAGGTAATAAAACGCATGTAGATGATTTTGGAAGATTCTTTTAAATACATTCAATAAAAAAGTCGGCGATTTTTGATTTTTTTTAAATTGTTTAGCAAAAAAGTATTTTACATATACAGTATTCCCCGTATAATTGCCCCACGCTTAATTGCTTTTCACGCTTATTTACCTCAATTTCTAAATGCCCATATTTTTTTTACCATTTTCTAATAAAATTCCACCTCAAATATAGTTTCCCTAAAGAGAAATTTCACTTAAAATTCCCTCGTTTAATTACCTAAAATAATTATTTTCTAAAAACTGTAGCTTAATTCAACTTTATATAGGCATAAAATGTCAGTTAAATATACTTTCAAACTACTTTTTTGATACAACCTTCCAATTAAAGGAAATTAAGCGTATTCCCTTAATTACCTCAAAGAGGCAATTAACTGTATTCGTTTAAATGACTTCCACGCATAATTGCCCAAAAATTTTGACATTTTTGTCAAGGCAATTATCCGTGGAATACTGTATATTTATTTACATATACATACAAATGTAAATTGTTTAAAAAAAAAACATGTTAAATATAAGCAGAACTATTCATACGTATATGTATATGTATGTATTTATTTACTTGTATAATAAAAGATTCATTCTCTTCACTGATAAATACATATATACATATGTACTTCCTTAACTATAATTATTTAAAGTTTTAAAATGTTTAATTTTTTCTAATTAATTACATTCATATATGTGTTCTACAAATACCCTGACTATTTTGTCTTTTGCAAAATGTAGGTTTTACATTATGCGTCTAAGATCAGTTGCTTTTCAATATCTCTTCTTTTTAATCTTTTTTATTTTCCCATTCATCTAAAGGTACACGACAACAACATGCATGCGCAATCAAGTGTTTGTGCCAGCGGTTGAGTCGAATATGAGCTTTTTGTGTGATCGTACACTTTGCTGTAGCAATTTCGAATTATGGAAAATTAAAAATTCAGACTATTCAAATCTTTATTATTACAGCACAAGCTATACCACAACTTATTATGACCCGTCCTGCAAAATTGTTTAAAGAAATAAATAGTGTGTTAGTTTGATTGCATGTTATGTGGTACCAACTTGATGGTGAGTGCATGCCGTTGTTGTGTGTGGCCTGCTTAACGCATGTGCAAGTGGGATAGAAAATCAAATAGTAAAAATAAAGTACAAAAAAGTCATACACGGCATTTAGACTATGATTTTAGCAACACGTTTGTTAAACATGTCTTTTTTGTTTTTTTTTTAATTTCTCTTTTGAAGTTTTCGGTTTTTTTCTGTTTTTCTTTATTCGTTTTCGTTTGTCGTAGCAGGAATAACATTCTAAAGTAATTTAAAATTTGTATGTGGTGTTATTTTTAAAGAAAAATAATAAGGAAGAAAAACAAAACAAACAAAAAATAAAAAAAACAAGTTTTCAGAAACATAATCTAAATGCTTTAAGATTTTTGAAGTTTTTTTTAAAGAAATGGGAAAAAAACATGTTTCTGAAATCATAGTCTAAGTCGCATGATAAAATAGTATTCGTAGGTTTTTCTCAGCCCTTCTGCCTTTTCTGCTCCATTCGCTTTCAAACCAAAAAAACTTGTGCGTTTGACTCATGAAAAAGTTTTTATGTAAATCGTAGGTTACAATGTGTGTTTACAACTTGAAGCTTGCTGTTTAAAAATGCTTAATTTTAGAAAAAGCCTTTACTTAAATGATTAAACAGAACTGGGGCATGACGTTCTATTCTATACAAATTGACAGATAAAAACGCTGGAGAATGCAGTCGTGAAATAGAATCTATCATGGCGTATTGATTATAAGGTGCATTTGACATGGCAGCTGAGCTACTTTTTTTTCAGCCAATTTGTGAATATAGTTGTCAATTTTTGCTTTGTTATATGTACATTGTTTTTGTTTTCATACTTTTTGTTTTGGTTTTTTTGACAGTTAACTACCATAACAAGCATCAAAATGCTGTGTTGTTTTTGTTACTGTTTTACTTGTTGTAATCTCAAAGGCACCTTATGATAATTGCGCCATGGAATCTATTTTGACAGCGATTTTTCTTATGCTCTTATTTTTAGAAACAAATTCTCTCAACAATGTTACCACACTTTTATTAAATTTTATACATTTTGTAAACAAACCCATTGGTTTTTGTTGTTGAACAAAAGAAAATCGAAAAAAACATTTGAAAGTTTAAATAAATTAATACATTTTCGAATTTGTTAAATGAAATGAGTGATATTTTGTTAAAAATAATTGAAAAAGTGCGTAAAGATGATTAAATAATATGTTATTTTATAAGTTTTTTTGAGTTGTATAATGAGACCGATTATGGCCATAAGGCTAGGTTTTTCATATGAGAATGAATAAAATAAATAAATAAATAAATTATAAAATATAAGTGCAATTCTTTGAAAAAACTCTCATAAACTTAATTTTTAATAGCTTTAAGCTACGGTCACATTGGGTAAATATTTGATGAAAAAAACGTAACCACTATTTTATGAAAATATTTATTTTTTCATTTCTTAACGTTTAGTTAATTATATATAAAAATATTTCTTCTTTCTAATATCGTTTTTAAACAATTTTTGAAGAAATGCTTACATAAAAAGAAATATTTATATAATATATTTCCAGAAAAAATATTGGTTACGTTTTTTTCATCAAATATTTGCCTAATGTGACCGTAGCTTTACATGCAAGAAATGTAAAAACAATAAATGACAGTTCGTGAAGTTGCGGCCGTCGTTTTAATTTTGGGTACATTTTCTCTGAGAGTCGTTTTTGCCTGAAGTTGCGGTCGTATTCTGTTTAATCATTAACACTACAAATGAAGTAATAACATGAGAATTTACACAGGGTTGTTAGATAGTTTTAAAATGTTATCCCCGATTTTAAAATTCATATCTCCGAAAGTCTCCAAAAACCCTGATTAGTTTATCGGCAAAAATCCACACAGAACATATGATTTCTTATTTATATGAACATACATATGTTTTCAAATATATATATATATATATATATATATATATATATATATATATATATATATGCATAGCATATATATATATATGCTAATAGTTGTGTTCAATAAATTAGATTCCCCATGATCTACCACCTACATATATGATCGAAAAACATTTGAAAAACGTGATATTAATATTTTTGTTTGTTTCTATTTTATATCAATTATAAAGTAAATAATATGAAAAACAATAAACTTTCCAAGATCAAATTTAAAAAACCATGTGTTGAAACACATTGTTAAAATTAACTATTTTACCTGTTAAAATTAATAAACTCACCAAATTTGATGGCACAAAAAAATAGTTTTTAATTAATTAACCCAAATTATTTCTTTTAATTACGATTTATTTACCACTGTTCTTAAATGGCAACTGTTTGGCATTGAGTCACAAGTCTTTTAACACGTTCAGTGCCATGGCACACATGGCACTCTATTTAAAGTAAAGTGTGTACCGCCGGCGGTGCACAGATACATGTGAATTCAATTGAATATATTTTATCTTTTATTTGAGATGAATTAGAAAGGAGTAAAAAATTATATTAAAAAAACTCTCATACACAAACAGCGATTTTCACAAATTAATTTATTATCACAACAACTTTAATTTGAATCTGTTATTATATATTGGCACCTTGCGAATAAATTTTTATTTTGTATGGTGGCACTCAAAGTGTTAAGAATATCGATTACAATATTTTTCCACACGCCTTTAACAAATTCATACAACTGCTTCTCATTTGAAGAGTATTTTTCCTTGAAGAGCCGCTTTGAAAATTTGCCATAAATTTACAATATTTTAACTATAAGAATACCCTCTAATACCGAATTCCTCCGCAACTAAAAACATTAAAATCGGTGGCGGGAACAAACTAAAACCAAAAGCACACGTTGTAAAAGTTCTAAATAAAATTATGAGTTTTAAACAAGTCTTGCTTATAAACTCAAATTATCACATGGAATTCTTTCAACGTGCGTTCCGAATGTAAGAAGTCTATACAATTTTAAAAACTTGTTGATTATCCCAATAAATCTCCACCCCCAAACGAATTTTTTTATCGCCATTTCAGAAAAAAAATCCCCTAATCTGACAACACTGAACTTACCAACACATGTGCTCAAAATAAGAGAAGGTTGCAAAACAACGCAACACAACAGTGTTGTCAGGTAATTTTTTTTCTTCCCCCCCAAAAAAATTTCAAAACCCCCCAAATTGAACGTTTTTTAAAAAAAAACCCTAAATAAAAAATAATTTCGTTTAACAATTTCTGGAATATTTTATTTAAGAAAATGTTTAAAAAACAATTAACAGTTAAAAAATGCTTATATGTACATGTATTAATTATATATGTTTGTATATATACATATATCTGATCAACGTAGCTAAGACAAATCGTTTTTATAACAATATTGGAATCAAATTTCTTCAAAAATATCGAATGTTGCCAAATCATTTTCGTTAAGTTTGTACATATTATCGGAAATAAAAGTTTTGAGCATTTCAGGTGTTGCATTAAAGTTGTGACACGTATAATTTAATGAATATTTCACCCTTAAAACACGTTCAACAGTTGAAATGTCCATTCTATTCAAAAAATGTTGCCCTTCATATATTTTTCTCTCTCATCTTGAAAAACTATTGCCATTTTTAAAAATTATCCTTTATATCAACAATTAAAAATTGCGATTACATTAAAACGAGATCAAAAAAGAATGTTTAACATCCTACTTTTATGTAATATAATAATAAAATGTTACACATTTTTGTAGAAACGAAAACGCCATTAGTTTACTTTTTATAACGCTGAACATTGAGAAGGCTCTTTCAACTGCAGCATTTGAATAAGGAAGTGCCAATAACGATAATACTAATTCGCATTTATTTTTTTTTAATTTTTAAAACGCAGTACCCTTAAGTTGATCATCATTCTCCTACTCCTTTTTATATTTTTGGTTATAAGTTTTTTCTTTTTGTGACATTTTTATTATATAAACTTGAAGAGTAATATGTATAGGTATTTTAAAAAACTTTACTTTTTAAATTCTACGAAATAAGGATAAAATGACAGTTCAATTGAATATCAAAATGTTGATACTATATTATCTACTGCTCAAACAGTTGTAAAATATAGTACTGTTAATTATTGTATCAAAATATGATAATTTAGCTGTTTTTTGTGGAACCAAGCGATTTTCAGACTATGGCAATAATCTATCGATTTTTACTCAATCAAAAACCAGCTGTAAAATATAGTTACTGTAAAGACACAATAAGGAGAAAATCCCCAAAAAACCCCCTAACTATACATTTATTCCCCCTTAATTTTCCCCATAAAAATTTTTACCCCCTAAATTTGCCCCCAAATGGAATAAAACCCCCTAAATAAATAAATCTGGGAGGAAAACTCCTAAACTGGCAACTCTGCAACACAACCAGCGACGTGAAAAGAGAACATAAATTTGTAAATATAAAAGAGAACATATTTAAGAGTATAATAAACTATTTAGGTGCTGAATCAGCACTGCTGATACCTATCTACTCCCTTAATTTTTAACACACATGTCAATACGATGTTAAGAGAGTACTAAATATAATTATATATTTCTTTACATATTTTTCTTTTGCATTCATGTATTTTGTTTTTGGTTTCTTTTTATTTTTATATATATAAAAACATATACTCGTAGATTGTGTGATGCCAGTTCGATCTGCTAATCCGATACGCGCAAAAAGTTTGATACGCGACAATTTGGAGAAGCAAGCCAGTACATTAAATTCATTACACTCCAGAATGCCAAACATTAAAGTGTTTTCGGGTACATCGCATCCGGATTTGGCCCAAAGGATTGTTGACCGTTTGGGTATCGATTTGGGCAAAGTCGTAACGAAGAAATTTAGTAATTTGGAAACATGGTGAGTGAAAAATAATTACACAAAAAAAAGTGGAAAGAAAAAAAAAAGATTTAAAACATTGTTAAATTAAAATAAATTAAATTTATCAAGAAACATGTGAATATTTTACACGAGTTGTTTTTAAAAATTTTTGTGTGTGCTAAATGCGCTGTATTTGTGTGAGTGAGTAGATATAACATCGCGTTGAGTGTATGTTAAAAATGTTATTGCTACTTTATGGCTGGCTGTTGGTTGTTTGTCACGTCAGAGAAGCACATGCAAACAGTTTATCATATGAAAACCCTTTGTAGGAAAAAAGTGTTTTGATTTAAATAAGTGGTTTTTAATAATATTTTTTTTTTAATTTATAGTTAATTTAATTTTCATAATTTGTGTTAAAAATGGCACTAAATAAACAAAATCTATCAAAATGTGACACTTATTCTCGTTATTATAAGTACATTTATGTTCATACATACATACATATGTACAACAAATGAATTTTTGTAAACATTCAGATGCTTTCGTACATATGGATACACATAAATGCACATGCATAAACAAAAATAATGGTGTTCTTTTGTTATGGCTTCAAGGATGTCTGTTGCCCTTGTGAAAGCCTAAAAGAGGAAATATTTGTTTTGTTTTAGACTGGAGAAATAATACATTTTGTCTAATGAAAAGGTGAAGGAAATAACAAAATGTATCGGTTTTTTTTATTGTTCTTTTATTGATTTAATTCATTTATATATGTATGTATGTATGTACAGCATATGTACTCTCTTTTTCTCTTAATATTATTACAGACATATTTTTTATGCTTTACCCACATTGACTGTACCTTCGTATTCTTGAGTCTACTTTTTCTTTTATATTTCTAATTTTTGTTTTTATCTTTATTCATACACAACAAATAGGAACTTTTGCAAAAGAGACACATATGCATACATACACACGCCAATAATAATAACAATATATCTCTTATTATTAATTAAATTAGCGTAGTGAAAAATTTATGCTCTTTTTTTGTTATAAACAGAATAATAGATAAAGTACGAAAAATTAAAGACGTATTTAAAACACAATAAGAAAAAAAGTGCGAACAGAAATCTATTTTATCAAATTAAAAAAAAAAAAAAAAAACACCACCAGTGGAATAAATAACCTGCTAAAAATCATGTGGTCTAAACGAATATGCAAAACAAAAAAAACAAACAAATAAATGTGAAGGAAACAAAACAATCTAAAAATATATGTATGTATGTACATAAATGTACAATTTTGTCTGTTAATAAAAAATTATAAATTGTATTTAATCATTTTGTGTAAGAAAAGTAAAAAAAGAACATGCCTTATATATCGATAGATTTTTTTAGAGGTTATAAAATACGTTTTGTTAAAGTGTTGACATATAAGCAGTTTTTTTATTATGTAAAAGCGTTTTTTTTTTGTTTGTTTTAGATATCTTTTTGATTGTTTATTATGTGTAGGTACATACATAGATAGCTGGACGATATTTATTGTATTTATTTTAAAAATTCCATTAAAGTTATAGAAAAAATAATTAGAAAAGTAGTTGTTTAAGCCAACAATTTAGCGATTTTTTGATGAACTCTTATCCAGAAATATACAGTGATAATATTGAAAAGTTTTTACTACATGGTGTCTTCTAACTATCAAAAAATGCAGTAGTAAATTCGTGCTAATAAGCCTTAAGCTTTAACATTGACATCAATAATAGAATAGACATCAATAATAGACATCGAAAATAGTGGATAATTGAAGATCTCTCTGTTGGGATAGGGCAATTTTTTTATACATACATATGTACTTAGTTAATGATATTTCTGTAAAAGTAATATTCATTCTAAACAAAATTCATTTAGAACCAAATCACCTGTTTATATACATACATACATATGTATGTATAATAACCCTGCCAGCAAATTGGTAGTCGACTACAAATAAAGCTAACTTATAATTCACTTTTATGGGCTGACTATAAGCTAACTACAGTGCGAGCTCGATTAACGCAACACCCCGATTAGCGCAACAGGCAAATTTTTTACATTACAGTCTTTATAAGTGCAACGATTTTCAAAAATTAGTCTCAATAAGTGCAACATTATTTTTTTTAATATATTTACAATGATTTCTGTTGCACTTATTGAGACTAATTTTTGAAAATCGTTGCACTTATAAAGACTGTAATGTAAAAACTTAGCCTGTTGCGCTAATCGGGGTGTTGCGTTAATCGAGCTCGCACTGTACATTGTAATCCAGAACTTACAAAAATCAAAGTGTTTATAGCTAGCTACAAAAAGTTAACTTTAAGTTAACGGCTAGGTAACTAACTTTAAAGTTAATTGAAAGTAATGCAGAGTCGGACAATTGACTACTTCCTAGGACATCGCAATGTTAAAATAGTTGTTGTTTTCATATAAAAGTAATCCAAGTGTCAACCACCACTACTTGAGAAATAGTTTTAAATTAATTGAATTGCCTGCAGGGATTAATTTGTACTTTTTATGCCAAAAATTAGTTTTCAACCTATTTTATGTACATTATTGACATCACCGTTAGGTTTATGATTTGTTTTTCGTTTACTTTGCATGTGTGTAACAAATTCAACAGAGTAAATATTCAGTGTTTTTTCCTATATAATTTATATACATATATGTGTATTTTCCTTCTCTTAAAAGTGCGCGCGCATTTTTTTTTTGTGAACTCTTAAATATGCTCTTCATTGTTTTTTTTTTTTTTTTCTTTATTCTTTATTTTTGTCATAAAACTAAAGGTATTTTATAATAATATGGTCTTTTTCATTTTTGTATTACATATTAACTATAAACAGTGTTGTATTTGTATTCAAAAGTAAGAATGACTTAAAATAATGTAGGAAGAAGGGAAATATGGGCCTTAAAATTTTTTTACTTCTGTATGAAAGGGTGTTTTTCTGTAGAACACATGTGTGTGTGTTCAAATATAAACATTGTGATAAAATATGTAGATAGTAAAATAAAATGATAAAGTAAATGTACCTTTAATTGATGGTCAACATTAAATTTGTTAGAAATGCCAACATGCAAAACTACAATTTGACAATTAATAAAATGCGTAAAAGAAAAATAATAATAATAAAAAAATTCATTACAGTGGGTGAGAAACAGTGATAGAAAATGAAACATTGGACCTGTTAAGTAATGATTAGTAATTAGATTTTTTGTTCAAAAAAAAAAGTAATGTTTAAATTACGATTATTTGCAGTTTTTCCATGATTACTAATTGATTACGATTACAAATAATCAAAAAAAATTTGAAAATTATTCTGGATTACATAAATTAATAGAAAAAATAAGGCGATTCTTCAGTTGTACCTAGTCCGATTATGAAAATAAAAAAATGAACGTTTTAATGTTATTACGAGTATTACACTTTCTTAGTCCGTGTTCACACGTAGAGACAATCTACGGCGTTCAGACAATCCAATTCTTATTTTTGACGTCATGTATGTTATTTATTTACAATTGTGTGTATGCATGTGTGCAATTGCAAATGAGAGAGTAAAGCGTATTGTCATTACAAGATAGGTATAATGTACTCGTTTTTTTACCCCACGCCGTCTTCACCAATAAACATGCAATCTTAAAAATAAGAATCTCTACCCGTGAACACAAACATAGATTTTATAGGTAAATTTTGAAAAAATTAGTTTTTAAACAAAAGAAAATTTATGTTAACTTAATTTATGTTAATTTATGTTTTCTTTATCGGAATATACATAAATATGTATGTAGGTACAGTATTGTTCGAAATCTAAGCAACTTTTTCTGACGAGGTACTCGTAAACAAAGTCAGTCTCATATTTTGAAAACAATGCTTAAATTTATAGTTGTACTACATACCTATGTATGTATGTCCTTACAGTATAATAATAAGAAAAAAATGAATTCTGTTTCTTAAAAAATATAAAAAAAAGAAATAGAAATTAAGTTCAAATATTGCTGTTCGAAATCTGAGCAACTTTCAGTACTTTGTATGATTTATGATTATCGCCCATGTTCTGAAAAACGCCGCGTTTTCAAAACGCATTTCATTTTGAAAACGCAAAACGCATTTGAGCATGTTCTGACAAACGCGCGATTTGCTTTTTTTTTCGATTTTAACACAAATGGAAATATTAACTAAATAAACGCAAATGGCGATGTTTGGCTATGAATATCCATCTTTAAAATTGTTTTTGAACTCCTTTTAAGAGTTTTCTTTGTGAATTAGTACAAAATTGTGTATTCAGTTGATCATAAATAAGTAAGCAATTGAAACAGACAAGTGGTATTAAAAAAGCAAATTTTAAAATTATAAATTTTTAATAAAAATTTTAAAAGAAAACGTACAAGATTCCTTTAAATTAAAAGAAGTCATATTAAATTTATATATTGTATAATTTTTTTAATTTTTTAAGGTTTACATTTAATACAATTGACCAAAATACTTCAGGGTACATTAGCAATTTGAAATCGCCAAAGTTTTAGCGTTTTCGTTTTGCAGAACACCTATTTGGCGATTTCAAATCGAAAACGCCAAATTCAAGCGTTTGGCGATTTTCAGAACATGGGCGTATATACTAATTGTAATGATTAATAATTAAAATACACAAAAACAAATGCTCATAGATAAATGTGTAGGATTCAAGTCTGCCTTTTCGATAAAAGAGGGTTTTTTAATTCCACAAATATCAATTGAGTCAGGAGATTAAATCTAAATTTTATTCGAAGTAAACAAAAAAAAAAAAAAAAATCTGGCTAAAGACAAACTAAACGGTAGACTTAGCCATGCAATTATTTTTATAACTTCTTCAAAAATAATCTGTAATGATAAATATATGCGATAAACACATATAAACTAACAAGAAAAAGGAACCATTAATAAATCATGCACACTGTAGGCACAATTTTCTCCCGAAAAAGTCTTATGGTCAGAAAATAAACACATTCTGGCTTTTTATTTAATGCAGGGAGAGAGAGACGATAAAAACAACTTGAATTTGATTAATAATTCCAAAAAATTATGTTTGGGACGTTTTGCCTATACATACATACATACATACATATGTATGTATGTATGTAAATAAATAAACTATTTACTAAACAAAAATACAAATACAAATCTATACATACTTAGTATTGCGTGGGTATAAAACATTTTAGAATTTTAAAATCTTACAGAAACCATATGACTGAATGTGTATGTATGTCTACATTATTTGGCTTCAGGCCAAGAAAACATTGCTGAGGTATAAATTTAAAGTTTTGTTAGGAATTTATTTAAAACCTTAAACAAGCCTATTAAAAATACATACAAACTCTATACAGCTGTACAAATATCGCAAGCATAGAAGAGTATTGGGTACAAAATCAAAATTTAATCTAAATAAATCTTATACCTATATGTACATACATACATATGTATGTATATAATTTATGCAGTTTTTGATATACAGTAAGACACCTTTTAACGCGTAGGATACGTTCCATTAAGGTAAAGCGCTTTGCGAGGCTATCTTTACCCTAGTTCTTATATCCGACTTATTACGAGAACCTACACCCAAGTACAGGTGTGGCCAGTAGCAATTTTTCACGTGTTTCTTTACATTTTCTCAGCAAACATTTTTTTGTTAATGCAATTTTGTAGCTTAATACAATTTTAAGTTGGCATAAGCATACATACATACATACATACATAACTGGCCTTTACAACCCTGTGTCAGGATTACGGCCTAGCTTCTCGCAGCACTCATGTTGTGTGTGTGTCAATTTTTTTCCATGAGTACCGGGACCTACAGTTTAATGTCGACTCCGAACGACAGACTTGAGAAGCTTGTTCATGGCAATTAGTTACTCTCAGAGCTTTTGCCAGAAGACTGCTGAGAGGTAGTCGCCGAAAGAAATGTTTTTTTCATATTTCTTTTTTTTTTTTTGAAGATGTCAGAGCCTGGAGTCGAACACAGGGCCCATATCTTAGTAAGCCAACACACTAACCACTAGACCACGGCGACTACATATATTCATACATATGTATATTTCGGATACTGAAAATTTCGGAGGAGGACAAGAAGAAATCGTAACCGAGTTATTCTCAGACGGCTTAGAAATCCATACTGTAAATAATTCTACGCAAATTATTAAATTAATGCAGCTAAATTCGTTGCACGTGATAGTACCATATGTACCAACCAAACAAGACTATCTTATCTGTTAAAATCTACAGCTACAATATCTATAACATGACATTGCAATTGTATGATGTGATACTTGTTACTATGTTGTATAGATCAACATTTGCAGGGCTTTAATATGTACATATGTATGTACATATTTTCTGCTACATAACGCTTGTAAACCATAATTAGGTGCGTATAAAAATATGAAACGCATTGTGAAACATTCAGTCAATAACCTAAACTACTAATTTATTTGTTATCATCGACCAATTATAAGAATTATTAATTGTGGCATACTGAGATAAAGGAAAGAAAACACATGCAAACTCGTACCTATTTAACGCTGCCATATACATATGTATGTATATGTATGTATGTTCATACATAGGCACAATACATATGTACATACATTCACAATATTCATAACTACAGTATTCTTTAAAGTCTGATTTCTTATAAAACTTTTTACTTGTTCTTATAAAACTATATGTAGCTGTAGTCGTCTCAAAGATAATTTTAATCAATTTTGTGTTGGGTGTTAAAAAATAAATTATGTTATCTTGGCGTGTTTTTTTTTCTTACAATGACATTAACATTTAGTTATGATAGACGTTTATTTGTGTTATTAGCAAACGTAAAGATAAAGTTAAATTTCAATTAAAAAAAATTAACCTTCAAATTTGTTGTTTTATTTTTGTATTTTTTTTACATGCATATGTATCTTGCAAGAAAAGTACATTTGTATGCACATATATATTTTACAGGAGAAAAACAATTTATACCTATAGAGAGCTTTGTAGTATTTAGGTATGCATGTATGTATGTATGATTTTTTTTAGAGAAAAATCAAGATTTCATCATATACAACATACATGAAATAAGTTTATATGTTATACGAGTACTTTAAATTTTGAAAGAGTTACATTCGGCAAATATTTGAAGAAAATAGCGTAACTACCAGCAGCCTTATGTGTAATATAAAATTAGCAGGCCGTTGTATACAGTGGCTAAGTTTGTCATTCCAATACGTGGAAATTCTTACTCAAAGGTACAAGGTATTTAATTTTTTGGTATCTCTGACTAGTTATCAAATAGAAGGAAGGGAAAGTTTTAATAATATCAGTCTATAGCGGGTGATAAACTTGCCAGTTTTTTGTCCAATATACTAACGAGTTTCTAATTTTTCATTATACATACGGTCATAGGTATTTTATGTAAACGTTATACATCCATAGTCTTAAATGATAATTTTTTTACTAAATAAATAGCACTTCTTCAGTTGACAGATATTTAACAGGTGGCAGTATTGCCAAACCGTCGGTTATTAAATCACTAAATGGATAAAATGTGGTCGTAGCCTAATGGTTAGTCTATTGGCTTACTAGACAAGAGCTCTGGGTTCAAACCCCATCTGTGACATCTTGAAAATTCATATCATAAATATTGCATACATACATACATACATACATACATACATACATACATACATAATTGGCCATTACAACCCTGTGTCAGGGTTACGGATTATCTTCTCGCAGCACTCATGTTGTGTGTGTTAATTTTTATTCATGAGCACCGAGACCTACAGTTTAAAGTCGTCTCCGAACGACAGATTTGAGAAGTACCAAAAATTATGACTCATTATTCAAGTCTACTCACTTTTTCCATACTCATTGCTGATCTCTGTTTATCATCTTGAAAAAAAAAATATGAAAAAATTATTTCTTTCGGCGTTCTATCTTATCTCTCAGCTGTCTTCTGGCAAAAGTTCTGAGAGTAACTGATTGCCATGAACAAGTTTTCAAGGCTGTCGTTCGGAGTCGACTGTAGGTCCTGGTATTAATAGATAAAAATTGACGCACACAACAAGGGTACTGCGAGAAGCTAGTCCTCCGTAACCCTAAAATAGGGTTGTAATGTCCAATAATCACCCTTATCGTGTTCGACGTATTATTGTTGTATTTCGAAATTTTTTTTAAAAGATTAATGACAAATTTTGCTTGATTTCTTTAATCTAGAACAAAAATGTCGAAATACGACAACGACTACTTCAAACACGATAAGGGTGAATGTAACCTATGTATGTATGTATGTAATAAAAAATTACAAAAAGTTATCATATTGATTTTGCGCGCCCTATTCATAATTTGTTTGTTTGTTTAATATTCATTAATATAATGTTTGTGAATTACTTTTGGGATTTCTTGAACTCGGTGTGTCTCTTTTTATCCTAAGACAATATGATAACGTACTATCTTTTGCCAAAAATCCAATCAAACTTGAATTTTGATTTATTAATTTCTGATGCTATCTATAGATAAAATAAAATTTCAGCTCTATACATTACCGGTTAATAGGAAGATTTTGTCTTTAAAAACCAAAAAAGAAAGGGAAACCACTAGATAGATCAATTAACAAACATGTTGTTTCTTCAGATACCAAAAACATTTATTTTTTATATGAGTGTTATGTGAGTTCGATTAGTTCTGTGAAATCTTAAAAATTTTTTTTCATCAAATAAATTTTTACAATTGGCATACGTTCTTCTTTATAATGATTTTTTGTTGTATTAATTGCAGGATTTTTTTTTTATTTTTCTAAAATAAACCGCTGCTAAAATTCATGCACCATATTAAGGAAAAATATTTTATTATAAATATATAAAACTACAGTCCAATGGGTATAATCTAATGCCGTAATATTTCAGCAGCGACCAATTTACACTAAAGTTTTTGTACATTTCTTTGCCTTCAAAAAAATTTATTATGGAAATTTCCATCAGAATGCAATTATAGGTTAAGCTGTTTTAACCACATTTTAATAATTGAATCAATCCCAGTTAACGTAAATTACCTGAATACCTACCCACTGACCTATACGGGATAGAGTGTGTTTAGGATCCCATATTCATGTTAAAAATATCTTGTCTCATGTGAAAAGAGAACGGAACACAATATTTTCTATAGAGCTAAATCTATATGGAAGGATAAGTTGCTATCTTTAAAGTTCCACAGATTAAAGTTGCTTCAATATTTTAATAATTTTTTTTCTGTTTGTTTTATCGTTAAAGGAATGTTTGTTATGAACAGTCATAATTAAGTGAGCACAAGTGTACAGTGTACACATATTAAAAATCAAAGAAAATACATTTTATTTAATTGAATTAAATTTGTTTGTAAACAAATGAAAATTCTTATACTAAATAATTTCTTAGTTTCCGTCGAATACTATTTTGGCCGAAGCATAAAACAATTGTTTTTGACTGCTACTCGTACTTTGTTAACGACTGTAGTTTTTAAAAGCCAAAATGTCTGAAAAATTAGTTCTATTTTTATTAAATTTCTATATACAAAGAAATTAAAAGTACAACAACCGCATTTTACATCATACACCTTTATTTTGTATTCATTAACACTTGATTACAATCGATTTTTGTTTAACAGCATAAAATTTATTTTAAATTTGTTTAATTTTTTCTTTTTTTTCAAATTCGGCAATTGGCCAAAATAAGGTATTGACGGTTTCTTTTATACCTTTTAGAGAAAATCCTAGATTACGTAAAATATATGGAAGTACATATGTATCAACATGTATTGTTGATATTATAGTTTTCATACATCACAATATGTTGGAAGAACTTACCAAATTTTGACGTTTTATATCTATATTTTATATTATATAGTTAAGCCTCTCAAATAATGAATATTAAATAATTATGAAATTATTATATAAAATCATCATTCGAAATTTTTTTATAATTATTTTCTTACCTGGAAACAACGATTAACGTATGTCCAAAATATGTACATATGTATGTACACATATTACCATAAATAAATTTTAATACATACTTAATTTTTAAAGGAATAGTGAATATTACAATTCGTTACGGCGGAATTCTTTGCTTATCAATTACTTTTAAAGTTATTCGATTCGAACACTCACAAAAAAGAGGAAAAATAGAAACATACTACAATACCGATACGATATCAAAGTGGCAAAATACTTGCAGTACAGGTTATATGAAAATAAATGTTCCCGAAATAAACTTAAGATTAAGAAAAAAAAAAAAAATAAATAAAACATAAATACTTAAAAATTTTTTTTTTTTAATTAATTAAAAATATACTTTATGCTATTTAAAATACAAAATAAATACATGCATGAACATCGGGACCTGAAATGCAAACGGACCGAACGTACGTATTTATGTATGTATGTATGTGTGTAACTAAACTTTTAAGCACCCCACACACGTTTCAATTCAATTGTCAATTCAGTTTATCAATTGAACTGATTCTTGGTCACACGCTTCATAAACTGAATTGAAGGATTTTAAATAACCTGTCTAATTCTTATTTTTTACTGGCATGCCTAAATAAAAGCGGCAAGCGTTTTCTACCCGTCAAAATTTCTCATGTCTATACAATTCACATGGAGCATCCCAAAATAGTGCGGCAGCAACGGTTTGTAATTGGAAAACCCAATTTTGACAGAGCGCATAAGAGTATGTATGTATGTTGTTTGGAAAACCATGTTTAATTGCAAAACGCAACAAAAAAATGAAAAAATTAACTTTATTATAAACGGAGATACCATAGAAAAGATAGTGATCGATGGTGAACAAATTGAAGAAGTAACAGAGATGAAGTACCTTGGTATTATAATTGATAAAAAATTTAAATTTGACTTACATTATGACTATATATGCAAGAAAATTTCAAAAAAGATAGCATTCCTAATGAGAATAAGAAATAAAGTATCATATATTACAACAGTAAATATATTTAATACCACAGTTAAACCGCATTTTGAATATTGTGCAAGAGTTTTGTTTCTTGGTAACCAACAAATGAAAAATAGACTACAAAAGCTGCAAAATTGGGGTATGAGGTGTATACTTAAATGTAGTAGTCTGACACACATTAATGAAATTTTGGAAGCATTGAAATGGTTGTCTATAAATCAAAGACTGATAATGAATGTTATAATGTTTATTTTTAAAATGAAAAATGGTTTAATGCCGAAATACCTAGAAAAACAACTCGCATACGTTGCAGATGTACAACCATACTAAGTATCTGAGAAATATGGGAGACTTTAGGCTGAACTATTGTAGGACTAGCTATTTACAGAACCTATTATTTTATAATGGTCTTAAATTATATAATGAATTGTCATTGGAACTGAAAAATGAGAATAATATTTATCGTTTCAGACAAAAATTAACATTATATGAAAAAAATTTTAATATTGTAAAATCCAAAAAATTAAATTAAAAAGAAAAAATTTATTATAAAATAGCATAAGGCTAAATAATATTAATAAAAAAAAAAGAAAAGGAGAAAGACATATCATTTCTATTTTTTTTTAATTAAAATTAAGTGAAGTGAATTAATTTTAGAAATACTTATATTTTTTTTTTGCAAAAGAAAACTAAAAGCGTAAATTTTGCCAGCTAATCAAAAGACTCGAACACACAAAGCACAATCGAATTAAAAGACTTGATTAGCCAACTTGAAAAATTGAAAATCTTTTGATTTTACTCTAGCAACTTGACAACTAGTTATTTGACAGAGTCTTGACACGACAACAACTGTCTTAATTGCCAATTGAATTGAAACGTGTATGGTGTGCTTTATATCTTTACAGAATTTGTAAAAAGCATTCCTAAAAACACAAGTGTTTTGTTCATAAATGTAGTGCTGCCTTTTACATGAGTAATATCGGTTTAAATTTCATTAAATAAAATACCGTTTTGCATGAAGATGTGTCTTGATAGAACCGTAACCAGCTAAAGATTTTTTTAATTTTTTATTTGCTTTTATGGTGACGATATGTACATACATATTTTGTTTAATACATACTATTTTTGTACAAATGAATGTTTAACACACACAAATTTATATCTGACGTCAATATTACATCTTAATTTCAGTTTCTTGTTTTATTTTCATTCGATTGAAGGTTAAAAATTCTTATATTAGTTTTTCTTAAAATAATTTCCTTTCTTTTTCATTATTTTTTTTTTTTTTTGCTGTCGTTTTACTTCGTTTAAAGATAAACAATAAACAGTATAATCGAACATACTGATTCTATAGTTTATTGTTGAGTTTAATATCATGTCCGTAGTACAGGTTGTTGGTACTCGAATATAACACTCATTTACGTACATACATATTTGCATGTTTAGCACCACCTTGTGTGCATTTAAACTTGCGTGTAAAAGTTCTCTTTTATTTTTAAATTCAATGTTGATTTTACTATTGATCAAACTTTTTATAGCATTTTAGGCATTATATGCAATGTTGTTGGTGGAGAAATAGGGAGAGGACAAATTAAAGTTCACATTTTTCAAAAAGAAAAAAAAAAAGAAATTTTTTTTTCAAGATGCTAGAGCTGGGGTTTGAACCGGGGATCTCGTCTTATTAAGCCAACACACTAACCACTAGACCACGGCGACTTTATTCACCTTACTACCCGATATAGAAGGTTTTTTCAAAAACTAAACTCTCTGCAAGAAACCTTATGGTAGATCCTAAATACAGTATGAGTTTACTATTTTGATGTTCAGAAAATTAAATTTGATATTTACTGCACATGTTGACCTATACAACATATTAACAAGTGTCATATCATGCAATTGCAATGCCATATATACATACATATATACATATGTTCTTAATGATGAATTCTGATCATGTTGTGTGTGTTAATTATAAAATAAAACTGCACATAAATAAGAAATTTTTTAGATCAGAGTTCTTAATGCAACAATGTTTTATATTTCATAGTTTTTTTTTTTTTCTTACAAAATTTGTTTGATTATTGTTAAATATTGTACTCGTATTGTAATATAATATATACTCGTATTGTATAATAAAATATTCTTTAAAATATGAGTAAAACAAAATAAAAGATAACGCTACCAGACTAACAGAACATTTATGTATGTATATTTGTTGTAGCCGAGTGATGTAGAGAATATTTACAATAGTATTTAAAGACAATATGCACAAGAAGCATTCATAGACATGGTATTCAACATAGTGAGCTGCAACAGCTTAGCCGGTTTGCAATAACATGTTAAGGTGTGTTTGAGACGGCATGACATAGTATAGCATGGTTTTTTTTTAAATGACATTTTTACACAAAATGAAATTAAAGTTAAAAATCTATATAACTTGTGTACGATACGTTTAATATTAAAACTTTTAAAAATTATATATTTTAGTGTTGAAATTGGTGAATCTGTACGTGGTGAAGATGTATATATTGTACAGTCTGGCTCCGGTGAGATCAACGATAATTTAATGGAGTTGCTGATTATGATCAATGCATGTAAAATTGCTTCAGCTTCTCGTGTTACAGCTGTGATTCCTTGTTTCCCTTATGCCCGCCAAGATAAAAAAGATAAGGTAAGTTTCATTACAAAAAGAACTAAGCCACTCCATTCAAGTAAACATATAGAAACACCCAACCACAAGAGAAAAAGTAAAAACTCACAAAATAAAATATGAAAAAAAAGCTTGAAAATTTATAAAAACTGCTCGTAATAAAAATTAAGTGTAAAACAAAATTATCAAGAAAATGAAAATCCAAATAATTGTGTAAATTATACAATATTTATACATATGTATATATGTATATGTTATATAATATATTACTAACTGTGAATTTTGTTAAAAAAGTTTAAACTTTCAACAATTTATAAGTTATTTAATTTCTTTTTAATATTTTGATGTTTGAAATACTTATATGTATGTATGTATGTATTTTTAAGTGTGTAATTTTGTTATATTGAATTACATGTTTAACAATAAAATTTGTTAAACCAAGAGCTTTAATTTTTTTTGCATTTTGATATTTTAATTCTTAAATTTCGAAATTTTGTTACACAAGATAATATTTGTTTAACAACAATCCTTAATCAGAAAAACCAAAAGTTATTCTACGGAAAAAGGTAATAAAGACAAATGTGGATTAAGATAATAAATAGATGTATAAGTATAAGAAAAAAATTATTTTTTATTAGTTTCTAGAATATCTATTGTATATACATATCTGTATGATATGAATATGAAAATATGATTTCAATTTTTGTTTCTCTTGTACGACATTGTAAATCTCGTATGTATTACAATTAATTTATTAACTTTAACTTGTAACTTTAATTTGATTTAATTTTCTTTAGCTGGCTGGCTCTGATGATGGCGGTGAAAAGCGTTATAAAAACTACGATTGGAAATTTAGGGTATTATTATTGTTTCAATTTTAGTTATTTTACACTATTTACCTTTGTATTATTAAAACAAAAATCTTCTAATACGGTGAACAATTTTTAATCAAATTATTAACTCTAGAACAATGCGTTTAATTTCTCTCTTTCATATTTAAAGCATATTTTGTACAAAATTTTATTTTGTTTTATATATTATGTTTCTTAATTAACAGTTTAGTAACGTTTTTTGTATTATACAATAAGATGTATTATTTTTAATTTTAATTAATTACTCAGTGAATCGTTTAAGTAAAAAAGTAAAACATTTCCATAAGCAATTAAAAAAAAGAACATATGACCAACATTTGAATTTTCAAAATTACAAATACTCGGCAATTAAATTCTTTGTGGTTCAGGAACCGACTTTTTATACATTACAAGAAATGTTGGAATTATTTTGATTTAAGCCTTTATTCATGTTAAAAAAATCAGATTTTTTTCATTTAAATTTGGTTGTATTTTAAGTTGATATTGTTTTGTTGATAAAATAAACAAACAATATCGAGATGTTTCAGAAATATGATATTAACTCGAAAAATATATATATTTTTTGCAATATTAAAAACAATATAAAGGTATTCGTATTTTCAAATAGAATTTGCTTACTACGATGTATTTGGATTTTCAAATTCTCTTAAAATATAATCACAAACAGTTTTTAGCCTCTACTGAAATGTTTAAATATTTGATCAAGTGCAATATGTATTCTTAAATTTTAATTGATTTGTCATTATGTAAAGAAAGGGACATGAACATGCTCCTTTTAATAATATTATGTTCTAGTTGAGAATCATATACATACATGTGTAATTCCAAATCCATACGTTAGAGTAATATCTCAACTAGCTTTGGAATGCAACTATACTACGAAGAAAATCGTGCGGCAGCGATAAATGACATCTCAATGCCTATGTTATATTAGTCATGCAAATTAGCTTAACTGTTGACTGTTTTAATGTCACAAAAATAACATCATCAAAACAACACATTGAATGGCTCTATTAATTTCTTTTACTGGAAAGCAATTTATTTAAATTTTCATACAAATAATGAAAAGGCACCTATAATTGAACCACTGCGTCATGAGTTTAACCAACAACGTTTTTGTAATTTTGTTGAGTATTTCAATATATTGAAAAATTTTCAACTTTTAAGATATTACCATTTTAACGGCAAAAAGAAAATGCTTTGGAAATGTGCTGGTATATATGTATGTATTTCATATTTGTCTCAAGATCATGTTTTATGTTTATCTTAATTATTTATTAAATACATAGGAGTACATATGTACATGCATGTTTACTATACACTCTTTTGTTAAAGTAACCATATTATTTATTGTTCAAAATCTCAGGTTTTAAAAAAAATTTTAATATCGATAACAAAATGGGCGTTGATTTTTGTTTATTTTTTTTTACTTTTAAGTTTATTAATACTGATTTGCAATGAAAAGCACTAGAAAAGCATACCATACATACATAGTATGTATGTATTGTATGTACCTATTAGAAATATAAACAAAATTCTGTACAAAATTTGCTTAATTTGGCTTAAAGGAATTAGAAATTTTAATTATAAATATAATTTATTTCCAAAATTATCTTTTTCCACATTTGATTTGTTTTAATTATTTATTGTTTTTTTTTTTTGTTATGAAGTAAAAATTAGAAGAAAACACCGCTTAATTGCAATAATGAAACTATTTTTATATGAAATCAATCAAGCAATCAATCAAGAGAGAAAAGATTATTAATTAAGTAAAATCAACCAAAACCGTTTTATTTTGTATGTCTGCATTGAAATATTTAAATGAGTTTATTAAATAAGTTTACAAATTACATATTTATTTGTCATATTTATGTATTATGTATAGTGTATTTTTGTTTTTGTCTTTAACAATTTTATTTACGTGTGTCTTGTTTGTGTGTACGTAAGAATGTTTTATTAAAAATATTTTTCTTTTTTAAATTACCCATTAAACATTTCTATTATTGTATGTATTTTGTGCGTCAGTCGCCTTGATGAGAGATAATGTAAAATACTTTTTTAACCTTTTGGGTCGTTTTGAGCTCAGAAACTCTGATAAGGATTATTATGTGTAAAATAATAACACAAGCAAAGCCTAAATTATATTAATTTAATAATAAATGAAAAATGAAAAAAAAAGTTGCGTGTTTAATCAACATATTAATTTCCTTTAAATCATGTTTTTGTAGGTATCCGTCCGAATAAGGTTTAAGGTTTTTTAAGGTTTTCAAATTTTTTATTTGTGGAATCTGCTTAAATGCTAAAGAATATTATCTGGAATCTGAAAGTTTTTAAGACATAATTATTGGAGCGATTTAGTCAATTCAACTATACGGGTATGTTCTAAAAAAGCGAGTTCGAGTGAAACTAAAATCGTGTGAAAATTTAAAGATAAAGCCCCTGATTATGGTTCACAACAGTTGTAAATTTGATGTTGTGTTTTTTAAATTTGGATTATGATTTACCACACTTTTCGCCAGTGTTGTATTTTTTGTTTTCTATGTTCAAATACCGCCATTATCTTATCATTCACAACAGTTGTAAAAACTGTCAAAAACTGTTTACAACAGCTCATTAGCTGTGTTGCTGTTGCAAGGCAAGTTGAAAAAAGAAAATGGAGAAAAACTTGTGTAAGTTCAATATAACAGTGCAAAATTTCTTTTGCAAATTTTAAAAGTTAGAAATAAATAAAGCCGATGGAAAACTGGTGAAATTAATGACAGCAAATCCTGACATTGGCCATGGCAAGCTACCATTTGGAGCTAAACAGATAAGGGAACAATTTTTATTGCAGCTAAATAGCTTGGGTCCAACTATTAGAATTGCGAAAGAATGGTAAAGGATTAGTAGATAAAATTTATAATTTCTCAATACATAAAAATGATCAAATGTCAATAAAAGAAATTTACAAGCTATTGGTGGTGGTCCGTCGACGGAAGCTAATGTCCTTTGTTTTTTCTTTTATTTATATTTAAACTTTATCTTATTCTTTTAAACTCTTAAAAAAATAGCAAATTTTGCATTCAAATGTCAGTTTTATTTACACAGTGTTGTATTTTAAAGCAAAGCCTACTAATGTTGTAGTCGCCCTGGTCTAGTGGTTAGCGTGTGGCTTACTATGACGATAGCGCTGGGTTCAAATTTCAGCTCTGATATCTTAAAAAAATAAATATAAAAAAATGTATTTCTTTCGGCGACTATCTCTCAGCAGTCTTCTACCAAAAGCACTGGAAGAGTATTTGATTGCCATAAAAATGCTTCTCAAATCTGTCGTTCGAAATCGACTTTAAACTGGAGGTCCCGGTACTCATGGATAAAAATTAACACACAAAACATGAGTGCTCCGAGAAGCTAGGCCGTAACCCTTACACAGAGTTGTAATGGCCAATTATGTATGTATGTATGCATACTATTATTAAAAATCAACCCTGTGACATGCACAACATCTTGCTGTTGTAAATCATAATCAGTCTGGCCTTTTATACTTCAGAATATGAGATTTACCCCTAAAATGCGAATTTAGTAGAAAACTAAACAAACATAAACTCCCGCACGACGAAATGTTGTGTTGTGGCGGATACAACACAGTTGTGTACCATAATCGGGGCCAAATAAACTTAAATTGAGCAAATTATTCTATAGTTTTGTTATTGAATAAAAAAGGGTTAACCCTGCCATTACACATGAAAGTACTTTCATGAAAATTTTAAAACACTCACAATTTTTTACTAATACATACAAATTTTTTTTCATTTTTGTTGTAGTATTTTTGTTTTTTTATTTTTTATTTATAATACGCATACGGAACTTTCATGAAAGTACTTTCATGTGTAATGGCAGGGTAAAAGATTTTCACATTTTAAAATTAGAGCAGTTTGAAATTTCATTCGATTTCAATTTCACTCAAATTTGTTTTACACAGCATATCCTTTACGTTATCAGCTGGTTGTAAAAAAATTTTATGTAGAATTAATAGAATTTACATTAAAATTAATTTATACATTAATATGCAATACGTTGTTGAATAATATAGAGAGTAAGAGAATATATCTCCGAATGAAACAAAAAAACTGTAATGAGATAGCTTATGTATTTAAGCTACTATACCAACTTTAGTGTCTTCACTATTCCAATCCTTTTGTTGAGTCCTCTTTCCCTACCTACTTTCAAATGTCTTTAATATTTTCCTCTAAAACTCTTTAATACTATTTATGTTTTCTTTGTTTTGTTTTAAAACTCTATTTTTGAACTTTATATTTTACCTCCTTTTTTACTTTTCTTTACTTTCCAAATATCTTTTTAGGAATTTTCAGCTAAACAATATACTGTGAGTAGCTAAGGAACTTTTTAGAGGTCCCAACCGAACAAACAATAAACAAGCAAGCAAAGAGCTTTGTTTCTTTTCCTATAAAGAATTTAAGCTTTTATAAAATTTAAATTCTAACAACTTCTAAGAAAATTTGGGCCGCTATTCCTTTTTTTTTTTTGTTATGTTCAAGTTAGTTTTTGTTTTTTCCCTTTAACATGTATCCTTGAATGAAAAATATTGTTTTTTTTTGCATGCTTAAACAAATTAAGATATGTTTCTCTTTCTTCCAACTCCTTATAAAAAAATATAATTTTTTTAAATTCAAGTTTCTTAAAGCAGCACTATTCTATGCATTTATCCCGATTGTTACAGTTTTCGTTCATAAATATTCTGTATATCACTTTTTGGCCTATTGTTTATTTTTTATTATTATTATTTCAATTCACTTTTTTAGATTTAGTTTATACAACAAAAGTAGAATATGTATAACAATTTAATTATGAATTATTTTTGTTATTTACATTTCTATGATTTTTTCATTATTTATAACATATTATGTATGTTTGTTTTTTATCGAAATTCAAATTAATTAATTGTTAAACTAAATGGGGCGTTAAAAAAATAAAAATCTTTTCTTCATGGATTTCATTAGTCTTCATATTGTCAGCGTCGTGTGTTCGTCATCATTAATAATAATAATAATAATAATAAAAAATGGTTTTTACTTAATACTCGTACAATTGAATCATATTTCATTACAGGCATTCATAATTAAAGAGGAAACACATATACATATTAAGAAATTTAAACATACATATGTACATATCTTTTTTATTTAATATTTTTAGTGCTTTTTTTTTTCAAATTAATTATAATAATATACCAATGTTTTTTTCTTTCTTCATTTGTTTGTTATAGAGTCGCGCTCCTATTTCTGCGAAATTGGTCGCCAATATGCTATCAGTAGCCGGTGCAGATCACATTATTACTATGGATTTGCATGCATCACAAATTCAGGTAAATAAATCTTAATTACATAATTTCAATTCGAAATTAGTTTTACTGTTCTATATAAACCATATTCGTTTAAAAGTGATAAAGTTAATTTAAAAAAAAAACAAAAAAATATTTTTCGCCATATAGGCAAATAATACATGCAATGTTAAATATGATATGCTGATTTTTTCTTTTATTTTTATATATATTTTTATATATCTTTATCATTATAAAGGTTTATCCAGTTGGAAATCATTGATTTGCTCTTACATTCAACAAATCTGCAATTTCAGCCTGTGATTTGCCTACATTATATGCGTGTTATAGCATTCAATTTAAAAGCTTCACAATATTTTGTACGTTGCATATTATTTTAATTTTGCAATGCACAACTTATCGTAAAACACTTTCAAATGCATACTAGATTACTTTTTCATAAGAAATTATCAAAAGAAATAGAAAATGACTGTTATCTTCCAAAAAAAAAAAAAACAATATATTGTACAAAAGCAAAAAGTTTTTTAGGTTTTGTCCAGTGAATTTTTGACTATTTGTTTATTGTTGTAGTGTAATGTTCATTTAAAAATAAGTTGACTCAGAAACTAAAATCAAGCAATGCTTCTTAAGTTTTGCCCAATACTGTATACATTAGAGGGTACCACCTTACAAGAAAAAAAGAGCTTCTCCGTACCTCCTCTAATATAAATTATTTTTGCAAATTATTCGAAAACAATTTTTTTAGCCAAACGTAGGGGTCTTCTTTTCAGTTTTTTCGTTATATCTTGGGCATTATTACATACATACATTACATTCTAATCTTAAAGTGTGATATACGGGGAGCGGTTTCTTTGTATATGGTCTTCTTGGAGAGGGGAACCTCTTATTTTTAAATTAGAATTTAAACCAAACAACTTTTTTATTTTTCACCTTTGCTGGGATTTGAACCTGGGCCGTTTGAGTTTTTGTGCGAGCGCTCTAACCACTATACCACGCACCCACACTAGTTTTTCAAAAACATTGAAACAAACAGAAAACTCTTTACTTGTCGTCAAGTTTAGTAATATAAAACCAGAGTAGGAAAATAAACAAAACTGAACGTTTGATCTCATTTTGTTGTGTTCTTTACAATGAGTAAAACAAACATAAAACAGAAACAGTGAGAAAGATTGTCCCATTTAATGTTGTATATTGTTTTTGTTTTGAGTACTACAAATACACTAACTCAAATGTGCGTAGATACAACAAAAAATGAATGAGAAGAAAAAGGATAGAAGAATAGAAAAAGAAAAGAAGAAGAGAAAAAAGCAACAAAAAACAAAGCAAGCACAAGAGCGAAAAGCTAATTGTTTCATTTGTGCTCTTTCTCATTTAGAAAGTATTTGTTTTTGTTTTGCTTATGTACAATACCATTAAAAAAATTTTGATAAGTGTATGACTTTGTTGAAACTTTTGCGAAATGTTTTGTTTGTTTGCCCACTTTGTATAAAACTACGTTGGTGCTATTTATTTTGATTTTGCTGTTTAGGAAAAATATTTGACATTTTAGCAGTACAATATTAAATAAAAACAAAAAAAAAATCAGAAAGTTTATATCATGGTATGTATAATCATCATAAGGTAGTCCCGCTTTACCAAAACAATTACAGCTGCTTACTTGGGATTGTCAAAATCTTATTCTTCTTCTTTGTTATTTATATTGACGTTAAGCAAGTTTGAAATTAAAATTTTTTCTTCGACAATAAGTTAGAAATTAAAATTTAAAATGATGAAATGCAATACCAAATTTAGTTTTTTATTTTTGTTTTCAATATAAATTGCAAAACGTTTTATGTTTTTATATATTTATTTATTTATATTTTTCGACATACACACATATACACAATATAAATGATTTTTTTTAATACAAGTTGCATATTTAATAAAATATAAATTCAGAGCTACTGTTGATGCAACCATCCAATGCGCCATGAGGTAGCCTCTGGATAATTATATTTTACAACGGGCGAATGTATTATATTGTTGATAAACTATTGAGTTTGGAAGGTCGTAGAGAGCGGTTGTCTTTTTGTCAATAAAAAAAAAAATTGAAATATATTAAAATTTAAAAAAAATTTTTTTAAATCAAATCAGAAAAATTATATAATTGTTCGACCTGTTACCAAATTATCCAAATAATAAGCAAATACTTTTTTCAAGCTTAAGGTCAAGTTTATTTTCAATTTAACAATCAATATTTCGATATCCTTCGGATATCATCTTCAGGATTTTTTTTTTTTTTTAGAAATCCTGAAGATGATATCCGAAGGATATCGAAATATTGATTGTTAAATTGAAAATAAACTTGACCTTAAGCTTGAAAAAAGTATTTGCTTATTATTTGGATAAAAAAATTTTTTTTTAATTCGTTAATTTCAAATAATTTTTTAAATCTAATATACATAAGTATATTTTAAACTCTATGGATCCCACTCCACCAGTTACGGATACTTTTGTTCCGTCGGATAAATTGCCTCCTGACAAACCTTTGTCGAAGGATATAAATAAATTATTTCTAAAGTGTGACCTATCTAAGAACGCCAATAGTCAATCTCTCTGTGACGCCAGTAAAAGGACTTTTCAACTGAATTCAGGTAATATTATTCAATCACCGAGTTCAAATATAAAGATAGCTGAGAATAGAAGAATTCCGGATAGTTATGTTAAAAAGGGAGCTCAAATGTTTGATATCCCCGATTTAAATTTTGATATGGAAAAAGAAATGCTTGATGAAGACCCACTTCTTTCGGCAACTTCTGAGGACGATGAATTTTCGCAATTTAACAATCGCAAAAGGAGGAAAACTAAGGTAGATTTAACTAATTTTAAATTGAATAGGAAACAAAATATTACACATTCTGAAGGAAAAACATATACTCCTAATTCACAAAACAGATTTTCTTTATTAGGGGAAATAGAATTTGAAAAAAGTCAAGCTGAAACTCTTAGAAATAAAACTGTTACTGCAGTTAATGCAACTAAGAATAGTTCTTTTTGTCCACCTATCTTTTTATTTAATGTTAATATTGAAAATTTAGTTGAACAGCTAAATTCAAAAAAAATTGTTTATAAAATTGTTAATAGAAATAAATTTAAAAGCAAACTTTTCGTAAAAGATGCAGCTGTCCATACAGAAATGATGCAGTTGCTAAAAAATAAAAATGTTGAGTCATACTCATATACACCGATGGAATTTAAACGATCTAAGTTAGTTTTACGTGGAATATATCATAAAACAGATTTAAATTTGATAAAAAATGAAATAAATTTATTAGTGCCTGATACAGTAGAAAACGTCTCGAGATTTTCCACAAACTTCTCAAAAAAGAATGGCTTTGATACAGGTTTATTTTTAATAACTTTATTTCCCGGTAAAACAGCAACAGAATTATTGGGGATTAAATACATTTTTAATCAGAAAATTACATGGGAATCTCCAAAGACTAAGTTTCAGGAAATTCAATGTTGGCGTTGTCAACATTGGGGACATACTTCCCGAAATTGTAATAGACCTTTCGCTTGTGTCAAATGTGAATTTATCATGCTCCAGGAGAATGTCAATTTGTTCCTGGCAAAGAAAATTTACCGTTCTGTGTAAATTGCAAAGAACATGGACATCCATCTAACTTCAGAGGTTGCACGGCCTACAAAAAGTTTTTAGAAATGAAGGGAAAAATGAAGAACATTGTTAAGGAAAGAAATCAAAGAGCATCCTCTAACTTATTTAATGCTATAGGAGAAAGAAGTTCTTATGCTGATTTATTTAAGGGAAAGACTCCAATCGTATTAGACAAACCAAAACCGAATTCGCCATTAGTAGAAGAATTCCTTAGAATTGCTAAAATGATTTGCCAACCGGATACTCTTTCACTTGAAAGCAAAATTGAGAAATTTTTGAATGAGTATAAAACTATGTCAAAGGAGGATGTTTAGCATTGTTAGATGACGTTAAAAATTCTTATGATGCATAAAATTTTTAATCTTTTAACTTTTAATGTTCGATCTCTTGTGGAAGTAAGTAGGAGGATAGATCTGCTTAACACATTAAGGAGAGAGGATATAGATGTAGCTTTTGTCCAAGAAACTCATCTTGGACAAAGACATAAGGTTTTGTTAAATGATTATACATTTATTAGAGATAAAAGCTCACAAGGCGTGGCCATAGCTATTAAAAAAATGTTTAAGCTTACAAAAATTGATTTAGATTTAAGCTTTCCACATATCTTCACTTCTATTGAAGTTAAGATAAATGACGAAATTATGAATATTTTACTTGGTTCAATATACATTCCCTGCAACTTTAATTCGTCGATGCTTAAAGAAGGGTTATCCAGTTTATTGAATATTTCCCAAAATTATGACATGTTTTTTATCGGAGGCGATTTCAACTCTCGACACTTGTCATGGTGTGACAGTATAATAAATGCTAATGGCAACATATTCTATAATTTTTTGCAACAAAATACAATTAATATTGTTCGCATTTCTACTCTTTCGCCTACTTATCCCAGTTCGGCTTCATTTCTAGATCATTTTCTTGTTAGTACAAATTGCATAGATCAGGGGTGAGCAACCTTTTTAATCAACGGGCCACTTATAAATTTTAAAATTTTTTGGCGGGCCGCACATAAATACTAATAATTTACAAAACTCTATTTATAATAAAAATTAGAATAAAAAAATATAAAACTTAATGCCAAAAAAAAAAAAGTATTTGCTTGAAATTTTTAATGAGAAATTTGGCACTGTTTTTTCGATACAACCTGATCAATATCAGCCGGAATTGATGAGGTAGGTACACATACACAAGTTTCTAATCGTGCATTACTCAGTCTTGATCGGTGGTCGGATTTATAAACATTCTCGATGTTTACTGAGAGAAATACATTTTTTACATCAGTATTATTCTGCATGTTCATCACTTCCCTTTGAAAGTCTTCGATAATTAATGGTTAGGAAAACATTTTCATGGAAACTGCTCTCTTCTCAGTTTCTTCGTAATTGAAATTCGTTGATTAATGTGTCTATATATTATGTGTATTTTTGAGAAGCAGCTACATTTGTTTGGCGGGCCGCATAAATAGGTTGAAAGAGCCGCAAGCGGCCCGCGGGCCGCGTGTTGCTCATCCCTGGCATAGATCATTTTAATTCAAATTATGAAGTAAACAGCCTTCCAACATTTTCAGACCACTTTCCTTTAAAACTTAGGTTAAAAATGTCACACTTTGAAATAGTTTTAAAACCCCCTTCTTTATTCACTTCTTTTAAAAACACAAATTGGGACAACTTTCGTAATGATGTTCGACGTGATATTATTTTAAATTTTCCAGAGCATAATAAAAACCTGGCAAACTCTGAGATAGATAATTATATAAAATATTTTTCTGATATTATCAACGCTAATTCAAATATGCATTCCGAAAGGATAAATCGTGACAATCGGAAATTTTTTATTTCAAATAATATAAAATTTCTGTTCAAAATTAAATATAATTGGCAAAAGCACCTAAAGAAGTTGTTTCATCGTAATTTAAACCGTCACTGCCCTGAATATTTACTCTTAGCTAAACAAATTCATTTACTGAACATCATTATTAAAAGACAGGTTGAATTAGATCAAGCTAAATTATTCGAAGACAAAATGAGGAATATTAAACCTGGCCCTACTGCTCATAAAAAAAACATATAATTTAATATGTTACAAAAAAAGACAATTGCCACAAGATATTTCTGTTAATGGAATTCACTTAGAAAATGACACTCAAAAACTAAGTGCATTAAAAGATTTTTTTCTGAAATTTATAGTGAAAAACAATATAACTTTGATACTTCCTTAATTGTTGATGAAGTTCAAACAGTCTCTGCCGGTGGTCAAGAATGTCAATTTGAATTTAGCGATACATTTTCTTCTTTGAATAATTTAAATAATATTAATTTTGTAAATTTGCAACAGGTCTCCGTAATAATAGGGGGCGTAAATAATAAATATTCAAGTGGATTGGATACAATATTCTCATATCAAAAAAGAAAGCTTTGCGAGCAGAAGCGTTTATTATTACAATATTATGTAATTATTATAAATAATTTTCCCATTTTTGTAAAGCTTGGTGCTGGATTCATTTTTAAGTAAATTAGGATATTACATTATATTCTTAAGTTCTCCTTCTCTGTTATTGTAATTATTGTAATTATTTGTATATTTTTCTTTGTAATGAAAATTAAAAAAGGCTCAAAAAAAAAAAAAAAAAAGAGGAAGAGCTTGTTTACAATAATATATTTTGTGTACAATGGTCAACCACAGTGCTGCTTTTATTTGACAATTCTAAGATATTTCATACTGGTACTACCTTATGATGATTATACCATGGTATATATCGTCGATGGAATTAAAGGACGCTGTAACTGACAAAACCTTAAATGTTCACCAGAGCCAAAAAACTTTCATAAATGTAGAACCAATACACTGTTTTTTTTTATTTCTCAAACGGCGTAAGTGAATTTATTTTCATCGTAGAAATTTGGGACCTGGACCAATCGACGCGTATTTTTTTTCTGATAAAAACGGCGTAAGTGAATTTATTTTCATCGTAGAAATTTGGGACCTGAACCAATCGACGCGTATTTTTTTTTTCTGATAAAAATGATGCAAAAAACGTATTTTCGATTTTTGTCAGTTACAGCGTTCTTTAATTCCATCAACGATATGAACTTATAGTTGTATCATCCTAATTTATGAAAATTTTCAAGTACAACCATTAAAATAAGAGACGCTCTCATAGGAAAAGAAGAAGCTATTAGATTACACTGGATTCCCAGCCACATTGGTATTTTCGGAAATGAAAAAGCTGACATCGCTGCAAAGTATGCTTCGTACGCGCCCATACTTACTGAGTCAATTTTCGAAAAACTCGATCTCCGAAGGCATATAACCACATATATAAAAAACAAATTCAGGGAGACTATCTCTAAACACTACCACTACTCTGTCATCAATCCAAACAACATTAGCCCCATATACCCAATAGGAATAGAAAAGCACAAAATTAAAACTTTTTCCAGACTAAGACTTGGCCACACATCCTTCTCCCATGAACATCTATTGAAAAGAGCCACCAACCCCATTTGCAACACATGTAATTGTGTCTTAACTATAAAACATGTCCTTGACGAATGTCCCGCCCTATCCAACTTAAGAAGCACACAATGCCCAATACAAACCAATCTTCTAAGCGAAATAACAATCAACAACATAAATACTATTCATAAGTTTTGGAAACAAACCAGACTTCGTGTTTAAAAATAGAAAAGCCGATAGCCCTCGTAGCTAGTGCTTACAGCTAATTTAATCTTAGAATTTATTCATAAGATTAAACAAATAAATAAATAAATAATATGAAAATTTTCAAATTATTACTAAATCGGACACACTTGTCAAAAAATATACCGCAAATATACAATTTTTGTCCATACATTCTGGAAAAACACACAATTTTTACCTTCTCGAACGTTTATAATATGTAATAGATTGCAACATGATTCAATTTTAAGGTGGTATATACGTTCCGGCTGACTGTTTTTTTTATTTAATTTTGTGTTTCGACAATGTCAAATATTTTTCTTATAGTGCATTTACACCAAACTCAAATCAAGTAAATTTAATTTGAAATCTCTTTGAAAATCTATAGTGTTTACACCTACATTTTTTGACAACTAGCAGGATTTCATTTTCATAAAAATAACAGCAAATAAAAAAATTAATAAATAAAACCATTTTTTTTTTTCTTATTATTTTACATTCAATAAAAGAATAAATAAATTAAACAATTTTTCTTTTGATTATTCTACATTCAATAAAAAATAATTCAAAATTCTTGAAATTATTTTTGTTTTAGTTTTATGAGGCTCTTTTCAATTGTCAGTTTCTTGGTCGGGATTTACAATGTAGAAATTAAACGACAGACAGAAATTTGTAGAAATAGTGACAAAAATATGAAGAATGTAGTACACGAATGTTTGTACAGGACATTTTGCCTTTTGCTTTTCCACTTTTGTTGTTTTTGCTTCTTTTGTTTGTCTTCTAAGTTCTATATGGTAAAAGTTTAAGGCAAGAGCAAAAGAGATTTGAAAAATTTCTGCCTTTCAATTTCCACATTGTAAATCCCGACCTCCTGTAGTTTTGTATTTTTTAGTACAACTTAGAAAAAATACAGAGTTGCATCGGAAAGTATACTAGATTTCAACTAGATTTTGTCGAAATCAAGTAACGAAGTAGATTTTGTTTTATATGGGAAATCTAGTAAAAAACGAGTAGATTTCAATTGAAATCTGGTAATTAGTTGATTTGAGTTTGGTGTAAATGCACTATTAGAAAAAAAAGCTTTGTTTTAAATGAAAAATGCATAAAAAATTTATTTTATAAATTATTGTACTACATTTCTTTACTTTCTATGCTGTAAGAAGCCAACGGAAAAAGTCTGTTCTAGTAATAATATATATTATAATATACAAATATACTCATGTTTGAAGGTGTTTTGTCAAAATTATTCTGATTCAATAGACTCCTCACCGATACTTTAACCAATTGAGTACACAACTCTTCTCAACGGCCATAAACAGTTTTTCCTTTGCTTATTTTAAAGTTTGTAGTCGCCGTGGTCTAGTGGTTAGTGTGTTGGCTTACTAAGACGATAGTGCCGGGTTCAAATCTCGGCACCGACATCTTGAAAAAAGAAATATGAAAAAAAAAAAATATTTCTTTCGGCGACTACCTCTCAGCAGTCTTCTGGCAAAAGCTCTGAGAGTAATTAATTGCCATGAAAGAGCTTCTCAAGTCTGTCGTTCGGAGTCGACTTTAAACTGTAGGTCCCGGTACTCATGGATAGAAATTTACACACACAACATGAGTGCTGCGAGAAGCTAGGCCGTAATCCTGACACAGGGTTGTAAAGGCCAGTTATGTATGTATGTATGTATTTTAAAGTTTTTGAAGATTTGTGGGTCGATTATGGATGGCAACCCAACTGCAATTGCGTTGCCAGCAAGCAACCAAAAATTTCTAGTTGCCGAAAAATTGTTCCTTACAAGGAAAACTTTAAAATTGGATGTGTTTTTGTTGCTATCCAGTAATTAAAAGCAAATACATAATAATACGTATAGAATTTGAAACTTTCGTTTTGCCATATTTTTTTTAATAATTTCATGGGAGAAAAAGATAAAACCCAATAGTAGTACATACATATGTATCTATAATTTACATTACAAAGATTAATTATTAATTACAAAAGTTTACATAAAATACACTCCAAAGCAAATTTTTAAAATTTATAATTTAGGGTTTAACTTAAAAATTCAACATCCTATATGGTATTCAATTATCCCTGCTCATAATAGGAATTGTGTGAGGAGGTTCAGGAATTTGGAATTCTTTTTCGTGACATGATGGTGGAGGGGTAGAATCTGACGATCCTATGAGCTTTACGCGCTTTGGTACAGAGCTAAACGTATGATTGTTACTTGAAGTTTCCTACAAAAAAAAAAAAAAAAAATAATAATAATAATAAAAAGAAAATGTATATAATTTTTGTTTAAAAACAAATTTGTATATTAAATATATTGTATTTAATTTATAAAATTCTTAAACCATTTATAAAAGTTGTGCATCTATTTATTCACAATGGTTTAACAAATAATTTTCTTTATCTGTAGTGTTACTATTAGAACATTTCTGTTCTAGTAATATACTCATGTTTGAAGGTGTTTTGTCAAAATTATTCTGATTCAATAGACTCCTCACCGATACTTTCGCCAATTGAGTACACAACTCTTCAATTCTTTCCTCTTTAAGTCTTAGAACATTCTCCATATGAATAATTTTTTGTTGAGCTGTTGTTACAAAACTATCCTTAGCTTGGGATTCACGTAAAATTTGTTCGTAAATGGAAAACAATATCATTTTTTGTGGCACTTGTACAATAGCATCACCAATTTTCTTATTAACTGTTACCATCATGACATCATCATTTTCAGTCCATAATTGTTCTTGTTCATCGGGTTTATCGCCCTTACTCTTTTGTGCTCTTATCATTAGCATAATATCATATAGTAGAGCCTCTATGGCTCCTGGTGTCCCTTTGGCCAGCTTGTCCAGCATGTATTTATTTTGCTGCAAACCCAATTTCGATAAAACTTTGAAGTTAAACGTCTCCCAATTGTTTAATTTTAATTGTGTATTATTTCTGGATGGATAATTGTGTAAATCTATTAGCTTGGGAAAGAAACGTTTAAGTAAATTGGCCACCGGTAAAGCATCAGAAAAGTCACGATTCAAATTTTTATATGTCACTTGCTGTTCTTGTAACCAGCATTTTAACTCGTTGAATTCGTCGTTGGTTAAATGTTTTGGCATGTTTTGGTTTTTAAACAATTTCTTTTTATATATAGATGTTGAATTTAATTTAAAAAAAAAGTTTAATTTTTTTTAATACAAATAAAATATATACATATATGTATGTATGTATGTATGAATTGAACTTCGATTTTTTTTATTTTCTTTAAATACTGAAGGTTTTTTCTACCGATAATTTTTAATTTTTTTTAATGTGAAAAATACTAATTGCTAGGATTTTAATATTTAAAGTAGTATTTATGATTTTTACAATTTAGTTTTCATTGATAGAACTTATAATAATAACCTAAATATGAAATGTATTGCTTAAGCTAGTTTTACACTGTCCCACTGAGTATAAAGACATGTTAGAAACTCAGATAAAATAAGTGAGTGTATAGGGTGCTTTAGACTAGTGGTCTTCAGTCATATTACTCAGCTAACGAAATTGTTCACATATTTTTTTTACTCTCTTCGTTAACATTACAACCAGGGTTGCTAAATTGAACAAAAATCCTGCCTAACAGCTGCTTGAAATGTACGAAAACTACCTGTATCGTTAATTCTTATTATAAGTATTAGTCCATCTACAAAGTAACCGCTCCCTGACACATTCTACCTAAACCTTTGACAACGAAAAGCGAATGATCAGGAGAAAAGCGCCACCTATAGGGAGATAGCAGATAACAGCTAAAAACTTACTTAGTGAAGGCACTCACCGCAATCAGCATGCAACGAAGGGGCAATTGCTGTGGATCATTCAAGGGTGAAGGTATAACACTGGCCTTTGAATGATCAATTCACAGCAATTTGTCTCATTCCTAAGGCGCTTAACAATATAAGAAAACAAAATATATACTCTGTTGTCATAATGTATTGTCTTTCCCACAAAAATTCCAATACAATGCACAGCATTTAGTATGGGTTTACCCCTGAGTGTTGGTCTCAATAAAAATATAAAAGCACTTCACGCTCTTTTACAATGATACTTGAAACTATGGCCTTAAATCTTGAAATCTGAAAAATTACTGTGTTTGCTTTTTTTAATTTATTTGATTATCAAGTATAAACGGAATTAATTTAATATAATTTGAAATGTATGCTTTTGGGGATAAGCATGTCTCTATGGCCATTTCGTCTCTGCTTAAGAGACTCGTCAGGAGACTTTTTCCCAAAGGTGTTATTCAAAACTATAAATACTTATGTTAAAATAGTTATAGACTAAATGCGAATGTAATGTATTGCTTTGTAAATACTTTTGTTTGGTTGTTATATACTAAATGGGATATGATTCGCATTTAGTCTATAACTATTTTAACATAAGTATTTATAGTTTTGAATAACACCTTTGGGAAAAAGTCTCCTGACGAGTCTCTTAAGCAGAGATGAAATGGGCATAGAGACATGCTTATCCCCAAAAGCATACATTTCAAATTATATTGAATGTATTTTGCCAATAAGGCGAAAAATATTTTTTGTTTTTTTTCGGAATTAATTTATTTAGAAACAATTCTTTTCTACGTATGTATGCACATATACATATAATGTTTTTCTTCTTCATACTATTTTAGGGTTTCTTTGATATTCCGGTTGATAATTTGTATGCTGAACCAGCCGTTTTAAAATGGATCAAAGAAAACATTCCAGAATGGAAGAATTCTATTATTGTTTCACCAGATGCTGGTGGTGCTAAACGGTATGTTAAAATCTATTTCATTTTGTTTGATTTATTTTATTGAATGGTTTTAATTATTTTTAGTGTTACATCCATTGCTGATCGTCTCAACGTTGAATTCGCTTTAATTCACAAAGAGCGGAAGAAGGCTAACGAAGTGGCCTCTATGGTACTTGTCGGTGATGTTAAAGATAAAATTGCCATTTTAGTTGATGATATGGCTGATACTTGTGGTACAATTGTACATGCTGCCGATCGCCTTGTTGAAGCAGGTGCTACTAAGGTATATCATATATTTAAATTTTTTCTAATAATTAATTAATTTAAAATTTATTTATAAAATTAAATATATATATTTTTTATATTTACTAGGTTTATGCCATTTTAACACATGGCATCTTTTCGGGACCAGCGATTTCTCGCATAAATAATGCTTGTTTTGAGGCTGTGGTAGTTACAAATACCATACCTCAAGACGGTCATATGAGAGACTGTCCTAAAATTCAGGTGAGACATATTTTTTGTGTATAAATATATTAAAAAGTTTTTTCATGGGCTGACCAAAAAAACCAAACATTTTAATTCGTTTTTAATGAAAATCATTGCAAATAAATTGATGGTGATACCTTGTTTTTCATACTAATTTTTGCCTTCGAAAAAAAAAAAAAACAAATTTACTGAAATTTTGGAAAATCATTTAATATCTACTTGAATGTATTACATATTTCTTAAACTATTTCCAGCTGTATTTATTATGTTTTGACCAGTGTTGCCACTGAAAAATTTAATTCTACCAAAATTCCTTTCAAAATCTACCAAAAAACATTTTATTTATCACGTTCACGCCGGCACTGCAATTCATGTTTCTTGCCCATAGGCGGTTGCACTGAAAGCTTTTCGTTCTATCGGGCGGGCGCGAACTAACAGCCTGTTTCTAGAACACGAATGGTTTTTGACATTCGTCTTTTTATATGTGAAACAACAACAAATTTGAGTGTTTTGTTGTTTTTATATGTGAAACAACAACAAATTTGAGTGTTTTTGTTGTTGTTTCACATATAAAAAGACGAATGTCAAAAACCATTCGTGTTCTAGAAACAGGCTGTAAATGTTTCAACGAAAGATTGTCAATTAAATTTGGAATTTTAATTGAATTTTTGTGTTAATTTTTTTGGATTAAATTTTATATTATTGAATAATTAATTTTTATTTTATATCATTGATATATTTATGTTATAAGTATTATTTTTGTTATAATTATTATTGAATTATTTATGTTTTCGTTATTGAATTAAATTTATGTTTAAAATACTTAATACAATATTATCTGTATTAAAATTATTATTAAAAAATACATATAAATGCTTTAAATGAAAATTTAAAATAAATTTTTAGTGATGTGCACTGCTTGGTAGTACAATCATATGCGTACCACCGGTGGTACGCGCCGCCCGATAAGGCAATTCTGTGCGAGCCACCGGTTGTACGCGCCGCCCTATCAGGCAGACATGTGCGAGCCACCGGTGGTACGCGCCGGCGTGAACGTGTTAAAAACCATTTAAGAACACATTTTTGTTAACATATTTACATGTATTTGTACATATAAATAACCAAAAATAAAAATATAGCGAAAAGAATTAAATTTCTTAACAATAAAATCGAAAATACATTAAGTAATACAAGAAATATAATGAAAAGAATTCGATTTTTCAAAAAAAATCTAAATGCGTCGTATGTAGGTATAAAAGTTCATAATGTTATTTTAAAATTTTTATATACATATGTATGTCCTACATACAATATATGTATGTATGTAATAATTATTATGAAAAATGTAATATTTTTGCAAATATTTTTTTTATTTACATAAGTATGTATAATTTATTGTACATGTATTTATTCATGTTAATTGAAACTTTTGTAAAATAATACATATATACATACATTACATACTTAACTGGCCTTTACAACCCTGTGTCAGGATTACGGCCTAGCTTCTCGCAGCACTCATGTTGTGTGTGTAAATTTTTATCCATGAGTACCGGGACATACAGTTTAATGTCGACTCCGAACGACTGACTTGAGAAGCTTGTTTATGGCAATTAATTACTTTCAGAGCTTTTGCTAGAAGACTGCTGAGAGGTAGTCGCCGAAAGAAATATATTTTTTTCATATTTCTTTTTTTATTAAGATGTCGGAGCTGGGTGTCGAACCCAGGGCTCATGTCTTAGTAAGCCAACACACTAACCACTAGACCACGGCGACTACAAAAAATAAATAATAATGTAAAATAATACAAATAAAGAAATTCAGAAGGTAATTTGCCCCCAAATATGTGGTTGAAGAATATTTTTAAAGCCTTATAAATCTTGCAACTTCTTATTTATTAAGATTTTTACTAATCAAGGCAGTTATGTTAATGGTAATTAATACGCATAAGTAAAAACGAATTTTAAGATTTGCAAATTTTAGCTGTTTGAAATTTTAGTCGTTTTCGAGTTTGTTGCTCAATTTGGTTTTGATTAAGGAAAGTGTTGATTAAGGATTAAGGAAAGTGTTGAAAATTTTAAATATGGAAGAGAAAGGGAATTAACAACAAAGTTGGTTAATTCACCAAAACTTTTTTAATTCAAACCATTTCTAATTGAACAAACTTTAGCCGTTGAACGATTTTTTTCTGTTAATCGCAACAGATTCCACTGTGTGATAATAATATCAGGATCACAGTCTATAAGATTAGACGTCTTTTGACAACACGTTCTCAGGACTAATTATTTATAACAATTTAATATATTCTCGATTAAAAGTAAATGTAGCATTGATTTGGTTTAGTAATTCAAAATAAAGTTGCAAAATTTGATGTTTAACATAAAAACATTCTTCCGAGGTAAGATTTTTAGTAGTATACATTTCGGCTTTTGTACCGATAAAACATCAATGTGATTATTAGTATTTTTAAAATCAGTTTCATTGTTGTGTATTAACTCTTTTTTGATAACATTGCTTAATATGAGAAAAAAGTTCTTGAACTATTCGACTAAAATCCCAGATTAAGATTGTTTATAATGGGCAATACAGCTTTTTCTTTGGCTCCTGCTAAAATCTACCAAAATCATATTTAGCCTACCATCCTACCAAACGAAAATTTTTCTACCAATAGTGGCAACCCTGATCAGTACTTATAGTAGAGTTCGTGTGTTCGTGCGAGCTTAAATCAGCAAAAAAATATATACATACATTACGTATAACGATATTCATTCCATATTCTTGCAAAATAATTTTGTGTCAATTTTTTATATTTCAAATTCTTTACAATTTGTGGCCAACAATAGGTTTTATTCCTGTTGGCGAAATCGCTGTCGTCTAACGACTGTTTTGTAATAGAGTAAAAAAAAATGGTCCTCTTGCCTTTAATCCATAACAAAAATGTTGTTAGACGACGACGTCGCCAATTAGAATAATCAATCATCCCTAAACAAGATTACTTCGCCAAAAGACGTTTGGATTTTTCTATCCTATTTCTGTTTTAAAGCTGCAGTCAACAAAACTTCTATACGCCGTTTGAAAGCTCCAAGGCCCAAGACTTTTTAAATACATAGTACGACTTATGGACTTTTGTGTGATTTTCATCTCAAGCGCCATGATTTTCTGTAGACGGACATGCGACTAATGGCGAGCGTGCGAAGCGTTTTGAAAATATATTTTTTTTCTCTCTACACTTAATAATAAAGAATAAAGTTTCATAATGACTTAGTATAAGCCTCAACGTAAATAATGCTTATTCTTCCCCATAAGTAGTCCATGTAATTTTTATGAATATTTTTTTGGAATTAAGAATAAATAATTGCCATACTTAATATATATTTCTTTTTATTTATTTCAGTGCATTGATGTCTCCATGATGTTTGCCGAGGCTGTGCGAAGAACACACAATGGCGAAAGTGTGTCTTATTTATTCTCAAATGTTCCATATTAAGAACTATTTAAAAAAAAAAATAATTTTTAATACAGTTTTTTAAATATATACATGCATCTCTTTTTTATTTGTAATTTTAGTTCAAAAACTTTAAATAATTTGTTCTTTCTATAAATTTTCTATTTGCATACTACGAGGGCGGATCAATAAGTCCGTGACTTTTTGAGTGAAGCACAGAAAAACATTATTTTTAACATAATCTCCTTTTAGCTCAATACATGTAGTCCAACGTTTCTCCAATTTTTTATTTTCGAGGTCTACAATATAGGCATTTCTTTGATCAATAATTTCATCGTTGGAGCTAAATCTTTTTCCACCGAGTCCTTTCTTTACGTTTGGAAATAGAAAAGTCACGAACTTATTGATCCTCCATCGTATATATAAAACAATAGCAATATTTAAACCCGCTTTCCTATCCATGATATGTGGTGCAGTAAACATAATGGGTTGTTGTTAAATAGTTTTCTTCGACTTTTTTTTTGTAATATTTCTTTTATTATTTAAGATGATGTTGTAATTAATTTGCCATAACAAATAATCCGATGTTTTTAATACGATTTTAAGTTAATTAAATTCAAAATATATTAAAAATTATGTTTTAACCGCTCTATACCTATAAAGAAAGCAATATATAAATTCAATTATACAAAACATATTTTACCCCATTATTTCTCTTATATAAAAAATCAAATAATTCTAAGCTCATAATTTAATTATTTTTGTCGTTTTTTCATCAGTGGACTTTAAAAGTAAAAAAAAAAAATATTTTTATATAGAATACTATGTACTAAGATTGTTTCACTAAAGAATATAATAAAAATACATATTATTGTATACAGACATACTTTAAATAGTAAAAATGCAAAGAAACACTCACCTCTTAAAGTAATTTAATAAAAAAAGTAAACAAATTATAAATTACAAAAAAACAAAAGGAAAAATAATAATTGTTATAGTTAAGTCTTCATTATTAAATAAAGGCATAGTTCAAGAAAATATTTGAAAGTAAGAAAGAAAATATAAAAACAAATTTTAAAAATATATACACACATTGTATATTTAAATAAATAAAATTAAAAAAAATAAATATGCAAAATAAATATAAAATAAGATTAAAAAAAAACTCAAAAGTTTTGTGTTTGATTTAAATTGAATGTGCAATTTCTCGAAAAGGGCATATGTCTGAATATTTAAAGTTTACAGGAAATGAAAAAACTGATTATTTTTTAATGAGGTATTAGTTCAACAAATTTTATACGGATTATATTTTAGGGCTAATTTGTAACTGCAAATTTCAGAAACATTTGGATATTGATTTTATTATATATCGTCATATTAAATGCAAACGGACGTAACTACACTTTTTGTTTTTTTTACAGGAGAAGCAAAAAACCTTAAAATCAAAAATTTTGTAAATCCTAAAAATCATATAATTTTCATAATCGAGATATAAGGATTGGCATTCCTATATACAACAAATGGGTTTTCATATAAGGATTTCATATAAACGTGTATTTAGTTATGTCTTGTTGCATTTAGAAATACACGCACTTGTAGTTACGTCCGTTTAAATTTCGTTAATAAAATCGCAATTTTTGATTATAGGAATCCAATATTTTGCAAGAACATGTATTTTGATAAATCGAACCATAATTAATAAAAAACTCAATTTACGTCCGTTTGTATTTAATATGACGATATGTATGCTTGCTTATATATTTAAAATTAATGAGATGTGCCCTTTTCGAAATGTTTAATATCAACGAACAAAGTTAGGTATAAACATCTTGTCGGAGGAGGAAAGAGGCAGATTGACGTGGGCAAGAGCTCATGTCGGTGATCGTCCACCTGCCTCATCGATTAAACCCGAGGCAGAGGTCCGGCGAGCAAACTGCTCGGGCTCCTCTGCAGCCTTCCAAGCGGCCTAGAACCCTACCACCCAGGCCCAAACCCTCTAAGCCTCTTAGCGAGGTTGTAAAAGAGAGTTTGACCTGGGCGGTGATCGACCATGGTCACGCGGAGGGTACCGTCACTCCTGCTAAGTGGAAGTTGGTGGAGTTGGCCCTCCTCAAGGTCTTCTTAGACATTATGTCGTCTAATCCCGGCCCTTCACCCAGTTGCCGCGATGCAGGGTGGTTCCAAGGGCATATCAAAGTAATAGCCTGTGCAGACATTCGCTCGATGGAGCTGTACAAAAGTGCTATTAGTAAGGTCGGAGAGGTGTGGCCCGGGGCAAAGCTCGAAGCCACTCCTCTGGATAAGATCCCCCAACGACCTCGATCACGGGCTCGTATTCCTTCCGAGCCCTCCAAGCCCGAAGAGATACTTCAGATTCTGAAGTATAGTAACACCGACCACTGATAACTGGAGGGTAGCAAAGGTTGGTGAGGCTAAGGGCAACTCGCGCGACGTCATCATCATCTTGAATGAGAAGTCGCTTCAATTAATCAACACCCGCGATGGTGTGATTAATTATGGTTCCGGAGCAATTACACTAAACGTGTGTAAGGCTGATGCCCAGATGGCTCGGCTACCCCCAATTGGGTTGCCGACCCCGCAGGTTCACCCTAGTTGCTCTGGTGCAATCGCTCTAGATGAGGACATGGGAATCCATTCCTCACAGAGCTCCAAATTGAGCTATGTCTCCAATTCAGAGCTGGTTGGGGACATGTTCAATGGGTTGGAGATTGAGGCGGGCGCTGTCTCTCCTTTATCGGAAGAAGATGCCAACGCCACCATGGTTGCCCCTGATGATGAGGGTCATCCAAATCAATCTCCACAGATCTAAAACTGCGTCAGCGGCCTTGCTCCTGCTTCTTTCGAAGGGAGATTGGGAGCTCGTGCTAGTTCAGGAACCTTGGACCGTAGATGGGAAGGTTTGTGGACTCAACGCCGTCGGTTACAGAACGGTGTATATTCATCATACAGGTAGGCCTATAGCTTGTATTATGGTTAAATCCTCTATTAACGCTTTTCTTCTTCATAGGTTCAGCGATAAGGACACTGTGGCCATGGCGATTACCTTGGGCAACACATCCCTGTGGACAGTGTCCTCATACTTCGCCCATGACTACGGGCTAAATCCCCCGCAGGAACCCGTAGGTCAGCTGGTTACAGAGGCGAACAAATTAGGTATCCCGGTTCTGATTGGCTGCGATGCCAACGCACATCATGTGGTGTGGGGTAGCTCGGATACCAACGAAAGAGGTGAGTGTCTTTTTGATTTCATCCTTACGAATAATCTTAGCATTGCTAATCGCGGTGATGAACCAACTTTCTGGACTTCGTCCAGGAGGGAGGTTCTTGATATCACCTTGGTTAGTGATAATTTTTCTGAGGAAATCTTGAACTGGCATGTATCTGGTGAGTGCTCCTTCTCGGATCACAGATACATTGTCTTCTCTCTTGATCAAGCTATCTCCCCTTGCAGGGAGATTCTCCGTGCTAACAGAAGATGTACGGACTGATCTCTCTTCAGGGACAAGCTCCGGCACGATCTTCCGGAGTCTCCTCCTATCGTCCGTAACTGTTCGGACATCGACAGGACTGTGGACATATTGTCCGCTGCCCTCGAGAATGCTGCCTCATCCTCCACTAAGACTCCTGTGTACAGGGGTAGGCCTAGGCCTAACTGGTGGAATCAGGATATCGAGGATCTTCGTCGTCTGTGCGGCAGGCTCTTTAACATTGCTAAGTCAACGGGCGAATGGGATCTGTACAAGGCAAAGAAACGGGAGCTGAAATATGCGATTAGATGGGCGAAAAGGGCTTCGTGGAGGGAATTCTCCTACAACGTTGAATCCTCAGCGGAGGTCAACCGTCTTCGTAAGGTTTTAAGCTCCTCCAAGGGAGGCGGCGCACAGTGGAAAATCGTAGAGTAAGACCAGCCCATAATTCATTTTTAAAAAGGTTCGAATTACACCATAATTTTTCTTTTATCGAAAAGCTAAGTTGTCGAACTTAACAATTTGAGGAAAATATTTGATGTTTGGTCAGTAGTAATACTCGGAAATAAGGACCGTATTCACAGCTTTTTACGACAACGATTTATTACTGTAAGAATAAAACATATTTCAGAGCATATTTTTAATATAATTCACATTAGAATTAAGGAGTTATATACCTTATTGGAAAGGCAATTTGATGTAGATTCCGATTTTATAAATAACGGATCAGGTTTTAGTGAATATATTTGAAGTTTTAGCTGCTGTAGGATGTAAAGTTGTTTTGGTTGTATGTTAAAACTTTGGTAAGGCTTTTAATTAGGAGCTCTGCTTAGCTCTGCGCTCATATGTATAAAATTTTAAAGCTTAATATATTAGTAAAATACTATAAAAATATTAGCTGCATATTCGTGCCTAAACAAAAGTTACATTCAATAACGTTAAAAAACTCAGTTATTTAGATAATTGAACAACAAAAAATAAAAATTCCGTTATATAAAAAAAGTTGACTAGTAGGCTATTGATGGAAAGTTTAAGAATTGTCACAATTAATATATGTATTTGATCTTCTTTTGTGAAGAGATTATTAAAAATCAGTATTACATTAATTAAAAATGAATATTTTTAAGTGTTCAGTGCGTCAAATAATTGATACTTATATTGAAAGTGGGAGAAATACACAAAGTATTAAGGTTTTTGTTGAAAAAAATTATCAACTTTCTGAAGAAAATATAAAATACATATATAGTCAATAATATAAAAAAAAACTGTCATACCAAGTTTTATAAACGGTGGAACAAATCAAACAGATCTTTAAAAATATAAAAAAAAAATGTTGAGTGGTTAAATGGGGACTTTGCACATTGGTTATAATAGTGAATTCCAAAAATGGTCAGCGTTAACTGAAAATCATAAAGCAATAAAGAATCTTAAAAAAGCTAATATACAAAAACGTTTTCGTGAAGAGTTGGGATTAATTATTGATAAGCCAAGACAAGGAAGTGGTAACAGCAATTCTGGTAATACCGCTAGGAGATTTTTTTTTAATTTTTCGCGATCTGCTGATATAACTGGAGTAGATAAAGAATTAATAAAAAGGTTTCACATCATTCTTCAAACTTTATCGTCGGATTTAATAATAGACCCTAGAAAATTTGGTAAATATGCAATGGAAACAGCAACATTGTATATAACAAAATACAACTGGTATCATATGCCATCATCTGTCCACAAAATATTGATACATGGGGAAAGCATTATAAAACATTTTGCAGTGTTGCCTATTGGTCAGCTGTCCGAAGACTCACAAGAGTCACGCAATAAAGACTACAAAAATTATCGTTTACATCACTCTCGAAAATGTTCGCGATTAGCCACTAACGAAGATGTTTTCAATAGATTTCTTTACACCTCTGATCCATATTTAAGTACTATAAGAAAACCATCCGCCAAACTTGCAAAAGATTTGGATGAAGATACGCTTAAACTAATGAAATGTCACAGTTAAAGTGTTTTTAAATATTTAAAGTTACACTATATCGAACAGAATGTTTTCTAAGTTTATTTTTTACCGTATTATTTAATTATTTTCAACAATATACATCGAATATGTAGGTTTTATTTTATAAAATCAAAACCCAGTAAAAAATGGTAAAAGTGCAAATTAATAAAATCATATTAAGTTAGGTGTGGGTTAAAATGACATCACATAAATTAAAAATATTAAAAATGTTACATAATAAAAATGTTGCATAATAAAAATGTTAATATAACAAAAAAATTTTATTTAATTTTACTATTTTGTAAACTTCTTACCTTTATTCTGAAATAAGTTCTGGTTTAATTTAGCTCATATTTTACAAAATAATAGCAAATATACTTAAGATTATTCTTGCTAAATTTCAGAACCCTATGTCTAAGAACAAAAAAGTTACAGATTTTTGATCCGATAAGGACTAAAATTTTCCACTGTGCGGCGTCTGGGATATGCCCACAGACATTGTCTAACAAGCTCAACTTCGCTCTGGACATTGTGTCTAGGTGGTGCCGGGAATTTGGACTACGTGCTAATCCTGCAAGACGGAGTTGATGCTCTTTACGAGACGGTACAAGATACCTCATTTCGCTTTACCCAGCCTGAACGGGGTTGGACTGCAGTTGAGTACCTCGGTTAAATATCTGGGTCTCATTCTGGACCCCAAGTTGAACTGGGGGCCAAGTCTGGCTGAAAGGGCGCGTAAAGCTGCCTGTGCTATCTACTGCTGCCGCAGGGCAGTAGGGGCTAGATGGGGACTACGTCCCCGCGTGGTCCGCTGGATTTATTCGGCGATCATAGAACCGAATCTTTTATACGGAGTGGTCTTTTGGTGGACCGCTCTCGACAAGTTCTGTAACGTCAGACTCCTTGATAAGGTCAGGAGGTCCGCGGCAATCCAGATTACTGGTGCATTACGGACCACCCCCACAAAAGCACTCTTTGTTATGCTGGGGTGGCTTCCGTCTAAGATTTTTGCCAGGCAGCAGGCTAAACTGGTGGCGGTAAGACTTAACGCACTAACACGGTGGAATTTTGTACCCTCGGGGCACTCCTCTATTCTTTTGGAGGAACCTCGGATACGGGACATTATCGATTACACCTCACCGAGACTGGAACTGCACTGAGACTTCCACGTGATGATCCTAAGTAGGGATGACTGGGCCTCTGGCGGGGTCATCCCCAGTGGATCGGTGAAAGTCTATACTGATGGTTCCAGGATTGGAGATAAAGTGTGGTGTGGGATCTATTCGGAGATGCTCGCCCTCTCCATATCCCTTCGCCTCTCTGATTACTGCAGCGTTTTTCAGACCGAAATAATGGCTATATGTCACGCTGCAAGGGTGATACTTCGGGATGGCACTCCCACTGCCAGTATCACCATATTATCTGACAGCCAAGCGGCGGTCAGATCCCTGTCGAGTTTGACCACAAACTCCAAAATTGTCGGCGACTGTCGCGATGCCCTTGTGGCACTCTCGAGACAGTGCGTCGTTAATCTGATCTGGGTTCCTGGTCACAGGAACATCGCGGGTAATTGTACTGCGGATGAACTGGCTAAGACGGGTTCGTCTCTGCCTGAGGTTCATCCTCACGTGGAAGTGGGTATACCTCTTTCCTCCGTTAGGCTCCTTATTAGAAGGACGCGGACCTAGCCTGGTCGCGGGAGGAGTCTTGCCAAGTTGCTAGACTCACCTGGCTTAGGCTGGACTTGAGGCGTACCAATCAACTCCTTAATCTAGACTGCAGGGACATCTCTTCCGTTGTATCTATCCTCACAGGCCACTGCGTGATGGGCAGGCATGCAGAAAGACTGCGCTTGCCCGCAAATGACTTCTGTCGTGGCTGTGGGTCGGCTGAGGAAGAGGAGACTGTGGTCCACTATATTTGCCAGTGTCCATCTCTGGCTCGACGCAGATTTCCTACATTAGGATCTCCTTTTCTCGATGGCTTGACTGACCTGTCGATCCTGGACATTGGATCAATTGCCAAATTTATTAGGCTCTCTGGCTGGTTTCCAGCATAATTTTCTGGGGAAGTAGTGCTTCTTGTGTGGAGCCCCTGCCTATCAGGGCTCCCCACATCATGTGGTATCACAACGGGCCGCCATGCGTGCTCAAGTGTGCCTTGTAATTACGAGGCTGCCACTTCCTCCTATCCTATCCTAGGTATAAACAAATTAAAGGCAATATGTACTTCTACTAAAAATAAATAATATGCAGGCATTATCTGAAAATCACTTTTTGTGAAAGTGATTTCAAATCACAAAAGAGGTTTTCTGACACCAAAATCGTTTAAGATTTTGTGATTTTAAATCGGTCAGGTAAATGCTTGTCGATTTCAAATCATTTGCATTTTTAAACTCAATTTTGCTTTCAATTAGGCGAAAAAAGGAAACAAACATATAATTTCATTTGTTTTGTATATATTTCTTCAATAAAAAATATAATTTCATTCAGAAATATTCCAAAATCTGCACATTAAAATTTTTTTGTTTTGTTTACATTTTTCACAATTTGCTTTTATTTTTGAAAACGGTTTTTAGAGTTACCAGACCAGACGAAACAAAATTAAATCTAATCAGAAAAATTATATAATTGTTCGACCTGTTTCCAAATTATCCAAATAATAAGCAAATACTTTTTTCCAATTTAAATTGAAAATAAACTTGACCTTGTTTATTATTTGGATAAACAAAATTAAATAAAAAAATTGACCACACCTTTCCTGGGGCTCGAACTTCGGGCCTCCAGCACAAAAAATTTATTAAATTTGTCCATAAAAATGAATATATTTACCCAATTCACAAAATGTTATATTGTTGTAGATTATAGTTAAATGGCATTTCATTTTGTGAACACCTTGTCGTAAATATTGTTGTAGATGTTATCCAGTGTTATCAAATTTCTTGAATAAAAAATTTAAAAAGAAGAAGAGAAGAAAAACATTTCAAACAATTTTTAAAATACATTTGAAAAATAAAAAAAAAGTTTTCTAACTCTGGTGTATTGATACGACATTTCGGAAACATAGGAAAAATTGTCGTTTAACATGGAAATTACCAACAACATTATGTACAATAGTTGTAGTTTGTTATAGTTTCTACCGATCTACGACAACTATAACATTTTGTGAATTGGGTAATTGTAAAATATTTAACACAGATTAGTTAATTTTTGAAATATAAATGTGCGATTTTAATACAAATGGAAGCAATGAATCTGGCAGCTCTCTAAACCCAACAAAAAAGCTTTAAGTTTGTGATTTAGAACAATGAAAATCACTTGTAAAAATTAAAAAGCTTGTGATTTTCAGAACACGAAAAAATCACTTGAGTGATTTCAAAATCACATGTGATTTTCAGAACATGCCTGTTACTCGTACTTTTATCTTTTTCATTTGTAGCTGGCCATTGCAGTATTTTATCATAAATTCTGCCGGAATATATTGCTTTAGTTTTACAATATCTGCAATTTTAAGATAATTAAAAGGTTCTTTGTCTCTATAAGCTCGATCAGATTGGGTTGGTAAGTTACTGCAAATACCTTTTTCGCTAGTTTTTGGACCAAAACATTTTGGTTTTTAGATACATTTCTTCAATTATTTTTACTGATAAATGTTTAGCTTAAAATTAATTTGGGCTCATTTCTTAAAGGCTTTTATATGCCTTGTATTTCTCATCTTACAACACTATATTTATTGGTATTACTGGACTGTATTATTAGATAAATATATTTTTGATAGGTGAACAAAGATCTTCGAGTCTTATTTTCCGATTGACAACAAAAATCGTATAATACGAGTAGTATTGTTCTTATTTTGCCATGGGCAGCCATTACAAACAATATGAAGTTCAGCTATTGAATTTGGAATAAACTTACAGATGTAATCGTTAAGAAGAAGAAGAAGAAAATAAGGGCTTTTCGCGTTAAATAAAAAACAAAAATGAGGTGCGGCGTTGAATATTTTTGCATTTTTTGTTTGAACAATAATTTCAAATAGGGCACATCTCTTAGAGTTGTGACCTTTTCGAAAGTTTTTCTGTATCTACCTTGACGTCTAAAGTAGAACTAATGCTAGGGATGTTAGTTTTTCAAGAGTAGTAGGTAGGTGCAGGGAAGCATTTGAGACGCATTAATATGAAAAAACGCATTTGCCAAAATATACGAGATGTGCCCTTTTCCCTTTTCGAAATTGCATATTCAATTATAAAAAAGAAAATTCTAAATGAATGCTGATTTATTTTAGAAAAGTTATTGCAGTCGAAACTCTCTATAACGAACTCCTGTATAAAGAAGTTTTCTTTATTGCAAAGCAATTATAAGACCACTGTGTTTTGGGTCTACTTTGAGTGTATTATAATCGCCATATAACAAATTTCCATATAGCGAATATTTCCTTATAACGAAGCATTTTTACGACCGTAACTTCAAGATTGAAGTGTTTTCAATCTCCATATAACGAATTTGGTAAAACCGAACGCACGCACACAAAAAATAAATCGATGTCGCTTTGTGTTTTTGGTGTTATTATTGTTGCTCTGTGTGTAATTTGTTGCTTTCACAACGCACAAGCAGAGTCTGATGCTTTGAATCGTTTATTTACCATAAAATTAAAAGTGGGGGAACCACCGAACTATGCAAGTGACAACTGGAATCATTACCATCTCTCACATTTCATGCAGTCGCTATCCGTTTGCCTTTGCATTGAAGAAGAAATGTGGAAATGTTAAAAGGAACAATATTGTTTTTCTTTTCTATATAGCGAATTTTCTTTATAGAGAAGTAAATATCCAGTACCTTGGAATTCGTTATAGAGAGTTTCGACTGTAAATGCAAAAATCTTCCCAACACGTAAGATGCAATATCTGACAGACGTAAGTGCGTACGAAAGAAATTCTGTACGATAGATAAACCCAAATTGATCGTAGTTCGCGTTGCTTTCGTTTATTCGTACACATTTTTTTTTCAAGTTATATATATGTATAAACAGGCTGTTAATGCAAAGATCCAAACTATGGGTTATTCAGCAAAGAAAAGCAAAAATGTCTTTTGCACAGAAAAAATTAAAAAAAATTTTTCGCTGTTATTAAATGTGAAATAGGAGTTGATTACAAAAAAAAATGTTTTATTTATATTCAAAACGCAGTATATGTATTCGTATAACATCAAGGTAAAGAGTATAGGCTTAAAACTAGTTCAAAACATTTAATGCAAAGACCTATACTTTTCTTAAAAAAAAAATAAAATAAATAAATAAACTTTATTTTAATCAGAATTACAATTTCATTCCGTAATTGTTTTTATTAATTTACACTTTTTTTCTCGAAACTCAATTGTATAACTTAAAACAATGACAAAATTGTTTTCCAAAATCAACAATAATTAAAATGATTTTTTTATGTTTATTTCTAAAAAAAAATAATTAAAAATATTATTTCTAAAACAGTAACAAAATTTTTTTTTAATTAAGTTAAGCTTTATACTTCCGATATTATTAATTTAATAACGAAAGTATGTATAACATTCAACTTAATGCATCAATTTTTTTCTTTTTCAGAAATAATAAAAAATAAAAATTAATAAATAATAAAATATGTGCTGAAACTAATATTCATAATCATCACCTTCACCGGTTTGACTAGTTTCATCAGTACCAATCTCTTCGAAATCTCGCTCAAGAGCTGCAAGGTCTTCACGAGCTTCAGTAAATTCACCCTCTTCCATACCTTCACCAACATACCAATGGACAAAAGCACGTTTTCTAAACATTAAATCGAATTTATAACATAAATTACTGAAGGCAACTGCTATAGCAGTTGTATTCGACAACATGCAAACAGCTCTTGAGGTCTTGGCCAAATCTCCACCTGGTACGAAAGCAGGTTTTTCATAATTAATACCGATTTTAAAACCAGTTGGACACCAATCAACAAACTGAATGTGACGTTGCGATTTTATAGCCGAAACAGCGGCATTCACGTCTTTAGGCACAACATCACCGCGATACAACATGCAGCAGGCCATATATTTTCCGGCTCGAGGGTCACATTTGACCATCATATTACCGGATTCAAAACAGGCATTTGTTAGCGTGGTAATAGCATGCTGTTCATGGGAAGCTCGAACAGCTGACACTAAAGGAGCGTAGGCGACCAATGGAAAATGTATACGTGGAAATGGAACCAAATTCGTTTGAAATTCATTCAGGTCCACATTCATTGAACCACTAAAACGCAGAGAGGCTGTAGTTGAACTAACAATTTGCGCAATCAATCGATTTAAATTCCGATAGTCTGGGCGATCTACATTCAAACGACTTTTACAAATTTCATAAATAGCTTCATTGTCCACCATAAACACACAATCCGAATGTTCCAACGTTGAGTGAGTGGTGAGTAACGCATTATAAGGTTCTACAACGGCTGTAGAAATTTTGGGTGAGGGATAGACCGCAAAATCTAATTTAGACTTCTTACTGAAATCCATTGATAAGCGTTCCATTAGCAGGGAAGTAAATCCGGAACCAGTGCCACCACCCAAACTGTGAAATATTAAAAATCCCTGCAAACCATCACACTGTTCGGCGATTTTTTGTATGCGCGTTGTAACCTTATCAATAATTTCTTTACCTATTGAATAATGGCCACGGGCATAGTTGTTAGCAGCATCTTCTTTACCCGATATCAGTTGTTCGGGATGATATAGACTACGCATAGAACCATTGCGTACATCATCAATAACTGTCGGTTCCAAATCTATAAAAACTGTTCGTGGTACCAGTTTGCCCGCACCGGTTTCTGCAAAAAATGTACGAACGTCATTAGTGGTACTCGATGATCCGTCTTCACCTACTAAACCAGCAGTGCAACCACTTTCCAGCATTTCTTCTTTTGTTTTCACGGAACCATCTAGATTAATACCATGCTCAAGTAAATAAAGTTCCCAACAGGCATTACCAATTTGGGTGCCAGCCTGACCAATTTGGATAGAAATAACTTCACGCTAAAAAAAAGAAAAAAAAAAAAAAACAAAGAATAAAAAAAAAGAAAAACAGAACAGAAGAAAAAAAAAACTTATTTAAGCTAAAGAAATTGAAAAGATTTAAAAGATTCTCTATGCAGTGGCTTACAGCTTAATTTAACCAGTGTTATCGAAAGTTATCACTTCTAATTGAAAATGCAATTTCGGAAAGGGAAAACGGCACATCTCGTATATTTTGGCAGATGCGTTTTTTCATACTAATGAGTCTCAAATGCTTCCCTGCACCTACCTACTACTCTTGAAAAACTGACATCCCTAGCATTAATTCTACTTTAGACGTCAAGGTAGATACAGAAAAACTTTCGAAAAGGTCACAACTCTAACAGATGTGCACCGCATTTTTGTTTTTTATTTAACGCGAAAAGCGTTTCTTCTTCTTCTTCTTAACGATTACATCTATAAGTTTATTCCAAATTCAATATCTGAACTTCATATTTTTTGTGATGGCTGCCCATGGCAAAATAAGAACAATACCACTCGTATTATACGATTTTTGTTGTCAATTGGAAAATAAGACTCGAAGATCTTTGTTCACCTATCAAAAATATATTTATCTAATAATACAGTCCAGTAATACCAATAAATTTAGTGTTGTAAGTCTAAACATTTATCAGTAAAAAGTGATTGAAATAATGTATGTAAAAACCAAAATGTAAGTATCGACTTATTATGTGTTTATTGTTGGTCCAAAAACTTCGGGAGAAGTTATCGCAAAAAGTGAGATTGATAAACCCATCCTTAAAGAAATCTTTTTGCTCACTAAAGAAAAAGATATTTGAAGTAATTACCAACCCAAGTTGATCGAGCTTATTGAGACAAAGTACCTTTTAATTATCTTAAAATTGCAGATATATTCCGGCAGAATTTACAGATTTTTATGATGAAAGATCTTCCTGAAGAAAAATTTTGATAAAATTACATATCGTCGTGCGGGAGTTTAAGTGTTCTATCCGCCATTTTATACATCTAGAGTTAATGATGCGACTTGAGGTTTTCGATCCAAAATTTTTCAAATCTGCAATCCGTTTTTGGCTATCTGAGATAAATAGTGTCTATTTCGTTCTATATCCTTCAAATCAGAATTATTTTGTGCTATTTTTGATTGATTTTCTCAAAATGCATTTTTGAGACATAGGGCACTTAAACTCCCGCACGACGATATATTATTTATTTTTAGTAGAAGTATTGCCTTCACCTTTTTGATATATAAAATTAAATTTTCTGCCAGTTAATATGGTTTTTTCGTTAAGCTTTGTTTATTCGATATCACAAGTTTTAAAAACTTCACGTGTCACAGTGTTTGTAACATATGTAACTCTTAAAAAATGGGATGAGAATAGAACCTAAACAATTTTTCATACCTCCAAGTGAAAGTTAATAGCGATTTTTGTATACCTTGCTAATGGTTTCAGTGAAAAGTTTCCAAATTAGTGAATAAATTTCTAAAAAGTGAATATAGTTTTTTATATACAACATATAGGAGTATTATAAAAACGGTTAAAGTGAAAATTTCTAAATTTAGTCTTGATGACTTCATTGTTAATACAGATCATCAGTAAAAAAATAGGAGGAATTGGATAAGAGGGTATGGTATGGTTTTATATTAAAATACGACTAAATACATATGCAAATGTATTTTGCTAACAAATTTTTTTAACTTTTATTTTCCATTAAGCTTTGAATGCATTCACACAAAATGAGTATGTATACGGTTGTCAATTGTCACTATTTTATTTAAGCAATACAAGACAACACAATAAGATAGCATGTAACGAATCTCATGCATTGCATTGCATATTTTCCCTTAAAGTCATCTAACACTCAAAAAAGCAACGAATGGTATGAATGGTTTACATGCCTATTGAATGAAACGAAATATACATAAGATTTTTCAAAAGGATTCACAAACTTGTTTACAAACACCGAATAAATGTGCCGATGGTTTTTATTTTTTAATGTGTGAGATCATTCTTTACACTACATGTAACAGCATAATAAAAAAAGAGTGTGCAAAAGACAATCAATAAAAACAAAGAGTGTGAATTAGGCAACATCAGTTGAAATTGATGTTGAATGAATAGATAACAAAAGGAACGAATGCATGAATACCACGGCACAATTATCATAAAGTGCTTTTGAGATTACACAACAAGAAAAACAGTAACAGAAGTAACATGGCTGTCTGATGTTAGTCAAAAAACTAAAGCATAAAGCGTGAAAACAAAAGTAATTTATATAAAACAAACAAAAAAATTGACAACTTTCTTTACAAATTTTCTAAAAAAAAGTAGCTCAGCTCATATGTTAAATGCACCCTATAATCAATACGCCATGCGTGAATTCTTAGCGAACGGGAATACATTTTATCTGTCCTCTGATTTGTACGTATTATTATTAACTTTGTATTCCCTTCAAATGGGGATAGTGAAGCTTGCCGATGTTCGACAACTACATACACTATGCATGTATGTTTATCATTTCTGAACTAAATGAAATATCGAAACAAAATAATAAAAATTGCTGAAGGATCATAGAATATGTTTCAAATTGAAAAAAAAAAATATGTTTGCAGTTTAAAAAAAATTTCATAACAACAGTCACAACCTACTTCAACCAACTAAATTCCCCCAGAAAATATTGGAGTACGTAGTAATCCAGGGGACCTATTCTGTAATTCTCTTAAGCTAAAATGCTAAAATTTTGGCTTTTTGAAACTGGCTGGGTGTTAGAATATATAAAATTAAAAAGTTTAGAGGTAATAGGCATGAAGCTTTTATATTACATTAAACTTTCAAGAATTGTATTCGTGGCCAAAAAGTCCTAAATCAACTTTAACATATTTTGGCGATAGAATTTTAGCTTAGGAGTGTTACAGAATAAGGCCTCAGGTCACTTTTTTTAGTATATCTTGAAATCCTTAGGCTCGATTATTTGTATTTTTTCACTAAATATAGAACTATCCAATCATTTCTCGAATGTGAGAAAAAGGCTTTTTTAAATTCTGGTTTTTAAAGTTTCTTTCAATATATTGCCGTACAAAAGTAACGTAACGCCAAAATGGGAATGCCCATATAAAACCTGTATGAAAGAAGAAAGGAGACACTGGTATTTTTTAAAACGCAGACGGTGTAAGTGAATCTCTTTTCATCATAGAAATCTGGGATCGGGACCAATCGAAGAGTATTTTTTTTTTGGTTGTTTTCTGATAAAAATGATGCAAAAAACGTATTTTCGATTTTTTGTCAGTTACAGCGTTCTTTAATTCTTGCGACGATATGTACATACATTTGTATGTACAAATGTTAATACAGAAATTAAGGGTTGCATAATTTTTACCTTTTTTGTGATCATTGAAGTTAATTTTTTTTATTTTTTTCGTCATACATATGTACATACAAACATACGTACATACATACAAGGCCTTAATTCAAATAATTGTGACATAACAGGAGAAGAAGGTAACAACAGAGTAGAAACAGTAATATGCACTCGTAATTCAAAATGTTTTTTTTTTAAAGGGGGTTTAAATGAAAATCAAAGAGAAATATGATATTCAGACATTTTTTCTTTTTGTGACGAGATGTATTGAAATTACTGAAAAACACAATTTCGTAAAAAATGCGAGTTAAGGCGGCTTTTTTAGTTGTCACCAACGAAATGCATGTCTGCAAATTTTACGATATTTGATTTTAAGTAATTGCTGTGTTGGCAAAATGCCAAAATAAATTTTATTTTATTAAGGAAACAATGAAATTCTTTTTTTTAACGATTATACCTATCCGACCATTTAGTTTTTTATTAACTTTAAAAAATAACAGTTAAAATCTAATTTATTATCGTTTATTTAGCATTAACACAGATTAGCTAAGAGTTGTTTGATGTATAACCACATGTGTATGTATGTCTAAAGGTGGGTCATATGATTGCCCATGTGTTTGGTTTGTGTTTGAATGCCGATATTCAGCAATATTGTGTCTGTTTGACTCATTGAAATCCAATTCGATATGCCACCATTTAATTAAATTTTCGCAATTTTCACAATTGAGGAATGATTGCATATCGAACGCCTCCCTTTGGGTATATGTATGAATTTCAAAAATTTCAATGGGTCAAACATACACAATATTGGTAAATATTGGCATTTAAAATGAACTTAAAATTGTTGCATTTGCGGCAATCGTGTAATCCCACCTTAAGCCGGTCTAGCACAGTTTAATTTTTATTTGATAACCGTTAATTACGGTCTCTGTAAAACTCTGTATTATTTTCTGGTTATTAAAATTTAATTTAATTTTACAGATCGAAATATGGAACGAAAATAGCCGATAGGCTTCAATTCTTGTCTTTTATGTTTAACTTGTTTTTATATGAGAGAGTCTTATATTATTTTAAGTTTTTTTTTTTGTCTTTTTTTTTGTTATTTAATCCTGTGCTACATAAATTATGGCTCATAAATGATAAGTATTGTGTGTTAATTAATCAGCCCGTTAGTTCGCCATTTTCTTAATAAATAATTGTTTAAAATTTATAAGTTTAAATTCTTTAAAACTTTTTTTTTTCAAAACAAGTTTAAAATTTAGCAACCCTTGTGAATGCGTTTCGTATTTGCCGAGTATTAAATCTAACCTCAAAAAAAAAAACACAAAAAATAGGCATCTTACCATTATTCACTGTTTTGATTTATAAATTGCAATGAAAAAAATTATAAAAAACTTAAATCGTCTGTAATCAAAATCACTGTATTTGTTATTTATTTTTTTTATAATAAATAATACGAAAATAGATATTTAATTAAGCACTGGAGTGGAGGGAAAAGAAAAATGCTGAACAGCTTGTGGATGATGGTGATGACGATAATGGAAAATGATGTTTTCTTGTAGCACAAACACTCTCAACTTAATGTTGAGGAGGATGAAGTTGCAATACAATGTATCTCAATGTTGTTGTCCTTTTTTGTGCTAATTTTTTTGTTTCTATACATTTTAGCGGTATGATCAGTACTAAAAAGTTGTGTTTTTTTGTTTTAAAGTAATCGAATAGGGTTGATAATGATAATCTGTTACAAAAAAGTTTTTTTATTCTTTTTTTTTTTGTTTTTGTAATTTGAAACACTGTTACCAGTTGGAGTTTTTTGTTTTTTGTGTTGTTTTGTTTTCTATATGAGAATATATTTTTTTGTTATATTATTAAATATACAATTGGGAGAATTTAGTTTCAAGTAATTTACATTTTATTTATTTAAAATTAATAGGTATAAGGCATGTTTTTTTTATTTATTTTATATGCACCCACATTATTCTTGACAATAACTGTTGTAGACTTTCGGTCTTAGTACGGTTGACGTATTTGTATTTCGGCATTTTTGTTCTCTATTAAAAGAGCCCAAAATTTGCTGTAATCTATTACAAAAACATTGAACTGTGACAACGACTACGGCAACCGTAATAAGGCCGCCTATATGTTTTGAGTAACACAGAATGCCTAGTTTGGGGATATAAACAAAATTTAAGAACAAAAAAAATACGTAGTATATCGTCATGTAAAATCAAAACGGTCCTAAGTTACATAAAAAAAAAAATTACAGATAGGGCTCTTAGAACTTTATTCATAAAATCGGCGTTTTTAGTCGTAGAGATGTAAAAATTTACAGGAATATGTAATTTGATACGCTGCATCAGAATTAATCAAAAAGTCAATTTTGAATTTTTTGTATTTTAGGGCTTTTTTGAGTTCATATGACGATATGATTAATAAATAATTAAATTTCAATAATTAAAAAAATATGCAAAAGGAAATGTAAAATTAAGATTTTCAGCATTAAATAATTGCATGTATGTACATACTATGTACATATACAGCTGCGTGCAACTAATTAAGGACACGAAGCTTACATGTGAGCTTGAAGCAAAAAAATAAAAATAGTTGTATATATTGTCAAAATATTTCCGAGTTTAGTTATTTAAACACTTAGTCGTAGAAAATAACTGTTTATTGTGTCAATTAAATTATTTTTTATAAAGCAGTGAGCCATATTTTAAAGATAATTAAATTCAGTCGTGCATATAATTAAGAACACATCGTAAAATTTAAGAAAAACTTGTATTTATTAAAAAAAAAATCAATATTTTGTTGCAAAACCTTTGTTGTCGATAAGAGCTTGACACCTGCGAGGCATCGAGCTAACCAGATTTTCACATACACTAGTTGGAATGGCCTCCCAAGCTTTCTTTGTTTCGGCGAAGAGATCATCAAAATTGTTTATTTTTACTGCGCATACTTTGGTTTTTACAATTTGCCATAAATTCTCAATCGGATTGAGATCTGGACTGCATGAAGGCCAATCAAGTACAGTGACCGAATTGTTTATAAACCATTGTTTGACGTGATGAGCCGTATGCCTCGGGTCATTATATTGTTGAAATATCCATGTTACTGGCATATTCTCGTCTGCATACGGCATCATTGTATCGCTTAGGATTCTTACATATTGGAACTTGTCCATGTTTCCGTCAACTTTGTGCAGCGGTCCAACACCGCGTGACGAAATAGCACCCCAAAGCATGGCATAGTGGTAGAGCGCTCGCACAGAAACTCACACGACCCAGGTTCGATCCCAGCGAAGGACAAAATTATAAAAATAAAAATTTGCGGTTTTCTAAAAATTACAATTTAAATTAAAAATTAAATTTAAGAAAATAAGAGGTTCCCCCCCCCCTCCAGCAAGACCAACTGCAAGAAACCGCCCCCTGACAATTTCTAATCCATTCTACCAAAAACCAATGATCAGGAGTACAGCGCCACCTTCTGGGAAGATAACAGCTAATCTACTGAAGACGCTCACCATTCACATTAAAACATCCACCGACAGATGAGGCAATTGCTGTTTGATCATTCGAGGGTGAAGGTATAACACTGGCTCTTGAGTGGACAAATTTACAACAACTTGTTTCATCAACAATAAAAGGCGCAAAATATACAACAATACATTCCAATACAATGCACTGCATGAGTAGGGGTTTGCCCCTGAGTATTGGTCTTAACAAAAAAAAAAAAAAAATAATCGAACCTCCACCATGCTTTAAAGTGGCCCGGGTGTATTTTGGATCAAATTCTTTTAACTTTGGCCGGCGAACATATTTTTTTCCATCGGGAGAGAATCTATTAATTTTTGTTTCGTCCGAAAATAACACTCTTTTCCATTCCACAGCGGTCCAATGGCGGTATTTTTTTGCAAACTCTATTCGCTTCTTCCGGTTACGCTCAGACAACAATGGTTTCTTTCGGAAAATTCTATCAAAGAGGCCAGTTTCCCGCAATCAACGTTTTACTGTGTCTACAGATGGTTTTGCTCCATTTTCACCAAAGACTGCTATCCGAATTACATTTGCTGATTTATGCGGATTTTTTTTCGACTCGCGGACAATCAGTGCATCTTCACGCACTGTCGTAATTCGGCTTCTTTGTTTACGAGGCACCTTTTCAGCTGTCGAATGTTTTTTGAAATATTGCACCGCTTGGAAAACCATTGTTTTAGAATCTTTTAAGACTGTTGCGATCTCCCTATAAGAGCTTCCTTCCTGATGCATTTGTACAATAATCTTTCGAGTACGGACGTCACAGGACTTATTTTTACCCATGTTTAGCAATAAGTAAAAGTTTATCAAATTCTGAAAAACACTTTGTGTAATCTCATTTATTTGAATTTAACTGTTAAAACTTACTTGAATCTTAAAATTTTAAAAAATTTTTCACTGTCCTTAATTAAGTCCACGAGTAATTTATTTCACAAATTATGAAAAACACCACAAAGAAAAAAATAACGGTAAAAATAGGGTTGCCATTGAGAAGTTTCAATAAACAAAGTTAGATTAACTAAACAGGGTCAAATTTTAGCGGTTTTTTTAATAGTATTATTTTCAACATAATTATTTAAATATTGAGTACTACTGTCCTTAATTAGTTGCACGCAGCTGTACGTATATGTAGGTAATTGTTTGCATGAAAGTTCCCAGTTGGCTCTGTCTTAAAGACATTCGGCCTTATTCCAGTTGGCTACGTCGTTGTCGTCAAACGACATTTTTGTAATAGAATAAAGAAAAAATGTTTCTCTTGCCTTTAATCTTTAACAAAAATGACGACGAAGACATCGCCAAATGGAATACGACCTATTATTCTGCACGATGTCTAGACGACATGACTGGCTGAGCAACACTGTCACTGAGCTTGTAGTCGACCGCACATTGTATGAACTATGCATACATATATGTCGTCAATATTCTTTTTATCATAGACAGAGTTTCAAGTTACGGACTACTTACAGCACTCATATTCTATGCGTCAATTTGTATTCATGAGTACCGGGACCGACTCTGAACGACAGACTTGAGAAACTTATTCATGGCAATCATTTACCCTCAGTGCATTTGCCAGAAGACTGCTAAGAGGTGGTTGCCGAAAGAAATATTTTTTCATTCTCTTTTTCTTTCAAGATGTCAGAGCTGGGATTTGAATCCGGAGTTCTCGTCTAGTAAGCCAACACACTGCATACTAGACTAAGGTGACCACAATCATCGACAACTTTAAGGAAATAAACTACAAAACATTGTGCACGAACACCTCCGCGATGTTGTCGATAATCTTTAGTGACACGTCTTAAAGACACAGTTAACGGCAATGCCATTTACGACGACGATTTTGCCAACTAGTTTAGAACAGAGTTTTCCTGTTTGCATTTGGAAGATTGTTGTTTTTTTTTAATCACCATACTTTATCTTTTTTGAAAAGTCTTGGTGATAAAAAAAACTGATTAATCAGCTACACTTTCAAAAAGGAAGTTGAAAACGAGTCGCGCTTATGTTAACAAAGTATTTAGTTTAAAATACAATAACAAATTGTATAGTAAACATTAATTGATCTTCCAGGTGTTTATATGTATATGAGTGGTTAGTCCGTCTTTTGTTCGTGTAGAAGATTGAGAACTGCTTGATTAAAAAATTGCATATGTATGTATGTATGTAAGTGATTGAATTGAAAAGTTTTATACCGCTTTGCAGATCATTTTATACGTTTTACAAGGTTAAACACTAAATCGAAAGTCTTTGGAACATTTAGAAACACTAACCAGGGAAAAATTGGGTTTGTCAAATAGCATAAGCAATAACTCTATTGTTCGTGTTTAATTAGTGTAATAACTGCCAGAATCTGGTCTAAGACAGTCTGATTGCGTGAACCAAACGTACTTTTGCTTTTTTGTCTGTTGAAAAGCCAATTTCGTTTTAGGAAACCATAATTTTAAACGACAAATCAAAATTCGAGTTATAAAACTTTTAAAACCTTAAAAATTCCATTAAATGGCCAACAATAACGATAACGATTCTAACAATATGTCGCGTATCACAAAACCATTTTTTTAATACATAATAAGATCCCAGTAAATTATTTATTTCGAATTTCGATTGTATTGCAAAGTAGTTGCCGTTGCGTTAAACTACTTATGATCATATCTTCTTTTTTAGATTTGTATGTTAAAATGCTTCAGATTTCATGTGCAGTTATTTAGTGATAGAAAAGTAAAACATCAGAAAATATCGATGTCTCGGTACTCGTACCACGTTAAACACGATTAGTGTAAATATATTTTCAATGTTCTTTATATAAAAACAGTATATCTTTCCTAATTGGAATTGTATGTATGGCAGTAGATTTATTAAAAAAAGTTCATATTGATAATTCTTGTTCTCGGTTCGGAGTAACCAATTATTAAAATAAAATAAAAAAGAAGAAATGCAAATTTGCACGAAAATAATAAAAAATATTTATTTTCACACAAAAGAGTAAAAGATTTATACGAGTATGAATATAAAACAAAACACAAAAATATAAACAATGATATTGTAAAAAAAAAACTTTTTTACGAAAATATACATAAATTTTTATGTGTAAGTTTTTGATAATTAAAATCGCTACTTAATAATTAAAAATAAAATAAAAACTAAAAAAAAAAAAAAATTGGCATAGGCATGTACAAAAAATGACTAATTTTATCCACCTGTATCTATGTAAGTATGTATGTCTACTTCTTTATTGCTTATAATATTTATTCATCCTTACGGACTCCGGGTGGTAGCGTTACATCAAAAACAATTGGAGGATTATTGGGTGAATAGTTAATATCGCACGTTGAAGCATTTACATAAATAACACGACCATCCGAAGTGATACCATAGCCTTCATGAATATGACCAAACACATGGTATCTGGGTTTAACACGTTCCTGTATGGTTGTCAAGAGTTCTACACAGCCAGCACGTACACCGGAGCAACACAAGTCACCATGACCCACCGGTGGTGTGTGTGTTATTAATATATCAATATCAGAGGGAATTTTATTCCATTTCTCCAAGCAGGGTAAACCTCGTGGCAAATTAAAGGCCCACTTACAAAATTCTGGTTGCCAAGGGCTACCGTATATACGTACGCCCCATATTTCAATTAGTTCATCCTCTATATAGGTACAATTGGTTAAAACATCTCTTATATTTGGAGTCTGTACAGCCTCAACGATATTTTCTTTGGCATTGCCGAGTGTGGGCAGGTCATCGAGTATGGACATGCCAGTGTGTTTTGATCTAGAGAAAACAAAAGTGAAACGAACAAATTCTATTAACTTTTACGTAAAACATGTTTTATGTTTTAAACATTTGCATATATCGTCGCAAGAATTAAAGAACGCTGTAACTGACATCATCATCATTTTAATCAGAAAAAAAATACGCGTCGATTGGTCCCGGCCTCAGATTTCTACGATAACAATAAATTCAATTACGCCGTCTGCGTTTTGAAAAATATCAGTGTCTTTGTTCTACTTTCATACAAGTTTTTTGGCTCTGGTGAACATTAAGCGTTCTTTAATTCCATCGACGATATGTATGTGCCCATAATTATGAAAGTGATCTAAGTCAAAAATAAAAAAAAATAGTTTATCAATTATTGCATACCACATTATTATAAACTAAATTTATTCAATGTAATTTTTACGAAATTCATTCAATTCATTCAGTGTTAATTATGAAAGTGGTCTAAGTCAAAAATTTTAAGAAATTATATAAACAACTTGAAAATGCCACGTGGCCTTTTTTGACGCGTTCCTGAACTGCATAATAAAATAAATGACAATCAAATTTTAATATATTTATCTTCTTAATATATAAAAACGTTTGTGCCGGGTACGTGTTACAAAAACTCAAGAACCGCTGGACAGATTAACACCAAACTTGGACAATATATAAGTTTAGTCAGGAGCCAGGTTGCTCTTAAGTTTAACAACGATAGGTGGCGCTATTGTCGTAATATTTCAATTTTTCAATACTTATGATACGATTTGGCTCAAATTCACAAAATATATGTATTTATTAAACAAAAATAAGTATCCTTTTCTTTTATGGGCATTCACAAATAAAAAATTGTCAATATATTAAAAATTTTCTTAAAACAATTTGTAAAAGAATTTAAGTTTCAATAAAAAATAATAATAATTCAAAATTCCGGAAAATTCTATTTGTTTTAAAATAATGCCGACCTGATCTAGAGGAGGAAACATTGGCAGGTACACTCGACGCGCCCGAACCGAAAGAGATCAACGAGCAAATTCTACACATGATCAACATTTACAACGGAATATCGAGCTTTCAAACCGAGTACGTGTAATTCATGTCTTTTTTATTTAAATAAACGATATTTAAAATATAAGAGAAAGAGTTTCACTTCATATTGATTATGTTGCACTGCTTCTTATCGTACTTAAGATTAATTTATAAAAAAAGAAATAATTGGATACAATATCAAAATATTTCCGGGCAAAACAACGTTTGCCGGGTCAGCTAGTAGTTTATACATTATAACACTATGTCAACAGATAGCGGTTCAGGTAAGTTAATGATAACGAATCTGTCTCCTGGATACAAATTCAATGGATGAGATTTTTGAAAAATGAACCTTATTAAATGTTTTATAAAACTTTTTGAGATGATTCTAAATTTCACGTTTTGAATCTTTCACCTAAAAGAGGAAGAACAAAAATATATGGAAATATTAAATTATTTCCATTATACACCACCATTAGACCAGTATCGGAAGAAAAACATAAATATATTATGAGTTTACTACCGTACATCCCTCCAGTTTTTCAGGAACATTTTTAGAATCTTAAATATTCGAAAAAATGGATTACTGTTTAAAAATAAATAATAAATGTTCACGAATTATTTCAATCAAATTATTGTTTTAAATAAAACTCAAAGTTCTTCATTGCTTTAAGTCATTTATAGGGCATTCAGTTAATTTTGAAAATGGTCCAAGTCAATTCAAACTTTAAAAACAATATTATCTTATGAAATTCACACAAAATTTCATATTCATAATAAATTTCCATTAAGACTAATAAAATTATAAATTAAAATGCCGCATAATGTAAAAATATTTTTTAATTTATTCAAATGTATTCATTAAATATCTCGTTTTCGAACGCACATTTTTTTGTTTATAAGATTTCAGAGCTGAGAATTGAACCCGGCGCTATCGTCTTAGTAAGCCAACACACTAACCACAAGTTTAAGCAATATAAAAATAACAGGGATTTTTGTTTTTGCTTTAGTTAAGACCTCATTAGTCTTTACTTTCTGTTTCTGTTCCCTTATCAGCCGTTATTATTCTTTCTACATATGTATACCTATAAGGAGATTTTGTTTGATACTTACCTTTCATTGACTGATCGATTTTGAAATGGATGCGTAAATGTTGGATCAAAACTAAGCTCATGGTTGCCGGCAATAACAATTTTATGTTTGTGGGGTAAACTACCAATCCACTTATTGAATTCAACAACTTCTTCCAACTGGCCACATTTAGTAAAGTCTCCAGCATGTATGAAAATATCACCATCGGGTATATCAAATTTAATATAGGGCGTCAACGAATGTGTGTCACTCATACACACAACGCGCGCCTTATTAAAGGCCACTCCCGCCTGGGGCGGCCTTGTTGTCACCTTTATAACACGTTGATTTTTTGATATTTCCTTCCAAGCTGCAGTGGGATCATTTGTTAAAGGATGTATAGGTACAACATCCATATTGAAAGTACCTAATGCTACTATACTGAGAAACTGAAACATAAAGAAATTTATAAGATTTTATATGGCTTTTATTACACAAAATGATGTAAATTTACACAAATCTTCGCAGAAAATAAAACAACAGATCACGGTGTCTGCCCGACTGCCTTTTAATACTTGACAAAATGAATTGAATATAATATTTTATTTACGTTTTCTATTTTTTCTTAATATTTACGATTATCTGCCATTATTATTGATTAGATTCTTTTTACCGCAGTGTATATTTTTACTGTCAAGAATTTACATGCATTGAAAAGTATTTCCATTAATTTTTTATTAAAATACACTGGACAATCGCTGCTTTCGCAAAATATGACGTCGTTGTTTGATTATCGATAATGTGCTATTAAAAAATGGGTTGCCAAGCTCTGTTTTATAATGCAATAGAATGGAAGATTATATTGGATATTTCAGTTTGGGTAAAGTAGAGCAAAATTCAAATGTTAAACATTTTTCATAACCATTTTGTACAAAAATTACAAAAAAAGATACATATTATACATTTTTCTCATTTATTAACAATTTATGAACGTGCTTATTGCGTACTAAAATTTTGTTCAATTCAACATTCTTGTTAAAATTGGGAGACATTTTATAAAATACATACATCTTGTCTAATCCAATGTTATTCCATGTCATGTGAACTCAAGAATACTATATATTATAAAAATTAATTCTGTACTGTAATTATAAGAAATTTTCTTGTTGTGCAGAAATTCATTAAATAAATAGATAAATAAATAAAATATGAATACTATTCTATTCTATTTTTGATATCCCAGCCTATAGAAATATAGCGCTGTCTTACATCAAGTTTTACAATGTTGTAATGTAATGTAATTAAATAAATTTCATTTGAAATAGTTTTTATATATAAAACATTATTTCAATAAGTACCCTGGAGTAAAACTTGCCGTATTTATTTCCAGTATTGTATTTTCATTTCCATGTTAATAAATATATATCAAACTTTTTCTTTTCTTTCAAATTCGGTTTGTGTTTTAATACGGTAATTATATTAGCGTTTAAAAACAGCTAAATTGGCATTGTATTTAATGTAAGTGAACTTCGGCACCCATTACATTTACGTCGATTACATTTCGATAGCATGGATGTAACAAAGAGATATGACCAAATAAACATAAATGAATATAAAATAAAGATTTTATTAAAAAATTAAATTATTTCATGATACACTAGTATTCCTAAGTTTATACAATATATTGAAGTTTATGGTATTTAAAATAAATACTATAAATGTATACATTTCAATGATGCATTGTTTTCTAGTGCTAATTCCTGCTCCCACTGCTGTTTGTTATTATTCTCTGTTTACATTTTTCATTCTCTTTTGTTTTAAATTTCGTATTTGTTTATGTTTGTGTTTTGTTGTAGAAAAACAAAAATATTTTCCTCCAGCTGTTTATCGGCGCTTATGATAGTAGGTCTGTTTCTTTACTCTACATTGGGCGCCCGAAGGATCCCAATTTTACCAAAAAGCGTTCCCGTACACAAAATTTGGGTAAATGAGAGAATTTTTGAGAGAGCAACATTCTTCTTCTTCATGCACGAAATAGCCCGTACTTTTTCTTCGGGCTAGTTTGTGCAAGTAAACAAATAATCAGCTGTTTAAAAAATAATAGAAAAATGAAAGGTTCAAAAACTAAAAAAAATTTCAAAAGTTGAATTAAAAAATATTTATAAACCTGCCGTGAAAGGCTTATAGTATAATTTAATTCAATATTTATATAAAAAAGTTTATCTTTGCCTTAGTTAACATGTATAAGTCTAATTATTGTCGTTTGTTTTTGCGAAAGTACATGTTCAATATGCGTGTGTGTGTGACATAAAGTTGTGTGTTTTCATATTTTTATGTGAATGGGTAAAATATTTGCTTTTTTGCGTTCCCGTACTTTTGGGCAAATTTGTCTCTTATAGAGAGAAATTATTGTTTACTCTCTATTTCCCGAACTTTACCCAAAAAGTAAAGAAACACACTTAGTGTGTCAGCCGTTATCGGTAAAAAAAGGTCAAATCTTGTTTCTTCATTTCATAAAGCCCAAACGAAATGGAAAATTTAGAAGTATAAATTGCTGCATTTTTGTGTATTTTTTAAATTCTGTAAAAGAAATGTATTCATTTAAATAGATGTGTATACCTAATTAAAACAAAAGTTAATTTTTTTATTAAACCATGTACTATAATTAAATAATAAAATAAAGAAAGAACATAGTTAATTAGTGTAGTAAAAAAAAACAAACAAATTTCAAATGAAAAACTAAATATAATTTACAATTTCGATGTGCCGGCTACAGGCAATGGATGCCAGACAAGAGATAAGTATGGTAAGTTTTCTAATAGATGATCTGTGATCATATTTGTATTTAAGGGGGTGTTTCCAATTATTAATTTACATACGTTTGTTTATTTCTTCGTAATAATTTGCATTCCAATCTATTAATTCGCCCATTACTTGTTTTGAGATTTCCTTTTTTTTAAGAAACAAATGGTTTTTAATGACTAGTTTTGCATATCATTTATAATAAATGTTATTATGCAGGAATATCCTTCGCCCAGTTCGTATGCCTAGTTTTCTGTATCGCTTGCTAGACTATCAAAAGTCGTTAATGGTTGATGATTCATTGCATTCGGTGGTGCGCATTTCTTGATGTTAAATTATAATTCAATGGAAAATTATCCAATAAGTCATTCCTGAAAAAATATTAAATCCTTTGTATTATTTTGGTTTGGAATCTAGGGTGCGATCCTACAAGTTACTGCTTCGTAGATTCTAAGAAAATTGTTAAAGAATGCGCGGTCTATAACAGACACAATTTCGAAGGTCATGCAGTCGATTCCTACTAGAGACATTGTTCGTAAGGGATAAACTTGTCACTCGCCTCAAAAAAATATAGGTATATCTGTATAACACTAGTTCAATTCTTAGCTTAGATTGAAAAGAATATCACGGAAACTTATTCTACATTGTATGTTGTAAATGCTTTGGTGAAAATCGTAGCAAAAGTTTTTAGACTTTCATTCGAATTATACCTATTTAAATTCATTCGAAATCGAGATATACATATGTATACACGAGAAAGACTTTTGTACGTTATGCTACTACTACTAGTCATTGCCCGAACTGTATTACCTTGTTGAATAGATCAATTTAGATATACCGTTATCAAGAAATACAAAAAATAATATTTAACTTATATGGGAGGCATCAAGACAACTTGTCCAATTCTAAATTCAGTTACTTTGGCTTTAACCCATCACAAGATATACCGAATTGAATATTTACCTTGTATGAGAGGTACCACGCTCACTTATACAATTCCGCCCACTTCCTTACTGATAATTTGACTTGATCGTGAAGTCATTTACATTAAATTTTGTAGCTTTAACTTTAATCGTTTTCAAGATGTAAACAAAATTGATTGGGTTTAAAAAGAATGCAATCTTTTACTGATTGCAATCATTTTATTGCAAATCCAAATTTCAGTTTTTATAAAAATAGTAAAATGATTGCGGTTAATCAAATCTAATATTCTAAATTGAAATCCCAATTATGTAGATAATTCTTCGAGGAGGAATATCTCTCATTCCGATTAAGTGAAATAATTGCATTATGGGAAAAAGAATACGGCAGCAGAGGCTTATTGAATTTGAAAACAAAAAATTGTGTGATTAGTAGGTATTTGTTAAGAGAGCCTAACATTTTCTCAGGATCAAATAAAAACATATTTATTTGCTATACCACTGTTTTGAACTAGTTTAGCGCGGTCCTATAATCGCCATATACTTTTCAAATGTGTAGCATTTTTATTTCATTTTACTAGTTCCACCAACATTATTATTACATATTTGATTTATGATATGTGTTAATAATAAATTTACATTTAATGACTGCTGATAGCACCTTAAAATGTTGCAATCAATGAGTGATTGAGAACGTTTTGTAAAGCAATATTTTTTGATTGCAATTGCATTAACTAGTAATCCCAATTAAGTTTTTTTGTTTGCAAATTGTAATCACGTTTTCGAATAGCTCGATTACATTTGTCCAAGAGCTTCCCAATCATTCCAGTTGTACACATTTTATTTTAGTTTTTTCGGCTATTGCGCATCTGTGTTCTGTAGGCCAGGTCATTGAGTCTCTTGATTATTCTGTATAGTCCATTCCAGTTAGTCTGTAATATGGAAGACAATCTATTCATTCCTGTTAATGTGCGCTTTATTGCAAATTAATCTCGCTTTATTGGTTTGCTGCTAAATTTAAAATCACTGGGTAAATTGAGATCGGTCTGAAAGATCATGTTCTCATTCCAGTCTCTTTGCTGGTTGTTGACCACTTTAATCAGTCATTGCTAAAGGTTGCAGCTTGAACCGCTGCTTCAGCTTTTCTGGGGCATTCGACACATTTATCTTGGAGGAGGGTATCACAATTGACTTGCCATACGTATTTTCCCAAGTTCTATGGAAGCAACCGTCCATCAGCTTTATGCTGTTCCATTGAGCGCAATAAGCTTTCATTAGAGGTCCTTCGACAGATATCTCGTTGAGAGTAAGTCGTGTATCATTGTTGACAGCCGTTATGGTCTTGGACAGAAGATATTGACAACAGCTTCCTTTGTTTCGGATTTAACATACTTGTAGTGTTTGCATTGCAAGTTGCAGTGGTACCTCAATATATCATCCGCATCACTGTTTTTGGTACCTCTTCTATGCTTATTAATAAACTTATAACTTTTAAACTATCGCAATTGCTGTCCCTCGGGATTTTTAAACTGCAATAAACATAAGAGTGCGTAATGAACAGTTTCCAGTAGGAGATTCTGGCTATACAATAGGCATTTATGATAGTAGTTCAAGTCGTGCTATACAGTAGATTTTCTCAGGCTTTGAAAGCGTTCGTCTATAATAGACTATGATATTTTCCGTTTTATCGCTAACTTATGGTAAATAGAGCAACGTCAATACCATACCCACTAGCATCACTCTCTAGTATAAATCTTTCACCTGGGACTTGCTGTGCTAAAACCAGCGCTACACATAAAAGTTCTTTCAAAGTCTGACACGTATGCTCTTTCGATTCACCGCAATGATACTGCTTTCCTCGATTTCTTAGCCAATTCGTGCAAACTTGCAGCCTTTCACAATTAGGTACAAAGCGTCTGTAGGTTGTGCATAGTCACAAAAAAAAAAAAAAAACTGTGCAAGTCATGAAGATGATTTTTCTTTACATTTTCCGAACATAGACCCCATTTTGATAAATCAATTATATAATTCGCACCCCTAATTGAATGCTATATTCGTCCAAGGTGATTGCGTAAAACGCACAGGTCGAGATGTCTTGTAATGGACGTGGCAAATTGTGCTCCTTTAATGAGGCAACTACAATCCTCTATTACAACATAAGTCGATAACCGTTTATCGAATTTCAAAAAATTAAACGATAAAAGCTGCTGTATAAGATTGCTTTTAAATAATTTTAATATTATTTTTGCTATGTCCAACCGTTTTAAAGTTATCCGGAGACTAGCATCAAAAAAAGAAAAAAATTTCAAAATGTTTGTTCTTTTAAAACCTATAAAAATTTAACAGCAACAAAATGTTAAGTTTTTATTACTTCTAGTAAACATAGTTTTATTAAAAAAAAGCTATATTTCTTGAAAATCGATGTATAAATGTCTATTTTATTTTAAATTAAGTAATTACAACTAGCTAAGAAGTGTTCCTACTTTTTATTTTAAAATATTTTAATATACTATACACATATGTATGTGAATAAAACAAAAGTCTTATAGGAAAGTAACGAGATTCACTTCTTTTAAGAGATGACATTGACGGCTTATACAATTTATCTGAATCTTTGGCTGAGTTAAGACACTGAGATGATTTGTCTTCTGAATCTGAACTTAAAACATTCAGTTTCCTACGAATAATTCATTCTTGTTTCTTGCTGGATTTTTTATCCTCTGATGATATCATCATACCTTTTTACGTTCTCTGATCTATTAAAAACCGCCTGACATTCTCAAATTTGCACATAGTGAGCAGTGCTTCATTGTTGGCAATGTCTAACAGCCTATCTAGGTACTCTTGGAATAGTGCTTCACTTTTCCATTTTATTTCTTCGGTTATTTTTTTTTTTCAAAAGCTATTTATGGTCGTAATTTCATTGAAGGCATACCTATCAGTGCATAGTTAACTACGGTGTTAACAAAAATTGGTAATTTCTACCTCTAGGTAAGACGTATCCGATAGATAATATATGGTGTATCTTACACTATGAATTTCGGTTGGTTTATTCATTAGGTAAATGTTTTTCGTTTGAAAAAGTGCCATTTATTTATGAGAAAAAGAAATAAATATTAAATTTATTAAAAAAAAATAATAATTTTATAAACAATAAATAAACAAAATTGAAGTAAGTAGCTGAGGAATTTGCATTATTTGCTAAAATTGATTACACTGGTCAAAACATACAAAATTTACAGGGTGTTTTTAATTTTTTTCGCTTAATTTAACCGTGCTGATTATAAAAATAACAGTATTTTTCTTTTAGTTTTAAATATACACGTAGGTTTAAAATTATTACAAAAGTGTGATACTTTTACTCACTTTATTTGAAACAGTCACTGGGACTGAGGAATAAAATAAATTTTATAAAATTTTCTTGGATGAGTTGTCTGTATCCCGTCATCCCGACAAAGATTGTATTTAGTTTTCTGATTTATGATTTCCAAGAAAAATTTGAATCACATAAATGAAGCATTGCCAGGTTCGTTTCTCATTTATTTTAAAGTTTGGGTCTTTTATTAGTTTTCTAATTTGTTTTCCATCGAAAATGCCTGCTTTTAACTTTTCTTTCCTCAGACGAGGAAACTTTTTCAAAAGATACAAAATATATTTTCCATTGACGTTTATCATACTTTAGTTTTTATAAAATTCGCAGATTTAACGAAGTCCAAGGTTATATTCAAATTACAAAATGTTATCGCGACCGTTTAGACAATGTCTTCTCTTTGCAGCCATTTTAGTTCTCTGTTATTTTTACTACCAGTTGATAGTGACTTATCATACACCGTTATCCTAAGCGTTGGTAGTTTAAAAAATCTCAAAAACCAGATCTATTACGCAAAGCGTAGTATGATTTTTGAAAAATACATCGAATATGATAGATAGATGATATAAATATGTATGTTTTTAAAGTACATTAGTTGGACAGTATTATACAAAGAGGAAAGATTTATTCAAATCGAAATATGGAATGAAGATTTAAAAAAAAAAAAAATATTTAAATTCTTTCTTTAAATTAAAAGAAATAAAAAATATTTTCGTAAAAAAAAAGTTTAAAACACCGACTTGTGCAAAAATAATCTTCACAAAAAAAAAGTCTAATATTTTTCATCTTTTAAGACACTTTACATACATACATACATACATACATACATACATAACTGGCCTTTACAACCCTGTGTCAGGATTACGGCGTAGCTTCTCGCAGCACTCATGTTGTGTGTGTAAATTTTTTATCCATGAGTACCGGGACCTACAGCTTAATGTCCACTCCGAACGACAGACTTGAGAAGCTTGTTCATGGCAATTAATTACTCTCAGAACTTTTGCCAGAAGACTGCTGAGAGGTAGTCGCCGAAAGAAATATTTTTTTCATATTTCTTTTTTTTAAGATGTCGGAGCTGGGTGTCGAACCCAGGTCTCATGTCTTAGTAAGCCAACACACTAACCACTAGACCACGGCGACTACGACACTTTAGTTGACATTTATTTCAAAGTAACAACATCTGGAAAAAATAATGCGCGGAAAGTAATATTAAAAAATTAAGAAAATAACTCGATTTTTTAATATACTCAAGACGTTGAAGATTGAAGGACATTGACATTTTGTTTTTATTGAGACCAATACTCAGGGGTAAATCGCTACTAAATGGTGTGCATTGTATTGGAATTTTTGTGGAAAGGACAGTACATTATGACAACAGAACATATATGTATTTTGTTTTTCTTATGTTATTATTATGCTTTATTACAAGTAGATTCATAAAGTTAATTAGTAAATCTAATATAGAAGCGGGAAGCTAGTCCGTAACCCTGAAACAGGGTTGTAATGCCCTATTATGTATGTATCTAATATAATTTTGATGAGCACTAGCTCCGTAGGCCTTCAGATCTAGGTGTTAACTGATGTATACTTGTACGTAAAAACTACTGTATATCATACATAATTTCTTATTTAATAAAGTTATAAGGTAGAAACAGTGGTTCTAATGGTTGGTTTCATTGTTAGTTATAAATTATTAAATGACAATTCCCCTTTGACTTATGAAGTTATACATTTATTGTATATTATGCTGCGTAAGATATTCCTGATTGGACTGGTAATTCCAAATATGAAACGTCTGATTTTCTTGTAGTGTGTACTTCCAGTTCAGAGATAATTAATAGTAAGCGGGAAATTACATTTGGAATAAGATGGAATTATTTGTCTATTTACATGGGTGACATTTACATGCTGTAGTTTTTGTTATCACATCTAAATTTAGAGTATTCAGGAGATGGAATATTTCATTAATTGCTGAAGCTATTTTCTACTTTATTAAAATAAAATCACTATTTGATAAATATTTTTTGTGTAAAATATAACGTCTGATATTAAAAATTGCCGCAAGGTATGCTTTTAAATAAAAAAACATTGAAATTAAGTTATAGTTGCCATGTTTTTGAATTATTCTAGTTGGTTCATACACGTAAGTAAAAAAAAATGTTGAGATTACCGAAGCCATTTTACCGACTAATTAAAAATATCTATTAGGTACTTACACCAATAGTTATCCTATCATTGAAATTACGGGCATTAGTCGAAGTAAAGCCACACAATAGTTGCTATCATATTCTCCTTTTCTCACCATCATTGCAGTTTTTGTAATTGTCATATTATTTGGATGAAACAGAATTTACAATATACATGTTTTTGTTTTTGTTCTTTTATACCATTTTATCCACATTAGTAGACATGGACGACATGTACGACTGTAGCCGTGGTGGTTAGAGTGCAGCGCCGGACATTATTTTTCCTTTGATTACAAAAAAAATTCATTGCAATTAACTTTGATCAAATTAAAGCGTTTCTGACGAATCAAAAACTAATTCATTACGTTTACAACTGCTTCTTCAGTCCCACATTCTTTTCTGAAGTCATATTGAAAATCATTCAGTAACTTTTTGCCATACATATACGTTGAAATTTGATTGTATAATATTTTTTCAAAGTTATTGTCAATTACCGACAATACCGCTATGGGTCTGTACATATCACTTTTTGTTGCATGAATATTTTTGGGAATGGGAGCAACCTTATGAATTTTCAAAACATCAGGATATAATTGTGGTAATAATATTAATAAAAATATGTAAAAGAATTGGAGACAGTTCATTTACACACATTAACAAAGTTTTTGGTGCAATAGTGTTGTGTCCACAACTTTTACCTGCCTTAAGTTGTAAGATAGTGCTTTGCATCTCATTAAGTGTAGAGGAATTAAACACAAATCTTGTTAAACTTCGAGTTAAAGTCCTGTAATTGTTAAAATAGTCACTGGGTGAGCTACTTTGTTCGGATTGTTTTATTTTTTTTTTGCTCTCTCAGTTAGCTCAGATAATGTAGCCCTAGATTGTTATCAAAATTAGATATGATAGCAATTCTTCGAGGTTCGTAACAAGATTAAAATGAAATGTATGGCGAATATACTTGTTTCAAACAAGATTCGGCTGCGAGCCGTGAATGAGATACCGAAGCTTTTTATTTGCTACTCGTATCAATATGATATAAGTTTATTCTTCCAACTATGTATATATTTATACTGACATTCAAACTGAATAATTTTAGCTAAAGGTCATGAAAAGATGAAAATTTTAATAATCTACATAAAATCGTTTGTTGTTATTATTTATAATATTACTGGAAATAAGAACAAAAAAAATTACATTAAGTAAATGATCTTTTTAACTCATTTCGTATCCATTCTTAAGCGATAAGGGAGCTCGTTCTTCAAAAGCATAATTAAAGAACTTTTGATTTTATTTTTATTGATTTATATATAGAAATCATTTGTTTTTTTACTTTTAATACGCATAAAATTTAAATTACAATTGTTCATAACTTTCGAATTTCATAAAAAAAGATACAGATAATAAATATAACAAAATGATTTGAAATTAGGATATTCAGAGTATAATGTAATTCGACTAGAATTTGTCACTTATTTGATATTTAAATAATGGGATAACTGCATTCAGTAGCAATACCGCAAAAGTTTTTACCTCTAGGCAAACGGAAATAGCCTTCCTCGCCCCAGGCTTTGTCCCACGAATTTTTAACAATCCAGTAGTCCAGACCATTTTCGCTACCATAACCTACTACAAGAATAGAGTGATTTACTTCCCCCTTATTGCACTCTTCATCGGCATAGATGCCTTGTTTGTACAATAATAAAGATTTAAGGCCATTCACAGAACAAGCCAATGGGCCTAAAGTGGCAATAACTTTTTTCATAGTATCTTCATCCTTGGGATCAATGGTAGCAAAACCAGTAATTTCAGCACCCTTAATAACGTCTTTATAGGAGCAGGTTTGTTGCTTATCTACATAAGGATATTTATCGCCCACAGCAATACCCTTTTGCATGGTAACAAATTCAAAACCATATTCTTGGAAACCACCCTCACAACCTGCCAAACCATACTCTTTTTTGCCACAATCCACCAAATTCTGTTCAGAGAGAGTAATCAATTTGCCAGTTTTGCGGAACACGTGGCCTTCAATTGCACCTGTAACAGCAAAAGACCAACAAGACCCACATTCGCCCTGAAATTTAATAGGAGTAACACCACCTTTTTCACGCCAATCGAAAGAGTCGGGTATAGGTTTATCAGTTGGGGCAGCAGCTTTTTGACGGTGTTTCTTGGCTTGAGTTCTAGTAATAGAAAAAAAAAAAATATATTGAATATCTGTGTTTTGTTTTTTCTTCTTTTTTTAATAGATGTTAAGATAATGTTTAACTTACTCGCCAGCAGCGGATTTACGATTACCAAGAAAATTTTTTAAAAATTCTGCATTGGTAACATCAGAAAAAGCATTGGCCGCTAATTCGAAAGTGCTTTTGCCAGCAGCATAGGCAGCATTATTTGCATCAATCAAGGTTTTGTGTGCATTGAACACACCTTCACGCAAAGTTTTCTCAGCAGCAGAAGCATAACTTTTGCCAGCTTGTTGCTGAAAAAAAAAAATTAAATAAAAAATTTACATTCTTTTTAAATAAATAAATTCCTACTCACCGCAAAGTCTGCAAAATTCTTGGCATCATTCACGAATGGTACACTTTGAACACGAGAAGCCAAAGCTCCAATACCCCTTTGAAATGAACTGGCAATATTGCTACCAAATCCACCAAAACCACCAAACTGTCCCAAAGCCAGCCCACAAAGTAGGGGTAAAATTAATATTGATAATTTCATTTTCTAATCTATTTTTTTTCATAAAAAAACAAACATAAAAAACAATAACAAACTTTGCAATTAACATTTTTTATCTAAACAAATTATAACCACTTTAATTAACTACTAATTAGGCAGGCAGCTACCAGAGAATTAAAGCTACCAGCCAGCCAAACAACTCACCTTTCGAAACTGAACACAAATAATATTTTTACTTTGATCTTTGGCAGCATCTTTTATAGATTTTTCTAATTGTTTATTCGTGTTTATTAATTAATTACCGACTTATGTCGATTTGTTTGTTTTTATGTCTTCTTTTTTGTTTGTTTGTGGACTTTTGGCATTGTAGAACAATTTAATACCCTACGCTTAATGTTTTGTGCCTTGATGTTTTTGAAATTAACCAGGGACCGTAAATAATGATTATTGTTCGTTTTTTTAAATCAAAAAATCAATCACCTAGAACAGACATAAACAAAATTTTTTTGCACCATTATTATTATTTTTTAACAATCTTTGCTTATCCGTCATGATTTTTAAATTTTTGATTTTTAAAGTTTTCTTCAATGGTAATGATTATTTATGAGTAATATTAATAAAAATCAGCCATAATCATTATTTTTGAGCAAAAGAAATAAAACTCAAAAATAATAATTATTTATGATTTTTATTTTTTTCGCTCAAAATAAAACTCACTTTCAATTTACGACTTTATACTTTTATAATTTTTGTGCAAGAAAATTATATTTTATATAGCAAAATGAACAATCATTTCTTAATATTTTTTTCTTTTACTAGTTCTGACCAAATATTTTAATTTTTAGTAAGTCATAAATATAAAAAATGAGTTTTATTTTGAGCGAAAAAAATAAAAATCATAAATAATGATTATTTTTGAGTTTTATTTCTTTTGCTCAAAAGTAATGATTATGACTGATTTTTATTATTATTACTCAAAAATAATTATTACCATTGAAGAAAATCCTTAAAACTCATAATATAATTATTACTGTGTAATTTTTATTATAAAACTCATAATGATTACGGTCCCTGAAATTAACTCGTAATATGTGATCTAATAGATAGAAATAGAAATGAGTTATAAAAGATTGCTTTCTTCATATGAATTTTATTTTATCTTTTAATACGTTTAATAAAAATTTATACTCCTATATATATAAGTACATAATTACGAATATTCCCGGATAAATAACTTGCCGCAAGAGGAATTTTGGCAGAAAAGAAATAACAGAAAGGAGATAAACGTTGTCACGGTTTTGACTGATATTCTTTCAAAGGGGGAAAAAGTGCAAAAACTTAGTAAAAATGGTGCCCACTTAAAGGTCCGTGAGATCGAGTGTGTCAAGAAATTTGAATAATTTTATTGTGTTTTGTTGCAATATCGAGTAGCTGCCTCATTGCACGTTCCCTACCATAAGTTTACGTCGAAACTGCTAATCCAGTGTGTAACTCTGCTAACTCTGTATATCAGTAAACAATTCGGAGATTTTACATATAGGCGATGCACCGATGAGTGTGGATTGAAAAATAGATCAACTGTTCTTACCATAACTGTCAGCAATACATTGTATTTGTATTTTGAACACGTGGTGCCATATTGTAACAGCTGTTTTCATAAAGACATTTACATACATACATAACCCCCTGTTTCAGAGTTACGGCCTAGGTTCTCGCAGCACTCATGTTGTGTGTGTTAATTTTTATCCATGAGTACCGGGACCTATAGTTTAAAACGACTCCGAACGACAGATTTGAGAAGCTTTTTCATGGCAATGAATTACTCCCAGAGCTTTTGCCGGAAGACTGCTGAGAGGTAATCGTCGAAAGAAATAATTTTTTCATATTTCTTTTTTTTTTCAAGATGTCAGAGCTGAAAAATTTAGTTTTTGTATAGATTTTTTTTATTTTTTGTTTGAAAGAACTCCAATTTTTATTTATTTTGTTAATGTTCCGAATGCCAAAACACGATATTTTCTATTGTTAATATACATTATATGTGATTATATATTATTATTATTTTTTTTTTTCCTAATTTTGTGACTTAATATTAATTTTAAATAGCGTAAATTGATTTCTTATATTTGTTTTATTGCCAAAGAGCATAAATTAAGAAAAAAGACATGTACTATTAGTAATTTGTTCTGAAAAATCTTCAGTGAAAAATCTCGGACCGTGAGAGGGGCGTCACCATCATTGGCAGGTTGAAAGGTAAACAAATAGGAAAACGGAAAAATTTCACGAGGACTTGTTATTTATAATTGTTCTGTACATACATATTACCACTGGCAGTCTAAAATTTACTATAGTGTGTTTATTAAACAATTACATTGTGTCGCTATTTTTTTTTTGTTAACATTCGCAAACATTTCCAAAGTCCTTATCTGCGTCTTTTTTAATAGTCAAAAATCTTTGGTTTACCTCTTCAATACTTTTATTTGATGGCTAAGCAATTTTCATGCTCTAAAATACGTAATGCTACTTCCTGTGCACCTCTTAAAGCTGTAGTCTCATTTAGTACATATATTGTATGTGCATACATTTTTTGCCATTTTATTATTATTATTAAATAAAGCCTTTTTTTAATTATCTACTTGGTTTTAATTTAAAATTTTCATGATAATTTTAGGATTTGGAACGTATCCCCCTAATTTCATACAAAATAGGGTTCACAGTGCGCGATTTCCGATTGCGCGGTGTTTTTTCGGAACGTATCTACCGCGCAATTCGAGGGATTACTGTACTTTCTGAGGCAAAGTTGTAGTTCTTGTCATGATGAACAAACATTTTGAAGATATAAAATCAAAAAAGCTTCACCTTGAATACCAACATCGCAGAAAACTTTAAAAATTTCGATGTCTTTTACCTTTGTTTTCCCTATTAAGGTCCATAGGTAGCAAACTGTTCAAAATCTAAGGGAACAATGAACAACAAAAATTTACCTAAGATCTCAATAAACAATTCACGCGATCACGCACCGACAGCAGCACACAATATAAAAACGACACGACGCTCACATTGAGGCATTTCATAACGCGAAAGTTTTAGAAAGAAAGTTGTAAAACTTACCTCAGAAAGTAGTTCCAAATTTCGAACGGTTTGCAAGATGAGCCTGAAAAAATGATCACTTTTTTGCAAAAATGACACCGAAGCCCCAAATGTTTGGGGGCTCATAAAAAAAATTTCAGGTCTTTGGGCAAGACTGGGAGACACGGGTTTTCTTTGTTTGGTCCTTTATCACGTAGTGGTGTCCGTATATGGTTATTTTTTTGGTGGTGCACTGTATATCATTGCCATCTTTTATTCGTCTACTAACTTCTTGAGGTTGATTGCTGTTGGATTATTTAATGGTGAAGGTATAACACTGGCAATTAATTAATCACAGTCAACAGCAACCGATTTCCTTGCGGTTCGCATTTTTAAGATAGGTCCTTTCGTAGGCTAGCACAATGTACTGCATGCGTAGGGGCCATCCCCTGAATGCTGGCCTCAATAAAAAAAAAAACTGCCGGACTGCTAGGCTTTCAAAGTTAAAACTTGAAACACGTGTTCTTAAATAAGTGTTAAAACAGCATTTCAATTGTATATTGAGCAAACTTTAAACAAATAAAATTAAAAAGTGTAGGTAGTTTTATGGTATATTTTCGAATTTTATTTTTGTTGAGCCCTTATCGTTGTTCTTGATATTATGATTGCGTAGTTTTGTAGTGTTAACATAACCTATAAGTTCTGTGGATCAAAAGTTGTGTTTGGGCACGAACTGGCATGACAGTGAAATGTGGAACTGTTCGTCAAAGTATGTACTTGAAGTGCGCCGGCATTTTTCAGTAAACTCCCAAAATCATGATTTTATTTTAGTACAATTTTTGATTAACCGTATCAAAATGCTTTCGGTTTGGAAAACCGGCGCAAATATGATTTACTAATAGAGTGGGTTCTTCAAAAAATTTGAATATGATAAAAAAATTATCAACTAAAACAGGTTGATCTTATTTTAAATTAATTTTGTTTCGTCAGAAACACTTTAATTAGATCAAGGTTAAATTCTATAAAGTTATTTGATTTTTTGATAATCAATAATCCTGGGGCTCGAACTCTAGTCTTCAGCATATAATATGCAATGCGCTCGCTTCTAGCGCTGCACTCTAATCACCACGGCTACATGTGGACAAATGTGGATAAATGGAACAAAAGAACAAAAATAAATTGTAATTCAGTTTCATCCAAATCAGATGACAATTACAAAAACTGCAATGATGGTGAGAAAAGTAGAATGTGATTGAAACTGTTGTGTGACTTTACTTCGACTAACTCATATAAATGTATGTACATACTCGTACATATGGAAAAAAGTAATTTCAGTATGTGATTTCTTGAAAATTGTGAGCTAAATAGTTGATGTTTGGTCTTGAATATGCACAGGACATAAAGAACTCCGTAGCTGGAGTCGAAAACCTATGTTTATTTGGCTAGTGTACTATTTCTTTACGGACATTATTTTCATCTTTAATTATCAAAAAATTCATTACAAAAAATCCAAATTCTTTATAGAATTTAATCGATATCTTAAAAATCAAATCGAATAAATTTAGTTTAAAATTTGAAATGACTAATACGAGTAATCTATTTTTTTTAATTATTGAGTTGACCACTTTCATATTATGAGCACATATCTCAATAAATTTTTTAATCGGTGGAAATAAAACTACGTTCGCGCTAATTTCACTATTTTAGACAATAAATTTGTGCTACGCAAACCAAAACAAACTGTCAGTTAGTTGTTACGATTTTTACAAGAATTATACATTTTCTAGACAAACAGAAATTTCCTTTATATTTATATCGTTATATCCCTTTCAGACCTGCCATTAAATTAATTGGAATTTTTTACTGATTTTTGGAATATATGATCTCCATATCGTACGAAAATATAATCAGTGTTTAGATTTTACCATTTTTATATCCTTCAAAGATTTTCAGGACACGCACAATTGATGCACTCGTTAACCTTTTTAACTGAAACGCATATTTATTGCATTAAATGATTTCAAATGGTTTGAAACATGAATATTTATATTTTTTAGTTAAAATATGCCCCAATTCACTATTTATTAGCCATTAGTACTTTTGTAGTTGTAAACACAAATTGTTCCTTCCGCTCAATTTAAATAACGGTAAATCGAATGGTAGAATAGTGTGAGAAACAAATATAAAGAACAATCAGCGCAATCGATGCATGTCGGTCTTTTTGATGTTGATCAAATATAATCGATGCATGACGGTCTGAAAGGGATGTTTTTGTTTGCGAAAATTCTGTGTACCCATATAACAAAAAAATTGGCTTTATAGGAGAACAAACATTTGAAAGGGGGAGCGTGGTACAGTGGTTAGAGCGCTCGCACAAAAACTCAAATCAAATCCCAGCAGAAGTGAAAATTGAAAATGTTAGTTTGCGGTTTTTTCAAAATTATAATTTAAAAATAAGAGGTTCCCCCTCCCCCCCACCCTCCAAGAAGACCATCTAAAAAAAAACCGCTTCCTAACATTCCACTCTTTTCCACCTAAACCAATGTCAACAAAAAACGAATGATCAGGAAAAAAGTGCCAGCTATTGGGAAGTAGCAGATAACAGCTAAACCTACTTAGCGAAGGCACACTTACCACACAAACAACATGCAACGATGAGGCAATTGCTGTTGATCATTCAAGGGTGAATGTATAACACTGGCCTTTGAATGATCAATTCACAGCAATTTGTCTCATTCCTAAGGCGCTTAATAGTAATATAATTAATAATAATAAAGTGTGATTTTTTAAAAGCTGTGGAAAGTTAAAAAAACACATAAAATTCAGAAACATTAATGATTGAAGATTATTTCATGCAAATGTTGACCGTGACTGCGCCTCAAATGGTCCATCCGCTTAGTCCAATTTTGGCATACTCTTTCCAACATTTCGCCCTGTATCTCACGAATAAATGCTTCAATGTTGTCTTCCAATGCGTCAATTGAAGCGGGCTTGGCTGTATAGACATGAGCTTTAACATAACCCCACAAAAAATAGTCTAAAGGCGTTAAATCGCACGATCTAGGCGGCCAATTGACCGGTCCCTAGTCTTCGGCCAACTTTCCAAGAGCCCATTCACCAAAAATTCTAGGTTGCGGTAAGTCGTTCGGCTTCAATTCTTACACCAGCTGTATTTTGAAAGGCTTCACACCTAAATCCTTCCGCAAAATTTTCCACGTCGTTAAGTAACAGAGGCCCCATTGCTGCGAACGGCGACGAATCGATAATTGATGGTCATCATTAACACTGGCCGATACATCTGCGATATTTTCTTCATTTTGCACTCTACGTAAAATTCAATAATTTGCAAGCGTTGTAAGACGATTCATGGTTAAATTATAGACCAAACTGAAGATGTTTGACAGTGAAACAAAACACGAAACGTGCGTCAGCTGTTTAAATCAGTGTTGCCAAAAAGATAATAGCTAAAAAATCGCCCTTTATATGTACTGTCCTTTCTAAACTTCCAATACAATGCACAGCATTTAGTAGGGGTTTACCCCTGAGTATTGGTCTCAAATAAAAAATATCAATTTGTGCGTCCCTTTGGCCCTAATTTATGCAAAAGTTGAATCCTGCGAGCTTTTCAGCAAATATCCTTCGTAAAATTTTCCTTAAAGTAGAGGAACACAATGCCAGTTACTGAAAACGGCGCTAAATTGATTGATTTCGATATTTTTCAATGCTTCAGTGCGCACTGTTCGGCGTCTCAAGGAATCCACAGTACTAGTAAGAGTAAACATGGTTCGAAAAAGATCCATTGTTGTTCGAATTAGACATTCTGAAGGGCGATTATGTGGGCCATAAAATGGACGAAGTTCACTATAAGTTTGACACACAGAAATCCTTTTTATTTTGATAAAATATTTCAAAAATTTTCATTCAAAATGAAATACATATCAAGAAGCAACTACATATCTCTTGTAATGCAGTTGTTAAACAAAGCAGTGTTGCTAACTCCAAATTTTTAATGGCTAATGAGCGTTATAGCAATTCGTGTTTGAACAGATATAAATAAATATATAAAATATATAAATACATATATAAAAACAGATAAAAAATTGAACCGATAGGAAAAACGGAGTGCACATAAAAATATTTCTTTTTTTTTAATTTTTTTCCTAAATTTCTTTCCATTTTCTTAATAAACTCAACGGGATGAAATATTAAAAAAATTTGATGTGGTCGCATTAAACTAATATTGGACGAAAAAAGCATAATCTAAACTTTATGAAAACACACATTAAAATATTTTACTCGTATTATTTTTATATTATATAATTACAAATCTGATCTGCTAAATACATTTTATTATTATTAAGATGTGCGTCACTATAAAGTGTAACACCCATTTTTCTTAATAACTTTTTTCACCTTTAATCAAAATTATTTTTCTTAATCACAATATCTTTGAAAAATGTGTCAGATTTTAAAATGTATCAGTTAGTCAAATTTGACTTGTTAGTTAGTTCACAATGGATAATCAAAGACAAGTGCATACAAAAATTATTCATATAATTCAAAAAAACCATATTGGAGTTATAAAAAAGTTGCTAGGGAAGTCCACGTGACCAGGCAATGTGTTTCCAGAGTGGTCAAAAAGTTCAACAAAGACCTAAAAATTGAAAGAAAGCCTGGAACAGGTAAAGAAAAACTGGTAATGAACGACACGAAAGCCAAAAAGGTTGAGAAGCTTTTGCTGGCTCTTCCAAACATTTCTGGTCGCGAAGTGGCCCGGCGCGTGCAATGTTCGGAAAGTTTTGTGCGCCGAGTTAAAGCTAAAGCTGGCCTTAAAACATTTAAAGTCCAAAAAGTTCCGGATAGAAATGCTAAGAAGAATATTGAAGCAAAAAAAAAGAGCAAAACTCCTCAAAAAAGAATTTTTTTTAAATTTCGAATGTTGTGTAATGGGTGATGAAACTTACGTTTTTGCAGACTTTGCGCAGCTTCCTGGCCAAGAGTTTTATGTAGCGGATAGTAGAGGCAATGTTTCTGAAGAGTTCCGAACTAAAAAACTATCAAAATTTCCCAAAAAGTTCCTAGTTTGGCAGGCTATTTGTAGCTGCGGCAACAGAAGTGCATCGTTTGTTACATTGGGATCAATAAACTCAGATATTTATATCAAAGAGTGTCTTCAAAAGAGGTTGCTCCCATTTCTAAGACAGCACAACATATCAACATTCTTCTGGCCAGATTTGGCAACATGTCACTACAGTAAAAGCGCAATAGACTGGTATAATAAAAATAATGTTATTTTTGTTCCAAAAGAGGCTAACCCACCAAACTGCCCAGAGCTGCGGCCTATTGAAAGATATTGGGTTCTGGTCAAAAGAGAACTAAAGAAGAGTACATCTGTTCCCAAAACCATTACTAGTTTTCGATATAAATGGACAGCTGGTACCAAAAAAATCACCGAAAACACTATAACATTGCTTATGGATGGCATAATGAATAAAATAAAAAATTTTATAAAATTAAATTAATTTTTAAATAAAATAATACAGAATATAAATCTGTAATAAAAATGCAAAATAAAACTGTTTTATTTTTAACTCTAGCTTACTCCAGTCAGTTTTTGTTTGACTTTTGATGTATTACAGTTTATAGTGACGCACATCTTATCAGAATTAGACATTCACAGCTTAAGCTGGAATTCACTTACCGGGTCCTAGACCAAAGGTTACGCTCTGTTGATTTATATTATCATGATCTTCCATATATTTGTTATTACAGTGCGAGCTCGATTTTCGCAACTTGAAAAAATTTGGCCTGTTGCAATTACCGAAAAAGTTGCAATTATCGACCACTTTTTATTGTACCTGAAAATACCCCATTTTTAATAAAGAGAAACAAATTAATTATTAAATGTTAAAAAACAGTCTTCTTGTTGAAACATTGGCGTAGCGAGTAATTTTTTTGTTTTAAAAAGTGAAATTATACAAATATGTTACCCTACGCATCTGTTTAAACATATGTACATATGCTGCAAAACAGTAAACTGATGCGTTTGTATTTGTGTTTTAAAACGTGTTTGGGACAGCACTAACGTGGGAGAAATGCTATATACAAAATGGGATTCTTTGATTAAATATGATTACTTTTATAAAACTACGTTTCTGAACAAGAAATACAAATAGAAATCATTGTAAATATATTTAAAAAAAATAGTGTTGCACTTGTTGAGACTCATTTTTGAAAATCGTAGCACTTATAAAGACTGTAATGTAAAAAATTTGCCTGTTGCGCTAATCGGGGTGTTGCGTTAATCGGGGGTTGCGAAAATCGAGCTCGCACTGTATATTGTTTCCCTCATAATTGTTGCTGCCTGAATGAGAATTGATTTTTGAATCTTTGTTAATATTTTCAAGTTAAAGTTAAATCTCCTTATTGCATCTGTTGTTTCCATAGGTATTGTTCCATGTCTACTTGAGCCAAGTTTTGTGTGTTCTTAATATATTGATCTCTTTTGTGGCTATTGTTTCCTGTATCATATGGTATTGCCAAATCAATTATTTGGGCTATTTCATTTGTTTGTCTGGGTGTGGTAATGTTGCCTGTATTGTTAACCAATATTGATTTATCCCAATAGACTACGTGGTTGTTATTCTCACTTACTGGCCTAGGTTGGTGTTTATAGTACTATGTCGTTGGTTCATTAATCTGAAGTTGTTTGATTACGTTTACATACATGTATTATTTTTCCAACATTATCGTGTCTTTGTTTATAATGACTCTGAAGTAAAGTGGTGGGGAGCGTTATAACACATCAGGCAACTATCATTTGTTATTATTGGGTCTTGAATTATGCATTTCCTATAGTTTCTGGTAGGAATCACTCCATCTTGTATAGCTATTATAAATCCTTCTGTTTCCGCAAAGAAACTACCGTATATTAGCCAGTTATTAGTATTGGTACCGTCTACGTAAGGTTGAACAAAACAATTTGGGTACTTTCCATGTAGTAATTTTGACTTCCAGTTGTGTATCAGGCTTCCTATCATTGTAAATTCACTATTTGCATTGTTTTTTTTTAGATTAAGTAGTCTCCTTTCCCTCTGTAGAGGTGTGATATTGCTGGTTTTGTTCTATGATTGTTATATTCTACTACTATTTATTAATATTACAGCTGCTCGAAACGAGAGGGCTGTAACCCTGAAACAGAGTGGTAATGGCCAATTATGTATGTATGTGTGTAGTATTCGATTGTAAATGTTTGCATAAAACAAAAATTTTTTTATAAAATCTGTATATAATATAAGTTTCTGTATAAGCCTGTTGGTCTCTCGGTCAATCAAATATAAATCAATCATACAGTGCACTCGCGGTAACGTGAATATCGCTTAACGTGAACAAGCTTTTGTTTACATTGACTACTTTGTAACGTGAACAAACTCAGAAAGCTCTATAATATGAATAATTTTTTAATGCCTACGACTCTGATATCGCGATAAAAGCATTGTTTTACTAACTTTTATGGTGTGATTAGCTTGCCAATGTTTCTTGTGTTGATGGCACCACTGAAATCCATGACATTTGGCAAAAAAAAAAAAAATTAAATCACGACCATTATTTTTTCGTGATCTCGTTTTGTTTTAGTTTTTTTATTTTAATAATTAGCTGACTCTACAGACGCTGTCCTGTCCCAATTAGAAAAAATGTTTGCGTTTGACTTTAAAAATGTCTTAAAAAAAAGAAAAAAAAGAAAAAAAAAAGTCGGTGCAACTGTTTTCCGATTTTTAGATAAATAGAAAAAAGTGGGCGTAAAAGCAGGCGTGGCAAAATTTTCTGTCGATTAAAAGTTAAAATTGATTAATACAACCATTTGAAAGAAAAATTCGTCAAATCGATGGAGCCGTTTTTTGATTTAAGGTAAATAAAAAAGTGGGCGTAAAAGTGGGCGAGGCAAAATTTTCTTTCCGTAAAAACCTAAGTTGGATCACGACGATCATTGGAAACAAAAAATCGTCAAAATTGGTCCAACCGTTCTCAACTGATGCGATGACCAACGAACAACATTCATTTTTATTTATATAGATAATTCAATTCAATTCAATACTTTCACTTTCAAGCGTGTAAAACACAGGTTTATATTCTAAAATTTTATACTTTTGTCATGAAATTCGACAATCGTTAAAGTTCACGTTACCGCGAGTGCACTGTATTTGGAATATAGATAGATTCAATGACCAAAACGGAAAAGGGTATGTTTTTTTTTCAAAATCAGTAATGAAATAATAAAAGGATTAAAATTTATTATAAATTATAAGTTTTATTTTTCAATTTGTATTTTAAACAAATACGATTTAAATGAATTCATTCTTTTACACAATGTTAACATTTAAATAAATTTAAATAGCTCAAAATTTATAATTTTTTGTTTTGTTTTTTGTTTGCGAGATAAACAATTTCTACGAATAAATGATACAATCAGAATAAAAATTATAGTCTTACAATAAATATACAGACATATTTTTATATATACATAAAGTTTATAATAAAACTTCTAATAACGACAATCATACATGAATGAAAACATACACACACACACAACATACATAAATTATTAATAAATAAATTAATGATTTTAAATTCGCATACGCAACTCATATTCTCAGATTTCGATTTAGACCTGTTCCATTAACGATAAAATTATATGTATACATACATACATACTTACATATATATACAATATATTTTTTTATGAATTTTTTTGTAATATATTTATTTATCAGACTACACCTTTACTGATGCACAGTGCAGCAAACTTGTTTTTTATTTTTTTTTAATTGAAGAGAAAATAAAAAAAAACTGTTTTGCAAAATTTAAAAATTCATAGATTTTTATGAAACTTGTTACGAAATTAAAAAAAAAAATTGAAACAGTAAACGATACCGTTTTTTATACATAGTATGTATGTATGTATATAAGAAAAAAAAACAAATCTATAAAAGATATAAAGTAATAAAAATCGATTTCGTTGAGAAAAAACCCTCTGTTTTATAATATACTAATTGGGGAATTAATTAGCACACCCTCCTATAAAGTCACTTATTAAATTACACAACATGCGTGCTCTAGGGTGACGATAATTATATTGAGTTTATGTTTAATACTTGGAACATTTGAAGGTAATCCTTCAGATACACATTTTTGGAAAATGTTTTGTAACACATGAGCCAGCATCTTGTCGTTGCCTCGTACTCTTCCAAACAAAATAATTACATTGAGTTGATCTAGCATATCCCAGACGGACCGCAGCAAATTCTTAACTTAGCTGAAAAACTCCTGGAATATTAGATGGTTATTTTTTCACACACAGTTGACCACAACTTCTCCGCCTGTCTACAAGAAGAATTTAATTCATATTTTCTGGAGAACATTCTTTAAGGGTCAAAATTGTTAATGGAAATTCCATATTAATTTCTGATTCAGCCTATTCGTCGAATTGGCGGCGATTATGATGGTTGTTTTGTTTAATTCGTGCATAAGTTGGATATTGCAAGCTGTTACACAAAGATTCTTTCGTAAATTCTTTTATAAAGCAGAAGGATCCAAACCAAGTTATTGAGAATGGCAAAGAATTGTTTTATGTAGAGTTGACCTTATTTACTGCTTCTATGTTTAGTGGCTACAGGTTCTTCAGTGCATAATATTTCGTATCTTACGGAATACACATTATAGGTAAGTGTAAAAGTCCGAAAACAATTCACTGTTCATTGAAGTATCTAATCCACAGTTGGCCACAGCTTCTTGGCTTGTCGATAACAAAATTGTTGTTTTCATCTTCTATTTAGAAAAGACATATATATGTATACCGCTAGTCCAGCTTCTAAGACAATAGAAGACAAATAGAGATCAGCAAGCATCTGTGTCGTCGTGCCCTGCCTAACCAGTTCATCTGCCACATATCGTCGGTTGACAAGTAAAACTCACTAACTGTAGTCATATAACATAGCACTTAGTGAGTTTTACCTGTCAACCGACGATATGTATGTGTTACTGTGTTCGGTGCAGCAATAAGCCCGCATAATATGAATTCACTCTTATAGTGCTAATCTGCTACATCTGTCAAAATAGTTGCCATTTTTTCAATCTGTTTTGCAAAATCAGCATTTGCGGGTATAGCATTCAACAACACGTGCAAATAATAAAACTGTATTATCAAAATCGATTTTCTATTTCAAATACCGCGTGAATGAACAAAATTATTGAATTTGGGAAGATATCAATACACATATTTCTTTGAGAGCGACATTGGCCAGGCCACCACTGTCAACGGGGAGCAATATATGCAGGTCGATGATTTCCAAACTTCTTTTAGCCCACACACCTCATGCAACATTGGATATTCCCCACAAGCGTATTGAGAGCATGGTTTTCTCACGTTAAAATCTTGACTCCGTTAGACTTTTTGTTGTTGGGTTTTCTTAAGACGCAGGATAAGACACAAAATACATCAATTCTAAAAAACAATTATGTTTTTATCGGTTTATTCGCCAGAGTTATGGAAAATTTGACATAATGGATGCGTTTTACCCAGAGAAGCCGTGAAAGATATTTGAACGATTTTATATTCTACACATGGGTCTTTCAAACGCAATTTCGGTAATATCTCACATACATTTTGTTTTATTTAAATTTAAAGATATTAATGAAATACCCGTAATATGCCGCCCATTTCAAATTAGGTTTTCCTGCAAATATATTGTTTTCTGACTTGTCCAAATTCTTGTCAAATTTCTAGACTCACCTGGCCCAAGCTGGGCTTGAGGCGTACCAACCAACGCTTTAAACTGAACCGCAGGGACATCTCTTCCGTTGTATCTGTCCTCACGGGTCACTGCGTGATGAGCAGGCATGCAGAGAGACTGCGCTTGCCTGCAAACGACTTCCTGTCGTGGCTGCGGGTCGATTGAGGAGGAGGAAACTGTGGTTCACTATACTTGCCAGTGCCCATCTCTGGCCCGACGTAGATTTCTTACATTAGGATCTCCTTTTCTCGATGGATTGACTGACCTGCCCATCCGGGACTTTGGTTCAATTGCCAAATTCATTAGGCTCTGTGGCTGGTTTCCAGCATAATTTTCTGGGGAAGTAGTGCTTCTTATGTGGAGCCTCTGGCTATCAGGGCTTCCTACGTCATGTGGTATCACAACGGGCCGCTATGTGTGCCTTGTCATTACGAGGCTGCCACTTCCTCCTATCCTATCCTGTCCAAAGAAATCCAATGTTTTATGATTTCTAATTGTTTAAAAATTGAATGCGTTTTCCGAAGTGTTTCGCGTATTGTAAAACAGATTTCACTTGAAATTTACATACATTTTACATTCAAATTGTCTTACCACCTTACACCAGCTACACCTAGATTATTGACATTCATTGATTTCTTTTCTGTAGTCCATAATTAATTTTATTCTCGTTCTCTAAGCAGATGATATATTTTAATGTGAATGTTTATAAATTACTGTTTTTTTTTCTTTGAAATAAATAATTTAAAACTACTCGTATTGCATAATTAGAATCAAAGATTAACATCTGGAAAATACTCGTAACACTGACGGATCTCCAAAAACCTGTTATGAATAACGCAAATAATATGGCGTTCAACTTAATGAGAAAAAAAAAAGATTAAAAATATCATTCCAAGGGGAATTTTATGATTTAATATTTACTAATCAAAAGTTGCCTAAAGATAGATACCCTACAAATACTCATATTGTGTATGCATACATATGTTATCGATTAATTCCCAAATATGCAATTTAGATATGTGCATGGCTCAAGAGTATTGCAACGATTTACAGTTTTATGTAGTATTTTTCGAAACGTACGGGTATGTTTTAAAAAAATTAAATCGAAAGAACTTGTGTCATATGGTCTCAATAAGATCAACCTGGGTTATTTAATTTTTTATTTAGATTATTATTTAGGATATTTAGATTTTTGTTGATTTTTTGACGAACCCACTCTATTAAATCATATTTGCGCCCGTTATTTTCCAAGCAGTAAGCATTTGGGTGCGGTTAATAAAAAATTGTGCTAAAATAAAATAATGATTGTGGGAGTTTGCTAAAAAATGCTGGCGAAATATGAATATGCCCTTTAAATACACGCCTTGAAGAACACTTCCCTATTTAAACTTCCATGCAAGCTCGGGCCCAAACACAACTTTTGGTCCACGGGACTTATAGGTTATGTTGACACTACAAAACTACGCCAACATAATATCAAGAATAATAAGGACTCAACAAAAATAAAATTCAAAAATATATCATAAAACTACGTAGTTTGGTTTACGTTTTCCATTTTTAACTACTTTATCGGGTGTGTTCTGAAAAACGAATTCGAGTGAAATTAAAATCGAGTTTTTTTTCAAAGACAAATAAAACTTAATTGCGCAAATTATTCTATAGTTTTGATTAAGAAAGTTGCTACACTCACGTTCATTAATCGAATAGATAATAAAAAGTTGTAAGAGATTTTCATATTTTAAGATTATAGCAGTTTGAAATTTAATTCGATGTCAATTTCATTCGAATTCATTTCTCAGAACATACCCGTATAACTTAATTTTTTTAAGGTTTGCTCCTTATAACATTAACACTTACACAGTGCAACAGTGAAAAAAAACGCACGGATTCAACAGTATATCGTCGATGGAATTAAAGAACGCTGTAACTGACAAAACCTTAAATGTTCACCAGAGCCAAAAAACCTGATATAAAAGTAGAACAAATACACTGGTATTTTTCGAAATGCAGACGACGTAAGTGAATTTATTTTCATCGTAGAAATCTGGGAGCGGGACCAATCGACGCGTATTTTTTTTTCTGATAAAAATAACGCAAAAAAACTTATTTTCGATTTTTTGTCAGATACAGCGTTCTTTAATTCCATCGACGATATGTAGGTTCGATTATACTACCAAAATTTAGTAAAGCCCTGTACTCGGTTTGGTCAGATTGACTACGAATTTTTTTTATGGATCTCAAAAAAGGTTGAAAATCACTGCATCACTCAAATAAAGGTGCCCTCAGTTTTTGGCCAACAGCTAACTCAAACTTAAAGATATTGCTTAACTATGTATGTACGAGGGCGAATTGACATTGAAGCTACCTAGCGCTAGATGGCAGCACAAACACAAAAACTTTTTCTTTCTTAGAAATTACGATCTGTCAAACGTCAGCTGTTGAAATTTTAGCCAAATTCATCGATTAGTTTATTTGTTGTAGTCGTTTGAAGTAAGCAACTTTTGTGTTTCTTCAAAAATGGAAAAAAGTGAATTTCACTATTATTCACACTATTATTTGAAAGGCAAAACGGCGAAAGAGACAAAAGAAAAGCTTGATAAACATTACGGCGAATCTGCTCCGTCAGATTATATGGTAAAATATTGGATTGCTGAATTTAAACGGGGCCGAACAAGCACTGCAACAATGCCATCAACAGGAAGGCCAAAAAAGGTGGTTACTGAAGAAAATATCAAGTAAATCCTCGATATCGTTATGAATGATTGCCGGGTCAAAATACGTGAGATTGCTGAAATGGTAAACATATCATATGAACGTGTGTTTAACATTTTGCATGAACATTTGCATATGAAAAAGCTATCGGCAAGATGGGTGCTGCGTTTACTTAGTGTTGAACAAAACCGATTTCGACAGATCACTTTACAGCGGTGTTTGGACATGATAAGCATAATCCTGCTGATTTTTGCGTCGATTAATAACTGTTGATGAAACGTGGGTCCACCACTACACATCTGAAACCAAAAATCAATCGAAGCAATGGGTGGAAGCTGGTGGAAGTGTTCCGAAGAAGGCGAAGACAGCGAAATCGGCTGGCAAGGTTATGGCCACTGTATTTTGGGATGCTCATCGATTATATTGAAAAGGGATCCACAATCAAGGAGAGTATTATCGTGCATTATTGGATCAATTGGTTGATGCAATCAAGGAAAAACGACCACATTTAAACAAGAAAAAAGTGTTCTTTCTTTAAGACAACGCACCGGTTCACACAGCATTAGATACGATGCTAAAACTACGAGAAATCCACTTCGAATTGGTTGATCATCCACCTTATAGTCCAGATTTAGCCCGTAGTGACTTTTTCCTGTTTCCAAACTTGAAAAAATGGCTCGCAGGAAAAAGATTCATCTCAAACGAAGAAGTGATTACCGAAACTAATGCGTATTTTGAGGAGTTCCCAAAATCGTATTATTCAGATGGTATAAAAAAGTTGGAAAATCGTCTTACTAAGTGTATTGAGCTAAAAGGAGACTATGTTGAGAAATAAATGGTTTTTTAAAAAAAATTGCTTTTTTCCTACTTAGGTAGCTTCAATATTAATCCGCCTTCGTATATAGTATTTGACAAATCAGAATCGTTCATGAGGAAAGATTTTAAGGTGGACGATTTAAGGTGAAGAGGTGGTTCGGAGAAGCTTTTTTTGACGAAAATTTTCTTAATTCTTTCTATCGGAATTATTATTAATAAATTTGCATATTACTGATCTAAGATGTCATATGTGATTTCTTTTGGACTGTTATTCTGTTTTTAAAAAGTTTTATGCGATATTACTTCTGAATATAGATTTTTTGCAGTATCTGTCTTAAGATTTTATTTTTATTATTGATTTATTGAGTTAATTATAGCAAATACAAGTTTTATAATCATTTAAATTTTAGCTTTAAAATCTTCACTAATTTTGATTTTTTTTAACTCGTAATTATTCAAGTTTTTTCTTAGAAATAAGCAACAAATTGTCAAACGTGTAGATATTAAAGTAACGGTAAATGATTATGCAGTTCGTTACGTTTTTTACTAATCCATTTTCCCTTAGTCATACTTCATGCAGAAGTGTAAAAGTGTGCATTTTTGCCAACACATTCGAATGAAATACAGTTACATACGTCGCATTAAAAACAATGAAAACGATCCTCGAAAGTGTTGTGTTAAAGGGGAAACAAAATAGTTACTGTATTACTAGTACGATGTAAAGTGTAACGTTCAATCTGTCTTAAAATTAAAAATCAGCTGTTCTTATTTATTTACTATATCTTAGCCCAACTTGAAAAATGAATTGTATTAAAATTGTTTTACAGTTTTATATTTGTTTTCTTGTTGCTGTTTCTTCACCGTATGCATTGTGTTATTGTTAACACGATTGATTAGACGGCTTTATCCTACCATCTCAGGTTAAATTGAGACTGGTACATGAATTTTTAATGCCGCAGATGTGTACGATCTTGAAGTTTTTTCCGGTTCAAATTCGGGTGCTTTATCTGCCCTACGTCGTATTGTGAATATGATTGTATAGTATGTTTATGGAAGCACTCTGTGATAAACAATATTTTTCGTTTTGTTGTCAGGTGCGAAAACGTTCAAAGACTTTCCGACATGGAAACATGCGACATAGAGTTGGCCGTGTGAAAAACAGTATTTTCCAAATTTAGGCCGCAGAACATAACTTACGTGTTTGGGAGAATAACTTCCCCTGCCCCTAAAAAATATAATTCTAAGTATTGCTACTAATCTTGGAAAATTTATGTGTTACACTTCTTTAAAAGAGCGATAAAATGTGTTCTACCTTCTGCGGGAATACCCCTTCCTCTGCCCTTATCCCGCTTTAATTAAGCTGTATCATAAAAGCTAGTGCTGGAAGCATTCGTACCATGTGGAATTTTATTAGTAAATGGTAAGAAAAAATATGGGGACTTAGAATAGAAATTGAAGTAAATAAGCGTGAAAGGCAATTAAGCCTGGGGCAATTGTATTAAAAATCATATTACTATTACTAAAATTCAGTTATTAATTATTGAAACAATTTTTTTTTATTATAAACTCACATAATCCAATATTTTACCACTTTAGAAAATAATATAACTATAAACTTAATTACTTTTAGAAAAAAATTAATTTGAATGTAATGAAAATAGTGAACCTATTCAAGTGACCGGCAGTGTATCTACAGAACTGTGTAAAATGTCTCAACGAAATACAGCTTTAACGTTAAAGCAAAAGCTTCAAATAATTTCTGTATTACAAAAAAAAGAAAAAACGAAACATCAGTTGGTTGAGGAATTTAAATGCGACATTTCAACAATTAACCGCATTATGAGAAATGAAGCAAATATTCGCGCATTAGCCGAATCAAACAAAAGCTTAGAATTGAAGCGCTACCGTAGGTCTCATCATACAGGCGTTGAAGAAGCCCTCACCGTATGGTATAACCAGATGCGCCTGAACAACGCTACTATTTCTAGACAAATACTTATGAATAAAGCAAAGGAGTTTGCTGTTAAAATGAACCCGGATTTTGAACCAACCAGTGGTTGGCTTTGGAGGTGGCAAAAAAGAGAAAATATTAAATTTACAAAATCTCTTGGAGAGAGTAATGAAAAATACTACTGTGAGGGTGCCCAAAATCTTATTAAAAGTGAAAATTTTTCCTCAATTCTTCAAGATTATTCTCCCGAAAACATATATAATGCTGATGAGAGCGGGCTTTTATACAAAGTTTTGCCAAATGGCGAAGGAGACATATTAAAAGACAATAAATCTACAAAACAACGTATTACACTCCTATTTTTGTGCAATTCTACAGCAACAGATAAGAAAATATTTGCAATTGGCAAATTTCGAAAACCACGTTGCCTTAAAGGTAACAATAATCTTCCAGTGCCATATTTCTTCAACCATAATGCATGGATGACAAATTCCATATGGATGTCTATTTTGAAACAGATTGACAACGAAATGATTAATCAAAATAGGAAAATTGTATTGTTTGTGACTAATGCACCATGCCATAAAATCACAAGTGATTTGCAAAATATAGATGTGCAATTTTTACCAGCGAATACAACGGCACGGATTCAGCCTCTCGATCAAGGCATAGTTCATTCTTTTAGGTCACATTATAGGCAGATTCTTATAAGAAAACAAACAGTTGCGTTGGGAAAAGGTATACAATTACAAGATTTTGTAAAATCAATATCTAATTTGGACGTTTTGTATTTTATCGAGCGAGCTTGGGGGCTTGTTACGCAAGACACCATAATAAATTGTTTTCGTAGGGTAAATTTTTTATTTATTTTTTTTTTTTTGAATAAAAAATTGATTTCATGAACTTATTTTAATACAAATTATTTTCAGGCTGGTTTTTCAACTAACGAACAATGGGTAGATGAGGTTCAAGAAACCTTCAATGATGTAACCGCTGCCCCATACAATTTTCAGGAATATGTCGCTTGTGATGAGAACTTGCAATGCTTTGGTCTTCTTACAGATGACGAAATTGCTGACGAAGTAATGAATAACAATGATGATGATGATGATGATTTATCTAAAGATGACGTTATGTCAGTGTCAGAAGAGCCCACAGTCCCGAAGTTCAAAGAAGCTTTACTAGCCATTGACATTTTACGCCGTTATTTTGGACATCGCCATGATAAAGTGGACGAAATTGAAAATTTGGAAACAGCAATTTTTGAAAACGAATTTTGTAACATACAATCTCAAGATAATGGAATATTTTAAAAAAGAATTACATTGACATTTTACGCCGTTATTTTGGACATCGCCATGATAAAGTGGACGAAATTGAAAATTTGGAAACAGCAATTTTTGAAAACGAATTTTGTAACATACAATCTCAAGATAATGGAATATTTTAAAAAAGAATTACAGTATTTCACGGATAATTGTCTCGAAAAAATGTCAACATTTTTGGGCAATTATGCGTGGAAGGCTTTTAAACGAATACGGTTAATTGCCTCTTTGAGGTAATTAAACGAATATGTTTAATTGCCTGTATACACTGCCTTCAATACATATGAAAAGCAAGTAACTTTATACTTATACATAAACTTGGTATACATAAATTGGAAGGTACATACCATATACAAACGCAAACGATATAGTAACATAACACTTTTTTCTCGATAACGTACTGAAATGTCGTATTCTAATGCTTCTTTACAAAATAATATATATATATATATATAATAGATCTAACAGAGGAAAGAGAATAAATATGATACTCGTAAGATACCATAAATTGCAATATGAAAGACATTTATATATTGACGCTTTACGGTTGTAAAACCAGCTACCTCCTAATATTCAAATGCTAAGCAATGCAACACAATTTAAGAATGCTATGTTTTGCCACATGAGTAAGTACATACTTAACTAACTGACAATCAGGGACCGCAAATAACAGTTATTGCTTAAAAATTAAACTAAAAAAATCATCGTATTAGAGTCGACAGACATATATGATGTTATATACCAAATTAATCGTCTTGGAGAGCTTTCACAGAATCTGTGGTGATCTCGCATAAGTGATCATTAATCAGATTTTAACTTTTTGACGGAAAAATAAAAGGTTAGATGATACCTTTAAAAAGAGAGTTTTATTTTTCCGTCATAAAATAAAACTCATTTTGTGAGTTTTATTTTTTCGTCATAAAATAAAACTTATTTTTGAGTTTTATTTTTCAGTCGGAAAATAACCGTTATTTTTCGAGTTTTATTTTTCAGTTAAAAAATAAAACTCTATTTAGGAGTTTTATTTTTTCCGTCATAAAATAAAACTCGTTTTTATGAAAGATTTTATTTTTAATCTAATCCCGTTGCTTGTGGTATCTTTCTTTTATTGTTTTTTATAGCTGAATACCTAAAATCTCAAGCTAGACGATTTTTAGGGTGCTTTAATATTAATAAAAGAGCAAATTTACACAATTAAAACCGATAATGACCGGAACTTGCTAAAAATGTTACAAATATTTGACTAGGAGGATGAAAGCGGGTTCGATGACTGCGTCTATTACGACGTTCTGCACGGAACAAAATATGATAGAAATGACATTTGTAATAGTTTGCAGACGATAAAGTGTCAAATCAGGTTTAGGTGTAAAAAAAATTTTCATAAAAACGAGTTTTATTTTATAACCGAAAAAATAAAACTCCTAAATAGAGTTTTATTTAGAGTTTTATTTTATGATGGAAAAATAAAGCTCAAAAAATAACTGTTATTTTCTGACTGAAAAATAAAACTCACAAAATGAGTTTTATTTTATGACGAAAAAATAAAACTCTATTTTTGAGAGTTTTTTTTTTTTACTTTTATTTTTCCATTGAAAAATAACTTTTTTTGCTGACCTTTTTTGGAAAAACTCTCAAAATAACCATAAAAAAATAAGTTTTTCGATATAACTTATAACCGTTACAGTCCCTGCTGACAATCGTACAACGACTGACATCTTTATTTTCTCATTTTTTATTGTTCACAAAATTATCTTAAATTCTAAGTGCATGTCTTGTCTCTTTTTTACATATTTTTTACTTATATAAATTACAATAATATTACACTTTACAAAATAATTGGATATTTAAATAACACATACTTACACCGAGCCTACAATACATACTTATACATATGTAAACTCTTTTGGTTAGTTTATATTATTAAATCTTTGATTTGATCTTATGGAAAATTTTTTATTTATATATAGCATTTTCAGTTTAAATTAAACCTTTTTCAAAATAAATGAAACCTTTTTCAAAATGAACCAAACCTTTTTCAAATTAAACGAGACCTTTTTCAAATTAAGCGAAACTCTTTTCAAAATAAATGAAACTTTATTCAAATTCATTTAAACATTTTTCAAATTAAATTAAACCAGTTACAAAATTTAATAGAAAACAAAAGAAAAAAAATAAAACAATCATTTTTAATTATGGATAATGCCAGAATCCATAAAACCCAGTGGTGGATGATAGTGACTGTACGCTCAAATTTTTACCACCTTATTCTCCTATGTTGAACCCGATAGAGAAAACATTTTCTAAGATAAAATTCCACGTCCGATCATTATTAAAGTGAAATTATCACAGAACATAACATAGTAAGTGTATATAATTGAGGAAAGTATCGCACAAATTAATCAAAATGATTGTGCGAACTATGTTATGAATATGATCATGTTAATTCCTAAAGCGGTCAGTTAACAAATTCTTCATTAATTTTTACAAGTATTATATAAAAATGATTATGTTTACCGTATTTGCCGGACGATAAGACGCACCTTTTTACTCTGAAAATTTGATCTAAAATCAGGGTGCGTCTTATGGTCCGATGCGTCTTATCGTCCGGCAAATACGGTAATATGTTTTATTTTTTTTCTTTTGTTTTCTATTAAATTCTATAACTGGTTTAATTTAATTTGAAAAATTTTTAATTGAATTTGAATAAAGTTTCATTTATTTTGAATAAAGTTTCATTTATTTTGAAAAGAGTTTCGTTTAATTTGAAAAAGGTTGCGTTCATATTGAAAAAGGTCTCATTTATTTTGAAAAAGGTTTAATTTAAACTGAAAATGCTATATAAATTTACTATTTAAATATCAAAATAAATGTTACTCGTATCTACTGTAGAACAAAGAATAAATAATAAGGGATGAAAGGAACCCTTTGAAGTTATCTAATACGTTGTAAGTTCTCCAAATTATTATAAAAATTGTTTTTAATAATTTTTGTTTTATGGTAGATTTGTTTAACACTACAGGTTAAAAAACCCCGCCTTTGCACATATGTATTTGCAACGTCTAAATGATAGAATTAAAGAAAAAAAGCCGCATGCACTTGGCAGAGAAAGTGTCAGTTTATCTTTCATTCCATTTTAGTAGGTTTGAACGGACATATAGTATGTTCACTTAAAAAATCGATTACAAAATTACTGCAGTTAATGCTTAGCAAAATATAAAATCAGAGAACCATTGTCTGTGGTTTTGTTAAAATTCCAAAAGTGGTGTTAGGTGAGTTGAAGAATAATTTAAGAGAACAACATAACAATGCGGTCCCTCCAGTGCAGAATGTTTAAGAGTGAAAAAAAGGTAGTAATATTACCTTTTTTTGTTTGCCTTTTATTTTGATACGATTGTTCGCTTTTAATCTATTACTTTGATTTCTTTGTTTCGGATGTGTAATCATCTTGCTTCCATGGTTACAAATCAACACAATAATTATCAGCTTTATTGCGGTGAAACATCGCCAAACACTACATTGAGAAACTTTCACGACGCAGTTTTTGTTCGAAACAAATATACCTTCCTAAGTCATAAGTAAATGCGTTAATTTAGTGGCTCATACATAATCCAATCATTGTAAAGCTAATGGCATAGGAATTATTGAACGGCAAAGCTTGATTTTCGAGACATATGTCAATTAGATCTAACTATTGGCCGGCATAAATTTTCGAAGTTTGAATAGTAAAAATATTCAATCTGGTATTTTAAATTTGATCAGAGTAGGAAAATAAACAAAACTGAACGTTTGATCTCATTTTGTTGTGTTCTTTACAATGAGTAAAACAAAAATAAAACAGAAACAGAGAGAACGATTGTCCCATTTAATTTTGTATATTGTTTTTGTTTTGAGTACTACAAATACACTAACTCAAATGTGCATAGGTACAACAAAAAATAAATGAGAAGAAAAATAAAAGAAGAAGAGAAAAAGAAACGAAGAAGATAAAAAAGAGCAAATTATACGGATGTAACGGAATAACAAAGCAAGCACAAGAGCGAAAAGCTAATTGTTTCATTTGCGTTCTTTCTCATTTAGAAAGTATTTGTTTTGGTTTTGCTCATGTACAATACCATTAAAAAAATTTTGAAAAGTGTATGACTTTGTTGTAATGTTTGCGAAATGTTTTATTTGTTTGCCCACTCTGATTTGTACCCTTCAGTTATAACGTTACACATTAGGTGTGTTTCTTTACTTTTTGGGTAAAGTTCGGTAAATAGAGAGTAAGCAATAATTTCTCTCAATAAGAGACAAATTTACCCAAAAGTACGGGAACGCAAAAAAGCAAATATTTTGCCCATTTACATAAAAATATGAAAAACACAACTTTATGTCAAACACACACATGTGTACTTTCGCAAAAAATAAACGACAATAAGTCGAATTATACATGCTAACTAAGACAAAAAAAAACCTTTTTATATAAATATTGAATTAAATTATACTATAAGCCTTTCACGGCAGGTTTATAAATATTTTTTAATTCAACTTTTGAAATTTTTTTTAGTTTTCTGAACCTTTCATTTTTCTATTATTTTTTAAACAGCTGATTATTTGTTTACTTGCACAAACTAGCCCGAAGAAAAAGTACGGGCTATTTCGTGCATGAAGAAGAAGAATGTTACTCTCTCAAAACTTCTCTCATTTACCCAAATTTTGTGTACGGGAACGCTTTTTGGTAAAATTGGGATCCCGAGGGCGCCCAATGTAGAGTAAAGAAACAGACTTATTTAATTGACTTTTATTGTCAGTTTGATTAAACAAATATCAAACAATTGGTTATAACCCATTCCACAATTGGTGTAAAAATAATTTATTTTTATATTTAATATTGGCACACACCGACATGCTTCGCTACCGCCCTTTGAATTAAATAAAATGTTTAATATAAGTACATAGTACATACATACATATTCATTTAGTTCTTTAGATATACAAAAATCATACGGTAGGATCACCCGGACTTGCCCACTTTCGCACACTTTCTTACTTTTACTTATACTCGTAATTTTCCTTTATCATGAAGTCATTCAGACCAAATTCAATAACTTTGCCCTTAATCATTCTCAAGATCTACAAATGAGTATTTAGTTTGTATGCGAGGTCCACAACCTCTTTTCTAATTCCGTCTACTTTCTGAATGATTATTTGCCTTGGCTATGAATTCATTCAGACTAAATTTGGAGCTTTTAGCTCTAACCGTTCTGAAGATATACAAAAAGAAGTATTCAGTTTGTCAGTGGAAGATAGCGCGCCCTTAAAAACCTTCCATAGGATATACCTAATAATTTCCCAAAATTTCACAGCAATTGCATGTATAATTACGAGTATACAGTAGTCGCATTAGCCGAAAAGGATCTTTTACCACATATGAACTTTAACAATAAGTCATCGTTCTAAATTTAATTTAATTTATCAAATATTTATGTGGCTTTACAGTTTAGCGAATGTACGATTATCATATCTATTGGAAAAAATCATTCATTAACCCATCGCAACATATGTACATATCAGCCAAAGAAGCACTAAAGCGGCAACAGCTTACTGTTCAACAAAAGCAAAAAATATATGTACATACGAATTGGAACAACCTAAAATAAGCCGATTCCTGCGGTTGACTTTTGTGGCAATACTTTTAATATTTATTTAAATGTTGCGGTTTTTGTTATTTAAAAAGTAAATATTATTTTCACATACTCGTACAAATACAAGCTAATGAATATTACAAATGCTTTTTCTAAGCTTCAGTAATTGATACGAATGTTGTGACTTAAGCCCTGAACTCTTGTGGTAGCTATTGAATTTGAGATCTCTTTGCTTTAACTTGAAAGCAAAGAAACTGTTTTTTTCTTTTATGGTATCTTGGTTGTCCTTAACTCTTCGTGAGATGAGCGATTGGGTTACATTGGAATCTTTGTTTATAAAATTTTCAACTAAAATATTAAATTATTACTTTTATTTACTATATACTAAACTTTAAGTTTCAATTTAAGAACAATTTAATACAAAAAAGTTTTTGTCTTGATAAAAACCTACTGCTATCAAATTATTTCAACTTAAAATTATTCACACAAGTTTGTTACTTTATAAGGAAAAACATCTTATTAGTACCGCATACCCTCGACAGTTAATATTCCTCACAGAAAAAACTAGATTGTAAATACAATAATTTTTTTTTGTATATACATTTAAAATATTATACAATTTTGCGTTAACAACGGTTTTTGTAAATACAAATACGACAATTGTAGGCTTCCTTAAGAAAAAAATGCAACGGTACCATGTTTCTTCAATTATTGCGGTTAACAAACTAATTGTTGAAAAGATTACAAGACTTTCAGAAAAATTACAACACTTTCAATAAACATTTTTGTTAAACTTCTTTATAAACCTCATATTTTTTTGTTGTTTTTTTTATAATTAAGTCTTATTACTTTTTAAAAATCGCTTAAATAATAACAACAATTTTAATTAGCATAATTTGTTGAAAATAAATCGTAATATTTTTTTGGTGATATTTTTTTGCTGATATTTTTTTTCTGTGTTCGTTTACGCTGCTCGGGAACGATCTCAATAGGCTTTGAATAAATAAATCTAATAAGTAGATTTTTTTAAGAAGATGTAGGGGCGTGTATTGAGGCTGATTTGTAAACAATTTGACCATTTATTGTAATAAAAAATGTTATTGCCCTATCTGACTTTTATTCCAATAAGCATAACTTAACTAAACTAATTCCAGATTTTTCATTATTTTATTAATTTTACTTACATTTGTTGACTTTGGTAAAAGTGGCGTTACTATCTGTCTCGCTCACTCATGGTAAACATGTCTACTATCCATCTTTCTTATCATTTTGCCGTAAAATTAAAAACCTACCAAGAGCTTGTGCGAATAAAAAACATTTGAACTGAGTAAAATAGGTTAGAAAAAATTGGGTTACTTGAGTTTTTTTTTAGTATGAAACTAACAAGAATTGTACTATTTTATAAACCTGGGCCCAAATCGCGGCACTCGTTATCGAATGAAGTTAATCGAAATTTTTGTATTTGAGATCGTCGCACTCGATAACGAGTAAGGTGTATCGAAATTTGAGATTATGGGTATCGAGTACTCGTTATCGAATGCCATCTCTCGAAATGTCATTCGATACTAAAATAGCAATCGAAATTATATACGCGTTGTTTATTTGGAAATATAACAAGAAAAAAAAATTAATTATTTTTAATAAAATCGACAGAAATGTAAGTAGCATTTGTATAAAACTAAAGGCACCCTTACCACCATTGAGTTGAGGCTGTGAAAGCCCTTTCTATTAAAGAACATGTGTTCATTGGACGTTGGCTTTGGTGTCCGATATGCCTGCCATCCACGCAACCAATGACTAAGGTGATATATAAAGCGTTACAGAATTTCAATTTCAAATAATTAAAAGATGTATGTATGCATACTAACCGCCGGGAATCTTATACTAATATCATGTCCATCATAAAAATAATGGATCCATTATCTAAATAATTTCAATTAAGTTAAAATTAAACTATATAATTATTTTGCTCTTATTTTACTTACTTTCTTTTTATTTTAAAGTTATTTGATTCGTTTACAAAACAAAAAATCCTTTACATTTTTCTTGTAAATTTCGATTCGATAGCTATCGAGTGCCATAATTTGGTTATTCGATACGTGACGAAATTTTACTCGATACGAACGTTCATTCGATAACGAGTGCCGCGATTTGGGCCCTGATGAATATGTGTACTTACCGATGTATACAGGGTGTTCCAGAACTCAACGTCAAACCGAAACGGGGTGATAGGATTTATTCTAACCATCATGAGAAAAGTAAAAAAAAATCTATTCCATGCAGTTTGAAAGGTGTGGGCATTTAAGAAAAACCTAGAAATTTGGTCAAACTGTAACCATTTTTCGGTTATTGTGTTTAATTTTTATTATTTTTGTTCATTTAAACTTTGGAACCGTAACCCTAAATGACTTTTCTAGAACCACGATCAAGAATAATGACGCAATTGCCCCAAGTTTTCTAGAATTAAGGCTATTTGTTAAACGATGAATTAAAAATTTTCAAAATTTGTAGACTTTAAAAGGCCCTCCTTTAAAAAAATGCACTAAAGTGCCTTGGCAAGTGCTATTAAAAGTTCCCGCATTTAATCAGGGCCCAAATCGCGGCACTCGTTATCGAATGAACGTTCGTATCGAGTAAAATTTCGTCACGTATCGAATAACCAAATTATTGCACTCGATAGCTATCGAATCGAAATTTACAAGAAAAATGTAAAGGATTTTTTGTTTTGTAAACGAATCAAATAACTTTAAAATAAAAAGAAAGTAAGTAAAATAAGAGCAAAATAATTATATAGTTTAATTTTAACTTAATTAAAATTATTTAGATAATGGATCCATTATTTTTATGATGGACATGATATTATAAGATTCCCGGCGGTTAGTATACATACATACATCTTTTAATTATTTGAAATTGAAATTGTGTAACGCTTTATATATCACCTAAGTCATTGGTTGCGTGGATGGTAGGCATATCAGACACCAAAGCCAACGTCCAATGAACACATGTTCTTTAATAGAAAAGGCTTTCACAGCCTCAACTCAATGGTGGTAAGAGTGCCTTTAGTTTTATACAAATGCTACTTACATTTCTGTCGATTTTATTAAAAATAATTAATTTTTTTTCTTGTTATATTTCCAAATAAACAACGCGTATATAATTTCGATTGCTATTTTAGTATCGAATGACATTTCGAGAGATGGCATTCGATCGAGTACTCGTTATCGAATGCCATAATCTCAAATTTCGATACACCTTACTCGTTATCGAGTGCGACGATCTCAAATACAAAAATTTCGATTAACTTCATTCGATAACGAGTGCCGCGATTTGGGCCCAGAGTGGTCACATCTTGTTTAGGGCATAACCCCTACTTTTGCTTATTTTGTGCTGGTCTAGGAAAACATTTTATGGGAAGGGGGAAAGAGACAGTAGTGTTTGTAAAGATTTGATTTAAACTTATTAATTACATATCTACACTGACTGCGGCACAGCATTCGACAAAGTCAATTATGATCTTCTTATTTATACAAAATTGGAATTTTGACACTTTAAACTAACTAAAGACTTTTGGATACCTGGAGTTGAAAATGTAATTTACAATTAGGGTTGCCATTTTTGAAATTGGAAAAATTAGTACATCGTATGAAAAATACAAGTACATTCGAAAAAAACCAGTACACAAATTAAGACCAAAAGTTTTATTGACGATTATTAAAACAAAAAGAAAATTATACATTAAAAATAATTAATTCTTCTATTTTTTAGGCAAGAACTTAATAAAAACATCACGTCAAATTATTAATAATAGATAATGCACAAAAAGTTCTAAATTCATACAAATTATTGTCAATATAATGACGGTATTCATGAGGTCTCCTATCTAGCCATATTCTTGTTTTTGAATTTCAAACGAAAACAAAGCAGCATTTTCTTTTGAAAAGCACTAATGACACTTCTATTTATTTGAATACATAGTATATGGTAAGTTAAGAGTAAACAAAAATAAAACGTAAGACTAAATTTTTACTGGGTGTTTCATAACAAATCAAAAGTAATAAGGGCAGTAAACCAATAATAAACAAGTAAAATCATTTGGAGGCAAAATGTTAAAAAACCAGAACATTTGCGTACTGATTTTGGTGTTATGCATACGGTGACCATTCGTTCTGTATTATACAGAATAGTTCTGTATTTGAAACCTATGTTCTGTATAAATTATTCATTAGGAAAAAACATAAAAAATGTTCCGTATTTTATTTAATGTTCAGTATTTTTGTTCTGTATTTTCATGCCTCAAAGTACTATTTGTAGTTTTGATAAACACATTTGGCAAAAAGCAGAGTACCAAATCGTTCACTCACTTTTCACTCATGAGTGGACGTGTGCATTTAGTTTTTATTTTTTTTTCTCCTCACACATGTTTGTAAAAACAGAAAATATTTTGCTTTGCTCTTTTTCATGTATGAAAAAACAGAAAATATTTTGCTTTGCTCTTTTTCATGTGTGAATATTACTTTTTTTTCTTTTTTGACGCATATTTATTTATGAAAAATTACAATTTTGACAAATACTCTTTTATAAGCATATTTATTTATGAAAAATTACAATTTTGACAAATACTCTTTTATGAGCATGAATATTTTTTTCACACACTTACTCGCACACGTATACTCGCTTTGCTTTTCAAGTGCAAATTCAAATCTACAATTGTACGTATGTATGTATATACAACAACAATACTCTTCTATTTGAGATTTTTTTATGTAATTGTTGTATTGTGAGTTCGCGACAGGCAGGCGTCATGAAACAATTTTGCTTAGAAAAATATGAACGTTCGCGTGTGAAAAAAAATTTGTGCTGCTCATTTATGTGCATGAAGAAAATAAAAAAATTTCTTTACTCTTCATATATGGATGCTTAGAAAAAAAATGAATGCACACGTTCGCGTGTGATTTTAAGAAAATAAATTTTGCTGCTCGTTCATGTGCGTGAAGAAGAATAAAAATTTTTAAAAATCGCATTCTTGATAATATTCATAAATGTTAGTTTTTGAGTATTTATAAATGGAAAAATTTGAACTCTGGCAAAAAGTCTCCTGACGAGTCTCTTAGAGACGAATTGGCCATAGAGACATGCTTATTACCATCATCAATACATTCCATATACATATGTATGTACAGTTTAGAGAAGGAAATATAAAAATTTTAAATGAATTTTTTCTTTGGGGAAAATATATTTGAGGTAATTAAGCGAATAACGCAGTTAAGCGAAAGGTAATTAACCGTGGAATTTTATTAGTAAATGGTAAAAAAATGAGAATTTTGAAATTGATTTATATAAGCGTGAGGCAATTATCCGGGGAATACTGTATATACCTACTTACTTACTTTTGTGCACTTGAACATACGCGACACAGCGCTTCGTATAATAAATACATTCAATCAAGTCAAATATATTTTAGCTTTAAACTGCTTTTTATTTAAATAGTAACAGTACAACAATAAATAAGTAAAATATTAAAAAATAACAAAATATGTAAAATAAATATAAGATAAGATTAAATAAAACAAAAACCTCAAGAGTTTTGCGTTTGATTTAAATTATAAAAAAGAAAAGTCTGAACGAATGCTGATTTATTTTAGAAAAGTTATTAAATACTTTAGTATTTCCCATTTAATGCAAAGATTTATATTTTTCTGGGCTGTATCATGGAAAATGATTGCAATTTTTCCCTTTTGTCAATTTTTCATTATTTTTGGCCCATTACTGAAAAACTATGGAAAATTCAGCAAAGAAAAAAAGGAAAATGCTTTTTGTACATAAAAAATTAAAATAAAATTTGATGCTGTTGTTGATTTATTTATTTCCAAAACGCAGTATATTGTATATGTGTACGTGAATTCGTATAACTTCAAGGTAAAAAATATAATTTGACTTAACACATACATATACAGCTGATACTAAAGGAGCGTAGGCGACCAATGGAAAATGTATACGGGAAATGGTACCAAATTCGTTTGAAATTCATTCGGGTTCACATTTATTGAACCACTAAAACGCAGAGGCTGTGGTTGAACTTACAATTTGCGCAATCAATCGATTTAAATTCCGATAGTCTGGACGATCTACATTCAAACGACTTTTACAAATTTCATAAATAGCTCTATTGTCCACCATAAACACACAATCCGAATGTTCCAACGTTGAGTGAGTGGTGAGGAAAACATTATAAGGTTCTACAACGGCAAAATCTAATTTAGACTTCTTACTGAAATCCGTTGATAAGTGTTTCATTAGCAGAGAAGTAAATCTGGAACCAATGCCACCACCCAGACTGTGAAATATTAAAAATCCCTGCAAACCATCACACTGTTCGGCGATTTTTTGCATGCGCGTTGTAACCTTATATATAATTCCTTTACCTATTGAATAATGGCCACGGGCACAGTTGTTAGCAGCATCTTCTTTACCCGATATCAGTTGTTCGGGATGATATAGACTACGCATAGAACCATTGCGTACATCATCAATAACTGTCGGTTCCAAATCTATAAAAACTGTTCGTGGTACCAGTTTACCCGCACCGGTTTCTGCAAAAAATGTACGAACGTCATTAGTGGTACTCGATGATCCGTCTTCACCTACTAAACCAGCAGTGCAACCACTTTCCAGCATTTCTTCTTTTGTTTTCACGGAACCACCTAGATTAATACCATGCTCAAGTAAATAAAGTTAACAACAGGCATTACCAATTTGGGTGCCAGCCTGACCAATTTGGATAGAAATAACTTCACACTAAAAAAAGCAAAAGAACAACAAATAAATAATTAATAGAATAGAATAAAAAAATAAAACCAAACTAAAGAAAAAATAAATATATATATGTATGTATTTCAAGCAGTCTCTTCGAAAGTTATTTGATGCGTTCATGTCAACAAATTAAATTTTGTTAAGAGTTATTAAAAATCCAGGGTTAATAACACATATAATTGTAAAAAAACTAATTTTTAACGGATATTTTGAAAGATTTTCCAAAAAAGGTCAGTTAAAAAAGTTTATTTTTCTACGAGAAAAAAAAATTTCGAATATAACGTTTTTTGTCATAAAATAAAACTTATTTTATATTAAGGGATAAATATATTTACATACACATTTAATAAAATTAAATTAAATACAATAAAATATCTATATATCTATATATTAGTGCTGGCAAAGTATTGAGTAATGGGTATCGAGTATTTGTACTAATTTTTGGGTACTCAATACTTAAAAGTAACTACTCAATACTTTAAGAGTTGTATTTTTCCTTCAAAGTTTTATGGAAAATTTAAAATTTAACGGTCAAAACAAAATTCTTTTTAAAAACACAATACTTTATGAAATTATTTTCTCTTAAAAATAAAATCCGTTAAAAGTATTGAGTACTCAAATGGAAGCACTCAATACTATCGAGTAATGAAAAGTAGTAGAATTTGACAGCACTACTATATATACATTTATATTGAATTTAGATTCATCAGAGAACAATACGTTTCGCCACTTGGCAGCACACCAATCAACATGGGCCTTTGTGAATGCTAATCTAGCCTTGCGATTTTTTCAGAAATGAACGGATTTTTTGATGGTTTTCGAGCCAGTAAACCTGCTTCTACAGCGCGTCTTCTTACTGTTCTGGAGCTTACATCCAATGATAACTCTCGCACCAATTCTGTTGAGGTTACAAAGGGATTGTTTTTTATTTCACGAGTTATTATTTTATCAGTACGTTGTGAAGTTTTCCTCGGTCTACCTCCAGAGTGCACTGTCACTACAGATCTAAAAGAACAAAATCGACTAATTATGCGAGAAATCACTGATTTAGATGTTGAAAACTTTTCGGATATTTGATTTTGTGATAAACCCTTTTGTAGTCATTTATAATTTGTTTTTTAAGGAAGGTGGAATACTTGTTTCTCGCCATTTTCAGTATTAATATCAGGGACCGTAAATAACGATTATTGTTCGTTTTTTTAATTAAAAAAATCAATTGCTTAGAACAGACGTAAAAAAACATTTACTGCACCATTATTATTATTTTTTAACGACCTTTGCATATCGGTCATAATTTTAAAATTTTTGATTTTTAAAGTTTTCTTCAATGGTAATGATTATTTGTGAGTAATAATATAAAAAATCAACCATAATCATTATTTTTGAGCAAAAGAAATAAAACTCAAAAATGATTTTGATTATTTATGATTTTTATTTTTTTCGCTCAAAATAAAACCCACTTTTAATTTACGACTTTATAATTTTATAATTTTTGTGCAAGAAAATGGTATTTTATACAGCAAAATGAACAAGAATTTCTTAATATATTTTTCTTTTACTAGTTCTGACCAAATTTTTTATTTGGTAATGAAGTCATAAAGATTACGGGCTTTGCTTCTCCAAGAGTGGAACAATTTAAACCTGCTGCTATTGCGTATTTGACGGTTGTTGACAATTTAACATTTTCTCTTTTCATAACATTACTTGGACTGAGAAAATCTTGAAATGCGCGTGGCCCAAAGCCTAGAGCACTGTTAAATCTATATTTATGGAATATTTTAATAAATGCAAGAAAGACACAAATAGAAACTACTAAAGTATGATACGAGCATATCAATATTTTTGTCTCGAGAAGGCCAAACACTCTGATATATCACACTTTAAGAACGGACTGTAGTGTCTAAGATATAACGAAAAAGCTAACCCTGCTACTACGTTAGGGTCATTTTATGACCCAAATTGCATTTTTCCGGCGAGTAAAGAGAAAAAGACCTTTACAGAATGCATTACTTCTAATAATTATGTGTGTCCATCGCACCGAAACACCAAACATAAGTTTATATAGAACCTACTGCAATCATCACGAGTCTTCAAAACTTTTTTCTTTTGTAAAAATTAATATTTTTATAATAAAAATATATCGGGTCATAAAATGACCCACAACATAATATACGTAAGTTTTTTCTAACGTAGTAGCAGGGCTAAAGAAGCAACACCTACGTTCGGACAATAGGAGAATCGCTTTCTTCAAGAGAAGTAAAAAGCTTGCGCGATCACATCCTGGGACACCAAACAGAACGCCATCTGGAAATGTCGAAAGATCGATTCTACAACCGAACATCGCAAGCGAGTCTGCCAGTTAGAAACATCGAAGTTAAACAACAGTCGCACTTATCGCCAAGAGAGGAGCTAATTGCTAGGGCAAGAACTGATGAAGAACAAAACCTTCTTAAGTGCAGAGTTGTTCACAACAAAATGAGAATGGCTATTATCAAACAAAAGAACATTAGTATAGACATCAGGACAGGTGTGGCAGAGCTTGATGAACTACTAGATGTTATAAGCAACCATAGAAGGAGCTGGACAATGACAGAGAAAGAACGGGAAGCAGGGCAACAAATTGTGAAACTTGCCCAAAAAGAAGGAACAAGCTGCAAGGGTAGAGAAAAATGAAACACTAATTTCAAATAAAGGAACTGCATCCAGCCCAACCTAAAATGAAACAGGAAAAAAACAAAAATTTACAAGAAACAAGTAGACAGAAATCGAATATAGAAAATATCGAAACAGTCTGTAGCAAACAAAGAAAACTCAAGGACCCTTTGGAAAAAAACCAAGATTTGAGGCTATGCTTATTAAGCCGAAGGAATGACACACATACTGTTAGAGACTAAAGTTTAAATACACCCCAAACATTGTATGTTTAAACAAAAGTAAACGTTTCAGAAAAACTTAAAGTATGTAGTTTTATTTAGTTTCATAAATAACAAAAAACAATAACAAAAAATATAGACTTCATTACAAACATAGCGGTAATTCTTATAAATACTATAAAATTCACTGGACAAACGTTTAAATACACCTTGGAACGTTAATACATTTTTTAAAACAATTAAAAAAGAAAAACATTTTAATACTTTGTTGGACCGCCATGGCTATCTATAACTGCCTGCAAGCGGCGTGGCATAGAAAGCAACAAGCTTTCTGTTTCAGAAGGCGATATTTCCGACCAGATTTTTTTAAGAGCTTCCTTAAGCGACTTTTTGCTCGTTATTGAGGTTGATGTTTATTTGCGTTTCATTAAACCCCAAACATGCTCAATTGGGTTTAAGTCTGGTGATTGGGGAGGGCTATGGAGCTGTCTGGGAGCATAATAAAGCAACCACTCTTTCACGGAACGTGCAGTGTGTTTGGGATGTATTTAAATTTTAGTCTCTAACTGTATGCAGAAGTTCTGCAGAATCTAAGAAGCAAAATCAAACCGGAAGAGTAAAATGTCAAAGTTAAAACAATAAGAAAGATAGCGAATGAAGAAATTTTTTTAGAACTAGAAAAGGCAGACAAAATTAATAGCAAGCTCTCAGACGCGATTAATTCGAAAATTGCTTGCCATCAAAACTAAATTTGGTCATATTATATGCGAAAATAACGTTTAGAATTTTGAATTTGAGCCAACGTTCACAGAGTAACAAAATTGTTCACAAAAGTACATATGTGTATGATATTCCTTATATTTTAAGAAAAGAATATCTAAATTTGGTTTTATATAAGGCCGCATTTAGACTATGTTACTTGTAACATGTTACTGTCACATGTTTCACGTATTTGTTGGCGAAGGGAGTAGAAAAGGCAGAGACGTTACAAAAGTAACACGATTTCTGTTTTTCATGTTACTTTCTGCCGTTTCTCTTTTGACGTTTTCGTTTTTCTACTATTTTTCTTTATTTTTTTTCGTATCTACAACAGGAATGATCTCTTAATTAATCAAAAAATTAAATTGAAATATTTAAAAAAAAAAAATTAATGAACAGAAAAATACATTTACATATATATAGAAAAAAGAAGAAAAGAATTGAAAATTTTTATTTATTATTAGTATTAGCAATACTTTATAAAACTGATTAATAAAATATATCACAAATTACGAAAATATATTATACATTAACGAAATATATTATAAATTAACAAAATAAATAAAAAAAAAAATTATAACATATTTTGTTAATTTATAATTTCAAATTTTTATCAAATTTATTCATTTATATTACTAGTCTGTGATATATATGTACACAAAAATATGCCATTATAATGACAATCAAAACATTCAAGAAGAAGAATAAAGAACGAAACCAAAGCAAAAAATAAAAAAAAGAGACAAGTTTGAAGTAACATAGTATAAATGCTTCAAGTTTTTGAAAGTTACTTTAAAACAAAATACGAAAAGAGACATGTTACAAGTAACATAGTCTAAATGCAGCCTAATTTATTTTTAAGACAATATGTACTAAATTCTATAATCCGTATTCATAAAAAATAAAATACCTTTATTAAGGTCTTATTTGGCGAATTTCTATGTAATACTTGTCAAATAAACCCTTAATAAACCTATATGTACTATTTTTTATAAATACGGCAGTATATAAATAAAAACATTTATAAAATTTAGTTCTAAACAACTTGTATAATAAAAGTTTTATTGAAAGAAATTCAAAATGATATGTTTTTGTGAACAGTTGTGGAAGTCACTGTATATCAATATTTTTAATCATATCGTCGCATTCGTTATCGAACGCTCATTACGAAATAAAATAGAGCAGTGCCAAGTTAAAACAATATAAAAATAACAGGGATTTTTGCTTTACAGTTAAAGTATTTCAGCATTAAGACCTCATTAGTCTTTACTTTCTGTTCCGTTTTCTGCCGTTATTATTCTTTCGATATAATAACGAGATTTTGTTTGATACTTACCTTACAATAGCCCATCGATGAAATGGTTGCGTATATGTTGGATCAAAATCGTGCTCATGGTTGCCGGCAATAACAATTTTATGTTTGTGAGGTAAACTACCAATCCAATTATTGAATTCAACAACTTCTTCCAACTGGCCACATTTAGTAAAAATTTCCAGCATGTATGAAAATATCAACATCGGGTATATCAAATTTAATATAAGGACATCGTAGAGATCATGTCACCCATACACACAACACGCGCCTTATTTAAGGCTAGTGCCGCCTGAGGAGGATTTGTTGTCATGTTGATAACACGCTGATTCTCTGATATTTCCTTCCAAGCTGCTGTGGGATTACTTGTTAAAGGCTGTACAGTTACAATATCCATATTGAAAGTACTTAATTGTACTATACTGAGAAACTGAAACACAGAAATTTATAAGACTTTATATGGCTTTTATTACACAGAATGATGTAAATTTACACAAATCTTCGCAGAAAATAAAACAACAGATCACGGTGTCTGCCCGACTGCCTTTTAATACTTGACAAAAGTGAATTGAATATAATATTTTATTTACGTTTTCTATTTTTTCTTAATATTTACGATTATCTGCCATTATTATTGATTAGATTCTTTTTACCGCAGTGTATATTTATACTGCCAACAATTATATACATTGAAAATAATTATATTAATTTATCATTAAAATACGCTGGACAATTACTGCTTTTGCAAAAAATGACGTCATTGTTTGATTATCGATAATGTGCTATTAAAAATGGGTTACCAAGCTCTGTTTTATAATGCAATTGAGTGGAAGATTATAGAGGATATCTAAATTTAGGTAAAGTAGAGCAAACGTTTTTCATAACCATTTTGTATAAAAATTACAAAAAAAAATACGTATTATACATAACATACATAACTGGCCTTTACAACCCTGTGTCAGGATTACGGCCTAGCTTCTCGCAGCACTCATGTTGTGTGTGTAAATTTTTATTCATGAGTACCGGGACCTACAGTTTAATGTCGACTCCGAACGACAAACTTGAGAAGCTTTTCATGGCAATTAATTACTCTCAGAGCTTTTGCCAGAAGACTGCTGAGAGGTAGCCGCCGAAAGAAATATTTTTTTCATATTTCTTTTTTTAAGATGTCGGAGCTGGGTGTCGAACCCAGGGCTCATGTCTTAGTAAGCCAACACACTAACCACTAGACCACGGCGACTACAATACGTATTATACATTTTTCTTATTTATAAACAATTTATGAACGTGTTTATTGCGTACTAAAATGCTTTTCAATTCAGCATTCTTATGAAAATTGTGAGAATGACATTTTATTTTATAAATTACATGCCATAATATATCATCTCGTCTCAAATCCAGTGTTAATGCATGTCATGCAAACTCAAAAATGCGGTTTTAGTGTTTCGTTGTAAATCGGTTAATCTGTTGTGTTAAATACCATTCTCATGAAGCAGGAATTAGTATAAATTGGCCTGAGCTACAATGGCCAGCTTGTCGCGAAAATAATTACTTTCGTATATGAATTCTATTTTTGATAGTTTGTAGTTGGTAGCCCGTATTCATTGATGTTCATAATCTGCTAGAACTATCTTTCATATTGTTTTATTCATGTTTTACAATGTTGTAATCAAATAAATTTTTTTGAAATACTGATATCCCTCCTAGAACACGGTGTCCCCCAACACGATTTTACTCTAACACAATTTAAAAAATTTGCGAAAATCTCTTTTAACCCGGTACTTATACAACACTATTCTTAATTCTTTTTTAAAGAAAATTTAATTAACATTGACATAAAATATAATTTGGGGAATACCCCAAATAATGCGAGTCGCATTTTATTTTTTGCGTTTGTACACAAATTTGGCATTACAAAAATTAAAAATTCTATGCAGGTGTTCTTTATCCAATAGTTATTAATTGTTTTTGTAGCATAAAAATTTGTGTTTTGATTTTTGTTTGTTTTTTTATGTATTTACTTGAATTCATATTTGTTTTTTTATATATATTTAATTGGATTTTTATTTATTTTGTTATTTGTAATATTATAGAAATACACTTTCATCCATGGTATTAAATTTTTTTCGAACTCAACACCTGTTTTTGTATCAGCTTCTAGCACTGTTTCACATAACTCGTCATATTATAGAAATCTCTCAACCATATTATAGGAGGGACAACTGTAATTTTTATTTATAAAACACTGTATTTATTGTACAATTTTTATTACACTTAACATCCTAATAATTCTAATTATACAAAATAATAATAAAAACTATACAGAAAATAAAATATACATAGTTCCAATAAAGATTCGAATTTGGAATTTGAAAAATATATAATAATTAAAGAAAACTATTGCAATATGTATCCTGAAATAAATTTTTCGTATTTGTTTCCATATGTAACTCAAACTTTTTCTCCTGCCTCATATTATATTTTGTTTTTATGCGAAAATTATATTAGCGTTTAAAAACAGCTAAATTCGCATTTTAATTAAAATAAATAAACCATGGCAACCATTACCGATTACCCTTCAAAAACATGGATTGTACAGAGAGAAATGATCAATTAAATATACATAGATATGAATAAAAGATTAAAAATTAAAGTATTTTATAATACACCCGTCTTCCTACATTTATACAATATACTGCAGTTTAAAAATTTAATTAAAATAAATACACTTTATACATGTTGGGTGTTTAAAATAATGCATTGTTCTCTAGTGCCTATTTCTGCGTATACAACTGTTTGTTATTACTCTCTGTTTACATTTTTGATTCTCTTTTGTTCCGAATTTCGCATTTGTTGATGGTTGTGTTTTGTTATAAAATAAACAAAAACAAATTACAGCTGCCAATTGGGCCATATGATAATAGCCGTGGTTATGGCTAAAAGAGAACGTCAAATATACTTTTTTTTTCCAATAAAAATTAAAATTCAAACGAAATAATATATATATGGCTACATAGCTATAGATTTTTTTAAAACTGAGAAAAAAGGATTGTGCATTTTAATAAATCTGTATAATAAAAGTAAAACCCATATACTTATAATTAAATAAAGAAAAAATATGATTAGATATTGTGGTAGGTAACATAAAGAAAAGTGAATATATGAAAATAATGGATACTTTTGATACGCCAGCCGCCAAAGTTGAATTGGGTAAGTCTTCCAATAGGAGAATATATTCTTTTTGTTTCACAAATAACTTTTATTTCTGGGATGACTTTTTTTAATAAAGTGGACTTTTCGAAGTTGGCAACGTGGGAGTTTATTATTTTATTTTCCTTTTGCTGATTTGCATTGCAGTATATCAATGCATCCCAGTCTATTCAAAACAAACTATTGACCCCATTTTTCTTTTTTGGCTCCAAATAATATTATTAAATCAGCCTGTGCTTGTTGGTACACTTTTGGTCGATAGACACACTTTGCATCCGGCCTTATTTATTTTAATGTTTTTTTTCTTTTTAATTTTCCATATTGTTTATAATAAATCTAATTACACACAGTTCACACTTTTTAATTTTCTTTTAAACCAAATTCGCTTTTGTTGTGGTTGATTTTTTTTCTTTAAAATAAACAAAAATAAATTTCAGCTGTTTATCGGCGCCGTATGATGGTGTCAGCCTTTATCGGTAAAAGAAAACGTCAAATCTTTTCTTTTTTTTACAATGAAAATTGAAGCCTAAACGAAATGAAAAAATATAAAGTACTTATAAAAATGGCTACATTTCTGTGTATTTTTTCTAATTCCGTGAAAAAAATTTGTTAATTTTCATAAATGTGCATAAATAATAAAAATTAAAGATTTTGCTTTATAAAACCAATAAGAAAAAAAAAAAATAAAGAAAAATAGAGAAAGAATACACTTAAATAGTGTAGTAAAACATAAAGATATTTCAAGTGAAAAACTAAAAATAATGGAAAATTTGGATATGTCGGCTACGGGTGATGAATGCCAGACAGAAGATAAGTTGGGTAAGTTCTTTAATAGAAGATCGGGGATCATATTTGTAGTTAAGGGGGCGTTTCCAATTTACATACGTTTGATTTTTTCCTACTAATTTGCATTACAATCTATTATTTGTCCATTTTGTGACAAACCATTGACCCCATTCTTGGTTATTGTTGGTACACTTTTTTGTTTAACGCGCTGTGTATCCGGCATTACTTGTTTTGACTTTTACTATTTTTGGTTTTTGATAGAAGTAAAGGGATTTCAATAATTAATTTTTCATATTATTTAGGTATAATGAATGGTTTTATGCTGGAATATCTTTTGCCCAGTTCGTATGCCTACTCTTCAGTCTCGATTGTTAGAGTACCAAAAGTCGTGAATTGTTGATGATTATTCATTGTGTACGGTGTGTATTTTGTGTGTGCTACATTACAATTCTTTGTAAAATGTAATGAAAAACGATTTCGTTCGAAAATGAAATCGTTTGTACTTTTAAAAGCATATAAAACTTATCTGTTTTAATTATTTTAAAATTGTAATAATAAAAGATGTAGTGGCAATAGTCAATCTGAAAGGATTTGGATCTATAGTAACTTGAAATTTCGTTCGATTTCAATTTCGATCGAAATCGATTTCCATAACATTAAGGCGACCAGATGTTGAAAGTAAACATAGAGGACATAAAGTTTTGAAGTTTTATTTGTTTGCTTTTGGGTTTTGTTTGCTTGGTGTTCCAAACCATATTTCGCTACAATTAGGGGGATGCGACCAACCCTTAGAGGACATAAAGAAAAAAGTAAAATATTTATTTGACTTCAAATTCTTTTACATACATATTTTAGATTCACACATTAGTCCGTGGCGGACTAAAGGCAATTTGAACAACCTTCAAACTTTCTGTAAACGATAATGATTCTTCACATAGGTAGTTAAAAATAAATGTAAGTCAACACAAACTGGTGGGAATTTTCATTTGAAAGAGTAAAGACATATAATTCACATAATCTAATTTCAGCAGATGGTGAGTTCAATAGATAATACATATAAAAATGAATATATAAAACACAAAGAACTCTCAGACCTTCGTGGCGGGGGGCGAAAACTAGTTCAGTTCTGCTAGTGTTTATACATATTCCCTAACGAATGTTAATTCTCAAAAAGAATACCAGTTTTAGGGTCTTAAGATCGATATAATTAATATAAATAAATTTACAAAATAAAGGAATTGAGGAAATAATTGAAATTATTTTAATTTATACCTACGGTGACCATCCGTTCTGTATTATACAGAACAGTTCTGTATTTGAAACCCGTGTTCTGTATAAATTATTCATTAGGGTAAAACATAAAAATGTTCTGTATTTTATTTAATGTTCAGTATTTGTTCTGTATTTTCATGCCTCAAAGCAGTATTTGTAGTTTTGATTAACACGTTTGGAAAAAAGTTTCCTGACGAGTCTCTTAGAGACGAATTGGCCATAGAGACATGCTTATTCCCAATAGCAATACATTTCATATGCATATGTATGTACATTTTAGAGAAAGAAATAAAAATTTTAAAAATATTTTGACGGTTGTCGAGTTCAGTTTGTGCTTACCTGGTTCAAATGCTCCAACAGAAAGGGTATTTTCCAGAGTTGGGTTTATTGCATTAGATTTAATTTTCCACTAAATTTAGTGGTAGTGGTAAAAATAGTGCATTATCGTCTCTCATATTTAGTGGTAGTGGAAATTGAATGCATTAAATAAAACAAATTTAGTGGTAGTGGAAATTTAGTGCATTGAATAAAATAAATTTAGTAAATTTAGCAGTCTTCTGGCAAAAAACCTGAGAGTAACTAATTGCCATGAACAAGCTTCTCAAGTCTGTCGTTCGGAGTCGACATTAAACTGTAGGTCCCGGTACTCATGGATACAAATTGACACACACAACATGAGTGCTGCGAGAAGCTAGGCCGTAATCCTGACACAGGGTTGTAAAGGAAAATTATGTATGTATGTATGTACGTATTACAGTCTGTTTGTTAGCATTTTATAGTTTTTATTGGTCAAATAATTCCTTGTTCTGTATTTTGGTTTAACAAATATGGTCACCGTATTTATACCAGGGACCGTAATCATTATGAGTTTTATAATAAAAATTACACAATAATGATTATATTGTAAGTTTTAAAGATTTTCTTCAATGGTAATGATTATTTTTGAGCAATATTAATTAAAATCAGCCATAATCATTATTTTTGAGCAAAAGAAATAAAACTCAAAAATAATCATTATTTATGATTTTTATTTATTTCGCTCAAAATAAAACTCACTTTCAATTTATGACTTTTTTTTAGGTTTTTTACATATAAAAATTTGGTCAGAACTAATAAAAGAAAAAATATTAAGACATGCTTGTTCATTTTGTTATATAAAATATCATTCTTTTGCTCAAAAATTATTTTTTTTTCATACATCATATATAAAGTAAATTAAAAGTGAGTTTTATTTTGAGCGAAAAAAATAAAAATCATAAATAATGATTATTTTTGAGTTTTATTTCTTTTGCTCAAAAATAATGATTATGGCTGATTTTAATTAATATTGCTCAAAAATAATCATTACCATTGAAGAAAATTTTAAAAATCAAAAATTTAAAAATCATGACGGATATGCAAAGATTGTTAAAAAATAATAATAATGGTGCAAAAAATTTTTATTTATGTCTGTTCTAAATGATTGATTTTTTGATTTAAAAAAACGAACAATAATCATTATTTACGGTCTCTGATTTATACTAATAAAAAAAAAATATCATTCTTTAAAAAAAAAGATGACAAAGATCACAGATTATAAAAAAAGATGACAAAAGGAGGATACAAATTCTATAGATGACAGCCAGGGAAAATAGATGACTGTCCTCTAAAATTAAAAAATAAATGAAATGATCTATTTCTATAGTATTTTTAAGACACAAAACCTGTTTACATTGTGTATATGATCACTTTAACCAGATCTGTTCGCAATCTGCAGTTATTTATTCCTAGAATATACAATGCATAATTTGAACGTTCTTTTGTGGTTCGAGTAGCCCGTGTGTGGAACTTGCTGCCTAGTTCTTTATATTCTTTCAATATGATGTTGCCCATTTTTGGTTGTAGGATCATTGATTTTCTCAATGGGAGTCATTAGTCACTTTCCTTTTGAGTTATGATTAGTTGTGTTGGGGCTATATGCCCAGCAGAAATTAGTGCTTACCAATAAGCTATTATGTAAGGGAGAAATTGCAAACAATCACTTACTCGTGCGCATCAATAATGCATGATTTTTATATGAAATGAGCCGCTAAAATGCAATAGAAACACAAATTTATTGCAACCAGTAAGCAAATATTATTCAAAATCAAAAATAATACCTTATCCTATAGCATCTTTGTAAGCTTTAAGGTATGAATAAACAATATAATGCTTCCACTATTGCTTACAATTTTATTTATTGCTTCCAAATTTGAAAAATTTTCTCCTCCTAAATATTATTGTAATCTTTATCAAAAACCTAAGCATAAATATGCTTTCTAAAGTGCCAATCAATCGCATTCGTATTATTATTGAATAAACAAGCCTAGTTTATTTTGCTTTATAATTTTTAAAGATAGTTTAACTAAAAAATAGTGTCACTCGGATATATAAAAAAACTTACTTTAAGGTGAGTTAAAAGTCCTGTTGTTCATCCGCTCTTTATCTTTAAAACCTTTTTTAACATTTTACATTTTGCTTGTGGTGGTCCTTTTAGGTCTTCTAAAAAAATAATACTACACAGAACTTTTATTGTAATTTTTGGATTTGTTTTCTTCAAAAGTCATAATTTTTTGCAAATTTAATTTTTCTTTTTGTATTTGTTTTTTACTTTATATTCGTATGTTGCGTTTGTTTACATTCGAATGTAATAAAATAAGAGTGTTTCTTCTTATCAGCGTTGTTTATTTACACGATTTATCCAAGCTGTCACATATCGCTCATTTTCGAGAAGAGTGGCATAACTCAAAAACAAATTTTTTGAGTTAATAATGCAGAAACATGAGGCGAACTGTAATTAAAAACATATTTACAAATTGTATTTTATTCTCTTTTTTTGATTGAATGGTGACCAAGAGTGTCTTCTACTTTTCATATATGTAAGTACACCGGAATTAAAATGTTTAAACGCATTTATCTCAAAATCGTTTTTTTTAAGTTATGCCAATCTTCTCGCAAATGAGCTATATTTTATTAAACTGTGCTTGTTTGGTGCACTAATAAAAAAGGGACGAAATTAGATTCCTACCAAATATTCTATTCGTATAAAATATGCTATATAAATGAAAATACTAAAATATGTACGTTTCTTTAAAGAGATATAAGTATACATAAGTAAATTTATAATCCCGAAAACCCCTGGAAAACCCGGGATTTCGGAATTTGGGATATCCCTATCGTCATCCCTAGTATGTATATACGGCAAAACATAAGTACATTCATACATACATATATGAGATTTTTAAAATACACTAATCTCTAGTTATGTTACCGTATGTGCATAAAAATTTATATTTTAAACATTTCTCAGGAGAAATAAATTTCTTTACTTTAGGTTAATTAAAATGTAATTGTAATTTTTTAATGTAAAGCGAATTCGAGTGAAATTGTAATCACATAAAATTTTAAACTGCTTCAATTTTAAAATGTAAAAATCTTTTAATACTGATAACATTTTTAGACGTAGGCTCCTGATAAGCTTATCCTGGTGCCCGCAAGTGTTTATCCTTTACTTTTACTTATTAAAATTTTAAAAAATTGAGCTATACTATTGTGTTTTAATATTTAAATTGTTATTTAAATGTAAACACAGTGCCAATGCGCTAATCCGAATTAATGATTGCAAACCCTGATTCGATTAACGAGATATTCGGATTACTGAATGTGCTCTCATTATGTATTATAATTTACTATATTCTGTTGTCTCAGAGTTCACCCCCGTGAACGAAAGAATAGCTACGATCCGGATGAAGGCGAAATTTTATAACATCAGCCTCATTTGCGCTCACGCCCCGACGGAAGAGAAGGATGATGCGGACAAAGATGCTTTCTACGCAAAGCTCGAGGATGTATACGATAAGTGTCCGGCACATGACGCCAAAATTGTCCTCGGCGATTTCAATGCGAAAGTTGGACGTGAAGGTATCTTTGGCCCCACTGTCGGGCAGTTCAGTCTCCATTCTTCCACCTCGCCGAACGGCATGAGACTGATCGACTTCGCCGCGGCGCGAAACATGGTAGTTTGTAGCACCAGGTTCCAGCATCTCGATATCCATAAGGCCACCTGGCTCTCTCCCGATCGATCAACTACCAACCAGATCGATCACATTGTGATTGATGGAAGGCATGTATTCAGTATACTAGACGTGCGCACATTTAGAGGTCCAAATGTCGACTCGGACCATTATCTTGTCGCAGCCAAGATGCGACTGCGCATATGCGCAGCGAATATGGCACGTTCTAGTGTTCGAGGGAAGCTGGACATCAAAAAGCTGCGATCACAAGAGACAGCCAGGTCGTTTTCCGATCGTCTTTCTAATGAGCTCCATTGCATCCCGTCCTCTCTCGAAAGTATTGGTGGACAGTGGTCTTACATTGCTCACTCTCTGCGCAACGCTGTCAAAACAGTTCTTGGTTTTGAGCGTCCTCCCCGCAGAAACCAATGGTACGATGAAGAGTGTCGTGTGGCCACTGCGGCAAAGAATGCTCCCTACAGAAGAACGTTGCAGTCCACCACTACAAGAGCAACTGTGGAGGTGTACAGAGAGAAGAGGAGGGAAGAGAGACGCCTATTTAGAAAAAAGAAAAGGGAGCAAGAGAGGCGTGATCGTGAGGAAATCAAGATGTGCAGGAGTAGACATGATGCTCGAAATTTTTATAAGAAGATAAGGCGTCTTACTACTGGTTTTAAACCCGGAGCAACCTCCTGCAGAGACGAACATGGTAATCTGGTTACAGATGCACATGGTGCACTGAGATTATGGAGACAGCATTTCTGTAATCTACTGCAAGGGGATGACGACACAAATTCCACTGCTAGAGATGCTGTGCCGGACCCAATCAATGATGACGTTGTGATCCCGTCCCCCAGCCATGAAGAGGTAAAGGTTGCCATATGGCGACTGAAGAACAACAAAGCAGCCGGACCTGACGGTCTGCCCGCTGAACTCTTCAAGTATGGAGGCGATGAACTGGTTAGGTTCATGCACCAGCTCATTTGCAGAATATGGCTGGAGGAAAGTATGCCCGATGATTGGAATCTCAGTGCCCTCTGACCGATCCTGAAAAAGGGAGACCCCACAATATGCACCACCTACAGGGGTATAAGCCTTCTCCCTATCGCATATAAGGTTCTTACGAGCGTATTGTGTGAACGACTGAAGCCATTCGCCATTTCACTGATTGGACCTTATCAGTGTGGCTTCAGACCTGGTAAGTCCACCATTGATCAGATATTCACACTGCGCCAAATCCTGGAGAAGACCCATGAAAGTCAAGTCGACACACACCACCTCTTTGTCGACTATAAGCCAGCGTTCGATAGCCCGATAAGCGATCGCGTATATGCAGCAATGTCTAAGCTCGGTATTCCTGCAAAATTGATAAGACTGTGCAGAATGACGTTGAGTAATTCCCGCAGCTCCGTCAAGGTAGGAAGAGACCTCTCCGAGCCTTTTAATACCGTGCGAGGTTTCAAACAGGGCGATCCCTTATCCTGCGACCTCTTCAATTTCGTCATGGAGAGTGTTTTGCGAAAGGCGGGTGTGCATCGTAATGGCACTATTTTTAACAAAAGTGTCCAGCTCCTTGCGTATGCAGACGATATAGACATCATTGGGCATACCAAACGAGATGTCACCGCAGCCTTTAATGCTACTGAACGGGAGTCTGCTAAAATGGGTCTGGCGGTAAATGAGAGCAAGACGAAGTACATGTTGTCGACGAGTAGGGACGTTGATCGTATCGGCTCCCAGGTTACAGCCGGCAACTATACATTCGATGTGGTCAAGGAGTTCATCTACCTTGGCACCGCCATTACCAGCAAGAATGATGTCAGTCTAGAGATCAGGCGAAGAATCACACTGGCCAACAGGTGCTGCTACTACGGTCTCGGTAGGCAGTTTAGTAATAGAGACCTCTCTCGTGCGACGAAATTAACACTCTACAAGTCGCTTATTCTCCCGGTGCTTCTCTATGGTGCGGAAGCATGGACGCTGTCTTGTGCCGATGCAGCGGTCCTGGGGGTGTTCGAGAGAAAAGTTCTTCGTAAGATCTTTGGTCCTCTAAGGCATGGCGATGAGTTTCGCATTAGAACCAACCATGAGCTGTATGAGCTCCTCGGCGATGTAGGCGTTGTCCAGCGTATTAACATCCAGCGGCTACGCTGGCTCGGCCACATTGTTCGGATGGAAGAATCTGCCCCAGCGAAGAAAGTTTTCGATGCGAAGGTCACTGGACGTCGGCGTAGAGGACGACCCTGTTTACGTTGGAAGGACCAGGTTGAAAAAGCCCAGTCATCGAATGGTGTGACCAACTGCAGAAGGCGCGCGCTAAGCAGAAGCGCCTTGAGACTAGTGCTGAAGCAGGCCGAAACCCGTTAACGGGTTGTTATGGCCAACTAAGTAAGTAAGTAAGTAATATTCGAAAAATAAAACACAAGCTAGGATTTCAAAACAAATTTATTTCATTTTTATTGATAAAGAGTGAAAAAAAAGCTTTTAGTATTACTTTTTTTATAATTTGTGATGTAGGTTTGCTTTTCTTCCAGTGCACCTGCTTCCAAAGCCTTGTTCCGCAATTCCTTTAACACCAATATAAAATCTGTTTTCATACGACGTTCTCTTGCCCAGTCTATAGCAGTATTTAAGGCGTACACAGTAGAGCTGCAAAACTATCGATAGTATCGATAGTTTTTTTTAAACTACGATACTATCGGTTTTCTGTTTTTCTGAGAAAATTAGATTCGCAATACGAATTTTTTGATATATTTTTACTAGGTTCTTCTAAAATCTAGTGGAGATGTAGAATTCAATTTGTATCGGAAGTCCAGTAAGTAAAACTCTATTAAAATATAGCAAGTACTGTGTACATATGTATATGGGTTATTATTCGCTTTTAACTGTCTTTCATAATAAATGTATTAATTTAAATAAAAGACATACATATGTATACTATTGTAACATAAATTTCAATTTTATTACAAAATAACAAAAAAACGAAAATTATTTGCCAAAAAAAAAAAAAATTAATTGAAGCTGTTAATTTGAGATAATTTTTTTAAATTAACGTTAACCGTAAAAGGCTTTAACGTTCAAAACGTAAAACATACATTCTACATATGCAAATATCAAAATTCTAATTAAAAGGGATTTTAAAAAACAATTAATAAATAAAATTAGGTACAGAAGCATTAAATTTAGGTATTTATAACTTATACCTTTTTTACCCAATAATTTTTGTTAATGGAGAAGAGTTTATCGACCATTTTTGGTTGTTGGTCTTAATTGACTTTTCCGCTTTTCTGAAACTAGGGTGCGAACGTTTAAGGTGATCTAATAAATTTGTAGTATTGCCGCTAGTTTTATAATATTTGCCACATAAACGGCATTTAGCACAATTTTTATCTTTGGTTATTTCAAAATAAGTCCAAACATCTAAATACGTCCTACGTATCTTTTTTGGAATACCCTCTTCATCATCGTTGTCTACCTCAATGTTTTCGTTGCCATTTTCTATTAAACACAGACAGGCATACACACTCCTATGGATGTGTTCAATGGACACATATGTACATACATTTAAATAGTATTGTAATAATACTTACTTTCTGCTAATTGTAGAAACCTCTCCATTTTTTAAAACTGTTTTTTATTTAAATATTCTTTATTCTCTCAGAAATACTATTAATAATACCAGAAACTTCTACTTTAAAACTTCTTTATATTATTTTTGTGTTTATGCACTTCTATAAATTGCAGCGTCTTGTATATAAGGAAAAGAAGCCAGTTACGTTGCCGTCAATAATTCGCCATTGTCGCTATTAATGTACCCGTTGCCGCTGAATTAAAATAATTAAGTTTAATTAAATTAATTACCCTAAGGAGTTTAATGGGATAACACTTTTTTGAAATATTGACTCTATTTTATTTTACATTAAATAAATGCAAATATATTATTTTTGTTGAAAAATTAGAAAATACATACAAAAATTTACCGGCTGCAAAAAACCTGCGTTGAAAAAGTTTACTTTTAAAATTTTCAGATAGTATTGCTATCGATAGTGAAACCATCGATAGTCGGCCAAAAATAAAACTATCGATACTATCGATAGTACTATCGATTGTTTTGCAGCTCTACTACACAGCTTCACTATTTTTATTGTTTTTCGTTATAGTCTCTGATTCCATATTTTCTGTATCTGACTCTGAACTAATACTTATAAAAGAAGTGTTGTCAGAGTTAATAATCCAGCTTAGAATTTCATCTTGAGAAATTTTCACGTCATTATTGCGGTGAAACAAGTTGGTCATTGTGTGAAATTTTTCTGTTTCTTTAACACGATAATTTTCAGGTAATTCTTGCTGTAACAACGAAAGTGGGATGTTATCATCTGAATCCAACCGCTGAGAATGAATATGCTTTCAAGAAGATGTTATGGAAGAATTGGGCACCTTGTCCCAAGATCGTTTAACTAATTCACAAGCATCTTTTGTGAGTTGTTTCAAAAAAATGTCTGAATTGTCCGCTTCAGAGCCCACCAATTCACACAAGAGATTTTTTCTGTTAAACAGCTTAGTAAGTCGTATCGCATTCTGATCCATGGGTTGACTAGTACTAGTACAACTTGGTACAACTAGTACATTAAAATCGTACATTTATATGTATTTCAAAAATTAACGAATCTATGTGAACTATTTTACAATATATTAATTTTTATGAACAAATTTTATAAAGTTTTGTTATTAATAATTAATTTAATTGACAAATTTGGTCTAATTATACATTAAGTACAATAAAATATTGCCAGTCTGGCAACTCCAAAAATCGTTTTGAAAAATAAAAGCAAATTGTGAACAATGTAAACAAATCAAAAAATTTTTATGAAAATTGTAATGTGTTTGAAAATTTGCAAATTTTGGAATTTTTCTGAATGAGATTATAATTTTTTATTGTAAAAGTAAATAAAGAACAAATTATATGATATGTTTGTTTTCCATTTTTTGCTGAATTGTAAGTAAAATAGTGTTTAAAAAGGCAAGTGTTTTAATATCGACAAGAATTTATCTGACGATTTGCAATCACAAAATTTCAAAAAATTTTGTGCTCAGAACACCTTTCTCGTGATTTGAAATCACTCCTACAAAAATTGATTTTCAGAACATGCCTGATATATACATTTTTAAAAATTCATATTTTTTCGCTAAAAATTAAAAATAAATTATTGTTTCAAACAAACCATAGAGAATTCAAAATGTATTTTTGTATATGTATATTTCATTAAAGAAAAAGATGAAGGGTACTTTAATCTCCTTGTATAACAATATCTATACCGAACTATTTATACGGTCTAAGCGGCATTTCCAAAGGATATGAATAAGGTCTCGATATGTCACTGGATAGCCCTAAGAAAGTAGATTACATCCATGTATATGTTGTTTCTTAAGGAAAAAGTTATTGCCGAAATAGTTCGAGGGGTGGTTTGTTTTCACACATTGGGGAATGTTAAACTGAGAAATAGACGTATTTCCAAACGACATGAATGAATGGTCTACTCCCTTAGATCTCTTTACGATATATAGCAACTTCATTCATGTTTTTTGCAAATACTTCAAATACCCAGTCCAATATTACATATGATGTAAAATTACACTATCCCGGGTACTTTTTTTTGCTATAACTCTTGATTGTTTTGTAGGGTTCATTCCAGCTAGTGTGCCTGTAATTTGGGAGGCAATCCCTTCTTTTGCTTTAGGCTGTATTTATTCATGTATTATGTAATAAAAGTATTTTAACCTCAAGATCTATTGTACAGGCCTCAACCTAACTTTGATTTCTATAGTATTGCCTTCATTTTCCTCGCTCTGAGGAAGTTGGTCGGTGCCTAAGGGTTCCCAATCAGATATATATTTTTTTAAGACTAACACTCAGGGGTAAATCCCTATTCATGCAAGTCATTTTATTGGAATTTTGTTGATAAGTTGATAATCAGCAAAGCACCTCTCACTATTTTGCATCAATTCCACACTAGCGCACAGTATGTGCTCTGACGACTCTATTGCCTCATCACAGAATATGCATAAACTACATGAAACGATTCACATTTTATTTAACTGCCCATTGAGTCTGCAGTGCCCGGACAGCTGTTCCGTCAATATTTTCAGGTTGTCTCTAGAAGATTTAATGCACGACTCATGTCTCCATCCATTGTAGTTACCAAATAGAAGTAGTTAACGCCGCATTACACAGTAGTTCCTCTCAGGCTTTAAAAATTTTCGATCTTTTTAGTTCCATAAATTACTTGAGATAGCACATCACCACTATTATACCCGCTAGCATCTCTGTCTAAAAAACATTTTTCACGTGGGATAATATATGTAAATCAAAACTGTTGCCGCATCCAAAAGTTCCTGAAAAGCCTTCTCTTGAGGTTCATTTCAATAGTGTGACGTGACGTCACATACATGCCTATCTATATTGACCTATTAACAATATGTCAGCATATTTACATATATTAACCTATTAACAACATCGTAGTGTAGTACAATTCTCATCGAATTGATGAAAATAAATTCATAAGAGGTTGAGTTTTACGGTCAATAACCCGATTAGATTGTTTTATTACCGTAGATTTGTAAGAGCTCCCGAATTCCTCTTCCTGCCGTCGTTACTATTTTATTACCGTAGATTTGCCGATTACATTCGTACTAAAGCTAAATAAAGAATGAATCCATGTGTAAAAGAGGTCAAACTTATTTTTATAGTAGAAAAGTCCCGTGAAGCATCAAGAGATAATATAAAAACTATACAATAGTAGTATATATGGGCAATTTCAAAAATTTTCAACATTTGTTGAAACTGAGTTCAGATGCTTATTATTTCTCCAGTTTTTCGAATTGACCAAAACGGTCAAAAGGGAATGGTAGGCCACACTAGAAAACTGGGAAATTCAAAATTTCAGACCATCAGTTTTTTATCTCTAAAAGTTATGGGCACTCAAATATTGAAAAACTCAAAAACAGGCTTGAAATTTACAAGAGTTTTTTCATATTTCATCACTTTTCTACTTTTAGTTTTAAACTTCCGATGCTCATTGATATAAATTAAAGTCACTAGACTTAGTAGATATTTACACTATAAAAGTTATGCCAATACTACTATTTGGGAAAAAGTTGTACAGCGGTTCATTTTTGAAACCAAAATTTTCCAATTTTTTAATTTTCGCAGTTTTTTCTATAGCGTTTTTGTGCCGTTCAAGAAAATTGCATTTCGTCAACAGTATTTAAAAGATGGTATAATTTGCTAAAATTTGCGCCATATCACGTCGATGTCAGGCTGCTAGTTGCTGAGAACGATGACCTCAAACTTTTATAGAATTGGCGTAAATTTGTCAAAAATGACAGTTTTTCGCGTCTGACATTTGCAATCTTTTTTAAAACTGGTTTATGTATTGCGTGATCTAAACTTCTTAGTAAATGGCACCTCAACGTCAAGAAGGCGTTAAAATATTTTAAAACGCAAAAATTTTATAAAGAAAATAAAAATTTTGCGAAATTTCATGATTTTGTTTCGCGTTTTTTTTAATTAATCCGTGGTTTAAAATCAATGTAAAGTTTCGGAAATGAAGTGCGGCGGTGAACTAAAGATCATATATAAATACGGTTGAATTCGGTCCATATTTAGAGGGTACAATGGCATTTTTCTTCAAACACATTTTGCTTTGTGACATCTGCAGTTATGTATAGATTCCGCCGCGATTAACAGCAAATGAAAGGTTTTTTTAATCTTGATAATAAAACCGAATAGGCATTAAAAAATTTTCATGATTTTAAATTTTACAGATAAAAAAAAAAATCCTAACCTCAAAAATAATTCTTATATAATTTTTTTTTATTTTTTAAATTTGCAAGTCAAAACATTGTTTTTCTGTAAATTAGTTATGCGTTATATAAACACATATTATAACAATCGGTGAAACATTCACATTTTTGCAAAAATTCGCGTTTTTTAATGTTAAGGAAATTTAATCATAATTGATATTTTTTATGTATTTTATCAGTGCATTGATGAATTTTGACTGCACTGATGAATTTGGAATGGGTTTCATGCATCCATACAACATTTATTAAAATAAACCAATAAATTTAACTTTAAATTTTTTTTAAAGAGATTTCAACTTAAAACCTCCATAACTTTCGCGCCGTTTGCAATAAATGATTAACGCGAACTGTTTTGGTATGCTTAAATATCACCCTTCACGTGACCAAAGCGTCATTCGTGTCATCCAAAAAAAAAAAATTTCGAAAAAAAAAATATCAAAATGTCGAAAATTTTTGAAATTGCCCATATATGTATGTATTTTTTATTTTTATTTCGAATACTGTTTTTAATTGTAAAATAAGTTTTTTTTTCAAAAATCCTTGTAAAAATCGGCCACAAAAATCAAATCACTTTCTTACCACTTTTTTTTATTTCTTTTTATAAATTAAATAAACAACAAAAACAATACAAACTGTTGACGTAACTTATAGGTCTTCAAATTTTTTTCTGTAGTCTCCCTCTATCAGATTTGAATAAAAAAAAAAATCTGCAAAATAATTTTCCGTTTACATTGTTTGAATGAAGAAAAAATAAACCCCAACACACTAAAAAACAGACAATGCAACAAAAACATTTTCATTCATAAATAAACCTTTTTAAGTTCTTTTTATTTTATTTCCCATATCTTTTTATTTTTTGCTTTTTATGGTAAAATACTATAAAAACACTTTTGCAATAGACGGGAAGAGTAGAGGTAAAAAACTAAAATGCAACAACAATAGCAATTCAAATAAAAGTTATCAAAACCTTGATAATGGCCCTGAAGTGTAACAAAAACAAACTAGAGAAAATGTAAAAGCAAAATAGCAAAATCGTAAAACAAAACAAATGGCATCACCCCAACAACAACAACATCAACAAAATAAAAATTAACTTTTTTTAAACAAATCGAAGAGAAAATAAAAACAAAACACACTTTATACAAATCTCTTATAGGGCTGTGTTAAGTGACTACACTACACGATGGGTTGGATATACGGTACATATGTATTGTATACCTATTATTGTAAGCTCTTGTGTTTCAAAATACAAAATACGTTTGTGTTGTGCTGCTCTGAGACTTTTAAGTCAGATTTGTTGATTAGTGCCTCCAGTTTTGGGCATTTTTCCCCAAGCTAAGAATTTTTTTCTAATTGAGGGTACAAAATATCTGTCAATCACCAGGGGAAATTCTGAGAATAACAATTCAATTTGCCGGTGTTTTTGAAAGATAAATAAAATATTATTTTAAAATATTCTCTTTTATATATTACATACATACATACATACATACATACATAATTGGCCATTACAACCCTGTGTCAGGGTTACGGCCTAGCTTCTCGCAGCACTCATGTTGTGTGTGTTAATTTTATTCCGTGAATACCGGGACCTACTGTTTAAAGTCGACTCCGAACGCGAGATTTAAGAAGCTTTTTCATGGCAATCAATTACTCCCAGAGCTTTTGCCAGAAGACTGCTGAGAGGTAGTCGCCGAAAGAAATAATTTTTTCCTACTTGTTTATTTATTTTTTTTCAAGATGTCAGAGCTGAGATTTGAACCCGGCGCTATCGTCTTAGTAAACCAGCACACTAACCATTACACCACGGCGACTACACTAGTGTATAAGAGTATGTATATCGACATTTCTGTCTGGCAAGCTAAGAGTTGTGTGTTATTATTTACTGGGAATGTTTCTCTAGTACAAAGTCTTTTACTATGGCTAAAGCGCCTAAAACATGGCTGACATACATACGTGTCTATGGAACACTGTGATGAGTCACAGTGAGATGATGAGTCATCATCCTTAATAAGCAGCGATGATACATTATGTGGCAATGAGTGCCCACCAGTAATTCCTGCTAGTCAGAAATCTGTCTGCACGGAAGTCAACGCTGCGGTGAACAATTTGTCTCTGCTATTGGACACTGACAAATTTGTTAAACTTACGCTTTTTTAAAGACGGCGACTTGCGCAGGCCTGGAAAACCGGTAAGATAGCATAAGAGATACTGGAAATAGCCAGAAAAGCCCTCCTTGTAAAAAAGCCCTCCTTGTCAGAAGTTGCACCAATTCTTGCACCTTATTTAATTTGGCTGCGTCGATAGAAGACAACACCCTTTTGAGATTTTTTTTTGCAGATCGGTATTATAGTTGGCAATATTGCCGTTTATCGATGACTTAACTTTTGTTCGGTATTCTATAACAACAATCGACGTTGCTATTGTGTTAAATTGCCTTTAATTTCGTCGTCTACGTTTTTTGTGTTGTCTTGCACTGATTGTGTTTTGTTTCTAAAAGTTAAAAGTTTTTTATATTTTTGTTTTTTATTTTTTTTTTTTAAATTTATTTTATTGTATATTAAATTTTATTAACATATTAAAAATTAAAATAGCAACATAACATATTTCAAAGTTTATCTATTGTGGACCAACTTTCTTCTCTATGTCGTTGAGTCTTTGTCCACTGGTTGGGACAGTCCCAGGTTAAAATCATTTTCGACGCTAACATGGTACGATTCCTGCACCAAAAAAGGCAATGGTGCTTGGATCAAAAGTTGACCTCTCTCTTTTCTATAACATTAAATACATGTTTGAAAGCAATTTTGTTTATCCGAAAATAACTTTCAAATCCTAAAAAAGGACAAGAAAATTCATTACTTTTAAAATTCCTACTTTAAATATACTTATATAGTATGCTTGACTTACTTCTCGTCGGACAAATTAAAAATAACAGATTTCTATGTAACCAGTCTTCTTTCCACAATTAATTTTTTTTATTTTCTTCGTCACTGGACAAGTCCGAATCAAAAATAAACAACATTTGTATCTAATTTTCATTTTTCTTTATTAATAAATTTTTATTTTAAAAAACTTTCATTTTAAAAACAATAATCAAAATGTATCACCTGACTTTAAGATTAGATATGTAAACTGTATTTTATTGGTGATATCGATAAGTTGGCAACGTCGTCATGGAATAAGGGTGTATAGTTGTTTTGCAACTACCGTCACTTTTTTTCGCGCTGTCAAAATTGGATTTCCCAATTGAAAAGCATTTGTGCTGCGCAATTTTGGTTTGGTCTTATACATATATACATACATATGTAAATATATAGTGCTCTAATTTAGGTGGCCTGTAAAGATCATAAGCTTAAGTCTTTGATATACATATGGACATACTTTATACATTACCTGAGCTTAAATTTGACGTGAAATAATTTTTAAGACAATACATTTTTTAAACCTGTTCAATTTATTACAATTGAATCTGAAATATTATGAAAGCCAAAATACGTTATTACCACGAGTAGTGATTTTAAATAACACAGTTTCACTTCCCTTCTCTTCTCCTTCTTCTTCTTAAAAAAAAGAAAATAATTATCCGCCACATAAAAATAACACATTTTTATAGTTATATCTATCTGTATTTTTTACTCATAACCCATAGTGCATTATTAATCTAAAAAAAAGAAGAAAACAAAATAAAACAATCAGCAATAGCAAAAGCAAAATGAAAAACAAAGTCAAACAGAGAGCAACTACCACAACACTTTAGCAGTCAAATGCCAGTCAGTCACTCTTCTCATTTGGTTTAGTCGTTTGTTATAAATATTTTGGAGACGTTTTTTTTTATTACTTAAAATTATAAAAAATTAAACACAAATTTGCTAAAGGAAAATATTAAAAATGTGCTAAAAAAGTGTTACAAAAAAATTTATAAATCTGTTGTCTCCTATTAAAATAAAGAAAAGACACGAAAAATAATAAATTTAAACACGCGCGGTTTAAACAAAAACTTGCAGTGTTTCGAAAATAAATAAATTACAATAATAATAAAACACATAAAACATCATTCGTTTAAAAAAGTATTAAAACATTAATACAATATTGTAATTACATATCAATCCGTGGTGGAATGTTTTAATTTTAAATAAAAATTGTGAAACTTAAATCACGAATTTATTCAAATGAGTTACAATTTGTGCTTTTACTAGAAAGAACCCTGTGATGTAATATTGTACTTACGAGTATTTGCTTATTTGCTTAAATGCTGAACTTCTAATTTTATTTGTTGTATATTTGCTTTGTTTTTGTTGTTGTTGTTATTTTTTTCTTAATATTTTATTTAATAGTGATTTATGTTTAAAAATTTATTTATTTTTAAACATTTTGTTTTCATTTTTTACTGTGTCTTTTGGCTTGTGTTTTTCTTACATGCTAATCTGTGTTTTTCGGTTCTCTTTTTTATTTTTGCCGTCTAAATAAATTTGCTATTGTTATTGTTTTTTTTTATTGTTTATATTGATTGCTATACAAATACACTGTGCTACAAAAGTAAAAAAATATGTAATTGTTAAAGTGATTGTTTTTTAAATTGGCAAACTTTTTAATTTTTTTTTTTTGATTTGTTTTAGCACTAGCAAAATGCTGAAAACCTATAATTCTAAATACAAGTTGAATCATAATATGGCATGAAGCCAGTGTAACACATTTGCTCCCATATTTTTTTTTATTTATTCTCATATGAAAAACCTAGCCTTATGGCCATAATCGGTCTCAATATACATAAAACTCGAAAAACTTAAAAAAACAACATATTAGCTTTAAAATAATTAACAATTTTTCAATAAATGAATATACATTTTACTCAACAAAAAATTTAAAATATAAGCGACAAATAAACAACCAAGAAACAACAAATAGATACAAAATAAACGAAGCAAAATTCCTCTTGAAGCTTTCTTCTCTAAGTTGCTACCACAAAATGAAATACTTTTAAGAAAGTAGGTAATCTATTATAGTCCCTGGCTACTCTTACAGAAAACGAACGTTCGAAAAAAGTACTAGTTTTTTGAATTATCAACTGCCTATTTCTAATAGACCTCCCAAATTTAAATAATTCTATTATATATATGTACTGTACAGGCACATGTAACTTAAACGACCTATAAAAATATACGTGTGAAGATAAATTCGAATTTAACTAGTCAAGACTTATACCAAGTAAATTAACACGTTAACGGTGGTTATATGCCAAAAGGGTATAATTACCGATCCGATTTAGGAGAAACAGGACTTGGTACACATACTTATGTGAGTCCTCTATTGAGTTCCATAAGTAGTATAGCCAGCGGTACTTTGGCATCTTGTAATGACCCTTAATCATTTGGAGAATTTTTGATATTTTTTTCTTGAAAACCGTTTGTTTAAATTTAAATTTACTCAAACCCCAAAATTGCGCTGGTTATACCAATGGTATGTATCAAAAGGGGATTCCATGGAGCACAATTTGTATTTTTCCATAATGACCCTAAATCCTCTAGAGCAGGGATGAGCAACACGCGGCCCGCGGGCCGCTTGCGGCTCTTTTAACATGTTTATGCGGCCCGCCAAACAAATGTTACTACTTCTCAAAAATACACTCAATATTTAGACATATTAACGAATTTCAGTTACGAAGAAACTGTCAACACATGAAAATGTTTTCCTAGCCATTAAATATCGATGTGGATACAGTTCCCGAAGACTTTCAAATGGAAGTGATGGACATGCAGAATAATACTGATGTACAAAATGTATTTCTCTCAGTAAACATCGAGAATGTTTATAAATCCGACCACCGACCAATTACCACCGATCAAGACTGAGTAATGCACGATTAGAAACTTGTGTATGAGTAGCTGATATTGATCAGGTTGAATCGAAAAAACAGTGCCAAATTTCTCATTAAAAATTCCAAGTAATTTCGTTTTTTCTGTTTTTTTCTGTTTGTTCTGTTTTTTTGTTTGTGTTTTTTTTTTTTTTTTTTGCATTAAAATTTATATATTAAATTTTATATTTTTTAATTCTAATTTTTATTATAAATAAAGTTTCGAAAATTATTAGTAAGTGTTTCATTATATGCGGCCCGCCAAAAAATTTTAATATATAAAGTGCCCCGTTGATTAAAAAGGTTGCTCACCCCTGCTCTAGAGAATTTTCATTTTTTTTAAACGATTTTTAATTTTCTTCAGAAATTACCACTAATCTTCTGGAGAATTCTCATATTTTTAATAAAGCGATTTTTTCAAATCCAAATATACGAAATCCCAAAGTACGTCGGCTATACTGTTTATGGATCTCAATAGAGGATTGCCTGGACTACCATTCGTATATAGTCACATATGTTTGTGCACCAAGTCCTGTTTCTCCTAAATCGGCTCGGTAATTCTACCCTTTTGGCATATAACCACTGTTAACGTGTTAGCACAGATCTGTTAACGTAAAATATGGCTGTACTTAATTACTTGGTATATGTCTTGACTAGTTAAATTAGAATTTAGCTTCACACACATTAAAATATAGCATGTTTCTAAGCTTAACAAAATCAACAAAAGACATACCCAAAGTACTATGGACAAACGGAGTTACATGTTGTCTAACCCTAAATATATCTAATAACTAGGGCAACCAAAAAATGCATTAGCATTTTTTTTTCGTGCTGCTACTGAGATAACTAGCAAAATATTAATTCATTTTAGGAAAAACCTAAAACCTAGGACCTTTAACCCCTATTTGTTGCGGCATATTTTTGCATATTTCGCCATAAATGCATACTTTTGCATTTTTCATATTTTAATGGCATATTTTAAAAATTTTTACATAAGGTGTGCGTCACTATAAAGTGTAACACCCATTTTTCTTAATAACTTTTTTCGCCTTTAATCAAAATTATTTTTCTTAATCACAATATCTTTGAAAAATGTGTCAGATTTTAAAATGTATCAGTTTGTCAAATTTGACTTGTTAGTTAGTTCACAATGGATAATCAAAGACAAGTGCATACAAAAATTATTCAAATAATTCAAAAAAACCATATTGAAGTTATACAAAAGTTGCTAGGGAAGTCCACGTGACCAGGCAATGTGTTTCCAGAGTGGTCAAAAAGTTCAACAAAGACCTAAAAATTGAAAGAAAGCCTGGAACAGGTAAAGCAAAACTGGTAACGAACGACGCGAAAGCCAAAAAGGTTGAGAAGCTTTTGCTGGCTCTTCCAAACATTTCTGGTCGCGAAGTGGCCCGGCGCGTGCAATGTTCGGAAAGTTTTGTGCCCCGAGTTAAAGCTAAAGCTGGCCTTAAAACATTTAAAGTCCAAAAAGTTCCGGATAGAAATGCTAAGAAGAATATTGAAGCAAAAAAAAGAGCAAAACTCCTCAAAAAAGAATTTTTTCAAAAGTTCGAATGTTGTGTAATGGATGATGAAACATACGTTTTTGCAGACTTTGCGCAGCTTCCTGGCCAAGAGTTTTATGTAGCGGATAGTAGAGGCAATGTTTCTGAAGAGTTCCGAACTAAAAAACTATCAAAATTTTCCAAAAAGTTCCTAGTTTGGCAGGCTATTTGTAGCTGCGGCAACAGAAGTGCATCGTTTGTTACATTGGGATCAATAAACTCAGATATTTATATCAAAGAGTTTCTTCAAAAGAGGTTGCTCCCATTTCTAAGACAGCACAACATATCAACATTCTTCTGGCCAGATTTGGCAACATGTCACTACAGTAAAAGCGCAATAGACTGGTATAATAAAAATAATGTTATTTTTGTTCCAAAAGAGGCTAACCCACCAAACTGCCCAGAGCTGCGGCCTATTGAAAGATATTGGGCTCTAGTCAAAAGAGAACTAAAGAAGAGTACATCTGTTCCCAAAACCATTACTAGTTTTCGGCTCAATGCAAGAAATGAATCTAGGAAACGTTTGCTTTCAAATTTGCACCAATTACTCCCATTGATGTAGTGCTGACAAAGTATTGAGTAATGGGTACCGAGTATCGAGTATTCACTCTAAAACTTTTCCCAAAATTTAGGTTCATATTATGTCTAAATTGGTGTTGAAAATTTGTTGTTGTCTAAAATTATATAAATTTCATTCTTAATTTTAAAAAAAGTAAAAAATTTACACAAAAAAATAAATTTGCTATCAAAATTGTTTATGTTTAAACAAATTATGTTTAAATTTACAAAATAATGTTCAATATTAAGCACATTTGCATAAAATCAGTAAAAAATTTGTAAAATTAAGCACTTTTGCCTAAAAACAGATATAAATGTGTAATATTGAGAACATTTTAGTAAAAACGAAGAATGAAGACGTGGTAACAAAGCGACGAAAAAAAGAAGAAGCATTCATTTGCAATAAAAAGTTCAAAAGAGTCGCGTCGTATTGGTATTTATTCGAATTTATAAATAGTTTATAAAGTATATTAAAGTGTTAATTAATTATTCACAAAAAAATTGTTGTGTGCAAAATGTCAAAGTTTATGAGTTTATCATTTAATGAAGAAAAATGCAATGTTTTTAAGTGTTTGTATTCAAAATGCTGTAAAATATATACCAATTAAGTATAATTCCTATGCAGTTAATTTCACATGGAGTCACTCTACTAAAAGTCGCATGTGCAATAATAAATATAATTTGAGCCATTGATATCAATAGTTGGTAAGCAAATCTTTTAATATTAATTATTTTATTTTACTAAAAAGTTTTGTATTTATTTGAAAAGGAGATTACGTCGAAAGAGGAGGATTTCAATATACTGGATCTTTTTCTATAGTTGCTTTGTTACTCAAAATTTTGGATTCTCCTTGCGATATTTTTGTAGATTTTATCCTTCGCAAATTAGAGGAAAAAGTGTCATATAAATAATTTGAGAAAGATTAATACTTTAATACGTAAGCTCGATTATGCCATATAAAAAGTGATTTTTTATATAAATATTTTCATTTATTTAATCCTTTATATATGAAAAAATGCTTTTTTAATTAAACTTTTTTTATGTACATGTACACTCTTATGACACTTTTTTTACAAAAAGACAATATGTATGTAAAGTATATGTAATAATATGTAACTTGTTAAAAGATAAGACAGTTATGAACATATGTATATATATATATATATATATGTATGTATTTTATATATATTTATAAGTATATATAGATAGTTTATAAGACATATAATTTTTAATAAATTAAATAATGTACTTAATTAAAAATATGTATTGCAGGCATTTTCATTTTTTGAGTGTTGAAAATAAATATATGAAAGGGGGGAAAATTAGACATACATTGCCTAAAATATTTAAACATTTTTTGTTTAATTTTAGACATATTTTGCTTAAAAACTAACAAAATGTCTAAAAAAAATAGATGTTTAATTTTAGGTCGAAAACAGTCTGTAAAGTGTTGCCTACTATTATCGACCTAATTTTCAGCAAAAGTGGTTTAGAGTGTTTGTACTACTTTTTGGGTACTCAATACTTAAAAGTAACTACTCAATACTTTAAGAGTTGCATTTTTTCTTTGAAGCTGTATAGAAAATTTAAACTTTAACGGCAAAACAATTTCTGTATAAAAACACAATACTTTATGAAGCAGTTTTCTCTTAAAAATAAAATCCGTTAAAAGTATTGAGTAGTATTGGGTACCCAAATGAAAGTACTCAATACTATCGAGTAATGAAAAGTAGCAGAATTTGACAGCACTACATTGATGTCGAAAGAACTTTCTTGATGTTAAACAGCGTTTTACGATCAAACAGTCAAAGCTTCATGTTTCAAAATTTGTAATTTATTGCAACAATAATTTAAATTATTTTTTACTCTTTTGTTTTGTATTCTTGTTAATCTGAACTTTTTGACATTTTTTTATTGTTGCCTAATTTTGGAATTAAAATATAATACATATACTTATGTAAATATATAGGTACTTTATTTTATTTGGTTGGTGGCTAATTTTATTTGATAGTTTTCATGTTTCCAAATTTTTGCAAAGAAATTCACGTAATTTTATGCATTGTAAGTTTTATAGAGCATATTTTTAACGCTTAAAATTTTTTTTCAATGCATATTTTAGGCGCTTAAAACTAATTTTTTAGCGCATATTTTTGGTTGCCCTACTAATAACTCTATTAAACGCAAACCTAATTTTTCTAAATAGATATCCCCAAGTACCACAATACACTTTCAACCCAAACAAAAATATTGGCATAATCATTCCAAAGACAACACTTTTTTTGGTATACAAAGGCAAGACTAAATCCAAGTTATAAAACTTACGCAAAGTAACACAGACTCTAGATATTTATGCATCACTACGAATATCAAATGGCTATTTTTTGTTTGGTTGTTTAAACGTTTTTTCCAGTTGGCTTTCCTACTCCATTTACGTATTGAACTTCGTTCGTATTACTGATCCTCTTTCTATTCCTACTTCCAGTTTTTGGCTGGTTAATTATATATTTTTTATTTATTGATTATTATTATTTGTGTCTTGTTAAGCGTCTCTGTAACTGTTCTTATGGTTTTTCAATGTAATTACACCTTTATAAAAGTATTTGTGTGTACTTGTTTTTGTAATTTGCTTGTCTTTGCTTTTGTCCTTGAAAGTCCTTCTTTTCTCTTTTATTGTTATATTGTTACTATTTTCTGAATATTGTATATTTTCAATTAATACCTCCACGGCTAGGGTATTTGTTATTGTAACCTTTGTAAAATAAAATAAAAAAAAATTATTAGAAGTAACAGGTTAGATGAATGATCTTCCCTTTAGCGTACATAAATATACGTACATAATTGGCCATAGCCCCAGCAGAAATTAGTGCTTACCAATAAGCTATTTTGTAAGGGAGAAATTGTGAACTATCACTTACTTGTGCGCATCAATAATGCATGATTTTTATATGAAATGAGCCGCTAAAATGCAATAGAAACGCAAATTGATTGCAACCAATAAGCAAAATCAAAAATAATACCTTATCTTTGGAAGCTTTAATGTATAAAAAACAATATAATGCTTCCGTTATTGCTTACAATTTTATTTATTGCTTCCAAATTTGAAAAATGTTCTGCTGGGGCTTTTCGTAGCACTCCATGAGTACCGAAATCTACAGTTTAAAGTCGACTCCGAACAACAGACTTAAGAAGCTTCTACATCATCATAATAATCAGTTACTCTTAGAGCTTTTGCCAGAAGACTGGTAAGAGGTAGTCGCCGAAAGAAATTTTTTTGTTTTTTAATTTTTTTTCAAGATGTCCGAGCTGGGGTTTGAACCAGGTGTTCTTGTCTTAGTAAGCCAACAAACTAACCACTAGACCTACGACTTTAGCGTAATACTTACTCTTAAATTATCTGTCTAATAACATCCTAACTTGACCCAAAGGGCAGTTGAACTAACAGGCTAAAGTAGATTAAATAATTTATCTTTTTTAAGTCAAAACTTTTTTATATAACTTTTCTTTTAATGTGGAAAATTATTACTTTGTCGGTGTTGTGATGTGTTTCTGTTTTAGATTTGATTATATGTTTACTAGTATTTTATTGCTGCTTTTGTATATTCAATACAAAACACTTGCCCTTCTTCCATCCATCAATCCGTTTCATCTCTGTATTTATTCGTTTTAATTTACTTGAACTTGTGTTTGCCAAAAAAAGTAAATAATAATTATAAGAGTAATCATTAAAATAATAATAATGATTTATTTATGAAATTTTATTTCTTAAATAGATACAAAGCAACAAAAAAAAGTATCGCTATACTTAATCTACAGATGTATGTACATACATATTTTTTTTGTTGGTTTTTGTTTAAAAATATAAATAATAATAACAAAAAAATTTTTTTTTCTCAAATAAACTAAATATGAAAAATATATCAGATCGTAAATAATAAAGCATTAAAAACAATAGCGGTATTTACTCTTCGTTGCAAACGGCCCTGCAAGTTTGCAAGAGCAATACTTGCAAGAGTGTTTACAATAAAAAAGGATTACCGCCATTATTGAAACATTGATGACGAACAAACAAACTTAAAAATTTGAAGCTCGACTTAATACAGTGGCTGTACTACAAACGAGATTGTAATATTTTATGCTGTTTCTCACGTTTCTGACATCAAGTTTGGGAACATCACCTTACATCTGGTCGCACGATTATACCGGGGAATGGTGAAGTCAGCACGCTTCACTACCACTATTTGAAAATAAATAAAAAATTTAATATAAAGTATACATATATTCTTTTGTTATGTTAATATATATTGTGGTTATTGTTCGTACCAAATTACGAAACATTCACTAATACTGTTCCCAGTAAAGCAACATTTATTTTATATGAATGGAACTCTGCTAACTTGTTCAATTGTGCCTACTTTTTTGGCTGATGATTTGTATTGACAGAGTATTGTCATTTAGATGAAATATAGAAAATTTCTTTTGCTCTTGAATGAACTTAATTCTTAATTAATTTTGTCTCGTGATAAAACGCTCTATTAGATCAGACTAAATTCTATTAAATTAATTTAGATTGTCGCTGCAATGATTTTTCAGTTAAAGGTGAAAATAACATCTGTGAAGGAATTGTCCACCAGCTGAACTGAACATGTTACAGTAGTCTCATTAGAGTTCTTTATGACAAGTACACATCTGACAATCCTCAACTATTTCACTAACTTTCGTTTTCACTGTTCTTCAGAAATACAAAAATCAATATTTAGTTTGAGAGGGAGATACCTGGCCGACATGACCCCCATATTATAAATTGGACTAAACGATGTTTGATTAAAACTTTCCTTCATATATACATATGTATATGTTCCTTTCGTTCATATGAGGATAGCATACTGCGTCAACAGACAGGTTAATTTTGCCACAATTTTTATTCATTACTGCGGATTCCAGTGTATGATATATCTTATAATGTCGTCTAAGCCCCTGCGCGTAGGTTATGGTCGATCCAGTTCTAATTTGCTTCCTAGCATCTATTGCAACTGAGTGATGTTGTGCTTCGGCCCATAAACTGCTGTTGTTAATTACATTTGGCCAGAAGAATCTTGCTATTGTACGGGGGCACAATTTCCGCAAGTCGTGCCTCATGTTTCGCAGCCGTAGAGTAAGATTTAATCCTTGTATCTATGTACGAGTACTTATTGTTTGTCGATCAATCACGCCTAAACGACTAAACCGATTTTAGATTCAATTACAAAAATGCAATAGGGTAGGTATGTTTTTTTTTAATTGGACCTGATTGTGGCACCTCCAATACAAACTGAATAGGGATTTTTATATACCTTGAGTCTAAGCTAAAGTTTTTAAATTTACCGTCTAACCTAAATTTGAGCTTAAAGAGTAACGTAATTTTGCGTCGTTTGTAGTCGCCTTGGTCTAGTGGTTAGTGTGTTGGCTTACTAAGACATGAGCCCAGGGTTCAAAACCCAGTTCTGACATCTTGAAAAAACAAAAGAAATATGAAAAAATTATTTCTTTCGGCAACTACCACTCAGCAGTCTTCTGGCAAATGCTCTGAGCGGAACTGATTGCCATAAACAAGCTTCTCAAGTCTGTCGTTCGGAGTCGACTTTAAACTGTAGGTCCCGGTCCCGGTACTAATGGATAAAAATTAACACACACAACAGGGTTACTGCGAGAAGCTAGGCCGTAACCCTGACACAGGGTTGTAATGGCCAATTATGTGTGTATATATGTAATTTTGCTCTTAGCGTTTACGCTGCAATGAGTAACGTAAATAAAAGAATCAACGTTGTGTCAAGAACAGTAATGTTTACTTATCTTCTTTGATAAAAAATTCTAAATAACCATAATAAAGAGAGATAAAATCACAAAATTTTTTAAAAGCAGCTAAAATGTTATTACTTAGGAATATGGCAGATAAAATTGTATAAGAAAAAATAACAACAACAGTTGTTTTGCAACTAACTTCACTTCTTTGCGCGCTGTCAAATTGGAGTTTCCATTCGCAAAGCGTTAGCGCCGCGCTATTTGGGTTGCTCTCATACATACATTTTGTATGGGCATGACAATTTTTGACAGATAGTTTAAGCTTTACGCTCTAATTTAGGTTACACAGTTAATCTGAATGACTTCAGTGTCAAATCATCATTTAGATAGTGTGTAAATACTGATTCTTTTATATCTTGAGAACGTTTAAAGCTAAATTATCTGAAGTTGGTAGCAGTGATACCTCCCATACAAGTTAAATATTGATTTCATTATTTCTTGAGAACTGCTTAGGCTCAAGTTTTTGAATTTGGTATGAACGTTCTAAACTTTTGGGAGAAAAAAGTTGAAAATTATGCTGCATGCTAGATCGGCTTTTTTGTTCCAAAATTCTAAAAAATGCTAGTTCCAGCATTGAAAATGCTGAATTAGCAAGGCTTATCAAAATACACTTTTTAATATTTTTAATAAAAAATATGTAGAAAATAAGTAATATATGTATGAGCACGTACAAATATAAATCAATTATTACAACTTGCCTATAAAGTGTCCGATAGTAAAAGTTAACTTTCGTTTACGGGAGGAATACTATTAAGTTCCCCTTAAAATAAAAGTTATATATTTTAAAATACGACAATACCAGAACAAGAACCGATTACTTTTGGCATTAAATTTGTTTAAAAAATATCAAGTGGCAACAACACGCATGTTTACATAAATAAATAAATAAAAAGAATTTTATAAATTGTACACTAAAAAACTTTATAACAAAGAAATGTGTATTGCTTTCCATTTTTATTGCATTTTTTTGTTAATAGTTCAACGAATTTGGTACGCTCAAACGTTTAAACCTCACGTTAAAAGTTAAAGGTAAGGCAATCTTCCGAATAACTTTATCGGCCACTTTTAGGTGAAAGTTTCCTTGTAATAACCTTTAACTAAAGGCAAGTTGTAATAATGGGCCCAAGAGTTATTAGTAAGGCAACCAAAAATATGCATTAGCATCTTTTTTTCTGAATGTTACTGACAAAACAACCAAAATATTAATTCATTTTAGGAAAAACTACGACATTTAACCCTTACTTGTTACGGCATATTTTTGCATATTTCGTCGTAAATGCATACTTTTGGATTTTTAAAATTTTTTCATATTTGTATGGCATATTTTACAAATTTTTACATATGTTAAAGGAATTTACGTGTATTACCAAATTTTATTTTTCAAAATAATGACCATATACTGACACATTACTTAAGTATAATCTATTAAATAATAAGGGTACTCATAAAAACGCTTAAAACTAAGATTGGGAAATTGGCGAAGCTCTTTTTAAACTATTGTGCAATAAGTAAATCTGTAATAAAAATGCAAAATAAAACTGTTTTATTTTTAACTCTAGCTTACTCCAGTCAGTTTTTATTTGACTTTTGATGTGTTACAGTTTATAGTGACGCACACCTTAGTTAATGTCAATTTAATAAAAACGTCAAAGCAAAAAACAAATTAAATACAAAGCTTACAAATTTAAATACATTTATGGGAATTAGCGTTAAAAAAAACTGCTTAATAATGAATTCTCAATTTTCCAACTTTGTACCTATTGGAGAAAAATTGCCATTATTGCATGATATAAAAAAATTTAATTAAAAGTTGATTTTTAAATTAATTAAATTTTCATAAGAATATGCAGAAAATCAAGCAATCCGTGTCAAACAGACTAAATAATATTATTAGCGAATACCGAGATTTTAAAACTAATAGGAATATTCTGTTTTGTAAAGTTTGCAATAAGCCAGTATCAGCAAAGAAAATATTTAACAACACCTTGGAAGTCAAAAACATATTAAGCTCAATACAAGAACTTATGCTAGAAAACGTTTGCTTTCAAATTTGCACCAATTACTTCCTTTGATGTCCAAAGAAGTTTCTGGATGTACAAGAGCGTTTTACGACAAAGCTTTATGTTTCAAAATTTGAGCGATATGATTGTTATTTATTACAACAATAATTTAAATTAATTTTTTACTCTTTTATTTTGTATTCTTATCAGTCTGAATTTTTTGAAATTTTTTTTATTTTTTTTGTTAATTTTGCGAGAACAGTGGCACAACTCAGAAGAAGCGATTCTGAGGTAAATGCATTTAAACATTTTAATTTAGCCCAACTGATAGGAAAACTACAAGACACTTTTGGTCGCCACTCAGTGAAATATGAGATAAAAAATACAATTTTTAGATATGTTTTTATACAGACACAGTTCGTCTCATATTTCTGCATTAATAACTCAAAAAATGTGGTTTTTGATAAATAACTCAAAAAATGTGGTTTTTGAGTTATGTCACTCTTCTCGCAAATGGTTTGAATATATATATATAAAGGAAATTTATTTTATCTGGTTGGTGGCTAATTGTTACTCTTCATGTTAAAAAAAAAAAATAAACGTAATTTTACTTCAACATATTTATGTATTATGAGTTTTATAGAGCATATTCTTAACGCTTAAAATTGTTTTTTCAATACATATTTTAGGCGCTTAAAACTAATTTTATAGCGCATATTTTTGGTTGCCCTAGTTATTAGTCATTATTTGTTGAAAGCAACGAAATTAAATGTTCATCTCTGAAATAAAATCATTGTTTATAAATATTTTTAAACGAAAAGAGAATTGAATTGTTGTAATCTTAAAGATTTAAACATTTTTCGTTCTTAAAATTATAAGAGAAATAGAAAACTGTAATAAATTCTCTTCCTAAGAATTCCTTATTATTCATACGCCACAGTGTCTGTCACATTCAATTCCGAAATATTAATCATACGCTCGCTAACACGAAATTTAAGTTTTTCTTTTTTAATAATAAAAAAAAACTCATATCGTGTCCATAAAACGTTGAAACCAAGAATATTATAAATGATTTAATGGGCTAACAAATGTCTATACGATTATACATACATATTACGTATATTTTTTATTATGTCTGGTCATAAAGTAATAAACCACGTTCAAATAAACAAATGCTAAATGCAAAAATAGTTAAGAAATACAATAAAAATGGTTTGAATAAAAGTTTGAGTTTTAGTTTTCTAGAATTTCAATGACTAATAGCGCTATAAACACGCATCATACTCGTATTATCAAAATTACTTTTATTTTATTGACATTTATTTCTTATTTTTGTTCTTGCTTTAGTTTTTCTATTTAAAAATTGTTTCTCAATTATTTTTCAACTGACTGGCTGCGTTGTTTTGTGTGCTCTTATTAACACTGAAATATTTTTAGTATTCCCTAACACTTTTTTGCTTTTCATATTTCTCTTTCAGTTTTACTTGTTTATACTCGTATATTTTGCAAAGTGTTTTTTCTTTTTTTTATTGCGTATGACACTAAAATAAAATGTAGAGGGGACGTTTCGTAAATTATTTATTTGGCCATGAACTACAATATTCTTAGCACAATTTTTTGTTTTTTACCTATCGCATATGTTCTGTAAACTGAAAACGAGTGCAAGTGAAATAAAATGACATTTTAAAGGGTTATAATTTTGCAATTTCTTTTATTCATACGCTTACGAGTATTAGTATAACTTGTTTCATTACCAAAAGTTAAAAATAATTGGCAATGAGGCTGCGTATGCATTAGCTCGGAAGAAATCCGTGACACTGCAATTTGGCCTGGAGCCCTACTGTGCAGCACCACCTTCTACTACTATTTTCAATCTAAAGATTGCGAAGTTGGCTTAGTTGCTTAGAACACTGGAACGCTCAAGTTGATCTTAGACATTCTAAGCCGGTGAGTACTTCACAATTTGGACACAATACTGATGTTCTGAAGCATAATAATTAATTAAATAATTTCTAAATATTGGAGTACATACATACATAACTGGCCTTTACAACCCTGTGTCAGGATTACGGCCTAGCTTCTCGCAGCACTCATGTTGTGTGTGTCAATTTTTATTCATGAGTACCGGGACCTACAGTTTAATGTCGACTCCGAACGACAGACTTGAGAAGCTTGTTCATGGCAATTAATTACTCTCAAAGCTTTTGCCAGAAGACTGCTGAGAGGTAGTCGCCGAAAGAAATATTTTTTTTATATTTCTTTTTTTTTGAAGATGTCAGAGCCTGGAGTCGAACCCAGGGCCCACGTCTTAGTAAGCCAACACACTAACCACTAGACCACGGCGACTACAAACGACGCAAAATTACATTACTCTTTAAGCTCAAATTTAGGTTAGACGGTAAATTTTAAAACTTTAGCTTAGACTCAAGGTATATAAAAATCCCTATTCAGTTTGTATTGGAGGTGCCACAAACAGGTCCAATTTCTTTAAATCTAAATTTAATGAAACACTCAATAATTGCTTATTTCTTGTATATGCATTGTTGTTCCAAAGAGATCTATTTTGTAGATTTTTTTTTGTTTAGTTGGATTTTGTATGTTAAACTCTATTATTATACGTACCTATGTATGTATACGAGTATACTATACATATGTACTATACTATATATCTATTTCTTTTTAATTCTATGTATGGTGGAATACATAGACAGAAATAAGTAAATTTGAAATCAAATTTCAATTTATAAGGCAGTACAAATTTGTATTTGATTATTTTTGCACAACCTACGTAATATCCACAATACCAGTAATGCTAGGAACACAATTGGGGCGAATATTCGTCGCTAAAAATAAAACATATTTGTGTATATGAAAATGCACACAATCATGGCGAACGGCGAAATTCCCGTCAACGACAAACTCAAATTAGATTTAATTTTAATTCATTCGCCGGCGAACGAAAAACTTACCAATTCAGGGTGACCATGTTTTATTTTACTTTTTAGGTTTTGTATGTAATGTTATTTTTCAATACCCTACTTGTTTTTGGCTAATTTGAAGTCAATTAAATTAAATATATAGAATATTTTACTATTAAAAGTGTATTTTTATTAAAAATTATATTATTTTCGTTTTATGGTCACCCTATCAGTTGTGATTGAAAAACAAAAGAGAATTTCTGTGAGTAAAGGCAATTTACAAGTTTTTAAAATTTTTAAATAAACAAATAAAAAAATGGACACAAGCGGAATAATAATTGACAATGTGCAATGTTATGAATGCCTATATAATTTGGCATCAAAAGATAATAAAAATGTGCAAAAAACGAAATATGGGAAAGAATTATGTTATTGGTTATGTATTCGTCATAACTGTGTTTCATAGGACGAATTTATGCAGCGAATTTTAGCTGACGAATTCGTCGAGGTGGGCGAAATTCGTCGTTCGTGCCAATTGTGTTCCTAGCATAATGCGTTGACATGCAAACTACTTAAGAAACAGTTTTTTTTTAATTTATTTTAGTCCTTTTATTTAATGACGCAAAGAGTCGCAAAGGTGGCTAAAATGATTGAAACTAAATATGGAATTAAAAGAAAATAACTAATAGGGCTTATAAACAACATTCTAATTTATTGAAATCAAAAATAATTTTTTAAAAGTATTATTATTTTTAATATTTATGATGAGTCAAAGTTTATAGTTTTAAACAGATATGTTATTATTTGGAAAAACTATAAAAAGGTATGCAGACTTCAAAGAGCTGATATTGAAAAATATTTTGATAAAGTAGTAATTTTTTTTTTTTATTAAGATAACATTGTTGTAATATGGAAACAATACTTCTGTATGAAAGTAGAACAAAGACACTGGTATTTTTCAAAACGCAGACGGCGTAAGTGAATTTATTTTCATCGTAGAAATCTGGGACCGGGATCAATCGACGCGTATTTTTTTTCTGGTAAAAATGATGCAAAAAACAGCGTTCTTTAATTTTTGCTCTTAATTTTACAAAAGTTTCTTGCTAAGGTATACTAATTTGTTTGTTTATAATTTTGGGTTAAATGAAAGTGAATGGATCTTTTATTGATAAATGTTTTATTTAATGTGGGCAATTATGTATGGAATACTGTTGTGTATATACATTGTAAATGTAGAGTGCTAATTATATGATTGAATAATACAATGTAAATGCACAATGTCAGTCACTTATACTTTAAGAAGTACCCTGTTAATTTTAGTTTTAAGCTTACTGATACTTTACTATAAATTGTAAGACTCTTCCTATTATCAATATATAAATAAAGACATTGAATACAGAACAAATACAATATCAGATAAATGTCCACCTCTGTTAGCCTCACAAATGCGAGCCCTTTTGAGCGCATTTTTCACTACATTCTAACACATTTCACGCGGTATTTCATTAATTTTATCACGAATATTTTTTTTTAATTGCTCCAGCGTTTCTGGTTTGTTTGCATAAACCTTGCTTTTCAGATATTCCCACAAAAAGATCTCCGGAGCAGTCAAATGAGGCGACCGTGGAGGCCAATCAACATCACCATTCCTTGAAGTAACTTGTTGTGGAAAGAGGTCTCGCAGTAATTCAATTGTAATCTTGGCTGTATGCGATGTGGCACCGTCTTATTGAAACCACATGTTAGTCAAGCCCAAAGTATTCAATTGTTAAAAAGTTTCCAATCATATCACGATATCGCTCCCTATTAACAGTTACCGTTACGCCGTAAAAATAATATTCAATGAAAACTTCAGCAAAAGCCTCTAAGCGGACCCCCTTTTATGTTGACGACCATGGCAAACGTTTTAAGGACTATGATTTAAGGATATGCACCTGGAACGTGAGAACCCTTTATAGGGAAGGTGCCTCTATCCAATTGGCGGATGCTCTCAAGAAATGTAGGGCTGACATCACCGCCATCCAGGAAATGCGATGGATAGGACGGGGTTGTACAAGGCAAGCAACATGTGACATCTACTACAGCTGCCATGATAACAGACGTGAATTTGGCTGCGGATTCGTAGTTAGCAAGAGACTTCGCCATCTTGTCTCAGAGTTCACCCCCGTGAACGAAAGAATAGCTACGATCCGGATGAAGGCGAAATTTTATAACATCAGCCTCATTTGCGCTCACGCCCCGACGGAACAGAAGGATGATGCGGTCAAAGATGCTTTCTACGCAAAGCTCGAGGATGTTTACGATAAGTGTCCGGCGCATGACGCCAAAATTGTCCTCGGCGATTTCAATGCGAAAGTTGGACGTGAAGGTATCTTTGGCCCCACTGTCGGGCAGTTCAGTCTCCATTCTTCCACCTCGCCGAATGGCATGAGACTGATCGATTTCGCCGCGGCGCGAAACATGGTAGTTTGTAGCACCAGGTTCCAGCATCTCGATATCCATAAGGCCACCTGGCTCTCTCCCGATCGATCAACTACCAACCAGATCGATCACATTGTGATTGATGGAAGGCATGTATCCAGTATACTAGACGTGCGCACATTTAGAGGTCCAAATGTCGACTCGGACCATTATCTTGTCGCAGCCAAGATGAGACTGCGCATATGCGCAGCGAATATGGCACGTTCTACTGTTCGAGGGAAGCTGGACATCAAAAAGCTGCGATCACAAGAGACAGCCAGGTCGTTTTCCGATCGTCTTTCTAATGAGCTCCATTGCATCCCGTCCTCTCTCGAAAGTATTGGTGGACAGTGGTCTCACATTGCTCACTCTCTGCGCAACGCTGCCGAAACAGTCCTTGGTTTTGAGCGTCCTCCCCGCAGAAACCAATGGTACGATGAAGAGTGTCGTGAGGCCACTGCGGCAAAGAATGCTGCCTACAGAAGAACGTTGCAGTCCACCACTACAAGAGCAACTGTGGAGGTGTACAGAGAGAAGAGGAGGGAAGAGAGACGCCTACTTAGAAGAAAGAAAAGGGAGCAAGAAAGGCGTGATCGTGAGGAAATCGAGATGTGCAGGAGTAGACATGATGCTCGAAATTTTTATAAGAAGATAAGGCGTCTTACTACTGGTTTTAAGACCGGAGCAACCTCCTGCAGAGACGAACATGGTAATCTATTTACAGATGCACATGGTGCACTGAGATTATGGAGACAGCATTTCTGTAATCTACTGCAAAGCGATAATGATACAAATTCCGCTGCTAGAGATGCTGTGCCGGACCCAATCAATGATGACGTTGTGATCCCGTCCACCAGCCATGAAGAGGTCAAGGTTGCCATATGGCGACTGAAGAACAACAAAGCAGCCGGACCTGACAGTCTGCCCGCTGAACTCTTCAAGTATGGAGGCGATGAGCTGGTTAGGTGCATGCACCAGCTCATTTGCAGAATATGGCTGGAGGAAAGTATGCCCGATGATTGGAATCTCAGTGCCCTCTGTCCGATCCTGAAAAAGGGAGACCCCACAATATGCACCAACTACAGGGGTATAAGCCTTCTCCCTATCGCATATAAGGTTCTTACGAGCGTATTGTGTGAACGACTGAAGCCATTCGCCATCTCACTGATTGGACCTTATCAGTGTGGCTTCAGACCTGGTAAGTCCACCATTGACCAGATATTCACACTGCGCCAAATCCTGGAGAAGACCCATGAAAGTCAAGTCGACACACACCACCTCTTTGTCGACTATAAGCCAGCGTTCGATAGCCCGATAAGCGATCGCGTATATGCAGCAATGTCTAAGCTCGGTATTCCTGCAAAATTGATAAGACTGTGCAGAATGACGTTGAGTAATTCCCGCAGCTCCGTCAAGGTAGGAAGAGACCTCTCCGAGCCTTTTAATACCGTGCGAGGTTTCAGACAGGGCGACCCCTTATCCTGCGACCTCTTCAATTTCGTCATGGAGAGTGTTTTGCGAAAGGCGGGTGTGCATCGTAATGGCACTATTTTTAACAAAAGTGTCCAGCTCCTTGCGTATGCAGACGATATAGACATCATTGGGCATACCAAGCGAGATGTCACCGCAGCCTTTAATGCTATTGAACGGGAGTCTGCTAAAATGGGTCTGGCGGTAAATGAGAGAAAGACGAAGTACATGTTGTCGACGAGTAGGGACGTTGATCGTATCAGCTCCCAGGTTACAGCCGGCAACTATACATTCGATGTGGTCAAGGAGTTCATCTACCTTGGCACCGCCATTACCAGCAAGAATGATGTCAGTCTAGAGATCAGGCGAAGAATCACACTGGCCAACAGGTGCTACTACGGTCTCGGTAAGTAAGTAAGTTACGCCGTTTTCAATTTCAAAGAAGTAAAGTCCAATGATTCTTCGTGACCAAATTGCACACTAGAATGTCACTTTTAATGAATGCAAAGGTGACGAATAAATAATTTGAGGGTTTTCCATTGCTTAGAACCGACTATTCTGTTTATTCACATTGCCATTCAAATGAAAATGGGCCTCGTAACTCATTATGATTGTTTCAATCATTGTCACATTTTCAATCATTTTTCCATAATAAATTTGCCACGTCCCTACTTCACGACTGCCAAATACTCAAGACTAATGTTTACCAAAATGGCAACAAAACAAAATAGTAAAACTTCCCGGCGGACACCCTGTATTATACCGATAGTAATGTTAAATCACATGCGAATTTAAATAATATATTAATATGTACACTTACTCGTATACATACATACATATTAACAAAGTATAAAGTATTTTTGTTTAGATAAAAGTGCGTATTTTTTTTAATCGGTTTTTATTTTGTGTTAAAATATGTACATACTTATATACATATACTTATAGAAATAACCGTATATTCTTAATTTTTATGAACGATTTAGTAAATTATTTTGATCTTCTTTTGTTGATTTTTGTCAATATTTTGTTTTGCTTATTTTTTTTTTTATTTATTTTTGTTTCATTTTAATTTTCGTCAACCCCACCACACTTTTGATATTCTTTTTCTGTGCATATCGAGGTTGCCAGATGTCTATGAAATGATTGTATACTTGTTGTAAAATATCCTTTGGGTATAGGAAACAAAATACTTTTTATTAGAGTTTGTCACTTTCTTTTTTATAGTTTCTATAATAAATTATTTGTTTGTTCTTTTTAATTATTTTCTAATCACATATTTTTTATTGTAAAAGTAAAAGAAAAAATCATGTAAATAAGCTTACGGCTCGATTATTTTATAACCCAGGGTGTGGAGTATAATGCGCACATACATACGTATACAGAAGGTTAACTTCAAGGAGGGAGGGACAGCTATACCGATATATGGTTTTTTCCAATTACAGATAACCTTTTTGAATAAAATTAAAAATTGTCTAAATGAGTTTAAAAAAAACTTTAATAAAACAGTCTTCTACTGAGATAAAAAATATAGTAAAATTAATAATATAATATGACGAAAATTGCAGAATTTCACTGTGGGAATTCTTCCGATTTGAGGAAATTCACTTTAGAATAAAGACGTTCATGAGAGACAGTATTGAATATGGTAGCGGATTAAAAAGTTTTTATGGATGGTGGAAATGAGTATTTAAAACTGTGGACAAGCGTATACGGCTGATATTAAAATTAAAGTGGATGGGTATACGAACGAAGCCAAGCATTAATATGGTTTGAGCAATATTTATCTAATTGAAACAACCCACTACTTATATAATAGTAATTTATGTATTTATAATTTAAATAAATTATATAATTCGTTAGTGTTAAGGTAATATATTACTCGTATGTATTTATTTTTATATATATCATTTATCATTTTATTATTATTATTTATTTTACATATTACTTAGTAGGGACATAAACACTGTTAATAATATGTTGGGCTATAAAACAAAAACTAATGAATGGTTTTAGAACAATTTTTTTGTTTATTTTTTTGATATTTATTGTATACAAAAATCTTAGTTTTATTAAAAAGGCGCGCCCTTGGCCTACACACGCCGTACGTCGCATTTGCAAGTAATCAATAGCTTCACGCACCCTATCAATTGGCTAGCTACAGCACGAACCAGAGCTATCTTAAGAGAATCAATGTTATGTTATCTTTTGTGAGGCACCATATTCTCTGAAACGGCCCACAATTTGTAATCCAAAGGATTCAAATCAGGGCTGCCAGATGGCCAATTTTCAGAGCAAATTGTTTCTGTGTCGTTTAAGCCTTATGAGCTGGTGCAGAATCTTGTTGGAAATTCCAAGGCTGGTTTTGGAACAGGGAATTGCTAAGCGGCTTCACAACTGTTAATTTCTTCTAAATAGGCGTCTCTCTTCCCTCCTCTTCTCTCTGTACATCTCCACAGTTCCTCTTGTAGTGATGGAGTGCAACGTTCTTCTGTAGCCAGCATTCGTTGCCGCAGTGGCCCCACGACACTCTTCATCGTACCATTGCTTTTGCGGGGAGGACTCTCCACAGAGAGTGAGCGATGTGAGACCACTGTCCACCAATACTTTCGTCTTTAGAAAGACGATCGGAAAACGACCTGGGAGGTACCACGCCCAGGTTCAATTTTAATAAAAAAAAACATACCACACTGCACTTTTAGTGGTTGAAACAATCTATGTTCCAAATTCCAACAAAATCGGTTCATTCGCTTAGGCGTGATTGACCGACAACCAAAGAGATTTTCAGAGAGATGTATATACATACATATGTATAGGTATATGTATGTACATATATGGATTACCAATTCATACATGGAAGTAAAAATAGTTTTGACCTGTGGAATGAGTTCTAATGCTTCTTTAGATAACCGGGATTAACCCTATTGTTTGTTAAACTTTTCCTGTACGGTAAACATTTTTCATCCGTAAAAAAAGTTTTTCTATGCAAGTTATCAGCGTGCTTTATCAACAGACGTTTGGATTTTTCCATGATATATTTTTAAAGCTGTACGCCGTTTGAAAGCTCCAAGACCCAGGTCTTTTTTAATAATACGACTCATATGTGATTTTGATCTCACGAGCCATGATTTTCTGTTTCCGGAGAGAATTTCGGTGAATTCTTGCTTTGACGTCTTTGATTACTTGCTGTGTCCAAACTTTACGTGGACGGCCCGACCGGGGACGGTCTTTTAAATCTTCGGTCTCCTCGAATAATTGTATTCACCTGTAGACGAACATGCGACTAATGCCGAGAGGTTCTTTTTTAATAATATGACTCATGCACTTTTGTGTGATTTTTATCTCACGGGCCATGATTTTCTGTTTCCGGAGAGAATTTCGTTGAATTCTTGCTTTGATGGCTTTCATTACTTGCTGTGTCAGAACTTTACTTGGACGGCCCGACCGGGGACGGTCTTTTATATCTTCGGTTTCCTCGAATAATTGTATGCACCTGTAGACGAACATGCGACCAATGCCGAGAGGTTCTTTTTTAATAATATTACTCATGGACTTTTGTGTGATTTTGATCTCACGGGCCATGATTTTCTGTTTCCAGAGAGAATTTCGTTGAATTTTTGCTTTGACGGCTTTGATTACTTGCTGTGAGTATATTATATAATCAGTTATTTACGTTATCAATTCCGTATTTTCCCATTGGGTATGTACGTATTTTTCTTTAAATTGTTTTATTGGTAAATATGGTATTCTTATCATCTGGTAACTTTGTTGTTTTGGTTTTTTGTTTTTGTGTTTTTGCAAGAATATTGAAATTTGATTTCAAATATTTCTTTTTCTTTTCTTGTTGTTTTGATTTGATTTTTTTTTCTGTCGCCTTATTTTTTTGTTTAACGGCAACAGTATGTGATTACCGTTTATACAAATCGTATATCATCGAAATAAAAAAAATAATAATAAAGAAATATGCAAATTTGCATTTTAAAGAAATTGTATTTCCTTTAATAAAATACAATATTTAATGTTGTAAAAGATATGTAATTAATGAAAAATAATACAATTAAATAAAATAATTGTAAGATTTTAAAATTTAAAAATTAAAAAAAAAATCATTTATTAAGAATGTACAAATTATTGAACGCAATAAAAAAAGAAATAAAAAAATATTTAATTTGAATGTTAAATACAGTGGTGGCCATATAATTAGAAACGACTTAGCAGCACAAATTTTTCTTAATATATTTTAAAAATTAAGTTCATAATACATAAAGTAAATACTCTAAATTGTAAAGTATTAAATCATTATTGAATTTATAATAAAAATATTTGCAGCTGAGATAACATGTTTAAAAAATATTAACTTTAAACAAAATATAACACTTTTATATTGGTCTTATAATTAGAAACGACACAAATGTTTTCACAAAACTTAAAATTTTTCCTACAAAAGTAAACAAAAATTGGCATATCCTCTAATAGGATATTCTCTTACATATTTTATTTTTGACAATATTGGTTAATACTTGTCTTCTCTGTAAATTTTGTGTTAAATGCTGGCATGTTTACAGAGACATGTTTCCATAGGTTTGCTGAATCATTTGGAACTATTAGACTTTTTATTTTTTGGACTATTGTTCAGGTGATTCCTTTTTACAATTGCCTATAAGTTTTCAATTGGGTTGAGATAAAAATTTTACGATGATAAGTACAAAAAGTCAATATTTTTATACGAAATCTAGTATATCATTAACTTAAAATTTCGATTTTAGTCGTTATCATGTTGAGAACGAGCATATTCTCAAACGAAATACTGTTCTATTAAATTTTTTAAATTGTTTTTTTAATGATGCTTATCAACTATTTTCTTTATTCTAAGACTGTTTTCACACCACACCACGACATATCATACCAAGTTATAATACACCACCACTGTTTTAACAAAATACCTAAAGTCTTAAGGATTTTACTGAGAAACATCTTACGTAAGATTTTTCGACAGGTTAAAACAATATATTCTTAAATTCGTTGCTTGTGAGAATTCTATTTCTGATAACATGCATCTTTGTTAAGCATTTCGCTTGCAAAGCGTCATTGTTTCTTAATAATTTTTTGCGATATGCGGTTTCTTTTATACAACACTGCTACGAAAGCCAAAATGCTTATAAACGCATTGTTATTGTCCCTGTAAATATTTCTTCTCTCATTTGTTGCCCAGTTTCATCCCAATTTTGTGTGAATTCAGAAATTGGTTACCTTTACTGATGCTGCAAATAATCTTATCTTCTACTTGAAGAGTTTTTCTAGCACTGGGCTTCCTGGCTGGGGTTGCAAACTTCTTTCGTTTAATTTTAGAAGTGAACGGCACCAAATTTCACTTTTTTGGATTATGAAAACCCTTGTGCGATAGTCCACATTGACAGTATTTCCATTGGATACGCCTTATAGAAGCCCTCCCTTATTTATGGAGTGCATCACTTGTTTTTTCCAGTTTTGAAAATTAAAACGTATTAAGGTCATTTAAATACAACCTACTGAATTTTAATTTCAGCACTCATAATAAAAAAAGTTAATTAATTAAGGAAAATCTGAACGTTTCTAATTACGTGGCCAGCTAGAAACCAAGTACTTAGAAATTAATCAAAATTTTTTTGAAGTGCAAGCTTTAAATTAAAAGTTTTTTTGCAGCGGCAATAATGTGGATTGTGTGCTTTTCGAATAACGGTGCTTGTAACTTTTAGTAATGGTTTTAAAAGAAGTTACACTTTAATTTCATTTTGATTAAACATCGTTTCTAATTATATGGCCACCACTGTAGCTAAATAATTCGTAGTGATTTAATGAGTGATTCCGTTTGCATAAGTCAGTCAAAAAAGAGTTTCTTGTATTCATTTAAGCAATAAAATTAATGTCTAATTAAAATGTTTTGAAATATTTAATAGTTTAAGGAAAAGTTTTAATAAGATATTTAGTAAAGTTAAATCTATAAAGGATACAAAGGGTGGTTAAATTTTAGGGGCCGATGTTGATTTTGACTAAAACGCAAATTATTTAGGAAAGTATTGTCATTTCTTTTTATTATGATAATATGCTATGGTTCAATTATGTATGAAACAAAATATCGGCCAAATAGCTGTCGCGACCTCGGCGTCATACCTCCATCCGATGTTTAAAATTTTCCATGACGCTGAGACATAATTGAGGTTCTATGCCATTAATGTGCCGAATTATCTCATCCTTTAGCTCTTGAATTGTGCTGGCTTATCGACGTACAGCTTTTCTTTCAAATAACCCCAAAGAAAGAAGTCCGATGGTGTTAAATCACATGATTTGGCGGCTAATTGACATCGCCACCACGTGAGATAATACAACCATTGTTTCGTTAGCTGTATGGCAGGTGGCACCGTCCTAAAGGAACTACATATTGTCCACATCATAATGTTCATCAATGGCGAGCGTAGAGATGCAATTGTTGGGCACGACGACGAGTTGAGGTGGACTACTCTTTAGCCACACTATCGCGAACAACAGCAACACTTTCTGCATGCACTGGTGTTTTCACATCTCCTACAGGACCCAGTGTGCTAAAAAATTTGAACGATTTATCCCATTGTGCGCACATTTGGACGATTAAATTGACCGAAAAAATCACAAAGTGCACGATAAGCATTTTGATTTGAACGCCCATTTTCATTGTATTACTGTAAGGCATTGCTCGATTGTGTATCTTTCCATGGTTCAAATTGATTGAGTCTGTCAAATGAAATGCAGACGTGGTCCACATTCAACATCGGCCCTTTAAATTTAGTCACCCGATAATAATTTTACCACCTACAATATGTAATTCCAGAATTTTTTATTTATTGTTAAAAAAACAATCTAAACTTTAAATTTCATTGATTAATATCTAAAAGATGTTTTATAATACGATAGCCAATTTTGATTAAATTCTTAGCTTACATACATACATAATTGGCCATTACAAGCCTGTGTCAGGGTTACGGACAAGCTTTTCGCAGCAGCCATGTTGTGTGTGTCAATTTTTTATCCACGAGTACCGAGACCTACAGTTTAAAGTCGACTCCGAACGACAGACTTGAGAAGCTTGTTCATGGCAATCAGTTACTCTCAGAGCATTTGCCAGAAGACTGCTGAGAGGTAGTCGCCGCAAGAAATAATTTTTTCATATTTCTTTTGTTTTTTCAAGATGTCAGAGCTGGGGTTTGAACCAGGATCACTTGTCATAGTAAGCCAATACACTAACCACTAGACTACGGGGATTATAAAGTTTGTTTTGGTATGCTTTTAATAACTTCGTTTCAATGTATTTCAAGAATACCAATTAAGGAACGAAACAACGTTAAAACGATGACAAATAAAACTACAATGCCTAATGGAATAAATTATTAAATTACATCGATCTTATATAGACTGAAGCTATTTTAACATTATCAGAGATATTTAAAATTGTATTTTATTAAATTATTTTAAAAACACTTTTCATTTAAATCGTATTTAATTATTTTTTTTCCTTATGCCATCTCCTTCCAAAACAAATGTTCGATCGCTGTATATTTCTAAAAAAAAGTATACAAAATTATACGAAAAAAATATTATTATTATTATTATTCGATTCGGACCCAGCACTAATGCAAGACACTGCGACCTATAAGATCTATTGTGTCCCATTGAGTCTATTGTCTGTTTAGCAGACCGACTGCCTTCCTTATGAACACCAGCAGGTCCGAAACTTCAATGGTGGATATGTCCGCCAATGAAGCCATGTGCCTCCCTAAACACATCCACCTAAATCTATCAAGAGCCACACATTCACACAATATGTGCTCCGCCGTCTCCGATGCCTGTGAGCATAATCTACAGACATCTGTATCCGTGATCGCCATTCTCATCAAATGCGCTCTCACACTGCAATGACCCGTGAGGAAATCCGTAAGGATTTTCAGGTCCGGTCTTCTAAACTTCAGAACATCGGACTTACTCCCAAAACATGGACGAATCACAGCCTTGGCATGCCTGAGACCCGACTGGGAGTTCCAGTGTTCCAAACATTTGCCCGTTTCCCATTCATCAATCAGATTGAGAATAGTAGAAAGCGGTGCTGCACAGCAGGGCTCCGGACCAATATATGGTGTCGCAGACCCCTCCCTAGCCAATGCATCCGCCTTCTCGTTCCCGCTTATACCGCAGTGTCCAGGTACCCAGAACAGCCGCACCCTGTTTCTAAGCGATAATTTTTGCAAAGTATCATAGCAATATTTGACAAGCCTAGATGTCACACGATGAGAGTCAAGCGCCTTTAAGGCGGCCTGACTGTCTGAAAATATATTAATCGTCTTGCCCTTGAGCCCAATATCCAGGTTGATTTCAGCACATGCGGTTATGGCCAAGACCTCAGCCTGGAAAACACTCAACGACTTCCCTAATGGAATTGACAGGTTTCGATTGGGTCCATAGACGCCAGCACCTACTCCACTGTCCATTTTGGAACCATCAGTATACCAGTTTAGGTCGAATTCATTCCGAACCAAATACCCAGTAGACCAACATTCCCGGTCTGGTACCTCAACTTTGAATCTCTTGCCAAAGCACAGTTCCAAAGGCATGGCATCCAAGACCGAAATTGGATCTCTGACCACCCTGTGGAGAATGGCCAGGTTCCTCGACTCATTCCGAGGTGTTCTCACAAATGTCCTTGCTGCCGAACACGCAGCCACCCTCATCACATAAATATGAAGTGGTGTTAATCCAATCAGGGCCTCTAAAGCCGCTGTTGGACATGTTCTCATCGCCCCGGTTACACCAAGGCAGGCAAGTCGTTGTACCCTGCCCAGTTTTCTCATGGTGGTAGACTCCTCAGTCTTCTTCCACCAAGCTAATGCCGCATACGTAATCATGGGCCGAATAATGGCGGTATAAATCCACAGTGTCATTCTTGGCGATAGACCCCAGGTCCTACCAAAAGAAGAGCGACATGCCCAAAGTGCCCTTGTCGCCTTAGCCTGGACAGCACAAATGTGCGAATTCCAGTTAAGTCTTCTATCCAGAATGACACCTAGATATTTAACCTCCTTAGAAAATATAATAGTAGTACCCATAAAAGAAATACAGTCACATGTCAACTTATATCTCTTCGTAAAGGGTACAACAACCGTTTTTGAAGGATTCACTGAGAGTCCTTCCCGAGAACACCAAGCCGACACATCTCTTAGAGCGTCAGCCATAAGTTCACGTAATGTAGTCTCAAATTTCCCACGAATCATTAAAACGAGGTCATCAGCATAACCAATCACACCGATTCCCTTTTGAGACAATATAGCGAGTAGGTCATCAACTACAACCGTCCATAGCAATGGAGACAGGACTCCACCCTGAGGGCATCCTTTCGACGCCATCACGGTCAATTCCTCTCCATCAAGGGACGAGCTGATGACCCTACCCCTAAGCATGGACTCGATCCAGGCTATAATTGGCCCCTCCACCCCTCTCCGATACAGCGAACCAGCGATGGAGTCAAAGCCCGTATTGTCAAAAGCACCTTGGATATCCAAGAAGGCACAAAGAGCAACCTCCCTGTCCGAATAAGCTTTCCCAATACCTTCAAGGAGAGACAATATTGCACCCTCAGTCGATCCACCCCTCACATACGCAAACTGATTCGGGTGCAGGGGACGTTGCACAAGGCACGTCTCCCTTATATAAACATCTATCAGCCTCTCCATAGTCTTCAAAAGAAAGGATGAGAGGCTAATAGGTCTGTATGATTTTGGAAGGTCACTAGGCCTACCTGCCTTCGGTATAAAGATAACCGTAACCTCCCGCCAGGCTCGTGGTATATAACCAAAGCCGAAGCTGGCCTTAAAAATCACAATAAGTTTTGACAATATTATGTCAGAGCTCCTCTGCAGCAGAGCCGGAAAAATCCCGTCCCTGCCCGGAGCCTTGTAGGGTTTAAATGAGCCAATAGCCCACAAGACCCTGTCCGGAGTGAATATTCTACCCGCAAGACCCTTGATCCTCTTAGTGACGCGAACAGGTGCGGGAGTATCCCAGCACTCGCGCACAGGAGCCGCCTCCCGGGAACCAGGAAAGTGCGTTCCCATCAAGAGATCCAAGGTCTGCCTCCTGGACTGAGTGTACCCTCCGGTACCCGTACTCAGGGACCCTATGCCATTAGAATGATCCACAGTGAGAGACTTTTGAAGACGGGCCAAAGCCGGCAGTCCCTCAACGGACTGGCAAAATCTTCTCCACGTCTCCCTTTTGGACCTTCTAATCTCCTTATTGTACTTCGTGAGACCATCTCTATAAATTTGCCACTCGCCCGTGCGCTTGGCCCTGTTGAAATCTCTTCTCACGGTTTTCCTCATCTTTGCCAAAGTGTCATTCCACCACGGCACCCTACGTGCAGCAGTATGGTCACTATGACGCACACTGCTGTCCAGAGAAGACTTTATTGTTGACTGTAATTGGCTTGCCGCCAGATCCAGTTCGTCCACTGACCCCACGGAATCTGGCAGCCAGTCAACCTCCCTTGCCACATTTTCCCTGAATGAGGTCCAATTTACCTTCCTAGAGATTGTTGGCCTATTATTGATCCTAACAAGGCTAGCCAAGTCAAATCTAATCTGCATATGGTCGGACAAGGATACCTCGTCTGATACATGCCAGTCCCTCACAAGATTGGACGTGAATGTATCACACAACGTAATATCCAATACCTCCGACCTTATGGCATTAACAAACGTAGGCCTGCTGCCCCTATTGACAATAGCTACGTTATTACTAATAAGAAAATCGAGAAGGTACTCACCCCTATCATTGTTGTCCGTGCTGCCCCACACCTCATGATGCGCATTCGCATCACAACCAATGATGAAATGGTGGCTCTTCTCTCGGCAAAACCTGATGAAGTTCTGTACCTCCAAGGGTGGTACACATTCCAAGTCCCCTGGAAAATAAGCAGAGGCACATATTACCTCCTTTACACCAACATCAGTAGTTAGTTTGACGCTAACAGCCACCAGGTCCCTAGTGATGAACTCTGTAATGGGAAAGAAGGTGATTTTAGAATTTACCAGAATAGCGGCCCGGGGCCTCTCCCCAGCCGCATACACCAACTTACACGTCTTGTTTTGGAGTCCTCTGACTCCGCCATTAAAAGCCCAGGGCTCTACGAAAAAAAAATATAAAAAAAGTGAAAAAATTAAATATTTTAAAATCAAAACAACAATTTATGTCAATGTTCAATTTGAACTTTGTATGTGAATTTCTAATTAACATATCACATCATAAAAAAATGAAATATAAAAATTTACACAAAATATTGTTAGCCTTTATTTTACGTTCGTTGGTTTATGAATTTAACCCCATTTGAAAATTGAAACAAAAAAAAAAAAGTTTGTGCAATAAAAACATCATATAAATGATAATTAGTTGAGACTTGAACTCCAAAAAAAAAGTATATAAGTAAAAAAAGAAAAATATCATTAATTTTGGAAATTTTCAGAAGTTTGAATCAGCGGTGCCAATTTAGCGCGTTTCGCGCTAGTTTTAGCGCATTTTAACCATACAATACGCGTTTTTTTTCGTTTTAGCGCGTTTACTAAAAAACGCGCTAAGTTGCCGCGTTTTAAATAAACTTAATAAAACCACTTCAGTCCAACATTTTCTTACTTTTTTTCGTAAATTTTCTAGCACTTTTTTTTACAACTATAAAAACAATTTTGTATAATTTCATTTAAGTATCAACAAATAATTTTTAACAATACTTTGGTGAAATTATTTTTAACTACATACATATATATGTATAGTTTGTAGAGTGCTAATAACCAATGTTAATTATTATCTTGGATTGAGATCCACAATTTTAAGAATTCTCTTAATGTCAATCCTGTTATCAAGCTGTTTTCATTTATTATAAGTTTATTGAGCTTCCCATTTTCAAATGCAGAAGTTTAAAGAGCTTTTAGTATAATGAATTATTTTAAACCAAAATAAGAAATAGAATGTTTCTCAACATAGTCAATTACTTAATACCCATTAAATATGGTCTAAGATTAAAAAACTCTTGTTGTGAAAATTATGATATTCCATTAGATGTACATATGTATATGCAAAAATTTTTTTAAATACACGTATAATAATTCGAAGTATTACATACAATCGGTTTTGTGGCCAAAAGATGAGCCAGACGGTTTGAATGAAATTGGCGATGATCGATATTAACTTTACTTTTCTACCTTATTTTTATAATATCAAAAGGTTCCTTATTATTGATTTTAATCAGTAAAATATTAAAAGTTTAATATTAAACAAAAAAGAAGACTGAGTTACTATTTTAATATTTGACTGATTATTAAAGTAACCAAGTACAATTTTATGAAATGTTTAACATATTTCAATTTTTATTGATATATGTACATACCAATAAAATATTTTAAATTTTTGTTGTTTGGTAGTTTGTAACAATCTACTTTTTGCACCTGAATTAAATTCCAAAACGAACATGTAGATATTATTTATTTTGCTTCAATAAAGACTGTAGTTTTTCTAATATATGGGTCGAATTTTATTAAAATTTTATTTAGCGCGTTTGGAAAAGGCGCGTTTTGCTTATAAATATTTGTCAACGCTATGTTTTAGTGCGTTTTAGCGCGTTTTGGGAAGGACGCCAGCGCGTTTTAGTTGCAAAAAGTTGGCACCACTGGTTTGAATGTATTAAAATGAATTAAAATAATAATAATAATAGTAATGTCCCTCTAGCAGAGTGGGCAAACAAACAAAACATTTCGCAAAAGTTACAACAAAGTCATACACTTTTCAAAATTTTTTTAATGGTATTATACATGAGCAAAACCAAAACAAATACTTTCTAAATGAGAAAGAGCGCAAATGAAACAATTAGCTTTTCGCTCCTGTGCTTGCTTTGTTTTTTGTTGTTTTTTTTTTCTCTTCTTCTTTTCTTTTTCTCTTCTTCTATGATTCATTTTTTGTTTTACCTACGCACATTTGGGTTAGTGTATTTGTAGTACTCAAAACAAAAACAATATACAAAATTAAATGGGACAATCTTTCTCACTGTTTCTGTTTTATTTTTGTTTTACTCATTGTAAAGAATACAACAAAATGAGATCAAACATTCAGTTTTGTTTATTTTCTTACTCTGCCCTCTAGTAATTTATAACTTAAGGGGAACAAATAATTTCTAATGGCAAACAAACAGTTACAAATGTTCGATATGGAAAACACAAACACAATTTGTGGTCCGTATTTTAATACAAACTTTCGATTATTCAAAATTGTTGGTTTTATAAAAACAGGCCTTAAGTTTTTTAGTTTTCTAATCAAACTACTTACGTTTAACATAGACTGTCACAGTAAAAAAAAAAAACAAATTTTTTTTGTCAGATTTAAAAAGAATTTCTTAATTAAAAGTGTCAATCTTCACAGAAAATCTAAAATATTTGTACTTGAGAGTAGAGTGACATATCATTTCTCAAATATACGAGTAAACATGAAAATCTATAAATAAATAGTGCTGAGGCTGTCACTGTTTGTTTGACAATGTTATTCAATATTCGTGCCAATATATTTGAGCAAAAATATTTTTACTTCCATTGATAAATTTGATAATCCATATACACATATACCTATACTTTGATTGTCGGTCAATCACGCCTTAACGAATGAACCGATTTTGTTACAATTTGGAACATAGATTGCTTCAATTACCTCTAGTGTTATAGGGTATGTTTCTTTTCAAAATTGAACTTGGGCGTGGTACTTCAAACCAAATAGTATTCCATATACCTGTACATATATAAATCTCTCTAAAAGTCTCTTTGATTGTCGGTCAATCACACCTAAACGAATGAACTGATTTTGTTGCAATTTGTTTTTTTTTTATTAAAATTGGACCTGTGTGTGGTTTTGTATATTTTGAAAACGGTTGAAGCTAAAGTTTCTAAACTCAGTCTGAATGACTTCATGGTCAAAGCAAATCATCAGTCAAAAAGTACCTCCCATACAACTTAAATATTGATTTCCGTATATCTTAGAAGCGGTTACAGCTAAAGTTTCTGAATTTGGTCTGAATTACTTCGTAGTAGTCAACAGTGGAAAAATGTGGACAAATAGTAGTGTTGCGAAGCACACCGGGCTTAGGCTAGTAAATCCATAATTAAAAATTATAGAGATATAAAAAAAAAAACTGAGTAATATATAATATTAATTTTTTTTTAATTTATGGCTGAAAAGCTGTCTTATCAGCGTTGTCTGACACTTTATGCATCAAATAGCATAATCTCGATGGCCAGTTGCAATCACCTTCTCTTGATGAAGTCTATCCAATGTAGTATGTAGCCGTAATGCCCTTTTGATTAGTTAAAAAATGTTAGAAATCATCGATTTATAGCGTTCACCGTCGACAGTAATATGCTGGCGAACGTCGTTCTCAAAGAAATATTAACCGATTACCCAGCTAACCCAAAATCGATACCAAAAAGTGACTTTTTTGAGATGTATTAGATTCTCTTGGATCTCATTCTCTTGATGAAGTCTATCCAATGTAGTATGTAGCCGTAATGCTCTTTTGATTAGCTAAAAAATGTTAGAAATCATCGATCTATAGCGCTCACCGTCGACAGTAATATGCTGGCGAACGTCGTTCTCAAAGAAATATTAACCGATTACCCAGCCAACCCAAAATCGATACCAAAAAGTGACTTTTTTGAGATGTATTAGATTCTCTTGGATCTCATGTGGATTGGTATTGTCTCACTTTCAACAAGTTTTTTGTTTACGTATCCATTTATTCATCCAGTAATGGTCCTTATCGCTGAATATTATTTTATGATAAAAGTTAGGGTCACTTGCTAACTATCACGTGCTGTTGTAATTTACATCCCTCCGTAGTGATTTGGTAAAACAGACTGAATAATGGTAAAACAGACTAATTTGGCAGATGTAGCTTTAAAAAGATTACGTTCATCAACTGTCAAAGTTCGGAAATACCTGTTATAAGACCCAATATATTTTGTTTTGATTTGATCCCATGGAAATATCTAAGTATACAGCCTTCTTAGAGGAGCACATGAACAATTATTTTTAAATCATCAGTTATAAATATTGCATTGTATTGAAAATGTTCCAGTTCGACATACAGAAAACAATTATAAACGTCCTTATTTATTAGAAACATATTATGTTTCTGTCAATGTACATCTTGTGTCTATTATTATGTCCATGACTGTAGGTGTTTTTTAAAATTTTTTGAAGAAAAAATAATTCCTGACGAAGCTACAGAAAAGAGTAGTGAAATATTAAAAAAAAAATAATAATGAACTCCAAGCTCTTATACTGTGTTCAGGCATGCGTCATTATTGAGATTATCGCAATAAATGCCATTATTGAGCTCAATATTCCTTAAAAAGTTTTAATTAATTGCTGTTCAATAACTACGAAATTTTTATAAATATTGAGTAAAACGAAAATGCAGCACTGTCATACAAAAGTGCATTTAGTGAGCACATTACAATTAAACGAACAAATTTTGTTGATACTTGAAAACTCATTTAAAACAAAAAATGAATTTTTAATAAAAAATAATTAATTTTTACCTTACATACTATGTACATAAATAGGTTAAAATCCAAGAAAGGCTGGAGTGATGCCTGTGAGGCATCCCTTCTTTATATGTAACGAGCTGTTTTCTAGTTTCCACCTGTCAAATGATTATTGAATAAGCTAAATTGCGTGTGCCTGAAAACTTGAAATAATTTTGTCAATTAACCGAATATTGAATCAATAATAGTTCATGTCTGAACAAAGTATTAGCCTTGAGTTTGAAATCTAAATTATTTTCTCTATTACGGTGAGTACAAAATATGAAAGCCGAATAAAACAATGAAAACAATTTATCGATCTTTCTTATCCTGCCTTAACTTTGTTTTTTTTAGCATATTTGTGTTCTCTTATCTATCTATTAAAAAATAAAAACGAATAAAATGATTATTAAAATGTTTTAACAATTGTTGCACGTGATACGAGTATAATTTGTTTTCGTTTAATATTTTATTCAACAATATTGTAGAGGGTCTGTCAAACAATCAATCAGTCTTATCAATTAAGCGGCACTAATGATACCACACAGTTCACTAGATAGTCGCAAACAAAAAATCCACATAAAAAAAAACAATCAAACAAAAAACCCAAACCTCATTAAAAAACAATTTATTTATTTTTTATTTAGTAATTTAAAAATATTTACGAGTAATATCTGCAAAAATTTAAAAAGTCTACCACAAACACTTCAATTGTGATAAAAGAAAGAAAAATATATCTTGCTTTCTTTTAATGTTTATCAAAATAGAAACAATTAAATTAATACAATAATTAAGTGATTACTTAAAGTATAAATAAAAAAAGCCAAACCGCACCAACAATAATTTTTTAATAATAAAATAAGATTATAATTCAATGCCTCACAATATACTCGCAAATAAAAAAGAAACAAGAAATACAAATAAATATTTAAATTAACAATAAAAACAAAACACAAAGAAAAATAAAATTTATACAAATAATTGTCAAACGTGTGATTATTTAACAAATATTTTATGCAACTTTTTAATGTTATGGAATTTTCAATGGACTCAAAAGAAACTAAAAGGTTCGTTGGGTTATTCATGTAATTGTTTTGTTTATTTTATTTTATATGTCGTCTTAATGTCTCCCTCTCTCTATCTCTCTCTTTTCATCTCTTTTTAATTCATTACCATTTTATTTTTTCTTTAACGTCATGTTTTAGTTTTTCCTTTTTTTTCTTTTTAATTGACATTTTTATTGTTGTGTTGCATAAAAAAATGAAAAAAAAAAAAAAAAACACTCTCACTCCCATATGTGTTTTTTTTCTAATACACTTTAATTCCCACTTATTAGTCATTATACTCTGTCATCATAATATTATGATTTTAGTTCCACCTTTCATATTAACAAACGATTCAGAGTCATTATCTGAAACGAATAAAGTAACATATATAAGTGAAATAAATATTCTTCCGTGTAACACATCCTGTTTGTAGAACACGAAAGGTTTCAGACGTTCCTCCCAAAAATTGTAGTGTTTTTGTGTGTGTTATTTTCCATATACAGTAATCCCTCGAACTGTGCAGTTTCTGACTGCGCGGTTTCGGACTTGCGCGTTTTTATTTTTACCACCAAAATTTCGCATTGCGCTGCAAAAGTTTCGCAACAGCGCGGTTTTTTTTTGCATACATATTATATATTTCGTGCAAAATATGATATGATATGAAGATCTTTCTGTTGAAGAAATAATAACATATTTTGCAGATAATAATGATGAAAATGACGATAGTGAAGATGTAGAAATTGTTGAAAAAACAAATTTAGTAGCAAAGCACTGGCAGAATTATTGAAGCGTGGCAATCAACTTGGTGAAGAAGCTATTGACCTAGACCCTGATTTACTGCGTGCTTTAAAATTCCGTAGACGTTTGACGGAAGCTTTAGTGCCGTATAAAGAACTTTACAGTTCAAGAGATACTATTAAGCAATTACTAGAACAAATTCATCAGAAGATGAAAATGAACTTATTTAAAGATTTTTTTTTAATTACATATTTACATTTTAATTATGTACATACTATGTACAATGAACTGATTTCAAGATTTTATTTGTTTAATTTTTAAGAATTAATTTATAATTTTTATCTTTTTTGTTTGCGTTAATGTTTAACTTTATGTTAATATTGACTAAAGTCTTCTTTTTAATTATCTACTTGGTTTAAATTTAAAATTTTCATGATAATTTTAGGATTTGGAACGTATCCCTCTAATTTCGTACAAAATAGGGTTCACAGTGCGCGATTTCGGATTGCGCGCTGTTTTTTCAGAACGTATCTACCGCGCAGTTCGAGGGATTACTGTACATAAAAGGATAAGCGCCTACATATGTACTTATATGTATAACGGAAGATTAAGCCTCGAATTTAAAGATACATGTCTGAATTATTATGATTAGTTACAGTGAAACCTCCTATAACCGACTACTCACTATACTCCTATAACCCATTACATTATTTTTGTCCGGTTATAAGAGGAGTTCGCTTGTGATATAGGGAGTATACATTTGTTATTTTAAATATTTTATTTCTTTTAAATGATACATTCAATAAAAATCAAGGTAGACTATTCTTTAATGGTTGACATATTTGTTTAAAGCAAGTAAATAAGTTTCACCATGAGTTGACTCAATTTGAACTGTTCTATTTCATAATGAATTTTAAGCATTGATGCCCAAGGTAGTAGTATTGGTGAGAGTGACGAAATGTAAGACACAGAAGTTCTGCAAGTGTAGTTTGTCTCTCCCACTCAACATGCTGATTTCCTATTGGTTGATTGACGATCAAACAAAAGAGCGTAAGTATACATGTGAGTTTAATTTGCTGATAACAGCCACTACTGGGCATCTTTGATTTTAAGTGACAACAAAGTCATGTTTTAAATGAGCGATTTGTTTGAATGTCTCAGCATAAGTATTTCTGTCATCAGATATTTCTAAATTTATTTCGTCTTCAGAGTTTTCAGACTCACTTATTCACGGTGCCTGCACTATCCAGGAAGTTGTCGTTACCAACTCTAATATGGTGGTTAAGTGTGGTGGATTCCCTTTTTGAAATAAAAAAATTGGTTTTATCTTTTTTCACAGTCAGAGCCATCTTCAAAGATTTCTTTTCAATACATATTTGCAAAGGCAGAAACTAATACCGCATGACATACCATAGGCGATTAGGAAGAGCTGATTTGCCGCAGCTTGTACCAGGCCGAGATGGATTACCGAAACAAAAATAATAAATTTATTTATTTCGTAGTAAGAGCTCTTTTTAACGTGATAAAGTTGTTCTTACAATACTTAGTGACTCCGATACTAGTTTGTGTTAGAAATTGTAGTAATACTACAACTCTTTCACCAAATGCGGTTTTCTCCATTGATTTTATCGCTTAAATGTTCTTTTTTTAACCCTATTTTAGGGTTACGGCTTATCTTCTCGCAGCATCCATGTTGTGTGTGTCAATTTTCATCCATTTAAGACGCCTAGAGTTCGCGAAAAAATATGAAATATTCACTTTTGAAGACTGGATGAGTGTAAGATGGTCCGATGAAACAAAAATTAATAGAATCGGGTCAGACGGACGACAATGGACATGGGTGGATAAATGTGTTGGTTCTCAAAGAAAGAAATATTTGCCAAACACTTAAATTTGGAGTTGGCTCATTAATGGCTTGGGGCTGTTTTCGCGGGAATCAACTTGGAGTACTTCGCCGAATTAGAGGCAAAATGTGTGCTAAAGATTATATAGACATTTTAGAAGACTCATACATTCCAAGTCTCGACATATTTGGTTTAGATCCGGGACAGAATAGCATCTTTATGCAGGACAACGATCCTAAGCATACCGCGAAGATAACAAAACGTTGGTTTGAAGTAAATGGGATCAAGCTTTTGGATTGGCCTCCTCAGTCGCCGGATCTAAACCCGATAGAACACCTGTGGTCCATATTAAAGAGAAAAATTTTTGCTCAAAAAGACCCTCCAAAGACCGTAGACGAACTCTGGGAGCGTGCTGTTGAAGCTTGGGAAAATATTGACCCTAATGTCTTGACGAATTTAGTGAAAAGTATGCCAAAAAGAATTAATGCAGTTAAAAAAGCAAACGGTGGACATACCAAATATTAGGACCTAAAATCAATGCAATATTCAACAACGGTCATAATTGTTCACATGTGAATTTTTAAATTAATATTTATTTTTTTACTCTTAACACACATTCTTTTAAAATTTTGTTCTTTTTAAGGTTTTTAGATGTACATTATTCTATATAGGTAAAAAAAATTAAAATATATTTGAATAAAACTTACTTTTTTGGATATATTATACATTTTAGTAATTTTGTGAACAATTTTGTCCCTTACTGTATATACAGAGTACATATTCTTGTAGGGTATTACATAGTTGTACTGACTCCTTGATAACTTGTTTTAAACTTATCTTTGCACATTTGCGATTTCATTCAATATTTTATTTCATTCACTAACAATTTAATTTTTTGTGTTCTTTGTTCTTGTTTTGTCAAATCAGCAATTAAAAAAAAGAAGATAAAAAACTTTCAGTCACAATTCTAAATTTATATTTTAAGGAAAATGCAAAAATTCGTAATAATTTTTTAATTTATTTACGAGTATCTCGTATTGTAAAACTATTTATTTACTCATCGTGATTTCAGCAATTTTTATAATTTTTTTTTCTTTCTTTGCTTGAAAAACATTTAATTTAAATAAAGAAAATTTATGCAAAAAACTATTTTCTTAATTAAAGCATACATGTTGTGCAGTTGGCGCAATAAAGACTACACACAGTGCTATAAAATCGATTTTCGTTTAATTTTGATTAAATTTAAGAATAATTTTTTCTATTTTGTTGTAAAGAATTGAAAACTATTTCAAATATAATGTTTGAAATTAACTTTTCACAATTCCGTACACAAAAGAGTACTCATACAGCAAATTATTTCTGTGTCGATAAGCAATAACAGCTTAAGTCAAAAAGTGAAATTTTTAAATATTCCCAAATTTGTGTGAATTTTTATTTCTTGAAAAAAATCTGTAATTTAACATACTGACAACACTGGTTTACATCCAAAAAATACCAAGAACGCCACATTCCTAGATAAGTTAATTGGGACCTCCTGAACACGAAAAACGCTGTTATTTTTTCTTTTTATAAGTACCGTTTTATAGATAACGGTACTTTTGTGTTTTTCGGTGTATGGTCCCACTCAAACCCTTGTGGAGTCCAACCGAATTGAGATAAGTGGCATATCGATGGAAAGGTAATTGAATGCCTTTCCCGTCGTATCTTTTGCCGATTGTAGAATATCCTCGCTTATCCCTTCGACTCAAGTGCTTCAGAAGTGTAAAGAGGCAGGTCTAAAGTCATGCTCCAATTTGCTACTCTCCGAATGAAATCGAGCAAATCTCTGATATGAGCAGATCTGATCTTCACCGAATGCAATTGATTCCGTTTGGGAACTTGCAGTAAGTTCTACTCAGAGCAGCACAGTGCATACATACAGAATGTGCTCTGTACTCTCATCCTCATAGCTGTCAGATTTGACAATTTATTGTCATTTTGACGATTTTTAGCCCAAAAATAGCATATTAATAATTTAACGATTTCAGGGGATGACCTCTACTCATGCAATTTATTGTGCTGGTCTAGGAAAATATATTACGGGAAGGAGAAAAGAAGGAGTAGTGCTTGTGGACATTTGATTTAATTTAATAATATCGTAATTGACAGGAAAAACGTTCACTGAAAGATTGTTCCACAACGAATTCTCTCTATAATGCATTGTGCGATTCACTGGACAATCAACGACAAATGAATGTGCTCTAAGCGAGGTACGTGTAGTCCGCAAGACTCTGCGACCACCCGGAATTAAAACCTTTATTTCATCACAGCACCTCCCATGGTAGTACCGATAGAACAATGAAACGCACGCCATATTGCACCGATGCTCCAATGAATCAATAAAGATTAATACCCTACCGTCGCTGATAAGCACATTCCGCCTTTCCTGTGCACGTTCGAGAATCCCCAAAATAGACTTTGAAGTAGCGGGCCATACATGAGAGTTGTATTCCATCTTTGGTCAGATTAAAGTCTTGTAATTATTAAGAAGGTCAAATGGAGTGAAGTATTCCTTGTACCGTTTTAAGAAACCGAGGCATTTAAATGCTTCTTTCGAAACTCGAAATATGCGGTCATTCCAACGGACATCACAATTAATTCTCATGTCTAGAACATAGTCACAGATGGCAGAATTGAATTATCACCACAACAGCTATGCGTAATAAAAAAATATTGGGTCTTGCGCTCATTAAATTCAACACAGTTCGCGAGATCCGACTTGGAGATTTTTTGTAGGTCATTTGTGAGTGTGTTATTAAAATTTGCCTTCTCACCCCGATCTCCAAAAGGTTCGGACTACTATCAAATGAATATGGGTTTTAAAATGCTACTGTCATCTGCAAAGGAGTAGCTGTGATTTGAAGTTAAGAGGAGAAGGTCATTAAAAAAAAATTAAAAATTGGGTAGGAAATAGAACAGAGCCTTACGGTACTCACGAATTTAGCTTGAACTCGTTCGAACTGAACTCTTATTTAAGCGAGATTTAGGAATTTTGACAACTTGATAAATCTTTAAACGAACAACAAAAAAAAATCTTTTCTGTAATTTTAAAAGAATTAAAAACAAAAAACCATTAAGAATAAAACTAACACAATATTTTTAGAATAATATAAAATATTTTGTTGAAAGGAAGTAGGAACTTTACTGCTATACATACAGTAGCCCAATAAAGTCTACTTGAATTGCAAAAAACAGGATTTTTTTCAATTTAAATCGTATTTACGATTATTTTCTTAGTAAAAATGAGATAATTAAACAATAATTTAGTATTTTTTTATATTAATATGAAGTTGAAAACAAATTAAAAATTAATAAGAGTGTCTAAAAACACCTGATTGTGAAAAAAAACACAAAATAAACAAATATGTAAATGAAGTTAAAATTTAATTGTGCTACAAAAACAAGCTACAATATTTTTTATCCAAAAACTTTACATATTATTGAATTTGATAAGAATCGAAACATATACTTGGATCATATTATTAAATTTTTGAAAAAATTTACAGATAAAAACTATAGAGAACACATGTAACCGAGGAACAAATTTACAATGAAATATTTTTTTTTCCCAAAACAAGACTCTACAACAGCCAAGTACGAATATTTTTCAATATAAATGAACAAATTTTCATGTTTTTCTAGAAATTTGTTGTTTTTTTACACATATGTAGTATGCATCTATGCGCCTAAATCAGCTGTTCTTTATTTATCGTGTAAATTATTACTGGCAACAATTTTTCACTCTCCTTACTGAGTATTTTTGTAAAGAAACACCATCGATCCAGTTAAACTTTTTTTTAAACTTTTACAAAGTTCTTAAGTATGCAAAGATTTTAATAAAACTTATTAATAAGGTCAACGCAACTCTACAAAAATACTACCACACAAAAAATAACAGACATTTCGTACTAGTGTGACGATGGTGATATATGGACATTTTGGAAATGATAACACTGCTAAAATCAACAACAATAAAAACAAACGGACAGTTGTGTTAACCTTATTAATCTTGTATTCTATTTTTATTAATTTATTTAAATATTTTTTTTTGCAAATATGGCTTCTTGCCTTTTATGTATTTTGTTAAAAGCAGTCATACGAGTATTTGACATTTACGTCAAAATTTGTTGCAACGTTAAGTTACGTTATGTATGAAAAGTGGTGGTGGCAAATATTAAAATAATAAAAAATTAAAAACTTTCTTTATTATTTATATTGTATGTAGACTTTTTTCCTCAACTATACATATGTTATATTTTTAAAATATGTGTGTATTTCCTATAAAATTTGTTTAAAATATATATTTAATTTTTGTTCCATTTTGTTTTTATTTACATTTTAAATGCAAAGTTTTAAATTAAATTGGAAATTGAACATCCATCGTCTGAAGAATTTTATTTATTAAAAGATCATGTCCCGCACTGAAACGAGCCGTTCGTTTTATGATTTATTGCAAATATTTTCCAACGGAGGTATTTTTCTATATTCTTTCTCTTTGTCTACGTATATACGAGTTCATGTGTATGTAGTCTTAAGGTAGATTTTGGTTATCATGCAGTTGTTGTCTTGATCGAGCATTTATTTATATAATAAATATTTGCTAAAAATTTAAAAAGATTTCATCATTCTCATTTGTATTTTAAATAATAGATTTAATTTGTTAAGGCTAATTAATCATAAATTTTATCATTTACACATAATCATTCAATAAAATGCATAAATTTGTCTTTGTTTTAAAAATTCATTAAAAACAATATAACCAGTAGAAGCCAGTGCTGGCTATATGCAATAAATCTAAACTAAGAGTTGTATATTGGATTCTCATCAGACTTACTTATTATTAGCCATCTGTAAAAAGTAATTTAGTGCACTCGGGATGATGTTAACATTCGATTTCTTAACATCCCAAAATGTCAACTTTTTTTTTTTTTGTTACACTGTCTTATCTAAAGCGGGTATTATACGATCAAACTTGGTCTGATAGCACGGCCATATTCGAGAAAGACATTTGTTATTACACTTTTCAGCCAAGTTTGAAAAACATTAGTATTCAAACACACATACAATCAAAATTTGTAACCAAGCCTGTTCTGTTACTGTTCGCTTACAAAGGCACATATGTAATTTACAGTGTATTTGGTAAGCTTGCTATACAAGAAATTGAAATTCATCAGGCCAAGTTAACAAGTACGAATTTTTCCCTGTTACACGATCTAGATGGCATGTCATCAGGCAGTGCTGTCAGACGACGCACAGTGGGTTAGAATAGCGTGTTTTCTTGGATCAAATCAGGGAAGCTATGTTCGGATAGTTTTTCTTTATTTTTCAGTTAATACCATTTAAATAAGTAAAACAAAATGTTTTCTTAGTATATTTCAGTAGAATTTTATTAAATAATGCCAAATATCAGTGTAGGTATATAGTGCAAGGAGTACAGTATGAGAACTTAAACACTACATTTTATAAATTTTAAAGTTAATCATCAACATCATTATCATCATCATCAACATCATCATAATCATTATCATCGTTATCATCATCATCATTATCATCATCATCAGCAGCATCAGCAACTTCAACATCACTGAAATAGTTCTTGTACGTAGCTGCAGGATCAATTAAATCAATTTTCTCTTCTGTCAAGCTTTAAACCTTCTTTGTAGTCAATTTTTGCATTCTGGAAATAATTGGGTCAGAGGTCATCAAAAACATATTAAAAATGTTTGGTGTGATTTTTCGCGACTGCACTTTCGAGAATGAAAGTCCTTATGTTTTTTAAAATCTTTATTTCGAGCTTCTTGCGCTTCTTCTGATAACTGCCTAATAGGTAAAATGGCATTTAACACAATTTCGGGTCCGTGAATAAAATACTTGTTCAAAGTGGGAGGCATATTGTATCAAGGATACGTTTCAACAAAAAGTCGTCCTGTATTGTGTGCATAAGACGTGCAAAAGACATTCAAAAAATCGAATCCAGCCATGAAGAATGGAAAGGCCAAATCTTATATTGTCTACATGTACAGGTCTTTCGATCAGTAAGAAAAAAGTAACATGAAATACAACAAAACACAACACACAACAACAGCACCAATCCCGAGATCAATGTGATTTTTAGCTATTTGACTGCTGCAACACTTGCATTAAACAATGCATAACTTCTAAAAGGCACAAAAAGGCAGCGTAAAATTTTGCAATATAATAGAGATTTATGTCCTCTTTAATATAAACTAAAAATTATGACACAAATGTGGACAAATAATAACTATACACTGCCGCTCACTTGAATAGGTTTACTATTTTCATTACATTCAAATTAATTTTTTTCTAAAAGTAATTAAGTTTTTAGTTATATTATTTTCTAAAATGGTAAAATATTGGATTATGTGTGTTTCCAATAAAAAAAATTATTTCAATAATTAATAACTGAATTTTAGTAATTTTTTTTTCCCAAAACGATTATCATTTTCAGCACAATTTTTTGGGTCATTTGAATAGGTTTACTATCATTAATTTAAAAAATTAAATAAAAAAATGATTTCTTTGTAAACCTTTTTTAATTTTTTAAGATTTCTTACAATGCTTGATGATTTTTTAAGGAGTATATCCTCCTTTATTCGATATAACTTCAAGAATACCATTTGGGAGGGAGCTATAAAGGTTTTCAATTAATGATAACAAAATTTTTGGACCAAGCTTTTTTAATTTCTCCAATGAAAGCCTATTTGGTTTCGTATTGTCTGCCGGACTCGTAGACTTTGCGAGAAAGCAAGCCCCATACATTTTCTATAATATATAAGACAGGGGAATATAGTGGCCCCATCAACATATCGACATTTTGGCTTTAAATCCACACTTTTACAAACCTGGCATTGGGTATCGGGGCATTATTTTGTTTAAATATCCAAAGAATTGGTCTAAAAATAGTAGAAAAATATGGAAACACCTTCTCAAGTACTGTTTTGTAATTATTCGCGTTCATTTTTGATGTGAGGAATTGAAGCACAAATGTACCATAATATGAAATCGCCCCCCACACCATTACACTTCCCTCACAGAGACGAAACGACTAAGGTAGCGTTCCTCCTTATGTTGGTCGTGGAAATAGTAGTTGTATCCATCCGGACCTTCCAAGTTAAACATTTTTTTCGTCTGAGAAGGCAACACGATACCACTCATTTTTATCGTTCATGTGTTCTCGTGAAAAATGAGACCGTGTCGCTTTACGAGCAGCAATAAAAGATGTTTTTTTTAATTTTTAATCTCCTTAAATGTTTAGAACGTCGAATAACACATCTTACAGTGACTATGATAGCTGTGATACCCAATTTTCGTCAAATTTTTGCAGCAAAATCGCTCGAATTTGAGGCAGCTCTTACATTAACTCTTCTGTCCGCTTCTGTTGTGGCTTTTTTCGTCAGCCCTTTCATGTTTTTATACTAATCGGACAGATTTCTTAAAAAATTACTTACAACATTCTGGCTGCGATCAATTTTTTTGTCGATATTCCTATGGCTTAAGCCAGTTTCATTGAATGCTTTAATTTTACCTCTTCCTTTTCAGTTAATCCCTTGCTACGCCCCATTTTACGTAAAATATATAAAGTATTATTGCAGTAACTCACAAATATTTAAAATTTAAATTATACTGTCGATGGTCAAAAGCAAACTAATTTTATTCCTATTAAACCTATTCAAGTGACCCAAAATCTACACCTGTTTTCGCAGCATTTTGTAGTAAAATCAAAAAATAACAAATTTTTATTTATTGTACCGATATTCTTTTCTTCCTAAAATATGATTATTCATAATATCTCTTAATTTAAGTGAAAAAAAAAATTATTCTCCTAAAGTTTATATAAGAAAAATTAAAATATAAGAGCAAAAATTATTAAACCTATTCAAGTGATCGGCAGTGTATGTCCATTTAAAATATAAAAATGCTAATTTTTTTTTGGCACTTCCAATATAAATAACTAAATCTAAAACACTTCCACACACAATTTGATACACAAGTGCTAACGAAGTATTTCTAAATTACCTGAACTTTATGGTTCCATTGAAAAATTGTTAACTTTTGCAATACTTTTAAAAATAAATAAAATTTTCCACGGCAAAGTTTTCACTTTTTTTAGCTTTTTTTGCACAAAAATTTTTATAAAGTTTGACTTTGAAGTTTCACTAGAAAAACACCAGAGCACTTTTGACATTTATTTTAACGACAAGTGATGTAGAATTTTATATACTCTAACCGGGTACAAAAAATTTTGACGATACTTAAAATTTTTTTTTTTAATTAATCCAAGAAAACAGGCTATTCTAACCCTGTGTGCGACGTCTGATTGTTTAATAGACTCCTAAAATTTCAACCAAAGCACAAATCTAAAAACATCAATAATGTGAGCATGTGCCTACATTTTTTTTAATGAAATTTGTTTCGAATTTGGTGTACAACGAATTTCAACAATAAATGATTTGCTTAATAAATTAAATTCGGGTTTCTTGCTTTTCTAAAGTTATTTGAATGACTGTAGAAGTGGAATTCATCTAATCAAAACTGGAATAAAGTTATCTTTTCTTGAGTAAACGTATTAAGTCGTGTGAAACTGAAGAAGTGACCGATGATGATAATAACGGTTTAGAAGAGCAGACAGTAAAACCAAGCGAAGTACGATACGATATAAAACAACAAATGTAATTTAATTTTAATTGTTTTTAATGGTTTTATTTAGGTTGGTAGCCTTTTCGAATTTTTTTTTTTACTTAATTTATTCTCACTTAATTTATTCAATAAAAATGTTTTTAACTGCACTATTAATATTTTAAATTTGCACATTTCTACAAGTCAACACACGCGGTTTGAATTAGTTGACGTTATCCTACTGTACGAGTACAATGAAAGATGGGAAAAAATCAGCATAAAGATGTCAACAGTTTTTAAAATCTTTCAAGAAAGTCATAAATCCTCCAGGAATTTTCTTAAGTTTCCAAGAGTTGAGTACTCGTACAAAAAGTGAAACGAGTCTTTTCTTTCACATCCTTAAAACTTTTGCCTCAGTTAAGGCAATCTCTTAATTATTTGATCTGATCGTATTAAGTTTTTTTTACAAAATCTTAACAGATAAGTAATTTTTTTGAAGGCAAAAACTTCTGTAAAGGTTAGAGCTGTGTACTTGAGCTTTGTAGTTTATGAACGAACGGGTCAAAGTGAATGAATTAGTTTTACCAAAGCCTTTGGATTCGTCGTTCCATCGTTTGTTCATTTAATCTTGTTTATTTGTTTATTTCACTTGGAATTGCTTTGTTTTTTTGTTTTTTAGTTTTTTTTTAATTTGTGATTTTTTTTTTGTTTTATAATAATAAGTAAAATCTGTACTGCTGTATTAAGCGTTTATTTAAGAACATTTGTGCAGTATTTGACAAATAAACGCTTTTTGAATTGAAAATGTTTATTGTATGGATATAGCAGTTATTGTTTTTACATTAAAACTATCCGTTCAATAAAAAAAAAAAACTCATACAAGACTCAATGAAACAACCGATTGAACGACACGAATAAACGATCTTGATCGCTTTTGATAACCGAACGAAACTGACCGGTGATTAATTGAACAAATTCGTACAGCTCTAGCCAGCATTGTTTTGAATATGTCCACACATAAGGTCCCTTTTTAAGATCATCTTCTTCGTCGTTGCATTTCTGTTCCTTTTTTCGCCAACGCCTTCCTTTTTCACGCCACTTAAATGGAACTCTTCTCAATTAACTTGAATTTTGCTCGTACAAATTTTATTTTTTTGTTAAATTCAAAGGTAAATAATTTTATTATTTTATTTATCTATCAATATAATCGTCCATGAAGCTAATAATGAAGATGAATCCAAACTTTTAAAAATTTTAAATTATGTGGGGTCATACTAAAAGTGTGCTTTTAGCAGCTTGTAAGCGTTCGACACTTAAATAGTTTTTAAAGTCTCACAAACATATAAAGGCAAAATGTGGTGTTGAAGCGAATATTATAAACTTGCAATGAGTTACTTCTCGAGTCAAACATATCAAGAGTCTACAGTTGAAGAAAACCAAAAAAAAAATCTCTATCTTGAATTTGTCCTTAAACAGATGCACAGTGATTTAAACAGTTCTGATAGATTGTTTACTTATTATTTTTATGATTTTCGCAGAGGACTGCCTTAATTTTGCTCTTTAAAAAGCCGATCTGGAAAAGCATTTTCTACTATCGAACATGTGATCTGGAATTTTGATATACTACTATAGGCTTATTTGCTTTAGCTTATCTTTCCATACTTCACACAACTTTTTGAGAAAATTCCGAGGGTTATTCAACAACACAATACTTCAGTTCACACTTTAGTGCAATAAAAACATGATTTTGTGTATAAAGTCTACAAGCACTGTACTCTCTGAACCTAAATATCACAGAAATTGTATGAGGTTGACTTTTTTTACTAATGGAATTACTGAAGTAATTCTGAAGAGTGGGAAGCTCAAAGCGTTATTACGAGTATATACTTTTCTGATAACCCAAATATTAAGCAAAATAATAATGAACAAACTCATACATTATGTTATTGGGGGTGTTCTACTCAAGTGGCGCATTGTTAGAAGACGTTTTTTTTCCCTTCTAAGAATTCTAAAGAAAAATATTTTATACGAATGATTAGTGTTTGTAAACAGAAACAATTATTTGTCATAAAATGCATGACAAGATCAGAATTAAATTGTTATAAATGGATTTATATTGTTTTGCATTCCTGAAGGAACTATACACCAGCTGAAGTAAACATGTTTTCGACTCAAGCTACAGTAGTCTCTCAGAGCTCTTTGTGATCTGTACATATGCATGGCAATCATCAGCTATTTAATTTATCTTTTTAAAAATTGTGCTTCTTGTTTCCATAAAATGCTCAAAATTTAAGAAAGAACTCAATTCTTTCATGCATCTTAAATTCATTTCATTATTTTCACCATTGCTTAATTGCAAATTATCACCATTTTCAGTAATTCAATGTGTGTTGTCGTCCATCTTTTCAGTTGATTTCATTCTAAAAAATTGATTTTAAATGCTTTTATCCTACTCGTAGAATACTTATTAAGCTTTTTTTAAATGTATTTTTGTTTTTATCTTTGTCTTCTAAAAATAATTTATATTTATTTCGCTCAGGTTCAAATCCAAACCAAAATGAAACTCTTAATAGCGCAACTACTTTAGGTAGCCCTATCATTAGAAATGCTTCAACAAAATCACCCACAAATACAAGTCCAGTTATAGGATATGAAGAAACCCAACAGCAACAACAACAACAGCAACAGCTTATAGCATCCGAAGTAGCAGTGACAACTAGTGGTACCACAACGAGTAGCATATCGGATAATAATGAAATTTGTTTAACACCACCCCAACGTAATTCAACAAATTCCAATGAATTTCAACAACAGCAGTCGACACCGAAATTATCGCGTAATACAAATATAAACCAAGTTGGTTCAACGACAACAACATTAACAACTTTAGATTCACACAGTTCCTCACCAGATCATTTGAATAATAATCGTGAAAGTGACTCTTTGGGAAATGAGGAAAGTCTTTTGCCTCAAAATTTTAGTAATGTTGAGAGTAGCACCTTAAATGAATCCCAACTGATGGGTACAGGAGCCAATACCATTGATACGGGTGGAGGTGGTGGTGTTAGTGGAGGAGGAGGAGGAGGTAGTGTTGTTATCAATAGTTCAACTACTTCGAATATAAACACACAACACAATCAACAAAATTTATGCAACTATCAGGGCATAACAACTTCTTCAGGTTCAACATTGACAACCGGTTCGCAAAACGGTGCTAATCGTAATTATAATCCCATTATGATACCACAAAGACAATCTCTATTACCCTGGGGTAGTAATTCACGTTCTTCAATAATCAATGTTATACCCTACACAAATCCTGCTGGTAGCACAAACATGAGTACCAACCAATTTGATAATTCCGATGGAAATAACTCCCTAAGACCCGGAGAAATTGTTATGCGCAATTTGTTTAGCGATTTCACCCTTCAAGCTGAAAAGAAAATTGAGTTGGTAATGTTGGAGAGCGTGGACAAACCTTTATCGAAGTTATTACAACGTGGTGAAGATCAACAATTTGATCAATTACTTTCTGCCTTGGGCAGCGTTGCTGAACATTGTCTGCCTTCCCTTTTACACACTCTGTTGGCTTGGCACAAACGTCAACTGTCTGATGCTGAAATAAAGAATGATCTCAAACGTATGGAAAAGTCTGCTGTCAATCTCACAAAGCCTCTTAATTCACAAGATATTGAATATCAATTGCAGCGTCGCGAAGCAGCTGTAGAATTTATTTTCTGTTTAGCTCTTATTGAAATTCTAAAACAGTTGCCATTCCATCCGGGTCATGAAGACTTAGTGCGCAATATTGAGAATTTAGCTTTTAAACATTTCAAATATAAAGAGGGTCTACAGAATAATCCAAATGCTCATAATATACACATGATTGCGGATTTGTATGCTGAAGTTATTGGTGTTTTGGCTCAGTCACGTTTCAGTTCAGTGCGCAAACGTTTTATGAGTGAATTAAAAGAGTTGAGAGCTAAAGAACCATCACCGCATACCACACAGAGCATAATTAGTTTGCTAATGGGTATGAAATTTTTTAGAGTTAAGGTGAGTGGACGGAATGTTTTGTAAGAAAACGAAATCTAATTTTAATGTCTCGCTTGTGTGTTTTTTTTTTTGTTTGTTTGTTTATTTAGATGGTGCCCATAGAAGAATTTGAAGCATCGTTTCAATTTATGCATGAATGTGGCCAGTACTTTTTAGAATTAAAAGACAAAGATATCAAACATGCTCTGGCTGGTTTATTTGTGGAGATTTTAGTGCCAGTTGCTGCGGTAAGTTGATACATAATTTTATTTTTAATTAATTATTCGTTCTATTATAATGTTCGCGCGCTTAGCTACAATACTAAATTAATAAATTCAATTCCCTTACTAACCCTCGTATAACATACATTTACATATGTAGTTTTAATAATAATACTCTCTATTGTTCAATCTTTTAAGTTTTAAGTTAACATTTTTCTATTTTATTGGCATGAAAGTATAAGATTAACGGTCCCTCTATTGTTGGCTTTTTATTTTCTTTATATTAAACAGATATTGCACTTGGTAACATTTTTTACTTTTTGAACTTTTCAATAAAGACAGTCTTTGAATTGAAATGAAACGGATCATACGTCTTTAATTAATTTTAGAATATTGCAGAGTATTTCTGGAAGATCATACGTCTTTAATTAATTTTAGAATATTGCAGAGTATTTCTGGAATGGACAGATTATTCTCGTCGCGCCTGTAAATACACAGCGTTAACATATAATGTTTTACAAATACATTGTCTTTGAATCCTTTGGCTCTATAATATTTCTGCCGTTCTGCAGGTATCCAACATATGGCTTCAATGTGAAGCAGGGATACTCACATTTTTATCAAAAATGTTCGATATAAACAATCTAAAACTAATTGTTGTTACAATATTTGGCTTCATTATGCTTAATATTAAGAATATGAATTTCGTGATGTCATACTTTATGAATTTACACTATATTGTTATAAAATACGGTGTTATTCATATCTCGGTTTAAAAAAACTCTGAACCTGTTTTGGTATTAAATGATTCGGAAAGATCTCTTCCTATTTTAATTAATGATCCCGTCTCAGTTAGGGTGTACGTATACAATCTTTTAATTTTGGGTAGAATACCAAACTCAGACATGGCTTCGAACACCTTTGCGCGTATTGGGCTGGCGAAGGTGTCGGTTTGTTTCTCGTGAGTCTCTTCAAGGATTTCACGTAACGTGAATATTTGGTTGGTGGTAGATTTACAAGGTCTAAAGCCCCTCTGATATGGTCTAATTATCTCGTTGACTTTAGTTTTTAGTCTTTCACACATAAGCTTTCTTACTGATCGTCTACATGATGTCGACCATTTGTATGATGGGATATTATAAATTCTTGTATGGTTGTGATTTCATTTATGTGTGAATATGTTAGCCGTGTGCCATTTTATCTTTTATTCAGATCACACTAATTCAAATTCATTATGCATTTTTGCATCAGATTCTTCAATAGACAATCGTTACCTCTAAAACGAATCTACAGACACTTCTTACGAACAAAATCTAAAGCTTGGTTTTTAGTATATTTACGCATTTTGGAGTTTTATAAAATTATAACCATAAAATATCTCAGGTTATGCTTTCCAAAGCGGGTTTCTTTTAAACAAATTTATACTTTTATTTGGGAACTTTTCAGCATATAAATCCTATAAAGCAGAATGTTCTTCACTGAATATAAAAGTCTGAAGCGACATCAATAATCAGTCATTAAAAAACTGCAGTCAAATTAGCAAAAGTCGTGAAGTTGTTCAATTTCTGCAATTTTTTCATTTTCCATCGATCAAAAATTATCTTAAACTTACTTACTTACTTACTTAGCTGGCCATAACAACCCGTTAACGGGTTTCGGCCAGCCTCAACACTAGTCTCCAGGCGTCTCTGCTAAGCGCACGCCTTCTCCAGTTGGTCACACCAATTGATGACAGGGCTCCATCTTCCTGGTCTTTCCAACGTAAACATGGACGTCCTCTACGCCGACGTCCAGTGACCTTCGCATCGAAAATCTTTTTCGCTGGAGCAGATTCTTCCATCCGAACAACATGGCCGAGCCAGCGCAACCGCTGGATGTTAATGCGCTGGACAACATCTACGTCGCCGAGGAGCTCATACAGCTCATAGTTGGTCCTAATGCGAAACTCATCGCCTTGCTTCAGTGGACCAAAGATCTTGCGATCGCCTTGTCTGAAACCTCGGACGGTATTAAAAGGCTCGGAGAGGTCTCTTCGTACCTTGACGGAGCTGCAGGAGTTGCTCAGCGTCATTCTGCATAGCCTTATCAGCTTAGCAGGAATACCGAGCTCAGACATTGCGGCATAAACGTGATCCCTTATTGGGCTATCGAAGGCTGCCTTATAGTCGACAAAAAGGTGGTGTGTGTCGACTTGACTTTCATGGGTCTTCTCCAGGATTTGGCGCAGTGTGAATATCTGGTCAATGGTGGTCTTACCAGGTCTGAAGCCGCACTGATAAGGTCCAATCAGTGAGATGGCGAATGGCTTCAGTCGTTCACACAATACGCTTGTAAGAACCTTATATGCGATAGGGAGGAAGCTTATACCCCTGTAGTTGGTGCATATCGTGGGATCTCCCTTTTTCAGGATGGGACAGAGAGCACTAAGATTCCAATCGTTGGGCATACTTTCCTCCAGCCATACTCTGCAAATGGGCTGGTGCATGCACCTAACCAACTCATCGCCTCCATACTTGAAGAGTTCAGCTGGCAAACCATCAGGTCCAGCTGCTTTGTTGTTCTTCAGTCGCCATATGGCAACCTTGACCTCTTCATGGCTGGGAGACGGGATCTCGACGTCGTCGTTAATGATTGGGTCCGGCACAGCATCTCTAGAGGCGGAATTTGTGTCGCCATCGCCCTGCAATAGATTAGAGAAGTGCTGTCTCCATAATCTTAGTGTTCCTTGTGCATCTGTAACCAGGTTACCATGTTCGTCCCTGCAGAAGGTTGCTCCGGGCTTTAAACCAGTAGTAAGACGCCTTATCTTTTTATAAAAATTTCGAGCATCATTTCTACTCCTGCACATCTCGATTTCCTCACGATCACGCCTTTCTTGCTCTCTTTTCTTCTTTCTAAATAGGCGTCTCTCTTCCCTCCTCTTTTCTCTGTACACCTCCACCGTTGCTATAGTAGTGGTGGACTGCAATGTTCGTCTATAGGCAGCGTTCTTTGCTACAGTGGCTTCACGGCACTCTTCATCGTACCATTGGTTTCTGCGGGGAGGACGCTCAAAACCAAGGACTGTTTCGGCAGCGTTGCGCAGAGAGTGAGCGATGTGAGACCACTGTCCACCAATACTTTCGAGAGAGGATGGGATGTAATTGAGCTCGTTAGAAAGACGATCGGAAAACGACCTGGCTCTCTCTTGTGATCGCAGCTTTTTGATGTCCAGCTTCCCTTGCACACTAGAATGTGTCGTATTCGACGCGCATATACGCAGTCGCATCTTGGCTGCTACAAGATAATGGTCCGAGTCGACGTTTGGACCTCTAAATGTGCGCACGTCTAGTATGCTGGATACATGCCTTCCATCATTCACAATGTGATCGATCTGGTTGTTGGTAGATCGATCAGGAGAGAGCCAGGTGGCCTTATGGATATCGAGATGCTGGAACCTGGTGCTACAAACTACTCAAGCCGTTCAGTGAGGTGGAATTATGGAGACTGAACTGTCCGACAGTGGGGCCAAAGATACCTTCACGTCCAACTTTCGCATTGAAATCGCCGAGGACAATTTCGGCGTCATGTGCCGGACGCCTATCGTATACGTCCTCGAGCTTTGCGTAGAAAGCATCTTTGATCGCATCATCCTTCTCTTCCTTCTATCTTAAACTTATGCTTCTTAAAAATTAAACATTCGAAGGTAAAGCAAAAGCAATAAACAAACATTAATAAAAAAAAAACGAAGTACTTCAGCAGTCGACTTGCTCAAAAGTTTTTTGTTTGGCTATCTTTAACTTCAAATTGATTCGTGACTGCTTGATTTTTAAGAAGCGTTATAGCAAATGAGACGCAAAAGCAATTACATATTTTAGAAGTTTTTAAAACTTGTAAATAATAATAAAATTGCTTCACTACGAAAAAAAGGTATTCACACAATTTAATTGTTTTTGTTTTTTAATCACAAATTGCATATTTGAATTAGAAAATTATTTGTTTTTGCCGAATTCTTTGTTTGAGTTTGTGTAAGTGTGTATGTTTAAAACTTTGTTTTTCTTTCCTTGCAGGCTGTTAAAAACGAAGTTAATGTTCCTTGTGTGAAAAATTTCGTAGAGTTGCTGTACATGCAAACTCTGGATGCTTCAACGAAATCAAAACATCGTTTAGCTTTATTTCCCCTGGTAACTTGTCTACTGTGCGTTTCACAGAAAACATTTTTCCTTTCGAATTGGCACTATTTTTTAGCCATGTGTTTAAGTAATTTAAAGAATCGAGATTCAAAAATGAGTCGAGTAGCCTTGGAATCTCTGTATCGCTTATTGTGGGTCTATATGATACGCATTAAATGTGAATCCAATTCGGCAACACATTCACGCTTACAAAGTATTGTTAATTCGTTATTTCCCAAGTGAGTTGTTATTTCCCAAGTAAACTAAGATTAAAAAAAAACTGTATATATTTTAAATACAAATTTTGTTTTCTGTTTCAGAGGTTCCAAAGGTGTTATACCGCGTGATACTCCACTGAATATATTTGTAAAAATTATACAATTTATAGCTCAAGAGCGTTTAGATTTTGCTATGCGAGAAATTGTTTATGATCTCTTATGTGTGGGCAGATCGATAAAGGTAAGTTGAACACGTTTTCCTTAACTGGCGTTTACTTTCATTATTTATTCTACTTTCGTTTGTAGTTGATTTTAAATCCTGAACGTATGAGTATTGGCTTAAGAGCCTTTTTGGTTGTGGCCGATTCATTACAACAAAAGGATGGTGAACCACCCATGCCTCGCACTGTACCCGTTCTACCATCTGGTAATACTTTACGAGTCAAAAAGACTTATATTAACAAAATGTTAACCGATGATACGGCCCGCAGCATTGGAATGTCCACATATTTTCCACATGTGCGCCGGGTATTTGTTGATATATTGCGAGCATTAGATGTCCATTATGGACGGCCACTTATGATGACTAATACACAAAATCAAAATAAAGAACCAGATGAAATGCTTTCGGGTGAGCGAAAACCACGCATTGATCTCTTTCGTACTTGTGTTGCGGCTGTGCCACGCTTAATACCTGACACCATGACACCCCAAGAGTTGGTGGATCTTCTCTCACGTTTGACTGTGCATATGGACGAAGAGTTACGCATGCTGACGCATCAGTCATTGCAAACTTTGGTTATTGATTTTCCGGATTGGCGTCAGGATGTCGTGCACGGTTATACACAATTTCTGGTGCGCGATGTCACCGACACTTATCCGCAATTATTGGAAAATTGTACTCGCATGCTGTTTGTATTCCTAAATATATGGCGTTGTGCAATTAGTGTCAATGGTAATGGGAATTCTGGTACAAACACATTAAAAACTCCCACAACAACTACTGTCATCAATAACGGTGGCAACAATATGCAAAATGTTGGACAGACTGGTGTTGCCGCTGGTGGTGGTTGCATTCTCGGTAAAGATACAGCCACCAGTCAATTATCAAGTGCTAGCAATGTTAAAAGTATTAATACAAATTCAAGTGCCACTTCAAGTATAACTTCAAGTGGTATGTCAAGTATTACACAAGCAACTGTTATTAATATGACTGAAGCTGGCAAAAAGAATGAAATACCGTTGACAACAACTTTGCATTTTGTTGAAGGTTACGCATTGGTTTTACTATGCAATTATCGACCATATTTGAGAAAATTGGCCGCTATGATTTTAAAAGAAGTTAAAAATTTGATGAAAGCTTTAGGAATTCCTGAAACTGAACCACCTCTATTAGATGTCATTGATAAATGTTGTCCACAGGTAAGTTAAAAAAATATAGGCTTTCATATGACGTTTGACAGTAGTCACAACAGTTAATCGAACATATTTTCATATCTTATTACGAGAAGTATTCGACAGATAGACTGAAAATAAGTAATGAAAGTTTTTAGCATTTTTTAAAAATGAATTCAGGGCCTGTTCGTAAATGCAAATTAAGACCGTTTTACGACACATAACGTACGGCCCCTACTTATGCAGTTCATTGTGCTAGTCTAGGAAAATATGTTATGGGAAGGGGGAAAGAGGGAGTAGTGTAATTGAAAGGAAAAAGCAGTCGCTGGAAGAATGTTCCATAAACGAGCAGTATGACTAAAGAAAGAATTCTCTCTATAACGCATTGTGCGATTCACTTGACAATCAACTACAACTGGGCGTGCTTTGACGGAGTTGTGAGTAGTCCAAAAAAATATGCGATTATGCGGAATCAAGGCCCTTATTTCATCAGAGCACCTCCCATGGTAGTAACGATAGAACAAAGAAAAACACGCCACATTGCGCAGATGCTCCAACGAATTGATAGAGTTGGATATCCTACCGTCGCTGATAAGCATCTTCGCCCTTTCTTGTACACGGTCGAGATGCGCCAAACTAGACTTTGAAGCCCCGGCCCATACATGCGAGTTGTATTCCATCCTAAGTCGGATAAAGGTCTTGTAAATATTAAGAAGGTCGGATGATTTCTTGCACCGTTTTAAAAAACCAAATCTTGAATGCTTCTTTCGACACTCGAAATATGTGAGCATTCCAACGACATCACAATTAATTATCATGCCCAGAACATAAAGAGCGTCCGCCTCCTCGATATTTACATTACCCATAGTCGCAGATGACAAGATTGCATCGTCACCACCACGCCTATGCGTGACAGAACAACATTGAGTCTTACGCGCATTAAATTCGATCCTGTTTCCGCGACCCCACTCAGAGATTATTTGTATGTCATTTGTAAATTTGTCATTCATATTCTGCCTTCTCGCCTCAATCTCCAAAAATCTCGGCCTACGATCAAATAAATATCAATGACAAATGTTGCTGTCATCTGCGAAGGAATATATAGGATTGGAAGTTGGAAGTAGGCGTTCATCAGATTGTGGTAGAAGAATGAACAATTTTAATTTAAAGAAAATAATCATCATAATGTAGTCCCAGTTAGAAATGGTATGCAACCCTGTTTATCTGCCGATTGTCAAATAAAAGCAACACTGACTATTGTACACAAACAAATATTTCGTTGTAAACAAGTTCTTCTCTACTTTTTGTGCATTTTTTTTTCAAAGTTGAAAATTGTACCCTCATTCTGTAAAAAACTTTAAACGTTTTGCATTTTATATTGAAAACAAAAATAAAAAACTGTATATTAAGGGTTTATTTGGCAAGTATTGCATAGAAATATATACTATCGTCAATGGAATTAAAGAACGCTGTAACTGACAAAAAATCGAAAATACGTTTTTTGCATCATTTTGATCAGAAAAAAAAAAATACTCGTCGATTGGTCCAGGTCCCAGATTTCTACGATGAAAATAAATTCACTTACGACGTCTGCGAAATGAAAAATATCAGTGTATTTGTTCTACTTTTATGAAAGTTTTTTTTGGCTCTGGTGAACATTTAAGGTCTTGTCAGTTCCATCGACGATATGTTTTATGAATACGGGCATATATTTGTTTTTGTTTCAAATACAAATTTTCAAGCGTTCTGAAAAGTTATATTTACAGAAAAAGGCTATTAGTCTCCAGAATAACCGAATAATATCCAGAAGGGTGTATTTGAGAGGTCAATTTCAATGATGTGCGATATAACGTACTTTAGTTAAGTCATTACAAATCTTAAGCACTAATCACTTTTAGTTGTAAATGCTCCTACATGCCTTGTAGATATAGTAAACCTAGCATATCTGCCTAAAGTTCAATATTTGCCCACGCACATCCTACAAAAGTTCGGTTGCAAACTGTCCCAGATACTCGAACCCGATCTAACACTATAATGCCCCTTCAGAAATCCGACTATCATTCCCAACTTGATCTTATTAAGGGAAAGAAACTCTTATAGAGACTATACATCTACAAACTAACCTCGACCTACACCAGACCCAAATTCTTACAAAAAAGTCTTCGTGAATTTATTCCCTTAAATACATGCTGTATTCATAAAATATATTACAGTTTTATTGAGGGCTTATATGACAAACTAGTCAAATAAGCCTTTAATAAATTTATTTTATTTCTTTTACCAATACGACAGTTAAACGATAACATTAATAAACTCCACATGCTTTTATTTATGTATATTAAAAAGAAATTGATGTATCTACACGTGTCTGATAAATACGCTTTTATCTATTCCAAGTATTTTTATATTTTTGCTGATTTTTGTATTCCCATCAATAGGTTCTTGAAAAGTGTTTGCCACATTTGCCACAGGCTGAAAAGACGGCAATATTAAATGCTACACAAATTGATTTACAATGGATAGCAGAACGTTCAAGTGGTGTTTGGTTGGGTGGCCTTACAGATGGTGAGTATTACAAGAAAAAAAAAATAAAAACAAAACAAAAGAAAAGAAAAAAGGAAAATTCCCTATAGCTTTCTGTTTTCAAATGTTTTACACAAAAAAGGAAAGAAAACTTAAATAATTTAATTTTTTATTTTTTTGTTTTTGTTTCTTACACAAAGACAATTCCAAATCATCGACTTCTACATTAAATTTATCACAAACAAGTACGACTACGCCGCAACAGCAATTTGATCCATGGTCAGCATGCCTGTTTGGCTTTCTTGAAAGAGATCGTATCTTACAAAAATGTCCTTCAACAGTTGCTCAAGCATGGCCAATTTGTTATGCCAGAGTAACAACTCTCTACAGTGTTATAGATCCAACGTAAGTAATTTTTTTTTTGTTTTCTTACTATTGAATTCAAATTATATGTTTTTTTGCATAGACCTGTTAGCGACAATAGAGCATCCTTGTTGCGTTCATCGGCACCAACAAAAAAAGTACCAACCGAAAGTCAAAAGGATTTTTATTTACGTCTGTGGCGTAATCAAGTCGTCATGGCAATGCGTTTAGTACCCCAAATACCCAGCGTAGCTATACGTTGCGCTTCACCAGATTTAAGTTTAAGGTAAGTTTTTATCTCCATTCTTTTTTCCAGATTTGTTTAAAAAAAAAAGTGTTTTAGTTATATAATTTCTTTTGTTTTTTCATATACTTATACACGTACGTTAACATTATTTGATTGTTGTTTGTGTTTTTCTTATAATTACATTAAGCATACAACCAACCCCGACCCCTCATCACAGTTCAGAATTGTTCTATTGTTTTCCTAACTTTTAAATTTAAATTTCATTTTGTTCATTACTTTTTATTTTCGTTATTGTGGTGGTTTTTGTTTAAACGTATTGAGACGTTTCTTTATTAGTAACTGTCATTTCTTTCATTAAGTATTAAAAAAAAAAACTAAACATTTGTCACACTTTTAGTTCAAATGCATTTTGGTTAGATTTATGAAAACGAAAAAAAAAAAAAAAATATATATATAAAGGGAAGTATTTACAGAATATTTGTTATTTTTTTTTAATTTGAAAATTTCTATAAGTAATTTGTAAAATTTAAATAAAATATGAGTATTTTATTATCTAATAACAAAAAAAAAGTTTTCGCGGAATGGAAGATTTTTCTTCTTCCCTCTTAATTAAACTAAGGTATTGTTGTATGTATTTTCGATAGAGTTATTAACCCTTTGCACTCGAAGCTTTTTTTCACTCATAATACCAGCAACTCGAATCAATTTCAATAGAAAAACCATATTCACATATAAGTAAATGATATGCGCATAAAAAGAAAAGTCATAGTTGTATTTTAAATCTTTTTTATTTAATTATAGATACAAATGTTATAATATATAATAAATAAATATAATAATAAATAAATAAATAATAAATAATATAAATAAATAAATGAAGTTATTAAGATTTGTTTTTGTCCTTATGTTATGAACTGAAAATTATTTGCATTGTCTCCATAGCGGAGCCCTCGAGTGCAAAGGGTTAAAAATAATTGGTATGATTATTGATTTTATTTTTTTTTTTCAGAATAATATAATATATAACAATAATTTGCATTATCGTACAAAATATATATCAGAGCAGTAATAACAGACCTAAACAAATGTATTCATTCAGCGGCGAACTATATATTTACAGTCTAATTCATAATGAGATAAAACGTGCTTATAAGAGCCTTATAAGCAAAATCTCTTAATTTTGTATTCATAAACAACCCAGCGGGAAATGGTAATCTAATAATCTATTGATTACGGAAAGCATTACGCTTAACACAGATCATGTCCTACGAAAGTAATAAATTCTTTTACTGTCCCCCCGTAATAAGTATTAGAATTTATTATTGGTAATGCATAAAGTTATTATTTATTAATAATTTGAAGGTATAAATTCTATGATGCATTATTTTTAATGCATTATATTATTAATGTATTTATAATATATTAAATTATGCATTAAATTATTAATAATAAATTAATTTCCCCCATTGTAAATTAAATAATAGTAGCTATTCGGGAATATTTGTTTTACTATTTACCATGTTCATGTTAAAAACATTTTGCAAACATTTAAGTTTTAAAATAATCCCGAATAGCTACTAATATACATATTAATTAATATTATATATTAATTTGGTGTGTGCACTTCTGCGCATTTAAACACAAACTGCATTTTTTAATAAAATACATTTCTTTTTGCGTAAAAATAACGGAGTTTTTAACTATGAAAAAAAAAATAAAAAACAAAAAAATCCACAAACAAATACACGCAGAAACAATAACTTCTTTCTTCTATATATGTGGGAATGTACATGGTAATCGATATGTAAAATAGAAGAAAAAAACCAAATTACAGTTTTTTTCAACAAAATATACGAAAAAGACAAAAACCAACAAACAATAACTTCTTGCTTCGTAGATGTGGGAATACACATGGTAATCAATATTTACTTGTGTGTCACATTAAATTACCTTCTCGATTCCATAAGTAATATATTCTGAAGTAATATATTATATAATTGATTATAAAATAAGGTAATCAATCTTTTCCCGCTGGGAAGAAACAGTGTCATAACGCTCTCAATAACCATTCATAAATAAGAAATTTTTATTTTTTATTTATTTTAGGTTTCTAGGTACTTTAACCGTATAATAACACGACATTTGTGAGTTAGATTGGATATTGTATAAATAAAAGTGGAATAATATAGTATTATGCTATAAACACAACAAAGGCTACCGACCATCGACTACAAGCTGTCAAAAATAGAATTCATGTGTGCATATGAGAATAATTATTTTAACGGCAACACGACTACCGAACACACGACTACTTTTGTAGCCCGTAGCCAACTTAGGCTAATTTCTATTTTTCTTGGCGACAATAAACAGTTTAGTGTTGCCAATACAATAAGATGCATGGAAAAGGTGTTTAAAAAACGCAATATATGAAATATATGCATTAAAAATGCGAAAAAAATTTAAGTTGCACCACTGAAAATAAATAATCATTTGTTTACATTTTTTGTTTAGTTTTCATTTACTTATTCCATTTATATACATCAGTTTTTATTTCATTTTTAATTTATTATTTAATTGCCTTTTTAGTTTCTTAAATTTTTATAAGTTTTCTTCAGACATTTGTTGTTTTTTATTTCCTCACAATTTCACTTACAAAAAATATATTTTGTTTAGGTTATGTTCAATGTGTCAAAACAGATGTTTATTTTGTAGCTGTAGTCGTTATTATAATTAAGTAGCTGGCTACTTGGCTACTTTCGTAGCCAGCGATTTTTGTAGTCGTGTGTTCGGTGTTCGATAGCCTTTGTTGTGTTTATAGCATTACAATTAATAAAACTTATATAGTTGCAAGTATAGATACATATGTACATATTTAAATTCAGATAATTAAGAATCTTCGTATAATAGCAAATGATTGCAGTCTCTGTACAAAATAAAATTTCTAAATGGCCATGAAATTGTTTTTATTTTGTATTACATATCCCATCTCTTTCCTTTACAGGCTCTGTCATCAGTGCCTGTAGAAATTACGAATGTAAATCTCACCTTCTCTTTCTCTCCAGTTTATAATTCCATTTTACCAAATTTTGATATAAAAAATGTAAACAGAATAGTGATGCACAAACCAAAAAGAGAATTGTAGTATTCGATTACTTTATACATGAATTAAAAAAATTTGCTTCAAAGGAATTTTTTTTTATTTTTTCAATTTGTTTTAGTTATTTTTTTTAACAGCAGTAAATATTACTTCAATCACATCTATTTTATGTATAATTGTGTTACTATTACATTATTTTTATGAATATTAAAAAATTACCGAAGTAACCGATAGCTTTTATTGTGCATCACTATGCTGAAATAACATCATGGTATTGCCAGCATGACATTAAAATCGTTTATTAGCTAATTTGCTCATATGAAAGGTTTATGAATAAGATTTTTTATTTTGAGCTTATAAGACAGATAACGTCTCATAACTAATGTATGGATAAAACCTAAATTAAGGAGTTATTATGAATTAGACTGTTAATCTTTGAAGTAAAACGATACAGCCAATGCGTTATTTTAAAATTGGCAACCGCCTCCAGGCGAAGCATACTTGGGTCCTATAAAGTCTCGTTGTGATGCCACTATATCCACTTAACATTAAGAAGGTGTGAATTTCGTTCAAATCACCTCCAGTTAAACAGGATCTGTCTCTGTGTTTACAGGTAGAGATTCTTCGGCGTTCCGACAGTACGATTCTTATTTTTGACGTTACGTATTTTATATACAACTGTGTGTATGCGTGTGTGCAATTACGAATGAGAGAGTAAAGGGTATTGCCAGTACAAGATAGAGTGTACTCGTTTCTTTACCCCTCGCCGCCTTCGCCGATAAACATGCAATATTAAAAATAAGAATCTCTACGTGTGAACACAGAATGTTGATAAATTCAGGGCACCCAAAAATTTTTATTCTCAGGTCCGCCAGTGCGGGACAACGACAGAGGAAATGTTCCGTTGTTTTCTCTTCTTCTTCGTCATTACAGCTTCTAAAGAAGTTGTTGTTGGGCATGACTACCTAATATCGTTTTATCCATATCTATGTTGGGCCAGATTTGTCTAGTCTTTAAACAAGTGGGTTCATTATTCCATCTTTACTCTGCGGATAAGTTAAGTCTATGAGAGATTAGCTGTTTTCCCGTCAGCTGAGGAATTGCTGATCTCGCGCCTGAATAGTATAACTAGCCTCAGCAAGTGCATCAGCAATGTTATTTCCTTCAATGCCCTCGTGTCCTGGAACTCATATAAGGGTAATCCTTGAATGTCTCGCAAGCGTCTTAATAGCCGCTTTACTGTCAGTAATATTATGTATACACCTATCCCCCGATTTACACGGTACTTTTTTTACACGATTTTACTTTTACACGGATTTTTTCAAGATCTCTTCCCCGATTTAAACGTTATTTTTCGCTTTTTCACGATTTTTAAACTGAACGAATTTAAATAAAACTGTTAAAAACAAAAATTTGTGTTATTTTGCTACACCTTTTTTTATCCGTGCAAATCGGGGGATAGGTGTATTCCTATCCAATATACTCCGAGAGTGGACTTGAGCAGCTGCTGTTTTGATAGCCATTATTTCAGCCTGAATGATGCTACAATAGTCTGGTAGCCTAAGGGACAATTTTACATCCGACTTTATTGTGTGGTCTGGATCCGTTGGTGAAAACTTGGACAATATTCTCTGGGAGGTGTAGACCATTTTCATAATAGGATGTCTCCAGTATTTGCGTTATAAAACCACGAACGAAGATAGGTCCAGGTATCGTGTAGTCAACAGATTGCTCCCGATTAACTACGTCTGAGATATTCGCATGTCCGTCCTTTCTATACCTTCATCCTCCCGTGGCGTGAAGTTTAACACTGTCGTATTTGCGGCCATTTAATTTGTCATCAGGTCTTGTGTTAACCAGTTTCAGATGGCAAATAATGCTTTAGTTGGGGTGGTTCTTAGGGCACCCGTTATCATGATAGCCACCATTCTCATAATCCGGGTTCGATGGTTTTCTTTCCGTAGAAACTGCGGCCCCGTAGAAAAGAGTTGATTTAATTACTAAACGTTTCTAGAGTTAAAAGCGCAGTTTAGGCCTTTTTACAGCAATATAGACCATTCGCCGGTTTAGTGATTCTGATTTGTGTATTCACATTCCAGTTTAATTTGCTATCCAATATAATCTATTGATCCTCAATATCCGTAAAATATTTTTTTTTTTAAATGTAAAAAATTCAAGAGGTAGTCGCCGAAAGAAATATATTTTTCTATATATCTTTTTTTTTTTTTTAAGATGTCAAATCTAAGGTTTGACCCTGAGCTATCGTCTTAGTAAGCCAACACAAAAAACATCTATGATATAGACTCCAGCTACAGTATTGTCATCAGAGTTTCTTTTTCATATTCATGACAAACATCAACTATTTAGCTTACACTTCTTGTAGAAATTATATCGCACACTTATAATAAAGAGTCACAACTCAAAATTCACACAGTAGAGGCAGAAAAAGGTTTTACAAAAACTGACTGTAATTTTATAATCAACTTGAATTCTACACTAATGAAAACACTTTTAAAAAAAGGTTATACTTATTTTTTTTTAATTTTGTACTGCAGTTTTGGTAATAAAAGATAATTTTGAGTTGTGACTCTTTAGTTTAACATCTTCCATTTAATAGTGGGTATTATATTCGATTGCGCCAGAGTATATTGTGTAATATACTTGATCGGGACATTTTTTACAGCAGAATGGATTTTGAAAATTAAATTTAGCATTAATCACAATTTTATTTGTAAATGAATGTATATTAATAAAGTAATAAATTTATTTTACTCATAGTGTACACAATCAAAATTATGTACAATTCAAAATAATGTAGGCGATAATGCTCACTTTTTTCAATTAAATAGGCACACCTCTAAATAATACCATGTATGTGAAAGAAAACGACCAAATAACTTATTATCTCACTGGAAAAACTAAAAATAATACTCTTTAGTTGATAAAAATAATCAAAACGAGTTATATGAAAATAGTCATAACTATAGTTTTCCAGATAAGGTAGACAGTGATGCCCACCATATTTTCGTGGTCGGTAAAGGTGTCATCTGTGAACCGATTGATATGTTGATTTGTGATTCTTTATGATTTAGTGTGCGATATATTTCCTTTTCTATATGTACATACACTTGTAGTGAGAGTTATTCGAAGTAAAGTCAAACACAACACATTCTATCATACTCTTCTTTTTCATTGCATTTTTTGTAATTGTCATCTTATTCGGATGAATCAGAATTACAATTTTTTCCATCTTATTCCATTTTATAAATATTAGTCGACGACATGTAGGACTGTAGCCCGTCGTGGTTAGAGGTTACAAAAAAAAAAAAAACAAGTAATCAAATAGTCGATATGTTACTCTTAGCGCTAAAGATTGTCAAAATCGTCAAGTCTGGCAGCTACGTCTGTGACTATGTATAACGTAAATAATGAGGAGGCGAACGCGCATGAGAACGAATTTTAATATTCGCTGGAGTTTTCACATCCTTCCGAGTGTTGAAAGAAGCAAAAACTCTTCACTCTATCTGGCCTTCTTAATATTTTCACGACCTTTACCGGATGCAAAATAGAATGCAAGTCTCTTGTTTAGCACATTCTTTTGAACTTGTTTGTCCAATGAATCGGACAAGAAAGAATTCTTTATTCTTTAGCCGCGAATGCTTTTACTTCTGATCAAATAAGGGCGGTTATGTTGTGTTTCAATTCGCACCGAAAATGCTTTCGATATAAATTTTCCATTTGAGAAAACACCAAGAATGAATACAAAAATTTGTTTAAATAAAAAATTAAATAAAATTAATTTGTTAAGTTTCTTTTTTTTAAATTTAAACCATCAAATAGAAGTAGTGCCTTAAGAAATTGTAATAACTGAAGTTATTGCAACAACAAAAATTTCTCTTGGTTTCCTTCAGCGCACTGTATTTTCAAAGACAGATGAAACATAAAGGCTCCAACTATTACTATTATTATTATTTATTTACTACATTACAATAGAATTTTAAATTACTCATATGTATATTCGAATTATTATTACGAGCGGAGTGACTACGACATTTCGCAGAAAGGGGTTTTCGGTTTCTTCAAAAATTAGTAATTTGTTATAAACCGGCTTCTATTAACTTTTTTTTTAAATAACCGGTTTTATTTATAAAATATTGAATTTGCCAAAGAAAACAATTAAAGAAAATGGAATATAAAATTAATTTAATTTCACACACTTCTTTCGTTAAAGTTGCCAGATTAATGAAAAATATACACTAGAAAGTGCTATTGTAGTTTTATACATACGTTAGTATGTATGTATGTATGTATGTAAAAGATAAAAAAAATTGGGTATTCCACGAAAAAATAACGGTTTATTCGATATTCGAAAAGTGAAAATTTAAAAAAAAACCGCAATCGCAAGAAAAAACCGGGGAAAACCGATTACTAAAAACCGTTTCATTAGTCGCAGACCAGTGGTGCGATTCAGTAACATATTTTTACGATAATCGCATTGTTTTCAACAGTAAACAACAGAATTGTCGATATTGCTATTCATTATTTTTTGTTTACGATGGCTGTTGTCGCAAACTAACGCCAAAAATTTTTATGCTGTTTATTCAGTTGGAAAATCGTAAATTTTTTATATTGAAATTTTGTAGTGAGATGTGCCTACGCTATTAACTAGTTTGTTTGAGAACCATTTTTGTGTGTTTGTATACCCAAAGAACTAGAGGTTTGTAGCTTTGCTAACTTTCTACCCAAAAACTGACTGATTTTATACAGTGCTGCCAAATTATTGCAATTTAAACATAAAGAAAACTACAGTTGTCGACTGTCGATAAAATATACTTAGTGAATCACATAATCGTTACTGCAAACAATAAAAACTGTCGACTCTTTTGTGAATATCGTATTGTTAAAAGTTATTGTAATCCCGGTACAGGTTGTCTGGTGGGAATCGAAGTCACAATCCTCCCACCAGCAGTCTAGCATTTATAATACGAGGGTTGTCTTTCATATTTCGAGATTAGAGAACAAAAACAAATATTAATCATCGAAAATCACTTTATGATTTTTCAAAATATTCCTCATGAAGATCATCTATACACTTTTGCATGCGTTTGAACCAATTGTCGAAGCACTTTTGCCACTCTGATTGAGTTATCTCCAAAACAGGCATTCTGAATCTGAATTCTGAACCGTTTTTCAGGTGTCGAAAAACGTTTGTTTTTTACGTCAGGGAATAAATAGAAGTTATTCGGTGCAAAATTAGGACTATACAGCAGATGACTCATTAAATCGATGTTTTGGGTGCTCCATAGTGCCGTTGTTTGAGCCGATGTGTGAGAGCTCGCATTGTCGTGGTGACGAGTGATCTGTCTTAGGTGGTTGGTTTTCCTGATTTCTTAGAAGACAATTGGCAAACAAATGGTTGTGTACCACTCATTATTGACTGTTCTGCGTTGTTCTAGTGGTAGGGTTGCGACATGTCCAGTTTTTCCGAAAAAACAGGTGACTATTTGCTTGGAAGTGTTTTCTGCGCGAACAACTTTTGTTGGATGTTGCTCATCTTGAAACTACCATACACTCGAATGCTGTTTACTTTCGGGCTCATACGCGTAAATACACGATTTATCACATGTCACGATGTCATAGACTTGTTTCGAAGCACCGCGATCTTGTTGACTCGAGCCTTTTTTTGAGCGATTGACAAATTGTGAGGGATCCAACGCGAACAAATTTTTTTGACAGTCAAATGTTTATGCAATATTTAATGTATGCTGCTCCCACTAATGCCTAAGGTTGCCTGAATCTCAGGATAGGTCACATGACGATCCTGCAATACCAGTTAGCGCACAGCATCAATGATGTCCGGAACAACAACAACTGATTCTTGGAGTGAACTACGACCACGATTGAATTCACCACTTTATCGATAAACACTGGTCTTTGATGGAGCGTCATCGCCACTGTTGCTGAGTTAATTCACGTCGAAAGTTGTAAAAAATAATCGCACGAAAATGTTCACGATTTAATTCCACTTTTGGGCCGAGATGAGTCCTTTATGTTACTGTAAACAACACAAATAGCGCTCGTGTATCAAAACGTTTTGATTACGTGTAACCTCAAAAATGTCCAACTTTACGATAGAGCTGTCAGTTACCAGATTACAACACCAGGGTTGCCACATCCCGAAATATAAAAGGCAACATTCTTAAAACAAGTTATGCTAATAATCATTAAGCGAGCGAACTAACGAATTTTCCAAAATCTTCGTAGATATGAAACTTCTATTCGATTTCAAATTTACTGGATTCGCCATTTTGCTTGCATTATGTAGATAAATATTTATTTGCTATTGTGCAAATATTTGGCATTATTAAAATAAAAATTCTCTATTAATATTGATTTTAATAACTTGTGTGTGCTTTTTTTATTTATACGAGTATAGTTTGTAGGTTATGCGTTAATTAAAAATTTTTCATTTTAAAATTCTGCATTTTCAATTTTTCTCTTTATTTTTATATAAATATTTAATTTAAAATAAAAATTTATATTTTTTTTTTTAAAATAATAAGAAAAATACTTCCCTTTGACACATGTTGCTTTGGCTTGCCTCATCAGCATCATTCATAATATTTATTAATATAAAGCTCGTATGTATGGTTGTATGTATGTATTGTATTATTATATTGTATTTTATTGTTATTAATAAATAAATTATTTAAACAATTTATTAAAAAATAGTTGTTATTAATAATTTTCGATTTACCACACGTTGCATTCATACCTATAAACATAGAAATGATTTTTTTTATTAATTAATTAATAATAAAAAAAAAACATAAAACGAATACATATTTATAATAACAATTGTTCAATCATATCTGTATGTATGTAAGTTAGTATTTGTAAGCGTTTTTGTGTAATTCAATTAAATTGCAACATTTTTTATATGAAAAATGTAATACAACTTGGCGATTTGCTACCACCTTCAATCATTTAATATTTTTCACAGAAAGAAACAAAAAGAAAAGCATTTTTCCATATATAAATAATTATTAGTTAAAAGTATGTATTTTTTTTTTGTTTGGGGGTCAATTAACACACCCATTCAAAACCTGTAAACTAAAATTGTATATGATTTTATGGTTTATTTTTGTGTTCACCCTTTCTTTATTATTTTTTTTTTATTTCGAATTCTTTAACTTGTTTTCAATGTGTGTTCTTAAATACTCAAATCACATGTCAGTAATCAAAACTCACTGATTATATGTTTGTTTATGTTCTTTAAAGGAATTCATTTGCTGGTATTTTTTAATTTTAAACTCGTCGCAACTCACATTTTTGATCCATTTAACTTTAATTTAGAGTTTTCATGTTTCTTGTTTCTCTTTATAAAATTCTATTTTGATTTTCTCTTTTTAATTTTCCTTTTTGTCTTTTTTTTTTCATTATTTTGGTAAAATTTAATTTGAAAATACAATTTTTAGTTTACAAGATCAATCGGATTCTCGTTCTCTATCCGATTCTTTGGATAATATACCTTCAAATGTATTTGGACCTGAAGGAATTGTGACCCGTTTTACATTGCCGTTATCCTATGGTCGCAAGGAGGCGCGTCAAAAACGTTTAGGGTAATGAACTAAAAAAAGAAAAACACATTTGCTTAAGTTTAATTTTATTTTTCCTAAATTTAAGTTCAAACAACATACTGAATTGGAACAAGAAAAAAAAAAAAAAAAAAACAACACACATTTCATTTCCTATCTATTAAGACCCCTCGCAAAGAATAACATTTTTAAAATGGAGTTAATTTTTTTTGTATGCTCGTTTGTGCTTAATAAAGTAGAATTATTGTAGTACAACGCTTAAGGTAAGGTGCAGTGGCTAACAAAATATGTTGATTGAAATACATCAAGAAGTATTACAGTCGCACAAGCCTAATCCTGTACCTATAGGTATAGGTTGCTATTAGCAACTTTTGTTTTATTGTTTTTCTCTAAAAGAACATCATCCAGGTGGATTACCAGCTGCCCTTCAGGACTCGTAAACTTCAGTTTAAAAGTTTTTTTTTTGCATTGAATCTGTCATCAGATTTCCTTTTTTTTATCACTTTAGGAGGAAACAGCTGTACACTTGTAACTGCCGCCTTGCTCTTTGGTAATATTTATGTCAATCGTTTCGACTTCTGAGCAACGCAATCGTCCTGTTCCTGTATCAGAAAATACTTTTTTCTCTTCTCCCGTATTGAAAAAAAAAATTCAGCTTTTAAAGAAAGAAAGAAAAAACCGGTCTGTTCATTAATGCATGAATGCGCTGCATCACGATAGCCAATTTTTACAGCAGAATAAAAAATAATGTGCACAATTTTGCGTAAAATAATGCGCAAATAAAAATTCAAATTAACTTAGTTTCAATCGCTAAATGTTGTGATGCATTAACCCCAATTTATGGTATGACCGAATTTAACTTACTTACTTAGCTGTCCATACCAACCCGTTAATGAGTTTCAGCCTGCGTTAACAGTAGTTTCCAGGTGTCTCTGCTAAGCACGCGCCTTTTCCAGTTGTTCACACCAATTGATGACAGGGCTTCATAAGCCTCGTCCTCTACACCAATGTCCTGTGACCTTCGCTTAGACAGTTTGCTTGAGCAGATTCTCCCATCCAAACAATATGGCCAAGCCGAATGTAACTAAGTTTGTACAAACATACCCGAGAAAGGTCTAAAATATTGAAAAAATAAATAAAAAAGGGGGTTTATATGAGGTTAACATTATAGATGTTGTGGGTTGGACTGAATCATGGTATAGGGATGGTATTGTTCTTATGGAAGGATTGAATATTTTTCGTGTGGACAGAAAAGTACGGAAAAATGGCGGTGTGTGTTTGATTGACTATCTGTACGGATTAAATTTCATAAATTCATTTCAATCAGGTTTTCAGAAGAGACACACAACTACCAATTTAATGCTGGATATTGTTGAGTGTATTCTATCTGTATTACTATTTAGTTTGTATTATGCAAACTTGTCCATTTCCGTTTACTTTCTGACTGAAGATTTTAATTGATTGTGAAGTCATCCAGGCCAAATTCAGAAGCTTTACCTTTAACCGTTCTTCAAATACGCAAAAAGTAATACTTACTTTATATCAAAAGCACCATGCCATGCCCACTTATGTAATTCCGCCCAATTTATAAGTGATGATTTGCATTGGTTATGGAGTTATTCGGACTAAACTCGGCAATTTTGCCAACTTAGAGGTGATTTGGGGTTTACAGCCTGTTCATAGAAGACGAATGGTTTAAGACGTTTATCTTTTTATATGTGAAACAATAAAAAACACTTAAATTTGTTAGTGTTTTTCATATAAAAAGAAGAATATCTTAAACCATCCGACTTCTATGAACGAGCTGTTACAATATCGCACACATGGGATTTTTGATTTAAACCAAACATGAATAAAAAAGTTTGTTTGAAATCTGTCCACGCTTTTAAGCGAAAAGAGGCCACATATGTACGTAAGCCAAAAATCCTTTCCATTTTTATACGTACATGTTTTTATGTTAGCAACTGAAATTTGTTTCCTTTATTTTGTGCCAGCCTGTACATGTCTTTTGATAATTTTATGTTTAAATAAAATGCATTATATTTTTTATATAGTACTTATATACTAGTACATGTATATGTGGGAGTACATTTTAATGTATTTTCAGAAATTGTATGCATTGTTTATCTTCTTTTTGTTACATCTACTTGTAAATGTTTTCGTTGTAAAGATTTTTTACATTTAATATGTTCCTTTAATATTTTGCTAAATTCCTAGAGAGAAACTAAATACTATATAAAGATATGTATATGTATTTTAATATAAAATATTTACATTCCTTATTAACATTAAATGTTTTTTAGTACACCATTTAATGTTACCACGTACTAAAAAAATTTAAAAATTCTGTATGAAAAATTCCTGTGAAAACACATTTGAAATCTATTTGAATTTTTAGCTTTTTCTTCCATTTGTGTGTAATTCTATATAAAAGAAAACAATTTTTTATTTGAATAATTTAATAACCGGTTTCTTAAGGTAATTATTAGCTGAGTTTACTTCAGTATAACAGATATTTATTGTAGATATAATCTATTATATACAGTCACGGACATAAGTATAGGCACAAGCAGTACTTTCAAATAAAATAAAAATTTTTACGTATTCCCAGACTTAAAATAATAATGTTATTAACTGATTATGACTACAGGATATGTATTTTAACAAAATAACAAAAAAACTAAAACAAATTAGTTTCAGGAACAAAACAATAACAAAAAGTACTAAATAAACTCAGTTTTCTATAGGACAAAATTATAGGCACAGCCATTCTTGTGCAGGCAAAAAATCATACAGAAGCTTGAATTAATATTTTGTTGGCAATCCATTTTGTTTTATAACAGCCTTTAACCTATCTGGCATGGAATGTACCAATTTTGTTGTGATATATTCGCCTATTTTATTCCATTCTTCGATCGACCTTGCCTTAAGATCAGCTTTGCTTAATAACTTCTTTGTTCGAATTCTTCAGTCCAATTCTTTCCACAAATGTTCGATGAGATTTAGGTCTGAGACGGAGTCAGATCTTTGATTTTCCGGCTGTGGTTGGTGGGTTTATGTAAAATATGTTTACGCCTGGCAAGGACAGGCTTCATGAACAGTTTGTAATAAATGCATAAATAATATGGTTTCATTACACAGCAATGTATGTATAAAAGTACTTCCGAATTTCAAAAATAGAAAAAAAAAGAGGTAACAAAATAAGGCGGCATAAAATAAGCTTCCAAAACAAACATGAAATAACGCTCCGAATTTGGAAATAAAATAAAAAGTTCTGTTGAAATGAAAATAAGCCCCAAAATCAAATGAAATAAGATCCCAAATCACATAACGCTGTGTAAAGTTGTATTCGAGTAAGAATTACAATCTCTAGGATAGCGATTTCTTGCAGTGAAGCTCAGCCGAAGGCTGCTAATCAGCGTTGCCGTTTTTGTCCAATCGGACAAAATTGGTATTTTTTCGGGTTTTTTAAACCGTTTGGTAGTTTGGTTGGTTTGTGGCAACTTTCTTAGGTTTTTGGTAGATTTTCATGTTGAAAACACTATTTATAATTTTTGAGTAAGAAAAAAAATTTTTTTCGAGTAAACAATTTGCATTACTTTTAACACTGTTGAAACATTTTTACAAGTGGGGCAGCTATGTACACTCATAGAAAAAACCTGCTAAAATCAAGATTTTATGTACGAAATCAAAACTTTTCAGTTTCAATAGTCTGTTAAATGCGAAAATTCTTATTTCAAGAATAAAATCTTAATTTTCTTTAAGATTGTATTTAAGATTGTAATCTTGAATAAAGTGTCATTTCAAGAACGAATTCAAGATTTTGTTCTTAATAAAAATCTTAAATTAAGATCACATTCTTAAAAATTTAAGAATATAATCTTGAAGAAATTCTTATTTTAAGATCGAATTTAAGATTATGTTCTTGTAAAAAATCTTAAATCAAGAATAAATTCTTAAATTTTAAGAATTTAAAAACTTACTTTTTAAGATCTATTTTAAGAACGTATTTTCGAATAAAATCTTATTGGTTTTTATCCGAATTTAAATGTCGAAATAAAACACATGTTTTAATTTATTTATGTACATATATATTTTATATTTATTAATAGATATATATATATATATATATTTATTTTTATACTTATATATATATATATATATATATATATATATATTAAAGTAATGAAAAAGTATTTGTAATGTAATACATAAAGACTTATATTGACTTAGGCCTAACATATGTCTTTCCATTATTAATTGGATATGAATGTAAAGGAGGGCTAGTAAAATCAGAAATTTTAATTATATGCATTTCATTAAATAAAGAACCAATTTCATAAGACTGAAAGTGTTTATCGAACTCATTTACTTAAATTTGGTTGTATAATACAAAAACTTCTTCGTTTTGAATTAAAAAAAAATTTTATTTTATAAAGAAGAAATGTTTTTGTATGAACAGCTGAGTAATAGTTACTTTTATATAACGTTCCCTTAAATGTGATATGTTCACATATTTTACGATGTTCAAAATTAATACCGTCTCTCTTTTTATTTTAAAATAATAATCTTCATTAGTTAAATTCATATATTTAAAAGACTATAGAAAATATTGGCTTCAATGAAGACTCATGTTCCAACAAAAAATTTGAAAATTTAACACCTGCTTTAATTGCTAGAGAATAACAGGGATTTTTTCGCGATGTTATGTTATTAAAATACAATTTAGCCGCCTTATGTTTTGCTTCAAAGCGCATACACCACAAGTATTTGAGAGGACCACATTTTTTTATTGCAGTTGCATAATGTACTAAAAAATGGAGTTTGGGTTTCAAAGAACCGTACAGAGAAGTATACATTGAATGATAATTTTTAATTAAAAGTTCTAAATAACTTAATTCTTTATCTGTGTGTTCAGTCTTTAAAAGAATGTCAATAATTCCCAGTAATGTTGTTAAAACTAGCCAATGTTTGTTATTGGGTGGAATTAGGTCTCCAACCATCAAAGGCAAAAAATGCACAAATGAAGCAACTTCACTTGCCGACATTCTTAAGTCAGAAGCTTTTAGTCTACCTAAATCTAAAGATATCGAACTATTTCCAACTTCTGTTTCTCCCAACTGAAAGAGAGATTTTCTGCTATTGACATCATTTAGAGTTATAATTTTAACATTAATTAAACCAATGAGAACATTACATACATCACAAATACAAACTCCTTCGTATATATTATGCATAATATCAAAAACACAGTTTTCTGTGACATGGAAATAACGCAAGTTTTGAAAAATGCAAGCTTCTTTTACTCCAGTTTCACGAAAATCATTAGCCAATAAAGCTTGGTGGTAATTATTTTTATTTCGAAGACTGTCTGACGATTGTGAGACATCATTTTGCATTTGTGTCCTTGTTCTAGTACATGCACGGCAGTATCTTTTTAGTTAAACGATTGAACAAAGCCCAATATGCTATTTACAGCTAAATTGTCGCCTACAATCAAACCTAGAACAAAATGCACTATCTTAACTTCGTTTTCAATGATAATTTCTATGCCTTCTTCCAGTTGTTTTAGTTCTTCAACCAGACGATAGAAAACTTTTTCATTACCGTTTGATTTTAAAACAACGCTTGATACAAAGGCTTCATGAAAAATATAATCTAATTTTAATAAGAGGTATTGCGGCATTGTTGGAAAATTAAAATAGCATCCACAAATGGAATAGGTATGGGAGCCAAGGGAATTGTTTATTTGAAAGTCATCAAAATAGAGAATAAAAGGAATGATTAAATCAAAATTATATTGTTGTTTTTTCATTTTAAATATTTCTCCACTTGCGAAATTGCATAAATTAGATGCTTCTAAATAATTTTTTGTATTTTTTAAAGTCAAGTTTAAAAGGTTTGGAATTTGAAAAATTGATTTAAAAATAAACTTTAAAGGCACAACATAAATTGCAGCCGACTTGGGACCCAAAGTTGGGTTACCATGTATAATTACTTCAGAAATTGTACTAAGTATTTATTGTGAATGATTTTGGGGGCTCATATAGTTTAAAATCTCTCAACATTTTAAGAAACTTATACTCAGTTCCAAAATCGTTAAATGGCTCTTTACAAAAATCTAATATAAATCCTAAGTCTTCCTGAATTTCATTAGGTTGGAATAAGTTTTGTATTGAGTTAGATATAGATGACAGCAAACTGGCGACCTAGTTCTGAATTTCTACAACTTGGTTCCTTGGCATACTATTTTTCTGGTATAAACTTAATGATAACATCAACGCCTTTTTCTTTAATTTATTTATAGTCTGAGAAATATGTTCAGATTTTGGAGGAACTGATTTTTCATAAGTTTGTTTGTCAACTGCTAAGTTATTTTTGTCTTCAATTTGAAAAGATAAGAAGGATGAACATGGTAATGGTTCTCTAGTTTTATTTATACTACTGCTTGTTTTATGCTGTTTTTCTAAATGAATTCGAAAGTATGTAAAGTTTGTAAATGTTTGCTTACAATCGTTTTGCATACACTGAAGCTTAAGAAGCTTTGTTGTTATTAAATGGTCTGTTTTGAAATGAGATATAAGAAGAACTGCTGTTGGAAATTTTTTAAGGCACCGAAAACAAATATACATTGTTATTCTAAAATATATATTATTAAAAAATTTATAAGAGAGGTAATGTTTGGAGATTTTGAATCAAGAGTGGTATGAATATTATAAAAGTAATTTTGGATAAAAAGCCCAGCCAGCTGGCATGCTGTTGGATATTCCAAGGAAAGCACATGAAACATTTTAAAGCAAATATCTATGCTTTTAACAAATGAGTTACATTTAAGCAAATTGTTATTAAAAAATATGTAAAAACCCTTTATGTCTACATCACTCATACCCTCAACGATTAAAAACGGTTGCACAGTCAATCCCTCTGAATAATACTTATCGACAACAGCATCAATTTGTCTTCTATAGTCATTTATTGTCTGCATTCGTAGGACCAAACTTTCCTGTGCGTCTGCTATTGTGACCTTTTTCCTTCGTTTTCCGAAATTGTTCTTAAATCTGGCTGGCGATGGCAAAATTGAATTTAAAAGTATGGTGAATATGTAGTCCTGTGCATCTATAGGCAAGAGATAAGCATGGTCATTAAAAATACGCTTCATATGCAAATGAATGAACATTTTTTACAAACCTTGGTTTGTTGATGATTTTGCATTACTTTTTTAATTCTGGTTTTTCGACCTTTATTATTTAATGTAATGAAATTCTCAAGCTTAAGGTCTTTTTTTTTAAATAAAAACTTTTATATAATAATCAATATTTCGCTACTCCTGCGTGTAGCGTCTTCGAGATATATTTATTTATAAATTATTTTCAAATTTTAAATACACATTTTCTGTATTTAAAATTTCTGTATTTAAAATTTGAAAATACATTTCGTATAGTGTTTCTGTCGTATAGTGTGAGTTTCCATTTGCGACAAACTTCCTCCCAATCAGCACAATCTCTACTAAGTGATAATTTATAACCAGCTGCAACATATTCATCAATTTCCGCACTCTGTGTTTTTGAGTTGTTAACCCGATTTCATCATCTTCTTCTTCCAAACGAGATGATCTTGTATCTACACTGTTTAGTGATGCACCAGTTAGTCTGGCTTTTTTGCTTCTTCTATTTCGATATTTTGAAAACAACTTTCCTCTAGGATTTTTTTTCCCCATTCGTGGAATATAATAGTATTCCTTTGTTTTAAAAAAATAATGTTATTGAATATAACAATGATTAGAAATTGTTATTATTAGAACTACCTTAACATCACTGTCAGTAGGGAAAACTTGGCAAATTTCTGTCAATATAACTGAAAAATCTTGGGGACGAAGTGTCTGGTCCTTTCTTAAAACTTCCTCAACTATGATTCGGATAAGCTCATCTCGCTTATCACTTGTAAGACTTTTATGCAGGTTATAAAACTCTATGATGTCTTTACCAGTAACTGACTCAGTTAACAACGAAACTAAACCCTACATGGTATATAAAAAATATTAAACAAATGTAGTTTATGAGTAATCTGTTTTAAACTAGAAGCTATGACTTTTACCTTATCAAAAATTTTTGTATTGACTTCCGAGTTTACTGAAGTTGGTGTGGTAAACGTATCCTTACAATTTTTCAACCATTCACCTACTTTCGATGGCATTGAAAGTGTATCTTCGTCTATTCCAAACTAAACGCAAACTTATTACTGATATCACTTACTTTTTTCTATTTTTTTTTTAATTACCTCTTTCTTTTTCCATGTAAACAACTTTTCGCGAAACTCCATTCTAAGTCCTAGATGAGGAATTGCTTCTTTTATGTCTTCTTTCTTCATGTACCGCAAACTTTTAAAAGTCACTTCTGAATCTAAAACAAATAAATTTAACGTTGAAACAAGTGGTAATATACATAAATCTATCAAATTAAACAATTTTTTATTTGCATTTACTTCTTTAATATTTATGTTTTCTGAACGTTTATATACAAATAGAATAGAGTATTTACCCTTGAGTTACTTGAAAACAGATTCCATTTGGAACTCTTTTAAAAGGTTTTTTAATAAAACATCATCTGGAGACTCCGATAGAATTTCCTGCGGCGTGTTGATGACATCATATTGTCCATTTGCCAACGGCAATAACTCGTCACTCACTGGTATGGATATAAATACCATTTCATCTGTGGTTTCATTTTCCATTTTTTCTTTTTAAAACAATTAAATATCTTTTTTTACACTGGTTTTTCTAAATACGTCTTCTTTGTTCAGCGTCTTACAATTTACTACACACCACGCTTTAATTGTTCTTCTTCTTCTTAAATTCAAGAATATGATGTAAAAATTAAGATTATGTTCTTGATTTTAAGAATGTGTTCTTAATTTTAAGAATGCGTTCTTAAAGTTTAAGACAACGATCTTAAATTGAAGAATACGATCTTAAAATTAAGATTATGCTCTTGATTTTAAGAATGTGTTCTTAATTTTAAGAATGCGTTCTTAAAGTTTAAGATAACGATCTTACATTGAAGAAGACGATCTTAAAATTAAGACTATGTTCTTGATTTTAAGAATCCGTTCTATAAATTAAGAACTTATGCTTAAATTTGAGAACGCCATTCTTACTGATCAAATTGAAATCTAAAGATTTCTGCAATCTAAACTCAAGAATTTTGTTCTTAAATTTAGATCGTAATTTTTCTTTCAGTGTATAAAACATTTCTGTTCTATTACATAGGGATGATTGAAGGTAGAAGTACCTATACATACCATGCGTTTTGCTTTGCTGTCAAAAAAAAGAAAAAGTGAAATTTCAGAAAGCAAATCACTGGCAAAATTGGCAAATTATTTAACGCATAGAAGTTGAACAATTTTTAAATTTTAGATTCCTTGATAGTTGGACAGTTGACTTTCACTGTACTTCTACCTTTAAATGCAATTAATTTGTAATATGGTCTTAATCATCTCTGTTTAAGAAAACAAACAATAAGTCCATTGTACGCGTGCTGTGTGGCATGTGGGATCGTCTTAACAGAGCACGCATTTTGATAAAGTTCAATAAATTGCAAGATCAACAAATTAATAAGAGTACTGTCCTCTTTTATTAACAGAAAGTCTCTCCTGAGCATTGACAACAAAAAACTCATTATTAAAGCTATTTTTCACCCCGTTATGTTCTACTGTGCTCCAGTTTGGTCTCGTCAGCGAAATGTTATCTAAAAAAGCTTCAAATAGAACAAAATAAAATACTGAAGATGGTCTTAAATGTTCCTTGCCACTACTTAACTCGGCGTCTCCATAATTTTGCTGGCATAGAACTCCTATATGATAGAATAGTCAGACTAACTACTAACTTCAATAGAAGATGGTTAGTATCCCAACAACCCACATTAATGAATTGATCTCATCGTAATTTTAAACCATAGCATAGCATAGAATTTTATCTAAACAGTTTTAAATAGGTTTTTGCAAAATATTTCCTTCTTATAATAATTTTAAAACTCCATTGTGAATACTATCTTTATAAAAAAAGACATAAAAACACCTCTAAGTAGAAAAGGGACATAGTCCCGAAACTCTTTATATTTTAAGTCAAATAAAATAAAACATAAAATATATGTATATAATTGTAATCTTTATCAAAAACCTAACCAAAAATCTGTGGACATTTGACAAAACGTCTTCTTTCTAAATCAACAACTTTTCAGTAGAGCAAAAAAACAGTTAAAAAGGCTAATAGAAGTTATTATAGTTTTCTTTAAAACGACAAAAAATTAATTTAAAACTTTTTATTAAATAGATTTTAAAGAAAAAAAATTAGCTGCCACCATACAAATCGTTTAGTCACAATTTTTTTTTATTAAATTTGAAAACTATCTTAATCGCTTAAGTCAAGACAAGTTGTTTTGTTAAAATTGAATATCAAAAAAAAAGGTTGAAAGAAGTTGATCTGGAAAATATATTTCGGTTTAATTAAAAAAAAAACACTTCCATTTGAAAGGTCGAAGAGTCAACTGCATATCTTACGTTCCAAAGGTCGTAGAAATACGGGGATTAGAGCAAAGGAAGGACAAGGAAATTCTATATTTACTATAAAAATCTTGGAAAATTGTCTTATTTCGAGAGAAGACATTTTTTCAAAACTCCACAGAAATGTGCATTCGAAAGTGACAAGCAATCGCATTAATATTATTATTATTATTATTGAATAAACAAGCTTCGTTTATTGGGCTCTATAATTTTCAAAGATAGTTTCATTAAGAAATCGAGTTACTCGGAGATATAGAAAACTTACCTTTTGTTGATCCGCCATTTGCTTTTAAATCCTTTTTACACATTTTACATTGTGTTTGGTGTGGGCCTTTTAGGTCTACTAAAAAATAACTCTAGACAGAACTTCTTTTTTTTAATTTTTGGATTTGTGTTCTTCAAAAGCCATAATTTTTTTTTCCAAATTTGATTTTTTTTTGTATTATTTTCGACTTTATACTCGTATGTTGCGTTTGTATATATTTAAATATATACAATATATTCTTATCAGCGTTGTTTATTTACACAATTTATCCAGGCTGTCACATATCGTCGTGCGGGAGTTTATGTGCTCTATTCGCCATTTCATATTTTTTATATATCTCGAGTTTTTGATGCAACTTTAGGTTTTCGACCCCAAATTTTTCAAATCTGCAATACGTTTTCGGATATCTCGTCTAGTTAAGGAGATAAATAGCCGAAAACGGATTGCAGATTTTAAAAATATTTGGTGTCTAAAACCTAAAGTTGCATCAAAAACTCGAGATATATAAAAAATATGTTGGTAAGTGTAGCGTCATTCAATATCAATAAACAATCGAATTTTCGATTTTGCTATTCATTACGATATTTCATACGATATTCCAATATTCAATATCATCTGCTGTCGTAAACTAATGGCAAAATTTATAATTTAAACATGAAGGACAATTAAAATTGTCGACTATCTCTAAAATGTTCTTAGTGAGTCACATAAAGCCATAATCGTAGTCACGATAAAACTATACTCTAAGTTTTTTAAAGTTGACTTTTGTTGAATTTGGTTAACTGTAGAGATGTAAGAATCGACTTTAAACATAAACTCATATTTTAAAGTTAAAACAGACTGAAGTTGTTTTTATCGTATCTTACACAAACTTTAATTCGAACAGCTGTATACTATTTACAAAAAAACAATCATGAAATAACAAAAATAATTAAACAAATTACCCCGTATTGTTTTCAATTAGTTGTGTTTTTTAAAATTCACAGACGTGTCGTTGCCCTTGTGTGTTTCATCGTTTGCTCGTGCATATTTATGCACTCCCGCAAATATGTTTTTCATCTGTACTACAGGCCGTCACCCAGTCTATTGTCTGTTTTTGTTCCTGTTACGAACTGTTAAAAAAATCATAAATTTTTATTTTCGTGTTCTTTCATCACAAATTTGTTTTTATCGAAAGCTTCAATTTATTGGTTTTTCCGTAAAATATTTGACATATGGTTTTTCTTTTATTATTTTTAGTTCAGAGATGCCACTTTCTCAATTTTGAGGTGGCACCTACTTAAAGCTGAATCAATTTAAAACATACTTTTATTTTTACTATAGTTGCAAAAGAAAAAAAAAAAAACAAATTTTTCAACTTAAAGTGGGTTTTAAAAAGAACCGACTTTAGTATTTGACTATGATTACGTGCCATAATGTTTCCTTCAAACAACAAATATTTTCGACTTTGTTTCTGAATTTGGCTATTGAAGTGTTCTTATGATGATTACTCTTCCTCAAACAGAATTCTTGAAGCCGTTGAAGAAGACGATTTTGCAAAATATTTAGACGAACAAGAGTAGTGTAAGTCATATCGTCGAAATGAAGTAAAAATTAGCGTAGTCATGGGAAGGAACTCCAACAGTCTTAACTAATTTAAACTCGGCTTTTAACGGGCATTATATGAAGTCAAGAAATTTGATTGTTCTTCTAATTTAGAAATTAAAGAAGATTATCCATGATTTTTCTCTGATCGGCATTGTCACCGACACAGGTCCCGGTGGAAGGATTAAATTCTGCACTTAATATCATCATATCTGATTTAATGACATAATTAATTAATAAAAATATATAAAATATTTCAAAAATAAAATATTATATTGCATTAATTACCCACAGCATAATTTTCATTAGCGGTAATCACTCTTCGTTGCAAACGCCCTTGCAATCTTTGACAAACAATAACGAAGTATAGGCATATATACTACGATTGCTTGTTTGCAAGATTTGCCTGGGCGTTTGCAATGAAGAGTGATTACCACTATTGTTTTCATAAATCCATACATATATCCATATACTTTTAGCACAGAGTTGTACCTAAAAAATGTTAACTGCTGGAGTCGAAACTATTTTTTGGCGGATTCACAGCCTTGGTTGTCACACAACTGTCCTTCATTGCTAAATATTTTTACGCTGAGTTGTACATTCTGTGAAAGTCCATTTTTCGATTGGTATTATATTACTCGATATATCGATATTTATGTATATAGCTCAGGCTGCTATAACACGGTAGATACTTTCCTAAAAAATACCAGATTATAAGACATTTGAAAAAAAAAAATCAAATATTCGGGGGGTGATATTGTGTAGTGGTTAAAGCGCTCGCTTACAACACCAAGCAGCCCAGGTTGGAACCCCAGCACTAGAAAAACGAAACATTTCAAAGTTTTAAATAAAATTCAAATATATTAAAGAGGTTCTCCCCCACCTCCATCCATCACCAAGAACACCGCCCCCTGACCTTTCACTTTAAATACCTTTGAGCTATCAAATGAATGATCAGGAGAAAGCGCCATCTACTGGGTAAACAGACAGAACTAAAAAAAAGCAAGGATAAAAACCTGCGAACAACACCTTAGCCAAGATCGATCCTCACCACTTTACAACAAACAAAAATTAACATCAACAAATGGGACAATTGCTGTTGATCATTTCAATGGTGAAGGTATAACATTGGTCTTTGAGCGTTTAAATGGAACTATGTATATATGTATACTATATGACCAAACACTCCAATACAATGCATAGCATAAGTAGGGGTGTAGCCTCCTAGCTATTGGTCTTAACAAAAAAAAAAAAAAAAACAAAAAATTACTACAAGTGTTACAGCGTTATAAGAGGTAACAGTAGCGTGTTTTGAGAGGTTTATTCGAACATATTTTACTATGTTAGACAGAGTTCGTGTTGTACGAAACCGTGATATTGGAGGCTGAGGCTTTTCATAAAATCAGACAGTTTTTGGCTAATTATTTACTATTGGTAATTAAAATGGAAAGTTACAAACCTCTCATTTCTATGGGTATAAAAGCAAACAAAAATAGTTCACAAACAAACTAACGTTGTCGTCTGTCTACGCTATAAATGCAGAAACTGTCGTCTGTCAGGGTAAAATTTTAATTTGCATTAGTAAGCTCTTAATGCAAATTAACGTTGTCGTCTATCTTCGGCATAACACTACACTTCTATATAATGTTTTGTTTTATTAATGTTATTGATTAATTCATTTCAAATTAAGGTCTCTTTTTAAACAAATACATATTTATGCACAATTTTTAACTTCATATTTAAATGCTATTTAAATACAACTTTGAGGTCTTCTGTACAAAGTTAAATGAAATTCAAATACGACTTAAATGACCAATCGTGTCCATTCGAATTTCTGAACATTTTTTTAAATGAGAATTTTAAAATTATATTTAATCAACCATGAATAACTCGGTGATTCCTCATTTTAATTTTTATTTCAATGAACGAGAAATAGTGAAATTGTAGTGAAAATACAAAAAAAAAAAAAAAAAAAATCCAGAAATTAGAACCTGTAGTTTTAATTTTAGAGTATCCAATACATTGAAATGGCAGATTCTAATTTCTGGACGATTCGAATTTGTGAGATTCTACTGTAATTAATACTATTTTCTCGTATTATTTATCTCTTTTATTTTCTCCGGTTAAAGTCAGCCACAGTCAGCTGTTACATAAGAAAATTATCGATAATTTATTTATATTTTTGGTAATGTTACCGTAGATTTGTCACAATTAAGTGTATGATCGAAAAACAGAAACTGTATTTAAATGACATTTAAGTTTAAATTAAAAGTAACTAATTTCATATTTAAATACGAAGTTAAAAAGAGGGCATTAATGTGTTTGCAAGTATTTTTAGATATTTCGCTACTTCTTTGGTTAGCATAGTCAGACTTAATTATTTAATTCCTTAATGAAAACAGTCAAAGAAAATTTCAAATTTTCCATAAAAATGTTTCTTAAAGTACTTTTCAAAACTTCCTAAATATTTGTTAATACTCGTACTCGTACATCATCAGGTAATATTAATTCGTTAATTGGATTTAATTAATTAATCCCATTACAATTAAATTATATTCTAACTACGAATGCGGATGAACTTGATGGTAATACGAAACCTTAGAAGGAATTGCCTTAAAACAGTTTTTTTTTTTATTTATATTTATTGTCCACAAGATGTGTTGCTTAATACTTCGTAATTTTGACAAATACAAATAAAAGCATTTGACATCTGAACATGGTTGGTCTTGGTCGACTGCATTCTTTTTTACATGTTAAATGGAATGAATAAAATTTGGTTATTTCTTTTGGAAAGAGTATTTAATTAAAATATATATATTTTTTTAATTTTTATAAAATAGTTTATTAGCGAATATGTATTTACGAGTACGTAGTTCTGTACAATATAGTATTTGACATATTAATTCGATGAAATATTTTATGATGCTTTTTTAAAAGTAGTTTGCTCAGTCCATAAGTTAATTTTAGATTTAGATTTTTGTTTTTCTTTAACTTTAAATTTTTTTATTTCCGATAATATTTGTATGTTTTAATTTTTTTTCTTTTAGTATTTATTTTTTAATGATTTAATTTTTATTGTGATTATTTTTATGTTGCTGCTTAAATTAAACAAAATTATTTTTGAATTATTTATTAAAAATCATAAACATTTTTATTTCACTTTTTACAGTTCATCACCAGATTCACTAAATGCTGATCGCAGTGATAAATCAGCTTTGGGCACAGCATCACCTCAGGCCATTTATAAGCTGGTAGTACCACTGTTACGTTGCGAAGTGGTTGATGTACGTGATGCGGCTGTAAATGCCTTGGGAATGATAAATCATGATGCTCTCAAGTAAGTTTTGTTTTTAATTTTTTTTTCCCAAGTAACAGTATAAAGGTTGGGTTATACAACTTTTATATGGGCACTTCATAAAAATATCAATCATGTCACGATTATACAATAATATACAACTAGTAGAGGGTTTTACGCGCGTACCTGTCAGAGACTCACCACACGCCGCCTGTTGCCGGGGCGGTAGTTGAATACAATGCGTCCAACCACCGTCACCCGATTCCGGTACCCTCTAATTTCGGAGATGTCAAAGACATCCCGGTCAGAAGAAGGCCCATAGTCATCGAATTAGCAATTTAGTACCACTACTGCCTGGGTAGTAATACCCCCTTGTTGAGGGGTTTTCTATCTAGCACTACCACAACCACTACGAGTACTCCCCGAAGGGCCGCACCCAGGGTTACCTTTTACAATTTTTAAAAAGGGTCAGAAAAAGGGTATTTGGTAAGAAAAAGGGTCTCAAAAAGGGTATTTGAAAGAAAAAAAGGGTCAACTATTTTTTTTAACAAAAAACTCTTTAATAATATAATAACTTTATTGACTTCTTTTTAAAAATAATAATAAATCCCTTATTTTCGAGCTTAAAGTCATTGTATATTAATAGCAAAAAAAAAAATTAAATATTTGTACTTTACATTTAAAAAAAAAATTTTTTTTAATAAAAATTGTTTTTACGTACAAAGGAATACGTACTGTATTTTAAAATAAAATTTTCTTTGCAATTTTTAAATTGGCCAATTGTTTAGCAGTTTTAGAGTGTGTATTTAGTATTTGCTTACATATAATACAAATGGGCTTCTTTTTTCTACGTCCAGATTAACCCATTTAAATTCCCTTTCCCACTCAAGCGAATATTTCCGAATAATCTTCTTCTTTTCCCCTGCTTTTTTTTTTGCAGTAATTGACCCATTTGATGATGAGCTAATATCCAAATCGGAGCTTACGTCATTGGGTTGAATTTCATGCATGTTGTTTGTTGAAGTTGGCTGCTCATCTTGTTTTTTCAACTTTACAACAAACCTAACATTTAACAATAAGAAAATTACATAAGAAAATTGGAAAAGAAAAGTACTTATTTGTCAATGTTTGTAAACAATTTATTTTCGTTACAAATTTTTTTCAGTTTTAGCTTTTTTATAATTTTTGTTTTTTTTTTTGTAATTTTAGTCTTTTTAATAAAAAAATTTTTATTTTTGCACACAACCCTTTCACGTTAAATTTTAAATTTATGTATTATAATTATAATAATATACAGGCATGCATGTAAAAGCTGTTTACTGTGATATGCTCTGTATACATAAAAGCTGCTTGTTTTGCGAACAATTGATTTATTTACCATTGCTAAAATATACTCGTACATAAGCTGACACGAATTGCTTGAAAATGATACAAAAGGGTAAATTAAAGAAGGGGTCACAAAAAGTGGCAGAGCCTCCAAAAAAGGGTCAAATTGATACTTTCGGGTCACAAGGGTAACGCTGGCCGCACCCAAACCGTCAGGCCGGTTTGCCTCACTCCCCGAATGACAGGGGAGCACAGACATAACCGGGGGCTTCCTGATGCCCGTAATACCAGATTAGAGTAGGTTTCTTTGGTCAGTCCCTGAGATGATCAGTAATTAAAAATCACCAACCTCTCTGTCTATAGCGAGTTCCAGGCTACCTAGAGCTAGGTGAACTTCATATTCCCCGGAGAAGACAGGCCCCTGGTGTGAAGTAATCACCAGCAAACATTACTGTATCCCCGGGGGGAAAAATAATATACAGTTATTTTGCTATTTGAACAACTAGCATAGTGTAATGTAGTGACGAAGCTCCAAATACTATAACAAGAACAACAGAGCTAAGCCACAAATTATGATAATAGGGATAGATGTTTTAGTATATACAGCTATCTTAATTTTCTACAGTATTTAATATAGCCACAACCAAGTTTTTGGCATACAAACAACATCACAGTGTATAACAAGATAGCCACAACAAATTGTAACAGCTGATTTTAAACTTTTTGAGCTACCATTTCCTTCATCACTGTATTACAGTGTGCAGCTAGGTTTTGAATGTGATGTATGTTTTTAATTTTTATAAAGACGTGCAACTTATGAACGGAATTTAGTGACTACCGGTTTTCGGTTTCTTCAAAAAATACCAATTTGTAATAATTCGGTTTCAGTTAACTTTTCGTATTATAGCCGATTCAACGGTTATTGTTAGTAAAATAGTTGGCTAACCGGTTTTATTTGCAAAATAATGGAATGCAAAAAAAAAAAAAAAATAAAAGATCAAAGAAAATAGAATATAAAATGAATTTTTTTTGAGACACTTATTTCTCTAGAAAGTATTTTCTAGTTTTATATATATCGCTCATTTTCGAAAAGAGTAGCATAACTCAAAAAACAAATTTTTTGATTTAATAATGCAGAAATATAAGACGAACTGTAATTTAAAACATATCTAAAAATTGTATTTTTACCCCTTTTTTTCATTGAATGGCGACCAAAAGTGTCTTGTACTTTTCCTATCTGTTTGGCTAAATTAAATTGTTTGAACGTATTTATTTCGATCACCCTAAAACTGATTAAATAAATTGCAATCACTATGGCAATATCCACTCTTTAATAATTTGGTTCTATATTTACCTTTCTGCTCTCTTCGCCTTTCTGCTACAAAATTCCAGCTGTGTTAACTTAAAGCTTTTAGGACTGTTTTTAGTGCTTTTAAAAAATATGAGACGGGAAAAATTGTAATTCTATTGAATGTATACTTACTTACTGTAGGGTGGTACTGGCATAATTCCAATAATTTTAAGAAATTGCTTAAAAAGGTAGGAAATAATATTGGAAGCAGGTAAAGAGTGCTTGTATGTGCTTTTTTTTTTGTTGAAGGAAGCAGCTTAATTTTTCAAGGATTTTATGCTGTCAATACTTATTCTTTTAATTTGATTGATTAGATATGTTTAGCAAACATTTCATTTGAATTAGAAAAAGAAAAAAATAAAAAAAAATAGAAACCGAAAAATTCTTGTGAAATACATAGTTCGTAACGTAGGATTGCAGAATGATGCTTAAGCGCTTTAAGTAAATTCTATTTACTAAAAACACAAATTGCTCTCATTATTATGATACTGAATTTTCAATTACTTACCTAAGTGGCTATATCATAATTCCTTGGTCTATAACCTGAATCAGAATCCAGGTCCAATTACTTCTTTTGTAAGCATTAGTGCTGTCAAATTTTGCTACTTTTCATTACTCGATAGTATTGAGTATTTTCATTTGGGTACTCAATACTACTCAATACTTTTAACGGATTTTATTTTTAAGAGACAACAATTTCATAAAGTATTGTGTTTTTAGACAGAATTTTGTTTTGGCCGTTAAAATTTAAATTTTCCAAACAACTTCTAAGAGAAAATGTAACTCTTAGAGTATTGAGTAGTTACAATTAAGTATTGAGTACCCGAAAACTAGTACAAATACTCGATACTCGGTACCAATTCCTCAATACTTTGCCAACACTAGTAAGCATTGTTGCTCTACTACACCACATCAAGTTTTAAAAGTTCAACTTCAGCTTGATTATTCCATACCTGTTCTTGCCACCAACTCAGAGGGTTCCAATTATTCTTCGAAGAACTCGTATCTTATAAACACCGATGACAGACACATTTTTTACAGTTTACAGTACAGTTTTTTTCGCCCGACGAGGAGACACCTTGTTCTTAAACTGAACATTCAAATAATCATACCACCTGTCTGCAAAATGAATCTCTCTCTTATCTTCAAACCTTTAAACTTGGTTTTATGCTCGTTCACTACCAGACCTCCTTTTCTCGATTTGTTTTCAACATCTGCAAATGTAGCAGTAGTATATTTCAGTGGAAATAGACATCATCCCCATACATGTGTATTGCTTGTTGCAGATGGAAGTAAATCGTGCTTGCTTTGTTAACTTAAATGTTTAAACAGAATACGATCGCAACTTCAAGTAAAAACGACTCTCAGAGAAAACATGCCCATAATTAAAACGACGGCTGCAAGTTTTCGAACTGTTATTTAATGTTTTTACATTTCTTAAATGTAAAGTTATTAAAAAATTAAGTTGATTAGCGTTTTTACTAAGAATTGCATTTATATTTTTATAATTTATTAATCATGTTTACAATATTGTTCAATTATTTTTATTTAAAATATTATTCATTTTATTTAACAAATCCCAAAATTTAGTAATTTATTTAAACTTTCAAATGTTTTGTTTTGTTGTTAGTTTTCTTTGCGCCAACAACAAAAAAATGGGTTTGTTTACAAAATATATGAAATTTATTAAAAGTGTGGTAACATTGTTGAGAGAATTTGTGTCTTAAAATGAGAGCATAAGAAAAATCGCTGATTCTATTTCACGACTGCATTCTTCAGCGTTTTGATGTGTCAATTTGTATGGAAAAAAACGTCATGTCCCAGTTCTGTTTCATCATTAAGTTTAAATCAAATGCCGACAAGCACTACTCCCTCTTTCCCCCTTCCCACAACATATTTTCCTAGACCTGCACAATGTACTGCATGATTAGTGGTCGTCCCCTAAGTGCTGGCTTTAATAATAATAAAACAAAAAATTTCGTACGAGTATTACCCTCGTAATTAATGGAAAGATTTTTTAACATCAATTATCATTCACTGAAGGTGTAACAAAATTTATTTGATCTTTATCGAACTGCAAGTTTTGATCGTATGTATTTTGATAAAACGAACCACAATTTATAAAAATCTCAATTTCGAAATTTTGTGTAGTTACGACCGTTTGCATTTAATATGACGGTATGTAGTATGTTTGTAAATAAGTTTTTGAACTACTTAATATTAGACATTTAATAATTTATTTTTATCGGTATTAAATAAATATAATAATTAAAACTAAATTATTTAAATAAAACAAAAAAAAATCCTTTTTTAGATGCACCATATAATATACATATTTCCCATATTTTATTCAACTTTCAGTGCTTTCAAGAAAAATAGAGAACTGAATGAAAGATCACTGGGGGAATGTTTATCGAGCTTGTGTCGAGATGTTAAAAATAAATAATTTTTTTGTTTTTTTTTAATTGCTATGCTTTTTTTCATAGGCCGACAAATTGTAGAACTGCCCTCGTAAACTTGCTGGTTATGTGTGTTCGACTTTCTATTTAATTCACAGCAATAACAAAATTGTCCTTTAATTTCTGTTGATTAAGAAATTTTATAGTTTTCCTTAAGATATTGCACACAAACACATGCACACACATATATATATATATATATATATATATACATACATACATACACACACACATAATGCAAAACTGTATTAGATAGGTTTTCTCTGCCTGAATGGAACAAATCTATTAAAAATCAAATGCTGACACAAATATGGAACACATCATTTATTATGTATTGGATATGCATTTGGTATGCTTAAGAAGTATATTCGATTTGGGTTTGATTTGTCCACTACAGCAGATTTTCAATGTTTTTCTTTAGCAACAGGTATCAGGTTTGATTTGATTTATTTTTTCTCTTTTATTTTCCTATTATTAGCATTACGAATGTGGATAATTTTTCCCTTGTCCGAAGAATGAATTGAAAAGGAAAACTTTAAAGATTTTTTTTTGTAACCATTAAAAATTCATGGCTTTTTTAAGTATTTCTTTGGAAAAATATTGATTTTCATTTCCTTTTAAAGGACAGTATATCTAATACAGTGCAGCTGATCAGAACAGAACCAACATATTTAAATTAGAAAAAAAAACTCTGAATTGCAACAGCAGAAGAAAAAATTAAAAAAAATTTAATTTCGCAGAAAAGTATTTAATTTTTCCAATGACAACTTATACACAAAAAATCTTACGAATATACATTAAACGGTGCTTTCCTCTAAGTCATAAAATTCGTTATTAATTATTAAGAGTAGTACGAAGTTTTAAAGGAGGCTCAATTTGGAGTCTGCAAATTATTTCATATCTTATGAAATGAATACATGAAAATAAATCTATTAGTCTTCTTACGGGTATAATTACAGGAAATTTTACATTCTTTCTATTATTTTATGAATTAGACTGCCTGAGATAAATATCAGAAACATATCTGGTCAAATTTTTTTAGGGATATTGTTCGATTTTAGTTTGGTTTATGAAGGATATTTTTAAAAATTATAATTGAACGCATGGCTTCAAGCTTATACATATAACCGACTTCCAGAACGCAAATTGCAATGCATACATATTTTCAATGTATAAATAGATGCATACCAATAGAGATGGGATTCAACCCGGTGTTTACCTATATATGGATATACAGTCGGGTTTCGATTATCTATGATGGTCGGGACCAGAAGCATTACGGATAATGCAAACAAAAGAACTCCCCGTTTTCATCACGGATAAAAGAGGTAATCACGGTTAATCGAAGCAAACAATTTGAAAACTTTGCAAACAAAAACAATAGACTGATCTTTGGCCATCACGGTTAATCGGGGTTACCGGTTAACCGGATCACGGATAATCGACTGTATTCCTTTTTTGGGAATTTATTTAGGTATTTATAAAAAGTATTTGAAATACAGCATCTGGCAACCTCTAGTTGTCAATCAAGTGAAATATAATTTCAAATAAATAATTTGAAAGACAATGTGTGTTGCTTAAAATCAAAAAGCGGTTTAAGTGTTACTAAAACTATACTAAGCTGAATTAATATTGTGGAGAAGATATGTAATTATTAGTGAAGCTAATATCGATGAAATTCAAATATTGTAATAGGGTTTATAAATGTGCAAATGTTAATAAAATGACACAACATTTAGTTAATTGTGTCGAATGTCTAGTTTTGGTGAAACGAGAAATTGGTAAAATGAATTCAACAAATTCAATAGAATATTCGACTCAGTTCAGTGATGTTCTAAACTCATCGAATTTTGTCCAAGCAGTAGAATCTTTCCCAAAAATGTCTGATGAGTATAAAGAGAACCTTCATAAGAAACTAGCTAAGACTATTATTATTGTGGTTTAACATCCGCTCTGGATTCAGTTTTTTGAAGAATTGCAACCTTCATATAAGTTGGCAAAAAGAAAGGCAATTGCCATTAAGTATTTAAATAAACTGTATAATGAAACGAAATCATACTAACAAACTGAATTCGGTAAGATACTTGCATCTGTAATGTGACGGGTAGAGCTACATTCGTAGTGAAGGTGTAAATAAATTTTTAAATATTTATGCCAGAGATTGCTTTTGTTCGCAATTGATTGAAATCTATCACGTTTCTTTTTTAAGTCCGCATTAAATACGAAATACATACATACATACATAACTGGCCTTTACAACCCTGTGTCAGGATTACGGCCTAGCTTCTCGCAGCACTCATGTTGTGTGTGTAAATTTTTATCCATGAGTACCGGGACCTACAGTTTAATGTCCACTCCGAACGACAGACTTGAGAAGCTTGTTCATGGTAATTAATTACTCTCAGAGCTTTTGCCAGAAGACTGCTGAGAGGTAGTCGCCGAAAGAAATATTTTTTTTCATAGTTCTTTTTTTCAAGATGTCGGAGCCGGGAGTCGAACCCAGGGCTCATGTCTTAGTAAGCCAACAGACTAACCACTAGACCACGGCGACTACAAACGAAATACTCCTATATTTAATCTTGACCTACTCCAAAGACAGCCGTCAACCAACTCCACTCATTATTACAAAATCTTCGTCTTTTATACAATTTTATGACTTTACTGACTAAAGTTTAGTCAAACATACATACTCTTTTTACGTACTCAAATTTAGTAAAATAACAATTTATTATTGTAAACTTCGTTACAATAAATAAAAATAAAATGAAGAAATTAAAACAAATAAAAAGTTACAACCGTTATCATACAAGAAAGAACAAAAAAAAAAAAAAAAAGAAAAAAATAAAAATGATTTACTGGTTGGCGAAGCTGGCGTGTCGACAAAAAACGAAATATACTGACTTTTGCCATTACAACACTTTAAAACTATATATCGATTTATTGAACGATGTCGTATTATCCAATGAATCGATAAACATCGAGCATCCCTACAGCTGCCTAAATCAATTTTATTTGAGGTTTGATATAAAGATATGTGTTTTATTTATGAGTTGCCTTGTAGCTTTCATAAATGCCGTTGATATGTGAAACTTTTTTTGCAAAACAGTGTTGTATGTTAGTCAGTATGCAAAGTAAAAGTCTTCTTTATTATTATTTTTTTTTATGACCGATAGTGTTTAAGAACACTAAACCAGTGAAACACGATCCTAAAAATTTTTGCATTTCGGATTATTTCATGCCAGTATTAAAATTTTGTACATTTTTATTTAATGTTTCACTTTAAGGTACTTAGTTACGAGTATCAAACAAAAAAGTAACAAAATATCTTTTAATTGTACATTTTTGTAAGACTAAGAATGTCGTTGCTTCCAATTTACAGGAGCCTTTTGTTTTTTGCTAATCGATTATTTTATTTATTAATTTTTTAGTACTGCATATATTTGTCTCTCATACTGAAAACACGTTAACGAATTGCTGCGGAATAAGGAAGTTCTTAATATTTTCTTGAATCTTATTTATTTATATTTTTTCCTTTTTTTAAATTTTTTTTCCCACACTAAAAGTATATGTACAAGTATAATGCTCATGGCTGTACATCCAATACGTTATCATATTTATGATCAGCGTTGTCAACTTTTAAATGTCAAAACGAATAAACGCGTATTTTTTAAACGCATATCTGTTATTTCAAAATTTTGTTTTATATTTTCATGTTTCATAATGTAAATAGGAAATTTGGGGCAAATCGTTTAAATTTGACAACAATGTTTTGATTTAAATGTTGTTTTCTCAAAAAGTTCTCAAGATGCGGAGATCAGTTAGTTTTTTTTATTGGGGCTAATTCCTACTGATGCTATGCATTGTATTGAAATTTTTGGAAAGGACAGTACATATTTTTTGCTTATATTACTATTAAGCGCCTTAGGAATGAAACAATTTGCTGTGAATTGATCATTCAAAGGCCAGTGTTATACCTTCTCCTTTGAATTATAAACAGCAATCAGTGGTTAAGGTGGAATAGACTGGAATGTCAGGAGCGGTTTCTTTGTAGAAAAACTTCTTGGAAGGGGGGGGACCTCTTATTTTTGAATTCTAATTTTTAAAAAAACCGCAAACTAACTTTTTAATTTTTTTCACCTTTGCTGGGATTTGAACCTGGGCCGTTTGAGTTTATGTGCGAGCGCTCTAACCACTATTCAAAAAAAAAAAAAAGGGAAAGTGAGAGCGAAATATATTTCTGGTGGTATGCAAAAAATACTCCATATTTTATTAGAACTGGGCTTATTTCTTCTTCATCATCATCAATTTTACATGATCTTTAACCCTCATCTAGTAAACCAACACATTACATACTAGACTACGACGATATGTATATACCCAGCAGAAAATAGTGCTTACCAGTAAGTTATTTTATAAGTGAGAAATTGTAAACAATCAGTTACTCGTGTGTATCAATAATGCATGATTTTTATATGAAATGAGCCGCTAAAATGCAATAGAAATGCACATTTATTGCAACCAGTAAGCAAATATTACAAAAAATTAAAAATAATACCTTATCCTATAGCATATTTGAAAGCTTTAATGTATAAAGAACAATATAATGCGTCCATTATTGCTTACAATTTCACTTATTGCTTCCAAATCTTAAAAATGTTCTGCTGGGTATATGATAATATTGAATGAAAATATTTGTTTAGACTAAATTTTTTATTTCTCTGGGTGGGAGCTAAGTTTTCATTACTTTGGCTAATTTTGTTAGAATTATTTGTAGATCTCAATTTTGGTTTACGTCACCCTAATCAAAGACTATAAATATATAAAGATGTTACACTCCCTACATTTTTATTTGAAAAAAATTTTGTTCATATTTAGAAGCGGGGGACAAGTATGTGGTCAGCTGAAAAAAAACCAATTCTCATTTTTTGCAAATGTTAATCATGAGAGCATATCTCTCAACAACAAAATCATACATGCATGCATACATATTTACAATATACATTTGGGAATTCAAATATAAAAACAAAATAAAAGAAACTGTTTTTACACATACATATGTACATATTAATATCATACATTAACCTTTAATTAGGCACATTTAGAAAATCATATAATTAGTCGTATGGTGTCCCAGAGTTTACTGCAAGTGTAAAGAAAATTGAGTATGTTTTGTTAAATTTTCAGTTATTTATTTTAATAATACATAAAAAACAAATAAATACAACATATTTTTCGTTTAAAAACAAATCCACCAACATTTGTTTAATTTTAATATTTCCTGACCCCAGGCGCCTAATTAAAGGTTAACAACGCAATCATATATGCGTATGCGTGTGTGTATTTATAATGCACATTGCCAAATCAAATAAAATATATAATTTTTTTAAGAACACTTGGTTTCGTATAAAATAAACGCGCACTTAACCTAAGCCAAAGTCAATGTGATCGACTGTGCAATAGTAGGAGAAGAATACGTGATTTATTGTTGCACACATGGAATTATGTTGATCTGCACCGAATTATAACGTTATTATCTTCGAAGAATTCTCTTATTACTTACAACATATGAAATTAAAATAAAAAAACATTTTTTTCTTTCTTTGGCTATTATTTATTTTATTTGTATACCGCTGATATATTTAATGTTCCAAAATTTTAATCTTTTCGGTACTCGCTGATTTGAATTTATATTTTTATATTTTATAAACAAATTTACTAACATTTTTCAATTTTAATTTTTCCTGAACCCAGTCGTCTAATTAAAGGTTAACAACGCAATCATATATGCGTATATGTGTATACGTGTGTGTATTCATAATGCAAATTGGCAAATCAAAAAATGCGCAACTAACGTAAGCCAAAGTCAATGTGATCGACTGTGTACTTGTACGCCAAGAATATGTGCTTTATTGTTGCAGACATAGAATTATGTTGATTTGCACCGAATTATGATGTTATTGTCTTTGAAGAATTCTCTTATATACTTACAATATGTGAAATTAACATAAAAAAACAATTTTTCATTCTTTGGTTATTAATTGTTTTATTTGTATACCGCTGACATATCGTCGCCCCGAAGTTATCAAATTTTGCACATGATCATGTGATGTTTTTACCTATTGAGTTTAAAACAAGGTACAGAAAGATCTGAAGACATATATATATATATATATATATATATATATATATATATATATATATATATATGTACTTATGAACATATAATGAAAATGAGATATATTAATGAAGATCCCGTTTGTTTTACATCCACCAATGTGCCAATAGAATTTACATACATACATACATAATTGGCCATTACACCCTGTTTCAGGATTACGGCCTAGCTTCTCGCAGCACTCATGTTGTGTGTGCCAATTTTTATAGATGAGTACCATGAGCTAGAATGAACATTTAGCCGATATTTTGCTGAATATATAGCACAGCAAATAACTTACGTTAAATTTCGTTTGGATATAATTAAACCGTCAACAATTTTGTCATTTCCTTCCGAAATGTTTGTTCACACAATAAATTAAGAAAATGAATCGGACTTTAGTAATTTGTGTGCTCCATCGGACTTATTTTTCGAAGTTTGCACAATTTATATAAAAGTCTTCGAAAAAATATTTTTGGAAAACAAACTTATGAAAAACATAAAAAGATTTATTATTGATCAATGCGTAGATTGTACCAAAAATACTGTTTATTCCTTTCGGTTTGAGGATAACAACGTTTGTTACAACCATAGAATGAAGATGCTAAATTTACTTGTGCTTATATTATTACGAAATCATTTGACATGGGAAACATATAAATACAAATCAGCGAGTACCAAAAAGGTTAAAATTTTGGACAATTAAATATGTCAGCGATATACAAATAAAATAAACAATAACCAAAGAAAGAAAAACTGTTTTTTATTTTAATTTCACGTGTTGTAAGTATACTTATTAAAGAATTCTTCAAAAATAATAACATTATAATTCGGTACAAATCAACATAATTCCATGTGTGCAACAAAAAAGCACATATTCTTGCCGTACAATTACACAGTCGATCACATTGACTTTGGCTTAGGTTAGTTGCGCGTTAATTTATACGAAAATAAGTGTTCTTCAAAAAATTATTTATTTTATTTGATTTGGCAATGTGCAATATAAATGCACACACGTTTACACATGTATGGAGATATGATGTATATTGTAAATACACACACGTATTCATGCATATATGATTTCGTTGTTAATATATTTATATGTTTGTATTCATATAAATATGCTCTCTTCTCTGTATAAAACCGGTTTCTTTTAGTTTGTTTTTATATTTTTTATACGTTGGTAATACACACATGTACACACATGAGAGATGAAAATAAGTTCTCTAAGAAGAATAAGCTCTCTTTTAGTTTTGTTTTTGTAAGTGGAAGTAGCGCTACGGCCATCACTAAAATTTGGAGCTAGCAGTTCATTGTATGGCAGTGTGACATCTTTATATATTTATAGCAGTGATGTCCACTACTACATAAACACACTTGCGCTTGTGTATGAAGCAGAGAAGAAACTCTGCTTACTTCTACCAGAAATGGGAATGTTCAAATTACTTTCTGTTTATAACTTCATAATTATTTCTTCATAATTCTGAGTAAAGTACGTAATCGATTGTCCGATAGACATGTGACCGATCTATTAAGAATAAAGGAGTACCGAGGTCACATAAATTTGGAGGAAATAATGAATAATTATTTCAGTTAAATAAAAATGATACAAAAAATATGAACTATCCATCCCTGCACTATGGTGGAGAGAAGCTAAAATCTAAAAAGAGAAAGAGAAACAATATTTCTTTTTATTATGTACGTGTTTGACTGCGACGCAAGCAGAATTTGTTTTCCTATCACGCGTGATAGGGAAAGAGAATCTTGGACATCGCTGATTTATAGTCTTTGCCCTAATGTATGCCCAATATAAATACCGCATCAGAACTGTATAGTCGGTTAAATAAGTGCGTGACACACATATTTACAATTTTCTCTCTTTCTCCTGGCTAAAGCTCTTACAATATACAAGAAATTAGAAGACATACATAAATGTTTGATCTTTTTTTCATTAGTAGTTAAATAACATGCAATAAGAAAAATAAAATTACAAAAACAGAAAGAAAAAATTTCTGGTACAGATGTTCATATATTGTACGTTTTACTTCTTTCCCACCTCTCTTACCAAGAAGAAAAAGAAAGCATTAAAATGTTGTGTTGTTTGTACGAGTATGTTTGCTAAACAACAGGTCAAATATTTTGCAATGCTACTAACTAAAGTCCCTGTCCCTTTGACACATTGCTTTGAATTTAAATAGAGTAGATTGTGGCATAAGTCATTTAACAAAGGCCTACAACATACTATATTAATACTAATTAAATTTTGTTTTGTTTACAGTTTTCTTATTTACGAGTACAGGTAATACTCGTATGTATGCCATACAATAATCTTTCAAGTTATTGATCAGTAATATATTTTCATTCATTACACATTTTAGACTAAAGAGATGTGATAACAATCTAACCCATCACCCTCATACTAGTAGTAGTAGCATAATTCCGTCTACGGTCTGTTTTATTGTAGTACTCAACAGTGCCATTATGGTATTGTATTAGAACTTACACTTGTAAAACTATATGTGCTATTGTGTCGTCACTTCTTCTCAACAATTGAATCTCTATTGTCTTTTTTAACTTAAGACCTGATTTCACAGAAAAAAAAAAAAAAAAACAAAAAACACGTAAACTTAAAAGAATATTGACAATTTTTCGCTTTGAAAATTAAAGCACCAAAAACAGAAGTAAAAACTCTTAAGTTGACAACAATGCTTATGATTCCTTTAACTATACATGTGAATGAAGAGTCATAAAAAAAATAAATTTATCGAAAAAAAAAGTAGAACATATTTATTTCGCTCTTTATTTTAACGATTTTGCTTGTCATTTTAAATTTTTCATAAATTATTAATAAACAATTTGTACCGTTTTTTGTTTTCTTGCAGAGATTTAATGGAGGAATTAGTCGTCTATATACGTGAAGCTGTTGACAGAAAACAGGAAAACATGAGAAGACGACGAAGACGTGACGCTTTACGTTTACAACTGGTTCGGGTGTTGGAAAAAATTGCTGAAAATGGTACATTTGGTGTAAGGTAAGTACACAAATGGAAAATAAAAAAATTGTGTAAGAAAAATATTGAATATTTTTCTCAAGATGAACATCATCATGCCTTTTAAAGCTTTAAGCCATTTTATAATAGCATTTGCCTTGAATTAGTACAGCGTTTAATTTAACATTGAATTACAATATAATGTTTGGTACGAGTATGTTTAAAAAGTGTTTGCAAACGCTAATATTTGTGGGGGTATTTGATTAATGGCGTTTTTTTTTTCTACACAATTTCTAAACGATTTCTATTTATATTGTATATGTAGGTACTACGTATAGTACATATGCATATAGGTATGGACATACAATATCCAGACAGACTGACTAACTCAACATTGCACAGACAAAACTGATAGGTCGATTGATTTGAAAGTTCTGCAGATTATAGATATGCTAAGGGAAGGTGAAAGTTAAGAGTTTTTTTAAAAGAGTGAAGTTCTGTGACTACCTGGCTCCCGCATGAACAAGTTGTAAACCTGAGACATAATCCAATATCTTCTTTACACATCAGTGTAAGTTACAACATTATCATTTATCATCGTATATTATCATATGCTAAAGAAAGATTTCTAAAAATTCGCTCTACAAGTCGGTCAAAGCCGTAAAATTTAGATTTTATGTATAAAAATAAATGTAAATTTATTTCTGAGCATGTCTGAAGTCAATAGACAGCCCAACGACCAAAACGATTTTCTTGAAATTTTTACAGTATTAAAAAGTTGTAACTAAGCGGTGCCACGCCCATACAAAATTAATATATTTTTATGTCTGTATATTGATAATACCAACACTAAGGGCCTATAAATTTTGTCCAAAAAGCTTCATAAACAATAAAAGTAATCAGTGAAAAAGAAAAAGGGCGGAATTGAATATATCGACGATGGAATTAAAGAACGCTGTAACTGACAAAACCTTAAATGTTCACCAGACCCAAAAACCTTCATAAATGTAGAACAAATACACTAGTATTTTTCATTTCGCAGACGGCGTAAGTGAACTTATTTTCATCGTAGAAATCTGGGACCGGGACCAATCGACGCGTATTTTTCTGCTGATAAAAATGATGCAAAAAACGTATTTTTGATTTTTTGTCAGTTACAGCGTTCTTTAATTCCATCGTCGATATGGGAATGATCTTGAGAACGCTATTAACAGCAGCTTCTAAATTTTCTCCATGGCTTTCATAGACAAATAAGATCATCAGTTAAAAATCATCATCATCATTCATTCATATATGAGGTACTAGAGTACTTCGACCTGTAGATCTATCGTACAGCCCTCAACTTGACCGGGATTAATACAATATGTCCCCCAATCTCGTCGCTCTGACGAATCATCATGATACCAAGTAAAAATTGGTTTTTGTATGTCTTGAGAAGAACGGGTAAAGTGAAAGTTTTTAGTTTCTTCTGTAAATCTTGATCACAATTTGTTAGCATATCTATAGAAATACGAGTAGAACAAAAAAGCAACAAATCGTCATGCGGGAGTTTATGTGCTCTATCTGCCATTTCATATTTTATATCTATCTCGAGTTAATGATGCCACTTTAGGTTTTCGACCTCAATTTTTTGCAATCCGTTTTCGGTTATCTCGTCCAGTTTCGGAGATAAATAGCCGAAAACGGATTGCAGATTTTAAAAACTTTTGGTGTCAAAAGAAAATTGAAAGAATGTTATATATACTCGTATTATAAATCTCTTTGTATGTGTGCTTGTTTGTCGGTCAATTACGCCTAAACGACTGAACCGATTTTGTTGAAATTTTGAACAGATATATTCAACTATCAAAATTGCAATTAGGTGCCTGTTTTTTTTTTTTTTTTTTTTAATTTGGACCTAGATGTACCACACATTCCATACAAACTAAATATTGAATTCTGTTTACCATGAAAACGATAAAAGCAAAAGTTACTCAATTTGGTTTGAATGACTTCATGGTCAGGGCAAATAATCAGTAAGAAAGAAAGCAGAATTAGATAAGTAGGAGTTATATTATCCATACAAACTAAATACTATTTATTCTTTGTATATCTTAAGTACGGGAAAAGCTAAAATTGCTGAATTTGGTATTAAGGACTTTATAGTCAAGGCAAGTCATTCACCACCAAGAAAGAGAGCGGTATTCCACAAGTGCGTGTTGTACTTCCACACAAGTTAAATAATAATTTTTGTATATCTTATAAATGGTAATAAGGAATATATATAAATTAATCTAAATTAAGAAGGTAAGGTAGCCTGAAACAGAAACTCTACACATGACCTACAACAAATAGAGTCCGGGCAACGCCGCTTTGGTAAACCTTGTTTAATTATAATTATCCTTAATTATGTTGATGTATTGTAATTAGGATGCTCATGTATTTTTGTTAATATTTGCTTTTAAAGTTGTGTTTTTATATAAAAGAACTGCAACTTTTCAACCAAGTAAAATCTAAGGGAAGTAATTCAAAAGGAATGTCATTTTCCTGAGTTCTAATTTATTAGATGAGTTGAATTTGCTTTCAAAGAATACCTAAATTCCAATAAATTTCTTAATATTTTGAGGTCATGAAAATTAGCATGAAAAACAAGCTTTAAAATCAGATGTTTTCTAAACTGATTCGCTACAAACAACTTGAAATTGTTTTCTTCAATACATGATACGTTAAACCACAGTGTACACACTGTGATTGAAATTTGTTAATCATTGAAGGAGAAGTACCGAATGAAAAAGAAAACTTAAAAGTTGCGAGCGTTGTGAGTTGAAAAAGTCAAAGTATAAGGTATGACGGAATCTCTGTAACTCGGCTTTATGCACCTCAACTGTTAAATACTGCTAGTGTTTTGGCTTTCGAAGGCAAGAGCTAAAGGTTCAAACCCCAGTTCTAACATCTTAAAAAAAAGAAACAAAAAAATATTTCTTACGGCGACCACCTTTTAGCAGTCCTCTGGCAAAAGCTTTGAAAGGAACTGATTGCCATGAACAAGCTTCTCAAGTGTGTCGTTCGGAGTCGAGGTTAAACTATAGGTCCCAGTACTCATGGATAAAAATTAACACACACAACAGGGGTGCTGCGAAAAGCTAGGTCGTAAGTTTTAAACAGGATTGTAATGGCAAATTATGTATGTATGTGTTCAAGATTGTATCTTAAAAAAAATAAATTAAATATTTTCACAATTACCTTAAAATTTCTAAATTGTTTGCAGTCACTTGAGAATATTAGAATTCTGTCTAAACTTTACAATAATTTAGGCTTTAAATTGACCTTGTGGCCAGAAAATTTTCAAAAGAACTTTGTAAGAATTTAGTGCACTACTGCTACGAGATTTTATTATTATTTTCTTTTTAATGAATTTAAAAATTTTTGCCATAAATTTCTTGGAATTAAAAATATGCATTTGACGAACATTGCAGTTGTTTCATTTACATATTTTTTTTTTTAATTTTTCATTATTTTTGATTAACAATATCCGTTCAATTTTTTTTTTTGCATTTATTGAAGTGTGTGTTTTAAATTTGAATTTAACTTTTCATCGTAGGAAATTTTGCAACAATCAATAAATGTTTGTTGATAAAACATGTTGTGCAATTGTACAAATATTTTTGTTGTCTAAAAATAATATTTTAAAGAAAGTTTTTAAAATATAAAATTTAATTTTTAATTTAATAATTTAATTAATTTGATTCGAAAGAAAAAATATATGAATTCATAAGGTATCGTGCAAACGATACTACATGACACGATTTTCGTATGTTATATTGGAAAGAGTTGACATATACAGTGTGATTTTTTAAGAGCTATAGAAAAGTTTTTCAAAAAAAAAAAAAAAAAAAAACATAAAATTAAGAAAAATTAATGAAATCTTTATTTAAGTCGATAGTACGGTCTATATAATTTAATGTTTGAAGATTATTTCATGCAAATGTTGACCATGACTGCGCCTCAAATGGTCCATCCTCTTAGTCCAATTTTAGCATACTCTTTCCAACATTTCGGCCGGTATCTCACGAATAAATGCTTCAATGTTGTCAATACGTCAATTGAAGCGGGCTTGGCTGTATAGACATGAGCTTTAACATAGCCCCACAAAAAATAGTCTAAAGGCGTTAAATCGCACGGTCTAGGCGGCCAATTGACCGGTCCAAAACTTGAAATAAAATGTTCACCGAACTCGCCTCTCAATAAGTCCATTGTTACGAGTGTTGTGTGGCATGTGGCACCGTCTTGTTGGAACCACATGTCATGCAAGTCAAGCTCTTGCATTTTGGGCAAAAAAAAAGTTGGATATCATCTCACGGTAGCGCTCACCATTCACAGTTACGTTACGATTCACATCATCTTTGAAGAAGTACGGTCCAATGATGCCACAGGCCCATAAACCACACCAAGCTGTGACTTTTTCTGGATTCATTGGTAGCTCTTGCAATTCTTCTGGCTGGTATTTACTCCAAAATCGACAATTCTGCTTATTTACGTCACCATTGAGCCAAAAATGAGCTTCGTCGCTGAACACAATTTTTCGATAACAAAGGGGATCTTTGGCCAACTTTCCAAGAGTCCATTCATCAAAAATTCTACGTTGCGATAGGGCGTGCGGCTTCAATTCTTGCAGCAGCTGTATTTTGAAAGGCTTCACACCTAAGTCCATCCGCAAAATTTTCCACATCGTTGAGTAACAGAGGCCCACTTGATGCGAACGGCGACAAATCGATAATTGATGGCCATCATTAATACTGGTCGATACAGCTGCGATATTTTCTTCATTTCGCACTCTACGTAAGCGTGTTTGTGGTTCAAGGTCTAACAATGTAAATTTGGTGCGTCACAATAGCTCGAATAGCCGCTTTAGTGGGTCGATTAAACTGACCATAATATGGAAGAAGCGCGCGATAGACTTTCTTACCAGAGCACGCATTTTGATAAAAAAATTCAATAGTTTGCAAGCCTTGTTCGTTTGTAAGACGATTCATGGTTAAATTATAGACCAAACAAAAGATGTTTGACAGTGAAACAAAACACGAAACGTGCGTCAGCTGTTTAAACCAGTGTTGCCAAAAAGATAATATATAAAAAATCACCCTTTATATATATATGCTGTCAGAATTTCCTCTAGTCTATATACTTTATATGAAAATTACTAAAATACGTTTTTAGAAATATAAAGAAATAAGAAAAATATCCACAACATACAAACATATGTACATACAATTTGAAATGTATATCTTATGGGGATAAGCATGCCTCTATGGCCATTTCGTATCTGCCTAAGAGACTCGTCAGGAAACTCTCCTAAAAACAGTAAACAAAACTACAAATACTTATGTTCAAATAATTTTAAACCAAATGAGAAGTATATCCCATTTAGTATATGTATAAAAACCAAATAAAAGTATTTAGAAAGCAATACATGTCTGTTTTTCAAAAACTCAAATTCTATTTTTCCTGTTTCACCACAATCAGCTAACAACTAGCTGGCACAAAGACCTGTAACGATCAAATAAATGTACACACACTTTTTGTTATCACTGTTATGCGGTTATTAATTGTAAACATTGTATTAATGTATATAATTGGAATTCGCTTAATGAGTGGGATGTAGGCAGTTTGGTGTTACATTGTATTTATATTGGATTGAATTTTATTATTGAACGTAAACATTGTATTTCATAATTTGAACAAGCCAATGAATAAAAACAAATTGTCAGCAGAAATAAAAAATTTTCTTACACTTTAAATTTAAATTTAAATCTTTTAAATTCTTTGTATTGAACAATTATGCTAAAAATTGTATACAAAATAGGCATTTTTATACATAATACTAGTAAACCCAGAAAACGTTGTTTTGCCATATAAATTTGCTCAAGGAAACATTTTTTTTAGTTTAAATATATTTGATACTCTTCACCGAACTGCAAAAGTCAATATTAATATGAGCAATCAATGTCTGCATTACAAATAATTAATAATAAATGATTATCCGCCATTTTCGGTACTTAAGTCCTCTTTGAGTACTTCTTGAAAAAAAAAAAAAAAAAAAAAAAAAAACAAACATACACCATATGTATTACACCGTACGCAGTTATACATATCTAGTATAAAATTTCATCGACGTCGGTACGTTTTTAATTTAGGTGAGTCATAAATTTCCCCTTGGGGCGGGTGCCTTAACATTTATTGGTATGAAAAATAAATGCGAAAATTTTAATTTTAAATTTAATCTAAAGTTTTGTTAAGACACCAACAAAATTTAATCAAAGTCAGTTTTTTAGTTGGGGATCGGGAGAAATAGCCCTTGTACCGGCCCCTCTGGCTACTTTAAAAAAGCCCAACCATATATGCTCTGCGATACGCAAATCTATGTATTTAGTTTAAAATTTCATCGAAGTCGGTACTTGGGGGCATATATTTTCCCTTGGGGCGCTCAACCTTAACATTTAGGGTTATGAAAAATATATGTTGACCGATTCTCAGACTTACCCGATATGCACACAAAATTTCATAAACATCGGTCTAGCCATTTCGGAGGAGTTTGACAACAAATACCGCGGCACGAGAATTTTATATATTAGATTTTTGAATTGAAAAACTATTATTTAAATATATATATAAATATTAATTTTCAAATGGGGCATTTTAATGCATTATACATAAATTTAAAATTGCACAAAAGGAATCGAACATTTTACTTAGCGATCTTGACAAAATTTATGACAAAAAGAAATATTAAAAAAGAATATTAAGAAAACATAAATACTCGTATTAGTGACTAACACAGGGGAACGAAATTTAATTTATTTGTTTGTTAACTGTAACTTTATTGCAACTGTTTGTTAGTTTTAGATTGCTGATATCAAATCTAATCTTAGTTTTTTTCTATCAGATCGCATTTTTAAGTCACAAGTATAGGGTGTCCGCCGGGGAGGTATATTTCTTTGTTTTGCCGCAATTTTGGTAAACATTAGTCTTGACCGTTCGTATTTGGCAGTCGTGAAGTAGAACATGGCAAATTTATTATGGGCAAATATTCGGTAAACCAACGTATTTTAATCGATTAATCGACGCACGATTTATCGTGTAGTGAATGATTTCGAAGAAAGAGGGACTGTAGCTGATAGGCCCAAGTATGAACCACAACGTATTGCAAGATCAGTTGAAAACATTACTGCTGTTCAAGGAAGTGTTCTAAACAATCCATCAACCTCAATTCGACAACGTGCTCAGGAGTTTGGTCTTCAAAGAACAACTTTGGCCACAATTTTGCACAAATATTTGCATTTGTTGCCATTTGAGATTCATTTGACACATTAGCTTTTTCCGGAAGACCATTTACGCCGTCGTACATATGGCTACAGCTCGCCCATGACAACCCCGATTTTCATGAAAAAATCATAATGAGTGACGAGACAGATTTTCATTTGAATGGATATGTGAATAAACAGAAAAGTCGGTTCTGGGCAATGGAAAACCCTCAAATAATTCATCACTCACCTTTGCATCCGTTAAAACGGACAGTCTGGTGTGCAATTTGGTCAGGAAGAATCATTGGACTTTACTTCTTTGAAACTGAAAACGACGTAATGGTAACTGTCAATGGTGAGCAATATCGTGATATGAAAACCTTTTAACGCCACAATTGCATGCTTTGGGCTTGACTAACAGGTGGTTTTAACAAGACGGTGTCAGATTGCATACAGCCAGGATTACAATGGAATTACTGCGAAACCTCTTTCCACACCAAGTTGTTTTAAGGAAGGGTGATGTTGATTGGTCTTCACGGTCGCCTGAGTTGGTTGCTCCCGACTTTTTTTTTGTGGGAATATCTGAAAAGCAAGTTTTATCCAAACAAACCAGAAACGCTGGAGGAACTCAAACAAAATATTCGTGATAAAATTAATGAAATACCGCGTGAAATGTGTGAGAATGCAATGAAATATCTGCTCAAAAGGGATTGCATTTGCGAGGATAACAGGGGCGGACATTTATCTAATATTGTATTCCATACATAATTGCCGACATTAAATAAAATAATTATCAATATAAGATCCATTCCCTTTCATTTAATCAAAAATTATAAACAAACAAAGCAGTATACTTCCCCGGCGGACACCCTAAGCGTAGTTTTACTCTTTTTATTATTAGTTAAATTATTTGAGCTTAAGGTCGAATAAATATTTAAGTTATTTATTTTACGATATTTCGCTACTTCCTTGCGTAGCATCGTCAGGAATATATATATATATATATATATACTTATATATATATATATAAAATAAATAACTTAAATATTTTTTCGACCTTACTTACTTACTTACTTAGATGGCCATAACAACCCGTTAACGGGTTTCGGCCTGCCTTAACACTAGTCTCCAGGCGTCTCTGCTAAGCGCGCGCCTTCTCCAGTTGGTCACACCAATTGACGACAGGGCTTCATCAACTTGGTCCTTCCAACGTAAACACGGTCGTCCTCTACGCCGACGTCCAGTGACCTTCGCATCGAAAACTTTTCTCGCTGGAGCGGATTCATCCATCCGAACAATATGGCCGAGCCAGCGTAGCCGCTGGATGTTAATACGCTGGACAACGCCTACATCGCCGAGGAGCTCATACAGCTCATGGTTGGTTCTAATGCGAAACTCATCGCCATGCCTTAGGGGACCATAGATCTTACGAAGAACTTTTCTCTCGAACACCCCCAGGACCGCTGCATCGGCACAAGACAGCGTCCATGCTTCTCTATTACTAAACTCCCTACTGAGAGCGTAGTAGCACCTGTTGGCCAGTGTGATTCTTCGTTTGATCTCCAGACTGACATCATTCTTGCTGGTAATGGCGGTGCCAAGGTAGATGAACTCCTTAACCACATCGAATGTATAGTTGCCGGCTGTAACCTGGGAGCCGATACGATCAACATTCCTACTCGTCGACAACATGTACTTCGTCTTGCTCTCATTTACCGCCAGACCCATTTTTGCAGACTCCCGTTCAGTAGCATTAAATGCTGCGGTGACATCTCGCTTGGTATGCCCAATGATGTCTATGTCGTCTGCATACGCAAGGAGCTGGACACTTTTGTTAAATATAGTGCCTTTCGCAAAACACTCTCCATGACGAAATTGAAGAGGTCGCAGGATAAGGGATCGCCCTGTCTGAAACCTCGCACGGTATTAAAAGGTTCGGAGAGTTCTTTTCATACCTTGACGGAGCTGCAGGAGTTGCTCAACGTCATTCTGCACAGTCTTATCAGCTTTGCAGTAATACCGAGCTCAGACATTGCGGCATATACGCGATCTCTTATCGGGCTATCGAACGCTGCCTTATAGTCGACAAAAAGGTGGTGTGTGTCAACTTGACTTTCATGGGTCTTCTCCAGGATTTGGCGCAGTGTGAATATCTGGTCAATGGTGGACTTACCTTAAGCTCAAATAATTTAACTAATAATAAAATTAATAAAAAGGTCAAGGATAATAATACAAATATTTTACTCTTTTTCTTACTAGTTGAGTCTGGTTTTGGCCAGCAGTAGTTTGCGTCTCCGTTGGTGTTTGCTCAATATGAGAACCATCTTCGTTATATTAAGCCTCTCTTATTTCTTGCTCAGTACATGAACCATCCTCTATAATCTGTTCCCGAACAGTTGGTGTTCAGGTGGTGTTCGAGCAGCAGATCAGCAATATTTCTGTTATCCAACGATTAATATATCCAGTTCTATAGGAATAACAACAGGCATAAATCGCCCTGGAAGATGTTTAAAACCAACTGTTCGGGAACAGATTGTAGAAGAGGGCTCATATACTGAGCAAACCAAAAAGATATGAAATAACCTTCAAATATTATTTAGTTCTTAATCAACAAAAATCTTATGCACTTGTGTAGTATATAGTTTTCGTCATTGGACAGTAAGTAAGTTTCTATAGGTAGAGCTTGCAATTCGATTATTGATTTTACCACTGTGAAGTCAATTGTGAGCCTTTGTTTTCTTTTTCTTTAAGTTCCACTTTTAAAATAAAGTTACCGACTAATATCTTTTTAATTAATTTACAGAGGAAATTCAGTTTTCCTCCAAAAAACTTTTAACATTTACAATCGTTAACAAATATGCCAGAACCATTAGAGTTTCCAAAATTTTCTTAATTCCTTAAAGAATCGTAAGCGTTAATGTGTGCGAGTATGTAGTTTTAGCAACCGTAAGTCACGTGTAACATTTTTATTTACTTTTAAGGGAAAAGGATTTACAGTTAAATATAATGATGAAAGTGCTGTTTTTATTTAAAATCTTAACAGTTTATTTTTATACCAGCAACATCGGAAATGTAAATGCTACACAGTATCCGGTGATGATGCACTCGGTCATTTTCGCTAACACATGCATGATGTTTTGTTTTTTTGTAATGTGTTTGCACAAGAATTTAAAGATAATACATTCTTTTGAAATAAAAGATTCAATCCAATGCATAATGCATGATTCAAAAACGTTTTTCATGTGTTGTAGCAACAAAATTTAATTCGTTTTTTTAAATCACTTTGTAATTCACTAGATTTGCGTGCTTGTTTTTCATCCTTTTTTATTTTTATGGCTTCTAAAAATGACAAATTTAATGTAAAATGGAAATGCATTAAATTTAGGTAATAACTTAGAATTTATGAAAATAGTATTCCTTTTGTACCACTTCTATTTAATTTTGCAGGGCACCTTTTTTTGTTAGAGTTTACTTTTTGGTTTTTAATATTAAAACGGGACCTTTTTAAAAAATGATACAGAAGAGAAATGCACGAAGTAATATAAGAACTTCGAAAATAAGAATTAAATTAAACAAAAAATCTACATGTAAAAGAAAACATATAAAAACCTGAATGTTAGTCATATGGTGACTGCGGCTGACCTTGTAGTACTCTATCCAATCGGAAAAATTTTACGGAGCACTTTTTCGACAATAACATCACGAATGTTGGCCTTCAAATGCTCAATTGTCTTTGGTTTGTCGACATAACATTTGTCCTTAACGACATCCCCCAGAAAAAAGTCCGGTGTCAACCTGCAACTTCTTGGCGGCCATTTGACATCCCCATTTCGCCCATCATAGGTTTGAGGCATTAAATCGATTGTGGCATGAGATTTATGGCAATTTGCATCATGCCGTTAAAAACCAAACATCGTTCACATCAACACCATAAAGAGGGGACACAAAAAAATCGGTTATCATTGCGATATGTGTATCCATTGACCGTAATGGTTGCACCGTTTGCCTTTTCAAAGAAATATGGACCAATGATGTCCGCTATGTGGGAGTTGGTATGGTCATATGTGGGTTTTCTGAGCCCCAAATATGGCAATTTTATTTATTAACGTACCCACCAAGATGGGAATGAACTTTATCCGAAAATATGATTTTTTTAAATTATATTTTCGAGAAATTTCCGGCTAATTTTTTTGTATTGGAAATACATTTCCAATACAACTAAGACGAGAGCTCCGGTTCAAGTCCAAGCTTTGACATCTTGAAACAAAGAAATATTAAAAAAAAAATATTTCTTTCGGCGACTACCTCTTAGCAGACTTTTGGCAAAAGCTGTGAGAGTAACTGATTGACATGAACAAGTTTCTCAAGTCTGTCGTTCGGAGTCGACTTTAAACTGTAGGTTCCGGATAAAAATTGACACACACCTTAAATGCTCACCAGAACCAAAAAACCTATATGAAAGTAAAACAAATACACTGGTATTTTTTAAAACGCAGACGGCTTTAGTGAATTTATTTTCATCATAGAGTTTTGGGACCTACACCAATCGACGTGTATATTTTTTCTTATAAAAATGATGCAAAAAACGTATTTTGGATTTTTTGTCAGTTACAGCGTTCTTTAATTCTTGCGACGATATGGTACTCTCACCGCAAAATTGTATACATAAGTTGTGCATTATTTTTTATTCTGTTGTAAAAGTTTGCCATTGTGATGCATTTACGAACAGACCTAAAACTTTATTGTACAAAATATTTTTTTAATTACTCCAAATTTTGTGCATACACGTACAGAGTTTTTTCAAACATAAAACTTAAAATTTATCTCTATTCTTTACAGTACACAGAATCAAAAAGTGTTTTTATGTTAAATTTAATTAAAATCGATTTTATGATGCTGCTAAAAAAGAAAATCATTGTTAAGATTCAAGAAAATTAAATTAAAAAAATTTATATATAAATACATATGTTTTTTACATAAAAAGTTCGAGATTTATGTAAATTTTATGTGTTCATATAGTTTGTTTGGGCCACAAGTGGTTTCTTATATACATACATATGTACATATCTGTGGACATTTGACAAAACGTCTTCTTTCAAAATCAACAACTTTTCAGTAGAGCAAAAAAACAGTTAAAAAGGCTAATAGAAGTTATTGCTTAGGAAATTAAAGAAATTTTGAACTTGGATATTATACACAAATACTAAACGAACATTATGCGACCTTTTTTTCCCTCTAGAAGCAATAGTTTTCTTTAAAACAACAAAAAATTAATTTAATACTTTTTGTTAAATAGATTTTAAAGAAAAAAATTAGTTTCCACCATACAAGTCGTTTTGTCAAAATTTTTTTGATTAAATTTAGAAATTATTTTAATCGCTTAAGTCAAGACAAGTTGTTTTGTTAAAATGGAATATGAAAAAAAGGTTGAAAGAAGTTGATCTGGAAAAAATATTTCGGTTTCATTAAAAAAAATTTTTTCAGTTTTCGCTACAATATGCAAATAATTAAAAAATAATAATAAAAATTAAATAAAATTTTCTATAGACATTTAATTTTTCAAATTATTCTTAGTTCTCTGAAAGAAGTCGTTTTGTCAAATTGAAATTGGGGGAAAGTCTGAAAGAGGTCGATTAGTCAACTGCATATCTTGCGTTCCAAAGGTCGTAGGAATACGTGGATTAGAGCAAAAGAAGGACAAGGAAATTCTATATTTACTATAAAAATCTTGGAAAATTGTCTTATTTCGAGAGAAGACGTTTTTTCAAAATTCCACAGATATGTATGTTAACCGTGTTTTTTATAGAGTGTCACAACTTTGAATTTGCATCACTGCTTTATTGGACCACCAATTTAAAACTGATAGTTAATTTTTGTTAAGTTTGCTTTGAAATTTCAATATGAATCGACTTTTTACTCAAAATAATTGTTCTATTCGTCAAACTCATCATGCACTTCTTCCACTTTATTGCGTACATAATCGTCCTTCAGAGCGGCTAATTCGTAGAACAATAGACCGTTTTCGCACAACATTTACTGTCACTGATAATGTGCATCCCGTGAGACGCCGAAAAGTGCTCACGGAAGAAGCTGTAGCTGCTGTACAATAAAGCATTGAAGATGATCCTAATCAATCAATTCGTCGCCGTTCTCAGCACTGGGGTTGTGTCCTTCCTCTTTATGAAAGATTTTACGAAAGAATCTTGGCTTAAAACCTTACAAGATTCAACTTGTGCAGGCGTTAAAGCCAAACGATCATGAGCCACCATTTTGGCGAATGGGCTTAAGCACAACTTGATGTCGATTTTGGATTTCCATTCAAAATTTTATTTTCCGATGAAGCCCATTTCTGGTTGAATGGGTACGTAAATAAGCAGGATTATCGCATATGGAGCGAGGAGAATCAACAAGCTTTTGTCGAAACACTATAACATTCCCAGAAAATTACTGTTTGCTGCGCTTTATGGGCCGCCGAAGTCATTGGCTCAAAAAACGATGATGATCAGAATGTTGCTGTTAATGGTTAATGGTATAGGAACATTATTCGAAATTTTTTCGTACCTCATTACGTGGCATTAATCTTGCTGATATGTGGTGCCAACAGGACAGAGCCACTTGCCGCACGAATAATTTCACGTAATGGCCCTACTAATTGGCCACCAAGATCGTGTTATTTAACCCCATTGGATTATTTTCTTTGCGGTTATGTTAAGTCACTTGTCTACCTGGAAATCAACATACGAAGAGTTATCGGCGAAATACGGTCACAAATGCTGCGAAAAGTTGTTGAAATTTGGTGTTCCAAATTGCGCTTTCTACGCGCCAGCCGTGGCGGCTACTTGGCAGAAATTATATTTAAACATTAATTTCATAAAATTTTATTTTCAATGAAGTCCGTTGTATTGAATATATTTCATTGCTTTATTATGATTTAAACTTGTATCACTCTATAAAAAACACCCATTACATATGAGCTCTAATATTTAAGTGGTTCAAGTCCATTTTTACAAGTATCGAGATATTTAATATATTGGCGTTATACTTTTACAACTTTTATATTTTATTATAAAACAATAGGCGTTCAAAATATGTATTAAAATATGGATTTTTTTTAGCTCCAAATGGGCTTAACGAAGAGTGATTTTTTTTATTTTTTATTTTTTTTGTTTATCTTAATATTTAGCACAACAAGATGGGAATCTTATAAATTAAAGTGCTAATGATTACATGCAAACATAAAAATTTCAAACATAATATAATTAAATCGGCCAATTATTACCGTGATTACCGCCAATATACTTAAAAGAGGGTCCACTATTGCAGTGTTAATGTTAAGCTCTTATTTTTTTTTGTATTTTTTTAGCACTTGTGTTTTGGAACGTGATACAATGTCGTTGCATCCAACATTCGTAGAATATATTGATGGTGCCATGCAATATTTGGTTGCCGAAACGGACAAGGACAATATCAGTATACGTGAGGTGAAGGCACATTTTTGTAATTTTATACGAAAAATGATAAAAAATTTCTCATGTAAGTCATCTTTAATGAATGAATTATAATTTTATTTTAACAATATCCATAGATATGTATTTATTACAGTGTAAAGTGTATCTATAACATACTCGTATTTTATTTAATTTCATCTTTTCTTCACATCATTTTATAACTCTTAAATGTTTTTTAATCTTGTTGTTGGTTTTTTTTTTATTTTTTGGACAGTGGAATCATGTGCTACTTTATTGACACGTGACTTAAAACGAAATCTTTTCAATTTGTTTGCAACTTGGTGTGGTACATTTTCAAAGCCCTTGGGTATCGTCTCGCAAATTGGCCAGAGTGCTGAAGAGGAAAAATTACAATTTAGTGCTTTACAAGTAAGTTTTCTCAAGGACTAAAATGTATTTGCTTATCCTTAAGAAATAAATTTGTGTGTGTTTTCTCTTTTTAATCAATTCTAGGCCATGTCTGCTCTTTTATGTTGTGGTCATGTGTTTTATACACCATATTTATCAGATGATGGTATCATTTATAAATGGCTTGATATGCTTTTAACATCAAAAGATGAAAAGGTATGTGTGTATGTACTTACATATATAAGACTTTTAAACGGAATTCGAATTGACATTTATTGAGAAGTTTCTATTTGAAACAGTTGTGTTATTTTTAATTCTTTTTTTTTTGTATAATTTTAATAAATGTATTCCCAAGCAATAGGTCTTTTATAAAAAAATGTATATTTTTCATAAAATCGTTACTTTCTTTTGTGTACCACTTGATTGTTTTCATTAGAAATTTATTAGAGGTAGAAACTAAACTAAATATTAATTTTATTTCCTCATACTTTTAGATTTATCAATTGGCCCGTGATACCGTAGTCCTACTTTTAGAATCAAATCCTGATATGGGCCAATTATTAGAATGGGTTATAGATCGCTGTTATACATCGACACCAAGAGAAGCAGATGCTTGCTTTTTAGCTTTGGCTGCCATATTCAGTGCCAGGTAAGTCAAAATTGGTTTAAACAAAGTTGCTTACTAGCTATAAGTGATTTAAAGTTTACATCGTTATAATTTCTTCTATACACCAGTACCCCGATTTGCGTCGCTTCAGTTTGCGTCGCTTCAGTTTGCGTCGCTTCGAAGTTGCGTCTATTTTTAAGTTTCTGTAATTTCAATGTTGTGTCGTTTTTGTTTCAGTTTGCGTCGCATGGCTTCGAAGTTGCGTCGTAAATGCTTCGATTTGCTTGGTGATATGAAAATGTTTTTACTAAGCTAAAGCAAAAAAAGGGATTTCCCGTTTAGTAGAAACCAAATTTGCAGGCGTGCGTTGTTTAAATGTTAAGCGTAGTTATAAGTTTGGAATTATATCAGTGGTCTTCACAATTGTTATATTTTTATTTTAATAAAATCTGTTATTCAAAAAATAATAAGAAAATATATTGATTTAAAAACCCTTTTTCTAAGCTAAAATGTTTAAAATCTGTATTGACTAAACGAAAATCAAATATGTAAACAATTGAAAATTCTGCTTCAGTTAGCGTCGTTTCGGTTTGCGTCTCATTTTTTCAGTCCCAATTAGCGACGCAAACCGGGGTATTGGTGTATATAGGTAGTATGTATGTAACATTTTACGATTGTAGTTGTTAAAGGCTAAGCATTTCTGAATGCTGCTTGAATGCAGAGACTAACGAAGTACTAAATAGTCGTGTAATGTGGCGCTTTACACCCAAAATTAGTTTGGAGGCGATTTGTATGTTGCACATCTCATCATAAATAATTTTTCAAAGTAAATTTTCTCAAACCAAAATTTCGTTTTCCCTCACATTTTTTTGGTCGATAAGCAGTTTAAGAACAGTTGCACGTACGCAGATTGGGATTCTTTCCCATGAGCAGTATTAGAATGTTGGCCGGTTTCGGGTTTGAACCCTCACTCCTCTAAATTGCTACCTTCTTATTTTCCTATAACGGGTACAGTCTGTTTTAGCATAAACACATCCTTGTTTGCGGTAGATTACATAAACTGAATCGTCGTGTTTCAAGAACTCCTAGAAGTTTTAGTAGTCTACGCCACAGCTCCTTTCGAGAGGTTCTAGTGTTTGAGTTCTGTATTTTTCTCCTTGCGAGATTTAGACTTGGACTCAGCTTTTGAACGACCCAATTGCTAGTTATATAAGTATATAGTTAGTTAGAGCACTCTTAGATTCCAATCCTAGTATTGAACTGCCGAAGTTTTCGGTAGGTAGATTCTATCGGTCAACAGCTTACGCTTGCGAATGTGATGATGAATTCTTCATGAATTTTAGATCGCTTATATGAATTTGCTAAGATAAGAGACGGCCTGTTTAAAGAATTTTCTATCTTTTTCCCCGCCTTCACCACTTTTCTTATAAGAGAATCAACTTTACCTCCTTTTCATTCCCTCATTAACAGCGTTCCATCGGGGAAAGAGGAAATTATTGAATAGTGTTGGTGTAAGACCTGAAGTCGAGAAGACCTCCTATAGACTGGAGCAGTTACCGTTTATGACTTTCGATATCATGGTGAAATCCAGATCGTCATTGATTAGCGTTCCATAGGTTGATAAGGGCGTTTTCTTGACTCGGTTTGAAAGAACCTTCTAAAATTCTTAATAGCTCTCTGATATGTGCTAGCACAGTTGTATTAACGGCGACCAAGAACTGACCCGAAAGGATTGCCTGATAATGTGCATCAGCAGTTAAGCTGTTTATTGCTGCACCCCGTTACCCGTTCCTGCACTTGTAACTCTAAGAGTAATACGTCCAAAAGGCAACCACTTCTAAGTCAGCTAAATCACAATACAGACTTCTCTCTATATTTTCCGTAGGCTTGTCTGGTAACCGAAAATAATGACTCCAGTTGTTGTTAACCATGAGCGTGTTTAGGTCCTGAGCCTGAGCGTGTTCCGTCCTATACTTAAACACGTTATCGGTGGCTGCCACTCGGAGGCAGTAATTCTTCTTGTGAATTTGTCCTGTCTTTATCCTACGTGTTCACAACTGGCCACAATTAAAAAGTTTAAACCTTGTATTACATGATGTCAAATGGTTCCTCTGACCCTCCAGAGGCTATTATGAGGAACAATTAATCAATAATCTGATGTGATGGAACAGACAAGTTTTTTTAGTCTTTAGTCGCATCGGTCCGTATCATCAGTTCTAACAGTTGCTAGTAATTTTTTTAAAAAATAACAATTTCAGCTCACTTCTCAGTGCTGGTTATTAACTTTTTTTTTGACTTTTTGATCTTAAAGAAAAGTATATTTTCCAAATGAGTATTTTTTGTATTATAAACTGTAATATTGTATTTTAAATTTTATAAACTTCGTTGTTGTAACCTTTTAAGATAATCTTTTGATAATTTCTTAAACTCATTAGAAAACCCATTGTTATATCTATACATTTAGATTTTAGTTTTCTTAACTGGTAAGTACTTTGAAATTTGTTTTAAATTTTATTTCAACCAACACCATAAGAGCATCTGTAGGAATTACTTAATAAATTTAGTTTTACTTTAAATTGGTTTATAAAAAATGTGTACTTGTATGAGATATTTTTAATGCCATGAAGAAAATACATGTACATGTCATGGAAAGATTTATAAAACAATATTCCATATCATGTGTTGTGCTTGGCTTTATTATCACTTGCCATGAACATATGGGTTCTACAGTAAAATAAAAGTTACAGGACTTGTGATTGTAGCAAATATAAACAAGGTTTTCGCAAAACGGAAGGTAGATTATGTGTTGTGTGGACTTTATCGAGCCATTTGTGTGGGTATCATAGATCCAACGAAGCCTTGCTGGACTGATGCAATTGATGTAGTATTAAGTATCCCACTGCCGGTTGCTACTGTATACTTACATAGGTGGCTGTAACAACCCGTTAACGGGTTTTCTTCTTATGAAGAACTTATCTCTCGAACACTCCCAGAGGACTGCTACATCGGCATGCTTCCGTACCATAAAGATGAACCGAAAAAATAAGCGACTTATGGAGTGTTAATTTCGTCGCACGAGAGAGGTCCCTGTTACTAAACTGCCAACTGAGACCGTAGTAGCATCTGTTGTTTCTCCACATCATTCTTGCTGCTAATGTCGGTGACAAGGTAGATGAACTAAATGACCACATCGAATGTATAGTTGCCGGCTGTAACCTGGAAGCCGATACGTCCAATCCCCCTACTCGTCGACAACATGTACTTCGCCTGGCTCTATTTACCGCCAGACCCATTTTTGCAGACTCCCGTTCAATAGCATTAAAGGCTGCGGTGACATCTCGCTGGGTACGCCCTATGATGTCTATGTCGTCTGCATAAGCAAGGAGCTGAACATTTTTGTTAAAAATAGTCCCATTACGATGTCCACCCGCCTTTCACAAAACGCTCTCCATGACGAAATTGAAGAGGTCGCAGGATAAGGGATCGCCCTGTCTGACATCTCGCACGGTACTAAAAGTCTCGGAGAGGTCTTTTTCTACCTTTATTATCCTGCAAAGCCTTACCAGCTTTCAAAGAATACCGAGCTCAGATATTGCGGCATATACGCGATTCCTCATTGGGCTATCAAAAGCTGTCTTATAGTCGACAAAAAGGTGATGTGTGCCGACTTGACTTTCATGAGTCTTCTCCTGGATTTGAAGCGTTGTGTATATCTGGCCAATGGTGGACTTAGAATGGTGGGTCTGATGCCGCACTGTTAAGGTCCAATCGGTATGATGGCGAATGGCTTCAGTCGTTCACACAATATTTCGTGCATATATGTATTTATGTACATACATACATACATATGTTTGGATATGTACATATGTATGTATATATACATTTTAATAATTCAACGTAATTTTTAGTTTAAATGGCATCATTAAATTTTTTAAATTATTTTTATTACTCAACCTTTTTATTATTTTTCTACACTTTTATTTGCAAATATTTCATATTAAAAATGAATGTTAAGCCATCACGAACAAAACTTTCCTTGAACGAGTTGCGTTAAGTTTTATTTCTATGGAATAAAATATTGTAGAGAAATTTTTAAGTAAGTACTTATATTACAGGTATGCTTTTTAATTCTCTTTTAAAAACCAAATGCAGCATAAGGATTTTAACTTTCACAAACTAATTGTGTGAAAAAAGTAAAAGAAAATTGTATTAAAAATTTAAAGAGAAGGAAATAAAAATTGTTCAAGTGTGCTAATTAATAACATAAATTTGTGCAACTGTGACCACATTACTATCGCAACAAACATCAAATTATTTATATGCAAATGTCTGCCCCTTTCTAGTTATCATTTTAAGATTTAGAATGAAATAAGTCTTTAATGGAATAAGTCCCAAGAAATGTCCAATTTTGGTTTGAGTTTTTTTTTCTCCTGTGGTACGTGTGTGGTCTCCTATTGCTGTTGCATTTGAAAACCAACATTCGATGAAATATCGTCCGATATTTGTGAAAATGTTGTCAAAAACTACCTCAAAAATTGATTGCTCTGCTACATTCTATTGTATTAGCATTGTGATGGAATAAAAGTATTTATTAAGAATTGTGGTTAACCAATACACCATTGTCTTCTTTGTAATATACTAGCTAGAGTGCCACAGAATTTTAACAGAATTTTTGTTTATCCTGACATTTCCTAGGTATGACAACAGTGTTGACATATACTCGTACAGCTGTGTACTGAATATTTTATTAATTGAAATTTAATATTAAGGGCGGGTTAATATGTATAAGATATTTTGTAGTTTTGATAATGGGTGGGAAAACGGTTTGAAATTTTGCCAAAATTATTATTTTGTTGTGAAGTATAATTCTTCCGGTTAGAAATTGAGTATTACTTCGTTCATATAGCTGGCCTCACAGTACTCCATTTGATGGGACCAATTTTCCAGCACTTTTTCGATTGTATGGCGTCTGATTTCGAATGTTGGCCCCTAAATGCTTAATTCTCTCTGGTTTATCGACAAAACACTTGTCGTTAATATCGCCTCACATTGTTGTATTAGTCCAACGGTGTCATATCGCAGGTGTTTGACGGCCAATTCTTAATACCATTTCGGCTTATTAAAGGGCCATCATTTTCACATCAATATCATAAAAATCGGATACAAAAAATCGGTTATCATGGTGCGATAGGTGTCTTCATTGACCGTAGCACCACGCGTATACTTTCTTAACTTCAAATACGAAAATTTTGCTTATTAACATACCCACCAAAGTGAGATTTTCGTGGAATTTCCGGCCAGTTGTTTTTGTTTTGAAAATAAATTTCCAAAAAATCCCAAAGTTGATCAAGTGCAAATGGATTTATTTTGTTCAGTGGCGGTAACATACTGAATTTTGTGACAGAATAGAATGAAATAAAAATTAATTTTTATCTGTCTGCTTGCCGTGAACATTTGAGAAATTATTAGATATACATATCTCCGGGTAGTTTTTATCGAAAGTGGGTATAAAAGCTGCGACCAGTCAGGCTAATACCCACATTCATTTACCAGCGCAGTCGAAGTGAGAATTGGCTTCGGTGTTGGAGTCGGAGTCGTATCTAAAAAATTTCATTGGTTAGAGTTGCAGTGGTATTTACATACACTGATTTAAACTAAGATGTGCGTCACTATAAACTGTAACACATCAAAAGTCAAATAAAAACTGACTGGAGTAAGCTAGAGTTAAAAATAAAACAGTTTTATTTTGCATTTTTATTACAGATTTATATTCTGTATTATTTTATTTAAAAATTAATTTAATTTTATAAAATTTTTTATTTTTATCATTATGCCATCCATAAGCAATGTTATAGTGTTTTCAATGATTTTTTTGGTACCAGCTGTCCATTTATATCGAAAACTAGTAATGGTTTTGGGAACAGATGTACTCTTCTTTAGATCTCTTTTGACCAGAGCCCAATATCTTTCAATAGGCCGCAGCTCTGGGCAGTTTGGTGGGTTAGCCTCTTTTGGAACAAAAATAACATTATTTTTATTATACCAGTCTATTGCGCTTTTACTGTAGTGACATGTTGCCAAATCTGGCCAGAAGAATGTTGATATGTTGTGCTGTCTTAGAAATGGGAGCAACCTCTTTTGAAGACACTCTTTGATATAAATATCTGAGTTTATTGATCCCAATGTAACAAACGATGCACTTCTGTTGCCGCAGCTACAAATAGCCTGCCAAACTAGGAACTTTTTGGGAAATTTTGATAGTTTATTAGTTCGGAACTCTTCAGAAACATTGCCTCTACTATCCGCTACATAAAACTCTTGGCCAGGAAGCTGCGCAAAGTCTGCAAAAACGTAAGTTTCATCACTCATTACACAACATTCGAACTTTTAAAAAAATTCTTTTTTGAGGAGTTTTGCTCTTTTTTTGCTTCAATATTCTTCTTAGCATTTCTATCCGGAACTTTTTGGACTTTTAATGTTTTAAGGCCAGCTTTAGCTTTAACTCGGCGCACAAAACTTTCCGAACATTGCACGCGCCGGGCCACTTCGCGACCAGAAATGTTTGGAAGAGCCAGCATAAGCTTCTCAACCTTTTTGGCTTTCGCGTCGTTCGTTACCAGTTTTGCTTTACCTGTTCCAGGCTTTCTTTCAATTTTTAGGTCTTTGTTGAACTTTTTGACCACTCTGGAAACACATTGCCTGGTCACGTGGACTTCCCTAGCAACTTTTGTATAACTCCAATATGGTTTTTTTGAATTATTTGAATAATTTTTGTATGCACTTGTCTTTGATTATCCATTGTGAACTAACTAACAAGTCGAATTTGACAAACTGATACATTTTAAAATCTGACACATTTTTCAAAGATATTGTGATTAAGAAAAATAATTTTGATTAAAGGTGAAAAAAGTTATTAAGAAAAATGGGTGTTACACTTTATAGTGACGCACATCTTATTACCCGTACAATAAGCTGTCGTAAATATATTTGAATGTAGTGTCAAAAGTATCTTGTTTAATTTTTATAAGTTTATTATTTTTTAAAAGTTGAAAGGGCTTTTTACCAGAGTGGGCAAACAAACAAAACATTTCGCAAAAGTTATAACAAAGTCATACACTTTTCAAAATTTTTTTAATGGTATTGTACATGAGCAAAACCAAAACAAATATTTTCTAAATGAGAAAGAGCGCAAATGAAATAATTAGCTTTTCGCTCTTGTGTTTGCTTTGTTATTCCGTCACATTCGTATAATTTGCTGTTTTTTCTCTTCTTCTTTTCTTTTTCTCATCTTCTTTCCTTTTTCTTCTTATTAATTTTTTGTTGTACCTACGAACATTTGAGTTAGCGTATTTGTAGTACTCAAAACAAAAACAATATGCAAAATTAAATGGGACAATCTTTCTCACTGTTTCTGTTTTATTTTTGTTTTACTCATTGTAAAGAATACAAAAAGTGAGATCAAACGTTCAGTTTTGTTTATTTTCCTACTCTGCTTTTTACATAAATACAAACATAAAAAGGTTAAAATATTAATACATTTTAATAAAGGAGCAAAAATCAAAAAATACTTCATAAAACAAACTCAAAAAATTATCCGTACAATATATTATTAATAACTTAAAAATTATTTTATGTGGTTTTAATAACGGGTATGATATCCCTTGGCTTTAATAACATCAGTTAACCGGTTCTTCATTGATAATACTAATTTACAAGTAATTTCGCGGCCAATATTCTGCCATTCCGCAGTAATAACGTTTTTCAGCATCTCCTTGCTAGTGATTGTATGTTGACGGATTTTTTTCTCCAATATTCCCCATAGATGTTCTATGGGGTTGAGATCTGGACTCTGAGGAGGATGAGGAAGCACTTCTTTAATGTTTTCACTTAACCATTCACATACAATTTTGGACTTATGTTTTGGGTCATTGTCGTTAACGAATCGAAAATTGTCTACAATGCCTAATTTCGCTGCACTAGATTGCAAATTTTCTTTCAAAATATTCAAATAATGGTGTTTGTCCATTGTAGTTTCAACAAACACAAGATTTCCGACTCCTCCTGCTGACATTGCACCCCAAACCATCAAATTACCATCGCCATGTTTTACGGTTGCTTTTAGATTTTTCAATTCGAGAGCTGTATTTTCTCTCCGCCACACGAATCTTCTACCGTCTGACCCAAAAATATTAAATTTACTTTCATCCGTAAATATCACAGTATTCCAGAAGTCTTCGGATTTGTTAACATAATTTTTGGCATACTCCAGACGCAGTTTAACGTTCTTTTTTGAAATAAACGGCTTCTTCGTGGAACACATGCTTTATATTGCTTCAAATGCAGAAAATTTCTTACTGTCTGTGCGTTAATAGTAACTTTCTCATGTTCTTGTATATTTTTGGCGATTTCCACTGCAGTAATTTTTGGATCCACTTTTACCATGCGTTCTATTTTTCGTCCCAAACGGAGATCAATAATTTTTTTACGACCTCTACCTGGTTTAATTTCTAATGTTCCTGTTTTATTGTATTTTTCAATTACATATTGAACCGAGGATCGAGGTTTTTACTATTTAAACTCATTTTTAATGTTAGTGATGTAAAGTTTTTGTAAGAAAATGTTTAAATCAGTGCTGACAACATAAGAAATAAAAAGTAATGTGATTTTTTTAAAATAACAGTAGTTTTGAGCTGTTTCATTCTCTCACTTATAGTTGTACGGACAATTTTTTGAGTTTGCTTTTTGCAGTTTTTCATTAATCTAAACGTTTACAACAACTTTAGGGATCGCTTGCGCTTTTTGCGTATAAAAAAATTTAAAAGACAACAGTTTATAGTATACAAAAGTATTTCTTAAACTTCGACCAGTATTTTAAAACATATTAAAATTTATGTCCGAAGTTATATGGTGTACGGGCAATTGTTTGAGTCAGTGTACATGCATACATACATACATAACTGACCTTTACAAACCTGTGTCAGGATTACGGCCTAGCTTCTCGCAGCACTCATGTTGTGTGTGTTAATTTTTTTATCCATTAGTACCGGGATTAAAGTCAACTCCGAACGAAAGACTTGAGAAGCTTTTTCATGGCAATCAATTAATCGCAGAGCTTTTGCCAGAAGACTGCTGAGAGGTAGTCCCCGAAAGAAATAATTTTGTCAGAGCTGAGATTTGAACCTGGCGCTATCGGCTTAGTAAGCCAAAACACTAACCACTAGACAACGGCGACTACAGTTGTATTTAGAACCTTTCTTTTGATGACTCCTCAGTCTTGGTAATATGAACTGTCCAGTGTCGTATGTACATATAAGAGTATTAGTGGTTAAAAGTTATGTGTAATTATTTATCAATATACATACATATCGCACACCTAGTTCAAAAGTGACACAACTCAAAAAAAATTTTTTTTGCTTTATTATTTTTACGAATAAACAAGTGCATTATGCATAGTTTAAGCATATAAATAAAAAAAAAATTTGAGCTGTGCCACTTTTGAACTAGGTGTGCGATATGCATGAATACCCCTATTGAATAATAACAAGGTAAATAATCACAGCAACAAACTGTATGTACAGTAGTTATTATTACAGTTTGTTTTTTACATACAGATCGAATATATGGATCTGTTGTTGCTTACAAGTTTGTTCAAATATGTTTGCTTACTTCCAAACGTACATATTCTGCATAAATGAGCATGGGTAGAAATAATTATCTTTTTTGGTACGCCTTATTAAGAGTGATTGCACATGCACAATTTGGTTTTTTCTTGTTTACGATACTTCATGTGCTCCAATATCATTCGATATTTTTTCTGTTATATGTACATACAGTGACACAAAAAAGTTTAGGCACATCACTATTTTCAGACTCTGTATTAATAACTTTTTCACACTTTACTTACAAAAATATTTTAGGTGTCGTTTTCAAAAAAAAAAAAAAAATACATTTTATTACATGTTTATATAAAAGATATACCATATTTCAATTTTTGTTTAGATATTATGTACTTAATGAAAAGTAAAAAAAATATTCATGATTTTAAATTAAAAAAGCTTGGGCACACATGTAATAAATCGAAATTAGGTTAAATTTGTGTGCATTTAACAGTTTTTCAGACCTTCTTTTGCATGGATAACTGCTTCTAAGCGTCTACGCATACTTCCAACTAAGTTAGAAGTGTTCTCGAGTTTTATATTTTCCCATTCTATTCGTATGGCCTCCTTATGGGAATTTTTTGATGTGATGTTGTGATTCCGTATTTTTTTCTCCAGTAGATGCCAAATACATATGTTCTATGGGATTAATATCCGTTGACTGTGGAGGTTTTTTAATTGTGTGCATTCCTCCACATTCTTTTACTACACATTTTCTCATAAAGGTTGCCTATGCCTAAACTTTTTTGATTCACTGTACATATGTGCATATGCATAGGTATGCACAAAATTTGCTGCTAATAGTAAGTGATGATTTTGTATGCTTAAACATCATGAATGGTCATGAAAAGCTGTGATCTGTTAAGAGGAAATCTTTAAGAAAACTGGCATCGTATTAATTGAGGTGTGAAGGGGATATATTTAGTTCCGTGTTAATAATAATTAAACCTGAATTGTATACAAATAAAATTAAAATTTACATAAATAAACTTATAATTAAAATTAAAATACTCTTTGTTTAAATTGAACAAAATACAACTGTTAATCTGACCACTTAATAAAAAACTAAAATAAATAACATTTAATTTAACTTTAATATTAATATTTATATTTAATTTTTAATGATTTTTCAGAGAATATCCCTGCGATCACTATACTTCTGTCATTACTGTTACACTTTTAATGACTGGCTGTCCACGAGTGGAAGTTCATTCGACTGCTTTACTTCTGTTACAAATATTGGATAAACGTTTCTTTGGTAATGTTGGTCCATTGCATGCAGAAAATGAAAAAGGTATGTTTCTACAGCCGTATTAAAATTATTCGTTTAATTGACGAAAACGATAGATAAGTAAAAAAAAACAAAACTATACAAAAATTAAACAAAAATATTAAAAATAAATAAAATGAAATTAAAGAAAAACAAGAATAAAAAAATATAAAATCTTCTAATATATAAAATTCTCGTGTCGCAGTGTTTGTTGCCAAACTCCATCGAAATGGCTCGACCGATTTTCATGAAATTTTGTGTGCATATCGGGTAGGTCTGAGAAGCGGTCAACATCTATTTTTCATACCCGTAAATATTAAGGTGACCCGTCCCAAGGGAAAATTTATACCTCATCTAATACCCAACTAACAAACTGATTTTGAATAAAGTCTGTTGGTGTCTTAACACAACTTTAGATTAACAAATGTAAATTTTCACATCTATATTTCATACCCCTAAATGTTAAGGTACCCGCCTCAAGTGGGTGTTTATGACTCACCTAAATAACATACCGACTTCGATGAAATATTAAACTAGATATGTATATCTTTGTACTGAAGAATGAATACGAATATGATTTAAGTTTTTTTAAGAAGTACTCAGAGGGGGCGATACAGGGAATATTTCTCCCTATCCCCAACTATTAAACTGGGGCCTTATTCTGTAATTCGCTTAAGCTAAAATACTAAAATTTTGGGTTTTTAAAACAGGCTGGGCGTTAGAATATATAAAGTTAAAAGGTTTAGAGATAATAGGCATGAAGCTTTTAAGTTACAATAAGCGTTCAAGAATTTTATTCGTACCCAAAAAGTCCTAAATCAAGTTATAAATTTTTAGCGATAGAGTTTTATCTTAGGAGATTAACAGAGTAAGGCCTCTGAAGTATCATTTATTTACATTTTTAGTAATGCAGACATTGATGTTGACTTTTGCAGTTTGGTGAAGAGTATCAAATATATTTGAACTAAAAAAAGGTTTCCTTTAATTTAATTTAATTTTTTATACCATGCAATTATTGAAATTTTTCCCCAATAGGTACAACGTTGAAAAGCACGTAACTTTTAATTTAGAATTTATTATTAAGCTATTTTTTTAAACGCTAATTCCCCTAAATGTAAAATTTTTATGCTTTGTATTTAATTTGTTTTTTGCTTTCTAGTAGGTAGTCATTATTTTGAAAAAATAAAATTTGATTATAAACGTAAATTCTTCTAACATATGTAAAAATTTGTAAAATATGCCATACAATTCTGAAAAAAATTGAAAAATGCAAAAGTATGCATTTATGACGCAATATGCAAAAATATGCCGTAACAAATAGGGGTTAAACGTCGTAGATTTTCCTAAAATGAATTAATATTTAGCTTTTTTTGTCATTAAAATTCAGAAAAAAAAAATGCTAATGTATATTTTTGGTTGCCCTACTTATTATTAATTTGTAAAAAGTTAAGGGATTTACGATATCAGTGACATTCATGCTTACAGTGTAACTCCCTTCCAAGGAATACCGGAAATAAAGAACAACGTTTCTGTAGGCAAACAGTTTTGCCGTGTCTTAATTTCTGATGCATTGATTTCAATACAAATTATTTTATTCGTAAAGTATGTGATGAACAGCAAAGACAATATGAAAGTTCACCAACAAAATGATTTGATTCCTTAAAAATTATTCTTTTGTAGTTTTAGTTTCATAATTCCTTTCCTGCGCATGAATGAATAACTGTAAAGACTACGAGGGCAGTATGAAATGTTCTTCGACTGATGAAAACTTCCATCCGTCATATAAACACTTGTTAAATAAACTTCATTTAAAACTGGCAACTCATTCATAACAGGGGTTCAAAAAAGGTGCTTCAGTAATTCAATTTTTTTTTTAATGGAAAAATTATAAATTCTTTGTGTGATTAAATAGTTCTCGGGACAAGAAATTCATAATTATGTGGAATGAATGTGTTTGATGAATGTGCTCCTTTATATGCAAGAGTACAAAATTAAATTGCTGAATTGTAACTTGGTCGTACAAGCATTGTAGATTAATTTTGAAGTGGTCATACACGATTGAGAACATTTTATTTTTCATCTAGAGTTATAGATGAGAAAGCTGTGAAAGGTTGCCAAAATCGCATTCGAATGAAAATTTTTCATGCTTGTTGGATTCGATTTAAGTGAAACAATTTTACATAATTATGTAACTAATAGTGCGTTTTTAAATTTATTAAATAGACAAGTGAACAGTCCGAAGAACGGTCTGAAACTGATGAATGAAAACGAAAACAGTTCAATCGGATGGCAACGGTTTTCTGGGATTGCAAAGCTGTTTTATTGAACGACTATTTTCAGAAAGGTATCAGATTACTATTGTTATCTTTTGAATCAATTGAATTTTAAAATTCGAGAAAAACGACCTGGTCTACAACACCAAAAAATTGTTTTCCATCACAAAAAGTTTTAGCAATAACGAAATTCAGCGATTTGAAGTAGGAATTTTTTGGCGAATTACATTGTTCTCCTGATTTAGATTCTAGGCTTAGAATATTTCAAACAGCCCTCGTACTACTTTACTGCTATCACATGAATAATTGCAATACATACTCTTAAAAACTAAAAGAGAAACTATTTTCAGGTTATTTTGTTCAGAAATTTTCATTTTTATTTTTATAATATTTCCAAATATAATTTCATCAAACATGTAAATTCTTTGATTGTGGTTTTTCAAATATATTTTGTTTTCGATTTTTTCTTAATTAATTAAAAATGTAAAATATTTTAGTGTGTTTGAGGCTCTAGGTTCGAGCCCCAGGAATGTAAAATATACATTTTGTAATGACACTTATAATGACAGGTTTTGAAATAATTTAATTTAATTCCTTGTCATACATTCTAATTAATACAAGTAATATGTGTTTAATATGGAAAAAAATATTTCATTTTATTTTATTAAGTTGGGGAGAAATTCTCGGATTTATAATTATTTCTTAAATAACTTTTGTGACTTTGTGTGAGTCCTACACTAACCGCAATAGTTTGGGGATAAATAAGTAAATAAATATACTTTTCTAGTTGACATTTATAAACGTTATCCTCTAATGGTAAATCAGAGGTTAGGAAATAAATTGCCTTAAAAACACACTTTTTTTTGACGAACAAATTAATGGATGGCAATATAAATTGGAAATATGGAAATAATAATGAAATATAGTGGCGGACAAATATCCGCCTTTATCACCAGTGTAAAATAAATTTCAACATTTCCATCCTTGCAAAAAGAAAGGAACTCAAACAACTGTTGTTTCCATTTTATTTTAGATGTCATAGTGTAAAAGCAATATGTAATAAAAAATTTTACGTTTTTTATTTTTGTATAACAATCATTGTAGTTCTATTGTCTTTTTCTTCTTTTTTCATGGTTCGCATACAAATCTGATATGGAGTAACAAAAATCAATTTGTTTTCTTTTAGCAAGCGAATGAAAGCATTCATTCGACATTGTTAAATTGGCTGTAAATACGATTAGCTAATAATTTCAGCTAGCGTGTTTATTAAAAAAGTGCCTTAAGGTGTAGGGGGTATTATAAAGTCAGGCTATGGGACCGATACCTTTCGTATTAATTTTTAAAATAACTCTTGTGCAGAATAAATATTGTTCTCTGTAATGAAACCATATTCTCGTCATATGCTTAAGTACGAGTATGCATTTAAATAAAAAGTTTATACATTGTGTTGTTTTTTACATGGTTTTCTTTTAATAATAAATTCAAGAAATTTGTACAAGAAATCTATTTATATTTGTATACACACCCACACATACATATATATTTCCATTTAATATTTATTATTTCATCAAAAGTGCATTAAAAAACAAAAACCAAAAACACAAACTTCGTTTGTAATTTGTCAGCAGGTTGACATTTAAAAGTGATGAATTGTTTTCTTTTTTTCGTCTTCTTCTTCTTTCTTTTTTATTCTCTATATAATTTTACGAGTATTTTAAGTTTAATGGCTTAAATATTAAATGTATCGATTTTTATTTTAATCGCTGCAATTCATGAATTTCATTCCAACAATTTTGATTCGTTATACGTTTGCGAGTTGATGAAGTGTTCGTACTGCAGGCACCACCCATGCCGCCACTATTACGATAATATTCAGATACTGCAAAGAAAGAGAGAGAGAGAGGGAAAAATTAAATTATATGGTGATTTAGAAATTATTTTTAAAAATTTCAATAAACAATTTATGAAATCTATAAAAGGAATAGTATTCGCTGTAAAATTATTTCCTTTGAATTACCATTTTTGATTAATGCGCCTTGTAAACGGGTTTTTTTTAAACATATTTGGGTCATTCGAAGTCAAATCAATCAGTGGGTGTAACCCACCCCCCGATTTTTATAATTTTTGCAGAAATATAGTATATCATAGAACTAAATTAAATACAAAGTTTGGGGGCACTGACACATCTGGATCCGGAAATATGAGGTCTTGAAAATCGGAAAAAAATACCAAAATGCACAAAGTTACACTTACTTAATTATCGTAATTTTAAAGAGTATTTGATTTAATATGCAACATGATTTTTTTTGAAAAAGGCAAAGGTCTATTCTCTTTACCTATAAGTCGGAAGCCTATATCTCCGAAAGCGATCTTTTTAAAAATTGGAAGAAAAAATATGCCAAAGATAGTTTCTTCTACAGTTGTGACAAATTTCGGAGTCTTTTTGGATCAAGAAATAAATATCAAATCGGAAAGGAAGGTATTTTACAAGGAGATAAAAACTATTCTGATAGGGGTGGGATAATATACCATTTTTCGATTTCGATTAGCTAGAACCGCTTATTTTGTGAGGTTCAACAAAAAAAATACTTGAGCCAAAAATAATAGATGCGCGATGGGGGCAAATGGTTTGTCGTCGGAGTCAAAGTTTCCATTGTGTCTACATCACTTTTAGTTTTATTATATTATTATTATTCCTTTGCACCAGTTATTTAGTTTTAGGTCACATTTTCGAAAGCTCAAAGAGGCTTGAATTTATATATATGTATATCGTGTTTTCGCAGGGTAAATATCTAATATATTTTAACTGCCAGGAGAATAGTTCTTTGGAAGAGATGTAAAAAAGTTGTCCGTTGTTATATGTAAGTATAGGTATTTTCCACCTGTTCGCATATATAAAGAAACCAAATTCTTGACAACATGATCGCCATGATTCACATCTCTTGTAGAGTCAATTTTTCAAGTATATATTTGTCCATATAATGGATAATATGTTGCATGCTCACCAGAGTCTCATACCATACCACTGCTCATTTTTATTTTTATATATTTTAATAATTTCAGAGTACGACCGACGGCTTGTACGCCTTTCGGACACAATATAGTTAATTTTTCTATTAAACTTACTTCTATAATTTTTATGTTTGCTCTTTCAATTAAATTTTACTGTATAAATAGAAGAAATCAGTCTAAAATGCATACAAAATCTAAAGAACCCACCCGGGTGGGTTTCGGGTTACCATGTATGTAAGATTTTGCGAATGCAAAGGAAATACGACCTTTTATTTCGCGTTATTTTGCCCTACAACTATGCAAATATTTTTCGTGATAAAAATTATTTAAGAATAATTCACGATTTCTTCTTATTTTTACGAAAATAAAAATATTGTGGTTGCTTCAGTTGTCTAGTGCGTAGTATACTAGACTGCTAGTGGGAGGATTGTAGGTTCGATTCCCACCAGAGATTCCAGTCTTAGTGATTCCGCTCGTAAGGCTTCAGAATATAATTTAATATTGAATTGTAATTTAGTAAATAAGTAAAAATATTTTGGGAATATATAAAAACCAAAGTATCAAATTCATGGATAGAACAATTTCATACATAATTGGGCATTACAACCCTTTTTCAGAGTTACGGCCTAGCTTCTGACAGCAACCATATATCCATGAGTTGTGGGACCTATATTTTAACATCGAATCCGAGCAACAGACTTGAGAAGCTAGTTCATGGCAATAAGTGACTCTCAAAGCTGCTAAGAGTTGGTCGCCGAAAGAAATATATTTTCAATATTTTGTTCTTTCAAGATGTCAGACCTAGGGTTTGAACCCTCTCTCTCGTCGGTCACATAAGCACAAAATCTGATTTTTAAATCATCACGAAATGACACACTATTTTGCAATATGCTACCAGCTTGTTTAAACAAAGACTTGCAAAGACGTGAACGTTCTAGACAATACTTGTATTAATACTTTTCACATTAAAAGCTTAATTTATTTAGGGATTTAGACAAGTGAACGAATAATTTTTGAATTCCATAATGTCATCTTTTTTCTATTCATTACCAAGTTAGCCTTAAGAAAAATTTAACATGAGCAAATGTTTAATGGAGCCACTGTCAGTGGCATACAGAAACTCTTTTTTTCTTCTTCAATTGTTTATAATTTACTTTCATTTTAGATTTCCTTTTGTGTAGGCGAGTAACAAGCCTAATGTCCCACATTAAACTACTGTATTGAAATCAAATCTACGACATTCATTACTTAATCAAACTGAGGTCTTTGCTGAATGTAAAATGCATACATACATACATACATACGTTACCACCAATATTATACAACCTAAACAAACAATTTTTTTAATTTGTTTGTTTGTTTGTTTGTTTGTTTGTTTGTGTTAATTAATTCAAAACCATTTTAGCAAAATTATTGATTCTTTATTTAGGGCCAACAATGAACATTTATGTTTCTAAGAAATTTATTTTTGTTTCTTAAACTAGTTTTTAGTCTGTGTATCAGTGTTTTTTTTCCTGTAATCAATCGATAATTACATAATTAATTTTTAAATAGACCATTTATTCATGGCTAAGAAGAAAACGAGTGATTGTGTTTAAAATTAAAATATGTAATCACTTGGCATGGCAATTTGTATTTATAATCAATATGACATAATTGTTCAAATTAAATTATTAATTCAACTTAAAAGTAAAGAAACAATATTGCTATAAACGTCTTATAAATTCTTCTCTACTACATATTCAAAACACAACCTCAAGTTAATGCTTTTAAGATACTGAGACCAAAGTATGTTCTTGAAAGGTTTGAACTGTGCTACTTTCAAGTTGGTCTTACATACACTCTAAATTAATTATGTAAATTTAAGTTCTTATTTTTTTAAAATTCAAGTTTAAAATGTTTGTTTTGTTTGAAAACATATTTATTTTTAATAATAACACAAATTTTAGTCAGAAATTTAAATTTACTATATCTTTGGTAGTATTTTTCAATCAGTTTTGTTTAAAAATCGGCAAAATATGTCTCGATGTCAACAAGATGCACAATTGCCAATTTAGGGGATTTTTCACCAAACTGGGGATTTTTCTTTTTGACATGTCGAAAAAATATTTAATTTGGTGATAATTTTGGGAATCGTAATATATCGTCGTGCGGGAGTTTATGTGCTTTATCCGATTTTTATATCTCGAGATAATGATGCCAGTTTAGGTTTTTGACACCAAAATTTTTAAAATCTGCAGTCGGTTTTCGGCTATTTATCTCCGAAACTGGACGATATTCCGAAAACGGATTACTGACTTAAAAAACTTGGGGTCGAAAACAAAAGTGGCATCATTAACTCGAGATATAAAAAAAATATGAAATGCGGATAGAGCACATAAACTTTCGCACGACGATATATATGTACATATATTTAAGGGGATTTTCAAGGATTTTTGCTCAACATGGATAAACTTAATTTTGTTTTAAATCTTAATAACTTAATATTGAAATTTTTTTTTTAAGTTTTAAAAATTTCCATAATCGCGTCAGCAGAGGCGATAATCGTCAATAATATGTGAAATAATCAATCGCTTAAACTCAGATTTCTTGAGCGATATAATGGGTGCTGTAGGCTCCTATGAAAACTTCACGTATATGCGTATTCTATCCTTAAGTTCCAGAATATTAAAACCAACGTCGATGTCTAAACTTAAATATGAAGATGACATTGAGAAAATACAAGATACCATAAAGACAGACTCCGCATATTTATATTACTGGCAGTCATGGATTTAGGATATGACTCTATACAACCACAAAGTTTAACATTGAAAATTAGAAGAACTTGTAGTTTGTATTTGAAAACCTTACTGCTACTTATCGTCGTATGAGAGTTTAAGTGTTCTATATGCCAAATATGCGTGTTGAGAAAATCGATCAAAATTGGCACAAAAAAATTCTGTGTAATTTCGGGGATAAAAAATCTGAATTTAGGGATGAGACACAGGAAAAAACTCGCAGCACTGACAAGATCTTAAAACTGTGACACATTTGCTTCAAATTAGTTACAAAAGTGTGTAAAATTAGGCAGTTTTGCCTCAAATCTACTGAAACATGTGCTTACAAAACTACAAAATAAAAAGAAGCATTAAAATGCATATTATTCGGCCTTATATTCCAATTGGCGACATCGTTGTCGTCTGACGACATTTTTGTAGCAGAATAAATGTAAGTGGACAATTTTGCCATATACATTTTTAATAGTACTAAGTTACAATAAGAATATCTAGTTATCGATACTATTTGCAAATCACAAATAAATTGGACAAAGTGGTAACATTTTATGGAGGTATATTTGTAGAAAAATTAAATGACAGACATTTTTCAGTTTTTCTATTGAATCCGCGCTTTAAAAATTTAAGTTTGTAAACCCAATTGCTTGTTCCAAAGCCGTTGGAAAAAATCAGGAGATGATAGCAAGGGATTGAATAGCCGAGTCGGGCTCTAATAGCTCAGATAAGGTAACAGACGATTGTAGTCTTTGGAGCGATCACCAGAAATTATTTCACAATAATTGGTTAACAAATAGAAATGTAGAAGGCCTCTTTGACGAGCTCTCTGTGTATTTACGTAATCCTGTAAGTCGATTCAATGAAAACCCTTTAGAAGTGTGGGCCGATTATAAGGATCAGTTCCTAAAATTATAATATGTAGCTCACAAGCACCTAACAATGTTGAAAGATCCATGCCATCTGAAAAGATTTTTTCAAAAGCTTCATCAGTTTTGGCACATCAAAGTAGACGGCAGGTTAAAAGGATTAATTGATTATTTTTTTTACAGACTCTAGACAAAAAATATTGGGACTTATGGAATCATACTAAATTTTGGTAAAACAAAATGCTTATTTTTATTGAAATTTTTATATTTTTTTGCTTATTTTGCTATTACGAGTATATACAAATTTGATAGGATGCATCGAAAACATCAATCTAACTTCACGATGCATCGCATCGGAAAAAACATCGATGTATTTTCTTCGTGAGCATCCCTAGTTCTGTGACATTGTATCAGCTGTTTTTAGTAAATAAAAAAAAATAATAATAAAGAATAGTATAAAAAACTATACCGCAAGTTTAAAAAATTAACAAAAGTGATATAAAAAAGCATCGGATTTGGGAGATTAATTCAAAATTTCTATGTTTATCTTAAATAAAAATTGTTATTAAAAACCAAAAAATTTTTAAAAAAATTTTAAATTGAAAAATAATACTGATGCCAGATTTTTAGCTGTCTGCTAGAACCACTTAACGAAACTTCGTTTTTAACAAGTTCGTAACAAACAGAACGGAAGGGAACAGGCAGATTAACGACTTATACCTATTTTTTATGTAAAAAACGGAAACCACTGATTAGGAAGGTAACAGAACGCAAAGACTATATCTACCTTACTGCTATCCCTAAATAAAAGCGGCAAGCGTTTTCTAGCTGTCAAAATTGTCAAAAACAATTTGTATGGAGCATCCCAAAATAACGCGGCGGCAACGCTTTGCAATTGGAAAATCCAATTTTGACAATTTGGTCGCAAAAGGCAACTAAAATGTAAACAAATAGGAAAAAAACAGGGTTGTGATATAAATATATGTTATTTGCATAACCATGTTTTATTCGCAAAGGCAAAAATAAACAATATATAAGATAATAAATATTAATATTAAATAAATAAATAAAATATAACAAGAATAAATAAAATAGTACTATAAAATTTAGTTTATGTTACAAACACCAATAGAGTAATGCAGTTTATTAAAATAGTCATAATTGTTATATAAGCATATGTTGTTGTATTACCCTGTTTTTAATGTTTTGACAAAACTTTGCCGCTCTTATTTAGGGATGGCGGTTCTGCGTAAGCGCTGAGCGTTGTAAAACGTTCCGCTTGCCGCTTTTATTTAGGGATGGCTCTTAAGACGATGTGTTGCAGTATATCTATACACTTTGTTACAAAAACAATTTTCATATCAACAACGCAACTTATCATCTACATAAGTGATTTAAAAAATCAGCCAGTAAAGCTCTTCTTTATTTTCAGTTTAAAGTTTGTTTGTTTTTATTTTTTGAACATCTGCTCCTGTTTTGACACGATTCTAAAATAACACAGATTACGAAAATAAACTTTACGCGTTTGTGTTTCCTTTTTCGCGATTTATTTGAATTTTGAAATTTAAATTTGGTTTTAATTATTTAACAAAATTATAATTATTTTAGGCTTATTATAATTTTTATTTACACAGCGTTCTCTGTAACGTACACATCGAGTAAAATACGGTATGATTGCCTTTCATTTTATGGTTGCAAGTATCATACGAGAAAAACAGTTCCACATTCACGTTTGTTTTTAAACCCTGAAAGAAAGATTATTGATTGGCATTAAAGAAAAATATCCCGATGTATACACTTTTGAATATGTTGTTGACTATTAACTCAGATAAAAGAAATAAATAAATAAAAAATCGGATGTTCTATGAAAATTTACCTGTTGAAAAAATGCTCATTTCATATTTTACTTTACACCTTCTCATTTAAATACATATACGAGTACGAGTACATTGTACATACATATGTATGTATATGCCTACATATGTAGTATATGCATATAGTGTATGCATGCATATATTGTGATTGATGGATGGTCTCTTTATTTGTTTTCATAATTTGTTTGCACATTCTGTAAATTTGTAAATCAACTTTTTTTAAAGACCATAAACACACATGGCAGGCATACAAATAACAATTTTTCAATTCATATGTATGTACATATTTGTATGTATGTATGTGTACATACAATTCGAAATGATATCGATCATTGAACATGATGTCAAATGGAGTGGAATATTCATATGTTTTCTTTTTTCAGCTGGAGAATATATTAAAGAAAAATCGTAAATTGATTAAAAAAATTTTTAAAAAATAAAGCAAAAAAAAGAAGAAAGAACAAAATAAAATCACACTCTTGTTGTGTTTGGCTATTGGATAATTGGCAAAAGAGCTACAAATCAATAAGACTGCACCCACATACGACATGCGACTTCTAACACACTATGACGACATACATGATGATGATGATGATGATGATGATGATGATGATGATGATGATGATGTTCAATATCCAATATAACATTTTAAAATAAATTCGTCAAGATGTAAGTCCCTTTAGTCATTCAGCCAGCATGGTTGATTAAATGTGCGTACTCGTGTAACATGATTTATTTGGATGAAGTATTCCAAGTGGTGTCGATTTCATTAATATTTACTTTTCATTTCTTTTTTTCTATTTTTATTTTATTTTTATTTTATGAATTTCATAAATGAAAGTGTACGTGTCTAAATAAAAAATAAATATAATATTTTAATTGTACCTACAAAAAAGAAATCCAAAATATATCGCTTCTTTATTGCAACTCAATCATATTATTTAATTGTTTATTTTGTGATTTTTGAAATTCGTACTTAAGAATGGGAGTGTGTAAAACATATTTTTGTATAATTACGGCTTAAGTTGGAGCATATTTTTTGAAATTATAATACACAATAATAATAAGGTCCCTAGTCTAGTGGTTAGTTTGTTGGCAAGAGCTCCGAGTTCAAATGTCAACTCTGACATATTGAAAAAAAAAAAAGAAATATGAAAAAATATTTCTTTCGTAGTCGCCGTGGTCTAGTGGTTAGTGTATTGGCTTACTAAGACATGGGCCCTGGGTTCGACTCCAGGCTCTGACATCTTCAAAAAAAAAAAGAAATATGAAAAAACATATTTCTTTCGGCGACTACCTCTTAGCAGATTTCTGGCAAAAGCTCTAAGAGTAACTGATTGCCATGAACAAGCTTCTCGAGTCTGTCGTTCGGAGTCGACATTAAAACTGTAGGTCCCGGTACTCATGGATAAAAATTTACACACACAACATGAGTGCTGCGAGAAGCTAGGCCGTAATCCTGACACAGGGTTGTAAAGGCCAGTTATGTATGTATGTATGTATTTCTTTCGGCGACTACCTCTTACAAATCTTCTGGCTAAAGCTCTGAGAGTAAATGATTGCCATGAACAGGCTTCTCAAGTCTGTCATTCGGATTCGACATTAAACTGTAGGTCCGGTACTCATGGAGAAAAATTGGCATACACAACTCGGGGGCTCTGCTAGGCCGAAACTTTAAAATAGGGTTGTAATGGCCAATTGCGTATGAATGTAAGGCCCTTAGAGCAGAGATTGGGACAATTGCAGTACTACAAGCATAAGTGCTAACAGTCAGCAAAAACAAAGACAGTAAACCCATCGATGTATTTCGCTTTTTTTCGGGGATATTAAAATTTTATACAGCCATTTTGCCTTCCTTGGTTACCAAATCTATATCTATATACATATATAAAAATGAATGTGTGTCTGTCGTTTGTACTCAGTAGACTCTCCGTGAAAATTTGAGAAATATTAGGTATATCACCGGGAAGGCTCTTGTCATAAAGTGGGCGGAAGGAGATAAATGAGCGTGCTAACTTCCATACAAACTACATACTGGTTTTGGTATATCTTGAGAACGGTTTAAGCTAAAGTTACTAAATTTGGTGTAAATGATTTCTTGGTCAAGGTAAATTATAAGTAAGAAAATAGACGTGGTACCTCCCATACAAGTTATGTATACATTTTTAAAAACCTTGAGAACGCACTATGGTTCAGAAGACCGATTTTTGTCTCCAAAACTATTTAAATGAATAAAACGGCATTTTTGGTATTATAAATCTTATAATTCTTGTACGAGTATATTTTGCAGATTTGAATTCAGCTTTGTATACAAACAAATTGCTACTGATTGTATATTTTTAAATAAAAACTCTTTTTTTGCAATTCACTTTCTAATATTAAATTAAAATCTTCCTAATCTTCTACGTCACGTAAATCCATGCTTTCATCGGTGCTGTTTTTAGTCCGTCGGCTGGATCTACAGAAACCTCTCAATATAAAAACTCGAATTAGCTAAACGCTTTTGGCTGTGCAGTCCTGTGTTCACAAGTAATAAAGAAACAAGAGACATGTTATTTTTAAATTATAATTTAGACAAACAGCAAACTTTATTTTATAATTTTTATCCTTCGCGGGGATTGAACCTCGGTCGTTTGAGTTTCTGTACGAGCTCTCTAACAACTATACCACGACCCCCCGGGTGGATTTAAAAATCGACCAAGTAACAAGGAAAATCGTATTCTAGGGATCAAAATAAAAAACTTTGCCCAAAGAACCATACCTATAAAATAAATTCTGATGTTCCTTGTTTTCACCCAAAGGTCAAATTTTGACAAATCCCTCTTTGACCTATGTAAAGTACACCAATCGAGTCTAAATGTATGAGGAACCCCACTTCCTTGTCCTTTTTGTCCCTACAAATCGTCCCTAGTTCTCACACTACAATCTGTTAGAAACACAAAACAAACTATCGGACTTTTAAAAGGAAGATGTACAAGATCAGAACAACCTTGCTAACAATGTTTTTCTTGTGGACAATTCTTAAGCTCAGTATACACTGAGAACATAATTACCAATAACAATTGTAAACAAATTATATGTTAAATTTTATTTATTAGAAATCGGTATTTAATCAACTTTCAAAAATATATTTTTGTATAATATTTTATAGTCAAACTGATTCATTGAATCAGTTTAATGAAATATATAGAGAAGATGTTCTTATTTGACAAAAATCACCATCAACTTATTATTTTTTACAAAGTGGACTTATACCACTTTTACAAATTACTGCCTAATTGTTTAGGAGTTCGATATCGAATGTTAAAAAACAAAAATTTTCTTTTTTTTTTCATTTGACTTCATTTACTTGAATTAATATAATTTAAAAAAAATTTAAAGTGGTCTCCTATTGTTCACATTTTCAATCCAATACTAAAAAAAGAAAAAAAAATATTTTTTTTCTCTACAAAAAACTTTAAGGTCTTCTCGCACTTATAATGATTAATAATGGTCTTGAACAGTTGCAATAACCCTTAAAATATTAACACTAGATTTACCGCACCAGTCAAAAGGACTGGTTTTGATTTATTTACCACAAATATTGACTTTGTGTGAATATTTTTTCCCAAAACTAGTATATGATTTTTATAACGACAAAAAAATATAATTAATTTGATAACTTGTTTTGATTTTGTGTCCACAGATTAAAAATAAATTTTTATTTTTTATACTTATACCGGTACCAGTCATTTTGACTGGTGTGTTTTTCCATATCATCAATCGATTTTTGTTTATATTTAGCATACACTACAACCTTTATTCGTGTTCCCAACGAGAAATATTATTGAAGAGGAGGTCAGCAGTGCCTTCTTACTATTGATAGACCACCATGTATTAGACTATATAAGAACTTGCACCGAATCAGAAGCTTCTAGAGTTTTGGGGAAAAAGTGGACACTTTCACAAGAAAAATTGAAGTCCTCATTGGAATTCTGTTTACACGTGTTGCATACGAAACAAAAAGTTTAAAACTATCGTATGTGTGGATCAAAAAATGGGCTCCTGAATTGTTTTCCAAAAGTATGAGTAGGCATGGGTTTACAGAAATTTTACGGTTCATTCGGTTCGATAAAAGAAATGAAAGAAGTCAACGCTTACAAAATGATAAATTTGCGTTAGTGTCGACTGTTTGGGATAAATTTATTGCCAACAGTCAAAACTGTTTCAAACCGGGACCATATATTACAGAAGATGAGTAATTGTTTCCTACGAAGGCCAGATGTAGGTTCACACAGTATACGCCACACAGACCAGATAAGTTTGGGATCAAATTCTGGCTGGCGTCCGATGTTGAAACAAAGTACGTAGTAAATGGTTTTCCTTATCTAGGAAAGGATGAGACACGAGATTTGTTAACACCTCTCAGCGAATATGTAGTAATCAGACTAATGCAGCCGTATACATGTCTTTCTTTACCCTCCAAATTATTAGAAAAAATACTATGCTGGTGGGTACAGTACGTTGTAACAAACGGGAACTGCCAAAAATTTGTAAAGACAAGAAAGATGGTATGGCTCGTTTTTCAATATTACTATATGCAACAAATGAATGTACTCTAATAGTTTATAAGAGTAAGCCCAACAAAAAAGTGGTTTTATTGAGTCTAAGCACAATGGCGTCAAAATTGATACAGACAACAGCTGAAGAGCTTACTTCTGACTTTCAGTCTTCAACCCAAGATATAGCAAGTGAAGCTGATCGTCCAACATCCAATATTCCAAAACAAAACCCCATCCAATACGTAAATGGTGCCAAATCGGGTTCTGTAATAACAATAAGACAACGATAAATTGCGATGTCTGCAAAAAATATGTGTGCGGAAAATGCACAGAAAAAAAGTTTCTATTTGTAAAAAATGTGAAAATCCATAATTATTTTGAATAATAACTAAAATACAGCTCCTGACTTCTTATTTATTTTATATTTTATTAGTTCTGTTTATTAATTTATTATTTTTAATAGCAGATACAAATTCTACACATTGAAAACACTTATTTTTTAATTCCAGTCAAAATGACTGGTGTTGGTATAAATAGGTATAAAAATTTGTTGGTAAATCTAGTGTTAAAAAAAAAAACGTTCTTACCGTTTATTCCTACATATTTAAGTGGAAAATTTACGTGCATTTTGTTACCCGCCCACCTTTCACAGTTTGATTATGGGGAATGCAGAACAAAATGAATCTTTTCAAACTTTATAAAATGTGTTACTGTTTGAAGGAAAATAGAGCAAATTTTGGCTAAATTACACAGTTTTCTATTTTGCTGCTTTTGCATAAAAATGTTCATCAATTTAGTTTCGTTTGAAATTCAAAATTCTACATAAAAACGCTTTTAATGATTTAAGTTTGTGAAGTTTTGCGGCAACATATTTTGTCCAAATTTTTCTAAATATTTGACCTCTTTTTCTGTATTTACAACAATAATAGTCTATTACGCTTATTCTTTAAAGAAAAACATTAAGGAAATCGTTTTGAAATTTATATTGAAAACAGCAATAAAAAACGAAATGGTTTATTTTTTTAATTCAAAATTTCAAACGTTCAAAATATTTCTTTTTATAGAATGAGGTTTTAGATCCTTTTCAAACTTGTTAACTTTTTTATTTACACAAGTAATGAAACATTGTTCATATTTCGTTGAGTTTTAATACTCCATCTTCATTAGGACAGATTATAAATTTTTTTTAAAGTCGCGTCTTTTGTTGTTTTCTTTCGTTTTTTAATAGATAACTCGCTACCCCTATTTAAATGAAATTGAAGGTTTTATATATTTTTATTATTAAAAAAAATCTTAAATCAGCTTTAGTTTACATATTAGGTAATCATTCGAGTCGTCTATTGTTGAGTTGTTTAGTTCTTTTCTAATATTCCAGATATTTCTAATTGTCTGGATCATGCGAGAATTCTAGTTCTGTACTTGTGCTACCATGTGGTTTTTATCTTTAAGGGTATTGAACTTCCTCAGCGAGTGTTCAATATAGTCCTATTGTCTTTTCACAGCATCCTTCTTATAGTAAAAATCGTTCGAAAATCGACTTTCCACAATTTTTAACTCGTGTATACCATTATTTTTAATACATAATATTATTTTCATTTGTATTTATTTGACTCTATATTGTCCGCTCCAACTCGACCTTTGAAATACTGGAAAGCTTTACCTAGCTCTGGTTGGCCTGGCACTCCATATAGGAAGAGAGTTGTTGGTCTGTGCAACTTAATCCTGTACTTCGGGCATCAGGAGCCCCAAGATTGCTTGTCATTCGGGGTGTGCGGAATTTTTGCGGATGGTTGGGTGCGGCTCTTCAGGGATTATATCACCTTCTCAGCAAGCAGGGGTGCTACTATCCAGGCAATGGTAGTACCAAGATTGCTATTCCTTTGTCATAGGGCTCTCGATTGGAGCGGCTTAGCTTCGTCATATCCGATAGTTGGGAGTACTGTCTTCATACATTTTTGTGCAAAAAATATAAGGAGTGGACCTAGAAACTTAAAAGTTAGCACGGAGTATTATATTGACTAAATTAAGAAAATAAAATAGTTTCATGAAAATCAGCCACACCCATCGCTCACCGCCCATACAATCAAAATGGCTATTTTCACATAAAACCTTTAGTATAAAAGCAAAAGTCTTAAAATTTAGTACATATACTTCTTAGAAAAGTCAAAAGACGCATACCAAATTTCATTAAAATCTGCCACGCCCATCGCACCGTCTTGCACTCTGTGAAGGCGGTATTTTGGTGACAAAAATTCGATTTTTTAAAACTATTTTTACAAATGAAATAATTCCGTTCCAAAGAAGAGTTTTTCACTAAAGAGAAATTCATAATTTATTTGATTGAAAAGAAATATTTTGTCTTAGAAAAAGTCTACTGAAGTCACTTAAATATTGTAAAACGAAAAAAAAAAAAAAATACGGCACTTCCTTTATAATTCGTAGAAATAGTTGTTTAGATTGCGTATGTAGTGTAGTAGATATGACCGAATTAAAATTGTCTTCTAAGCTTCAAAATTTGCAGTTTTTCTTTTAAATAAAAGATAGGTCCGGCTATATATTCACCTTATTACTATAACCGAATGAACCCTAAAAGCCTATTCTTTGAATTTACAGATCGTTAAACAAACTTATGAATTTTCTTAAAATGGCCGGGAAAACTGCAGTCAAGTAGCAATAAAATCTGTTGCAGAAAAGTGCAATCCTAGGAGTATGCAACATATTTTAATACAATTACATGATTGTCTAGAAAATTTTTCCTAACTATTTTTAGTTTCTTAAACCGGAATTGCTCAGGGGCAAAAACGGGCAGCTGAATTTGTAATAAATAATTAGCTGAGAATTCAGGCTTTAATTTGATATAAGTACCGGGCTGGAGCTCGTTGGAGATCAGAAGATGCAATCCATAAAATTTGGAGAAAATATATATTTTTGGAGAATTTTTTGTTGTAAAAAAAATTTTTTTTTTAAATTTGAAAAATTTTTTTTATTTTCATATATATCATAAATAAATTGTATAAAAAAAATCTTTATAGTGTTATTACAAGAGTATTTTAAAAGCATGAAGCGATGGAAGGTAGCGTATATAATACGGTCGTTTTAAACGCATTCACTTATGTCAACTTTGAATGTCTCTGGACAAAAAAGTAATAAAGATATAAGCCTAATATTTTTAATAAATGATAATTAGATTGTTTATTACAAAATATAAAAAAATCAGGTAGATCAGAAAGCATGAAAAAAATGAATTAATGCCGCTCTTGAATCAGTGGGTGGCGCTGGTCTGACGCGTTGTACTACCCATACAACTGGGTACACACGTTAATTACTTTATTGTTGTAGGTCCCGGTACTCATGGGTAAAAATTTACGCACTCAACATGTCTGCTGTGAGAAGCTAGACCGTAACCCTGAAACAGAGTTGTAATGGCCCATTATGTATGTAAATTAGAAATAATTTTCTTACTCCATTGGTTTTTATCGGAATCGAATACTCGATCACTGGCAGGTTCGAATATGCATTTATTTATTTATTTATTTATTTATTTATTAAGTCTATAGATAACATGTCCTTACAGACTAAGCAACAATGTACATATATATAATTTAAATTAGGAATTAAAGTGTAAAATAATTTTTCTTTTCAAAACGACATTACTCTCAGAAAGATCTATAATATTATAACATTTATTAAAATTCAAACAAATGCGACGAAATGGATCGTTATTTGCATACACAGATCTATAATAATTTAAACTTAACAGCTGAAAGGTCCGAGTAGGTCTAACTGGAACACTAATATTAACTTTACCAAGCAGGTCTTCGGAATCAACGTCACCTCTAATTAGTCTAAGCATAAAAGAAACGCTAAGCATAATCCGGCGACTCTTCAAAGTTGGTAACTTAATAAGACCAAGTCTACTTTCATATGACGGCAGCTCATAAGAATTCCAACCAAGGCCTCGTAAACAAAATAATAAAAACTGCTTCTGTACAGATTCAATACTATTAATATGGATGGTATAGTAGGGATCCCATATAATCGAACCATATTCTAGTATTGGACGAACTAAAGAAGTGTATAATTGCTTTGTTATATAGGGATCCGAAAACTCCTTAGCCCATCGTTTCATGAAACCAAGAACACCATTAGCTTTGTTTACAGTAAGTGCTATATGGTCACGAAAATTTAGTTTTGAGTCCAACAAAATACCAAGATCCATAATCTTATCAACTTTTTGCAATGTATTACCATTTATATGATAGGTAGATCTTATCTCGTTTGTTCTAAAGAATGATATGTGTTTACATTTCTTAACATTTAATTCCATTAAATTTATTTGGCACCATTGAAAAATTTTATCGATATCTGACTGCAGAAAAATATAATCTTGAGGGGTATTCAAAGTCATGCATATTTTTACATCATCAGCATACATTAAAATTTTCGAATATAAAATAACTGATGGCAAATCATTAATAAATAACGTAAATAGTATTGGTCCTAAATGGCTGCCTTGGGGAACACCAGAAGTAACTGTAATCTCATGCGATAAAACATCTTTAATCTTTACTTGCTGAGTTCTATTGGATAAATACGATCGTAGCCATTTCAAGCTTGTATTACTAAAACCCATATAAGATAATTTATGAAGCAAAACATCATGATTTACTTTATCAAAAGCTTTAGAAAAATCGGTGTAAATAACATCAGTTTGTCTCTTACGTAAAAAGCCTTCATGTATCATAGATGTAAGTTCTAAAATATTAGTAGTTGTAGAACGTGATTTGCAAAAGCCGTGTTGACATTTAGAAAGCACCGAAGATATTTGATGTGAGAGGCTATCGGTTAAAATTTTTTCAAGAAGTTTGGGAATAGCATTAAGTTTTGCAATTCCTCTATAGTTTGATACTTCCATTCTACTACCACTTTTAAACAATGGAATTATAAATGATTTTTTCCATACAGCTGGTAAATAGCATAATTCTATAGACTTGTTAAATATTCTGGTAATTGGATGGCACAAGGAATCAGCACAATTTTTCAAGACACAAGTGGGTATTCCATCAGGACCGGGATTACAAGAGTATTTAAGAGACTTTAAATTGGATAAAACAGTTAAGTAGTCAATAGATGTAATATGTATGCCAGATGAATGCGAAACTTCAAAAGGATATTGTGAGTTCCGGTTGTATATATTTGTAGAATATGTTGAGGCAAAGAATTTAGCAAACAAGTTACAAATCTGCAATTCATCATCAATAGTGTAGGAATCATATTTTAAACATTTAGGGTAGTAGGATGCTCGACGTTTAGAATTAATGAAGGTATAAAATGATTTTGGATTAGTTTTCAATCTAAGTCTCATGCGAGCAATGTAATTATTGTATGCCAATTTATTTATATTATTATATTCACAGCGAGCAATTGAATATTTTCTGAAATCCACCGCAGAGCCAGATTTTTTATAAATTTTGTAAAATTTATTTTTCTTATTTTTAGCTCTAGCTAAGTAGTTATTATTCCATGGAGGACCACTATTAAAACGAGAAGTTATTTTGGGAACAGTTTCAGATAAACAGTGTTGTAAAACAGAGTAAAAGTTCAATACAATATTGTCGATGTTATTTTCAGATAAAATCGAATTCCAATCAACATTACATAACAAGTAATTAAGTTTTGCAAAATCAGTGCGAGAAAATAAATATACTTTCCTATTATTATAAATGCCTCCATTAAGAGTGTATTTTTTCATGTTTACGTAAAGCTCAATATTTAGAGTAGGATGATGATGATCTTCAGGATATGTAATTGGAGGAATTCGCCGCATACATACGTCCATTGGCACATTGATAAAAGCAAGGTCCAAAAGTTTTCCATTGGCATTTTGTATGTCGTTAATTTGGAAGAGACCAAAGCTGCACAGTGATTGAATGAAATCATTTGATGCTGTTGGAATTAAATAATAAAGTTCGTCAGATATGTTCCATTGTATATTCGGGAGGTTAAAGTCACCAAGAACTAAAACTATATCCGATGGCTTAGATTGTTGCAGTACTGAACTAATCGCCGATATGTGCAATTCATAAATATTAGAAGGAGAATTAGGTGGGATGTAAGAGCATGTAATGAATAAATATAAATTTAAAAGATTAATTTTGACAGCAATAAATTCAATGTCTTCATTATATAATACTCCAATACTCTCACAAGAAAATAAATTTAAAACTCCAATAAGAACACCTCCACCAAGTTTATAAAGACGATCACATCTAAATAATTGGTAATTAGGACATAAAATTTCGGCATTATGAACATTATCATTCAACCATGTTTCAGTCAAGACTATTATAGGGCTGGTAAAATCAAAGCTATTTGCATAAAGGGTAGTTAATTTAGTGTTAAGGCCACGCACATTTTGATAAACTATATTTAAAGTGTTGTTAGAAGATGAGTAATACTGCTTATCAACACGTTGCTGATTTGATGGTTTTTTAATTAGTTTTTTGAACGAGACTCAGTAATGTTTGGAAGAGTTACATTATCATTACTTATACTTTTATATTGGAATTCTCGAACAATTGTATTTTTAGGCCAAAAATTTGAGTCAACGACGCGGTCAAAAACAACTTCTGGTACAATAATCTTAAATGATGCTCGATTTCTTGCATTAATTTTAAAAATTTTGATATCATTGTGATAGTCTTTACTAATTTTATTTTTGATGAAAAATTCTACATCGAGAACTGAGGTTTCGACGGCAAAACGGGATGCGAAAATTGTCTTCAAAAGCGGTATAACTCTTAGTGGTTTAGGTCCAGATGAATCTTGATTAACCTGTAAGGCTTGATTCATCTGGCGGGAAGTTGTAGGAATTACAATCTGTTCGGCGTTTGAAGGTAAATTCGGAGAAAAAACCATTAATTCAGAAGGATTGTCATTTGATGAATTGTTAAAGCCAGAATTTGGAGGTTGAACAGAAATTTGAAGCTGCTGAGGTTGATTTAAAATATTTTTGGAAGACTCACAAGTAGTAACAGCTGAATCTAGAGACAACGGGTTATGAGTGATGCCAACTGGGGTTATGGAGGAGTCATTTATTGCAGGAATAACAATTTTCTTTGGCTTAATTTGCTTATCCGAGGTTCCAGGGGAGTTAGAATTAGATGACTGTTTAGCAGTTGCCCTGCGTTTTGGCTTTGGAGAGGTTATGAAGTTTTCCAATTTCTTATATTTTGAGAAAAGTTCCTCATATTTGTCTAGTTTAGACTGTAAAGCCAAAAAACTATTCTTAATATCATCAAAGTCCTCTCTATAGTTCTTAAAAAAATTGTAAAATTCAACTCCAACGATGCGACAACTAGGACAAGACCAATGTAGATTTTTAGATTTATCACCCAAAGCGTCGGCATCGCGTGCTCTAAGACCGCTGCATTTCAGGTGACAAAGACCCAAACACAGCCAGCACGACACCATGCGATCCTCATCAGCAGCATTACAATTTTTATTAACACAGTTCATAGCTCGGTTTTTTCAGTGTTAACTACAAAATACAATTCACAATTGAAAGCTTAATGTAGGTACTTGTCTACAATAAAAATATAATTTCGGACAAAAATTTGTTAAAAAGTTCAAAACAGATTAGAAAGCTTTTTTCCTGTTGTTGTTGCTCTTATATATTTATCTTTAGTTTATTTTCTTTGTCCTTAATTTGTTGTTATTTTATTGTAAATGTTTTGATTTGTTTTTTTTTTTTCTTTTATTTTCGTTATATGTAATTATAGTCACTGTAATAGTTGTTTGTTTTTAATTCTGTCTCTTATTCTCTTTTATTTTAATGTTTAACTTAAACACTTTCTTTTGGCACAGAAGTTGAAATTGTTGTTGTAAATTTCTATATTTTGTTTTGTTTATGTTCTGATATTTCGGCAAAAACAAAATTTTAAATTGTTATTGTTGTTTTCTATATAAAATAAGTTTATGTTTTGATATTGTTTTAGCGCGAAAAATATTAAATTGTTTTTGCAGTGATTTATTTTTGTATGTTTAACGTTTTGTTATTGTTTTGATTTATTTATTTTTCAATGTTTATAGTTATAAAATTAACAAAGGCAATCCAGGTATTAATTTCCGATTTTATTTTATTTCTTTTAACTATTTAAACAAATTAATTAAGAGGGTTTAAAAAAAACACGTCTGCTCGCTACGAATATCTCTTTGTATTTACCTCTTGAGCATTCATTTCTTCTTAAACAAAAATTGTGTCTGAATCACGAGTATTCATCATTATCTGCTCAAAATGTGATCATAAAGTAATGTGCACAATTTAATCACATATACAGTGGCCGACAAAAGTCTACATACGACCCCTTTTTTGCGATTTTATCAGTCCAAGTGAATAAATGAAAAAAATAATGATGCAGTTTTGTTTCAAATCTATATTTATTAATATAAACCAAAATAATATTTATTCCGATATAAACTTAAAAAACTATTCAAGAAAAACTATAAAAAACATTCGACAAAAGTCTACATACGACAAGAGTGTTCACAGAAAAACTTAGCGTAAATGTAAAAAACCATCACCTATTAATAAAATTAATATTTTGTCGGACCCCCACGGGCATCTATAACTGCCTGCAGTCGCCGAGGCACCGAGTTCACCATATTTTCTAATTCTAAGGGTTTTATGTTCTGCAATTCTTCTTGGAGCCTCTGTTTTAACATTTGGGCATTAGTAATTTGGTAGTTACGTATTTTTCGTTGTAATATCTCCCAAACGTCCTCAATAATATTTAAATCTGGGCTTTGAGGTGGAGTGTACAGCTGTCTGGGAGCATAGTATAGCAACCAATCTTTCACAATTTGAACAGTGTGCTTCGGGTCGTTGTCTTGTTGGAAGTACCAATTTCGACCAAGGCTTAGCATATCGACGGAGGGTTTTAGATTCTGTTCTAGAATGGAATTGTAAAGGTGCCGATCCATATTACCCTCAATGAACACCAACTTTCCTACGCCAGAAGCAGCCAAGGCACCCCAAACCATTACACAACACCCACATGCTTAACAGTAAAAATTATGTAAGTATTTAGGAGCCAGTATTTCTTTTTCACCACACCTTAGATCTACCGTCACTACCAAAAATGTTATTTAGATTCATCAGTAAACAAGACCCGCTTCCAAAAATCAAAACCTTTGTCAATATCCTTTTGGGCAAATTCTATACGAAATTTGCGTTTTTTTTCACTTATTAATGGGTTTTTTCGAGCAGTTCTGCTAAAATAACCATTTTCATTCAATGTTTTTTGAATAGTACGGGGATTTACAATCACTTCTAATCTTGTTGCAAGCTCTTCGGCCAATTTTGTTGTATTAATTTTAGGGTTTTTGTCAATTTCTTTTAAAATAAAGCTTACATCTCTGCGAGTAAGTGCTTTTGGCGTCGACGACTACGACGCTTATTTTCAACAGTTCCACTATTTTTATAATTCTTAAATATTGTCTGAACTGTAGATTTACTTAAATTTAATAGTTTTGCTATTTCTCCAAAGGATTTCTCTTCAGATCTGTACTTAACCAATAAATTTCGGATATCAATTGAAATTTCTTTACAAGAAGATATTATTTTACTTAAAGACTAAATTACAACTTAAAGCTGTTTAAAACAATCTATAAACTTAACAAAGAAAATTTTGTAATAAATAACGGCGCTATCTCGTTATTTAATAGCAACAAACGCCTGGGTATGCTGATCGTATGTACACTTTTGTCAATGCATTTTAAATGTTTTTCTTGAGTAATTTTTCCTATGTTTATTGAAAAAACGTAAATGTTGGTCTGCTTTAATAAAAATGTATTTGAAACAAAACTGCATCATTACTTTTTTATTTAAGTATCTTGGGCTCCTAAAATCGCAAAAATATAGGTCGTATGTAGACTTTTGTCGGCCACTGTATGACCATTTTTATAATCAAACAGTTTTCAATCTACTCGCTGAACAAAATATCATTAATAACGGACTTAACACTCACATTTCAACATCCTGGATTATCAATTATATGATAACATACTTCAATTCAATTGTATTTTGAATTAAACACTTTTGAACATAAGCCCGACTCATTTTCGACTTTCTATTTGAAAGTGTATGTATACAATTTATTAATTGTTAGGGGGGTTGCAGGGTAGTTCCTAATTTTGATTTTTGTATTCATTTCATAATCTCAAGCTCAATTGGCAACCAAATTAGACGTTTTATCCTTAGCATATGTTACCAGATTTTGTATATTTAGTGGAGAGGAATGGGGCCTAGAATTCCGATTTTGTTTTTTGACCGAAAACTTCATTTGGAAAAAGTGTTACTGTAGAGTTCATTATACGTTTTTGAGCCAAAAACTCATTGTGATCACGAGCTTGATTCACTATGAAATTTTTTGACAACAAAATAAACGACTTTACTATTCAGTAACTAATGCGTTTTTTTTTTCTAATATTTTTGCCAATGGTAGTAAAAAGCAAATAAATATCTTCCTCTTTTCTGGTTGTATTCGTGGGAATAAAAGGTTGTGAATATTGAAGGTGGTATAAAATTGTGCCTTCACATCACAGCATGTTAGCTTTCCAATTTCGCTTAACTTCACAGCAACCAGGGATTGTCAAGAGCTTGTTATGTCATTGTATTAAATTAAACTTTAAATTATTGTTTTTGCATATGCCAAATAGAAAAGGGAAAATATACGAGTATTGATTTTTAAGGAAATTTATAATTTTCCTTTTTTTTGTTTTTGTTTTTGTTTTATTAATATTGAATTTATTTCAGTAAATTTAGTTTTTCAACATACAGTTTTCTTTTTTTTAACGTCTGATAAACAGCGATAAGAAAAATTGGTTGGGGAATAAGAACAGCATAAGTATAGAAACGTATTGTGAGACTTCCATTCAATTGAATGGCAGAGAAAATTTTCATTATTTTCTTTGTTGTTTTTTTTTTATTGTTTATTTTCAATAAAAGTGTGTAAATTGACCTTGAATTGTTAAAGTAACGTCTTCGATTTTCCTGTTGCAACAACTGCTGTGGGATTTATTTAATATTTTCAGCAGAATTTCGTTTAAAATTATTTCAAGTTTATTATTAAATTTTTTGATTTTTCAATTATTGAAATTTGCAATGTGAGATTACTTTATGTCTTGTCTTGAAAAGGCTTACCTTCTTTTATACTGGGCTTTTTACAAAGGCTTTTTGGGAATACTATCATATACATATTTAACATATTGGCCGACTATGCTGCAATTTAACTCTCTTAGACTTTTTAGTGGGTTATGTTTAGGCTCATGTCTATAAAGAGACAAGCCCACAATGGCGAACGCATTATATTGCAGACAGAATGCCTAAATTGGATCCAGCGTATGAACCATCAACATCATCCTTAAGCATTGAATTATATACTTATGGATGATTCTATCGATTCAAATAAAGATTTCATACATTTGTCTAAATTTGAAGTGTTTTCTTTTAATTCAAATCCGAAAACCTTAAAAAAATCTCGCATTGGAATTAATTATAGTCTGTGTGTTTTTTTGTTATGCAAGGAAATTCTAACAGTGTCATTTATAATAAATTGTATTTTACTTTTTTTCAAACCATATTTGCTTAAGTCTACGGGTATATTGAAATTACCTACTATTGGTAAACGAATATGTTAAATTCAGATTCAGAAATACTTGGTGATTTCTATGTTATATAGTAGTAAGTATTAATATACATATACTCGTAAGTAGTTACTGGTAGTCTCGTATGCGTTTATGCACAGTTTTGATTCAATAACTACTAGTCGAGCAATTTATTTGACAAAGTTTAATATTGATTATATGTTCGTAGTTGTATTTTTTTTTTTTTTTTTTTTTTTTTATTATTAAGACCAATACTCAGGGGCTAACCCCTACTCATGCAGTGCATTGTATTGGAATGTGAAGATGGTTGATAGGTTTTTTTTTTTTCATAGATGTTTGTATATTTTTGCGCCTTTTATTGTTGATGAAACAAGTTGCTGTAAATTTATCCACTCGAGAGCCAGTGTTATACCTTCACCCTCGAATGATCAAACAGCAATTGCCTCATCTGTCGGTGGATGTTTTAATGTGAATGGTGAGCGTCTTCAGTAGATTAGCTGTTATCTTCCCAGAAGGTGGCGCTGTACTCCTGATCATTGGTTTTTGGTGGAATGGATTAGAAATGTCAGGGGGCGGTTTCTTGCGGATGGTCTTGCTGGAATTTAAATTTAAATTTTTAATTTAAATTGTAATTTTTAGAAAACCGCAAATTTTTATTTTTCTAATTTGTCCTTCGCTGGAATCGAACCTGGGTCGTGTGAGTTTCTGTGCGAGCGCTCTACCACTATGCCACGACCCCCCCCCACGTAGTTGTATTTGTCATTCATTACTGTTTTCTGTTTAATGAGCATTAAATAAAACAATAAACTCAGGTATTTAAAGTTTTACTGAAGTTTTTAAGTATGCCTTTTATATACAAGTAAGTACAATAGTATATGCCATGGTTTTTAAGATGTTAAGCCTGTTCTTCTTTTATTGCCATTTATTTTATTTTGGTATTTGAGAGATGCTCTACTTGCCTTTACATTATTTTGTCTAATGCTATGTTTAATTGATTATTTATTCCAATAACAATTAATGCATTTATTAATAATTTTTATTTCAAAACGTACTTGTTTTGTATTTTGACCTGTTGACCCATGTGCGTATACTTAATATTTGTGTTTCATAATTAATTATTACTCATACGTCCGTTTTTGATTTTTAAACAAACGAAAAAGAATTATAAAATAACACTGTTAACAATAAAAATACCAATTTATTTTACAATTTAATTTTACTTCTTTAATAATTGAAAACTTTTCTTGCTCGTTTCTATATACACATACATAATTGGCCATTACAACCCTTTTTTAGAGTTATGGCATGGCCTAGTTTGTCACTGCACCCATATTGTGTGTGTCAATTTTTATCCATGCGTATCGGGACCTACAGTCTGACTTCGAATCCGATCAACAGACTTGAGAAGCTTTTTCATGACAATCAGTTACTCCAGAGCTTTTGCTCAAAGACTGCTAAGAGGGAGTTACCGAAAGAAATATTTTTTCATTTTTCTTTCCTTCAAGAGGTCAGAGCTGGGGCTTGTACCCGGAGCTCACGTCTACTAAGCCAACATACTACATACTATTCGATCACATACGAGTATATATACGTTTTAACAACTTTAGTACAACCTAAAAATGCTTAAATAAACTGGGGATTAACGATACGAATTCAGCGGGGTCCAGTGTCAAAGAAAAATGTTAGTCAATCACCGGTTAAAATAAAACAATTTGTTACTAAGTTATAACAAATTACAATTTATTTAATTAATTCAATAGTTTAACTTATTACTTACCCTAGAAACAAAAGTTTGCTTTTACTTTCTCTCTAGTGAATAATTTCAATAGTATAAAAAATTTATATATTAAAACAAAACAACGGAATATTGTGCTCTGGGTGTCAGGGAGGACCGTGTATCGCGTTCAACATGTGTTACGCCAATGGTGGTAGTGGCGCTGGCCACCAAATATCGTTCCTGTTGAAGTGTAAGCACCAACTTCGGCAGAGATACTCCAATGCTCCCGTCGTCTACGCCAGTCTGATATACCGATGAAATTATTCTCACAGCTGGTATTGTAGACGGTACTACTAATGAATCGAAATACTCCTACTTCAGTTATATCACCTATATAGCTCTCAAAACAAAACAATATTAATTTTGCTTGGTATTACGTAGCAAACAAAACCAATATTGCATGATATTTACTTATATAATAAATGTATATACATATGTACGTACGTATATATTGATTATAGTATATTCAGCTGTTCCTTAACATTTGACACATTGTGGTGGTTAAATATTAACGGCCGATGTTGATTTTGAATAAAAAAAGTCATTATTTCCTTTGTTCAACATCTATAATTTTGAAGTCGACAGAATTTATTTTGTTTTTCTTTCGGTTTAATTATAAGTAGCTTTTCATTATTTGTATCTGGCATCACCGTGCTATTTTTCAATGCATTTGCAAATGATTTGCAATTGGCTGTTTTGACATTTGTTGCTGTAATTGCATTTCTTTTATCAATTTATTACACATCATTTGGATTCTTTTCTTCTATTGTATTACACATTTTTTATTCTTGTTCTCCTGTTGATTTATTATTATTCCATACAGGTTTTTTTTAATTCATTTGCATTTGTTGTAAATGTTCTTTTCTAATTTAATTTTATCTCTCTTCATATCTATGTATTTTTGATTGCGCATAACAATTGTTTTATTTAAAGTCTTTTTTTTATGGTTTAATGCGTCATCACACATAAAGCGTAGGTAGGACCCAGTATGCCAATATGCCGGTAGAGTAGTGGTTTACGAGTAATTTCGAACATTCTTTGCAGTCTTATATTAAATTCGAAATGGTCTGTTTATTTTTAAAATCGTTTAATATCCTTTCGATCACTTATCGTTACGATATCGATTTGCTATGAAAATTGTATAATTATAAGTAGGTCACCCAAAAATATGCTCTATAAAAATTTAAATGTTAAAAATATGCTCTATAAAGCTCATAATAAAGAAATATGTTGATGTAAAATATCGTATATTTTTTTTTTTAAATTTGAAAACATGAAGAATAACAATTAGCCACCAACCAGATAAAATAAATTTCCTTTATATTACATATCGCTCATTTGCAAGAAGAGTGACATAACTCAAAAAATGTGCTTTTTGAGTTATTAATGCAGAAACATGAGACGAACTGTATCTGTATAAAAACATATCTAAAAATTGTATTTTTATCTCTTATTTCACTGATATTTTTTTTAACTTTTATTTTTCCGTTGAAAAATAACTTTTTCTGCTGACCTTTTTTGGAAAAACTCTCAAAATAACCATAAAAAAATAACTTTTTCGATATAACTTATAACCGTTACGGTCCCTGGCTTAGATAAATTAAAGTGTTTAAATGCATTTATCTCAGAATTGCTTTTTTTGAGCTATGCCACTCTTCTCGCAATTGTTTGTTTATTCAATTCCAAAATTAACAAAAAATAAACATTTTTCAAAAAATTCAGACTGATAAGAATACAAAATAAAAGAGTAAAAAATTAATTTAAATTATTGTTTCAATACATAACAATCATATCGCTCAAATTTTTAAACATGAAGCTTTGTCGTAAAACGCTCTTGTACATAGAGCAACTTCTTTCGACATCAACGGAAGTAATTGGTCCAAATTTGAAAGCAAACGTTTCCTTGCATAATTTCTTGCGTTGAGCTCAATATGTTTCTGACTTCCGAGATGTTGTTTTATGGTAAATATTTTCTTTGTTGACACTGGCTTATTGCAAACTTTACAAAACAGAATATTCCTGTTAGTTTTAAAATCTCGGTATTCGCTAATAAATTATTTAGTCTGTGTGACACGGATTGCTTGATTTTCTGCATATTCTTAATTTAAAAATAAACTTTTAATTGAATTTTTTATATCATGCAATAATGGCAATTTTTCTCCAATAGGTACAACGGTGAAAAATACTTAACTTTTAATTGAGAATTCATTATTAAGCAGTTTTTTAAACGCTAATTCCTATAAATGTATGTAAAATTATTCTGAAAAAAATTTAAAAATGCAAAAGTATGCATTTATGAAGAAATATGCAAAAATATGCCGTAACAAATAGAGGTTAAACGTAGTAGATTTTCCTAAAATGAATTAATATTGTATTTTGGTTGTTTTGTGAGTAACATTCAGAAAAAAAAGATGCTAATGCATATTTTTGGTTGCCCTAATTATAAGTAATAAAATGACAGTATATGATGCTTATGTTGTGGCTTCAATTATTGGCTATATTTTCTTACACCATTTTTTCCTAAAGTTGCAGACGTAATTCTGACTACACCTAATACGGTTTTTACGTGAATTTGATTTACCGCGATATTAAAAGCACACTTTGTTGTCTTTTTACGTGATTTGGTTTAATATACCTCAGTTCAAAAATTTTATTATTTTGAACAGAAAAACGTTTGTTTATTTTTAATTTATAACATTTTAAATTTCATTCAATTGGCAGCACTGCAAATCGTCTGGTACGAAAATTTACCACAATAACGATTGTAATTTGATTGCCAGATTGCGTTCAAAATGGCTGCCTCTTTCTTTCTAACTCGGATTAGTATACCGACATCATATCAAGATAAGATTTTAAGCGTTGATGAAATCATTGATTTTACGCTTTTGATACCCGAGGTAAAGAAATGTTTTCGCCCTAATTGCATCCATAGTTGAAATAGGACTCCAAGAGGTAGCTAAATTGAGTTATAATTTTCCCAAACTTGATCCTAATCAGAAAGAAGCCGCAAAAATTTAATTTTCGCGAATTTTATAACAGCGTTATCAAATTTGAAAGTCAATGATTAATTACGGAATTTTTGATAAAAACCGCTGAACCACTATCACCAATTTGAGACGATTTCAGTAATTAATGTGAAGTTTTTCCTAAACATAGGCGACTGTCAGAAAGTGATACTCATTAAAAATTGATTTTTTTACGTTTTATAGTTACTTTTTCTAAACGAATGTTTTATTCAAGAATTACATACATACATAGTACATAATTGGCTATTACAACTGTGTGTCAGGGTTACGGCCTAGCTTCTCGCAGCACCCATGTTGTGTGTGACTTGAGAAGCTTGTTAATGACAATCAATTATTCTCAGAGCTTTTGCCAGAAGACTGCTATTAAAGAGATAGTGTTTGAAAGAAATATTTTTTTCATATTTCTTTTTGAGGATGTCAGAGCTGTGGCTTGAACCCTGGGCTCATGTCTTAGTAAGCCACCACACTAACCTCTAGACCACGGCGACATGTTACTTGTTTTATTGATTTTGTTTCGTCAAAGACGCCTTAATTAGAGGCAAATTTTATTAAGAATTTAGATTTTTTCCAATGATTTTTTTTTTTGATAATCAAAAGAGGAAATGATTTCCGTGAAGGAATAGTACATAAGCCAAACTGAATATGTTTTCGACCCCAGCTACGGTAGTCTCTTTAAAGTTCTTCGTGTTCTGTACATATTCATAAGAATCATCAACTATTAGTATTTAACTTACTCATTTTTGTAGAAATCATATATTGGAATTACATTTTTCCTTTTCTATACATACACTCGCACTGAAGTCGAACACAACACATTTCATCATACTCTTTGTTTCTTGTCGTTATAAGCATATCTTACTGTATGTATTTTAATTAATTTTTTAGTCTATTTCAATCCTTTTTAAATCTGTCTTTCAAATACGGTGCAGTAAGTGTTACTTGATTAATTTGCCTTAAATTCTAATTCCTAAAAATTATATCCTTTAATTTGATTATTTTTTTTCTACTTTCTTTGTTTGTTCTTTCGTTCTTTAACTAACAAATGATTACTTTTTTGTCAGGAATTAAACAAATATTTTCTAATTAATCAGCCTCGGAAGTACTTGTTTTTTTTCTCGAAACGCAAATTAAAAAAAGACTAAAAAAATATACGAGTATGGCTATCATATGCATATCCTTTCTTTGTTGTAAAAAAAAAGACAGCAAGCAGCAGGCAGCAAGTTTTTAAAATTAGAATTGCTGCTGCTGCACAATTTAGAAACAGCAAAAAATTGATTAGTAATGCCAATACAATATGAAATGTTAAATAAATACCAACTAAAAAACATTTTTTAAAGAAAAAAAAAAAAAAAAAAAAAACCCACACAAAGTCAATACTTATATATTGTATTTATTAATACAATTAAAAACCATTTACATTAGAAGTCGCCATTATTTTAATTAAATTTAAGATTTTGGCATTAATATACATACGCCCTTAAGCTCGTAAACTATTAGAATAGAAATTAGTGACGGGCAAAGCTTTGTTTCCGAGTAAAAGCCTTTTAGGCTCCACTATTTACTCGCCTTACTTCGGAAGTTTGATTAGTAAAATAGTCAATATGGATATCTAAATTAGTGCGGGCAAACTATTGAGTAATGGGTACCGAGTATTGAGTATTTGTACTAATTTTTGGGTACTCAATACTTTAAGAGTTGTGCCGACAAAGCAAATTCGTTCTAAAACTACAATATTTTATTGAATTGTTTTTTCTTAAAATTTAAATCCGTTAAAAGTATTGAGCAGTATTGAGTACCCAAATGAAAGTTCTCAATACTATCGAGTAATGAAAATTAGCAGAATTTGGGTGCCCTAATCTAAATAAAGGTCTTAAGAAGACTTTGGCTTGAGAGAAAATGACAAATTATGAAACAAAAAAAAAAAAAAAAAAAAAAAAAAAAAAAAAAAACAAAAATAGGCGAAGTAAAAAAATCACAATTTTCTATCTAAGTCCATACTGTACTTTTTTAAAGCCTTAAAAGTCTGTTGTTGCCCTGACACTTTTACAATAAAGCAACGATTGAACTGAGGATTGTAAGAATTTTTTTTATGTAAAAACTAACATGCATTGTTAAAAATTTTAATTACAAATCATTTTATATAATAAAAGACGTTTATACTGTTAAATAGTCTTACTTGAGGTTTATAAAACTATATTGTCTTCCAAGTAACCGTATTAATATGCATCAGTACATACATACATACTTGTGCGTGCTCATTTGAATATCTAATTAATTTTAAACACAATCATTTTACTGCCATCAAATGTACCCACAGATGTATGGTTTTATGCATTTAAAAATATGTTGCTTTTCCTTTATGCTCTTTTAAAAGTAGATTAGTGGGTGTGTAAACTATCTTCCTAGAATTTTACTTGCACATAACGCGAAAGTCTTATAGTAGTTTCATTTATGTGGTTTTTAAATATTAATTCAAATTATATTGTACGAGTACCATGGCAATATATTGTAGATACTGATTGATTTTCAACGAAAATTAAGCTTTTGTTTATCAGTGTTTTCTTCTAAATTGTATAACTAAAGTGCACATCATCATTAATTGGGTGTATTATAACCAGAAATGTCAACTCTATCATAAATTGAATAACATTTGTTGTTGTTTTTTTTTTTCAAGTTTAAACATTTTACTACACGAGAATTCAATGGTTTTTCTTAGTATTTGCATGAATTATACTTCTTGAGGTTTTTCCCAAGCAACCATACTTTGATGTATTGCTGCTTATTTGTGTTTTTTTATTGCTTTTAAATAAATAATTAACAAAATTTATAACACGGCGATATTTTTCCAGTTTTGATAAATTTTATAGCCGAGAAATTAGTTTTGTTGTCATGATTTTTCACAACCCTTTTGACTATTTTTTTTATATTGAGACCAATACTCAGGGGTAAACCCCTACTGACGCTGTGCACTATATTGGAAAAAGGACAGTATATTTTTTTTCTCTTATATTAGTATTAAGCGTCTTAGGAATGAAACAAGTATACCCTCACCCTTGAATGATCAACAGCAATGCCTCATCGTTGCATATTGATTGTGTGTGGTGAGTGCCTTCGCTAAGTAGGTTTAGCTGTTATCTTTGCTACTTCACAATAGGTGGCGCTTATCTCCGGTTCATTCGTTTTTTGTTATCAGTGGTTAAGGTGAAATAGAGTGAAATGTCAGGGAGCGGTTTTTTTGTAGATGATCATCGTGGGGGCGAGGGGGGGAGGGCACCTTATTTTTAAATTATTTGAATTTTTGTACGAACGCTGTAACCACTATACCATGCACTCACCCATTGCATTTTTCTGACAGTTGTGTTATTTGTTTACTACAGAGGTGCATTCGTTTTTAAAACTAGCTTGATTTATGTTAATTTGCCCTAAATTGATCAGCAATAACTTTTTTTTTTGACTATTTGTTCGATCGAAATAAAAGCATTCTTTGAAAAATAATGCCAATAACTTAAATGTTTATTTTGTAAAACTTTGCACACATTTTTACAATGACAACCTTATTATCAAAGGCGTTGGTGCCACGACGGCTGTTCTGAAATTTGAGCAGCGTCTTTGTCAAGTCAACACCAAATCGGTATTAATTTAAGCGACGTCACCATATTAACGATAATTTCAAAAGCATTAATATCATCTCTATACACTTTACTTAACCAGTTATTTATTTTTTTTTAATTTTTGTAGAACATTTTTATTTATGAAGAATTGCTAGTTCTTCGGAGGAAACCAATGAGGTAGAGGATATTCAATTTTCAATTTACCGGACAGGTAGAATGTAATAAAAAAAGTTTTCCTACATATTTATATTAAAGCGTATACGTTTTCTTTTTTGTTCTTTTGTATACATAATCGGGTATGTGTTGGACATCGATTTCGATCAAAATTGAAATCGTAAGAAATATATAGTTGCTATAACGTCCAAATCCTTTCATACTTGGAATTCCTTTTTTACTCATTACATTACTGACTATTGCCACTACATCCTTGATTATTAAAATTTTAAAATAATTCAAACAAATAAGTTTTATATGATTTTGAAAATACAAACGATTTTAATTTCGATTGAAATCGGGTTTCATCACATACCGGATATTTATTGAATTACTTCGACTATGATACTTGGTTTATGAATCCCAGTCGGCCAAGCATTGCCAACTCAGCGAAAGCTATACATCGAACGTTTTTTTTTAAAACAACTTGCAACGTTTTAAAATTTATTGGCAAAAACAAAGTCAATTTGAGTCAATGACGTCGTAAAATTGTCTTTTAACTACCAAATCTATGTCAAAAGTAATCGATAGTCGATAATGTTGCCTACAGTAATATCGTTAGAATATCGTGGGCCATTGACATTCGCAATAGAGATGATTGTTTTAGATAATTTATGCGAAACTGTAAACGGGTATGACAACTTGTCATATAGAGGTCGCATATATTCATACTCCATTAGTACATACATACGTATGTTATGTATATCGTATTTATATGTACACGAATGTATCCTTTAAGTTGTTCTTGTTTCAATATTCAACCCTTTAAATGTTATTTATTCTCTATTATACCATTTAATATAATATTGTATAAAGTGTTTTTTAAGCACACACTTTAAATGGTGTAAGAAACACAAAAAATTAAATTTGAATCCAAAAGATTTTGTTATTCGACAAAAAAAAAAAAAAAACATAAAAATAAAAAAGAATTTTAATTAAAATATTTTTAGTATCAATTGAGTGTTTAGACCAACACATCAATTTATTATATCAATTACACTATGCTACAAAAGTGAAGAAAATCCGTTTCAAAAGAAAAAATTTATGATATTTTTAAGTTGTCATTTTCACTATATTTGCTTATAAAAATGACACTTAACGAAGTGATCGAAAAAAACTAAAATCATTTCGTACTCTATGGCAGTGGTTCTTAACCTTTCTGTACTCGCGGCTCACCAAATATTTTATAATTTGTTTTATAATTATCATTATTAGGGCAACCAAAAATATGCATTAGCATTTTTTCTTTTCTAAATGTTACTGACAAAACAAATAAAATATTAACTCATTTTAGGGAAAACTACGACGTTTAACCCCTACTTGTTACGGCATATTTTTGCATATTTGGCCATTAATACATACTTTTGCATTTTTCAATTTCTTTCATATTTGTATGGCATATTTTAAAAATTTTTACATATGTTTGAAGAATTTGCGTCTATTACTAATTTTTAGTTTTTCAAAATAATGACTATCTATTGAAACATAACTTAAGTATAATCTATTCAATAATAAGGGTACTCTTGAAAACGTTTAAAATTAAACATTGTAAAATTGGGGAAATTCGCGAAAATGGTTCATGAAGCTCCAAATTTTAAAACTGATAGGAAAATTCTGTTTTGTAAAGTTTGCAATAAGCCAGTGTCAGCAAAGAACATTTTACCATAAAACAATATCTCGGAATTCAAAACTAACACAAAAAATTAATCTAGGAAACGTTTGCTTTCCAATTTGCACCAATTACTCCCGTTGATGTCAAAAGAACTTCCTCGATGTAAAAGAGCGTTTTACGATCAAACAGACAAAGCTTCATGTTTCAAAATTTATTGCAACAAAAACTTAATTAATTAATTTTACTCTTTTGTTTTGTATTCTTGTTAGTCTGAATTTTCTGAAATTTTTTTTATTGTTGCCTAATTTTGGATTTAAAATATAATACATACGAGTATATGTATATATAAAGGAATTTTATTTTGTTTGGTTTGTGGCTAATTTTATTTGGTACTTTTCATGTTTTCAAATTTTTGCAAAAAAATTCACGTAATTTTATATCAACATTTGTATGCATTGTCAGTTTTATAGAGCATATTTTTAACGCTTGAAACTGTTTTGTCAATGCATATTTTAGGCCCTTAAAACTTATTTTTTAGAGCATATTTTTGGTTGCCCTAATCATTATATACATAATTTAAACTTACCACAAAAAAAAAAAAAATGCACTCTGTACTATTTCCTACAACTTGTGGTAAGCATTTGAACTATGAATTAACGATTTTGTATTATAGCGTCATGACAATTATGTTTTACAAATAATAAGCCTTCTTTTTTCACTTTTCGTAATAAGTGTACACAAATGATATAAAACGACGTACGAGTATGCACACAATATAAACAAATTCTTGTAAACATTTTATACACGGAAAATGTAAACATAAATGCATGCATCCAAACAAACGCTACTATGAAAATCGATGCAGCTTTTAATACAATGTTTGATTATTTACCATACATCGTCTAGAAAGTTTTGTATAATTTGGCGGACCCCCAGGGGGCCGCGGCCCACCGGGGGGTTAAGAATCTATGGATTTCAACAAAACAGAATTGCTATATCGGAACCCCCGCGACATTTCGTTGTAGCACAGTATTATTTTTAATTGAAGGCATTTTTAATGAACATTTTGAAAGTATAAATTAAACAAATTTAACTGAAAATAAAATAAAAAATCAGTTGAATCAACACAAAACAATAAAAAAATTTTGTTGATTCTATGGAATCAAATTTACGTCTCGAATATTTGGTTCATTCAATATAAACTGGTATACCGATGATGGGCAATAGAGTAGGAGTTGGTGTTTATGGACCCAGTCGGAACTTGTTAATTCTACTAGGGAGGTCTTTGAGTGTTTTTCGGGCTGACATCTGAACCATAATCATATGTGCTGAGATTAACCCGATATTGGGCTCAAGGGCAAGACAATTAATATATTTTCAGATATTCAGACTGCCTTTAGAGGACTTGTCAAATGTTGTTACAACACATTGCAAGGATTATCGCTTAGAAAGAGGGTTCAGTTTTTGTGGGTACTTGAACACTGTGAAATAAGCGGAAACGTGAACGTGAATGCGTTGACTAGGGAGAAATCTGCGATGCCTTATATTGGTCCGGAACTTTGCTGTACAGCACCAATCTAGTATTCTCAATTTGATTAGGGAATGGCAAATTGGCAAATGCTTGGAACATTGTTACGCTTAAACGAGTCTAAGGCACGCCAAGGCGGTAATCCATTCGCAATTTGGGCATAAATCTGATGTTCTAAAGTATAGAAGTTCAAAACTGAAAATCCCAACTAATTTTCTTACGGGTCATTGTAGTAAGAGAGCGCATTTGAAGAGACAGATGGAGTTGTTTGTTGACTGTGATCAAAGGCATCACACATATTGTGTGAATGTGTGGCTCTTTATAGATTTAGATGGATGTGTCTAGGAACGCATATATTCTCACTGCAGGAAGTATAAGGAATGAAATTGGTCTGCTAAAGAAACAGTAGACTCAAATGGACCAAATAGATCTTATAAGTCGCAGAGTTTTTTTCAAGTAATAATCATTCTGTTTATAGACATTTATTTGAAATATAAATATTTATTGGAATAAAATAAATATTTATTTGGAAGCAATTATGAGTATAGTTTTCCTGTAATACATTAAGCTTTAAAAATAATGCCAAGCATATTGCCAACGTAGCTTTTCTTCTGTTCTTGTTCAATCTTGGACTAAGCTTTCGAGCTTTACTAGCCATATTATTCAAACAATGAATGAATGCGGACGCCGCTCCGTATTACACGTATCCATATCCTATTAAAACTATATAACACTCATCCACATAAAAAAATATTACCCATCGATTAACCGTATTGCTAGTTTTGACACCTCAACACATGGTGCATTTGTCTACATGTAATGAAACCATTTTAATAATTAATTTTGTATCTTAACAAACCAATAAAAAGCCTCGTAGTTGAATTCAAAGTTTACTACTCGTATATTGCAATTTTGTATTTGATGTGGATAATTTGATAGCATTGTTGAATCTTTTGATGCTGATTTAATTTGTTAAAAAAAACTCTTATATAAAGTTATTTAATTTAAAATTTTTAATTACTGGTCGAAAGTGTTTTCGGAGAAAAAAAGAAACAAGATCTGAACAAGGGGTACTCTTTCCTTAAACAAGAAATTCAAATTAAATTGATACTTTAGGGTTTATTTTTACAATATACACTAAATAGACATTTAATTTTTAAAACCAATTTAATTGCAATATTGAAACAGACTGCTATCAGTAAACAAAAGTAATTTTTTTCAAGCATACATTTCAAAGTATTCGAGTTTAAAAGCTTTCAAACAAAAGTTCTAACAGGCAATACGAGTATATGTAATTTTTAATAAATAATAAACCGATAAAAAAATAAAAATAAAACAAACAAATTGTATCAGCGATCAAATCATGGTAAAACAAACTCTGAAAAGTAAAAAAAAAACTTTTTATCGCACTTTGCTAATTAAGTTTAACCTTTCTAAACGTGCTGTTACTATTCACCTCTTCAAGAGAAATCAAAATTCACGTAGACTCGTTATTAAAATTTGAGAAATTTCCATTAAATAAATTCTTTATTGTTTCACTTTTACACAATTATCGAATGTTTAACTTTTTTCTTGACTTTTGTGTAAAAATACAGAGTGTCCGCCGGGAAAGTATACTATTATTTTGTTTGTTTATAATTTGTGATTGAATGAAATGGTATGGATCTTATATTCATAAATGTTTTATTTAATGTCGGGAATTATGTCTGGATACAATATCAGATAAATGTCCGCCTCTGTTACCCTCACAATTGACCACATTTTTTCTTACCTTCTCACACATTTCACACGGTATTTCACTAATTTCATCACGAATATTTTGTTTGAGTTGCTCCAGCGTTTCTGGTTTGTTTGCGAAAACCTTGCTTTTCATATATCCCCACAAAAAGAAGTTCGGAGCAGTCAAAACAGGCGACCGTGGAGGCCAATCAACATCACCTCACAGTAATTCCATTGTAATCCTGCCTGTATGCGATGTTGCACCGTCTTGTTGAAACAACAAAGCCCAAAGCATGCAGTTGTAGCGTTAACAAGTTTTTAATAATATCACGATTGACAGTTACCGTTACGTCTTTTTCAGTTTCAAAGAAGTCAGGTTCAATGATTCCTCCTGACCAAATTGCACACCAGACTCTAAATTTTAATGGATGCAAAGGTCACTTAGGGTTCTTCATTGCCCAGAACCGATTATTTTGTTTATTCACATATACATTCAAATGAAAATGTTCCTCGTTACTCATTATGAGGAAAATCGGTGTTGATTTTGATACAATATATTAACGAGTAAAACACGTGGGTTCACCACTGCCAAATATGAACTGTCAAAACTACTGTTTACCAATCGCCGCGTGTTTTTTTCTCATAAAAATAATGCAAAAAACGTATTTTCGATTTTTTGTCAGTTACAGCGTTCTTTAATTCTTACGACGATATGCTTAACATAATAGGTAAGAATTATAAATAGTCCATGTTGAGACTTAAACTTAAACTTAGTCAACGTAAAGCTAATTTTTACCAAAGAATATAAATCATATAGAATGACATTTCTTATAGCGGGTCGTAATATTACTGTAATCTGTTATAAAATGTTGACAGCGCAACATTTTTCAATAGATTTTATAGAAATTTTATGTATGGATTTACGCTTGAAATGTCTGTTGCTAAGCCTTTCGCTTAATATCCTTAACCTGTGCTCACTTTAGGCAAATATTTGGCGAAAAAAGCCTAACCACAATTTTCAAATACAGGGTATTTTTTTTAGAGGTATAGAACTTCGAATTGAAATAAAACACAAGAAAATCGTTTTAATGTCCATCAATTTGGATTTATTGGAAGGATAATTTTATGCCATTAATGTTTAAATATGATTTCGGGCATGTGGCCGCCGCGGCTAGCTCGAATAAAGCCAATTCTACAGGTCCAATTTTCAACTACTTTTTCGAGCATATGGGGCCGTATGTTGGCAATAACGCCACGAATGTTGGCTTCCAAGTCCCCTAACGTTTTTGGTTTGTTGGCGTAGACGAGCGACTTCACATATACCCAAAGAAAATAATCCAATGGTGTCAAGTCACACGATCTTGGTGGCCAATTGACAGGTCCTTTCCGCGAAATTATGCGCTCATCGAATGTTTCCTTCAATAAATCGATTGTGACGTGCGCTGTGTGGCATGTAGCGCCGTCTTGTTGGAACCACAACTCATCCACATTCATGCCATCCAATTCGGGAACAAAATAGTCGGTTATCATGGCTCTATACCGGTCTCCATTAACGGTAACTGACTCTCCAGCATTATTTCGGAAGAAGTATGGCCCAATGACTCCACCAGCCCATAGAGCACACCAAACAGTCAGTTTTTGTGGATGTAATGGCGTCTCAAGGGTCTCATGTGGATTCTCTTCACCCCAAATGCGGCAATTTTGCTTGTTGACGTAGCCATTCAACCAAAAATGAGCCTCATCACTGAACAAAATTTTGCGATGAAAATCAGCATCGAGATCAATCTCATTTTCGGCCCATACACCAAAATCACGACGCATTGCATGGTCTCGCGGCTTTAATTCTTGCACAAGCTGGAACTTGTAAGGTCGCAAGCCAAGATCTTTACGCAAAATCTTCCATAAAGTTGATGGACAAAGCTCCAATTGCTGTGCACGGTGGCGAATCGATTCATTCGGGTTCTCTTCAACACTTTGCTCTACAGCGGCAATTGTTTCTTCGGTGCGCACTGTTCGACGTCTCTGCGGATGCGTATTATCACATAGAGTAAACGTAGTGCGAAAACGATCCATAGTTAACCGAATTAATTGCTCTGATGGACGATTATGTCGACCATAAAATGGACGGAGCTTGCGGTAAACTTCGCGAACTGAACCATTATTTTCGAAATAAATTTGCACGATTTGCAAGCGTTGTTCTTTTGTCAACCTGTTCATGATGAAATGGCAAACCAAACTAAATATTAATCACTTGACAGCTGACAAAATGGCCGCCAGTTAAAAAAGTGATGCCAACTTAAAGTTCTATACCTCAATAAAAAACACCCTTTATATCGTTGAAAAATTATTTAAAAGCTTTATTAATAAAAAAAAAACATTTGTTGATATTTATTTAACTAAACTTTCAATTGAATTCAATTTATTAAATTTATACACAGAAAAAAAAACGTAGTAATGGCAAATGATTTTAACCTTACCGCAAATAGAATTTACATTCGGATCGTTCCCAATAGCAATTTGTATTTGTCGCAACTACAAAATTGCTGTTACATTAAATACAATTGAGCAAATACAAAAATGGTTTTAACAAATGCGATTGTCTTTGTCCCAAATGCAAAAACTGTCCTACCAAATACAATTGTCTTTGCCCCAAATGCAAAAACTGTCCTACCAAATACAATTGTCTTTGCCCCAAATGCAAAAACTGCCCTACCAAATACAATTGTCTTTGCCCCAAATACAATTCGACAAATGTCAAAATTTTTTTAAATTTTTAGATTTTATTTACTAACAAAAATAAAATTAAAGATTTTTCAGGAATATATACATGCGTATGTACAATGAATTGGTAAATTATTTTTAACTATATCTAAAATATTAATATAATACATAGAAAGGCATTTGAGAGCACAATATAATAATACATACATATATAATATTATAAAACATATATAAATAATATAATATACACACACTATAGCACATAATACATAAACTATATTTATATACAGACTTCGAACGACAGATTTGAGAAGCTTTTTCATGGCAATCAGTTACTCTCAGAGCTTTTGCCAGCAGATTTCTGAGTGGTAGTCGCCGAAAGAAATCATTTTTTCATACACATATCTTTTTTTCAAGATGTCAGAGCTGAGATTTGAAGCCGGCACTATCGTCTTAGTAAGCCAACACACTAAACACTAGACCACGGCGAAGATATACTCCTGTAAAAAACTCACACATATTTGCTTTTTTTCACACGCACGTTTTTTTTAATACCGCAAACAAAATACAAACGAATGAGAGAAAATGCCTAAACAATAAAACGAAACTAACTGCGGATTGCATTTGAAATTACAAGACTACTGTTACCACAACAGCAATCCGTATTTGGCGTAAATAATTTTTCCATGTAATCTCAAATAAGAAAACATTTGATTTTAATAAATTGCTGTTAACATGTATTTTTAAATGCAATTACATTTAACTTAACGAAAATTCAATTTGGATCAAATAATTTTGCTCTTGATTTATGTCAACTGCAATTTTGTAGTTGCGACAAATACAGTGTATTCGCCGAAATTATTTGTGGCAAATAAAATATCATTTAAATCAAATACTTTTTATTTGGGACAAATACAATTTCCTCAACTGCAAAAAGTATTTGCCATAACAACACTTTTTTTTTTCTGTGTATATAATATTTTACATTTGACTTAGACCTATAATTAACAATAAAGAGTTCAAGATTACTATCTTTTTCTGCTTAATTATATACATAATGGCTTAATAAAATTATATATACATTATCATTATTCCCTTGAAGGTAAAAAATTTAGCAAAAACCTATTTGAACATTTTCATAAATATAATAAAACACTAAACTAAAATCTAAAACCTAATAGCATTAACTAAACTTGTGAGGAATGAAAAATAAATGCTTTCATAAAATATTTACCTCTTTACCGTAGCTTTAGCGCTTTAAAAGCGTTAAATTTTAAACTAGATTGATACAATTTTATTGCTGCACACCGATTTACACGGATATATGTATAAGGTTAACTTATGTTCAGTTTTTTTTCCTACAAATAAAATGGAAGATTGAGACTTTGGAGTAAATATTCTTGGTCAAATATTTCTCATCCGTAAAATCAACATTCTGGTAATAAATTAACCAGAGCTTACACGATATTATTTTCGATGCTTATATTTTGCAGAACAACTCAAGGTGTTACAAGCTGACCTTTTGACTTAATATCTAATATGTTTACGAAATTTGAATGCAAATTGGCATATTTTATATATCATCAGCGTCGTCTTACTATATTTCATCGTATACAAATTTATCTGTTGGATTTGTACGTCGTAAGTTACATCATCATTTTGGGAGAACATAACATATTTTCCTAGACCCGCACAATGTACTGCATGAGTGGGGACGGTCCCCTGAGTGCTGGCCTTAATAATAAAAAGAAATGTATTTCTGAGCCAATATCTTATAAATTGTTCATTAACTTCTTTTGTAACCCTCCGTGGGAATTTTATTACATTTTTCCGATCAAATTAGACCAAAAAAAAGTTTACTTCTTTTAAATATCTCATAGATTCCTTCATATTTTTACGCAACACTTTTAATTGTACTCATGATCGTGCAATGATTTCTATATTTGAATTGCTGTAGTGCGTATGTGTACATGTGTTTGTATATCTGATCGACAGTTCATGAAACAATGAAAACAGTAAATAATACAGGCAGAGGAAGATTTTTCCATTAATAGGACTTTTTTCAACATGTATTTGTTCTGATATGTGATGGAAATCGATTTCGATCAAAATTGAATGCAACTGCACTCGCCGTATTCTAATGCTTAGTGTGTTGAATAACTACACAAAAATTAAAAACAAATTTCCTGGGGCTCGAATCCGAGTCTTCAGCACTTAACATAAATTGCGCCCGGCTATGGCGCTGCGCTCTAACCACCACGACCACCGTCGTACATATCATTCATGTCGACTAATGTGGATAAGGTGGAATAAAGGGCAAAAACAAAATAAATTGTAATTCTGTTTCATCCAAATAAGATGACAATTACAAGAATAGCAATGATGGTAAGAAAAGGAGAATAGAATGATAGAAACTGTTGTGTGACTTTACTTCGCCTAACTCTTACAAGTGTATGTGCATACGGTAATAATTTCAGTATGCGATTTCCAAAAAAGTATGAGTTAAATAGTTGATGTTTGGTCTCGAATATACACAGGACACAAAGAACTCTGATGAGACTACCGTAGCTGGAGTAGAGCTGCAAAACTATCGATAGTCGGCCCCATCGATAGTTTCGATAGTTTAAAAAAAACAATCGATACTATCGATACTATCGGTTTTCTATTTTTCTGAGAAAATTAGAATCGCAATACGAATTTTTGGATATTTTTTTACTAGGTTCTTCTAAAATCTAGTGGATGAGTAGAATTCAATTTGTATCGGTCCAGTAAGTAAAACTCTATTAAAATATAGCAAGTACCATGTATGTATATGGGATATTATTCGCTTTCAACTGTCTTTCATAATAAATGTATTAATTTAAATAAAAGACATACATATGTATACTATTGTAAAATAAATTTCAATTTTATTGCAAAATAACAAAAAAAAAACGCAAATTATTTGCCAAACAAAAAAAAATTAATTAAAGCTGTTAATTTGAGATAATTTTTTTTTAATTAACGTTAACCGTAAAAGGCTTTAACGTTCAAAACGTAAAACATACATTCTTCATATGTAAATATCAAAATTCTAATTAAAAGGGATTATAAAAAACAATTCATAAATAAAATTAGATACAGAAGCGTTAAATTTAGGTATTTATAAGTTATACCAGGTTTACCCAATAATTTTTGTTAATGAACAGGAGTTTATCGACCGTTTTTGGTCTATGGTCGTAATTGGCTTTTCCGCTTCTCTGAAACTAGGGTGCGAGCGTTTAAGGTGATCTAATAAATATGTAGTATTGCCGCTAGTTTTATAATATTTGCCACATAAACGGCATTTAGCACAATTTTTATCTTTGGTTATTTCAAAATAAGTCCAAACATCTGAATACGTCCTACGTATCTTTTTTTGAATACCCTCTTCATCATCGTTGTCTACCTCAATGTTTTCGTTGCCATTTTCTATTAAACACAGACAGACATACACACTCCTATGGATGTGTCCATTGGACACATATGTACATACATTTAAATATTATTGTAATAATACTTACTTTCTGATAATTGTAGGAATCTCCCCATCTTTTAAAACTGTTTTTTATTCAAATATTCTTTATTCTTTTAGTAATACTATTTATAATACCAGAAACTTTTACTTTAAAACTTCTTTGTATTATTTTTGTGCCGCCAATAATTCGCCGCTGTATTAAGGTAGCCGTTGCCGCTGAATAAAAATAACTAAGTTTAAATAAAATTAATTACCCTAAGGAGCTTAATAGGATAACACTTTTTTTGAAATATTGACTCTATTTTATTTTACATTAAATAAATGCAAATATATTATTTTTATTGAAAAATTAGAACATACATACAAAAATGTACCGGCGGCAAAAAATCTGCGTTGAAAAAGTTTACTTTTAAAATTTTCCGATAGTATCGCTACCGATAGTGAAACCATCGATAGTCGGCCAAGAATGAAACTATCGATACTATCGATAGTACTATCGATTGTTTTGCAGCTCTAAGCTGGAGTCGAAAACAATTGTTCAGTTTGGCTAGTGTACTATTCCTTCACGGACATCATTTCTTCTTTAATTACCAAAAAATATTCATTGCAGTTAACTTTGATCTAATTAAAGCGTTTTCTGACAGAAAAAAAAATAATTAAAGAAAAGGCTAGAGTGGTGCCAGTGAGGCAGCCCTCGCTTGGTATATGGTGAGCGGTTTTCTAATTACCAGCTGTCAAATGAATACTGAATTTGCCTGAACATTTAAAATGATTTTGTCAATTAACCGAATATTGACTCAATAAAAGTTGATGTCTGAACATAGTATTATGCAGCAATATTATGTTTAGGCGGTATTTGTTACAGTGAGGAATGGGATTTTACAATGTGTGATCGTAATTGAAGACAATGTAACATGTATTTGCTAAAGAATTTCGTTTTGTATTCATTCTACATTCATTGTAATCGCCTTGGTCTAGTGGTAAGTGTGTTGGCTTACTAAACATGAGACTAGGATTCCATCCCCAGCTCTGACATCTTAAAAAAAAAAAATATAACCAAAATATTTCTTTCAGCGACTACCTCTCAGCGATTTTCTGGCAGAAGCTTTGACAGTAACTGATTACCATGAACAAGCTTCTCAAATCTGTCGTTCGTAGTGGACTTTAAATAATAGGTCCCAGTACTCATGGATAAAAATTAACACACATGGGTGCTGCCAGCAGCTAGACTGTAACCCTGAAACAGGGTTGTAATGGCCAATTTGTATGTATGTATGTAACAGGAATGTTGCACAGTTTTAATGCAAATTTGTTTATTTTGCGATTTTCATTGAAATAGAATTTGGGCAATATTTATTAACCTACGCCGACAATAGAAAAAAAAAATATCCAGACAAGCTTAAATGGCTGAAATATTCTTATACACTAGAGCCCCGACTTGCGTCGTTCCGATTTGCGTCGTTTCGATTTGCGTCACTTTTTAAAAATTTGAAAAATTCGATCTGCGTCGTTGCAATTTCAAGTTGCGTCGGTCCGATTTGCGTCGTTTTAATTTAGATTTGCTGTCTCACGAGTCGCCGTGGTCTAGTGGTTAGTGTGTTGGCTTACTAAGACATGAGCCATGGGTTCGACACCCAGCTCCGACACCCAGCTCCGACATCTTAAAAAAAAAGAAATATGAAAAAAATATTTCTTTCAGCGACTACCTCTCAGCAGTCTTCTGGCAAAAGCTCTGAGAGTAATAAAATGCCATGAACAAGCTTCTCAATTCTGTCGTTCGGACGACATTAAACTGTAGGTCCCGGTACTCATGGATAAAAATTTACACACACAACATGAGTGCTGCGAGAAGCTAGGCCGTATTCCTGACACAGGGTTGTAAAGGCCAGTTATGTATGTATGTATGTATGTATGTCTCATTATAAGGAGCTTGATAATGAAAATTTATTAGCCATTGATATTAAGCATGTTTCAGAACAAGATGTCATAATAAGTGATGATAAATTAGGAGAAAAAAAATTAACAATCGCAAATATTTCCTAAGCAATGCAAATAATTTCCCATGTAATGGATATATTTTCTGTAACGAACCTGACGAAAACCGTAGCACGGGTACAGCAGCATCAGTTGGTCAAGCCATTAGTTGTTATAAAGATATATATCAAAAAAAAAATCTTTTAAAATTTAACAAACTTTAGACATTTTTGTTAAAAAAATGGTAAGACCATCCAATCAAATAGGTATTAATGGTCGTGCGGGAATTTATGTGCTCTATCCGCCATTTTATATATCTCGAGTTATTTATGCCACTTTAGGTTTTTGACAACAAAATTTTTATAGTCTGCAATCCGTTTTCGGCTATTTATCTCCGAAATTGGACGAGATATCCGAAAAAGGATTACAGACTTGAAAAATTTAGGGTCTCATTAACTTGAGATATGTAAAAAATATGAAATGGCGGATAGAGCACAAAAACTCTCGCACGACGAAGGGTTGTTAACTTAGATTTATCATTGGAAGAGAGCTAAATTTAATAAAATAAATTAAAATTGTTTAATGCATCTACTTTTAATGAATACATCGTCGATGGAATTAAAGAACGCTGTAACTGACAAAACCTTAAATGTTCACCAGAGCCAAAAAACCTGTATGAAAGTAGAACAAAGATACTGGTATTTTTCAAAACGCAGACGGCGTAAGTGAATTTATTTTCATCGTAGAAATCTGGGACCGGGACCAATCGACGCGTATTTTTTTTTTGATAAAAATGAGGCAAAAAACGTATTTTCGATTTTTTGTCAGTTACAGCGTTCTTTAATTCCATTGACGACATATACATACATATGTATTGTAAATGAATTTAATTTTTGTTATAAATTTTGTTTATTTTATTATAACTCATCTGCCACCAAATTGATTTTTTTTTTTAATTTCTTTTGTTGTTGAGGGTTATATATGAGTAGATACACTTTAGAATATATTGAAATTTCTTATTTTTGAAGCGTCTGCACAAATGTTTTAAAATTAAATTTTATTTTTATGCAAACAAAAGACTCAATTCAATTCAATTTTAATTCTTAGATGTTTGGTAGTATGTTATTCGTAAATTATTCGAGCCTAACCAACTATAATATTTCTTTTGACATGTCCTTACCTGTTATTTGAGTTGTGCCATCTCTTTGTGTTGTTGATACTTTACGAAACATGCTTAAAACAGCTTTTCTGAAAAATTAGTAAAAAAAACATTAAAGTAAAAAATTTATTTATTTATTATTTTGTATTTAATTATTTTTATTTTATCGATAAAAAATTGACAACTAACAATAAAAAAGAGCAACTAAAACAGGTTGGTATTATATTAACCCTTTCCGTCCCAAGCAATTTCAAAGTTGGCGGATTTTAATGAAATTTTCAGTATATTATAATTCATCCTAAAATAACACAAAAATGTATTTTTTATGTGTCCCTTGGGACTTCACATAGACAAAAAATAGAACTTTTTTTAATACGTAAAAACATAAACATTTTATTTCATATATAAAAAAAATAAATTAAAAATCAATAATTTAAACATAGATAACAGAAAAACAATAAAAAGAAATCTATTTGACAACGACAATTTTTTATCTGATCAGACCCTCACTTTTTAAATATTTGTCCTCTTTTAGATTTACTTTGCGTAAACAATTAGTGTTTGTATTGTGCCAGTTCCATGCGAATTTATTTCCCCCCAGTCTCTCTGAAAGCTGGAAGCTCGTAAAATTTCTATTAAAGAACACAGAGGAATAATTTGGGTCTCTCACCTAACTCAATATAACTCTCTCAGCTCTCTTCCGTCTAATAGTGTTTTGGAGGGCTGGTAGATTTCAAAGTCGAAACCAATACCTTCAAAATTAAATAATATACAAATTATATTATTATGTCATCATATAATTAATAGTATCACATGCCGAAGTCGAAACAAATTTTTTCAGACCAACTAACCGCGGTTTAATGCACAAATATTGAGGTAAATCTTCTAGGGAATGGTATCATATGCTTATCTATGGAATAGTTACCGAATTTTCTGGGAATAGAAAGGCATCGTGATCTGCCCGTAGCGATTATAGCTTGAACTTTCCATAGGTAGTATGAACTTGCTTCTTCAGCAGTGTTAACAAAATGAAGGTATTTTCTAAAAAAAAAAACAAACGATTTCGTGCCATTTAGAGACAATATTTTTGCCGAACTTCTGCTCCCAGTACATCCTCACATGAAGGAGTTTGATGCAACCAAAATAAAAATGGACACCATAAAATTTTCGTTTTTCAGATGCTTCTATCTTCAACGCAGTATCAAATGTTCTTATGCGTACATATGTATAGCTGTACCGGGCTGCTTCTTTAAAATGTATAGCAGTAAAATAAGGCTTTAAATAATATGTTAGCAAAAGGGGGACCATTAGTTCATCGAAATTTTCACTCTGTGGACTACTAACAGAGTTAAAAGTTCCCCTTTTTCATAATAATGGTCTACTTATCGGCTCCACGGTGCTATTGGCTTCAATGACACTTGCATTTGTGTCGACTAATTCCGCGTTTGCGCTACCTTTGTCGTCATTGTTGGAATGCGGACTCGGCATCCGCAATTCATCCTAAAGTCCATCAAATGAACTCATCGTCTAATCACTAATTAATACGTGTACTTCTTCCAAATTTGTCTTGTTCTCTAAATTGTATTTTGTACTAAAGCATCGATAAATTGTGTTGGTATGGGCATACTACACATATGTGTAGGTTCATGTTTTGTTTACAAAAAAAACAAAAATTCATTGTGCATTTTACAAAAATTCGTACATAATTTAAATTTTTTTATATTTGGTTTCATTTAAATTAAATAATCGTTCTTACATTTCTTGTCTCCCGAACTGCGAAAAATGATCACCTTAATTACACGAGTACAAACAAATAATAAAATTATCCTGGCAGAAACTTATAATAGAACGAAAAAGACATATCACATAATATGTAAATACTTTAAAATGTAACAAAAATGAAATATTTATATATAAACTTTTCTCTTCAAAACACGTAAATTTACCTACACATTTTTGTAGCTGGGGCCGGAAAGGGTTAATTTCTCTATTATCTGTATAAATTTTAACGGAATCAGTTGGACTCAGTTGGAATACCCTCTCTTTTAGTAGTCTTAGGACGAGGGCGTGGTCCACGTGACTATATTCTTTTTTAATTTATTTATATCGCATGGTGGGCACACCACATTAAAAGCTCTGACATAATTGTTGTATTTAATTTATGCAAAAAAAAAAAAAAAAAAACGACTCAAAATTATTAGGAACCATCCGTGCATTTGTGAGTTTTTTCATTGAAATAAGTGATTTTAATATTTCCACAAATATATATTATATTGGCAATTAGAAAGTTTTGCTACTTCAGCCTTAAGTCTCTATTCCATGTCACTTTTTAAATTTTTTAAAATCAACTTTGTATTTAACTAACACAGACATTTGTTTGCCCTTCCATTTATCCATCATTAATTGGAATCTTGCCGGACCTGTAATATCTATATTCGAAATTTTCAGTCTTCTTCTTTTTAAAAATATGAAGTTTGTATTCATAGCATTCATACAAAATCTTTACAAGAAAAGAAATTTTGAATTTTAATTTTTATTTTATCTTCTTTAAATTAGTTGCTCTCAGATAGAATACACTTGTCCCAGCAATTTTTCCAACCGTCGAAACAGTTCTGTAATAGAACTTTTTGTAACAGCCTTTAGCTCTCTCTCGTGAGTATTTTAAATGTTGGAAACAGGAAAATGTCGTAGGGGGCCAAATTTACGGGCCAAATTTACGGTGGCCGAAGCAAATTAACAGTATTCTTAATTTAATTAACATTTAATACTAAAAACTAGAAAACATTAATTAAACAAAAACAAAAAACTATAACTGGCTTACCGAAAATTTTGTCCACTGACACAGTACAAAACAAAATTGATGCCAAAATTCGTAATGAATAATAATTGGAAAATATACTGCAATACAACGGTTGTCTTTTCATTTGTCGAGGACTGAGTCTGTAAAGATATAAAAGTGAAAGTTTTATTTATTTTTTCGTTTTTAATTTTTACTTTAAAAAAGATATGTTTTTGGAAAATTGTTGTTTTTTTTTCAAAATTCCAGAATTAATTATTTCTATGTATAATACCATACGACTTGATAATTTAGTTGAAAAATGTAATTTTACTTTTCCATAGAAATTAAAGATTGACGTACGAACACTTTCATGTAAATTTCATGAATAAATTAAATGTCATGTTTCTGTTTTATTTGACTACTAAACGTAGTACGTATATAGTGTTAAAAAAAACCAAGGGAGGATTTGTAAACATGATTTCATCAAAAGATTCATTATGACCATATGGAATGTAAAGAGAAAGCTAAAGAGGTTTGATTGTTAAAAAGTTTAAACATTTCAAATTATGTTCTAACTGATGCAAATAAAAAAAAATATTTTGTGATTTTAACTATTATTGTTTACCAGAAAATCTATTTTAGTGCTTTCCAAAACATACTTTTATTTAACGGACTTGGAACCCCACAGAAAAATAACTGCTGTCAAAAATAGCTTATTGACGGTAAGACAATTTTTTTCTTACTATGACTTTTTGATTTTTAGAAATAACAAATTTGTAAATCTTTTATTACATATCTACACAGAAAACAAAATTCAAAAAATACATGAATATTTTATGAATATTTGCCCTTGTACGATTTTCATGGAATTTATGAACAAATTCATAAATTTGTAGCAAAAATACTGGGAAAAAATGATTAAATACATAATATTTATGAAAAAAATCCTAACATTTTATGAAAATTTTCATAAAAAATTTTCCAATGTACGATATCGCAAAATTTATGAACTTTGTTCATAAAAATTAAAACATCGGGTTTTTTTATGAGTGGGTTCATAAATTTCAAAATGCGTTCATAATATAAATGAAAATGCAAACTATTTTTATGAAAGAAGGGTTCATAGCTTTTATGAATTGCTTTTATTTATTACATAAATTATGTGTTTATATGCATAAATTTTTATGATTATATTAATAAAACTAAGTATTTTATTCTCAAATATTATGCAACTTTTCATAAAGTTTTAATTATTACGATTACCAAAATCCGCGGCTGTAAGAAATCCTTTGTCCCTTTAAATGGCGCGGCATGTCTTCTACTTCCTCGTTCGTTTTTCCGAAAATTGCAAAAGCTCCTACAGAATCTTCAATACTAAATTTTCTTGACTGTTTTTCACCATATTTATTAAAAAAGAAACTGGTGAAGATTCATCAGCAGTATAATGTCTCGAGTATCTAAATAGTAAAATTATACAAAAAGAAAAATTAATTTTAGCATCTTGAAAATTTTTGATGTACTTACTTTCTCTTGTCTCTTCGTCTATAGCATTTAAATTAATTAATTAATTAAGCCTTTGAGATGACACCGTTAGTTTCGGTTAAATTCAAAATTTATAAAAATTATATTATAAATTATTTTCTTTTTTTTTTGTTTATTCAACAAAGTTTGAATGAAAAGTGAAAGTAAAAGTACAAATTATTTTTTATAAGCAAGTGACATTTTACAAAAGCTAATATAATTTAAAAACACAAAGTATAATTTAAGAAAGTGAAATATTTAAGTTGTTTTATAATTCATATAATTTAATAATATTCCTGATTTAAAAGATAATGTTCATAAAATTTAAAACATTGTTCATAATTCTACACTCTTTACACCCACCCTCAAAACCGGTTTTGAAATATTATGAACAAAAATCATATTTTGAATAAAAGGTTTGCAAGTATTAATGAAATATTTCATAAAATATTCTTGCCTTCATATTGTCTAAAAACTTGATTATTTTTCAGGAAAAAATTCATAGAATAAAAAAATCTGTACATAAAATAACACAAAAAGTTCATAAATTGAATGAAATTTTTCATAAAAATCAAAAACTTTGCAATATTTTTAAAAATTTATTATTTCTGAACCCATTCATAAAATATATGATCAACTTCATTCTATATATGTACCAAGTTGTAAAAAAATAGGGAAATGATAGTCAAAAATGCTAAATATGAAAGAAGTCATAATATTTATGAATTTTTACATTCCACTTATGAAAATTTTTTATATGTACGAAATTCATAATATTTATGAACAAATTTATAAACAAATACCGGGAACTCAAAAAAAGTTCATAAATATTATGATCAATTCATATGTATTATGAACCCCAAAAAATATGAACAGAATTCATAAATTTTATGAATATTATTTTTGTGTGTGTATAACTAGTAGTCGGAAACTATCGATGGTAGTCGATTGTTTTTTTTTACAAACTATCGATAGTTAACTGCAGTGACTGCAGTAGGCGTTTTCAAAGTTGACAGCACTACATTAGATGCGTACTGATTTATATCAATTTTACGTTAGAACATTGCATATGTGCTCTGTTCCATCTTTTTGGAATTTCCAATATGGGGTTTCGCAATCCTTGAGTTGGTGTCGTATTCAATTGCTATGAATCAAGTGCTTTGAAATAAAATCTTTTCGATTGTGTCTCCAATCACGTTAAAAGTTTTCCGTCATTTGATCGTTTAAAAACTGCGTCAAATCTCTTCTTTTTTCGTTTATTTTATTTTTGGCTCCACAATCAATCACTTGCTTCATTTAATTATTGTAATCACCTTCATATTTATTATTATTATAAAGCAACTATTTATATATATTCCTAATTCAGCACTGTATAACATTTTTCTCTAATGGAAAAGTACAAGTTAAGAACAACAAATACTACCAACAACTATCGAAAGCATTTAAAACTATTTATATGGTCACAAACTATCGATAGTTTTCGATCACTAATTATAACGCTAAAATAAATATCAGCAGAAATCAGATCTCAAAAACGGCTTTAATGTAACTAAAGCTCAATATCTAATAAACAGATAAAATATTTATATCTATGGTGTTATTTATAAAGTTTAAGAAGAAGTTGAACGCTAAGGACAGGAGAAATTGTTGAACAGTAAGTAAAACAATTTCTTCTTTCATAGTCTATATTCATTAAAACAAGTTAATTTTTTTAAAATTGCAGATTTTAGAGTATTATTTTCAAATCTGACTAAGATCCTTTAAAAATTAGAAATTTTACCATCTACTACACAAAGTGTTAAGCCAAGTTAATCAACCAAATTACATATTCATTTTTACATTATCTATTTAACTCACAATCTATTGGAAATAGATTTTGTGAATTATAATGTTTTTACTCGAATGAAAATTTTAACCCTTTTTTTGTATTGACTTACTTTTATTTACAACAAGCTTTTTTGTAAATTCAATTTATTTTTCAGTGTAACCATTACAACATCTAGAAACGAGAAATTACACATATTTTCCTTAATTACCCATTACCAATTTTTAATCATTTTATTTCTAGAATTCCTAATTCGAATCACTTGGAACTTTATATTTATAAATCTATAATTATTATATCGGTATTGGGATCCTAAAATAAATATTTTTTAAGAATTTTATAAATTGTTTAAGGCACCCTTACACATGTTTTTATACTGTTAATGTCAACTTTTACATAAGACGATACTTATAGGTGTCGTGTGACCTCTAGAACATTGCTTGTTAGTAAAAATTATAAACCTTTATGTAAATTGACTAATTTTGGCAGACACAAAAAAAACTTGTATTTTAAACTTAAAGTTTGAGTACCCCGATTTATAAATTTTTTTCTGATAGAATTTTATTACACTTATGACTTAGAAAGTAAAGTGATAGCACCGTGTCATTTAAATATTATTTTAAAAATAGTGAAAACACAGAAAAAAAAACGTTGTTGTTTTTATTTTAAATTCAAAACTCCATGACATTCTTAAAACAACATTTATATAATTGCTTTTAAACATCTGGTCGAGAGTATATAAGTCAAAGGGAGACTAGTATAGAAAGCTGTTTATCTAGAAATTAATTCAATTGCGTTTCAAATATTTTAAAAATATGTAATTTTACAACCTAAATATTTGAAGATAAACCCTTAAAGTATTTTTCTGTTTTTTAATTAATAAAAACAGTGGAAGGGCTGGAGTTATCTGACATACTTGACAGTAAAGAATTTTTTACACAAATCTACCTTTCAAAGAAAGAATGTGTATGAGAATACATCTGACATGGAACTTGTGGTACTGACACTCTGTGAAATATATTTGGTTCGTACAACACAATATTAAACTGTGCTCTAATTATTATTACAAGTGAAGTGACTAAGACCAGGGTCTGTGGTGGGGATCACACTATCATTATAGCACACTACCCACTAGGCTACTGAGTTCCCCTTATGCTTGTAAATTTTGTAAAAATAAAGAAGGACAGTCAAAGTGTTATGTCCTGCGTAGCCTTTCTTTCTTATTAAAGGTTTTCTATATATTTTTTTCTTTTTTTCTTTTTTTTTTGCATAAAAAATGAATATCAAATCATAGAATTCAATGATAATCTAAAATATCTTTAAACGACAATAGAAAAAACAAAATACATTCTTTTATCCCTTGTTAAGTTAAAATGAAAACCACTTAAAAATACCACTTAAACTAAACCTACAGGATATTTTTAAAGGACAACTACATAAATTAAAAATTGTCTGAGACAGAAAAAATTTTTTATTTGAAACAAAAATATGTCACAAGAAAGAAAAATAATAATCATTGTACACAATTTTAACCAAATTTATAGAGATGGGCAAATTTTTAGCGCAGTTTATTTTTAAATTTTATTGCACAATATAAGTACAGAACTTTAAAATTCATTAACAATAAAAAGTTTTTAGTTTCGTCCGAAACGCTTTAATTAGATCATAACTAAAATCTGTTGAAGGAATTGTATACCAGCCTAATTGAACATGTTGCCGATCCCAGCTACGGTAGTCTCGTCATAGTTCCTTGTGTTTTCTGCACATATTCATGACAATCATCAACTAAGGAGTGCGCACAATAAAATCTGGACTTACACTTTTCGTTATAGAAATAAAACTAAGTGGCGGATTTTTTTCGTTTTATATTTCAATTAAAGTAAATAATATTTGAATTCGTTTGTGCATAAAATTAATACATTTTAATGTGTTTTAACAAAATTTTTTAATTTTCCTTTAATACCATCCATTAAGGCTTTGATTGTGTCTTTCGTTACCATTTTGCTAGTAGTTTTCCACTTTCTGCCAAAATCTTTTGCATTTTTTGCTAAGCCCTTCGTATCCTTTAAATGTCTTTTTACTAACGCCCAATATCTCTCAATAGGACGAAGTTCTGGGCAGTTTCGTGGATTACCTTGTTTTGGTACATAATCAACATTATTGCTATGGTACCACTCAATAGCTTTTTTGCTATAGTGAGATGTGGCAAGATCCGGCCAAAAAAATGGGGATACCGTATGGCTATTTAAAAACGGAAGCAATCGTTCCTGCAGACACTCGCTAATGTATATATCACTGTTTATAGAGCCGCTAGTAATGAACGAAGAGCTTCTTTCGACACATGTGCAAATTGCTTGCCATACCAAAAATTTCTTTGGGAACTTTGTTTTTTTTGTACACAAAATTTTTCTTCAACGTTCCCTCTAGAATCTGCAAAATAAAATTCTTGACCAGGGAGCTGAAAAAAGTCTGCTAAGACATGTTTCATCATCCATTACACAGCACTCGCGTTAATTAAAAAAGTCTTTCTGCAGAATTTTGGCCCTTTTTTTAGCCTCCAAATTTTTTCTTGCATTCCTGTCAGGCACCTTCTGGACCCTAAATGTCTTAAGCCCACCTTGTTTTTTCACTTTTCTGGCAAAGGTCTCAGAGCATCCAAATTTTTGAGCCACTTTTCTTCAAGACATGTTAAGGTGTTTTAGAAAAATATATATTATTTTACTTGCTCTGTTTTGGTCGCAAATATTTTTTTCTTCCACTTTCACGCTTTCTCTCAATACTCAAATACTCCTTATATTGTTTTATTACCTTAGAAACTGTTTTTTGGTTAACACTTGCGAGCCTTGCAATCGTTTTTTGTAAGAGGCGCGATTTTTCATTGAAAATTTCAATTAGTTTTTTACGACATTCTTGTTGGGTGGCCATTTTCAAAAAACTAATTTTGCTATTGCAATGGCATTTAGCACGTGGATTTTGAAACAGATGACTAACAAAAACAATGTAACGGTATTCATTTTTTTCAATTATGATAAAAGTTATAAGTCTAAAAGTAGGCCCATTTTTTTTTTTTGTGCGCACTCCTTGTTTAACTCACATCTCTCTATAGAAATCATATACATACATATTGGAATTATATTTAGTTAGTCGAAGTCCTCTCAAACACAGCGCATTGTATCATATTCTCCTTTTGTCTCCATGATTGAATCACAGACCAACCTAAATTAGAGCGTAAATCGCAACGTAATTTTCCGTTTATTATTAACGCTGTAATGAGTGCCTTAAATAAAAGCCTCAACGTTGTGTCAAAGTAATAAACATAATATAGAGAAATAAAAGCACACAATTAGCCTAAAAGTAGCTAAAATGCCATTACTTAAGAAAATGGTTGATATAAATGTTAAAGAGAAAACCAACAACACTTGTATTGCGACTAATTTCACTTCCTAACGAGCTGTAAAAATTGGATTTTCCAATTTCAAAGCGTTACGGCTGCGATATTTAGGTTGGTCTCTTTCATTTTGTTTGGGCATGAGAATTTTTGGCAGATAGTTTGCGCTTTACGGCATTAGTCTTCAACTATTACTGTTAAGGATAAAATCCTGGACAAGGTGTTAAGCGTTAATGGTCTTGGGATCTTATTAGATCATAGACTTAAGTTTTGTGAACATATTTCAATGATGGTGAACAAAGCAAATGGAGTTTTAGGATTTATAAAGCGTTGGTCAAAAGAATTTACTGACCCCTACGTAACAAAACAACTATACACTTCTTTGGTACGCCCTATTCTTGAATACGGGTCTATTATATGGGATCCATACTTCCTCACTTACGTTAACCTTATTGAATCTGTACAAAAACGCTTTCTTTTATTCTGCTTGAGAGGTCTAGGATGGAACTCATTCGCTCTTCCTTCATATGAGAACAGACTCGCTCTTATAAAACTGCCTACCCTGAAAAGTCGAAGAACCATGACACTTAGCATCTTTTCTATTAAAATTAATACGTGGTGAAATCCGTTCTGAGTATTTGTTAAGTAAAATTATTTTTAATGTTCCAATTAGACCGTCCCGTAACTTTCATTTATTATATTTAAAATATCACCGTACTGTATATGCCAACAATGACCCCCTCGTCAAATATGTTTGAAGTTTAATAATCTTTATCATTTAATTGATCTTTCTGAGAGTAATAATTCCTTGAAGAGAAAAATTGTTTTGTATTTAAATCATTATTATTAAATATTTACTTATATATTGTTTGTAAATTTCACTCTAGTCTGTAAGGAACTATTATCCATAGACATAATTAAATAAATAAATAAATAAATTAATTAATTGGTCCGGATATCCGAGTTCGAATCTCAATAAGAGTGATACATTTTTTAATTCTTTTGTTTCATCAGAAACGCTTTAATTACATCAGAACTAAATTCTTTTACATGAATCTAGATTGCTTTTTGCAATGCAAAATGAATTAAATGAAACGGTAAACGAACAAAAAATTATTTATTATATATCAATTCGACACCCCGCTTCCAGCGATATGTGCAGATTCTGTGACGAGGCTATCTAGTCATCAGTGCACAGTGCATTGTGCAGTATTGACTATCAGTGATCAGATAGAGAATTTTTGGAGTTTGCACTGGCCGACATTTTAAAGTTCGTCAGAGCGACGAGACTGGGGGATATACTATAAAACTCCGGTTAATTTAAGGGTTGTATAATAGATCTACAGGAAGTACTTTAAGAATGAATGTCTGAATTCGACGCAAAAATATTACTTTCTATACAAATTGAAATGGGATTTATAATTTCAGATCCTGGGAATGTGATTTGGTAAAACATACTGAATAAATGATTTCATTGGGATCTTAAGCCTTAATTTGTTTTTATTCGTCATATTATTTTTAGGAGATACAACTTAAGTATTAGCAAGCATGCACGCTACGAATTAGTCGCCTGGTATTAATATTTTAATCGTATTATAATTTTGTTGCTTACTATGTATGTACTCCTCCCTATATTGTTCTATTACTTTGTGTTTAACATTTAATTAAAAAATCGTTTTCACTAACTATAGCCTTCATTTTTTCTGATTTCTGATTTTCCTTTTGTGCAATTTGTTGCTTTTGAATTATTTTTAATATTCTTTTTATAAAATTTATTAGTTGGTTTCTTTTAATTACTCCTTTACCACGTTTAGAAAAATAATTAATAATTTTGTCTGATGCTGCTGCTGCTGCTCTACTAAATATTAATTTTTTACCTCTTTTTAATTGTGTTATTGTACTCGTAGTAATAAATCTTAATAATTTGTCTTGAAATCATTATCTACGTTCACAGTACATTAAATGTAATTGTAGGTATTCGATTTAAATTTATTTCAAACATTTTTAAAGCGTCTTCGACTGTTCTTTTGAAATTTAAACAAAAGAAGTCATCAACGTATATACATATGTACTAAAGGTCTGCATGAATGTTTTGCTTTTCTGCCAGTTTAGAATGATTCGAGAAGTGTACTCTAATTGAGAGTATATTCAAGCATAGAAACAAATATTCATTCTATTCGTTTTGCAGCCAACGAAACGAAACGAAACGAACAGCCTCAAAAAACGAATAGAATTGAATAGAATAAATCTAAATTTACTCTCATAATTCTAAATTATTATAGAGACATTCGAATGTCTTGGAATGTCTTGAATGTCTTGAATTTCCTTTGTGAATGAAAGCATGTATTGAAGTAAACGCGATAGTTTGTAATACAAACAAGCAAATGAAAACAAACAAATTGAAATCTAGCAAGAAGAATAGTGTGTGTATATTAAAGCATTTAAAGGCAAAAAAAAAAAATTAATCACTTTTTGAATCTGTAATTTATTTATAATTTTTTTTTAAGTTTTTGTAAATATGTATGTATGTATTTTTAAAAATTAAGCCAAAAATATAAGAAAATAAATAAAAATAACATGAAAAATTATTCAGTTCATTACTTTTATTATTCAGTTCTTTAGTACTTATAATACCAGTACAAGAAATTCTTTTCTATCATATTACAAACAAGACATTCTATTCACTCTATTCATTCCATTCTAACTCTTATGTTTCATGTCTCTCATGTCTCCATACTCTCTTGTCTCTATTCTCTCATTATTTACATTCTAACGACAACAACCACTTTTTTGTTTGTTTTATTCGTTTCGCTTTTACGAATTAGAGTTGGAAGTGTGTTTGAAATTTTTAGAATGTCTTGAATATCGTTTCAAACATACCCGTGCAGACCTTTAATATGTACATATGTATTTGGGTTATTAAGCTTAGTTTTATACTTAATTTTTCAATACAATTAATTGTTCTGTCAATTTGTCCCAACAATCATTTATTTCGCTACTCGTAAAGCTCACATGCGATATGTTGGTGTGCTGAAAATTGGAATCACAAGAAGCAAACAATGAAATGGAGTTTTATGAGAAGTTGTATGCAAATAATGTGATAACTGAGTGTCAAACAGTAGACATTGAAGCGTAAAATTAAAATCTAATGTGATTTTTTTATCGTCTTAAACAAATTCATTATTTTGATTAATTTATATTAAAAAAGAAATTTCAAATTCTAAAATATTGACGATTTTATACTGCACAACTGTTTTATTTTGATAACAGAAAGTGTAGCCAGACTTTACATAATTGTGTATGAAAAAATAAAAAACGCCGATCTTCAGGATATGAAACGATGGGATTTGCAATGTGAAACCCTACAATGGTTTTCCCATTCCAAGTCTTATAATTGAAAGTCCATTTTTTATTTATGTCTATGGATAATTGGTCCTTACAGACTAAAGTATTGAGAAATTTACAAGAAATATATTTATTTATTTATTATTTTTTTTATTTGAGACCAATACTAAGGGGTAAACCCCTACTAAATGCTGTACACTGTATTGGAATTTTGGTCAGGACAGTACATTTATTATTATTAATTATATTATTATTAAGCGCCTTAGGAATGAGACAAATTGCTGTGAATTGATCATTCAAAGGCCGGTGTTATACTTTCACCCTTGACTGACCAACAGTAATTGCCGCATTGTTGCATGTTGATTGTGTGGTGAGTGTTGCCTTCGCTAAGTAGGTTCAGTAGGTTTAGCTGTTATCTGCTGACATTGGTTAATGTGGAATAGAGTGGAATGTCGGGGAGCGGTTTTTTTGTAGATGGTCTTCTTCTAACTTTTTTCATTTTTTTCACCTCTGTTGGGATTTGAACCTGAGCCCTTTGAGTTTTTGTGCGAGCGCTCTAACCACTATAGATTATAAATTTGTTATATTGTTAATTTTATTATTACACCTGAAATATTTATTGCAATCTCAGGAAATACTTCACAGCGTTTAAAGTTCATACCTATTGACGGTATCACAACTAGTTTTTACTTGTTAGTTAAACACATTTCTCAACAGTGGCGACCATCAGTAACGACTCTTTGAAGAAAAAAAAAATCATTGGCTTCTAAAACTAATTTTTCGTTGTTGCCAGTTAGTTTATTCTATAATATATGGATGTTAAGGAGCTTAAAAGCACATCGAATAAACCACTAGTAAAATTGTAAATTTGACACACATACAGGCAATTTTGACAGAATATATATATTTGAAAAAAAAACCCTTATGCCAGATCACAAATACGTATCGTCCAAAAGGGACTTTACTGGTAGACTTAGAAATAATGAAACTTCGACAATGCTATAAATATTTTGTGATCTTTTATTGGTACACCCTTTAATTTTTTTTTTTTAATTACATATATCGAGTGCTTTATGTTATAATTATCACCGTATAAAAATATCTAAATTGGATTTAAAAAGTGCTTTCAGTTAAATTTTCTAAATACATTTTTGTTAACATAGTCGTACATTTTAAATCTTTTTTATTTATTTCTTTTTTTTTATAAATAAAAGAATTCTCTGTTTTTGTTCATAATTTGTCTCAAGAATATTTGGCTTAATAAACATGATGCTATGGAAATTCTAATAATTTTAAACTGAAATAACTTTTCATTGTTTGTTTTTCAGTAATTTACTTGTTAAATATTTCATAACTTATTTATATGGATTTCGTCGTATTTTCCTTAATATTGTTGATCATTTATTTAGAGCTATAGAAGAATTCCATGACGATGGACCCTACATTAGCACACCAGAAAAAAATGGAAAGACACAACATACTTATATATGTACATACGAGTACATCCACAGTGCTTTAAAGCAAGAATAGAGAAAATGTTAGGCCGAATCAAAAATACAGTGAAAAAAAAAAAAAAAAATACAAGCCAATAATAGAGAGAAACGATTGCGACAGAAGAATTGTGGATTTTTATGTGTGGGTTTTTCAAGTATGTATCTAAATATGTTTTAAATTTCATTTAATTGGGTAAAGTGCAGCTACGGACGCAACAATTTTTTACGATAATTAATTTGCCATTAATAATAATAATTGAACTTTAATGTAAAAAAAATATGAAAACAGTAACAAAAAGTCAACTTCAAGTGAAATAAACGCAATAAGAAAAATAAAATCGAAATAATTTTTATATTCTCAGGTTTAAAAGGAGTAGGCAAATTAGAGTATAGAAAATTTTAATTATTGAGCGCTACCCGACGCTAGTTTACGTCGAACATTTGTGAATTGGCTGTTTGAAAAATTGATCGAAAATAACGCAGTTTTCAACAAAATCATCTTTAGGAATAAGACCCTTATAACTGCTTTTTGTGGCCACAATTGGCTAATGTTGACATCAATGACCGTTGGTTTCAGCATATCGACGCCACAAGCCACACAGCCGGCCAAACAATTCAGTTATCGCATTGACCTTCGCATCGCCACACAGATAAAACCCCCAGCCTTTTTTCATACTGCTAATATGAGTTCATTCTACTGATGTTACTTTTTTGAATTGATATTACATAATTGCAACCTTTTTTCCTAAGTCTTTTATAATTGCTTTTTCTTGTTGGCTTTGGGTAATTTTCAACACTTTTCTGATGCTTTTTGTAGCCTTTTACGAATCTTTTATTAGTTAAAACATTTGTTTTTGTAGAATCCCAACCCACGATCAATAAACATGAATACTAACCATTTATATACTGGATATTTATATGTTTTGATATAAAACTTATGATAATCAGTATTTAATAAATTACCTTGACCATAAAGAACAACTGAGAGAACACAATTCCGATTCAAATTCACTTCTAGTTGAGCGTTTGTGGAATTGCTCATATGTACGATTTTTTCACATGACAAAATTTCGAATATTAAGTTTCAAAAAGAAAAAATATTTGATTAAAATAAAATCCATCCTTGACGATTCTATTCTATATAATAACCATAAAAATATTTATAACATGTACCTTTATTATCGCATAACATAATTTTGAATATTGATGATGCATAATGGAGTAGCAAAAAATTATCAATAATTTGTATATTTTTGCTTATAAGAGACCTAAACTTCATAAATTTGTAAATAATTTTAATAAACAGAAAAGGTCTATAGAAAATTATTTATTATTTTTTTATATTATTGTTCTGTTATAATTTCGTACAATACTGTTACTAAGATTTTCTTTTTTTTTAATCGTTTTTAATTTTTCCCTTTATATGTTACACATCACAAAGACACAAAAACAAATATACGTATGTATGTGTGAATGAATAAATGTATTCCTATAAATGAAAGTATCCCAGCAAACATACAGTCAAGCACTTGAATTTAATGCGAGAATAGATAATATTTATTGTAATTCGAATTACAAGTGTCTCTTCAAGCAAAGCTTTTATAATTGAACTCAAGTTCACCTTTTGTTTAGTTATATAAAATAAAGCATATCTGTTCAAATGTTATCTTCAAATTACTCGTATTACTAAAAGTCAAAGTGTTGTTGATAAATTTCAAACTCTATATAAACTTTAATTCAAATCTATAATTATTATATCGGTCTTAAGATTTTAAAATTCTTTATCAACAACTAGTTCAGTTCCACTAGTGCTTATATCGGGTGGTTAAATTTTAAGGGCCGATGTTGGATGCAAACCACACCTAAACATCAAGTTTTTTCTGCATATCAATGGGCATTTCTGAATTTCATACTAACTAAATTTGAACCATGAAAAGATACACAATCGAGCAACACGTTGTAGTTATTCAGGCCTATTATGAAAATGGGCATATAGTGCATATAGTGCACTACGTGATTTTTTCAAGGAGATGTGAATACACCAGTGCATACTCGTACGTCAGAAAATATTGCTGCTGTTCGCGATAGTGTGACTGCAGAGCCGTTCACCTCAACTCGTCGTCGTGCCCAACAATTGCACCTCGCACACTCGTCGTTGATTAACATTATGATGTGGACGATATGTGGTTTTAACAGGACAGTGCACTTTCCACGCAGCTAATGAAGCAATGGCTCTTTTTTGCCACAAATTCAATGGCCGTGTTATCTCACATGGTGACGATGTCAATTGTCCGCCAAGATCATGTGATATGACACCGTTGGACTTCTTTCTTTGGGGTTATTTGAAAGAAAACGTGTGCGTTGATAAGCCAGCAACAATTGAAGAGCTGGGATGGGATAATTCGGCACACGAACGGAATAGAACCTCAATTATGCCTCAGCGTCATCGAAAATTTGGACCATCGGATTTTTGGCCGACATTTTATTCACTACTTCTGTTATGCTGTAGGCTGAGAGAACAAAGTCTGAAAGCTCGCAGTCCCAGAAAAAATAAATAAGATAAAAAACCTAAAATGTAACATACATACATACATACGATTTTCCTTGTCACTTGGGCAAATTTTTAAATCGATCATCCCTAATGTACATTGTCCATCCGAAACCTACCTGAACACAAAACTGACACAAAAATTCTTTAATTTTGCACTAAATTTTTTCTCTAATGAAACATACATACATTCATACATTATTGGCCATTACAACCCTGATTCAGAGTTACGGCCTAGCTTCTCGCAGCACTCATGATGTGTGTGTTAATTTTTATCCATAAGTACTGGGACCTACAGTTTAAAGTCGACTCCGAACGACAGACTTGAGAAGCTTGTTCATGGCAATCAGTTACTCTTAGAGCTTTTGCCAGAAATCTGCTAAGAGGTAGTCGCCGAGAGAAATATATTTTTGCTTCAAGATGTCAGAGCCAGGGCTTGAACCGGAGCTCTCGTCTTAGTAATTCAACACAGTATAATAATTTTGTGTGAATGCATTCAAAGCTCATACACAAGCAATCAAACTGTTCTCTGGTATGTATCCATATTTTTTACTGGGTATTATACTATCAGAAAAAATTTATCGTTTGTTTTTTAATGTATTGTAGAATAAATAAAAAAATCAATAAAATTGCAAATTCCCCACACTTTTCATCTTGAAAAAATATTAAAAAAAAATCAAATACTTTTAACTTATCTGTCTGATGTGTCAGACAAACATTTTCAAAAAGGTACACAAAATATAAAAAAATTTTGAGAAAAATGTTCCATTGTTTAGAACTGCTTGTTTTATTCAAGTCGCAACAACAAAACACACACTTGATTGGCTTTTTTTTTCTTACTCAGTTTTAAATTTGCGTTGAAAAGGTATTCTGAAGAACACATACCGTAATTATGTTTTGGAAATTTGTTTTTATTTCAGGCCCAATTACTGAGGATTTTCAAATTTATTTAATGTCATCGTTGTACAGTTTTATTAATAACTGTCTTCATAAAAACCTTTTATTAAAAATTAATATAATTGGTTTATAAATACCATACATGGGCATACTGCATTACTTTTTTACTGCAATACGTAAACCAGTATTCAGTAAAAAGTACTGATTATTGAAAAGAAAAATCAGTATTCAGTAAATTTTACTGATTACTGAAAAGAGAAATCAGTATTCAGTAAATTTTACTGATTACTGAAAAGTGAAATCAGTATTCAGTAAAAAGTACTGATATGTGTAAAAAAATTCAGTAAACATTAAATGACTGATGGTAGATACTGTGTGTTTTAAAAATGATATGTACGCATTGCTCACTTACATGAATAGTGGCATAACTGAAAAACTGCATTTCGAAAAAAATTAAGAACTGAAAAAATTAATTTATTTTACATTTTTCAGTATATTTTCTGAACTTGAAGTCTCACCTATATAAATCAGTTTTTATTTACCCAATAACACATTTCATAATTAAAAAAAGTAAAAACATACAAAAAAGAAATATTCATCGAAATTCAGTTTTTCAGTTATGCCACTATTCATGTAAGTGAGCAATGCGTACATATCATTTTTAAAACACACAGTATCTACCATCAGTCATTTAATGTTTACTGAATTTTTTTACACAAATCAGTACTTTTTACTGAATACTGATTTCACTTTTCAGTAATCAGTACTTTTTACTGAATACTGATTTCTCTTTTCAGTAAACAGTAAAATTTACTGAATACTGATTTTTCTTTTCAATAATCAGTAAAAAAAGAAAATACTGAAAAAGTACTTGTACTGAAAAATGCCCATCTATGATAAATACAAATTTTTTACGACAACTTTAAAATATTCGTAATCATTTAAAAATGATTTACTCCCACCTATTGCAAGATATGATTTAAATATGGTTTGTAATATTTTTTTTACAAATTTTTAGTTTTGTTTGAAGCTTAAGGCCCTTTTTAAAAATTCTTATTTATTTTTATGTCGATAATTGGGTATTCCCTTACAATAGCTTCACCAGAAAATATCTACAATTATTTAAATTTAATAAAAAAAAAACAATTCAAAATAACAAAATAGTAATGAAGATTCGAAAAAATTAACCGGCCAGTCACGACATGGAACTCTAGAAAATAAAGTGGTTCTTCATTTTTTTGTGACACGTATATATATATATATTATATATAATAATATATATATATTAATAGTCAATCAATGGCAACCGATTTTCTTGCGGTTCGCTTTTTTAAAGTATGACCTTTGTTTTTTTCTAACTGTATCAGATATGATATTTGTAAGTTTAAATCAAAGGTACACACCCTTTTTCTTTTAGCCCCTCATATTTTCCTAGACCAACACAATGTACTGCATGTGTAGGGGTCATCATCCCCTTGAGTAAAATAGTATCAAAAAGTACAATCGTGCCCAAAAGGCTGGCTGGCCTAAGAGGAATTTGTGTGTCAGGAATTTAAAGTCGATTGATATCCAACTAAGATGCTGGATTATATGTAAAAAAATAAAAAAAAAACAATAAATTCTTTTTAAAGGGAGTATTAAATCGTCTGTATAGTTTTCTATGTAAAACTAATAACATAACGCCCACATTGTCAGCCATGTTTGAAACTATCGAAAACTGATCTGGTCGTAGAGTACGAGATGTGCGAAAAACATACTGTCATTTTAGGTTTTTATTTCACCATAACATATGTAATTATTTTTTTAATATTTTTCTCGTTTTTAATATTTTGTTCTCTTTTTTTTAATTTCAGGTAAGAAACCTATGCATAAACAGTTTTATTTCGTGGTAAGTTTATTTCATAACATATTGAAAAATTTTAAATATCGATTAAATTATTTTGAGCTTAAAGTCTATTAATAAACCCCTTTACCATTTTGACGTTTTTTTTTAAGTTTCATTCTTCCAATTATCAGGCAGCTCTATAGTTTGACGGATTATCAGAATGTTATAAACAATTGATAAAATTTATTGGCAGCTTAGCCATACGCCCATGTTCTGAAAATCGCAAAACACTTAAATTTTCCTCTTTTTATTTATTTCTTTTTTTTATTGAGACCAATACTCTGGAATTTTTTGGAAAGGACAGTATATACAATTACCCAATTCACAAAATGTTATAGTTGTCGTAGATCGGTAGAAACTATGACAAACTACAACTATTGTACATAATGTTGTTGGTAATTTCCATGTCAAAAACTATTACTACAACATGTACGACAATTTTTCCTATGTTTCAGAAATATCGTATCAATACACCAGAGTTGGAAACATTTTTTTTTATTTATTTTTTTTATTTTTCAAATGTATTTTAAAAATTGTGTGAAATGTTTTTCTTCTCTTCTTCTTTTTAAATTTTTTATTCAAGAAACAACAATATTTACGACAAGGTGTTCACAAAATGAAATGCCATTTAACTATAATCTACAACAATATAACATTTTGTGAATTGGGTAAATATATATATTTTTTTCTTATATAATTATTAAGCGCCTTAGTAATGAGACAAATTGCTATGAATTGATCATTCAAAGGCGAGTGTTATACCTTCACCATTGATCAACATCAATTGTCAAATCACTGCATGTTGATTTTGTTGTGGTGAGTGCCTTCGCTAAGTAGTTTTATTACTATTACTATTACTTTACTTCCCAATAGGTGGCGCTTTTTTCCTGATCATTCGGTTTTGTTGTAAATGGTTAAGGTGGAATAGAGTGGAATGTTATTTTTCGATTTGAAATTGCCAAATATGTGTTCTGCAAAACGAAAACGCTAAAAACTTGGCGATTTCAAATCGCTACTATAACCTAAAGTGTTTTGGTTTATTGCATTAATTGTTAGCTTTAAAACTTAAAAAAAAAAAAAATTATACAAAATAGAAATTAAATTTAATAGGATTTCTTTAAATTTGAAGATAACTTGTACGTGTTTTTTAAGATTTTTATTAAAAATGTATACTCCCATGTTATGAAAAACGCTACGTTCTCAAAACACATCCCATTTTGAAAACGCAAAACGCATTTGAACATGTTCTGACAAACGCGCGATTTGCTTTTTTTCGATTTTAACACAAATGAAATATTAGCTAAACAAACGCAAATGGCGATGCTTGGATATGAATACTTATCTGTAAAATTGTTTTTGAATTCCTTTTAAAAGTTTTTTTTTTGCAACTTAATCAAAATTTTGAATTCAGTTAATCACAAATTTTTAATAAAAATCTCAAAAGAACACGTACGAGATTCTTTCAAATTAAATAAAAATCATATTAAATTTCTATATTGTATAGTTTTTTTCAATTTTTTAAAGTTTACATATAATACAATTGAACAAAACGCCTTAGGGTACATTAGCGATTTGAAATCGCCAAAGTTTTAGCGTTTTCATTTTACAGAACACCTATTTGGCGATGTCAAATGGAAAACGCAAAATTCAAGCGTTTTCTGATTTTCAGGACATGGGCAATAATTAGAAAATTTGCCTTTTTTTGCCCACTTGTCTGTTTCAACTACTAACTTATTTATGATCCACTGAATACACAATTTTGATTAATTTGCAAAAACAAGCTCTTAAAAGGTATTCATTTGTTTACCGATACAGTGCACTCGCGGTAACGTGAACTAATTAAAACCAAGGGAGTTCATATTAGCGAAATTGTTAATTTTCGAATTTCATGACAAACGTATAAAATTTTACAATATAATATATACAATTATTATTATATAAAATAAAAACAAAACGAGATCCCGAGAAAATAATGGTCCTGATTTAATTTTTTTTTTGCCAAATGTCATGGATTTCAGTGGTGCCATCAACACAAGAAACATTGGCAAGCTAAGCACACCATAAAAGTTAGTAAACCAATGCTAAACCGATTGTGATATCAGCGTCATATGTAATAAAAAAATGATTCAAGCTTGCTCACACAGAAAAAAATATCCCCAAAATTCAATCAACAAAGTGAGTTGTTAATGTCAAATTTTCTTTTAAATATGTGTTTTATAAATACATACAATCAAATATTTTTTTGATATTACAAATATAACGGTTTATTTTCAACAAATTATGCTAATTCAAATTGTTGTTATTAAGATTTAAGCAATATTTTAAACAATAATAAGACTTAATTATAAATAAACAACAAAAAATATAAGATTAATAAAGAAGTTTAACAAAAATGTTTATTGAAAGTGTTGTAATTTTTCCAACAATTGGGTTGTTAGCCACAGAAGATGGTACCGTTATATTTTTTTTCTTTTTTTTTTTTTAAAGTAAACTTTGACAAAAAAATAAAATAAATTATTACGGTACCATACGTTTTCAATAAAAACGATTAAATAAATTTTTTGTTGAATTCTTTGGTTTAAGTTACTTGCACATATTTTGTACAAAAACAACATTATAAATATTAGGAGTGACGTGGTGTAGTGGTTAGAGCGCTTGCATAGAACATACAACAGCCCAGGTTCAAATCCCAGCAAAGGAGAAAATGAAGAGGATTTAATTTAAAAAAAAGTAAATAAAATAGTGCAAAAAACAAAAAATATTTTTCGCCATATAGGCAAATATTATATTATGTATAAAATAGTGCAACAAAAACATTCGCTAAAAGTCTTGTAATCTTTTCAACAATTAGTTTGCTAACCACAATAGTTGAAAAAACATGGTACCGTTGCATTTTTTTTTTTCTTTTCTTAAGGATGTCTACAATTGTCGTATTTGTATTTACAAAAACCGTTGTTAGCGCAAAATTGAATAATATTTTAATTGTACGAGTATATACCAAAAAATTTATTGTAATCTAGTTTTTACTGTGCACATTAAGCGATATTCACGTTACACGGTGTTCACGTTACCGCGAGTGCACTGTATTTCCATTTGTGTTAAATTCGAAAAAGAGCAAATCGCGCATTTTTTTCAGAACATGCTAAAATGAGTTTTGCGTTTTCAAAATAGACTGTGTTTTTACAACGTAGCGTTTTCAGAAGATTGGTGCTATTCTCCCATCAAATTCTTCTCCAGCTTTATTTTGATTGGCGTCGTCTGTGTCATGTCACGATATTTTTGTAATAGAATGCTTTTAGTCTATAACAAAAATGCTGTCAAACAGAATAAGTCTGATAATTTTTTTTTTTTATTTGAGACCAATACTCAGGGGTAAAGCCCTACTAAATGCTGTGCATTGTATTGGAATTTTGGAAAGGACAGTACATATATTATTTATTAATTATTATATTATTATTAAGCGCCTTAGGAACGAGACCAATTGCTCAATCAAAGACCAGTGTTATACCTTCACCCTTGAATGATCAACAGCAATTGCCTCATCGTTGCATGTTGATTGTGTGGTGAGTGTGCCTTCGCTAAGTAGGTTTAGCTGTTATCTGCTACTTCCCAATAAGTGGCGCTTTTTTTCCTGATCATTCGTTTTTTGTTAAGGTTGGTTAAGGTGGAATAGAGTGGAATGTCGGGGAGCGGTTTCTTTGTAGATGGTCTTCCTGAAGGGGGGGGGGAACCTTTTATTTTTAAATTATAATTTTGAAAAAACTGCAAACTAACTTTTTCATTTTTTCACCTCCTCTGGGATTTGAACCTGGGTTCTTTAAGTTTTTGTGCGAGCGCTCTAACCACAATACCACGCATGATTATGTTTAAAGAGGCGTAGGTTCTGTCTTAATTACAACTTTGCCGATTAAAAATTTTGCTGAAAATTTAGATCAGTTGTAAAAATTCTTTCAACAAATGTACCGATTTAATATAAAGATTCAAAGAATTTATTAATGCTTAATGTTATAGAATTTTAAAAATGTATTTATTAAATTACTAAATTACAATAAAAAATTAAATTATATTCTAATTAATTATTACAACCAGAGTGTCTGGTGGGAATCGTCCCAAAACTCTCGCACTAGCTGTGTAGCACACTAACAATTGATGTTGTTATTAGTAAAGAATTAAACGACAATGACTATTATTGTATATCTAAAAATAGAGCAATTATTTGAAAATTTGTGTGGAATCTACATTGATTATGTTTTTAGGAGCTATTGCGTTTTTTCATTATCCTTTAAAGCGATAACAGATGTAAGTTTTCGTAGGTTATTATAACAGGCATTAGAAACATTAATAGATTTATAAGGATATGTTTGGGTTGGCACATGCCCTCTCTCTCTGGAGAACATAACTAACACGAAAGTTTCAGACCAAACATGATAAACCAGGGATGATATCTATTGTATCAGTGTTTGCAGTGTGTTACAATTGTACTCTGCCTAAATTGAACAAATAAATGGAAATCATTTCAATTATATTTCATATTTTTGCAATTTACATTTTGTCATTAAGACGCAAAAAATTTTAGGGAGCTGCAAACATATACAGGCAATTATTTTTGAAACTAGTTGTAATATCCGAAATCTAATTAGACATATATTATAAGAGTAGTCAGAACATCGTATTTTAACCGTTATATACATATATATATACGAAAGTATCTAATGAACCAATTGGTCATTATTTTGAATGTGTATTAATTACAAAAACTTAAGATTGTATAAAATTAAATGAATAAAAATTGGCTTTAAAATTTGAATGCTATAGCATTCACGTCATTTTGCATCAGTATGAAAATGAATGCTATAACATTCACGTCCGCGAACGTGTTAACTTAAAAAGAAGAAAAATGGTTGTTGGGTACAGTTGCAATATATCCTTATCATATAAATAAAGAAATTTACATGACATTTATTATTAAAAGGAAATAAATTTAAAATTAAAAGGAACATTGAGAAATAATCCTTTTCATTATTATATTTGAAAATTATACTCGTAAGAATAAAACCCAATTCGACAGCACTCATCACTTGGGATGTTCATGTACACACTTGTGTGCTATAAATTTAGGTCAATAAAATACATGTGTAATGCCAAGAGTTAAATTACTTTTAATGTTTTTTTCTTTTTTCTCTTTTCTTTTTTTTCATTGTTTTACAAACATTTGGTTCTAAAAATATAAGAAAGGATAATAAAATTTTTGTTTTATTTTTCAATTATTTTTCGTTTAGATTTGTTTTCTTTTATTTTTTTATTAAGAAATTTTACAAACTGTGTAAAGTCTTAATGAGCTTTTTATGTAAATCTTTAAAAAGAGCCTTAAATTTTTAACAAATATTCAAACTAAAGGATGGTCAATTCTGATCAATTATATGTAGTGTTATTGAAAATATGAAAAAAATGGAATTAGTACTATTGTATTTAGAATTAGCTGTTAGTTAAAAGAGTTTTAAAACTATTTCGAACCAAAACATATGAAGTTATCGTTATGAGTGAAATCGTTTTGTGTCAAACTGATTTCAAAACAGGCATAAGTGTTTTAGTTCAGTTTTTTGTTCAATTTTTCAATCGGCCAATTCAGAAACCTTTGAGGTAAACAATGGTAGTGTAGCGTTCCATGTTTAAAATTTCTCAAACTTTTTACTAAATGAAAATATTTTATGTGTAAAAAAATTGATTTACGGACAAGCGGATTTACGTTGAACTCATTAAAAAGCCATTTTTCTTATTGGGTTGTAAATATATTTTTTTAAATTGCTCTTTTTTTAAATCCTTATTAATAGTGTGTGCATTTAACGCTGGTAATTATTTTTATTGTTTTAACTTTTCAAGTGTTTTCTTTTTCATTTTAAAAAATAAAAAAAAAATAAAAAATAAAAATTCTTTGTCTTTCTCAAGGGTTTTAAAAAATTTGTAATAATTTTAACCCAAAATCACTTCTTATCCTTTTTAATATTTGTTTGTTGTTGCTTAAAAGGATATGATTTGTTAACTGACTGAAACCACCAAGCTTTCACTTGGGAATTTATTACCATCAGCAACTACACACATACACACACCAATGGTGAAATGGGTAGACATTTCATCTAAGCAGTTACAAATCATGACAATATTTCTTGGAAATGTAACGTAAGGAATTTCTTGGCAATTTGTTTTCATAAAGTGATATTACTCGTACGCTTTAGAAATACACATTTAAGAACTTGTTTTCGTTTTTTGATGTGATGCAGCAAATGAGATGTTTTTAAGTGATTAAATTAACTTGAACTAGGGTGCCTCCGTAGGCTATTGGGTAGTGTGCTAATGTGCTAATGCGAGGATTGTGGTTTGATTTCCACCAGAGACCCTAGTATGTTGCCCTACATGAAGCAAATAGTCACGCAGGTCTTAGTAATTCGGATATATTATTATATTGTATTGTAATTTGCGAGTGAATATATCAAACTTAAACTAAAAGTTTAACTCAAAAAACTACCTGTATATCGTATAGTGTTTCTTTTAATGCCTACTCCGAACGACAAACTTGAGAAGTTGCAGAGAGGTAGTCACGGAAAGAAATAGTTTTTCATTTCTTTTTTTTTAAGATGTCAGAGCTAAGGTTTGTAGTCGAAGCTCATTTCTAGTAAGCCAACAAACTAACCATTAGACCTACGGCGACAGTTTAATGTCGTCAAGTTGTCTATCCAGTGAAACGCATTTCTTTGATATTTAAAATATATTTCTTTGTTTTATTATGATTTAAACTTGTGTAACTGTAAAAAAGCACCGTTTATATATAAAAAAGCTGTGCTTTTCCTTTTTTTTTTTTGCCTTTGCACTTACAGCTGATCATCACCAGCTGCTTCGAGTGGTGAATCGGCTAAAACAATCCCTCATCCTCCTCTGATGAGAAAAACTTCCCGGAACAGCTTTCCGCATTACTTCGGACCCCACTTTTACTCCAGCATGTCTGTGGACGCCAGAATTGAAACCAGTATCAAGCTATCGGCAGGTCTTTTCTCATCTTGCTGGAATATATCCAGATCCCTCTTCTTTTTTTGCAGTATGTGTTGCGTGCTTAACGGCGTTATTAATAATTGGCGATTTTAAAATTGCTTTCAATAATTAACATTTTTGCGATTTGTTTAAAAAAAAAAACTTGAAGTAAATCAAAATAATTAAAGGGAAAATAGATAAAGAAAAAATATAAATAATTCTACGTGTTCAATTAGTGGAAAACTAACATTTTGAAATGGGAATCACTTAATCTGTTACTTCGAGAAGCGTTCACCGTTAACTCTAGGAGGTATGAGGGTTTTTTGTCGCTAAATGGCATAACTAGGTCTGTGCAGCCCTACATGGGATTTGTATGGAAATGCATAGACAGATGTGTTAAAAGTGTGTTTAAATGCATTTTATGCTAGGAACACCTCAAAATTAACAATAAAAATGCATTTTTATACATCTTAGTTATCTATTAAGGGTATTTTATTAGTAATATGTATACAAAGGAATTTTATAATCACGTAGTGCACGATATGCATTTTGATTTGAACGCCCATTTTCATAATTAGCCTGAATAACTTCAACGCGTTACTCGATAGTGTATTTTGCGATGGTTCAAATTGAGTTAGTCTGAAATTGAGAAATGTCAAATGAAATGCAGAAAAAAATCTTGACGTTTAGGTGTGGTTCACATTCAACATCGGCCCTTAACTTTAAAACCCCCGCTATTTTTTTTTTTTTCAATAAATTGATTGCCAAATAGGATGCCCTAATCGTTATTATTGTGAGTAGTAAAAAAAAAACTATTGTACTTTTATTCTACAATTTTAAAAATGAAGGAGATTTTGTTTAACTTGTCCAATGTGTGTTGAACATTTATTGAGCTTTCTTAAAGTTAAATAATATTTTAATTCGATTATTAAATACATTAAAATTTCAAAAAGTACAGATCTTAATTAAACTCAATTTTAAATACCGCAAAAGAAATAAAAACAATAACAATATATTAAGAGCTGAAGACTCGGGTTCGAGCCCCAGGAAAGGTGTGATCAATTTAATTTTTGTTTTTGTCAGAAAACGCTTTAATTAGATCAAAGTTAACTGCAATGAATATTTTTTGGTAATTAATCATAATGTCGACTAATGTGGATAAGGTGGAATAAAGGGCAAAAACAAAATAGATTGTAATTCTGTTTCATCCAAATGATAGAAACTGTTGTGTGACTTTACTTCGACTAACTCTTACAAGTGTATGTGCATACGGTAATAATTTCAGTATGCGATTTCCAAAAAAGTATGAGTTAAATAGTTGATGTTTGGTCTCGAATATACACAGGACACAAAGAACTCTGATGAGACCACCGTAGCTGGAGTCGAAAACAATTGTTCAGTTTGGCTAGTGTACTATTCCTTCACGGACATCATTTCTTCTTTAATTACCAAAAAATATTCATTGCAGTTAACTTTGATCTAATTAAAGCGTTTTCTGACAAAAACAAAAACAGTATATTTTTATTTCATCGGATTCAGATTGCGGTGACATAAACACAGAAAGAGTCAATTTTAACTCTTTCCTTAACAAAACAAAACAAAACATATTGTAAATACCAGTGAGAGTGAGTCTCTCTTTCTCTTTCTTGCTGTGTGTTAACTTCGATTTAAAAAACTTGTATTTAAAGCAAAAGTTATTTTCAAGATAATTTCAGTTGATGGGATACATATGTTGAACACGTCTGCCATAACATGATTTTCATGGCCTGCATTAATTTTATGATTCCTTAACAAATTGATTAGAATTTAATGATTCACCATTGTACATACATATATACAACACTAGCATATCCCAAAGGTAAAGGCATATACATATAAGTACTTATAGATTGAGGAAGTGTACACTACCATAATACGAGTAGATAGTTTCATTACCATATTACATACATACATAATTGGCCATTGCAACCCTGTGTCAGGGTTAGGGCACTTATGTTGTGTGTGCTAATTTTTTGTCAATGAGTACCGGTACCTACAGTTTAAAGTCGACTCCGAACGACAGATTTGAGAAGCTTGTTCATGGCAATTAGTTACTCTCAGAGCTTTTGCCAGAAGACTGCTAAGAGGTAGTCGCCGAAAGAAATATTTTATTTTTCAATATTCCTTTGCTTTAAGATGTCAGAGCTGGGGTTTGAACCCTTAGTAGGACAACACACTAACCACTAGATTATATTATGTACATGTAATACAAGTTCGTAGACTAACATAGTATTCTGTTGTTCTAACATCACCGGCGGCCAGATCTCCGAAATAGCAATGCATATCCTAATACATGAACCATGGTTTCAAGTTATTTGTAACACTATGCATTGACTTCATGAAACATTGTTTTTTCTAGTTTTTCTTCAAATGGTGTAATTTTTTTTCTGATTTCATCCTCCAAGTGGACCGACAACACACTGTTTATGGTCAGGTCCTTTTCAGGTAATCAATGAAAATAATACAATGGATATCTTAAAAAATCTACGCCATAATACCTATCCAGTCTATTGTTACAACTTTACACGCTTTGGCTTGAATTCATCGCATTCAATCCATTCTGCTGGTTGTCGATTGGCCTCTGAAATATATTAATGCAGCCATGTTTCATCAGTCGTAATATATCCATAGAAAAATTTGACTTGTCATCACACGTGCCATACACTTTGTACAGACATTTAGATAGTGTAAGTATTCTTGCACGATGTAACTAACACATTCCTATAATTTTTTTTTGTGTGCAATCACCTTCACTGTACGATTATTTAAAATTATCTTGTGGACTTTTTTTTGTGTTTTCGTTTAAGTTGATTTTTATTTCTTTATTTTTTAAATTACAATAAAATCTTAAAATATATTCCAATTAATTGTAAAGACCAGAGTGACAAAGACCATTATCTTGTTGTAATATCACAGACCAGGGTTTTTCGTGGGAATCGAACCCACAATCCTCACACTAGCAGTCTAGCACACTACCCACTAGACCACTGGGGCCCTCACCTAAATATATTTTATATATCTCGAGTTAATGATGCAACTTTAGGTTTTCGACCCTAAATTTTTCAAGTCTACAATCCGTTTTCGGATATCTCGTCCAGTTTCGGAGATAAATAGCCGAAAACGGATTGCAGATTTTAACAATCTTAGTGTCAAAAACTCGAGAGTTATAGCTCACGAACCAATGGTCCGACAGTTGGTAAATTTATATACGAATCTTTTGAAGATTGTAACCGACTTTAATAACCATGT